>CM034151.1:544334071-546734071 GCA_019776745.2 Taxus chinensis | reverse complement strand
TTTGCACGATGAAGTTACAAATTTCTAAAGATATGAGGGACTATTTTTTTTTATCAATATTCTTCCTTGGTAGCTCTGTACCCAAAGCTTTTACCAAGCATATATTTTTAGTTTTTATTTATGAGATTTTCGATAAGCGAATCATGATGAAAATTAGAGCACAAGTTCACAACCAAGAGCTTAATCCAAAAAAGTTATTCCCATTTAAAACCGGAGCTGTTTTCACCACTCATTAAAAATAGCATATTCTATATTTCCTCACATGCTATGAATGGAAAGTCCCACTGAATTGCAAGTTCGATCACTCGGGACAATAAGAAAAGGGGTAAAATGGAATGTAAGATAGAAAACAACTTCTTCACAAAATAATAGATCCCAAAAAAGTAACCTGCTAAAAATAACAATATCTTGAGAACAAAGGGGGATGGAATATGGCAGTAGGTTTAGAAGGTGAAACAAGAGCAAAATAGGTGATATGTCCCATAATAGCAGAGCATGGGCTCATATTATAAAAATATAAAGTTTTCATTTTGGAGTGGAAACTTATATATGACTTTGTTTCCACTCACCTTACTACTTTTTGGACTCCCCTTTAGATAATGAGATGGTTTCATGGGTCAAATAGAAGAATGAGAACTTCACAAAGGTCCTGGAAGAATCATCTTGAGTGCAATGGTATACAGAGGTAAAACATGGCATCACAAGACACATCATGTGAATTCATCTTTGCCACTTAAGGATCCGAGTGATTCAAAGTGAGTTGGTCAAAATTATTTCAACAATTCAAAGAGGTCATCAACCAAGTTTCAAGGATGGTCATGGGCATTATATGTGTTCATATTGAGTTTTCATCAATATACCTCAGAACAGTGTTTATGAATACTCATTTTGTGATCCAAGATGTCTGTGCATCATAGAGTTTGTGGTCATCACTGAAAGGGGGAAATGATTCAAAGTTATTCAAGGGATCCATCTTCATTAGTGTAGAGGATCACTAGTGGAAAAAATCTTTGCTCAAAGTTCATGACTTCATCAAGGCATTCAAAGCAGTTTGTCGTAAGGAGTGTTTTCCCTTCATCTCTTCCCTCCTCCAATGTTTCCCTCTCTTCCCCCTCTCTCTCTATTATAATTATTCATTGGGCCTTATCATTGTCTTTCTTCCTATTCAATTAAGTGACCTATTTTAAATTTCTAGAAGTATTTTCTCAAATTATAAGAGAAATACTTAATTCATGGAAACGAAAGGTCACAAGTGGAATATGGAAACGAAGAGTCATATGGGGTAGGTGAAAGGACAATTCAGATTGCTATAAATTAGTATGGCATTTCCATTGCAAGGGATTCCAAATTTTGAATAACTCCTACTATGTAGCATTATAAATTGTGATAGCTTGGTTGAAGCTTTGTATTCATCACACACATGGAATAAAAGCTACACTTCTTATATTTCTCTTCCTTATTTTTCTTCTATTTCCCTCTTGTATGCACTTTGTAAGCATGGTGATCAAAGAGAGATTTGAATCTTCAATGAATGAGCCTCAAAAAACTATGTTTATGTGGGGTTTGTTTGTCTCACTAACCGCTTAATTGTCACTTTCTTTTATATCGGATGTTGAACTACTCCAGTTACTGGGTGTGAAGCTCTGTGATCTACTCACGGTATTAATATTCCTTAACTAGTTCCCCCCCTTTCTCCTCATTGTTGTAACTTACTCCATTATACCCCAATACAAGAACTTTGCCATAGGTTTGGTGGAGTGTCCCTGTGTGATCCTCGAACAATTTTTCCACTTATAACATTTAGATTAGGATTATGATTAGTTACATTAAATAATAAGAGTTGTACCATTCAATGTAGAGGGGTGTAGCCCCATGAACAGTTGTGGAGACACCTTACTTTTCACCTAACAAATTTTTTCACCAACAGGTAGTTGAACCATGTTTTCCAAGTTCATGGTCCTAATCTGTCTTTAGAGGAATAAAAATAGGTTCACTTGATAACTTTCTCCATAACTTACAATCCTTTTCTTGTTCTATCAAATCATCAAAAAACAAAAACCTATCTTCCCATGAGGGAAATCCTCCTTCATAATTGGAAATAATTTTATTTATTATCTGAGTGAATTCTTGACTGAGAGAATTATAACCCTGGTCTAGCTCCAATGTACTCTTACCCTCCAAGTGAGAGAGACATATATCTATGAGGACTACCCAAATTTCATCTGTTGTTTTAGAGCAAAAAAGATTATTCTAAGACACCCCTTTCCTACAAACTGTCTTATTACTCAACATGTGGTCCTCTTCAATACCTAAACCATATCTTGCAATATTAACCAAGACAACTTGAAGTATAAAGCACTTATCACACCAAAAACCAACATGATCATAACACTCAGCTTTTAATACACTATCATCTATTAAACCATGATCCATGATTACCTAATCTGAGTTAATTGATTCCTCAAAGGATTTACCTCTATCAGAGGCTAAACCTCATTTCCTTGGCCAACAACTTTACCAACTATTTTAATACAATACTCAACCAACTTACTTGCAAAATATGACTGTCTTGGGATTCCAATTTACACATCTCTTAATACTCAAGTATTTTTTCCCTTAAGTGAGTTTCTTCCTTTTTCTGCCACACTCAAAGAAAATAAAACAAGGATCATCACCAAACTGAGTCCAAAAAATTATTATCATATTATCCCAAGAATGCAATGAACCATGAGATAGAGATCTAAACCAATCCCTAACATCCTCTTTCAATGTATGCACAAATAATTTCATGAAAACATCTTCATGTTTTATCTCATATTATTACATTATTTTTTCAAACAAACTAAGATGTTGTTCTACATCAATACTTCCATACCAATGAAAACTAGGTAACCTAAGCCTAATTCCATCAGGGATCCTGTTTTGGTACCTAGGCATCCCCTTGAATTCTATAGGTATGAAAGAATTAGTTCTGAAAGGGACTTTAGGAGAGGACCATGCCACACCATTATTAAAAACTTCCAAGGATGGATTTGCTAAAGAGGAACACATATCAACAAGGCTTCATCCCACAAAATTTAAATAAGATTGATGATAAGAAATTACTATAAACCTAGGAGGGTAAACCATAAATAAAATATATCCATGAAGAAAACTGATCTAATCCATCCATATGAAAATGGAGTCACCCCTAGAGCCAACACTCTAGAAAAGTAAGAAATCCTTTGAATAAAAAATAAAATTTAATTCAAATGACCAATATCAAGATCACTGAAAACCGAATACCAAAAGTTAAACCAAAAACCCTGGTGAATACTGCATGTCCCTGGAAATGGTGCCAATTTACATGTTGGCTACCAATCTAACATCCCAAGGAGGGGAGAGGGCCAGAGGAATTGGAGGAGGGGGGAAGACATGCCTGGTTTTGTCATTTTACAACTGGGAATGGGGGGTATTCTCTTTGCTCACCCAAACTAAGCATTCTTGGGAGTGATAGGGAGGCACGTGACATAGGTGTGGTTATCTGCATGTTAATTCTGGCTTTTCCTAGGCCAGGGTGAGAGAACCTGGGGTGTAGTTTGAGAGAGGGAGGGGTCAGAGTGACTCCCAAAACCTACAAACTTGGCCAGGTGGGTCAATCAGAGGCCAGGTGCAATCACTGAACACAATGCTCACTCGAAAGAGTGGTCATGAAGAACTGTAAACACCTAGGGGATTTGATGCAAGCTACTAGAGATAGATCTAAGGTGATCTCAACACCAAACCCTAAGATTTTACATGTATCTTTCTGTATTGATGTTGAAGATCCATTTTCTGTAGTGAACAACAAAAAAGACACACTTGAGGTATACACATTTAATGTGTGTCTCACCAGAAGATCTCATGTGAGATATGCTATAAATAGAAAATATGCAAGGCGTATAAGGTACGTAGGGTACTTAATAGATTGTAAGGTGGGGATGGATTTGTAAAGAAGAAGAACCCAAAAACAATAGGATATGGGGGATAAGATAGTATTCTGACCATCACACCGTGACATCTTTATTATTTCCTAACATAGTAGTAGGATGAAGAAAAATCTCTCGGGGTAATCTATCACAAGGAACCTCCAAGGAAGACAAACAAACCAAAAATCACTAGTAGTCCTACTTAGGTCCCCTAATATTGAAACACAATATGTGAGATATGATAATTTTTCAAAAAATAAAGGGACCCCCAATATCTATAAATATATCACCCGCTATGATTGATAGGAAGAAATTTTACATGCTCTAAGGATAATACCCCAAATTTCCACTGAAGGACACCATTCTCTTCACCACCCTAACAAGTTATACATCAACAAGGTGTTAGCATATAAGTTCTTAGACATAACCCACACAATATTCATAAGGGAATAATACATCACCCAACTTCCAAATTAGTTAAAAAAGGAACATGAGAAAAATAATTGCAATAATTTGTTTTAAATAGACTTATTTATAGGGAAAGACAAGGGACACATATACAAATGATCTCAAATCCTGTTAATAGTTACACATCTACAACCATATTAGAATGAATAAAAAACAAATGGATAGTCTAAAAATACTTAAACAAGAAGGTAAAAAATCCCATAACACATATATGATCCTCACAGAGCCCTTCTGAAGAGTTCTCCTATTTCTCTCATCCATCTCCTCTTTTTCATAAAACCTCAAAATCTATTTATACAATGTTATCCACATAAGGGTTTTAGAAAATATTCCACTAGAATATTAATTCACTCATGCCTAGGCCATCCTTTGGAAATTCTGAGGAATAATAGGGAATATACCTCCTTGACAACCTTCAACTTTGTTTGACCCTGCCCTATTACTATCATGCCAACACAACTAAATGAAATATTTTACACATCATACCCATTGCTGATTTGATTTTCCACATGAGATTAAATTGTGATGGGGAAAATAAAGGCATTAAATTGATAAGAATTTTATTTAAATACATGAACATTTAATCACCTCTCGAGGATATACCTTTTTTATGAATGATTTGATTTAATTTACTCCAACTTATGCTAGTTGATCTAGGAAAGATATGAGAATTAATGGTGACACAATGGATTGCACATGTCACTCTAGATCAACTCACCTACTTAAGAAAAACTTACTATTCCAATGGGTATGAAACCATTAGTCAAGTCTCATAGAGCTTATCATATTTAATTCTTGTGCACTATCCCCATGCCGTGGTGTCACCAGTTTTAGGCTCAAACCATTTAGGTCTTGAAGTTGAGAACCTAGATTATTTATTTCAATTAATCAAGATGAATAAGGCCTTCATTGAGTTGGTATTCAAAATTCCCAAAATTCAAGCCAGTCCCTTGAAAGGCTCCTCAAAAAATGTGTTAATTTTGTGTTTCTTAAATAGACTAGTTGAGATGTGTTCCTCCTTCCCTATTTTCAGACCTTGGAATTCTATCTCCTCCTTCCCGAACACCACACAAATGTGGATCATATGAAGCACCAATGGTCCCATAACCCTATAGGCTCCACAGTGAGAAGATGCATATATATAGGGCCTATTATGATCCTTATTTGTTAGAAATATAGATTAACTACTAGACTGCAACCCATACACAAGGGGGAAATTCACCCCTTAGTCGGTGAATGGACGAATCATAATAGCATCTCTCTGCACAAGAGGCTACCATGGTTGAATTTAAAATTGTTAAAATGACTACAAGGCCTCCTCCCTGGAAAAAAAAGAATGTTTCCCATGATGATTCAATCATTAAGTCATGCAAGTTCCTATAACTTGAGCATCCACAGGTCAGGGCTCAAAATATTTCCTGAAAGGGGGTCTCCACCTCCATGAGTGGGTGACCTCACTTGGGAGAAAAAAAAAGCTTAGCCAGATACTTAATGGGCCATAGGTTAGAGTATAATAACTGATGGCCAAGGGAATTTCGTAGGGCCTTTCAGTTGACATCTAGTTCATATTTAGTGTTGCTTCTCATGATGAATTTAGACATCGTAGGGACAGGATTATGAAACACCTTTCACTACTCCTAGGATAAGTCAAGGTTGTTGAAAATTAATCCCTTATCTTACATGTAAACTTTATTTCTCTTTTTTTGTATACGTATTATAAAGGACAAGTTCCCCTTTAATAGAACCCCATTTTGTTCACAGAAAACATTGTATCAATTTGTTCATTTTGATTTTTGTTTGGTGAATTACTCTTTTATTTTGTTTTAGCATTTTAAAAATACAATACGTAATTCAATTCTTCAAACAATACATGTTACTGCATGCACCATTTAACAACTTTGAATCATTCCACAAGGAAAAATCATCATTGACCACTCAATCAATTTTGGGCCTAACCATGGAAAATAAGAAATATTTTTTACAACTGCAATACACGTCAGAACATATGAAAATATGCCAAGTACTAACCAGTGACAAGACTGAGAGTCTGGGTCCATAATAAAATTGTCATTCAACACATAAAAAATAAAAAATGCAAAGTTTAGTCCAAGCTCCAAACAATTACCACGTGTCAGGTTTGATCAAACATGCCTTTCTAGAATTTGGAATAAAATCAAAACCTTACACATACATACGAACATACAAAATAACTTGACTTTACCATCTCTCACTTCGACTGCCCACCTTATATTTTTCCTTCAAACTGCGGGGTTAGGAACTTAACTTTCAACTCCAAAAAAACACATAGAAGATACACAATGCATCTTTGTAATGTTGTCATGGCCTCTGGGGCTTTTGAAAAAAATTCCTTCTTATGGGTGTCGGGGAGGAAACTACATTTTGCATAAAGCATGTCAATCCTGTAAAGACATTCAAATGTTCCAGGAACACGTGAAGATGCTAGCCACAATTCTTTTTAATCCTTTAAAGAAATAATCCTCGAGGAAAGGCTATAAATGAGTAGCTTGATAATTTAAAAATGGGTACAAAGGATTGTATAAAGTTTTGAAAACATAGAAATTGAACAAGGAACCAAATTTGAAATAGGGGCAAAAAAAATAGTCATATGATGCCTGAATGGGGCATGACAATTAAGGGCACCAACAAAACCTTTATTAATAAATTTGTCGGTTACCAGTTTTACACCATAGAGACTCTATTTTAATTAAAAAAAGGAATGACAAGAAGAATTATAAATTCTTGAGATATGTTGTTTGTATCCATGGATGGATCTGACATTCTTTTATGACTAAGTCTTGGAGAATACTAAGAGGAACGTATAGAGAAAGTTTCAAACTCCTAGTTTTGGCTCTACCTGAACCAATGTGAGAGGAACAAAATGGTAGCTTGAGGGGGGAGGTATACTATGGTTCAATCCCTTGCAATTATTGGTAAGTCAATATGTATGAAGTTTATTCATACATGTAATGCTTACTCAAAGGAGTTGTCACACAAGAAATCCAAATTACTTAATATGTCAGATGCAAACTACTAGAGACAAATGGGACATGATTATGAACATCATTAAAAAATATGATCTTAACAACTTAAAACTAAATGACATTCAAAATGATAAGCTTTAAAATTAAAGGAGAACTCATTTAAAATATTGAAAGGCAATGTGGTTTGCAGGAAAACACATGTTAAATATGTGAGGATGATGCAGTTTGAATAGATAAAATAGGATAGTATAATGGAAGTTAGATGAAAATGGATGGGGATATAACAAGGAGAAAAAATGGTATTCACCATCTCATCATGATGCTCCTATGATGCATTAGATCTTGAAATCAAAGTAAGATAAAATTTTAGGGGTTATTTTCATTCATGGATATCGAATTTATGCAAACACTTCCATGTAATCTATGAAAAATTTAACACAAACACTTGTGATTAAAAATTTATGTATTTACTATACGAAATCCATTAAACCTAAGATACCCTTGAAGGAAGCAAATGTTCACTCCCAGGTTGTAATTTCAGAAAGGAATTTTATAACTGAAACAAACATTACAAAGTATCTCTAGAAAACAACATTCATTCAAAGATCAGTCCAAACAATGATATGGAACATGATTGTTTGTATTTCATTGATATAATAAATATAAAATTACAAAAGAAATAAGTAAATTTCTTGATTCCATCTCTATTTACATTAGGAAATGAAATACTTATCTATGAAAAAATGGTCCTTTGTGTTTAATTGAAAAGGGAGACATACAAAAATCTCTCAATGCTTGTTAGCGACCTTACAAGATGCAATCACCCTAGCTAAAATGCAAAATAAGAACACCTAAAGTGAAGACATTCCTTCATTCTTATACAAAATTTTCCCAAAAGGGAATATCCCAAAATACCCCATGGAACACTAAAAATAAGATACACGTGGAGTAATGATCTCTGCTTTACAACCAGGGTGAAAAGGTGCCCAAACTAAAAAAAGATACTACCTTGATTTGCTTCGCTGGAATGATTTTGTTTCATAATGAAACCCATAGAGGAGTGGAGAATATTCTTTCATTTTCTTCTTGGCATTGTGTTGTCATTAATGTAAAAGTGAGATGATGAGAGTGATGTTTCCATTGATGTTAAAAGGTGTAAGAGACTTGATGGTTGATTGGTAGTGTATTTTCATGTTGAGTTGTTTGGTCTTGATGATGTAGCAGGGGACCTTGAGATGGTATATTGGCTTGAAGAGGTAGTTAGATGTTGTGGTGATGTTTTAATGATGTCATGAAGTGTGTTGAAGGATCTTATAGGTGTGCATGAGTGATGAAGTCATGAGGAGGTCAGGATGGTTGGTGCAAGCATGATTATGATGCCTAGTTTGGAGGCCTAGTTAGTAGGATGAGGTATGTCATGGTGGTCCTATGGTATGTAGAAACTGGTTGAGCATGGAGAACATGAGGATGAGGTGTAAAGACACTCTCAAGTGTCTCAGAGTGTTGTTTATCACTTCAAAGTATCATAAAAAATGATTTGGAGTTTATTCAAATTTTGTGGTTTTTCGTGGTATGAGACAAAAAATCTTGGCCGACTATTGTAATGTATTCTTCAAAGTCTATTCTATTGCTTTGGCATATGTTTAGAGTATGTTATAATGCTTCAAAGTCTATTCTATTTTCCTCATAGTCTATTTGAATGCTTCAGAGTCTATCTGAAGATTGTGGTTTGATGTGATCTAGGACCAATGATGTGGGATGACTGTTGTAATGCATTTATGAGTTTCTTGGATCAGTTTTTTTTATCGTGTTTGATTGACCTTCAATGGATTTGAAAGGAGATTTGTGATATTCATGTTTTTGGGTGACAATATTTATTTTTGGAACTAAAATGTTCCATATGTTCTTTGGCCACTTTGAGTGATGGTTTTTGAAGAAATTTGTGATGACGATGAGGTCATGAGGTTTCCATTCATGTGTCACACTTGCATGGTTGAGGTGTTTTGGTGCTAGTTTGAGATTCATGTTTGAGGACTTGTTTTGTAGGTCTCAAACCTAGTAAGGATGGTTGCTCCAAATAGTAGAGTCATTGCATGAGATGATGATGCAGAGGTGTAGGATCTTGTTGGAGGTTACTAGTGGACTTATAAAATATAGTTCTAAGTGGTCCTTATTTTTTGGTGATGGTCATGTTATCTTAAGAAGGTTTAGTTTTGGAAAAGGAGTTGTTTTGTGCTATTAGGTTTGTTTGAGATATAATGGAGGATTAGATGTTTCTAGATGCCATTTCTAACCTATGTGGTACTTTATACATTGTTTTATTTATGTGTTTAATTTGTTTTAAGGTTATATTTCCTATGATGACCGATCTAGGTTTGTTATAATCATGAATCATGTATATAAACATGTTTTAGAGGCTTATTTTATTGTTGGAGCGAGTATGAGAAAGTATAAGATAAAGGGTTGATCGAAGAGGTGAAAGAGGTATTTTTGAACATCAAGATAGATCAAATAAGATGTTATGATGTTCTAGAGTGTGAGATGTTGGAAATATAGGTCATTAGGCCTAATTAGTTTGGTGGAGAAGTGTTTGAGTGAGATAGCAAGAAGGGAATATTTGGAGAATATAGAAGGAAATAAAGCTTCATAGGTGTCATCATTAGTTGTTGGTGCAACATTATAGAGGTGATAAAAATTTAGGTGGCTTTAGTTAGTGATGGGTCATCTAGGGTTTAGCATTCTTAGTAGGGTTGGTGCTCCTTGTGGGGTTAGTGCCTCACTAAACATAGGAGTTGGTGATCCTTGTTGGGTTAGCGCTCAACTAAATTTAATTCATTTCTGTAATAAATATTTGTTTAATGGGTTTTATTATTATTAATGGCTTCCCACTTATATCTGGTATTTATGTGTTCTTATGTTCTCATTTGATCATATAATAGTTATGTTTCTTAAGAAAGCATGCTTAATGGTTAAGTTTAATTGAATGGTTGATGGATATGAATTTTGAAGTGAATGGAACTTTTATTGCTCACTAATTCACCCCCCTCTTAGTTATCATGCTTCCAAAATTTCCAAAAAACTCTTTTATCTTCTTCTACAACCATCATCATTATTTTTACACTTAAGGAAAGAGTTGGTCACACATTACATTCAAATCATTTGATCCTCCTTGGAAAATATGGATCTAGAATAAGGAACAAATAATAAGTAATGGGGGATAAATAATAAGGAATGCTATGGGGATGGGTCAAGATCCATTTATTTTTCCTTTAACTCTTCCTTGAGTTTATTCTTGTATGCATCAAACCTTTCGAACATATCTAAAATTGGATCCTCATTTAGCCCTGCATAGTAGAGAAATAATATCTCCTACTTGGAGAGAACTCTATCAGACTCAATGGATATAGATTTCTTCTTTTTAAATATCTTGGAAAATTTATTAATATATCCTTCTAAATAAATAAAATTTGTACAAAATAAGAATCAAAATTTTTAGGAGGCTCTAACTCTTTTGCAATATTTTGTTGAAGGATCTCTATCATCCTGTGTACATTTGCGGATCCTGGGGTGTATATATATTTCAGGGGGAGATTTTTTAAATTTTTGAATCTATATCATCCACATACTCCACTACCTTTTCTCTTATGTCTTGGATTTCACTTACACATCCCTCCAAG
Organism: Taxus chinensis; assembly: GCA_019776745.2. Lineage (NCBI taxonomy): Eukaryota > Viridiplantae > Streptophyta > Pinopsida > Cupressales > Taxaceae > Taxus > Taxus chinensis. Next base: position 546,722,977 of record CM034151.1, on the reverse strand, counting down.
GTTTCAATTCTCAATTTGATAGCATCTTTGTATTCATATCATCTTCCTCTACAATCTAAGGAGACCATACCTTTCTTTTCCACAACCTCATCCCCTAGATCCATTATAGCCTATGTCTTGGGTAGCAATCGATTCAAATAATCAATCTTTGTTTTATATTTGTCAATTAATACCTTTCTTGCTTTAATTTTCTTAGAGACCTGATTATGACATTCAATGATGTCCTTGATGGCCTTGTTACCTCTTATCAATAGTTCACTTTCCCATTTCCTTTTTACCTCCCCCTAGAACGTTAGTATTCAACATTATTGATCACTTCTGAGGTGAAGGATGGGGTTATCTCTTGACTAGTAGGAGGATCTTGTATCCATTTTTGCATATAGGTTGATAAGATATCAAATTTATTTCTTAACTACTCCTTGGTCTCCTTGTCCTTATCTTTCTTTCGGAAGAGACCATTGAATATCATAGTAACATAATGTTTTATACCCTCATTGGTATGCTTTCCTAGTGGGATATTTGTGATCAGATAGTGTTAAGGGAAAGCTTAATCCCTTAATACATCATCTAGGGGGTGGAAATACCATAAATCTTTCTCCTTAGGAACCAACTAATTTTCTTGACAAAATCCTTGCTTTCTTTGGGGGTCTTGATGGATTCAAGGAGATTACACTTTGAAGGTTAGCTTCATCAACTTGCACTTTTAATTTGATCTTCCTATGGAGGATTGATCCTAAATAACTTCTAATTTGAACACTGCCTTCCCCTTGTTCCTTTTGGTCGGGGGAACTTGACACCATCATCTATTTTTGAGGTGTAAGGAGTGTGAGACAAGATTCCTGAACCTGTACCTATAGATTATTAAATGATTCAATAGGAATTCTTTTAGTTTCTTATCCCTTCACTTCTTGTTCCTTCACTTCTTCCTCTATCATGGTTAAATATGGTTGAGTACTTATATCTATAGAATTTGTGACCTTAACCTCTTCTTCTCTAGATTGAGAAGGAACCTTGAATTATTCACCCTATGGATATTTTTGACTTAGACCCTCTACTTCTACAAATTCATGATATGCAATCACTTTATCCACTTTGCCTAGGGATGAATGAATAAGATCCATGGTATTTGGTTTCTCAACTTCAACAAATGGAACCTCTTCAACATGTGGTTTCTCTATTTTACTTATTGTAACCTATTCTTCAGCATAATTCTCCACCTTACCACCTACAAATTCTTCGGTAGTAGTTACTTCATGTGATACTAAGCCTAATTTCTTCTCCCCAATTGGTGTATCTTGTACATTATATTGGAGAAGGTAAACTCCAACATCTTGATCTAGCTCATCTAATAAGTAATTGAATGTTTTTTTGTATGAGGGGTTTGGTATCTCGCATCCTTTATTTCCTAGGTTCTTTTGCATCCAATATTCCATGATGGGCACATTGGAAAGAGTTTCTTGAATAGGCACATTGGCTGGTATTTCATGTTTTAGAGGTCGGGAAGTAAGAACTACATGTGGTACTTGAAGGATTGTAATAGGTATATGAACTTGTGAAGTTACCCCCTCAACTATTGTTTTTGTGGATTTCTCCACTACACGTGTTTCCACCTTTATCCTCTTAGTTATTAAAAAATTTTGAATTATAAGATCATATTCACCATAATGAGGGATGGTTTCCAACGCTAGACTCATCATTGGATGACTGAGATGAACACTTATTTTCTTTTGTTTCATCTTGCTAGATGGCCCTTTTACGGAGGAAGAGGGCACATAAACTTGGATTAATTATGTGGAAACAATAATTTCAAGCCTTGATCCTAGTTGTAGGACTTCTTGAATAGGTGTGGAAACAATGATAGGATCATCTTTCATAACTTTCTTCAGTATATATTTTTTCATCTGTGCCAATTTTGACATAGAAGTCCATGTTTTTCTTGTAGCAACACTGAGTTCTTCTACAACTTTTGAAGTTAGTCCCTTATTTTAAATTTGTGGTGAATTTAATTTTAGGGGATCTAAGCTTGTAACTCCTTTCTTCAAAGTGGGAGTACATCCTGTATGACACCACTTACTTGTTACTCCCTCATAAGTTTTGTATTTTACAGGGTTAGATCAGATCCCTTTCTATTTATCCAAACCAAACTTATCTTAATGATGTGAGGCATTCTATCATGTAACAAAGAATTTTCAAGTTTTTCCAATTAAAATTTGGGAGAGGTTGTTAATATATCTTCTTATCAACATAATATTTACTTACCACATCCCCTTCATCTATAAGTCCCTAAGGCATAACTAAAATTTTGTAGTCAGAAACTTGAGTGAGGGTCATCCTTGAATGGTATCTAATCCTCACCTCCTTCTCATCCATCTAATCCATCTAGTAGTCCTCATAATGAGGTTCATGTTCATGGAAAGTCCCTAAATCTCCCTGAGCTATCCACCTGATATCATAATTACACCTCGAAATAAACTGAGAGCTTGACCTTAACCAAAGAATACATGAATACATCCTAATACCGATAGGGAACATTATATTTTCCTCATGCTTCCCTGAAATAAACTTATGAACTACTGCCAACTACATTGACACTTTTAACAATGCCCATTTATCATCTAAACACCTTGGTAACATAAAAGGGGTATAATGAAAACTGATTACTCTAATGTAAGTATTAGTTCTTAATTAGATGAAGTAACATCCATATTAAATGATCAATTTAATTACTTGTGGAGATATCATGTTTCATTCCTATTTAGGTTTGAATAAACATATGACAGGGGAAAATAAAGTGTCATGTACCATTATGAAATTACAGATGTAATTGTTGGGGTTCAACTGGGGATACACATCATGAAATCTAAAATTTCCAAATTCCTTTACTCTATCCAATCCAAGGAATGATCTATGTAGATTAATGTTTTAAACCAAGTAGGAGGTAATGTAAAACTCTAATTTATTAATATATCTCTCCTCTATATGAATTTCCATTTTGAGCGATTGTTGGTGGATGCAATCAATGATAATCTCTGGCCACTAAATATGTATCTTTCCCACAAGGATTATCTAGATAAAATTGAACATCCAGTTATGATAGGGATATGCATACTCCTTCCCCATAACCCTATTCAACAATGTGATAATATCTCCAATGTCTTCAACAAAATCAGTCATGTTTAACTTTTTGGGGGATCCTTATAGCAGAGATTCTTGGCTTTTCAAATCAATTGTTGTTCAATATCCTGGAACACTTTGCATTGTTTGAATTCCAATATTCTTCTACATTTTCAATGGTTATATCTTCCAATTCTGAAGCATCAAAGAGACCTAAAAATTTCTCAAAATTTTTAGTAGTTAATGATACGACCAAAGCATTACTTTCATCTCTAACTTCTTTGGTCACTAGGTTATAGTTTTGTGAACACACCCATACCAACTCTTGATACTAGGTAGAGGGGGAAAAAGTAGTAGTTAGAGCAAGACCACTCTAATAAATCCTTCTTATTGTCTCAATTTTTTCTACTACATGCAACCTTTTATGGAAATCATCCATATTTGCATTTCCCAAGTTGGTATCTGTGACTTTATCTAGGTTAGAAGTAAGGTGTGACGTGGTTTGGACACCAAACAATTGAATCTTCATTTTTGTTAATATTTCTATTGGAAAGAGATAAAATGTGCCCAATACCTCCAAACATGCTAAGAAATACACCTTGATGCCACAAATTATTCACAAGCATTGCTAAATACACTTACCCATGTAAAGACCACCACAATTTCTCTTTGAACTAAAAAAACCATAATGCCTCCAAGGCTTCAAAATAACTTTTGCATAGCTCAAATGCAAAAAATTAATCTTATACTCATATTAGGGCTTTGAAATCACTTCACAAACTCAAAAATTAGAGAAAAAGTAAGATATTTTCATGTATTCTAGCCTTATATTATCTTTCACATGCTTTCATTAATGGTGGCACTTGCTTCCATGGCTTCTAAATTCATGGTTGTTGATGTTTTAATCTCAACTTTGAATTTCATCCATATAAGTGGATCCATTGGCCATGGTTGATTTTCAATTATATGATTTGTATCTCTTATTTTTTTGGGATCATAATCCACCTTCATCACATCTTCATAGAATTTACTTTTTCTTAGTCACATTTCTTGAGCTTTGGGCTGCATAAACAATTTCAAAACTTGCAAGGATGTACAATTACAAAATTACAAAATGTGAAGCTATTTTCCCACTCTAAGGACATGGGATAATGACACATGTCCACCTTATCAGGTTGTGGGGAATGAAAGTGTAGTTAACAAAATTGCACAAATTCAAAGTTGTGAACTGTGAATATGCCTTCTTAATCTACGATGACCAAATTATGACACATGTTCTCCAATTGGGATGTGGGGATGAAATTATAGTTTACAATATTGCAACAAATATGAAGTTACAGACATGTAAAAATGTAAAGTTGCATTCCTTTTCTATAGTCTCTAGATTCATTAAATATCCCATTTTAGGGCTTGGGGATGAATTTGTAGTTCACAAAATTATATAGATGCAAAGTTACAAATGTGTAATGCTGAAAGTATGCATTCTTTCTATATGGTCCCGAGATTCACCGAATATTCCATTTCAGTGATCACTGATGAATTTTTAACTTGCAATTTACATCAAAATTTTCCTTCCTTTAAATAATATGAAGGTGGAGGAATATTCTCGGTACATTCCATTTGCAGGGTTTAGGCTTGTATATGCAACTTACAACTTTATAAAAATTAAAAGTTGCCTTAATATCCCACTTTCCCCTGATACCTTGAATATTCCACTGTGTAGACTTCAGGGGTGAATTTGTAGTTTGCAAATTTGCAACTACAAAGATGAAAACTTGTAAAAAGACCAAGTCCTTCACCTATGTAACTCCAATTCAAACATTCAATAAAAAATTAAGGTTCAAACACATTATGTACACCATTAAACCTACAACTTTGTTAAAACATCAAAATCAAAGGAAACATTAAGATGTCAATATAAAATCATGTAGTAAGGCTGAGTCATGATACAATTATGACATTAAATCCTAGGGAACCACCAAACAACTCACAAATTGATAGGAAAATTATGGAATGACCTAGTTACTCCAGTATACACCCTTGAAATCTCACAAAATGTGCCACTATTATTACCATACCAAATTGGGCACTAAAAGAATCAAACACTATGTTTTGTGTCCACCTTCTCCAATAAATTATCCTCCATCTTTTCTCATAAAAAATAGAATCGAGCATCAATGAGTTTCATTATAGAATGATAATTAGGGCTCTTTGATAGATGAATTACAATTTGACTATTACCATTGATCCTTACAACATTTTGATTGAACCAAATAGTTAAAATTATCCTTTGAAGCCAAACTACTTCATTTCTTACATGAGCAGATACCATGTACTTAGCCTTTGTGGTGGATATCACAACACTTTCTTGACATTCAATCATCTAATTTACATCTCCATTGAACAAGTTTAAAATCATAACCACTAGTAGATATGCATATCCTCAAATTACCATCCTATTCTAAATCCACAAATCCATGTAGATTTAATGCCTTGCTTTCACCAGGATTTCCTTGGTAAAATATTGCATAATTAGAGGTCATGTGTAGATACCTAAATATATTTTTCACCACAATCCAACATTGCTTTCTAGGATCTGACATGAATTTTCTAACTACTCCCTACTACATGATAAATACCATGCCTTGTACAAACCATTACATACATAAAACTACCAACCTCATTGGCATATGACACCTAAGACATGTCCTCAATTTTTACTTTAGTTTTTAACATTGTTCAACAAATATTTTTTGATGAGCGGGAAAGGGAATATTGACATGTTTACTTTCCTACATTTTGAACTTTTGTAATACCATCTCAATGTACTTATTTTAATTTTATCATAGTTTTATGCTTATATAATATCTCTTAATTTCCATGCCCAAAATAAATTTTGAAGCACCTAGATCCTTGATATCAAATTGAGATGAAAGAATATACTTAACTGGAATGGTCATTTTCTTATTGTTTACCAATTAAAATCGTGTCATCTACTTAGAATACGATGATAACAATTTTTTCACCTTTTTGTTTATAATAAACAAAAGTTTTAAATTTTATTCTTCCAATTCCAAGTATCAACGCATACCTATTAAATTTATGGTTCTACATTCTTGGTGATTACTTCAAGCCACATAGAGACTTATTCAACCTACACACCAAATCTTCCTTTCCTTTAAACTTAAAATATTTCTGATAGCTTCATGTATATTTCCTTCTCAATATCACCATGCAGAAAAGATGTCTTAACATCCATATGTTCTATTTCCATATCGAAAAAATAAGAAATATCAAGAATAAATCTAATAGAATGTAACTTAGTAAAAATAGAAAAAATCTCACCACAATAAAGTTCCTCTACATGCGAGAACCCTTTTTCTACTCAGCAAGATTTATTCATCTCCATTTTCCCTTAGCATTGTACTTCTTAAATACCCATTTACAACTAGTAGGTTTTATTTGAAGAGGTAATTTTATCAAGTACCATGTGTGATTATTATTTAAGGTCTCCATTTCTTCCCTCATAGCCCTTTTCCAAGATATAATTTATTTCCATCCAAAAGCATCCTTTATAGTATTCAAATCATCATCATTAACAAACATACATAATAATATAAATTTGGATTGAAAATCAAGAGGGATATGCCTATCAAGTTCCCTTCTCACTTGATATGATCCTCTCAAGATTGGAGTTTATGGTTTTGCATCTTCTGGTCCCTCCTCATCCACTTCATCTCAATATTATTCTTGTAAATCTCTCTCTATGGTTCATCTTCTACAATTGCATCAAACTTAGACACATATTCACCATCTTCTAGTTGAACATAAGCTTGTTCATTTTTATCCTTTGGTTTTTCTTCCTTATCAGGAATACCCTTTACTTATCTAAATATTATATTATGAATATAAACAGCCTTATCTATTTTTGGATTTCATAACTTGTATCCTTATACACCATTATATTATCCAATAAATATGAACTTAGTAGATTTATCATATAAATTTTTCCTTTTATCTTTTGACACACACACACACACACACACACACACACACACACACACACACACACACACACACACACACACACACACACACACACACACACACACACACACACACACACACACACATGTCAAATAGAGGGTTTCTTACCAATTCATGCTTCATGTAGAGTTTTATCTTCAAGGGCGGATGTGGATGATCTATTTATAAGGTAACAAGTAGTTACCACTACTTCTACCAAAAATTTATTGTCCAAACCTACACCACTAAGTATACTTCTACCCTTATCTAATAGAGTTATGTTCATTCTTTCTACAAATAATTTTGTTGTGGTGTATATGGAGTTTTCTTCTGCCTTTCTATTCGACATTTCTTAAAAATATGATCAAATACATTGAAACAATATTATCTACCATTATAAATGTTTGTAACCTTTATATTTTTTCTGACAAGATCCTTAAACTCTTTGAATTTATTGAAAACCTTATACTTGTTCCATATATAATATACCTAGGCCTTCCTTGAGAAATCATCTATAAATGTTACATAATACAAATATTTTCCTAGTGATGTAAATTTCATAGGTCCAAACACATAAGTATATATTCAATGCAGAATCCCTTTTAATTTTGTAGCACAACTATGAAACTTTACCCTAGTTTTCTTTCCAAACACACAAATCTCACATATATAAAAATCTAAAGGACAATAAGAAATTTCTTCAACCATAGAATTAGTTTCTAATGTATGAATTCCTTTCTATCCAATATGTCCCATCCTTTAATGCTACAAAATCATCTTCTTTATAATATATGTATGAGTTAAATATACAAATTTATTATTCTATGAAGCCATAGAGCTATTCCACTCATCACTGACATTATTTTTCTCAAGATTAAAAAGTGTTCATATATGGATTCCACTTGTAAGTACCATTTCTCCTCAAACCATTTTGTGAATTTCCTTAGTAAATACTACATGTACACCTGTATCATTCATCTTACTTATAGATATTAGTTTTTTGGTCAAAAATGGAATAAGCCGAGCACTAATGAGTGTTTTAACCCTTCCATATTTTAACCTACACATGAATCTCCCATGACCTATTATTTTTTAGGTCGAGTTATATCCCAATAAGACTTCACCTCTTTTGATTTTTTCATATTCATATAACAAATCCTAATGAGGGGTTATATGAAAAGAGGAACCCAATGAAATCAACCATGCCCCATTGTTGAGCCCAAATTTTTATAAAGATATATACATATATATTTTGGCTAAGTCCTTAGAGAATAAAATTTTAGAGTGCACACATGTTTTGAATGATGAGAAAAATATACATGTGCCTATGTTGGAACATGAAGTTAAATCCACATATAAAAATATAGGAGGTTGAGATAATGATTGTTCTATATAGTAATTTGGGAAGCACATAAAAAACATGGAATGAAAAGGAAGATACACGAAGGATAATATCAACGGTGTGGAGGAGACTAACTTTCCATTCTAATTAAATAGAAGTGTAAAGTGTGTGCATGGAAAATGAAGGCTAGAAACATGTGTGATAGAAAAAAGGGAAAGTTAACTACCATTTAAAATTCCCCAAAGTAGTTAATATTTCTCATGTAGAGTATCAAGACTTCTATGTAAGATATAAGGATAATATATAGTTCCGTGTGGCATATATGATCCCAACTATGTAATAGTTAACTATTGTAAAATAGAATCAAGTGATAATTATAACTCTTTCTCAAATAATGAAGGGAAAGACCCCATTAGTATATATGACCTCTTAAGGGATGAATGTAATGGACTTTGAAAATGAGAATCTAAGTAATACAATTGTAGAGACTATAGATGTAGATATCTATGAAGATATGCTTATGAATTAAGAGAAAGGTACTTATGGAGTTAATGTGTTATTATTTTATGTGAGTAAATAATTTTTCTTATAGTATATTTATAATACACACACTTTATATCTATGATGAACATGATGGGTACTGGATTTCCCTCACACCTTGGGCAAACATGATAAGATTTATACCTTAGTGTGATAGGCCAGGATGGGGTGGTGTTTTTTCTCTCCACATGTTATGTTAGTAAAGAATCATGTGTAGTAATATTACAAGGTAGTAGACTAGATGTACAAAATTTTGGTTTTATTACTAGGCCCATCATAATTCTAATGAGATGGTGAAGTGGGAACAACATGTTTTGAATCACATACGAGAATAATGAAATTTGGAAGAAAAAAGTAGCAGAATATTTCACACAAAATCATCCCAATTATAAGAATTATTATCCAATTTTTTCTCCTAGGACGTATGGGGAAGGGAATTTGTATGAATATCTCTACAAGACCTTCTTCAATAAACTCCTAGTGAATATGTACACTTGGTTAGATAATTTTTGATAATTATTAAAAGGAGAGTTTTGGTAGGGGCCCTACCCTTTTACAATAACTATCTACAATCCATATATGACCATATACATTTCATGAGTAAAAAATAAACCACACATCAACTATAGAATACAACATAAAACTAGCCCAAAACTAGTCAAAATATAGTTCAGAAACATTCCATAATCAACAAAAAACCATACAAAGTGCAATAACATAGACAAAGAGAAAAAAAACATGATTGAAAAGCTGAGTGGAGAGATGCACAAGATCCTTAATGGATTTTTCCCTCTTCTCTATTTCCTTATTCTTGTCAGTCTTCATGTATTTGCCTTTGCTATCTCTATTCTTGAGTTCATTTCCAATGGAATTGAGAAATCCATTTTGTTACTTTCTACATTTTCCATTAAGACCTCTTATGTTAATATTATGAGGTTTTTTGGGCCCTTTGTGGTCCAATTTTTATTTCATCCCTATTGTTATTTATTTTTCTATGATTCTTTTTTTCTCCTCTTTGTTTGATTTTTTCCTCTAGTGGTGCAACCTCCTACATTTTCTCTGGAGTGCTTAGGAGTCCTAGAGGATGGGGCTTCTTGATTATTATTTTTTCCCTTAATAGGATTCACCAGGATTTTTATTTCCTCATCTTTCTTTTGGGTTGATCCTCATTGTGTCTATGATTATTTTCCTAGATTTGCTTCCTTTTTCTTCTTGGTCTCTCTTGAGTCATCTTGCTCCTGTTGAATTTCTTCTTGCCAATATTCTAGAAATTCTTTTGTTTCATCTTGAGACATTTATTTTGGATATTTATCTTCCTTTTGAGTTTCATATTCCTTCCGTTCTCCCCAATCAATTTCTTCATCTTCCTTCCTCCACTTGTTTAGATACTTATTTCTTGAATAAAATATTGAATTTGGGAAATAAGTACAACTAGAATTTTTAGCAATCTAAGAGACTCAAGAAGCATGACATGACTTGGACGTGTGTCATTTATTTCTAGTGGAAAGGTACACTTTACATCTATTTCATTAAATATATGGTATAAACATTCTCCTACATCGATGAATCAAAGTTATACTTCTATTATGAGCCATGTGGATCTTATATAAAGTAATTTCTCATGGAGATAAAGAAGATAATTTTTGACTTAGGAATTGAGGAATTTCATATTGATGAATTAATATCTTGCAAACATGAGTGAGAAAATTATTTTGAGAAAGGAAGGAAAAAATTGGATATGACATGGATTCATTAGATGAGTAAACGTTGAGAAGGTTGCACTATGAGGAATCTCGATGTAAGGCTATAACTGAGAAGGGAATACTACATGAAGATGAATTGACCTTTGAGACTGCCAGGGTAAACCATGAGCATTGGATATGGAAGGAGGGATAAATAATTGATGGAAAGTACTAACGAATAAATGATATGGACACAATATTAATATTATCTCAAGAGGATGATGAGATGGAATACAATGTAGAAAAAAATTGTAACTTACCACTCATGTTCATGCAACTAGAACTCATGATATTAAATTTTTTTTTTATAGAGACTAATAATGAAGAAAAAAATAGAAAAAGACAAGGGAAATAATAAAATGGATATAAGTTTCCCATTCATATTACTATAGATTTCATAAACATCAAAGATGATACATTTCATGTCAAATCGAAATACCCCTAAAGTGCATGGATTTGGGATGATGATCAATGAAAAAAGAACTCAAGTGGTTGGAGGACCATAGGGAGGAGGGATTGGAAGTGTCAAAAAAATTCAAAAATTAGTAGTAACGTAACCAATTTGAGTAGTTGCACACAAAATATCAACTAACACTGCCCCAAGTATGAGTGGTGGATGCAGTGGAATTTCTAGTGGATAATTTTTTTGAGCATGTACACAAATGTGATCTTATTTTGTGCACAAAGGGGGTCACTTCTCTCAAGTGTAAGGAAATTTAGTTTTCTACTCCTCTGCTAGATGACACACACATGGTATAGGAAGTATGATATACAAAAAGATTTAGTGGATAATGATCAATTAAAGCATTACTTTCTAAAGGTGTTCTATATTCCTAATTTTAAGTAGCAAAGTATCTACATGCTTAAAGAAATCAAACAAGAGTTAATTGAAGTGCGCATGCAAAGGAAAAATGATTCAATATTTTAATCTCAAAGCTATCTAATGAGATACACGTGACTTAACATGAATTTTTTTTTGTAAAGGATTGATTATGCCATTATTGGAAAAATAATTTTTTATAACACAAATTAGTGGTTTTTGTCAACGCTCCGGGGGTAGTCCCTCCTTCATGGGTATGGGGAGGCTCCCATTTATTGAATGTAAGGACCGAATAAAATTATGGGGTGGTTGTTAGGATGGGGATCACATCAAAATACTCCACTAAACAATTGGAATTTTTTTATAGTGTATAAGGGAGGAATTTTCATGGAGAGAGGTGAAGGGAGGTAGCAAAATAGAGAGAGAGGGTTAAGATTGTGAGTAGGCACTTATATATTCTCACCAACATTAACAAGAGTAGGTCCACATTCAATAGTAATAAGAACAACAATGTAAACAATAGAATGACTAAAAAATAAGAGACATAAATTTATATGGATTCATTAATCAAAGACAAAAAGTTCATTCTTGGTTATGCAAGATTACAATGCTTGCAAAGTTGGGAAGTAGAGGGTACAAAAAAACATAGACAAGGAGATAGAAGAATGTAGATTATTGCTTGCAGTAGTAAGGAAAAAAATACATCCCTTTGGAATGAGGGGGAGGTGAAAAAAATTCACCTCCCCCTCATGTGAATTTTCATCTCACCACCACTAATGACCTTTCATATTCCCTAGGAATGAAATTAAGTCCTTTTCTTATTTTTGAAAAGGAACTTTTACAATGCAAAAATAAGGCCACTTAAGTAAATAGGATGAAAGAGATAAAAGTACATTATTAATAAATAAATATAATGTAGAGAGAGATGGAGGAGATAAAAAAAGAGAGAAGTGAAAATATAGAGATAAGGAAGCTTCTATTGATGAAGATCCTACTTCCAATGGATGTTGAGAGGATGCTCCGAGAATGAAGTTATTTTCCTTTGACCTATTGTTGAATTAAAATACTATGATTGAAATTTCCTTGGCCGGCGAGGTGTAAAAACTCTCCAAATCATTGAAGAAGTTCTAAAAAATACTTATACTATCCATTTTTTCCCTCTTTGGAAAAATGGACAATTGGGTGGTATTGAGCAGTTGATAGAGCATCAAGGATGAATATTGGATTTTCAGATAGATTTTCATGTTTAGGGAGAATTCACAATGATCCAAGAAGGTGTGGAATCATTCAAAAAAAATTCCTCTTTTGGGTTTTTTAAAAAATCAGAGTTTATTCAAGGTAAGGAGACATGCTCTGACAGGCCCACATTCAGTCAAAAAAAAGTAAAATGGGAAAAATCCTAAGATGAAATTTTTAGAATGCCTTATTTTGCCCCCATGGCCCACTAGTCCTTTGAGAAATCTAAGAAAAATAGAAAATTAAGGAAAAATGGAAAAAATGGGCCTTTGAGCCAAAAAAGCTCACTGAGATGGTGGGAATGCATGGGCAAGCCATAACCATATGGAGCGTTGTAGGGAAAATGCAACTCGAACGAGTCCATTTTGATAACTTGGCATGAGATTGTGTGGTAATCCAATGAGGCATTTGACATAGCTCGATGGAATGATGCATGTCGGCTCGGTGAGTCAGGAATGGGTGGGCATTGTGGAAGAATGGTTATTTTATACTGAGTTGGAGCCGAGTGGCTCGAGGAGTCACCACATTGGCCAAATGGCAAGGGGTGCTCACATAGGTGATGCATTGAGTTAAGGATAAGGTAGAAAAAAGATAAAACTTGATGGATCGACATTGGAGGGAACATGGAAGGGGCTGAGTTGGCACAAGCATGGTGGAGGGCGAGTCACTTGCCTTGGAACCCACGAGGTGAGCTTGGGACATGATAGTTTGGTGTTGATCAGGAGGTAGCGGTTCTGAGGCAGGGCTTGGGTTGTGGCATGAATTTGAAACAAATTAGAGGTGGGCTGAGCAAGGGCCAAGATTTTTGGTGTCAGGGCGGAAAGAAATAATCCATAGTTTCAAATAGGTGGGATTCAAAGAATTTCGGGTGGAGTAAGGTGAAGACATTGGCCAAGCCTTGAAACGTGAATTCCAAACTTGAAGGTCAACTTGAAATTCAGGGGTCAACATCGGAGGTGAAGTTCATACTTTCAGGGTTTACTGAGTGAGTTTTGACACCTGATGCCAAGGAAATGTCTGAAGTTTGAAGTTTGATTTTGTACTTTCAGACTTTTAGGTTTCGGGGGCATGGGTGAAACGAGTCACTCAGTGTGTTGGTGAGGCTCAAACTTCAAATTCTAAAGGGGGACTGGTTCAATGTAGAGAGATTGGGAAGTAGTTTTCAAGGTTCCCGATAGGATGATAAGTGAGGTGATCAGTTAGTGCGGTAGTGGAGAACTCGTCAGTTTCCTTAGGTGAGGCAGTTTTGAAAGGTGCCACATCAGTGTGCGGCGAGCCATTTTTGGAGCTCACTAGGGCCATGCAAAGAAAAGAAGGAGATGGAATGTGACGATACCACCATGAATGCAAAATGGAACTCACCTTCCAGCTTGCCAAGCTAGCTGGTAAGCTGTTTATCAAGCCACCTCCCAAAACCTTGTCCAATGTAAATTTCACCTCGGGGGTCCCACCAAAGATATAAAATGCCTTCATAAAATATTAAATATTATTTTCAATAAAATTAAAAATATATATTAATGAGACATGGTGGGGGGTTTAATGGAGAACAAACAATGATGTAAGCAAGCATGGAAAATTGCAAGAAGGCCATACTCTGCTACATTCATACCTAGTTTTGAAGGATTTCTCTCTCCTTCTCCTCTCACTTGGAATTCTATAAAATGTAAAGGGGATGCATTATTGTAAAGAGTTATAATTTTTTATGTCACTCCCTCTTCTTCTCTCCTAAATGGATTTGGGGCTTCAAGCCTTCATTCTGAGCATTGTAATGGGGAATTCTCACCTCTTCTTACTATATGTTGTACTATGCATGTTATTAGAGCAATGAAAATGATGTTTTGTGATTAATTGTCTATCTTTGCATCAGTTTACAATGCTTTCTCTTTTCTCTCTTCATGCTTACAAGTATATTGTGCATCTTTTTATTCTCATTGCATGCTTGGAAATTGTTGTGGTTTAATAGGAATGGAGTATTGTATGTAATCTAGTTTGTGATGCATGCTTATCCTCTCCATGCCCATTTTTCTCCATTTGCAAAGAAAAGCAGGAGATGGAATGCAAGGAGACCACCATGAATGAAAATTGGAACTCACCTTCCAGCTCACTGAGCTGGCTGACAAGCCGTTTATTAAGCCACCCCCCAAAACCCTGTCCAATGCAAATTTCACCCCGAGGGTCCCATCAAAGATATAAAATGCCTTCATAAAATATTAAATATTATTTTTAATAAAATTAAAAATATATATTAATGAGGCATGTTGGGGGGGTTTAATGTGAGAACGAGCAATGATGTAAGCAAGCATGGACATTTGCAAGAAGGCCATACTCTGCTATAGGTCATGCCTAGTTTTTAAGGATTTCTCTCTCCTTCTCCTCTCACTTAGAATTCTATAAAATGTAAAGGGATGCATTATTGTAAATATTTATAATTTTTATGTTGCCCCCTATTCTTCTCTCCTGAATGGATTTGGGGCTTCAAGCCTTTATTATGAGCATTGTAATGGGGAATTCTTACCTCTTCTTACTATATGATGTACTATGTATGTTATTAGAGCAATGAAAATGATGTTTTATGATTAATTGTGTATCCTTGTATCAATTTACGATGCTTTCTCTTTCCTCTCTACATGCTTACAGGTATACTGTGCATATTTTTATTCTCATTGCATGCTTGGAAATTGATGTGTTTAACAGGAATGGAGTATTGTATGTAATCTAGTTTGTGATGCATGTTTATCCTCTCCATGCCCATCTTTCTCCATTTGCAGGCTGGGAATCATCTAACAACCCATTCTCTTGGTGCTATGAACACACCTTAGTGTAGTATTTCCTTTTTAATGTACGCTCTCTTTCCCTATCTTCTTGGAAGTGTTAGGATAAGGTTTAGCTAGGTGTTTTTTATTGCATTATGAGTATTTTTAGCATAGGATTAGGAAGAGGAAGTTAGCCTTCTCCATAGAGTTGTTTCAATTACAAGGTCCCACACCTTGAAACAAATCCATGTTACCCAGTCATACTGATTGCCTCACACAAAAATGGCAAAAAATCGGAGGGGTGTTGTGATTCGGTGATAACAATTATGGCACACCCGGTGGGAAAAACAGGTGAAATCTCTACTTTTCATAGGTATCCCATTGAAATATCTTAGCCACCGTGCTACCGATACTAACAATTCTGGCATACCCAGTGGGACTACAAAGAAGTCAAGATCATTAATAGGTGTATATTATGATATTATTCTATTTCATTAAGTTTTGCTCTTGATGAAATCTCAGCCTTTGGAGGCACATACAAATCACAACTGACAAATCCATTGGCCCAGACCAACCCATTCTTTGAGTTGCAAAACATTTCTTTCATCCATTTACATCCATTTATCTTCCCATACCTTTCATTTTCCTTTTATCCATGAACTTGTGTAGTTATGACTTCATTCTCCTCATGGAGCCTCACATTTGCAGCAACATCAAAACCAATTCAGTCCATCTCCAAACTTGCAAAATTCATCTCTAGGTTATTACAAACCACCTCCATATATGTTTTATAATGAAAAATAGTAGTATGCATATTCCCATGAGCAAGATACAAGTCAGTTTGGTCATCTAATAAGCCATACAACTTTTCAAGGACATGGATATGCAGATTTTGGAGACCACCATACACCTAGATATGTTGAGTTGCAGTTGAAGATTCAAAGAATGGAGGTAGGTATGGTGTAGAAAAAAGATACATCTAAACTGAAGGCATTCAAAATTTCTTTCAGGGTCCTTTTTCCATGGGATTGACCTATGCCAAGACACTTCAACCCTCAGTAGAGGCTTGATTTTATGATTGAAATGCTACCACAACTTGTAAAGTGGATTGAAGAGATAGAAGCTTATGAGCTTAGTGCAAGGGAACCTTATCAATGGGTAAGTCCTACACTGCCACCTCATTGTATGTATGTCTGTCTTCCCCAATCTACATCATTTAAAATTGAGTGTCATGATTATAGCCTGTTGAAAGCTACCCCTATTATGAATTCCATTTCTTCATCTCCTAACTTTCCCTCCCACCTTGAATTTTCTACCCCTTTCTCTTCTAAAATTCCTTTCCCTCCACAAAAACAAAGAGGTACACCTCTCTCATCATCACAATCAATGTACAAAATAATTAAATACCAACCCACCTTTTCTCTTGCTTTCCCAAATCCATTTTGGGAGGAACATTACTAGAATATTTTCCAAGAGGAGGAGGAAATTGAGGAGCTTAGTAATGGAGAATTTTCAAGGAAATTAAAGAATTAGGCTGCAAAGTTCAACATCAAGAAAATTCCATCAATGACTAAACCTTTAGTTAGAGTTGAGATTCAAGAACAAATGGTACAAATTGAACAAGAACAAAAACAAGAAGATCAACAATCTGTTTTCTCAGAATGCAGTGTGCATATTGACACTATAATCATGGAGAATGGTGATTTATCACAATTTGTAAAGTTAGTTGTAGAGGGTGAAAAATTAGCTCCAAATCCACAAGAAGAGGATCATGTGCAATCAAGTGAAGAGAAGATCCCAAGTGTGCAAGATATTTTGAATGAATGCAGTGATCCTCACTATCTTACATGTCAAGAGCTTGCAACACTTCTGAAGGTTTTCATAACTCCACCAAGAACATCATCAAATGTTGCAACTAGTCATAATGATCTTCACGAAATGGAGGAGAACCATACAGATTCATGGGTTTTAAGTGTAGAGCAGGCCATACAAGAGGTTTCAAACCCTTCTCCCTCTTCTTCTTTTCAAAAAAATAATTTTTTTGGATGAATTTGAGATTTGAGATTTTATGTTAAAGGGTGAAGAAGATCATGGTGAAAAAATTACCAATCTGAAGGACACCATGGAGGAGGTTGAGTCCTTGGCATTGTCAGAAAACAAAGAAGTTAATTATTTGTCAGATTCAGAGGAATGCTTTGATGGGGAGGAGCCCTTAGAAATTGGTCAATTTTTCTATCCCATCACCTCTCTTCCAACAAAGGATGCCTCTTTCCATGGAAGAAAAAAATCAAGAACAACTTGTTTCTCATAACTGCCCTCTTGAATCAAGATTGGAGGAATTGAATCTTCCATGTTCCACACTAGACAAGGAAGATGAAAGGAAAAAGGATGACATCAATTTCATACTTGGTATCAAGGTGGAAGATCAGTTATTCTGTAGATGAGAAAAAGGGAAATATTAGCTCACAAACAATCACCTTTTCTAGGAATGTCTGTAAGAAAACTTCCTTATTGAAGTTGAGATTCAGAGCAACAAGTAGATTAAACAGGTTAGACCTTTTTGCCATCAGGTATTTGGCTTCATTATAACTAAAGGAGGAGCCACAAATGATCATGCTTACTTCCAAACATGAGGGTGAATTTCAGAGCACCAAGGATGAGCCCCAACACCTCTAGGAGCCCAAGGAAAACCATCTTGAGGTGGTAATTCTATTGTCTTGTTGCCGATACTTTGGATTCTAAAATGGAAATCCAATTCTAAGATAAATTTCTATGGTTATCAGTAGCCATGTTCAGTGCCAAATCATCCACATGGTTGTAAATTTTGAGGAAAGGAAGCTATTTTTCCTTACCAGTGTCAAGGTTTGTTTGAGTTTATCATGCCTTCAGTTAGATTAGGCTAGGAGTAGGTTTGTTTTTAGCAGAATAAGTTCTCATGCACACTCTGCATGTACCACTAAGGGCATGAATGAATTTTATCTTGTACATAGTTTTGGTGTTTTGTCATTGCTCTTACACAATTCAACATGATTTCGAGAAGAAATGTGGCAAGAGGAAGCTCACAGTTGCAGGAAATAGTTATAGTCTTTGGTAAAATTCAAATGTAGAGTAGCTAAATCTAATTTGGGAATCAATTTCTGTGAGCAGCCCCCCTCAGTTCATTTGAGGTCCTCTTAGGTTTCAAACTGAAGATCAATCTCAAATTTCCCTTACTCACCCTTTGGATCTGGTTT
Organism: Taxus chinensis; assembly: GCA_019776745.2. Lineage (NCBI taxonomy): Eukaryota > Viridiplantae > Streptophyta > Pinopsida > Cupressales > Taxaceae > Taxus > Taxus chinensis. The sequence goes on along the minus strand of CM034151.1, from coordinate 546,704,171 downwards.
TATTGAAAATATTGTGAATTCATAGGTAGCTCCAGCTTTTAACAATGTTCCAAATAGTAGGTAGAATGGGGAAAATAAGACTTTAATGACAGTTTCAATATTTCTAAATCAGCATGTGTTCCATTAAGTTCTGCATGTTTTAAACTTGTAAAAAATCATTAGTTGGTTGTGCTTCAAACTTGGAAATAAATTAGATTCAATATAAGTTCAGATGTATTCATTTCCAGTCCGATAGATTAGAATGCAAAATAAGGGAAATTCTAGGTTCAAAATAATTTTCCACTCGATCTATTTCTCAATATTTTCTTATTGAAGTTAGAAAATACTAGCAACGGGTGAACCCATAATCAACAATGTTTCAAGCATATTTTGGGGTCAAGTTAAAGGGTTAAGATTAGTTCATGCTTATAATGATGACTCCATGCCCAATGGAGGATTAAGGCTACTGGTCAACCCATCTAGCAGGCAGATGTCCTCGTGAATTGCCAAAAATGTTATCCATTTTTTCCCCTCATGGGAAAAATGGACAATTGGGTAGTCTTGAGTAGTTGACAGAGCATCAAGGATGAATCTAGGGTTTTCAAATATTTTTTCATGTTTAGGGAGAATTTTTCAGTGATCTAGGAAGGTGTGGAATCATTCAAAACATATTTCCTCTTTTGGGTTTTGAAAAAACTCAAAACCTTAATCAAGGTAAGGAGAGAGGCTTCGACTGGCCCAAATTTTGTCCAAAATAGGTAAAATGGGAAAAATCTTAAGATTTAATTTTCATAATGCCTTATTATGCACCATAGCCCACTAGTCCTCTAAGAAATCCAAGAAAAATAAAAAAATAAGGAAAAATATTGAAAAGGAGGGTCCTAAAACAGGCCTTTGAGCCAAAACAACTTGTTGAGCTAGTTAATGAGCTAGTGGGAATGAATGGGTGAGTTTAAGGGCAAGTGTAACTCGGCCGAGTCATTTTGATAGCTCGACATGAGTTTTTGTGGGAATTTAGTGAGGCTTCTGGCATAAGTACTTAGTGGAAGGATGCATGTGGCTCGACAAGTCAGGAATGGGTGGGCATCGCGGAAGAATGGCTATTTCGGGCTGAGTTGGAGCCGAGCGGCTTTAGGAGTCAGTGAATTGGCCAAATGGGCTTGGGGTGCTCACAAAGGAAATGCTCAGAGCTAAGGATTAGGTTAAGCAGAGATCAAACTTGATGTATCAACATTGGATGGGAACTTGGTAGGGGCCGAGTTGGCACATGGATGGCGTAGGGCGAGTCACTCGTCGTGGATCCTGTGATGCGAGCTCAGGGCATGATAGCTCAACGTTGATCAAGATGTAGCAGTTCAAGCGAGGAAGAAATTGTCACAGTGTGAATATGAAAAAACTTGGGGGTGGGTGAAGCTAGAGTCAAGATGTTTTGGTGTCAGCATGAGAAGAAGTAATTCAGAGTTTCGGCTTGGCGAGACTCGAAGAATTTCAGGTGAGTCAGGCGAAGACATTGGCCAAGCCCCAAAACACAAAGTATAAAATCAAAGGACAACTTAGGATTTGAAGGTAAACAATGGAGGTGAGTTTTTGACTTGTTGGTTACCAAGCGAGATGGACACTTGATGCAAGGTAATGTCTAAAGTCTGAAGTCTGATTTCAGACTTTCATACTTTCAGGTTTTGGGGGTAGGGTGAAGTGAGTCGCTCGACATGTTAGTTTGGAATATGAAGTATGAAGGAGGACCAGGTCAACACAAAGAGATTAGGGAGTAGTTTTAGATGTACCTGGTGGGATGATAAGTGAGGTTCCCAGTCAACATTGATATGGAGAACTCGTAAGTTTCTTGGGCGAGGTGGTTTTGGAAGGCACCACATCAGCATGGGGCAAGCCGATTTCAGAGTTTTCTCGGGCCATGCAAAGAAAAGTTTTGGGAGACATAATGTGAGGATATTTCCATGAATTCAGAGTGGTACTTGCTAGCTAGCTCACCAAGATAGCTGGTGAGCTATATTTTCCAAGCAACCCCCCAAAACCCTTTCCAATGTAAATTTCACCCCGGGGGTCCCACCAAAGATATAAAATGCCTTCATAAAATATTTAATATTATTTTTAATAAAATTAAAAAATTATTAATGAGGCATGGTGGGGGGTTTCTTGGAGAACAAGAAATGATGCAAGCAAACATGGGTGAATTTGCATGGAGGCCATACGTTTCTACAATCATGCCTAGTTTTTAGGGATTTCTCTCTCCTTCTCCTCTCACTTGAAATTCTATAAAATGTAAAGGGATGCATTATTGTAAAGAGTTAGACATTTTTATGTTACTCCATCTTCTTCTCTCCTAGATGGATTTGGGGCTTCAAGCCTTCATTTTAAGCATTGTAATGGGGAATTCTTGCCTCTTCTTGCTATACAATGTACTGTGCATGTTATTGGAGCAATGAAAATGATGTTTTGTGATTAATTTTCTATCCTTGCATCAGTTTAAAATGCTTTATCTTGCCTCTCTTCATGCTTGCAGGTATATTGTGCATCTTGTTATTCTCATTGCATGTTTGGAAATTGTTGTGTTTAATGGGAATGAAGTATTGTATGTAATATTGTCTGTGATGCATGTTTATCCTCTCCATGCTCATTTTTCTCCATTTACAGGATGAGAATTTTCTAAAAACCTCTTCTATTGGTGTTATCACCACCCCTTAGTGTAGGATTTCCTTTTTTCATGCACCCTCTCTTTCCCTGTCTTCTTGGATGTGTTAGGATAGGTTTTGTTAGGTGTTTTTCTTGCAATAGTAGTTATAACATAGGATTAGGAAGAGGAAGTCGAGATTCTATGGATATTTGTTTCAATTATAAGGTCCCACACCTTGAAACAAATCCATGTTAACCAGTCACACAAATTTCCTCACAAAAACATGACAACAAATTAGAGGGTGCTTTGATTTAGTGACAACAACTTCTACAAGACTTGCACCTTATGGACCTAAGATGAATTCCTTATCTTATAAACATGATGATCCCCTTCTGCCACCAGTAAGATGAATTAAACCATCTAGTATCTTGGAATAGTGACCATGTCAACCCTAAATAACCCACTAAGAATGTCTTCCCCTATGAGTGTATCCGTTGTTCAATTAACATCCTTATTTTCAAGTCTACCAGTTTCATGTTTGTTACATCATTGTCACCCACATCAGGATACTCAACGTTTCATGTGACGGTTGGCTCAGAACCTGAGTGCTTGAGCTCTATGGGTGAGCAAGGTTAGTGAGATGAAACAAAGATGATTGAGGATAGATAATATTACTATAATTCCAATACTAGCCATTTTTAGTAAGTACAATTCCAGGGTGTTTATTTTAAGTAAATGCCTCAAATTAGCACTTATGAGTAATCTTGATATGCAATGAGCTATGAAAAATCAGAGAATGAACTATTTTTAGGAATTACTATATATAGATAGTGTTAGCCTGGTAAGACTAACTATTTCTTTAATTGGGTCTTCCAGGTGTAGAAATGGAATGAGAGTGGTCTCAATTTTTTTGTTTTTTCACAAGGATGCTTTGGTCCAGTTTTTAGAGGATTTCAATTTCTAGAACTCCTTATATCTCAAAAATAATTTTCTATAACTAGAAAATTCATCTAGATATTAAAAATAATTTATAAGAGAACTTGATGTAAGATTAGAATCATCTAAAGGGATTTTTAAAGAGATGTTAAAATTTCATGGAAAACATACGAGTTTAAGAGATATGAACAAATTTTCATTTCTGGACATGGAGATCCTTGACATATTTTCAACAACATAACATCATGGAAGAGATCCTTGGGTAGGGAAAAATAAATATTTTTTGATATCTAAAAAGTGGTAAATTATTTAAATAAGAAGCCTATATACCTCATTTTCACACTTAAACTCACTTCTAACCCATTTAAGCTTAAGCAGGGTCAGACGAGGGTTAAAGTGGAGTTGTACCCTAAAAAAATAGAGGAGAAATGAAGCAAGGGGATGATAAGGGAACCAAAATTCACTTTTCATATGATCAGGAAAAGTGTCAATAAGAGGTTTCATGAGAGTGAGATGAAGGGGGCTAAAAACAATCTCTCGGGGATCAACTATGGTCTTACATGTGTCTGAGGGCCAAGAAAAGGAGGGGAAGTGAAATTTTTTGTCCCCTCTATTAATTAGAGGTTGGAACAAGGGACAAGGGATATATAAAATTGAAAAAATCACCATGGTTGTAACTATCATGAGGAGGGGGGAGAAATTTTGACTAAAACTCAAGTTTGCATGTTCTAACACTCCTAACACTTCAAGTTGTGACTTTTAAGTGAAGAAAACAACTCCATCATAGGGGGATAGTAATTTTATGTCCCTCTTATCCATTTTCACCATGGTAATAGGGAAAAGGGACACTCAACCTTGAATAAAGAATCAAGGGGGTCCACATCATAAGGAAGTGGTCTAATTTTGAGTTATGCTTACCTAACAACCCAAGTCACAAGTTTTAAGTGACGAAAGAAAAAACATGCATAGGTGGAGCACAATTTTATGTCCCCACTATCCCATTACACCATGGGACAAGGTAAAAGGGACATAGAAGTTGAAAAAGTGCACTCAAGGATTTAAGTTATGTTGATGTCATCATCCCAATGTAAAATTAGAACACGAAGCTTGTCTTTTCTACCCCAGGAGAAAAAATTGGAGTTTGGAGCTGAAAAATTATATGATTATGAATCTAAAGGATACAATGAGTTCATTCCAAGAACTTAAAAATATTGATCCAAATTTCATCTCTATTTATGGCACTAGTCACCCTTTTCACACGAAGGAGTATCAACAATGACCTAGACTACTACAGAGAGTGTCGAGGTCAAGGATAAAAAATAATGCATGCATCATGTAGTGGACTCCAAGAATATTTCCATTGAATTATTGAACAGATCCTAATTCTCTCCAAGAAATACCAAAATCTTCAGAACAAGCTCACTTTCTCCATTGAAGCCTTCATTCCATGTGCCCACAGTGACCCGATTTTTCTTGAACTGTTCCTGAAATCACTTACCTCCACATATTTTCCATGAAATTCCACGAATAAATTAATTTATCACCTAAAAATTCCCCATATGGTCTGAGCCTTTCCAGTTAGCTTCTAGAGTATGTCCTCATGCTGTAATATGGCTAAAAATAACCAATTTAGTGCTTACAAGACCACTATTCCACCTCATAGCTTAGTATAATTGTGAAATCAACTTGGATCAATTCCCAAATACATGAAACACACTTTAAAACCATGTTAGAACATTCCTCTTAGCCAAAATAATGATGACATAGACTCAATAGGGATTGTGTGGGTTGTTAGGCTAGTCAAAGGAAGGGTTCACAATGATCAGGAGAGGGGTTCTCAAATGGTGGGCTTGATTGTCATGACCAAAATTTTCAATTTTCATTCTAGACATTTTGTCATACCATAAAAATTATGACCAAAAACAAGGAATTTTTTTATTACATCATCTCTTACAATGCTGGGAGGACCTAGTTGCTTTGTGTGTTATGACGTCTCACTACGGAGCTAAGCAGACCTTACCACAAGTTACACTTGTCATCATTGCGTAAGGGCCATACAAATCTTATTTGTATCATTCCAAAATTTAACAACTGTCTCTGAAGAGACTGATCTTCACGCTAGAGAGTTTGTGTTGATCTAATGGTTGTAAAATACTCTTATAGGATTCAATGTCATTTAATACCTATAATTCATGTGGTGTATTTCGCACTAGGGATTGTCTCATTTTCAGGATAACTAGAGGGTATACCATTTTAATATCATATTTTTAACCCTAGAGTTCAGTATGAGAATTATATTAATTTTCATACTAATCTAACATTATAACAACTTCTACTCAATTATGATTTATAATTATATCACTTTCTAATTGTCACAATATATCAAGGATAATTTTACAATTATATATATATATATATATATATATATATATATATATATATATATATATATATATATATATATATATAGTATTAAGACTATATATGTAGTTAATACTTTTATAATATCCCAAATATTATTTATGACTATTTTAATATTATATGACTAAGCGTGATATAAACTATACTCCATTCCCTTCTATAATATTATAAAAGACCCTATTTTAACTAGTATCTATATCATAATATATATAACTATTATTATATGTGATTTATAACGTATTTATTATAATGGGGTTATCATCAATATTACAAAAGTATTATAATGTAACCCTGTAATTGTATTAAATGTGACCCTTCTAGAACCTTAAATAAAATTATATGAAGGTGACGTTATAACAAAATTGGGTAATGTTATATTACGTATTGTTATCGGCCAAATCACATCAAACTTAGATTTTTACATGTGTGTGTGCGCTTGAGCTCATGGTGTGACTCGGTAACATGGGTGCTATCTCCAAGTTGTGGGATTTGCTACTTGAGATAGACCTCCAGAGAAAGCTGGTTCTTACTCCTAAACTACTTGCCAGAATCTACTCTAATATAGGAAAAATAATCTTATCCTAATCTAACTTTCCAAGGGACCAGGGAGAGAGAGAGTGCATGAAAGTAAAGACTACACTAACAACGGCGATACACTAGAAAAGGAGGGAATGAGGATAGTTTTCCAACATGTGAAAAATTGAAGTGAAGTGCATACTGGAGAGGGTGATAATAGTTCCCCATAGTCTAGCAACTGCATTCACAAAAAATTGTATACACACAATGATAATGAATCCCTGCAGGAGCATAAAATAGACACAATATATTTACAATGAGGCTAAAGAGGCAAGAAGAATGCATACAAACACAAAGGGAAGATACATCCACAAACATGCATCTATTGCTTCATGATATACACAGTTCAATCTATTACCAAATAACAGCTTGGATCACCATGCAAGGAGTACACTACAAGGGCTTGTAGCACATTGACTTTACAAAAATAAAATTACAGAGTTTTGGTACTCAAAAACTATCTCTTTTACAATTAGCCCAACACTCTAATTTATAGAATTTGGGAGAGAGAGAATCGAAACCCTGAAATCTACCTTCTAACCAATTGAAAGATGTCATAAATGAGATGAAATGATGGTTTTTTGCTTGCAAAAGGCTCCCATGTTGTCCCATAACTTGCAACATTGAAAAAATGTATGCCCATGCTTCATTAAATGTTCTCATAACCACTAATAAAATCATTGTTATGAACCTAGCCACGTTTTAAGAAAAATTAGCGTCAAAACTTCATTAATTTCTACATTTATTAGTTACTATGCATCGGCCTCATAATCAAAATTCCAACAAGACTAATTTTGAGTGATTTTGTTGAGAATTACAAAATTTATGGCTTTCTGAGTGTAGGCAACTATTTTGAGTTTGCCAGGAATTTCCTATCTTTTACGGGATTGGGAATTTAATTTATTGGAGCTGGATATGTTTCTTTTATTTTTACCAACCTACCCTCATTTAAATTAAGAAATCTAGTTTTTGTGGTGTAGAGGATGTCGTGCCCTTTCTGAAAAGTCAAATTTTGTGAAAATTAGAGCTCTAGATCAAACATTATGACTGTTTGAAGTTTGGGGGTCGGGTGTTGACTTTCCCTTTGGATTGCGGGTATTGCAGGTTTTTGGGGAACTCATGTCCCTGTGGCACTTGGACTATGTGGGCCTCTTTTTTCCGCATTACCTAATTTGGGATTTTCTGTCCCCACACGTCTGTCGGTGACTGGGTCGTGAGGGCCATTGACAGCCGACGTATTTGCAATGCTTTGAGTGCAGTGATTTTGGGTTTGCGGGGAATTCACATCCCCAGGTACTTGGGCCACCTAGGCTGAAAATTTTCACTTTTTTGGCAATACACTGGGCCCACTCCTTGATCGATTACTTTGGCTTTTTGGGGCTCGACTATCACAGACAATTTTTTCTGACATACCCACAATACAAAGGCTTGTGGCCATTTCGAATTTTTTCGACTTGACTGTCCCATGGACCATGTAGGAAATTTTTATCTGCCTTTTCCGCATTGCACTAGCTCTTTAGCTTTTTGGGCCCAAACTTGGTACGATTCGCATTGGTTCCATCCGCAGCCCTCAGACCCAATTTGCACTAAAATAGGCCCTTGACTTCATTTTTTCAAATTTTTGCTAACTCCTTGGATTTTTCTTGGGTACAAAAGTTAGAGAAAAGCCAAGGGATGGCCCAAAACCTAATTTGGGGCCTCGAACCATTTGTGCTTGCTCAATCCTAAAGAAATTATGCAAGTTATCAAAATTACCTTGGGGGAAATTTTGGATAACACATATAACAACAAAACTATGTATAGTATTATAATCTATCTTCGTCTTCATATGATCACTTCGTAATAAATATAACAATAACATTGAAGTGTGTATACCTATATGTTTCACCATTTTCTTTACGTTTTTGAATGACGAAACAAATAGGGTTGTGGGCTAGGAGGAATACATGTTAAATGGGTTGGTTGATGGTTGTTGCGTGTGTTCTGACTTCTCGATCTAGTGCCGATTGTGAGAGATTCCTTTTGGCTCAGAGGAACTACTTGTAATAGAAAGAAAGACCAAAAAAGAGAAGTTAAATGATATATGACAGTGGAATACCTAGCATATGCTAGTTCTGAGAAGTGTGATATTTCCTAGATGGATGTCAATCCACTGTTTAAAATAAATTATTGTGAGAAATAAGTAAATTCCTACTGTAGTTTATATGATTTGGGTATCTCATTCAAGTACAATAAGCAAATCCAATCACAATAGGCTAGGCTATAGTTGGATCTAAAGGATGAGGTAACTGTCAAGGTATTGGGAATGGTTAGGGTCTGATTCTAGGTTGTTTAGGTCAATGGGTAGGAGGTTGTTTGGCTCTGTTCTTGGGTAGGTATAAAACATAGAGACCAACATCGGTCTGGTATGACCGGTGATAGTTTATGTAGAACCGATGACGATTATGGGTAACCAGTGTCAGTAAGGTCGGGATGTATGAAACTCAAAGAGATCTGATTACAAGGATCGATCTGGGATTTGATAGAGATGGTAGGGTGGATAAGGAGGTTTATATAAGTCTTAGGTGTATTCAGGGGTGAACAATAGGCGAGGATGGGTAATTTGGTGGTGTGGGTAAGGAAATGGTTGAGTTACAAGTTGGTAAGGGATAGAAGAATGGGTATGCAAAGTGTAGATTAATAACATGAGTAACAAAAACTACTAACTGAAATAAAAATGTTGGTCAGGGATACACTTACTGTGATGCAGACTAGATGGCTGAATGGTAATGGTAGTTGATCAAAACGATGGTATTTGGTACCGTAACAGTGAATCCTGGAGTGCTTCCATGAGTGTAATGCTTCTGGATTTGTCCTGGTGATGGTCGTGAGTGTCTGGATGTGTGAATGGATACTAGTTTTGCTTGCATGCAGCTTTGATCTTCTCTCTCCTAGTCTAAGATGATCTAACCTCTTAAACAATGTTGTTAAGGTCAATAAATGGTAACTGACAATGGTTCCATCTTGACCAGCGTTGGTTTAGGTTTGACCTGTGTTAGTTAAGGGGGGATTCCCTAGGTTTACTAAAATGGGTAGATCTTTCCAATTTCTTGGGCCAAGTTGGTTTGTTTTCGTGGATCAGAACGGAAGCTTCCCTTTTAATGAGCGGAAATGTGGTTAGAGAAATCTTAGGCATTGATTTAGGGTTAGACAAAATCTTAGCTCATTAAGGTAAGTAAGACTTAATTATTGTTAGTTATGGAAACATGCCAAGAATAGGTCTAGGGTGAGGTGGTTGGATGAGGTGTCTAGGTGAGGTGGAAATTAGGTCAATTAAGGTAATAAAATAATGAAATTTGTGAGGATGGGGATTAATTTAATTAAAATAATTAAATTGATATTAATGTGGGGTGAAAGGGCCCATGGTTAGGTTCCCATGTTTAAATTGGTTATCCGATCCGGGGCTAAGGGGAATGTAACCAAATTTAGGTGTCTACATTTGCCCCTTTTTGTCACGTAGCTTGTATTGGTAAGCGATGGTGACAAAATTAAGAAGTGGGTGCCCCATGTGTGGGTGAAGGTGATCCCCCTCAAACCAGGAACTGGTGAGGTGGAAGATGGAAGTGGTGAAAAGGAGTGTAGATGTGGGCGAATGTGAGAAAGGGTAGAGGTCAAAAATAGGAAAACAGGTAAATGGGCTAGGGTCAAAGGTAGTGGGAGTCAAATGTGTGCACACATTATAAATTGTGACATAGTTCTAAGTTGAAGAGCTTGCAAACGCTACATCATCTAAGGTTGATAGGTTTATTCATACAAGGTTGAAGTGATTCTGGTATCCAAGGCATAGGATATGGTGTGGAAACACAACATCGGTCAGGTGTAGGAACATTTAGGTATATTCTGGTACACCAAAGTTGGGTCAGGATAAACAACACAATAATAAGCAAGGTAATGTCATTAGGTTAAACAACACAAGTAACAGTATAGTGAGCACATGAGTTAGCATGTCACTAACAATGTTCTCGGTCCAGGTAACTAGGTCACAACACGGGTAAGGCCGAGGTATGGGTAAAATAACAAGTCCCTAAATGCAAGTAAGGACATGCATAGGTATTGTGGGCTTAAAGGTAGGTTGTGATAAGGGTGGGTGAGGTCACACGGTGGCAGGGAAGGGTAAGTGTTGGTCGAAAATGGGGAAAGGGTATTGACATGAGTATGAAAGGTAATCAATGTCGGTCATACTTAATTGGTGAAAGTCTAGGTAAAATGATCATGGTTTGTTAGGGCACAAGACTGATGTCAGTTTAGGTACAACCAACCATGGTTTGCTAGGGAAAAGGACCGATGTTGGTCTAGGTATAACCGACACCGGTTAGGTCGATGTGGGCATATAAAAAGGAAAAAGCCGTATAATACGGATTCATTTGTATATGTTTGAATTTTAGAAAATGATAGAGTGTTGAACGAGTTGTGCTTTGTCATGAGAGAAGTACGAAGGACCGTATCGAGGTGAGGTGGAGAGATTCAAGTGGGGAGAGGAGTCAGGTGGACGGGCCCATGAGATCAAGAAGAGTGAGTGGATTGGTGGAGAAGTTAGAGGTAGAGGTGTTACATGGAAAAGGTAGGAGAGGGGTCGGGTGGACCATCGACACAGCATCCAGACGTGCCACCGTAAAGGTGACACCGAGATGAGGTAAGAGGTAATATTTTCTATGTATTGTTATTAAATATAGAAGGGAATATGGGTCAACGGGGTGTGGGTAGGGTAGAGAATTTTAAATTTGGTGGTTAAAATGGGTGAGAGGAGGGGTGGGAAAAGGCATAAGTAGGTTGAATAGGGTTAGGGAGGGATTTGGGGGAAGTTTGGGTAGGTGTCGAGGATAAATAGGAGAGAAATGGGAAGAAGAAAAATAGGGGGTTTAGGTTTAGGCACAATAACAGTGACTGGTACTGGTCGAGGTATGGCCAACATCGGTCTGTATATACCGACATCTGTCAGGTTGGAAGAACCGATGCCAGTTTAACATGGACCAGTGTCGGTCATGAGTGACCGGCATTGGGTAGTGAATTTAGGGTGTAGGTTTGTTAGGGTTTAGGGTTTGGGGTTTAGGGTTTAGGTTGGAGAGTTTAGGTTAGAACAGTTTTTAGGTTCAGGGTGTTTAGGGTTTGGGGTTTAGGGTGTTGCGGGTGTGGTTGATGGGGGTTAGGTTTGGAGGGGTTAGGTTGGGGTTTGGGGTTTAGGGTTTAGGTTGGAAGGTTTAGGTTTGAATGGTTTTAGGTTCAGGGTGTTCAGGGATTGGGGTTTAAGGTGTTGCGGGTGTGGTTGATTGGGTTAGGTTTAGAGGGGTGAGGTTAGGGTTTAGGGTTTAGGTTAGAAGGTTTAGGTTTGAAGGGTTTTAGGTTCATGGTGTTTAGGGTTTGGGGTTTAGGGAAAAGGGGTTTAGGTTAGTAGGGTTGTAGGTGTGATGGTTTTAGGTTTGAAGGGGTTGTAGGTGTGATGAGTTTAGGTTTGTATGGGTTAGGTGGGGGTGGAGGGAAATGTTAGTTAAAGACAAGTAGAATAATGTTTGTGTTTTGTTGAATGTAGGCCAGAGAGTAGCTATGGATGATAGACCGAGTATCGCCCCTATTCGTGGAGGTACGAGAGAGTGCGAAAACTGATGAGTGGAGGCATGTGATGGACGTCAGCTTGATAGGCATGAGACATTACAGGAATATAGTATAGGAGCCTAGCCTTATGGTTGCACTCATCAATAGATGGGATACATCGACTAACACATTCCATTTACCGACGGGTGAGATGACAATCACCTTAGATTATTTCTATCGGATCCTACGCCTATCGATAGTGGGAGTGTAAGTTTATTCTATCTCCTCGGAGGCCTTCGAGGATTTGATACTGACAAGTTTTGGTGAGGGTATGATAGAGATGAGGTTCCATAGTGCTATTCTAAGCTATGGTGAGATGTATTTAGCCCATCAAGAGGAGATGAGGCTAGTAGTTTTTATTATAGAGGTAGTGTGTCATTTTTCACTGCCAGATGCAGAGGGTGGGAGATTCCCATAGGCACTGATGGGGGTCCTCCATGATATGATGGAGGAGAGGACTCACTTTTCTTGGGCACCAAAATACTTGGTGCAGTTTTACAGGGAGTTGTGGGCATATAGGAGATTATGGCAGTTTAGCCTATGTTGCACCTTTATTCTCCACTGTTGGGCATATGAGCACATTGTATGTGTGAGGCCTCTAGGTATGCCTCAGGATGATGCATTTGAGTTGGATTTTGTTTGAGTGGGAAATAGGTGATGGGTTCCTATTACTGGAGCACGTAGAGCTATCAGGACTACACACGATGTAGCCTGTTACAGGTGTTTGCTAGAGGGGTTGTTTGATGTGGACATTATTTGGAGGCCCTATATGGGTTTTCCATCATATGGGCAGATGGCCATGGAGTTAGATGAGATGCATACAGTTTGATGGATAGAGGGGTGTTGCATGGGAGAGCATGAGCTGATACCCGTAGATAGGGTCATACGACAGTTTGGGCTAGTGCAGGATGTACCACCTCCCTTCCCGCAATATAGGAGGGATGACATAGAGAGGCTGATGTCCCCTCCATGACCTTCCATGCCGACATGGCAGGAGGAGGCACCACTGGACCATTACATTGATAAATCCAGGTGTAATGATAGATACAGACAATGGTGGGAAGCTCAGTTGTGAGCAGCGCCACCCAGACTAAGACAGCCAGATGTGGCCACCCTCGCAGTCCAGAGGGACATGTTACAGGGATAGGTGGCTACCTTACAGGGCTAGGTTACATATTTACAGGGACAACTAATGGGGTGATAGGTAGAGGTGGCCATGTTACAGGCACAGGTGATGGCCCTTTAGGCCCAGATCATAGGTTTAAAGGGGAAGGCACCCGCACAGGGTGGAGCTGGAGATGGGGGTAGGTAGCCACCCTATAGGCACATGTGACAGGGTTGTAGGGTCAGTTGGCCACTGCACAAACACAAATTTTGGCCTTACAGACCGAAATTGCTACGTAGGCACCAACATTGGCACAGGTAGTAGGACAGGTTCAGGGACAGGGTCCCATGGTACGGGTACAGGGTCAGAGACCCTTATTGACAAGGTAGAGTACACAGGTTGTGGTGAGACCCATGACACCTCCTCAGATAGTGCCCATGGTGAGATTCAGGGACACCCTGGGTGAGGCAAGGTATTATCACGATCATTTGGTAGCAACAGGGATAAATGTCCCTTCAGATGCAAAGTACCAAGCACAACAGGCCTCGAGTGAGAGGACCCGATCCCAAACTCACAGTGTGGAGAGCACAGGGGATCGGTGAGCTCAGAGGCAGGAGAAAGGTGAGGCCACCAGTGTACGAAGGCCAGATCTAGGTGAGGGGCCTTCGACTACTATATCAAGGCCCACAAAAGGTGGTGAGGTGGGTACGGGGAACCACACAGGAGAAACAGAGGATTCGGGAGAGACTGACTCAGATATCTTAAGGGCAGGCAAGGGATATCACCGTTTTGGATAGTATAGGGATTATTTGTGATATAGACCAGCCTGTGTGCCGATGATTTTTTTTGTATATGATACTGGCTTGCGTGCTGACAATCTTGAGACATTTGAATTGGAGACATTATATATTGGAGATATTTGAGCATATAGGTGGAGATATTTGAGCATATAGGTAGAGATTTTTATGACATCTATATATATATATATATATATATATATATTATGGCGATGATGATGTTTATGACATGATGTGTATATGTACTTTTTATGATGATGTTGTACATGTGATGGGAACTAGGTAAGTTAGGCATGACAAAGTCAGGTCATAGGCATGGATTATGTCAGGTTAGTTTAGGCATGATTGAGTCAGGTTGGTTTAATCATGGATTAAGTCAAGTTTTGGTTTGGATTTAAGTTCCACGTTATTGGTAACACAGGAAACAAATGATGATGGATATACATGTTATGTTTGAAATTTCAAAATATTTGTGAATTTTGGAAATTGGTGAACATTATTATGATGTGTGAAAAATGGTTGATAGTGATGTTTGTTAATTGGTGTTTGTTTGGCTTAATTTCTAGTTATTGATATAGAAAGGAAACTAACTAGGGTAGAATGTGAATAGGAATGGAAAAGGGGGAATGGGTCAGGGTAGAGAGTGGCCGACCTAACCTCCAAGGGGCCCCATGCCCTTGGAGTGTTGCATACATAGTCCCAGCGAAAAGGGACCTCAGGTCGATGTAGTTCTCCCATAAGCAAGGGAAGATTATGATGAAAAATAGGAATGGATTGATAAGTGTTTAGGCATGGGTGAATGTGGTTTATAGGCATGATTGAGTGTAGGTCATAGACATGATTGAGTGGTTGTTAAATATAGGTGTTGATGAGCTGGTCCTGTATAGGATAATCAATAAGTAATGAGGAAGGTGAATGGTAAGAGGTGGTAAAAAAGCCACTTAATTGATAAGAACCCTAATGAGTCAACCATACTTAAGAGGGGCTCATGAACATAAAACCCTAAAGGCATTACATAATGGACCATTCTAAGGGTGAAGAAAGTCACATAATCACAAAATGTCACATTTGCGGCAAGTCCCTTGAGTAAAGAGGAAATTAGGCCAAAAAAAGGCAAGGAGGTGAGAATGGGCGATTAAGTGTAACCTAGTGTACGACAACATGTTTCTTGGAACAAAAAACCTAGAATAAAAAAATAGACAAGTCCATGACGAAAATTTTATCTTTTTCTTCATTTGTTTTTTTAATAGACTGATCGATGCGGGAAGTCTATATGGGATGAGTATATTATCTCCTTAAGGTCTTCGTGAAGCTGATTGATGCGGTAAGCTTTTGAAATACTTTTATTAGATTTGTGAAATGACCTGATATAGCTGTCCTTCAAGGGAGAATTCTATTTGTAGCAGTGGAATCAGAGTGAAGAGATGTCCCTTTTAAGTGATTTATCTTTTTCTGAAGTTTGACTTAAGGAGTTGTATCCATTTTTTTGTTTGTTGGACGTTTAAGTCATGGACAAGACTGTAGAGGAATATGAGGTTCTTGTTTAGAAGACAAGACCTTAGCACAGAGAGAATAACTATGAAAGGGGGTGGTTTTCAGTGATGAAAAACCATGGGATTCCGTCCTGGAGAAGATTAAAAGTATCCATGAGAATCATGCTATGAGTAAAGCCGTGGTACTCATATTGAAGATAAGGCTGAAAGGTGTCGGGAATCACATGATTATTTTTTTAGTCATGGATCCTCAAAGTGGGTAATATGGAAGGTGAATAGTGCTCAAGGGACGAGTGATCAAATGACAAAAAGTAATATAGGACTTGATATCAACAATAGAATGGTCAAAGATGCAAGGCATTAAGGAGCTCAAGTTCGGGTTTTAGTTCGAGTGAAGACATAATAAACACCTGATCCATAGGCATGGGTAACAATATAGGGTCCAAGCCAATTAGGAGCAAATTTGCCCCGTTTATTTTTCTCCTCTTTAGTTACGTGTTGATTTTCCTTTAGGATCAGGCCACTGACCTAAAAAATTTGTTCCTGAACATGATTGTCATAGGCACGTTTGATATGTTTTTGGTATATTTGGAGATGGTAAAGAGCATTGAGACGACATTCATCTAATAACTCAAGTTGTGCCAAATGGTCTTGGCGAAATTCATCGTTGTTGAGTATGTCTTGTAGTGAGATGCACAGAGATGGAATTTGGAATTCAAGAGGTAAGAAAACCTCGGTACTGTAGACTAGCGAAAAGGGGGTGGTAGTAGTCAAAGTGTGAATACTAGTGCGATAAGCTCACAAGGTGAAAGGAATGTGTGTATGCCAATCCTTCCTAGTATCATTGACTACATTCATAAGAATTTTGTTCAAGGTTTTATTGGTTGATTCAACTTGACCATTGGTTTATGGGTAATAAGGTGATGAAAAACTGAGTTGGATGCAAAAAGTGTCACATAGTTTACGTAGGGTCTTTTTTTTGAGTTATTTTCCATTATCAGTGATGAGGTGATAAGGAACACTAAAGCAACAAATGATGTGATGGTTGATGAATTCACATATCTTCTCAGCTTTTGTAGAAATGAGGGGAACGGCCTCTACCCATTTAGTGTAATATTTGGTAGCGGTTATGATCCATTCGTGGCATTGTGAAGAATGGGGGTTGATCTCATCGACAAGATCCAAACCCCATTGAGAGAAAGGCCAAAGGTCCTGTGCAACCTGTAAGGCATGACTAGGTGTGTGATGGAGATTACTGGGTGGATGAGGTGGGGAAGATTTCCCATCCTACATGAGGTCGACACAAACCTTCTTGGAGGGTGGAGCGTCAAAACCAATGCCACTACAGTTATTGTGTTTATGAGAGGTACATGAAATGACAGTATGGTGGCCTTGTTCATAAAATCCAAAGCCAAATCCTTTCCATGCGCACTGGTGGAGGAAAGTGTGAGTGAAGCGGTGGTTAGTGAGGGAGTGTAGGTCAAACAAAAATGGTTGGGCTTGGGATGGAGGTTCGGGTTTATAGGTGGCAATATCAAGTCCCCCATACATTAGATTGGTGTGAAGGTAGGGAGGGCCATAAGGAAAAACATCACCGATGTAGATGCCATAGTTGGGATGTAGATGCCATAGTTGGGGTTTTGATGCAAATTCCCGTACTCTTGTGGGGTGAAGAAGGTGTTGATATTATATAGGCAGTATTCCCCCAGAGTGAGGCATTGAAAAACACCTTCTAAGGGATCAATATTTGGTATGTAGGCAGCGGGGATAGATGGTTCACTAGATGATGGGGAAACATGTGCATCAACGGTAGAGGTTGCAGCTGCAGTGGGGATAGCTGTGATAGTGGCAGTTTTTGTTGATGGGCTTGTAGGTGAAGGTGAAGTAGTGATAGTGACAAATGCCTTGACCGGTAGAAGCACATCATTGGGCCTATATAGCATGTTACAGGTCTTGAAAGGTGACGGGTCAATAGGGATGGTGTAATTATGTCCCTTGTGTTCAAATTTGAGGCAGTGATGTAAATTCGAAGGGATACAACCCCTTGGTCAAATTCAAGGTTGGCCAAGCAACAAGTTATACTAGAACTCCCCTTTTAGGACATAGAAAAGTACCGGGACAGTGCGGGGACCCACACAGACATGGAGAACAATGGTACAAAGGGTAGAGGTCATGGCATCATTAAAGGAGCGCAACATAACTGGGTTACCATGCATGCAATTGGTAGGTGTTTGCATTTGGTCATATGCAAGGGAGGATATGATGTTAATGCTAACACCACCATCGATCATAACGCATCGTATGCGTATATTATCGTTAAATATAGAGATGAAAAGAGCAGGGTCGGGGTCGTCAAACTAGAAGGGAGAGATCTCTTCATTTGAAAAGCTGAGGGAAACCACTTGGTAAGTAGGTGGAGGTGTATAGGAAGGTGATGATCTAGTGAGAGAGGCTACGTGGTGAGGAGTAATGATAAAGGCTACATGTGTGGGGTGATTTGGTAAGACTTAAATAGATTGAAGGACCTCCACGAGGGCTTGACGATGTGACTCTAAGGTTTGGACGTGATCATACAAAGACATTTTGAGGGGGGATTGGTGTGGTTGTTTTAGCATTGTGAGATGTGTGACCCCATCGGGAATAGGATATACAAGACCTTGAATGGTGACTTTGGGTATGGGTGCGGATGGTAAGTTGGGTACAAGGTTGGTTGATGGGCCAGTTGCTTTTTCCTTGCCCTTGTCTTTCTGAGCATAGCTGGTGATGTTGATCATGTTAATCTAAGGGGAGGTGGATGAAGAGAGTGTGTCATGGAAGGTATAGCGGCATGAGGGACAAAACCCTAGTGGGGGATACGATCCTTGTGAAATGAGTAGGGCGCATTGGCATTTTGGTGGTGGTTTGGCCAACTCTCTTATATGGACCATGTTAATCTTGAATCTCAGGGGTGGATCAAAGAGTTGTGGGGGTGGATATTTTGGTCGCTGAGTAGGAAATGGGAGAAGATATGGGGAAATAGGTGAAGGTGAAATGGGGGCCTCATCAAGAAGATCGTCGTCGTCAAAATTTTCTTCAAGAGGACACAATTAGACAAGAGTGTTTTTTAAAGCCTTACAATTTTCTACATTGTGTCCTGGCACATGATGGTCGGCGTAAATTTTGGTTTCATCAAACCCTTTTGGTTTGGGTTTGAGTGGGTCATAAGGTCTAATAAGAGGTGGTAATGTGATGACATTATTTTTAAGGAGATTGGTTAATATTTTGGCATAAGATCCTACTAATGAATCACAATGGGAAGTAAATGTGGGTTTGGGTGTAGATACAACTGATTTTGGAGGAAGAGGCTTTATAGGAGGGGGGGCGGGCTGGTTTACTAGTTTGGTATGTGAAGTGGTCTTAGGTTTTGGTTGCATCTACTTGGGTACGGGCATGGTAGAAGAGCTGGTGGCGGAAGGTTTGGTTGGTTTAACTACCATATTGTAGAGTAGAGGATTTTTAGCTTTAGGTTTCATCTTTTTGGGCAACGATAACATGGGTGTACAAGATGTGGAGGGAAAAGATGATGGTGGAAGAGGATGGGTTACCCATGGGGGTAATCAAGATGCTATGGAGGTAGGTGGTGTAGGTTAGGCAGAAGGCATGAGTGACAGAGAAGAAAATGTCATGGGTAGTGAAGAAGTTATGGACGGTAGTGGAGGTATGGGTGGTAAGAAGGTTACAGGTGAGGGTGGAAGTTGCGTGGGTCACTTGGGTATATTAGAGGTCTGTGACGGGGAAATGGGTTGCTATGTTCTTGGTCTACCGATGGACGGGGGTTTCTTGGCCAGGGTCAAGGGGTGAGGTCCTAGGATGGATGGAAGGGGTAAAGGTGATAAGGACGTGGTAGGCGAGGTTGGTGTATGAGGTCTAGGATATTGGATCTTCTTTTTAGGGGCCGGGGTAAGTTTAGCATTAGTTTTGGAAGATGTGGCTAAATCTAATTTGATGGGTGGATGAGTAAGGCTAGCTGTTAGTATGACCCCTAAGGTAGTGATAGGTTTAGGTAAGGGGGATGATATAGGTGAGGTTAGGTGTTTGGGTGTAGATGTATGTTGGGTTATGGGAAGAGGTGTGAGTTGGGCTATGGGTGGTGACGTGGAAGGTGTTTCAATAGTTGTGGTTATGTTTGGTTCGATTTCTCGAAACACTTTTGGATAGATAGTGGAGGTGTCAGCGAGACACAATTGTATTTGTGTTGAAACAAGAAGTAGAAGACATCCCCAAAGTAAGGCTTTACTGACATAGTCCAGGTGATCAACCAAGCATGAAAATGGTGCTATTGTAAGTGGGGCTAACGTGGATCGAGTTGTAATTCCCATAAAATTTGTTTGAGACACAAGAAAATGGCTAGCCTCAAACTCTATGGGTAAGAGAGACAAAAGCAGATCAGCGGGATCCTAAAGGTCCGATGGTGAATGATCATCCAAAGGTAATGGTATTTCTACAGGATCCTATATGAGTAAAGGAGAGGATGAGCCAGACAAGGTGGAATCCCTTTGTGAAGGTGTAGGCGGTGGACATGCATCTCTTATGAGTAGGAGAAGTGCCAGTGACAATTGCTTAGAAATTTGAGGGGTTAAAGGTGGCGTGCTAATTATCGGCTCTTCCATGGGTGATGGAGAAAATGAAGGGGGTTCCCTTGTAGGTGGAGGAGTAGATGAAATTGGTTCTTGTGTAGATAGGGGAGATCGGGCTAAGATTTCATCTATGGAAGGAACACGAGGCAATTGGGAAGCAACTGATATGTCATCGAAAATAGCATGGACCTCACGGACATTGCTATCACTGTTTAAAGTGTCACCAACTTGGTTGGAAGATGGGGCATGATTACGGAATGGATTTTTGAAGATGTGTAGGTTTTGGTTAGCGGGTGCATTCGGGATATCTAAGACTAGATCTTTGTTGTCTAACATTTCTTGGATGATATTATTGAAGGTGATGTAGTTATTAGCACTAGTACCTTTGACAAGATGATAGTTGCAAAAGTCATGTTCCTTATTCCATGCAGGCATGGGTCGCTCAGGGTCAAAACCAGTATGTGGTTTTATAGGTGGAGGGTAATGACACCAGCCTTAACAAGATTTTCCAAAACAAAAGAGTAAGATTCTCCTATCGAAGTGTACTTTCATTGTTCTCGTCTGAACTAGAAAGCTTGGACTAGAGAGAGATTAAAAGGAGGTTTGGCTGGGTTTGATTGATGAGGGGGACTAGCCTTGAGAACTACGACATTGGAAAATCCTTTGGGTTTTTCATAGTTGTTTTGGGCTTTCGAAGATGAAGAAGGATCATTTGATTTGAATGTGATGTTCTTGTTACGAAGTTGAATTTTCTTCTCTTTGATAGCACAAATTTAAAATTTTCGTACCATTGTGAATGCCTCGTCAAAAGTGTGAAAGTTCTGGACCTACAGGGTGGGTGAGATGTGTCTTGCACAAGCCTGAGTAAACAACTTTGAGTTTAATTTGAGGTGATTGAAATGTGAGCTAGTTAATTAGGCTGCGCCAGTGAGCAAAAATGTTAGTGATAGACTCATTGTCGTACTGTCGTGTGGAATACAAATCAATCATGGTGACCTTTTTAACGATGTTGATGGAGAAGTGATCTAAGAAGGCTTGGGATACTTGATTAAATGAATAGATGGAGTGTCTTGGTAGCCCACTATACCAATCCAATGCAGGTCCTATCAGGGACATCAGGAAGGTCCCTAGGAGTAAAGCGTCATCATGGGTGATTAGGTAACACCCATGTTTGAAAGACCATAAATGCTGTTGCGGGTCCTCTTTACTATTGAAACAGTTGAATTTTGGCATTTCCCAATGCACAGGGTATGGGAAAATAGGGATGGACGGATGAATGGGCTCATTGCGAATTTCATCGTAGGTGAGAGAATTGCACGAGCCTGAAATCGATGCTTCTAGTGTCTGCATCCTTTCCATCATCAATTTGAGGAGGTCATTGGTAGGTTGTGATGTAGGGACACCTCCTATGGCAAAAGGAGGTGGGTATTGAACCTGTGATGTGGGTGGCATTCCATTATACGGTGATTCCGAATAGGGAGGTTGAGAATAAGGGACTGACATATTGGGCATGTATCTAGAATGGGTGACCAACGAGATAGGGGGTTGTTGATAGTATGTGTATGTAGGTGGGATGGTCGTAGTGACTCTAGTAGCGATTGGGGGTAGTGCTTATGGGATGGAGAGGACAAGATTCTAGAATGGAGTAGGGGGCATTGACACCATGTAACGCTCTGATTTTGTAAGTTATCTTGGTGAATGTTTTTCATACTATTATAACTTCTGAAATGAAGGCAAACATGTTAAGATATGTTCTGATCTTAAAGGAATGTGTTGTTAACTTGGATTCTTGCATATTATAATTTATTGCATAGGACTGCAGTTATTGTACTTGCGTGTTTGCTGATGTGACGAAAAATTGTCGTATACTTGCTAAACTCTCGTTGCTGATTGACAGCACACCTTGAATAAATTTCATTGATCCAAAGTATGCTGAGGTCTTCTTGTGATTTCTGTGTCGATTTACTCTTGAACCGAACCAAAGGTCGATATGAACGTGCAGCGCCTGATTGCAGGTATGAGCAGCTGACACGTAAATGATAACGACAGGGGTTCGATTCTTGAACCCTGTACTGTCGAACTTGGGACCTCGTGAGGAAAGAAATGCCTGGACACGGGTGGCCTTGGCATGTGATCCAAAGGACTGGACGTCCTGCACAACATAGTTACGGGAGTTATTTGAGAGATTGGGTTAGGGGTTGATTAGTGTTAGTGGTTAGTATGAATTAAACCCTAAGCTAATCCTAAGTCCTAACATGCATCCTAAACTACTATCCTAAGTGGATTTTTAAATTACAAAAAAAAAAGGGAAAAAAATAAACCTAAGTCCTAATAACCTAAGGCTAAACTATGACCTAGGTTGAACACTAATGGGCAACCTAAACTAATCCTAATCTAAAGGGGCGTGTAGACCCTTGGAGGGAGAGGATAAGGATGGAGGGGAGTATTCATTAGCATTTAATGGAAAGTCCATATGTGGACAACGCCAGTTTTGGCGGGGCAGGTAAGAAATGGAGGTATCTATTTGGAGATAGAGCCAAATTCGGTTTTGCATGGGAAATTTGAAAATTTGAGTTTGCCAACTCAAGTTGGCAGTAGCGTGGGAAGTTGGGAAAAGGAAGAGTCTTTAATGCATTAAGTGTTCTTGGTCCTCGTGACCAGCTCACCTTGGAAAGTGTATGAGGGAATTTTGATTTTCATTTTGTTGATTCGGGCTTTTGCAAAGTTGCTCTGCATTTGGTTTTTCTGGTCTGGTTCAGTCGAGCCAGCTCTTGAGATTTGTCACTGTTCTTGGAAATTTTGAGGCTGTTGCTGAGCCTAAAGAGGAAAGGAGTGTTGGGAAGTTTTTGCTTTCGCTGTGGAAGGAAATAATTCGGCAAACACAGCTTTCTTCAAGTTTTGGAGAAGAAATCATAGGCATGTTGAGCCCTTCTCTTTAAAAATACTTGCTTTGTTTAAACGTCTCATTAAAACAACCCTGCTCTTGGGTTTTGGGTTTATTCGATTTTTCTGTACTTGTTTGAAATGATATGAGTGGAATCATTCTAGCTGTTGTGTTGATCTGTCTTTGCATTAATTGAATTAGGAATTACGAAACTGCTGTGTGGGTTGTTTGACAGTTTGGAAAATTAGAAATAAGTATTTTCTTTCTCTGTTCATGTTTACATGAAAACGGAACAGGGAATATGAGTTGTTCTCCTTACTATGCAATCGTTCTTTTGTTAAATGAATTTGAATGATCAAAGCAGTACAGACAGTAGGGGTTGTCCTTCGGTGTTGAACATTTGTTCTTTTGCTATATGAATTTTAGTGATGAAAACTGTACAGGAGGTACGAGTTTTTGAAGTTGTCTCTTATTGAAATTTTTAAGGAAATAGATCCTTTCCCTTCAGCTGTTTTGGTTTTGATGGAAATGGCATTCGGGTTTTCCGTGAGCATATGAACTCGATTCAAAGGAAGTATTAGTAATATTTTAATTGTTGTTCCTTTTTCTTGCAAAAGAACTGAACAAATACGTTTTGGGGTATTCGTGAAAGTAGGAGAATGCGGCTGTTCTTTCTTCTGAACTTATTAATGAATGGTGTTTCTCCTTGCTGTGAGGATAGGATGATTTCGTTGTGTTTTATTTGATGTTGTTCGGTCTTCCTGTTTGGACTATTGTCACAATTACTGTCTCGGCTTGTTTTCTGTACAAGTTGATGGAAAAATATAGAAATTTGGGTTATTGCTTGAGTTTGTCTTAACTGCACCAAGCTTATATATTTAATACCCTATGCGGGTTTGCCTTGAAAGAGATATTGATATATGAATATATATTTATTTTGAGTTCTGTATCTCATTAAGAAAAAGGAGAATGCTGTTTTTGGAACTAATTGTTGATCGAGATAGAACTCGAATTGGTTATTTCATTGGTTGTGGTATTTTGGATATTCATTGTTTGCGGTATATTGGATTGGAACTGCACAGGTTAGGTGAGTTGCTTTTCAATATGAACGATTGTTCTGTTATCTTTAAAAGTTGAGCTGTCATGTTTGAATAAACACGACTAGGGTGTTTTTAGTTCATCCTGAGAAAATGATCATTTCTTAATGAAATTTAGGGACATGAATTCTTCTTTATGCTGTTTTCGATTCAGAGGAAACAGTAAATTGGTTTTGATGAGCGTTATAAGTTCAATTTGACAAAGATTACAGTGACATTTAGATGGTTTCTGAGTGCTGATTATTTTTCTGTACAAGCGGAAATTTTGAATGTTTTGTGTGGTCTTCTGATCTTTGCACTATCATTAAGGAAAATGAAATCGGCATGAGTAATTCTTGTTGAGTTGAAGAAAATGATTGTTTCTTATTTGAATAATTAAAGGAATGAATTCTTCTCTTTGGGCTGTTTGAATTCTGGAAATAGCATTATGATTGGTCTTGCTGTAGGTAACAACAATGAATAAAATGTTATTTTGAATGGGATACGTTCATAGGATTAGGAAATCATGTGATTAATTGACTGCATGATTGTATAACTATTTATCTGTTTAACATACAGTGAAAGAAATATGGTTTCTTTTAGTACGGTAAATATATGGTATGCATCCTTATACTGTTTGATCTAGGATGAACACTATGTTGTACTAACCTGTTTCGGATTTTCATATGAGCCTGATTCAAATGAAATATGGATATGGGCGATGAATTCTTCCCTGTTTTCATTTAAAGCTGATTATGAATGAAATTACTCTTGCTGCCGGAAAGTGAATTCTGAATGGATTTTGTAAGTTTCACTCTGAACTGTTATCTTGATTGTGTCTCGTTTGGATTCCATTTGTAGGACAGTCATGTGGAAAGAAATAGGGATATGGATGAATGACTTGGAAAAAATGATCTTTTCTTCTTTCATTCAGTTGGAAATTTGTAATTCGTTAATAATGAATTTTGTAGTGCTTAGATAGGAGCAACTATCTACATTGCTGTTCGCTTTCTTGTCTGTGCTTGATTGCTTGGAATCTAATATGATGTATGAACTGAAAGGAAGGTAATGGGTTTACATTTCAGTTAGTTTCATCCTTGCGTTTATTATTAATGAAAGGCGTGGAAAGGATAACAATATGTCATATCAGCAATACGCTATTTGTATTTCTAACTTTGCAAATATTGTGAATAAGACTTGTAACGGTTATGTGGAAACGGGATAGCAGTTCTTTGGCTGATTGTGATGATATTTTGATAGTTCAGTTGTTATGTTGATCTTGTTTTTGTGCCTATTTCGTGATTGATGTCTTACTGTCGTTTCATAAAAGCAAGGTTCTTTTATTGAGACAGTTAGTTGAAGCACCTCATTTTAATGATAAGTGCTTAATATGCTCAGTTCATTGAACTGACCCGTGTAAATCATTTTGCAGATGGAATTTGATTAGAATGAGGACATGGCTGTTTTCTGATGCTTCTTGATTGGTTAAAGATGAATTGTAATTGTTTACTGTTATTCCTCTTCGAGGAATTGTGAAAAGAAGAAAGTATATTCTTCAATCTATGAGTTGTAATGATGTTTTTATGTAAGCAATGCCCAATCAGTTGGATTGGAAAATGTATGGATTATGACATGAAATGATGAATACAATTACAAGTGTGATATTTTAATAATTATATCAGTTTGATATTGTTGACTAAATTGGAAATATAATGTTATTTCTTGATTTGGATTTGTTTAATTGTCCTTGAATGGATGCTAAATGGGAACTGATATCTATTCTTACCTAAATGCAACTTTTAAGTTGAAATATGCAATTAGTTCATACTTGGATAAAGATGAATTTTTAATTGGCATTAAAAAGGATTAGGAAGAATATGATTCCACAATCTGACAGGTATTCAGGATTAGCTTAGGAGCTAAGGAATATCAATTAACTTCGGAGTAATCGAATTTCGCTTTCGAACTCCATTAATGATCTCGTATGCTAAATTCAGAATAAAGGATATAGGACAAGTATATCCATAACTAATGGACCTTAACTATGTAATGTTAAGAGAGAACAAATGATTACATTTCTTGGGAATTAGACCTCGTTTAAATGACGTCTAATAAGCTAGAATTCTAAATTTAGTTACAGTTGGGAAAATCTTGGCTAAGTTTAATAGGTTAAACTTATCACGTCCGTCGGTACAGACTGCTTAATCCAATGATTAAGAAGAGAACCAAGTAGAGAAATGCAGCCCTTCGACACGAAGGAGAAGATGCATAGCAAGCTAATGGACGGATTTAGTCCCTCTTAGCTATATACAACTGTAACAGAAACGAGGATCAAGGGATCAGCATGGATGCTGAAAGTTGATTCTTAATTATCAAATCGTATCCAAATCACTTGAGCAGGATGTGTATTCTCGATGGGAGGATTCTGTAGGACATTGGCATACGCCAGCTATAGTAAGGTGTCTCCATGAAGATGGGGTCTTCATGACGACACAATGTTGCAGCTGACATATTGCAATGCCCTCCTGAATTAAAACATCAAGAATACATAGGCTGAATGTGTAACTCTTGGCAGGGGATATGAGTATGATCAGGTATACGGAGTGACTCCGGAATACTAAAGATAACTAGACACACGGGGTCATGGGGAAACGACACCGTATGTCTACGTATCTTTAGTTACCAGGAGTGCCTTCCTATATTTGTTCATATTACTAGTTGGAAATAGGAAGTTTAAATCTGACCTTAAACGAAGAGGACTGGTAAGAACCAGGAAAGACCATTCTAGATAACAGGTGAAGTGAAGTGAAGGACGTATTCCGTTGATGTGTATCACATCTAGGAATATGGTCATGCAAAGCATGTGAAAATATTTGGCCAAAGTATCGCAAGTGCTGGTTGCGTTGTCCTTATCACTTAATTTAAGATGCAGGATGTCAGATGAATATCAGTAACAGATATTCAGATAGGCTTCTTAAATGGATCACTTCGATAACCGGAAATGGTTATGAGAACACGTATATATAATATACTATGCATAAACGAACATGAAGGATCGATGAAACTCCGAGCCATGAAAATGGAAGATCGGCAGTTCCTCGAGTCATTTACAGTAGCATATAGAATCTGTTATAAGATTGAATGGCATTGAATGTGTGTTCCATATTGTAAATATGTGAACAGGGAACATTAGTTTTAAAAAGAAATTGTGTGATCCAAACTGCGTTGTTTGGGCAGAAAACAATTATTAAAACTAGAACGTGTGTTTGAATTTTATAATTCGTAACAGAGAACGTTATCAAAAAAAAAAATTAAAAAAAATTCCCTTGTTCTGGTATCTTAAAATGGGGATGTTACACACCATGGGCGGTTGTGTTACAATGGGTATTTGTGAGACAATGGGCGCAGATGAGGTTATGGTCTGGGTGAGCGCTGAGGGGACAACAAATACTACGGGTACACCTGATACTACAGACGCAACGGTCATAATAAGTATGGGTCCTAGCTATGAAGCCACTGGGGGTGAAGTAGATGAAGGTAACTCCAAATTATCAGGGGCTGATGTAGAAGTGGGAATAAGGGCAGGAGATATGGATATAGGCATGCCATATATCAACTACCCTAAAGAGTCTCGGGTGGAAGAGTGGGAAAGGTAGAACTATAAGGCTGTAGGATTCTGGTCAAGGAGTCGTGCAAATTCCTTGTCACCCACGGGAATGGTGGTAGGTAGGGTTGGATCCATGGGTGACAGGAAAGAGGGTGGTGAAGGACTAACTTGGAGTGGTTAACAACTTGTGTGAAATGTAAGGGTGTTATCTTGATTGTGAGTCAACACCATGTGAATGAGTATATATCAGGTGATTATGTATCCTGCAGATGACACAAGGGGCAGTAAAAATGAAGAAAATAGGTGTCTATAGGTAGATTTGGGTAATATATCAGTTGATGTTCAATACAGGGTAACCGACGCCGGTTAAGGATGACCGATGTCGGGTAAGGGGTAACCGAGGTCAATTACTGTGAGGCAGGAACAATTTTATCAAATGAGGAAAAGACTGGTGACGGTCAAATGAACAAGTTGTATGATGACTATTTATCAAAGTAGAGAGAGTACAGAGACTCAAAAGAACTCTGACAACAAAGAAAATGAGATAAGGGCTCATTTAGGCAATTTAACCCAAAAGAATAGAAAACTGATTCCGGTTAAGAAAAATCGATGCTGGTCAGGGGTAACCTATGCCGGTTACTGTGAAAATTGAAAAATGTAGAAAAATGAATTATTGTGAATTTTAGTTAGATAAGTAATCAACCCATAGGTATGGAGATGATGCAATGAAGTCCTGACACACTCATAAGAAGTCAGAATACTCCAACTATGATTGTGGAGTGTGTAAGGCAACAGAATGGAAAAATGGAGAAGCGTATCCTCACACCTCAAAATACACGTCAATCAAACGCTAAAAAACATGTATCCAACAAGTGATTTTTAATGTGTTGAGCTTATGCTATTTAGAATACTGGTGCATGACTTTTAGAATAGAGTTTTTTATGAGAAAGGCTTCCTATGAAGAAGGATATCTAAAAGGAGAGTTTTCAAGTATGTTATGGTGGGGGTGGGCCATCCTCTGAGATGACGACTCAATAGAGGCAATGAGCTGGGGAGTACCTGCTTATTAGATCATGTGATCACTGACAGGTGTTCCCAGGTAAGATGTTGTTTAAGAAATATGTGTATATTTCAGTTTTGTGCAAGTTTGGTAAGAGAGAGAGAGAGAGAGAGAGAGAGAGAGAGAGAGAGAGAGAGAGAGAGAATGTGCTTTCTACGATTCTTTGTCAACCATCAGTTGGGCATGACTTCTAGCATATAGGTTTCCCTCATTTTAATGTGAGCTAAATGCAACAAATTAGAATGTAATGAAACCAATTTTAAGCCCAAATCGAAAAGGTTATGTTCAATGAAGCAAATGATGAATAGGAGAGGGTATGCTCTTTCACTAAATGTAGAAAGCAAGAAAGAAGAATGGTTCCTTTTAAATACACCGAGAGAAATATTTCTTTAAGAGAAATCAGAAAGAAGAGAGGATTACTAGGGAAGAAGATTATTGTGTAAGCCTTTTAAAAGGAAACAAACACACAAACTTTCACCTAGAAATGAAGAAAAATGCAATAGAATCCCTGGTGGGTCCCACCAGGTGTGCCAAAATATTTCACCATTTTATTTACATTTTTGAATGATGAAACAAATAGGGTTATGGGCAAGGAGGAATACCTATTAAATGGGTTGGTTGATGGTTATTGCGCGTGTTCTGACTTCTTGATCTAGTGTCGATTGTGAGAGCTTCCTTTTGGCTAGGAGGAAATACTTGTAATAGAAAACAAGACCACAAAAGAGAAGTTAAATGATATATTATAGTGGATTGCCTAGTGCATGCTAGTTCCGGGAAGTGTGATACTTCCTAGATGGTTGTCCATCCACTATCTAAAAAAATTAATGCGAGAAATAAGTAAAGTCCTACTATAGTTGATATGATTTGGGTATTTCATTCAAGTACAATAAGTAAATCCAATCACAATAGGCTAGGCTATAGTTGGATCTAAAGGATGAGGTAACTGTCAAGGTACTGGGACTGGTCAGGGTATGATTCTGGATTGTTTAGGTCAATGGGTAGGAGGTTGTTTGGCTTTGTTCTTGGGCAAAGTATAAAACACAGAGACCGATGTCAGTCTGGTATGACCGGTGACAGTTTATGCAGAATCGATGACAGTTATGGGTAACTGGCATCGGTAAGGTCGGGATGTATGAAACTCAAAGAGATATGATTGCAAGGTTTGATCTAGGATTGGATAGTAGACTAGAAAACTGCTGATACAGAAGGTAAATATGTGTCTCAGGTGTATTTAAGTGCACTGTAACAATATGCGAGCTTGGGTAGATGATACCAGACTAGGGCACTTGGAAATAGGTTGCGTTACAGATGTCTGGTAAGCGCTAGACACCTCTACTGAGCACCCATGCAAAGTATAAATTACATTATATTAGTTACAAATTAGCTTAACCACTAATTGAATATGATCTAAGGTCTGGTCAGGGATTTACACACAAATTTCTGTAAGAAAACCATATTTCATGGTTGAATACAAATGGTATTCGATCTTTAGGATAGTATTTGGTACCGTATCAGTAAATCATCCGGACTGCTTCAATGAGTAAAAAGGTTTTCAAATTGTCCATGGTGCTGGCTGTAAGTGTCTGGATTGTGAACATAAATTGGTTCTGCAATAGTATGTAGCTAATGATCTCAATCTCTCCTAGTCCAAAATGTGCCACACATCACAAACCATATAGATTTGATTTGTTGTTTAATTATAGTGAGATAAAGAGCATCATCGAAGCGCTTTACCGTCTTGACCACAAGCCGATTACGGATCCCTAGACACCCCTTAATTCTTACTAGAGTGGACATACCTTTCTAATTTCATGAGCCAAGGAGGATTGTTGTAATAAATCAGGAACAGAGAGCTTCCTTTTTAATGTGCGGGAATGTAGTTAGACCCGATCAATCTTAGGCATTGACCTCAGTGAGGTAGGACCATAATATTAGCATCCTAAAATCAAGTAAGACTGAGTGAATTGTTCTTTATGGTCAAACATTCTACAGAATAGGTCTAGGGTAAGGTGGTTGGACCGAGGTGTCTAGGTGAAATCCATATGAGGTCAATTAGAGCATGAATAATCTAAATTGATAAGTTCAAGAGGGTGAGGATCTGAGTGTCAATCCAAATAACCTACCCTAATGTCCCCTCTGGGGTAAAAGGGGCCATCATTATGAGCCCATTCTATTGACTAGGTTATCCAATCTGACCCTAAGTGGAATCCCACCCCTTAATCTTAGCACATCTCTACAACTATAACATAAATCTTCTCAGCCGAATAAAGTTGTGTTTAACCCCCCATTAATATCATTCTATATCCCTAAGTATATAATATGGACAAATAATGTTAGATACGTACTACAACTCGTGATTAGCGCACAAGTGATTATGACCCTCCTTAGGTGTTGGTACCATATCACCTAGTGGTAGCTTTGTTATATGCAATGCACCCTACACCACATATTATTCTTCTACATGATAAGGACTAAATTAGACTTTAGTACATTATTATCCCATAATCCTTATGCTTGATATTGTGCTATGTCATCTTATTATACTATATATAAGGTTTAATAATATTTATGTTAACCAATAACATTGATATTCAAACGGACATATGTAGAGGTGTATATAGATACCACACACATATTTATAAGTCATAATGTCGTAAGACTATATTATGAATATTACCATGTCCTGTGGTACCCACGTTTTATAACCATGCGTGATAGGACATCTCTAATACTTTACTTAATTGATCTACGTATAAATTGAGAGTTTAATTATACTCCATTGAGATAAACTAAAGTGTCTTGTAAATATAATCCCCTCTATTGCTAGGTCTAAATGTTTGTTATTCCCTTTATTCACCTTATTAACTCCCTAGTTAATCTTAGTAATCTTCAGGACAAATACTATATAACCCATTATTTTTATCTAGCATGGACTCCTATCCATCGTATCTTAATCTTTCGGTCACCAGGAAGGTTTATGTCCTTTGACCCTTGAATGTTTTACGATCTTCCTCACTGACCATTCTCTTATAATACTCTACGATGCACCATGCGCCGAAGAAACTATTGGACTTTTCAAGGATAAAAAATCTATAGCCAAGATAAATACATATTCCCCATAAATTTGTCATTAAAGATAATTAGCAGATTGCTGATCCTTTTAATATTAGTTATAATTACTTTATGTTAACAATACTAAACTTTTAAAAGAAAAGTAAGCATTTTCATAGACGTCAAACCTGCTTCTTTGGAGCTTCTAAGGGACTCTAGAAAAGCTCAAACATGAAGCCATGAAACCAAGTTATAAATTTACAAATGTATGTTGTCTACTTTTTGTTATCTTTGCAACGCACTAAAATTTGTTTGATAATGAGTTCAAGCCGATTATATTTCCTGTAATGATTCAATTCTTGTGTTGTCCACTCTACAAGCCTATTATCATTACTGGATTAACGGATTTCACCAAAATGCTCATTACATTCCATCTTATCCCTCAAATAGAGTTATATATTTTTCATTTTATCCCTATAAAGAAAGAAACCTAGCTCTAATGTTAAAACTGATCCTTATCTTCACTCCTACTTTGGGAATAGTCCTTCCTTTGCCCATTTCACATGCGAAGATCCTCTGATGCATTCCTCAACATGATCCATATGTGATCCTAGCCTTGCATCTTGATATCCAAGCCCCCTTTTCTAATTCATTGCACATTCATGAGCGCTTGTGGGTCTGCAATACTTGATCTAGTGTGCCTCCCCTATTATTACCAATATTTTCTGGTTTTAGTAATGCTCCTCCTATAACTGTCTCCCCCTCCTCAATAATTTATGTTCCCTATTGTATGTTATTGCACTCACTGGATTCCTCTATGACCCTCGGCTCCATGCTATATGTCCTTGTTGTGCATTCATCCATGTTCTTTGTTTCTCCGCATACTACGTTATCCTTGGTGTAACCATTTCTGGGCCAACGATGGTTGTCCTTATGCTGTTCCACTTATTTTCAAATAGCTTATTACCCGAGCTTTTCTCCCCAAAACCTCCATTCATTAATATTTTCCTTCCTTCCATCTATGTGTATCAACTCCCTCATCAGGGACTATGTGATTCTAATCTTGAGAGTACTTGTGATTAAGTCTTTTTGGTACGTTCCAGTTTTCGGTGACGTGTCTCCACCCATGTTTTGACATATTACTTCCCCAGACTTCACACCCATAAAGGGCCACTGGAGTGACCAACAGACCAAAGAGGGTTTTCTTAGTATTCCAGTCCCAAAGCTCAGCTTTCCTACAGTGATTGTTTCAGCTAGTCATACTTGTCCAATTTTTTAACCGAAATTGGGGTAATGACCTTTGTGTCCAGGGCTTATGAGATCCGATGGAGACTTTATATACACCGTGCTTGACATGGTATTATTGATGGTCCCTTGCTATTTATTTTCTTGACTTGACAGATGGTTAAACGTTAAATATTTAAACATGTGAGTTCTCCAGTTGCTGGTCTCCAGTCCTCCACAGGGAAATGACAAAGGTAGGGAATGCCTTATCTTGCCGGTACGTTCCAGTTTTCGGTGACGTGGCTAGCGGACCCACTGATATGGTCAAAAGACGTCGATTGTCTCCTCCGTTAGTTAGCTTCTTCTGCCGTCACCGTTGAAATATCCATCCGACCACTTTTTAAAATCTTCATTTACATTATACTCAATTTAAAAAACAATTTAGGTAATAAATGAGGACCTTTAAGAAAATGATGCATGACAGGCATAAGAATAAAGATATAAGATAATGTTTAAAGTTGTGTTCAACTTTTCAACTTTTATTTTCATATTTCTTAAATTTCAATTCCGCAAGAGACCCGACGAGACGTTAAATTTGACGGTTCTTTGGGTGACAATAATATTTTAATATTATCTTTAAAAAATATAAAATAATGTTAAATTATAGTAATTATTTTATATTTATTTAATTGTTCAAATGAATATATATTTATATGTATTTTAATAATTTATATATAAATGTATATAAAAAATGACGCAGTCAAATTTTAAATATGTAAGTCACAAGTGACAATTATAACAAATATTTGCAAGTATTTTACGGCTAAAATCACAAAAAAAACATCTAAACGTTTATTGTCAAATAGAACCCATGGACCCGACTATTAATGTGCGTGGGCGGAGAAAATTTAAAGTTTTGACGAATTATAAATTTATATTAAAAGTCCAACTTGCTTCATGTAGACAATATTGGGTCAAAGTGCATTTGGAAGAAGGCCCTCACATTAAATTTGATGGTCATCTATGTTTGTTAAGAAAAGTTTATATAAGTAATTTTACAATATTATTTTTGAAAAATATATAATTAATATATTTCCAATAAAATTATTATCTATATTTCCTATTATACACGCACGCACGCACACGCACACGCACGCACACTCACGCACACACACACACACACGATTAAATATATCAAAAATATGTGTATATTATATATATAATTATATATATATATATACTATATTAAATATATCAAAAATGTGTGTATCTACTGTATGTGTCCAACACACACAATATATACACACACATATATATATATATATATATATATATATATATATATATGATGGTTATATTTTAAATATGTAATATCAAAATTATGTATCTACTGTATGTGTCCAGCACACACGCACGCACGCACACGCACACACACACACATGCACGCATGCACACACACGCACATGAATGCACATTGTTGTATGGAGATTATTATTTCAAATATTTAAATACATTTTATGCTTAAAATCATAAAAAAAATTAAACAATAATCAAATTCAACCCATGTGCCATTTTTACACATGTAGCCATTTTTTTATGAGTTATAAAAACCCCATCACCATTACTTAAGAGTTACCCGTAGGGAGTTTTCTTAGGTGTGGCTTTATTAAATTTGATATTTATTTGGAAACATTTCTTTCCTTAAGTGTACATGATGTATATCATATGTAGGCAAAGATATTTATAAAAACATGACAAGTGGCATGGTGTAAGAATGTTCTCGGACTCAACAGGTACCACACATATTGAAGACAATGGGGACATGCACCAGACTTAGGGGAGAAATACAAGGTTTTTATGCTTAAAACTTATCGATAAGAGCATAGTGGACTTATTGGATCATAAATAAGGGCGTTTGGAAAAAGCTTCCAAAATTTTTGATTTTTCATTACAACAATTGGCTCATACTATGGAATCACATTCCCTACTAGAATGTAGAAGAATTCATAATCTTTATTTCAGACCAGTGACTTATCCATTGAGAAGAAGACAAGAGAACAAGAGAATTATGACTTTTGCATTTATTGAAAACATGTAGACAATGGGAAACGAGGACAACAAAAACATGAAAAGGAAATTAAAACTATGTACACAATATGTTGTCAGTAGGGTAGGGGTTATGCAAATGCATAGAAAGACTCAAAGAAGTAGATAACACTACAAAATAGTGGATTGTATTCATGGAGTTGGCATGTGTCGAATAGGATCAACTGATCAACAAGAGACATGAAATATATGAACTAGTTGAGAATGTGAGGGTGACCTTGGAGGAGAAACATTGATATTATAATTCTATTGAAAGCCTAGAAGAAGGGAATGTAATTTTATGAACCAAGTGATTTTCTTAATCTTTGTTAAAATTTGGTACATTTGTAACATGAACACTATAGAAGTTCTTCACTTTTTCTCTGTGTCTGTTTAAAATCAAATTATGTACATACCTATTAGGAGTGTTCTCATGTTTGTGCCTTCTTTTTTCTTGACATATCTCTCCAGGATGGCCTTGGATTACTTGAGTGTTCCATTCTTCATCAATGTGTAGATTATAAAATTGTGATTCCATTCACATTTTGTATAAAAGCTTGAGATGAATTCTTCAACGGTTTCTTCTTCATGAGAAGAAATGTTAGAATTTCCTTGTTCTTGGGATTGATTATTTTTCAGCAAGTTTTATTTAGTAAGCACATGTGTCACTACGCTTTGTTTGCACATCTACTCCATTATTGGTCCAGAAGTTTCAAAAACACGTGAGAATAGAAGGGAACAAATTTGTCGAGGGATATTCTTCATGACTTTACATTGTGGATGTGAAATTTGGTGGTTAGTGTGTCATTTTCACATGTTGGAATGGAAAACAAATGCATTCATGGTGGATGATGCCCATGATGAAATTGTTGTTATTAGGTAAGTCAGATTCATGTATATCATAAATATTGCTTATTGTTAATGAAAACAATGTTTTAGGTAGCTAAATTTTATTTTCCATGTTATATTGGCATTGTGAGTGCAGGGAAGTGTTTCAATGTGAGGTATACCTCTGTAGTTGGCATGCTGAGGAGAGTATGGCTCAAAAATATGATTGCAAAGGTGAAGGATGTTGAAACAAGGTAGGACAATGTTTAAAAGCCTAGGTGAAATTAATTATGCACAAGTATCCTACTGAGGATGGCAAAAATTCATGATGCAAACATGTTCATGGAAAAACATACAACTCAATTATCATTCATCACCTATTAGAAAGATTAACAGGCCCACTGTATTGGCATGTGGGCAAGGTGTTTGCATACAATGCCACATGTAGGTCAAGAGACAAATGCTGCCATATAAGAATATTGATCTCATTTGAAGCACATGTTTCTAAATGAAATACAAGTTTGCACACATCAAAGAGTGGATTGGTTTGTGAATAAGTTGGTGACAATTGTATTTGTATTTTATTGGTGGACCCAAATGTGTAAGGAGAATGTATTCTATAGGAACTTCAAGCTTGACAAATTGGAGAACAAGTCATCGATGAAATCTCTATGCATCTCTGATGGTGATGTGAAGTTACATGAAGTTTACCTTGATGTGGCATCGGTTAAAAGATAAAGCAAGGAAAATAAATATTACAAGGTTTATAATGCAGATAATTGTTTTGCAATGTGTGAATGCATGTAGGTAGCCCAAGGCCATGTTTGTAAGCATAAATTGAAAGTTTTTTATTTAGGAAAGAAAATGGGAATGGATATTTGTTCCAAAATAAATATTTCATTTTCTTCAACATGTCATGCTTCTACTCGTGTACATATTATTTATGTATTTTTTTTACCATCCCCTATTTTTATGAACCTATTAATGGTTTTCATAGGGTTATTTACAAGAATCCTTTTGTGGCTTATTCAGGGTGAAGCCAATAACAATTTTGTTGACCTCATCGATGACAATGTTGGGTATGATTATGCCAATGACAATTTTGGTCATCCTAGTGTAAACCAAAATGTTTTTGTTGATGTGCATGATCCCAATGATCCCCAAATTGTCAATTCAACATTAGGACCTTTTTTTTTGTCAATTTTCATGAGATCAAATGTTGATGCCCGCTTCTCATCCATGGGAAAGGTAACTACAATCATATTTGTATTCATTTCCCTATGAATGAATTTATCAAAGTCCATTATATAGAGATGATCTCCTGCCAAAATAATAAATTCCATTACATTGTTTTTCTCAAATAGCTACAAGTATTGTCTAATCGCATGAGCTATTCCTAGAAAGTAGTTTGGATTTTTGTTTATTTTTCTAAGCTTCTTGTATATGACCTTCAAGCTTTATGGTGCAAGGCTCGTATATGGCATTTTTTTTGATACATTAAACATATTCAAAATGAATATAAGAAATATTAATAAATAGAATGATCATAACTCACATAGTCTTGGAAATTGACATGATGTGGGTCATTTTTTGTGATTTTAATTGTTTATTACCGATAAAAAAATTAGGTAGTCATAGATAATGATAAGTTGAAAATTTAGAAAACCAAATAATTTTATAAATAGTTCTCTATAAATGTGTGTATGTGTGCAAGAAAATTTACAACTTACTTGTATTTGTGTTAAGAAATCATACAAATAAGTATAGAAAAATAGAATTTACAGCCACATGAAGGAGTTAGGCCATAAAAAAAATTTTTTGTTTTCACAGGGACAAATAATTTAAAATTCTAGGTTTGGTTCTCATTATAATTTTGAATGAAGTAAATTTGAAGTTAATATACATATTTGAAGGTATGATATATATGTAAACAAATCATATGTAACTCAACCACCAATGCTCTAGATTCTATTTATTATCGGTCTTATTGAATTCATTTTCCTGCTACTAGTAAATGCCTGTGAGTGGTCATGTAACAATTACATTGATAAGGGGAAAATGAGAAGCATTACAAGATGAAGCGGGATGGTGAAGAAGGAGATAGAAGAAGGAGAATTACATGAGAAGGGAAAATGTGGGGGGGGGGATAAGAAATCGTCTTAACATACTTTCAAAATAGATCTAAAAGTAAGTCGTTGTCATGTAATATTCCCAATGCCTAAGCTAACCTATTTGTTGATAGTTGTGTAATTATCGCAAGTGTTTGAACACACGAGATGTCATTGTTTTCATTTTTTAGTGGAAATCACAACTATTTTCACCTCCCACCTAGCCAAGCATTTTCTTGGGTACTGAAAATGTCAATGACAGATGGTTTGTCATGTGAAACTGAAGAGTAAGATGTTTCATAAGAAATATTTACATGATTCTTTGATTCCACACTGATTTTGTTTCTCGTGATTATGTTGATCTGTCAAAGAAAGAAGTGACACCTTTGTCAGAATTTCAACAATAAAAGGCATCAAATTTATAGGAAAAAGGTTGAGAATTTGTAAGTTGGACTATATTTTAAATAAAGCAGGTCACATGTGGCAGGAGGTGCACAAAATGAGAGTGGATTTGAAGGGCATATAATAGGAAAAGAAAAGGGAGATGACCAGCCTAGTTGAAATCTGCAACATCGCAAATCCATTCTATACCATCTATGGTCCTCTTCTTTCTTCTAATAAGTCACGTATGGATTACATGTCATTTGTGCAAATTGTTTAAAGGGGAAAGGGGGCACATATTGGATGAAGGACATATGTATAAAGTTGTTGACATTTTGATCAACAATCCATACCCTATATATAATAATTATTCCATCCAACCATAAAGGGAAAAATAGATGTATTGTTACTACACGAATATACATGGTACTAGTTTCCTTTCAAACGCAAGGATGGAAACTTGAGTCCCTTCCACATGAATCCTTCATTCTCCTATCTTTTATATACAAATTCAATAAGAATTTCTAGAGAGAAATTTTAGATGATAAACTCTACAGGGGTTCCTTTGTACTTTGGAGGTTGGGTAACACCATTTCCATTTCCTATGGGAAATATGAAGCAAATTGGACTACTATTAATTGTTGCAGTAGTTGCAACCATGTGAATAAATTTGGCCTCATCAAAAGGAGACATAACAAACATGTTGAGAAAATAAGCCACGTAGGTGACATCAAAAGCTCCACGATGTATTGGACCATTTGCTATCAGCCCTATTATATCCAAGAAAAATCTCACAATGAGCTTCTACAGTGCAACACCATGAACCGACATCCCAAACATAAAGTCTTACGCTTCACAGTTTACTCTAGAGCTTGAATTCTTGTAAGCATACCATGATTGATTGATATTATAAATGATTTAAATGAACACATTATTCAATTCAATTTGTTTCTATTTTTTTAATCAAAATACATTACCTAATCATGGTTTTTTGTAAGAATGATGGATTAATTACACAATGGTTTCAATCGTTTTGTGGCAAGTTCTGCCACAAAGGTTAGTGTGTGCTACTTTTTAATGTCCACATCAAAATAACATTATGGGAATCTCTTCTGGAATATATTAATGCTTTGTGCCACCACCATTACAACATGGATACCTAAAATTTTGTCATAGTTAGGTGTTGACCTATTGTTTGTGACTCAAGACACCTTTTAAAAAACACTAACATAAACTAAGAGAAACCAATTTGTTGTAATTGAAACAAGGATTCCCAAATGGAAGTTGCAGATGAAAATCATATATATAACTTGTGCCAAAATGGGAGTTTTGGAACATGGTACTATAATCATACAAAAATAATCAAGTTGTGGAATCTGACTTTGCACCTACTAATTGCATTTTCTTGATAGTTTAAAAAGCCTTTTCAACAAATCCATTTTGTGCATATCCCGCAATCATGGAATTCCACGAGACCACATTTGGTTGAGGAATTACATCAAACAATTTATGTTCCTTTACAAAAAAAATCATTTTCTACATATCCTACAGTCATTGCAATCCATAAGAACACATTTCTTTAAGGTATTCTGTCAAACACTTCACGTGTGTTGCAACTACAACATCTGACATAATTTCTCCATCCTTTTATGCTTTGATTGATGTCCATACCTTGTTCTAAAAGCTCCCATTTTGCACAAGTTAGCAAAACTTTGGAAAATGCAAACTAATCGAGTTGGAGACTTGTTTGTTGCACACAGTGAAACAATGGGACTGCCTCGTGAGGACACCCATATCTTATGTACGCTGCAACATTCATATTCCATGAGAAGCTTTCTCGTTTTTCATTTGATCAAACACTACATGGGCATCCACCAAACTTCCACACTTGGCATACATGGAAAAAAGGTTATTGTGAGTAGTGGATGTTAATGACAAAAACACTCTATGTGTTCTGTGAATTAAATTATGCCTGAAAATATTAGAGTGCATGAAGTTTCATTGCAATGCATGGCATTGGCATGGAGTAGGGGATTTGAAAGGCGTTGTCGGGCGAGAAGATTTTGAAAAACATAATTAAATTAACATGTTGACATGAGGGGCTTGTCAATTACCGGAAATAGTGCCAGCATTAGAAGGTTAACAGAGGATGGCATGGGACATACAACATGTACTGGGCATTACAGGGTCAACTGCCATGTTGGGAGTCTACTTACACTCATTCAATGACATAACTTCTTACATTATATCTGACCCATTTAGTACACATACTTTTAAAATGAGTGGTGACTTATAAAATTAATTAATTAAAAAAAAAACAAAAAAACAAAAAAAAACATAAATTTAACACAAATGTCAATCTCGTACCAAATTGATTGTACATAAATACATACATTTACCTCAACAAGACTATTTTTAATTATTCAAGTGCCTTCCGTCTTTCTTGTCCAATGTTTAAATTAATTTCCCCTCCTATTTAAATTAATTTTAAAAATTATGTTTTCACTTTCCAAATAAAATTGTGTTAAATTTTTTAATTTTATCAATGCATTTCGAATCATTATAATTTTGATTCCAAATATTTTAACACAAATTTATTTGGAAATCTGATCTCAATATTCAAATTAATATTTTTTTAAGGCCCTTCCGTTATTAAAAATTAATATATTGAGTTAATTTGGCCGAATGGATAACTCATTGTCCGAAACATCTGCAAAAGATTAAAAACCAAAAAATCTGCACAAATGACCTTCCATCAAACATACAATACAGAACTGAGC
Organism: Taxus chinensis; assembly: GCA_019776745.2. Lineage (NCBI taxonomy): Eukaryota > Viridiplantae > Streptophyta > Pinopsida > Cupressales > Taxaceae > Taxus > Taxus chinensis. The sequence continues at coordinate 546,662,904 of CM034151.1, read as the reverse complement.
AAATTCCATACAATGCTTAAATCAATGACAGATAAAAAATCTAAAAGTCTGAATAGTCGATCTTCCATCAATCACCGGATGCTGAATTGAGTTGAGAAAATTCTATATAAGATTGTGAAAATGAGGTGGCTATAATACAAACAATGCTTAGATCAATAGCCAGTCCTAAATAAATTTCAAATAACTACAGTCCTTGATATTCAAATGCATATTCCAGTAATTAGGCATCATCAGAGAAATGACGTCTTCTCGTCATGTGCAGGGTGGATCCTTTACAACACCATGTGACGGCAGTCATTCAGAATGAAAGAGCAACAGATCCGAGCTGGACGGGCTCCACGGGTCACAAAAAAATGTTGAATCTTTGAATTCGCTATGCGGAATCGACCGCGGCACCTCCGACCTGCGAGCCTGCATCTCTGGAACCGCCAGGTCGAGCGTTCGAATCCCTCTGCATACGCATATCGTCCAGAACGTGAAAAGGCAGAGAGTGCGAGAAGGGAAGAAGGTGATTCCCAGAGAAAAGACAAATCTGCAATTTTTTATCTCTTGCGGGAGTTCTTGTCTATCTTCCGCATGTACTCCAACGAATGGCGATAAAACTTACATTAACCTCGTGAGTGTCGTTCTTTTTCTGAGTTAATGATTGCTTGGACAGTGAATTAATGTGATACCAAATGGCGTAGTTATGAGTAAGAACACCCACATTGGCAAGTGAATCAACAAGTTTGTTTCCTTCTTTATAGATATGATTGAAGGTACAACTAGAGAAATACTTGGCTAAGTGAATAATCTTATCAATCTATTTTTTAATAGACCAACTAGCTTTGGCCTTGCCATTCAGAAAATTTATGATATTCATAGAATCATCCTCAATTACCTATGTTCTACAAATTGAGAGAATAGGCTAGTCTAATACCCCAAAGAGCTGCCAAAGCTTCTCTAAAGTGATTGGTATTAATTCCCATAGGTCGAGAAAAAGCAGCTATAAAATGTCATTCTTCCCCACAAATACACCCCCACCTCCAAAGTTTCCAAGGTTACCCTTAGAGGCGCCATGAAAGTTTAGTTTAAAATAGCCACAATTTTTTTATTTATTTTAAAAAATTTATATTAACTTTCTTCTTCCTTTTTTTTTTTTTAAATTTATTAAAACTATGGCGGGGTGCAGTAAGACCGAGCCCTCGCGCACACACACACAATTTTATATATTATTATTATTATTATTATTTGTTATTCTTATTTTTATATATTTGTTATTATATATATATATATAATATATATATATGATATAATATACTTTTTATTTATTATGTTGTGTAATATATATAATATCTATATTATATATTTCATATGGTATAAATTATCTCACATATTATAATCGTATGTCATACTATTATATTATAACTCATATATATATATATATATCTGAGTTTATAGGTTTATGAACTTATCCTTATATGCATATGCATTACTTATATATATTTAAGTATATATTTATATGTATATACCAACTAATTGCATACCTCATTATATTAATATTTATTATACTTCCTATTTATACAATATTTTATATGTATAGATATTTATCTACCTTCCCACTTATAAAATGCACATTGTAATACACACCAGAGGTTATATCCAATGCTTCCAACATTTAACTCTATATATATTTAAAACAACATTATACTAACATGAGTAACTCTAGGTCAGAATATTTGTAAGGTCCCATATTTTAGCACCTATTTGGTTAAGCACGACTTGTAAATATGCACTTCAAGTTTAACTATAGTTTAAGAGAGTAAAAGAGAGATATTCACAAAAAATTTCCAACACTCTTTAGCATTATATATATTACCATCTGGATAGGAATGAAATGATACAATCATCTACAAAACACATTCTTCTTCCTCTTTTCCTTTGAATCAAGTATACATTTCTACACAAAAATCAACTTATCAAGTTTAGTTTCTTTTCATAACAAGATACACAATTTGCACACTTCCATTTACAACTTTGCTTATAGCTTACAAATTAACTTTTCTTCAACATTCAAGTAGAATAAGCATTACATTGGTTCAAAATGAGTAAAAAAAATAGGAATTTTTGTTTACAACAAGGGGGAAAGTGATACACAATGTGTTTCATAAATAACAAGTCTTTTAGAAAATACAAAGGTGCTCAAAGAAACCATAACTATTTCCAAAAAGAAGATTTGAACCATAATCTTCTTCACTTGGAACAAGGTCAACATGGAACAACCAAAAAGAGGAGGGAGCAACGCTCTCCACCCAACCTTCTCAATGAAATAGATTTACTCCCCCATTGACCCCCAAGCCCCAAAAAAGTAGGAATATCCGCATGTTATCTCAAATGAGCACAAAAACATGCAACAATCAAAACAAAGCAATCTTTCAATGGAGCAAACAACAAAAAATATTTTCACTAGAATCCCAAAAGAGAAAAAGTAGCCATACTCTCCTTCTTCTTTCCAAGTGAGATGGTAAGAATCCATCCCACACTCCCTCCAATAAAAGTATTTCACTCCAACCCTTTTGCGTCCACTCTTCCAAAAGACATCGAATTTTGCCAATGAAAACATACAATACATCCCTCCATAATCCCCCACACACAAACACAACATTATCCCTTATTTTTATCAATAAGATTTGATTTTTTTTTGTTTACCAAGTAAAAATATTTTACCTCCACTCTTTTGAAAGGCATCAATTTTCGCCAAGTTTGACTACTTTCTCACACACCATTCCTATGGCCATTCACTACCCAAATCACATTTCATGAGACAACACAAAAATAAACACATGCAAGAACAATCAAGCAAAATAAATACCTAAGGTAAAATAGGCCTACCTTTGGTCCATCTTGTTCACTTGAGAAATCCAAAATCCAAACAAACTTTCACAAGTTCTTCTTCAAATAGGCTTTCCAATCCAACAAATTTTAAGAGAAATTTTCCAACAAAATGAAATGTAACCTCCTTCTCCAAAATCAAACACATACATAGAAATTTAAGAGAAAAAAGGGTGATGTGAAGGATTACACAAATCAAAACAATCAATTAAAGAAGGTGTAAGAGAGGTATGGGGGTGGTCAAATCAAAAGATGCATGGGTGTAAGGAAGTTTCCTTCCACACTCCAAAATGCTCATCCCAAGGCAATCACCAAAATCAAAAAGAGTAAAAGAAATAAAATAAAATCAACTAAAGAGTGCAAAAGAGGAGAAAAGTCCCTCATAAATGAGAAAAAGTACCTTTTTGTCCATAAAAAATTCCACCTACCCCATGGGTATGGGCTTGTGGACATTTTTAGGAGTGTGGAGCAAGGTAATCCTTCTCCACACTCTTTGAAAAGTGGGCCTAAAGGACAAATTCGAGTTTGCACTTTGAGTCTAAATTACGCAACACAAAAGAAAAGACAAAACATAATTAATTTCTCTCAAACATAAATAACTAACCCAAATAAAACCTACTTATCCAAAATAAAAATAATTCATTTTTCGAAAGTTACACATAAGGAAAATGTGACACAATTCATTCAAAAATTAAACACAAAATAAATCACAATTCACAAGGTCACTTGACATAATTTTACACACACACACACACACAAGTGCTCATTAGGTGAGCCCCAACTAACATGTGGTATTCATAGACTTTTGGATTTCTCCCTTCCTCAGTTTGGTATTTTATATTTTTCTCTGAATTTATATGTTCGTCACTTGCACACTTTAAACAAGAGTTATACCGCACAACAAAATATATGTCCATATATAACCATATGAAAATGAACTAAATCCCAACACAGACATCCAAACAACTCATCATACAATTCGAAATCAAAATCAATAATTAAAATGACATTTCAATTTCATTATGAACATATACATATATGATTTAATTGAAAGATTTCAAACTTTTAGTTACATCTCATAAATAAATTTAATTCATACATCTATAGATATCATGATAAGTATAAGCAAACATGTGACATACACATATAATTTCGATCAAACACATATAATCTCTACAAGGTTAGTTCAATAAATCAATTAATCATATAAATGCAAAAAATATCCCTGCATGGTTAGTGAAGTAAAACAAGTAGGCCATATAGGTATAAAACGTCTATGGCACTCAGTGCTTCAAATCATATAACTATAATGTCTATCATCTAGTCATCTAGTGTACTGCAAGTCAAATCATATTTATACAATGAAACAATAATGAAGGGCTACCAATTGAGTAGTAAACAAGGTGTAAAGGGAGTGGAAATACACATTTAGCGAGAAAATAGTTGAATCTAACTCAGGGACATTAAAATATAAGGGCTAATGAATAACCTCAGACATCTCATGGAGGAATAAACCAATACCTTATCCATCGGGCCATAGAGTCACCACACTGAACAACTAGCAAAGCTACCAACACAACCAAGAGAAAAAAACACGAACACACAACAGAATATGGAAACACACAATTGAATGAAAATGGAAACACACAATTGAAATATAATCACACAAAATAAAGGGAAACCAAGATACAACATTCCTAAATCACCTATAGTTCATGCGAGAGACAACTTTCTTTCATTGTAGCACCGATTCTTCTCTAAATGTTTTACCCGTGCACAAGTAGCACTAAATTCCTTTGCTATGTAAGACCATTGAATGAATAAATGAAATATGACCCATTTCTCAATTTCTTGCGAAGATTTTCATTATTATTTTTGTGAGGGTCCACTCAGATAGCTCATTGCCTTTGTTTCTTTGACATTCTGTTTTCATCTACTCATCTATTTTCAAAATTATTCCAATTTATGATTTTCTATTGCTGCTACAAGAATGATTCTTGATCATACCAAGATTACCATTTTCACACCAAGATTTATGGTATTTGATGGGAATTTGACCTTTATTTGTTATCTACTTTACGACTATGGTCTCTATGAGTTTTTTCTCGACACGTATTTTGATATTTTAAACCTCATCACAAGTTTCTTAGTATTCCACGTATCTCAATTTCTTTAAACAATTTCCCTTCACAGATATTTTCTCACCTTTGACCTGATTCCTACTATGGCATGATGTGCACACTGCTTCATCCTCATGAAAGGAGAATGATCACAAGGTTAGGCATGTAATATGAAAAACATCATTTTCCCCATATTGACCATCTTGAGCTTTGAAATTCATCTCCATGAGGGAGACATCCTCTTCTTAAGTAGATTCAACTTTAAGAGACATAAGAATATTCTTATTTATACATTCCTCATTGAGAAGCTATTCATCTCCCAATGGGAAAGAGAAGGATTCATATTCACAATCATATTCATCAAAAAAATCTTCATGCAGATCTTGAGAAGGCATTTTGAAACTTGGGGCTCATATGATGAGAATTTATTTGATAACCATTTTTCTTCATGGTTTGCATCACTCATCACCTTGGGATTTCTTTGTTATAAGTCAATAATTACATGACCTTGATCACCACCAAGTAGAGAACCTACCTCTATACTCAGTGGGAAATACACATAGTCCAATTTCAGATCCATCAAGTTATCATATTGTTTCTCAACCGGATCTGTCACACCTAGGTACTCATCCATCAACATGGGAAACTCAACATATTTATATAAACTTATGAAAATTTTTCCATACCTTGAACCTTGAAATAGGATTTCCTCCCTTGGGTCATTTGGTAACTGGTTTTTGATCTGTGTATTTAATTTTCCTTATAGGAAGGAACTTATTCATCATACCATTGATGGGTATGTTGGTATTTTACTAATCCATATGTATATCTCCATCAATATCCTGACATAAACTCCAAATCAAAAACATACCATACAAAGTTGGGATGTTTTCCAAAAATATTTTCATCGTGATTTTCTTTTAGGAAAATATGCAAATGCTACTTGAGCATCCTTGACCTAGACAACGAGAGGTACTTCTTTGGTTTCCATGGGGTAATAATGGATAGTAGCACATGTGAGAGTGGTATTGAGGGTTTTGGAAACTATGGTGGGCATGAAATTGTCAGAGGTACTAGATTCAATGATACCATTACTTAATTTATACCCATTGATTAACAAAGTAAGATAGAAAGGTTCTATTTCCCCCAAAAAGGAAGATGTTAAGGTAAGAAGGTTTTGAGGAGTGGTGCTAGGAGTGGGAAGTGATTATTTTATGGTAGGAATTTTGGAACATGAATTTGAACTACTTCCTTTGATAAATTGGGCAAGTTTATAAATTTACTTTGGATGAATTATCAAGTACTCAGACTCAGAAATTTGAATTTTTTCTTTCATAACATGGTCATTGATGTCAAAGGATGAAGAAGTGGTAGAAACATCAAGAGCTATTAAAACCTTGACATGAGTAGGATTTGCATTCTTAGGATCAACAAAAGTAGAAACCGATTTGATAAGAGGAGATGAAAGAGAACTAATCAAAGAGGTAGATGGAGTATTGATTGAGGTAGTCTCGGGATTATTCTTGGCTAACCCCATGGAAGTGGGAAATGATGACCCTCCTTTTGTTGTTATTTTTTATAGAGTCACCATTTGAGGATTCAAGTGATTATCTTGCAGTGTGGAAAAAATGATTTATTCATTAGATGAGTATTAAAAAATACCCATCTTCTTCTTCTATTTCAATTTTTAATTGAATAATTTATTCTCCTTTATCTTCAGAGGTTCCACATACTACATTAGCTAGTGGATGATAATAATGGTATAGCTTAGATACCAAATGATAGAATAGAATAAGATTGCAATGACCAAAGAGGGACGAAAGCCTCACAAATATTATTGATCATGAAATCAGATTACATTACAATGCAAGAGCTGTAATATTTATAAATATTAGACAGCCTCATATGGATAGACATGACACCCTAGCAGACACCAACTACGAGATGATAAGACCCATCTCACATGCACATGTAATTACTACTAATACCAATATTGAATGTTATCCAACATAACAATATTGAATGCAAGTCACTAGACTAGAGTGCACATGTTGCACATTATTAAATAAAAGACAATGCAATAAAATGTAATAAATATGCCTATGCTAAATTATGCTAACATTCCCCCCCTTAATTTTGCATAGTTTCCAATGAAGTGGAGAGGAACTCTCTGAACAGTGTGAATTTGTCACGTGCAAGTGACTTAGTGAAAACATCTGCCTTCTGTTCAGCTGTAGGACAGAACTGGAGCTGTATGTTGTGCTTTAAGACATGCTCGCGTATGAAATGAACCTGTACTTCAATATGCTTGGTTCTCTCATGAAATACTGGATTGCGAACAAGCTTTAGAAATCCTTCATTATCAACATATACTGGAGTAGATTTCTGTTGTGGTAGACCAATTCCTTCCAGTATTCGGTGTAGCCATATTGCTTCACAAACAACTTCACCTGCAGCTCGATACTCTGCTTCTGTAGAAGAGTGAGAAAAAAAGTTTTGTTTCTTACTTCCCCATGATATCGGTCCAGATCCCATAAAGAAGATGAAGCCTGATGTTGACTTCCTATCATCCATGTTTCCTGCATGATCTGAATCTGAATATCCTGTCAAGAAGAAATTTTCATTCTTCTTGTACTCTAGACCAAGGTCAATTATACCCTTTAGATATCTCAGTATTCTCTTTGCTGCTTTCCAATGACATATTTTTGGTTCTTGCATGAAGCGTGATAAATAGCTGACTGCAAAGATGATATTTGGTCTAGTATATGTCAGGTAAATGAGACTCCCGATCAATTGCCGATAGAGAGTTGCATTCATCGATGGTGATGGATCAGAACGAGATAACTGAAGTCTCACTTCCATAGGTGTAGCAATAGGAGTGCAGTCCATCATCCTGAATTTCTCGAGCGTTGTCTTGGTGTATTTCAACTGTGACACAAAGATATGATTCTCTTTTTACCATACTTCCAACCCAAGAAAATAGTGCATGAGCCCGAGATCTGTCATGTCGAACGATCGATTAAAATCCTTCTTTGTTGCATCGATCATCTTCACAGAACTACCTGTAATGACTAGATCGTCGACATAAACAACCACAATGACAATCTCCCCCCCTTGCTTTTTGAGGTAGAGATTGGGGTCATAAGGATTCCTTTCGAATCCATGACTTATGAGATGCTCATCAATTTTGATGTACCATGCCCGGGGTGCCTGTTTTAGGCCATATAGAGATTTTATGAGTCTGCATACCATCATCTCTTTTCCTGGTATTACATAACCCTCTAGCTGAGTCATATAGACTTCTTCTTGCAAATCTCCATTAAGAAAGGAACTTTTCACATCCATTTGGTGGACTTTCCAACCAAATTGTGTAGCTAGAGCAAAGATCATCCTGATTGTCTTGATCTTGGCTGTGGGAGCAAATGTTTCCTCATAATCAATGCCTTCTTCTTATGCATACCCCTTTGCTACAAGCCTTGCTTTATACTTGTCAATAGTCCCATCTGATTTGTACTTAGTCTTGAATATCCATCTGCATCCAATGGGTTTCTTCCCTGGTGGAAGGTCGATAAGTTGCCATGTGTTGTTCTTCATCACTGACTGATACTCTAAATCCATGGCATCTTTCCAAGCTTTTGATTGTAGGGCTTCCTGAACTTTAGATGGCTCAACTATTTCAACAACTCTGCTCATTAGGGCATAATTGACCTCTTCACGAGCTTGACTGCAAGTTCTAGGTCCAGGATTGGATGATGTGCTAGGTGCTTCATCCAAATTTGCATCTCTTATTAATTGAGTATTCCATTTAGGTAACTTCTTAGCTGTTCCATTGGATTGTGGTGGATCCAAGTTTTCACCATCATCCAATTCATCATTGTCATCTTCAGTGGGAACATCAAATTTTGTCTTCACAAGAGGTGTATTCTGCATGTTTGTTGAGTTGTTGAGTGGAGCATCTACTTGTTTCTTCTCAAAGAACTCAACATCCCTATTTGTGTATACTTTCTTTGCTTTCGGATCCCATAATCTATACCCAAGTGCTTCTTCACTGTATCCAATGAATATCAGTTTCTCAGCTTTCATATCCAACTTGTTCCTATTCTTCTTGGGTATGTGCATGCTAGCTTTACACCCAAATACTCTTAGGTGTGTAATTGATGGTTTCCAATTTGACCATGCTTCTTGAGGTGTCACTCCTTCAAGAGCTACTGTGGGCACTCTGTTCAACAAATAGACTGTAGTTCTTACAGCTTCTGCCGAAAATGTCTTTGTTAAACCTGAGTCATCAATCATACATCGCACCATTTCCATGATAGTACGATTCCTTCTCTCAACTATACCATTCTGTTGTGGTGTGTGAGTAGGAGGCATTTGTCGACGAATCCCATGAGCTTCCAGGTAAGTCTTGAACTCATTGCTTGTGAATTCCCCCCCTCGATCTGAGCGAAGAGTTTTGATCTTGCGACCAACTTCATTCTCAACAAGTGCTTTGAACTTCTGAAATGTCTCAAAGGCTTGACTCTTGTTTCTTAGACAATATATCCACATCTTTCTTGAGTAGTCATCAACACAAAGCATGAAGTATTGACATCCAGAATGACTTGGTTGCATGGGCCCGCAAAGATCGGTGTGCACCAAATCAAGCTTTCCCTTAGCTCTATATGTGTTCTTCTGGAAGCGTACTCTGTGTTGCTTTCCAGCTAGGCAATTGTGACACTTGTCAGTGTTGTGCTTGAGTGTAGGCAATCCTTTCACCATGTTGCCCTTTTGAAGTGTTTGGAGATAGCCAAAACTGATGTGACCATATCTGCGATGCCATAGTTCTGCAGGTTGTGTGTTTTTGGCCCCTAGAGCTTGATCATCCTTGTGGACAAAATCAAGTTGGAACATGCGTCCCACATTGGAGGCTCTTGCTACAATCTTGGAACCTCTTGACTTATCTCTTATCAAGCACACTTTTTCTCCATTATTACTGTCAAAATCCAACTTCAAGTTGTGATCAAGGAGTTGACTAACTGATAGAAAATTCTTGGTCAACTCAGGTACATACAATACATTTGTGATTTTGCAGTCATGCTTTCTAAGAGGTAGTGAAATGTTTCCAATCCCCTTGACACTGTATGATAAGTCATCACCTAATGACACATGGTTCTTGTTAGGTGAGTCACGTAGTGTGTAGAACCAATCCTTGCGTCCAGTCATGTGTCAAGTTGCACCCGAGTCAACATACCAGATATCTTGTGTGGACTTGGTTTTTTCATCAAATTGAGCAGAATACATGTGGTGTCCTTCATCTGAATCATCCTCATGTTCGGCAATGTACCCTTGTTGTTTGGGTTTTCTTTGCCAATTACCATTTTTCTGCCATTGATTGTTGTTGTTGTTGGACTTCCCTTTATTTGAATTATTGTTACCCTGATGGTTATTGGGTTTTGAATTGCTTGATGAACCCTTTTTATAGGAATTGTACCAAAAATCTTTGATGTCATGTCCCCCTCTATTACAAATGGGACACTTCTTGGTGTTGTCTCGTTGACTTTGGTTTTGTTAGGACTTCTTGTAATTGGATTGAAATTTTCCCTTTCCTTTATGATTAGAAGATAGTGCTTGCTCATCTTCCTAATCTTTGTTGTTCATTGCCTCTTCTTGTTGGAGTAGATTGACTAACTTCTCAAAGGTGACTGTGTGTTCACTCATATTGATAGTTGTCACAAAGATTCTGTAGGAAGGAGGAAGTGCTCGCAACACAATTGGTACGAGGTCTTCATCACTTATCTCTTTTCCCAATGCCAATAGAGATGCCCTCAAAGTAGCAACTCATCTCAAAAAAACTTTAACCTTCTCATTGTGCTTGAACTTGAGAGTATGCAGTTGTGATAGTAGGTTGAGGATGGCATTCTTGTTCTTTGCCTCATAGACTGTGCTCAACTTATCCCATGCATCCTTAGTCGATGTGGCATCTCTAATGTGGGGTTGCACATCGTCTGTTACGCTAAACAAGATGATCAACTTGAACTTTTGATTGGCCCTATCAAATTGAACTTGTTGTCTTCCATCATCAAGTGATCTTGTTGTTTTTCCATCTACAACTGTCCATAGGTCTTCAAACTCAAGTAACACCTTGATCTTTGGTTTCCATGCAGTATAGTTGTCTCCTCTAAGCAGTTGTGAATCTGGCAAGAAGAAATTTGGTGCTTGTGCACCCATTTCTGCAATCTGAATTTCTGACAAAGGGTAAGGCTCTTATCACTCCAGATTTATGGTCTCCTTCTCAATATACCGTCAGGCCGATATACCAAACATTTCTATATACGCTCCCTTCCGATATACCTGTCGGTACGTGGAAGAAGATCACCCTTTCAATATACCCGTCAGTACGGAAAGAGGTGTTAACACATGTGAAAGAATTTAGTACGTGGTACTTAGACAGTACGGAGAGGGGTTTGTGCAAGCACAAACGGATGGGAGGGCTCAAATGTGTGTGTATTGTGTCCTTATTACTCCCCGTCGATTTTATAGGGTCGATGCCCAGATGATGTTTAGGCAGCTGTGTTAGGCGTTAAGTGCAGTAGTAGTCGCGATGGCATCACCCGTAAGCGCTTCCCAGAGGCACCGTATATATCGAATACTGCTATGAGATCAAAGATCTTGTGTGATAGAACCAAACATAAAATAAAAAATGTGCACTTTTTTTTTTTTTTCACTTTATGCACCAAGATTAGTACAACATCCTCTCAAAGTACTTTAAAATGAAGTTTTTGTGTCCCCCCTCTTTACAAAAAAGGGTCTAGAATCACAAAATACACAATTTAGGCCAAAAATATTTTTTTTACCCCCAATAGGTGTTTTTTCGCTAAATTTAGTGATGGCTCTAAATGTGTTTGGTGAGCTTCTAAATTTAGAAATCTCCCAAAATTTAGTAATTTCTCCAAATTTTCCAAAAAAATAATTTAAGAAAAAATATGGAGAGAGTGGGAATTGAACCGCTGACCTGTTTGTTCCCAAGATCCAAACAAACAATCTGAATATTATTTTCACCTTTTCTCACAAACCGTGATCTGAGTTTTTCTAAAATTTTACAGCAGCATCATACAATATTTTTCTTGAAACCCACAAAATTTCAGAAGAATCAGAATCTTAGTTTTTGAGATCTTACCAATTTACCAGCTAGATCTGATTTTTTTTCAGAAAAAAATGATCCGACTTGTACAGACTTTTCGTCATATGTAGAGGCCTAATCTGAAGATGATATAAACTGATAAGTTGTGTACCTTCTTCTTATCTTTCCAGCAAAAAAAACATCACATCAATCCGACATTGTATGAAAAAGTTACGTCATTTTTTCTAAGAGCTATCTGCTGGAATTTTTTTGACGGGACTGCTTCAACCTTTGCCCCCGAATTCTTCACACCTCCACTTTCAGATCTGATTTTTTTTTTAGATCTGATCTTTTTTTTTTTCTTTTGATCTGCAATTTTTTCAAGATCTCTCTCCTTTTTTTTTTTTTTAAGATCTATTTTTTTTTTCACAATTTTTTTTTTTTTTTTTAGATCTGCAATTTTTTCTAAGATCTTTTTTTTTTTTTTTTCACAATTTTTTTTCTTTTTTTAAGATCTCTAAATCTGAAATATTCCGCCAATATGTTAGATCAATTGGCTATGCCAATGACTAATAAAAGAAAAAAATTACCTTCCAAATAAGTGGATAGGTCAAATTTTAGTTGATTGATGCTTGGGAGGAATGGAGGCTACGGGATGCTTCAATGGCTCTCCTTTGATGCAGATCTTCTTCTCCAATGGATCCTCTCCAATAGGGCTCCTCTTCAACCTTTCTTGGATAGAACTAGCTCTGATACCAAATGATAATAATGGTATAGCTTAGATACTAAATGATAGAATAGAATAAGATTGCAATGACCAAAGAGGGATGGAAGCCTCACAAATATTATTGATCATGAAATCAGATTACATTACAATGCAAGAGCTGTAATATTTATAGATATTAGACAACCTCATATGGATAGACATGACACCCTAGCAGACACCAACTACGAGATGATAAGACCCATCTCACATGCACATGTAATTACTACTAATACCAATATTGAATGTTATCCAACATAACAATATTGAATGCAAGTCACTAGACTAGAGTGCACATGTTGCACATTATTAAATAAAAGACAATGCAATAAAATGCAATAAATATGCCTATGCTAAATTATGCTAACAGTGGAGATTCCAAAGAAATCCATTGCGGTGCTCTAGATATTTTATTCCTATTTTGATTTTGATATGAGGTAAATTGAAAAATTTGATTCTTCAATGTAGTCAAATCATTGTTGAAATTTTGCAACAATGGATCAAAAATTTCATCTTTGGAACTCTGGACCTTATTCCTTGTTGAATAGTTTTTGAACTTTCTTAACATGATAAGGTCATCTTCCACTTTAATGGAAAGTTCTTGAGCATTATCTAAAATGTTTAGTTGATCTCTCGACAATATGAACCCATCTTCAGGAAACATAATGTTTATGAAGAACCTCTTTTGATCATCTGTAGTAGGATGGGAACCATTAGGAATTTTGTTAATCAACTTGTTAAATTTTTCCACAAATTCTATCATGGGATCTTGTGGTTCTTTCTTCATCTGAGATAAGTGAGCAAGGAGAGAAAGGGAATATTTTGTAGTTTTGAATATTTCTTCAAACATGATTTTCATGTATTCTCAGTTAGTAATTGAGTGAGGTGGCTAGTATTAAAACCATTCCAATACAACATCTTGTAATGAATGTATCAATAGTTAATTGAAAACATATTTATGTTCCACTCCAAGAACACCATATGCGGTGATATGCTCGTCTCAACGTTTCTTTCTGTATCCATAGAACTTGGAAAAGGTATTTCTTTATCCTTTTGGAAATTCATGAACTAGAGGAACTAAAGATAGTAGACTTGTGTTCCATCCCCATGGAAAAGGTGCAACCATTTATTCTTCTTATTCTTATGCCAATTAGATGATGTTTAATGGTTCTGTAACTTGTTCTCCAATGGGGTCTTAAAGAGGAAAGTTAGGATCAAATTTAGGGAAAAATTCTTGACTAACTTGTCTTGCTACCTAAATAATAGGAAGTATGAAATCAACTTATTATTATTTGAATGTGGGATCAAAAATACCACTTGCTCAATCAACTCAAGTATACCTTTTTTCTACCAGTTTTACATAAAGAGTTGAAATAGGAACAAAATCATGAAAAGTGTATATTTTCAATAGGATTATAACAAGGATTTCAAAAATTTAGATAATATTTTTGGTATTTTTATTTATTTTTAGTTTTATGGGTTTTTAGAATATATAATTTTTTAGATTTTAAAGATCGTTATAGGGTACACAAGCACAAAATATTCCCCATCGGAGTCATCGAAAACTATTGGAAAAATAATTTGTTACAGGATAAATTAGTGGTTTTCATTAATGCTCTGCAATTATTCCCCTCCTTCATGGGTACGAGGAGGCTCTCATTTATTGAATGCAAGGAAAAACTAAATCTATAGGGTGGTCATTAGGTTGGGAATCACACTGGAATACTCCACTAAACCTATGGAAAATTTGTTGTATGATGTACAAGGAAGGAATTTTCTTGGAAAAAGGTGAAGGGTGGTAGGAAAATAGAGAGGGGTAAGATTGTGAGTAGGCACCTTCATATTCTCATCAACATTAACAAGAGTAGGTCCAGATTTAATAGCAAGGAGAAAAAAATGTAAGCAATAACAAGACTAATAAATTAAAGACACAAATTTCTATGGATTTATTAATCAAAGACACTGTTTTCCAAAATTACCACCCTTGTTATTTAGACAACTTGCAGTTCTATTTTGGCTCTAACATTCATTTTACAGGTTGTGTGCACTTCTAGTTTTATACTTTGGCATATTTACATGGTTGCAATTCTTCCTGCACCCTTCATGCCTTTCCTTCTCCCCGCATTCTTCTACACACTCCTGCCTTCCCACCTTATTCTCCCGCCTCCCTCCATTTTCCTTCAACACAAATCCTCACACGCTCGATTTCCTTCCAATAGTTTGCACACCCCTTCGCGTGTAATCTTGAGTTGTCTTGTATTTTTTTAATTCTATGATATTTTTCCCCGTGCATGCCATTACTTCTTGAGTACCACACACTCCCTTACGCGAACTCATTCCTCTTCTGTAATATTCCTTTGTGTATCATGTATTTTCAATCACCTTCTTGCCAATCCGTGTCTCACACTCTTCCCATGTTTTCTTCCCATTCCTCACATGCGGTCTTGCATATGCACTCGCAAACCTCCACTTTATTTTCAAACCTCTTGCTCTTGCACACACACCAAGTGTAATCTTCCATGCCAAGTCCTAAGGTGCATTGTGTCAAATTTTTAGATGAAGTACACAACATGTAACCTATCAGAACATGTCAGATGTGTGCTAAATGATCAAATAAAATGAGCACCTAACACATGGCAGAAAAGACAAAACAAATGAATAGTCAGCCGAATCTTTTAGTTAATCAGAGTGTGCCACGTGTCTTGTGTGTTCATCTTGGTCTATAGAACTTCAAATCATCATAACTTCTGTTGCAGAGATCAGATTCATGCACTCTTGGTATTTTTGGAAAGTTGTTGACATAGGATACACTCTAGACCATTCAAAATTAGATTTTGGTGAGATTTGATAGGTGGAAAATAGGGAAACATGTATCAGACCATTAATGTACACATCCAATCAACTCAACCACCCAGATTTGGTCTCCTTCCTTCTTCAACAAGGTAAAAAAACATGGGGAGGTGGATCTAAAAGCCTTACATGCACATTTACAGGCATTTATGGCTTGTTGTTGGTAGTTGGAAGTTTAAATCCAGGTTTCCCTCTTCTTCTTCCTCATATTCTCTCCTTCTTTTTCTATAAATAGTTGAGCATTGCTCATTATAAAATATTGTACCCCCTTAGTTTTCTAAAGACATTATTTAGAGCTTGATATTTAGCATTTTGAGTTGCAAGCCTCAAAGTTGAGCCATTTACATGTAGATCCCTTCCTCTCTCACCATTGTAATCAATTTTGCATCACTTAGAAGAAATAAAAGTTGCATTTCGTGGCTATTATCCGCCTTAACTCAAGATTTATTGCATGTTATTTCATTCGTTTGCATATTGATCCCCTGTGCATAATTTATATCTCTTGTAGGGATTTTTTTTGTTGCGCTTGACAAAAATGGTTGTGTGAATGAATTTCATACTATGGCACAATTATCTGCCATTTTTGTGCTTATTTTCCTTAATTTTCTCTCAAGATAAGTGTGTTCATCCCCCTATTTCTGGTGCTATCACCACCCCTAAGCTTAGGTTTTCCTTCATACATATTCTTCTTAGCTTGGTACCTTGGAGTGATAGAGTAGTATTAGGTATCTACATTCCCCTTCCTAGGAGTAATTTTAGCATTAGAAATAGGTAGAGGAAGTTGAAATTCTCCGGAGGTGTGTATCAAAGTGCAAGTCCCACAACTTGGAGATAATCCCATGTTTCCTCAAAGCCCCAATTCATCCTGATCTGAGATGGGTGAAATTTTGAGCTCCAATAGTTTTTGGAACACTCGGTGGAGAAAGTATTGAAATATTAAATTTCATCTTTACTAAGTTTTGGTGTGTAACTTAGTGATTTCCAGCCTTTGGAGACTTGTTTCAACACATTTGGTGATTCCCATCATCTAGATCTACTAATTTCAATAGTATGTGCACCTATTTCATAAAAAGGATACACATGAGACAAAGTGCCATAGTTGAAGGATATTTTAAATATCTACAATTGTCTCCAAGAAGAAGAAGTAACATAATCACTGCCGACACATCTCCATATTCCATGTACATGACACAATCTACTCCTATTGGAAGACCTTCTACACACTCTACCAGGGTAATCAGACCTTTTCTATGCATGGCGCAATAGAGAAATCTGCCCCTTTTCAACTTCATCGGTGGTAGTCCTTTGGCTCTCACCACGCAATATGACATACCGATGGATACATTCAAAAGCATACCATTTTTCATTGGTGAGAATCAAGATACCTCTGTTGAGCACATTCAATAAATTGCAAACAAATGCTCTATTCACCTAGTTACAGAAGATGTTGTAGCTGTAAGGCTGCTTGCTTCTTAACTCAAAGGAAAAGAACTTTAGTGGTACAAAAAATAAAAACCTTCCTCTATTACTAACTAGGATGAACTCAACAATGTGCTCTGAAATGAGTTTGTGGAGAAATCTGACAACATCTCCTTATTATAACAAATCAAAATGATCAAGAGAACTCCTAATGAGCTCATGACTGATTTAAACTTCATATTTTAGAAAACATGGGACCTAATTCTATACCTCATAAGACCAACCCCTCAAGGTTCCTTCCTTTAAATCCTATGATCTCTGAATTCTGACATTGCAGTAATGATACATTATATGGGTGACACGTAACTTCTTGATTCCTATGCCATAGCCATTAGGGCAGAAAATTGTCTCATCCAAGATGACAACTTAGCCCATATACCACCTACACCCTTGTTTCCTAAAATCCCTCTAGTGTCTCAAGATTCTATTGCCCCCATTCCTTATCAAAGTTCCCATACCACTTCCTTCACATCCTATTCTCCCATGCAGAAAAAAGAGTATGAGGAAATGAAGGCCTTGATTAGAAACTTATCCAACAAATGTATATCTTTAGAAAAGTAGCAGGTTTAAGCCTTCAGAAGTAATTCTAATCAAGGATTTAATCAAATCCATAAGCCCTTTAGAAATCAATATCTAAATAAAATATATGGGAAGAAATAGAAAAATGATTAATGACATGCTAATGCACACCTTCCATTGCAAAAAAGTTCCCCTACATAGGCTCTTCCAGTGCCCAATGTAAGAAAAACACCAGTTCCAATACAGAAAAATGTGGTCCAAGAGACAAAATGGAAGTTTCCTTGCAAATTGCCACATAGTCAGTACAACTACAAAAATTCCTTATGTGCGTAAGCCTACATGGTTCAAAATGCTTCAAGTTATGAGCCATCCACTAGTCCACGCAAACTATAAAATGAAGAAGTGCTAGAAGTTACTCCTAAGACCAACCTTGTATTCTTTGGTGCTGATGACTTTTGCACAATAAACCAAGATGATGGCTCAAGT
This sequence comes from Taxus chinensis, assembly GCA_019776745.2. NCBI lineage: Eukaryota > Viridiplantae > Streptophyta > Pinopsida > Cupressales > Taxaceae > Taxus > Taxus chinensis. The sequence continues at coordinate 546,644,717 of CM034151.1, read as the reverse complement.
AGGCCATATGGGTAGGTTGCTGAAAACATAAGGTATAAGAAGAGAATACTAGAAGCCAGTGTACAACCTTTTTTTCCTGCCCTTCAGACTGATCCTCAGAAGCAAAGAGACACAACTCATCCTTAACCATAAAAAGATGTGAATGCACCCAATAGTTATGTCACACATGTTTATGCACACAAGGTTCCATGCAATGCCCCAAAAGAAGTGGCGCACACCCCTCCTTTGGTGTGTGCGCACACCTTTGTGCACAATTCTGAATTTCCTTGTATTTTGTTAAGTCTTTGAATGCTTTCCTAGCGCATGCCCTTCCTTCCTGTGTTCCACACACTCCCTTACATGCAATCATTCCTCTTCAAAAATATTCCTTAGCACATCATGTCTTTGTGCTTGTATTCCTGTGCATCCATGTTACATGCTCTTCCCCATTTTTCTTCCCATTCCTCGTATGCCCTCTTGTGCATGTGATCATGAACCTCCACTTTATTTTTGAGCCTCTTTCTCTTGTAAAAGTGCCAAGTGCAATCTTCCATGGTAATTCCTCAGGTGCCACGTGTCGACTTATCAGACGAAGTGCACAACATGTAACTATCAAAACATGCCAGCTACGTGCTGAATCCTCACATCAAATGAGCACCTAACAAGTGGAAGAAAAGAAAAAACCAATGAATAATCAACTAAATATTTCATCTAATTAGAGTGCGCCACGTGTCTTGCGTGTTTAGCTTGCACTGCATAACTTCAAATCATTATAAATTCTGTTGTAGAGATCGGATTTATGTGCTCTTGGTCTTGTTGGAAAGCTTCTGACATGGGATACACTCTAGACCATTTAAAATCATATTTTGGTGGGATTTTGTAGGCTTGAAACAAGGAAATGTGTCTCATGTCATTAATGTACATATCCAATTGACTCAACCACTCATATTTGATTAGATTTTGTCTCCTTCCTTCTTCAACAAGATAAACAAACATGGGGAGGTGGATCTGATAGCCTTACAGGAAAATTTGTAGGCATTTATGGCTTGTTGTTTGTGGTTGGAATTTTGAATCCAAGTTTTCCTCTTTTTCTTCCTCTTCTTTTCTCCTTCTTATTCTATAAATAGCTCTCCTTATTATTCTATAAATAGCTGAGTATTGCTCATTGTAAAAGATTAGACCCCCTTAGTTTTCTAAGGACATTGTTTAGATCTCTACTCTTTAGCATTTTGAGTTGTAGGCCTCAAATTTGAGCCATTTTCATGTAGATCCTTTCCTTTATCACCATTGTAATCGATTGTGCATAACTTGGAAGTAATAAAAGTTTTTTTTTGTGGATATTCTTTGCCTTAGTTCAAGTTTTACTGCATCTTATTGCCTTCATTTACATTGTTGATCCGTTATGCATATTTTATCTCTTGTATGGATTTGTTAGGTTAATTATGCATAATATAATTATTTAATTACTTTTATTAATTAAATAATAATGGTTATAACATAAACCATATTTTTGTTATGTATTGTTATATGGGTTTTAAACCATATTATTTGTTTTATTTCCAACATCACAGATGCTATTATATTGTTTTAACAATATAATTTTTTGGTTATATTTTTATGTGCTTCCCGGATGTTTTATGGAAGCTGTTATACCTGTGTAACCTTTCCTTTTGTCTGCACATGACTGTACAATACTTATAAGTATTGCAGTCATGCTATTGTAAATTGGTTGATTTTTATTAATAAAATCTTCAGGATTCTGTCCCTATTTACATTTGGTACCAGAGCAAAAATATGGACCTGTGATCCTGTGAAGGTGTTCAAAGAGAGAGCAGCCGAGATAGAGGAGTTTTGGAGAAGCGTTTGTAGCATCAGAGAGCGTGTATAGCCTCTTACAACCTCCCAACCCCATCCCTACCTCCTCACACCCTTCTGTTCATTCCAGGTGTTTGGAACACAATTTTTTTTTGCACTAGTGCACCCAACACCACGAAAAATTTGCTGCAGGTATATACATTTTAAAAAAATTTCCCCCAACAAGGGTTTTACCTCTAATTTAGAGGAGCATTTTAGTCTCTGATATTTTTTATCAGATCTCTACATTTAGAGGATTGATAAAAATTGGAGGTTTCGCTGCTATATTTTGGAGGTCTGTTATGCTCTCCATCGATTCGGGATATTGTAGCCAAGTTGTGTTTAGGAATTGGCGAGTTGTATTGGCGACATTGGCAAGTTAGATCAGGCCAACCACATAGCTGAACGGTTGAAACCGGGTGTTGAAGAAACAGAGCATGAGACCTCCTCCTCTCAGCGAACCTACAGACCTGCACTTTATAAAACAACGGTCAACACAAGCAAATAAAAAAAAGTGGAAAAGGCGGCGGTTATCACAAGCAAACAACGAAGGAAGGGAGATAAGCAATCTGCAATCCCAAATACGAACATGCACTTGCAAAACATGGTGAAAGCAAGGAAAATCCATGAAAAGAATAGAACCTGCAATCAATACAAAAACAACGAATAACAGAGATAAAGGCCAAACTTTGTATAGAGATATACAGTGGAGAAAATTAAAATACAAAAAACGGTGGAAGAGCAATCAAAACAGCGGCCAAAGGAAAATAAAGAAAAGAATAAGAAGATAAAGCCATCTCAGATCTATTTTATGAGATTTGGAAACCCTAAAACCACCTCAAACCAGCAATAGCCACGTGGAGCTTCAGCCAAGCCATTTTTAAAAGGTGAGTCAAATTCAGCTTCTTTATATACAAGTTTGTTCCTTTTATCTCACAAGTGCACAAGCGGCCAAGGTGGATAGACCAAATAACGTAGAAGTGGGAGGTGTGAGGTTCGAATCCCACCCCAAACTTGCATTTTTTAAGTTGGCGGAATGTTTGGTGGGACCACTAACTTTAGCAAAAAATTCAAAGTTAGTTATAATTAACTAAATTTAGCGAGAAAATCCCTAATTTAGGGTAAAAAAGTTTTTTCTCCCATTCAACCTGGTTTTTCATTTCGGGAAACTTTTTCCAAAGGGGGGATGGCTAAAAATTGCATTTTCAATTTTTTTTTGCAATTCTATGCATTTTGGGTCATTTTGGGCTCCGAAGGCCACCAGGGCCTGCAAAACAAAAACAAATTTCCTGTCATTCAATTTTTTGATATTTTTGAATGTAATTACATGCTTTAGCATATTTTACTAGTTTGCAGGTTGTCATAGTCAACTGCAAACTTTGTAACTACTCAGAAACAAGTAGAATTGTAATAAAAAAATAACTAAAAATTGGTTCTGTAACACTCATGAGATCCTAGATCTCATTCGTAGCATTCGGTATATACAGTGCCTTTGGGAAGTGCTTACAAGTAAAGCTGTCATGGCTACTACTGCACTTAACACCTAATATAACTGCAACAACGTCGTCTGGGCATTGACCCTTTAAATCGATAGGGAGTAATAAGGTCACAGTGCACACACTATGAGCCATCCCATCTGTATGTGAACGATTGCATGACATAAATACAGATTGAGAAATTATCCAAGTATATAGTGAAGTTACACGTGCGTATGAGGATATTTCTTTGAGCCGGTGTTAATAATCACATAGACCCCATCAGTACTGTCTTAGTACCACGTATTGAATTCTTTCATGTACGTTAATGCCTCTTTCACATACCACCAGGTATATAGAAAGGGCGAGCTTCTTCCACGTACCGCCAGGTATATCGGAAGGACACATATATAGAAAGGTTCGGTATATCAGACTGACGGTATATAGATTGGGAGACCTTATACCTGGAGTGATAAGAGCCAAACCCTGTCAATGATCTCTACAAAATGGGTACCAATGCCCTCAAATTTTTTCTTCCAGATTCAAAACTACTCAAAGGAAGTAATTATGCTGCATGGAAGACAAAAATCAAGACACAACTTGAGTTTGAAGAAATATGGCTTGCTATCAATGGTACCCTGACCAGATCAACTACTGATAGAACACAACAATGGTAGTTTGATAAAGCAGATCAGAAGGCCAAACTCATTATCTTGTTTGGAGTGTCTGATGATGTGAAACCCCACATTCAAGATACCAAAATAGCCAAAGAAGCATGGGATAAATTGATCATAGTATATGAGGCCAAGAACAAGAATGTTATACTGAATTTGCAGAGTTAGTTACACACACTGAAGTTCAAACAGAATGAAAAAATTAAAGCTTTCTTAAGAAGAGTTATAGAATTGAGGGCTTTAATTCTAGCCCTAGGAGAACTTGTCACAGATAATGCTCTCATTCCCATTGTTCTGAGAGCACTCCCCTCTTCTTACCAAATTTTTGTCACAACACTAAACGTGTCTGATAAAACAAGTGGTTTTGACAAACTGGTAAACCTACTGCAACAAGAGGAATCAATGCACAATAAGGATGATGAAGAGGAGCATGCACTGTCTTCACATCAAAAATGGAAAGGTAAAGGTAAAGGAAAACCTAATTCCTATCAAAAATCCCAAAATCAAAATCACTATCAAGGGGATAGATAATAGAAGAAGCAATTTCCAATCTGCAAAAGAGGACATAACTACAAGATTGTTGCTATAATACTTACAAGAAAGGTTCATCAAGCAACTCTAGACCTCCACAACAATCTAAGAAGGGACATTTTAACTAAAATCAAGGGTAGAAAAAGGGGAAATGGAAAAGAAGACCCCACCAGTAAGGTAATATTGCGGAACAACAAGAACAATCAGACAATGAAGACTTCTTGTTCACTGCTCAATCAAGTGAACCATCCACGTCATCTAGTGATGTTTGGTATGTTGATTCGGGGGCCACTCGACACATAACCAGCCACAGAGACTGGTTTATTTCAATGAGGGACACGCCATCGAAAAATCATGTTTTGTTGGGAGATAATACTTCATATACAGTTAAGGGGATTGGGGATATTTCTCTACCCCTTGGTTCACGCAAATGTAGACTATCAGATGTCCTATATGTCCCTGGGTTGACTAAAAATCTTCTTTCAGTTAGTCAACTCCTAGATCAAAACCTAAAAATTGACTTTGATATTCAATCTGGTAAGAAAACGTGTTTGATTCGAGATAAATCAAGAGGCTCAAAAATAATTTCAAAATCCTCTAATGTAGTACACATGTTCCAACTTGATTTTGTTCACAGAGATGATCAAGTACTTATGGCTAAGAACTCCACCTTAGCACAGTTGTGGCATCAGATATTTGGTCATGTAAGTTTCAAATATCTTGAAACACTTCGCCAGTGTAATATGGTACATGGGATACCATCTCTTCAGAAGGATATAGACAAGTGTCCTCACTACCTAGTAGGAAAACAACACAGAGCTTCATTCTAGAGGAGTACATTTCAATCTCATGGTAAACTTGACCTAGTTCATACCGATCTTTTTGGTCCGATGTAGCCAAGTCATTCTGGGTTCCAGTACTTCATGCTTTGTGTTAACGACTATTTGAAAAAAATGTGGACTTTTCTATCTTCGCAAGAAAAGTGAAGCATTTGAAACCTTCAAAAATTTCAAAGTAGCAGTTGAGAAAGAAACTGGTCATCACATCAGAACTCTCCACTCAGATTGAGGGGGGGAATTCACTAGTGATGAGTTCAGAGACTACCTACAAACTCACGATATTTTTCGATAAATGCCTCGTCCACACACACCGCAACAAAATGGTGTTGTTAAGAGAAGAAATCATACTATCATGGAAATGGTGCAATGCATGATCGATGATTCTAGACTTGCAAAGACATTCTAGGTAGAAGCAACAAAGAAAATAGTGTATTTGTTGAACAGAGCACCCACAACTGCTCTTGATGGAATAACACCACAAGAAGCATGGTCAAAACGGAAACCATCTATTGCACACCTCACAGTATTCAGGTGCAAAGAAAGCATGCACATACCCAAATAGAACTGAAAGAAATTGGACATGAAGTCACATAAACTCATCTTCATTGGGTACAATGAAGAGACTCTTGGGTATAGATTGATGGATCCTAAGACCAGAAAAGTCTACACCAGCAGAGATGTTGAGTTTTTTGAGAAGAAGGAAGCAGAGACTCCTCCGGATTCACAAGATGTAGATTTTTCACCTGTTGTAAAAATTGAAGTTGATGTTCCCTTAGAAGATGAAAGTGATGACGAGGATGATGGTGTTGATCTATCTAGAACCATGACCTATGGGAACAGTTCAACATATGCCTAATTGGTGTATAAGTACATTACGAGATGCAAAAATGGGTGCTCCACTAGATACATCCAAGAGAAGAAGTTAAATTTTCTTTGATGAGTAGAGTTATTGAATCAGATGAGCCCTCTACAGTCCAGGAAGCCCTACAGTCAAAAGCTTGGAAAGATGCCATGGATTCTGAATATCAATCAGTGATGAAGAATAACACTTGGCAACTTTTTAATCTTCCACCAGGGAAGAAACCCATTGGATGTAGATGGATATTTAAAACAAAGTACAAAGTAGATGGGACAGTGGATAAGTATAAAGAGAGACTTGTAGCAAAGGGGTACACACAAAAATAAGGCATTGAATATGAGGAGACATTTTCTCCCATAGCTAAGATCAAAATGATCAGGATGATCTTTGCTCTAGCTGCACAATTTGGATAGAAAGTCCACCAAATGGACGTAAAAAGTGCCTTCCTAAATGGATATTTACAAGAAGAATTCTAGATGACTCAACCCGAGGGATATGTAGTACTTGGTCAAGAAGCAAATGTATGCAGACTCAAGAAATCTCTGTATGGCCTCAAAAAGGCACCTCGGGCATGGTACATCAAGATTGATGAACATCTCGTACAACATGGATTTGTTAGAAATCCATTCGATCCCAATCTTTACCTCAAAAAGCAAGGGGGGGAGATTGTGATTGTTGTTGTCTATGTCAATGATCTAGTCATCAATGGTTGTTCAGTGAGGATGATCGATGCAACAAAGAAAGAACTTAATTAATCGTTCAACATGACTGATCTCAGGATGATGCATTATTGTCTTGGATTGGAAGTGTGGCAGAAAGAGAATCATATTTTTGTTTCTCAGATGAAATATACCAAGACTACGCTCGAGAAGTTTAGGATGATGGATTGCACACCAATTGCTACACCCATGGAGAATAGATTGCATTTATCTCATTCAGATCCATCTCCTGAGGTAAGTGCCACTCTCTATCGGAAGTTGATCGAGAGTCTCATTTACCTAACCTACACTAGACCAGATATCAGCTTTGCAGTGAGTTATCTATCCAGGTTCATGCAGGAACCCAAAGTTTTTCATTGGAAAGCAGCAAGGCACATTTTGAGATATCTTAAAGGATCAATGGATCTTGGTCTAGAATACAAGAAGAACGACAACTTATTCTTGACTGGATATTCAGATTTAGATCATGCAGGTAACATTGATGATAGAAAATCCATTTCTAGATTTGTATTATTTATGGGATCTGGACCAATATGATGGGGAAATAAGAAACAACACTTTGTTTCTCACTCTTCCATAGAAGCCAAGTATCATTTTGCAGGAGAAGCTATCTATTAAGTGATTTGGCTATGTCACATATTGGAAGGACTTGGAATACCACAGAACAAACCGACCACCATGTATGTTGACAATGAAGGTGTTCTCAAACTTGTTCACAATCCAGTGTTTCATGAGAGAACAAAGCACATTGAGGTACATGTTCATTTCATACATGGGCATGTGTTGAAGCACAACATCCAGCTTCAATTTTGTCCAACTACTGAACAATGGGCAGATATCTTCATGAAGTCACTTGCACGTGACAAGTTCGAGTTGTTCAGAGAGTTCCTCTCCTCATCCCTTCAGACAATGCACAATTAAGGGGGGGAATGTTAGGTTAATTATGCATGATATAATTATTTAATTAATTTTATTAATTAAATAATAATGGTTATAATATAAACCATAATTTTGTTATATATTGTTATATGGGTTTTAAACCATATTATTTGTTTTATTTCCAACATCACGGATGTTGTTATATTGTTTTAATAATATAATTTGTTGGTTGTATTTTTGTGTGCTTCTTAGATGTTTTATGGAAGTTGTTGTACCTGTGTAACCTTTTCTTTTATCTACACATGACTATACAATACCTATAAGTATTGCAGTCCTATTATAAATTGGTTGATTCTGATTAATAAAATCTTCATGCTTTTGTCCCTATTTACGGGATTTTATATGTTATGCTCCACGAAAATGGGTGTGTGAATGCATTTCAGATTGTGGCATAGTTGTCTTCCCTCTTTGCGTGCATTTTCCTTTATTTTTTCTCAAGCTGAGTGTGTTCATCCCCCTTTTTCTAGTGCTATCACCGACCCATAGATTAGGTTTTCCTTCATGCATCTCCTTCTCACCTTGGTCCCTTGGAATGATAGAGTAGTATTAGGTAGCTACATTTCCCTTCCTACAAGTAGTTTTAGCATTAGAAATAGGTAGAGGAAGCTAACCTTCTCTGGAGGTCTGTCTCAAAACACAACTCCTAAAACTTGGGGATAGCCCCATGTTGCCTCAAAGCCCCAGTTCATCCTGATTTGGGACGTGTGAAATTTTGAGCTTTAACAGACACAAATTTATTTCTTGGTTGTACAAGATTACAATGCTTGCAAAATTGGGAAGTAGAGGGTGCATAAATAACATAGTAAATGAGATAGAAGAATGTAGCTTATTGCTTGTAGTATTAGGGAAATAATAACCAACCCTTTATAATATATAGGTCATCGCAATTTATAGCTTTTCAATGAATTTTATTCACATCCCACGTATGTTACTTTTCATCTCACCACCACTTGTGACCTTTAATATTTCCTAGGGATGAAATTATGTCATTTTATTATTTTTTGAAATGGAAGTTTTACAATGTGAAAATAGGGCCACTTAAGTGAATACTATGAAAAATACAAAATGTACATTCTTAATGAAGAAATATAATGTAGAGAGAGAAATGGGAGAGAAGTGAAAATATAGACACGAGGAAGCTTTTGTTGATGAAAAGATTCCTTTTGATGGATCTTGAGAGGATGATATGAGAATGGATTTATTTTCCTTTGACCTTTTATTGAATTGAAACATTGTGATTGCAATTTTCTTAACCTGTAAGGTGTAAACACAATACAAAGAATTGAAAAGTGTTAAAAATAATACTACAAGACTTGCAATGTGTGGAATTGAGATGACTTCCTGATATTACAAACATGATGATCCCCTTCTTCCACCACTAGGATGAATTGAACCATCCCATCTCTTACAAAAGTGACCCCTTCAACCCCAAATATCCCACTAAGAATGTATTCCCCTTTGTATCTATTTGGTGTTCAACCAACATCCTTAATTTCAAGTCTTCTAGTTTCAAGCTTATTACATCATTATCACACACATCAATATACTCAATGTTTAATGTGGCGATTGGATTGAAACTTGATTGTTTGATCTCCATGGTGATGAAGGTTAGTGAGATGAAATGAAGATAACTGAGTATGGAGAATTTAACTACAATTCCAACACCAATTATTTTTAATAAGTAAAATTCCAAGGAGTCTATTTTTAGTAAATGCCTCAATTTAGCACTTTTGAGAAATCTTGATATGCAAGGAACAATGGTAACTCAGAGAATGAACTATTTTCAGGAATTATTATATATAGATAGTGGAACCTAATAAGACTTACTAATTTTAGAAGTGTGTCTTTTGGGTGTTAGAATAGAGTGAGAGTGGTCTCAAAAATTTTTTAATTTCAAAAGGATGCTTTAATCTAATTTTTAGAGGATTTTAATTTACTGAACTCCATAGATTTGAAAAATAAGTTTCCATAACTAGAAAATTCATTTGGAAATTAATTTTTTTTTATAACACCATTGGATGCAATTTTAGAATAATCTAAAAGGCGTTTTTAATGAGGAGTTGTTACAATTTCATAGAAAATAGACAAGGGGTTTAGGAGACATGAAAAAATTTCCATTTTTGGAAATGGAGGTCCTTGACATATTTTCAGCAACATCACAACATGGAAGAGAGATTAGGAGGGAAAAATAAATATTTCAAAACTTAAAAATGGTTTAGTGTTTAAATAAGAATCCTATCTACCTCATTTGCACACTTAAACTCATTTTTAACACATTTAACATGGGAAGACGGGGGTTGAAGTGGAGTTTTAACCTAAAAATAGTGGGAAATTGAAGCAAGGGTATAAGAGGGGAAAACATATACTTTTCACCTGATTAGGACAAGTGTCAGCAAGGGGTTTCATGAGAGTGAGATTAAGGGGGCTGAAAACAAGCTCTCGTTGATCAACTATGGTCTGAAATGTGTACGAGGGCCAAATAAAGGAGGGGGAGTGCAATATTGTGTCCCCTTTGTCCCCTTGGAGGTTGGAATTAGGGACAAAGGATAGAGAGCATTTAAAAATGCACCACAGATGCAACTATCATGGGGAGGGGGCCAAATTTTACTAAAACTCAAGTTTTCATATTCTAACACTCCTAACACTTCAAGCTATGAATTTTAAGTGAAAAAAATAACTCCATCATAGGGGGAGTTAAATTTAATATCCCTCTTATCCCCTTTCACCATGGGATGAGGGAAAAAGGACAACCAACCTTGAAAAATGTGCCAAGGGGGTCCACATCATGAGGAAGTGGCCTAATTTTGAGTTATGCTTACCTAACATCCTAAATAAAAAAATTTAAGTGATTAAAGAATAAAATGCATAGGGGAGAACAATTTTATGTCCCTAATATCCTCTTGCACCATGTAACAAGTGAAAATGGACATACATGGTGAAACAACCTGCTCATAAATTTAAGTTATATTGATGTCATCATACCAACACAAAATTAGAACATGAAGCTTTCCTTTTCTGTCCCGAGAGAAAAAATTGGAGTTCAGAGGTGCAACCTTATATTATTTTGAATCCAAATGATCCAATGAGTTCATTAAAATCACTTAAAAGTATTTATTCATCTTTCATAGTGAGTTATATCAGCAGTCACCCTTTTGGTACGGAGGAGCAATAATAGTGACCTGGACTATCACAGTGAGTGGTGAGATCAAGGATAAAAATTAATGCATCAATAATGTATTAGAATTAATTCATGATGATATCATAATTATTCCAAGAACTCCTAGTATCTTTAGAAAAATTTCACTTTCTCTATTGAAGCCTTTATTCCTTGTGTCCTCAGTGATGCGATTTTGCTTGAATTGTTCCCGACATCACTTGCATCCAAATATTTTACCTCAAATTCCATGGATCACTTCATTACTCTTCTATAAAACTCCCATATGGGTTGAGCCTTTCCAGTCAGCTTTTGAAGATTGTCCTCATGCTATAATATGGTTAAAAATAGCTTATTTAGTACGTCAGAGAGCACTAAATCCACCTCAAAGCTTAGTGTCACCGTGAAATAAAATCAGATCCATTCCAAAATTGGTTTCTCAATTTAGTGTCCCTCACATTCGTTTTAGGTAACCTGGGGCACGTTCACGTCACCAACTATCCCCTTGGGATATTATCCAATTTGTGATTTAATCACTTACTCTAAATTTAATTCATCACATCACATCTTACCCATGAGTAATTAAATAATTAAATATTTAATTACGCTTCTTCCCATGCATCTTAATCACTTATCTACCCCAAATTTATTCTACCCATGTATCACATCCATTTTTAAATCTTCCCTAAGCGGGATATTTCCCGTGGTCGGGATAAGTCTTGTCTTTTTCGAATCGATCAATTTTGGCCATCTCGGGAGTCTTCTCCGCGATCGGCGCCGACCCATTTGGTCGGCGCCGATTTTATAGGAGCGGCGCCGATTATAAAAGCAGGTCCATGGCTCAGTTCGAAGGACCGAAAAAGAGACGAACGAGCGAAAGAAAGCACTTACGCACGAACAGAGAGCGAGAAAGATTCAGGTTGCAAGAAAGAGAGATCTTTTTAGCATCAATTGTCTCAGTTAGGGCAGATCCTGTCCTAATCAATCCCTGAGAGGAGCACCGTTACTCTGCCCGTATCATATCAACATCATACACCATCATCTATCATCTAGTGACTCTGTTTCAGCGTCTCTCCATCTTCGGCACATCTTGCAGACTACATTCACCTTCCAATCCCCGAATCTCATCGCACAGTCCCTGATTGGTCAGTCTGCCTTCAGTGGACACTGATCTTATCCAGTCGACGCCGATCAGTCCCAGTCGACGCCGATCACATCAGTCGCCGCCGATTATACCCAGTCGACGCCGATTTCACTGCAGACAGGTAAAAGGTCACAGGTAACACAAATCCAGCATTATTTCGCAGTTCCCTGTTTTCTGTACTTTCTGTCTGCTGTTCAGTTTCTGTTTTATTACTGCAATCAGAAAATCTAGTCTTTATTTATATCTTTTATCATGTATGCTTCTTTTCTTTATTGAAAACGTGGACTGACATCCGTCGAGGAAGCTCATCGCTTCTCGGACCCGCTTCTTGGGCAGTCCACTTAAATATCTTTTAACGTGGTCTTTTTCTGTCAAGCATCGGTGTTTTGCAGGTTATTCGGAGCTATTGTGCAAATTGCTCGTGTGCGCCCGTCTTGTCTACATCAGCTTCCTCATCCGTCTACATCTTCATCAGGTATCGATTTCATTGGAGTTTTTCAGGGTTTTTGTGTTTAGTTTGGTACATTAACTTGGACAGGTAACAAACGCGAAATTCTTGATCTACATTCTGGCACGCCCGGTGGGACTTGAACCAAAGTCCCTTATTGGTAAGTTCATTTCTTTTCTAGTTTTGAACTTTGTTCCTTTTCTTCACTGATTTCTATCGGTCCTATTTGAGCATTTCTGTTCATCATTTCAATCTTGCTTTTTAGGCGAAATCATTATCTGGAAATTTTTCTATTTTTAGAAATTTTTTTGTTTCACCATTATCTGGATGTATCTTTCCGGATCTTGTTTGTTGTTTGCTTGATCTTTTCTTGCGGAGCACTTTGCTTGCTCGTGGGATTGTTCGAGGGGAAGAGCTCAACAACGCGCTTTTTGAAGTCCACACACCTTGGAGAGCTAAACCTACAGGTATTCCTCTTTTTCAGTGTTTTCTCCTTTTTAGGATTTCTTTGTTGGTTGTCTATCACATCCAAACACTTCAATCTTTGGTGCTTAAAAGGAACTTAATCGCATTTGGGAAAGAACTTGTTTGACTTGTCTTCATCGAAATCAAACATTTCGTTTTAAGTGCTTAAAAAGAACCTTTTCTTTGTCATTGCTGCATGCTTTTTCATCTAGTCTTAATTAGGTTGGAGAATTGATCAAAATCGGTAGTGACACTATTTGATTTTTATTTTTCACCCTTGCACACAAAGCCAAAATCACTAGGTATAAAGCATCTAAACAAAACTCCTTCCCTGGCCTCGCCTACTTGGAAGTGATATCCAAGAGGAAGAGCCTACGCGGTACTCGGGCCGCGCTATAAATTCACGGAAGATTTTGGTATATATTGGCAAAGCACCCGACTCCCTTATCGCAGCGGTGTGTGAAGTGCGGGGGTAGGCCCCTATATCAAGCCACGTACCGGTCTTTTACTGAAGTGCCTTCGGGACTCCTCACCACACATTACCCAAACCATCCTTAGTTTGGCTATCTGAGTAGCTCCTGTTCTAAAAAGCCTTCCCTAACATTTTCTTTTCTTAAAAGCATCAAAATTTAAAGGAGATAATCACTTGCGCTGCTTGAATTGTTTGTGCATTAGCTAGGACAATCTTCTTTCTTGCTTGCTTATGACGGTTATCACCCGGTCACAATCTAGGAAAATGGCCCAACAGGTTCCTTCTTCCTCCGAAATCACCACCAGCGTGGATGTTTCGGCACCCCTCCAATCTTCCTCGGGACCACTGTTAGTGGGTTCCCCCTCATGGTCGTATAATCCTTTCCATCAAGCCAAAACAATCCCATCACGTCCAGCTTCTCCTAGTCCATCAGAAATATCTTCTGACTTGGAGTCTATTCCTCGCGGGGATCCTGAATTTCAGGCTCTCCTTGATCGCAATCCGGTAGCCCTCATGGACTACCTAGTACACAAGTCCATTCGAATATCTGATCAAGGACCACCAATCCAACAAGTGTACGATTATCCTCGTGGTTCATCCCAGGCCTATGTAGAACAGTTTTCATCCTCTCTCCCGTCTCGAGCCACGGAAAAGGGGGAGGTTCTTGTGCCTCCTTTTTCTCTTCCACCAACCATGTTGACTAGTTCTCAAATTGCCTTACCTATTCCTAATACTGCAGTTACCTCAACTATTCCTCAACCTACCTTTGAGAGGTCTTCTGCCTTGGCGATAACGAGTGCGTCTGTGCACCCGCATATCGCTGTTAATTCATCTATGCCCTCTATTGTGTCTCAAGGTCAGTACCTCTTCATGAGCCAACCCCCTTCGGCTAGTCAATTGGTTCCTACTTCTCGTCCTCCGGTCAATCTTTCTTCCAATATTCCAGCAACTGTGACCTTCGCCCATCCCCTAGTATCAGCACCCTTGGTACCAAATTCGGCGGTAGAAGGCCCCTTTCAGGTCTTGTTCCCCAACATGTCCAATCTAACCAACACCCATATTCCTCAATCTGTCCCTATTCAATCAACAAACATAGGAGTCCACCAATCACAGGCTCCATCCGTCACCCAACCTATATTTTCTCAACCACTTATTATCTCACAGCCTGCCTATACGCAAGCTACCTCACAACAAATACCTCACCAGGCGTCACCCAAAACACCTGGTTATTCCTCTTACCATCCCACCAATCAACAAATCAATCCCCCATTGACACCTCAACAACATCCACCACTTGCTTCTTATGTAGGACATACCAATGTACCTCCTCCCCAATCCGACGTAGTTCAAATTCTCTTCAAGAAAATTGCAGACTTGGAAGCCTCCACAAAAGGAGCCCGTCCTTCATACTCCTTTGAAGAAGTGTGCAATGAACCCATTCATCCTTCGGTGGCTTTTAAGCCTTATCCTCCCCAATGGGAACTTCCCAAATTCTCAAAATTTCATAGTCGGGAAGACCCTCAACAACATCTGCGAGCATTCAAACATGCTTGCTACCTTATCGTCCAGGACCAGGAACTCATGCTCCGTACCTTTCCTATGTCTCTAGCGGGTCCCGCTTTGGACTGGTACAATAACATCCCTCAACATTCTTTGTTTTCTTTCTCTCAATTGGCCCAGATGTTTGTTGAAAACTTCTCAATAAATATCGCGCATAAGATCTCGATCACAGATCTTTATAACATTCGCCAATTCGACGATGAGTCTATAGCAGACTTTGTCGCTCGTTGGAGAGGGATAATCAACCAATTGTCTTTCTCCCTTCCTCAATCCCAACAAATCGAGTTGTTCACCCGATCTTGTGCTAATCACATTTCTTCCACTCTAAGGATCCAAACTTTTCATACCTTTGAAGAGGCCTTTACAATGGCACGCAAACTTGAATCTCGCGCCATTGAACAAGGGAAGCTAAAACTTCGCTCCAAATCTAAACCAGATTTCTCTCGCTTTACCAAACCAAATTCTTTCCCTCCTAAAGATAAGAATCAAGGGTCCACAAATGCTATCGTATTAAAAACACCAAGAACCGATAGTACTCCTAATCAACCATCACGAAGAGACCCTTCATCTACTCGAAAAGGGCCTTCATCTTCACGATCCTTTGCTCCCTTGGGGGAATCATATGCCTCTATCTTAGAAAAAATGTTGGAAGTTCGCATGATCGAACTTCCACCCATTAGGGATATTGATGAAAGTCGAGAACGTCCTTTCTGGTATAGGGAAAACGATTTCTGTCATTATCACAGAACCAAAGGTCATGACATCGAACGATGTCAGACTTTCAAAAATCTTGTCCAAAAATTCATTGACAAAGGCGAGCTCATCCTGGATAATCCGAATGCTCCCCCAAATCAAGCACTGGACGTTTTTAAACAACCTTTCCCCAATCATGCCCCAAATCATAATTCTTCAGAATCTCAAAAACCAAACACCCACACTATCAATTTCATCTCCACTGAAGAATCCGTCTCTAAAACCACATCATCTGCAAACACATCAATCGAATCAGATCCTCCTTCCTCTTCATCAATCACGGGAGTTCCAATATCTTCAGACAACCCGTCTTTGAATATCCCCACATTACTAAGCACGGAGTCATCTCTCTCCGCTCCTTTGTCTGACCTTCCATCTATCCCTGAGACAGTGTCATCCGCATCTGTCTCATCATCAGACATTCTTTCAATGCTCGAGGCAATCACATCCCTTCGAGTTTCCACTACGGACACATCTACTTCCGTTGCTCCCATTCCCGCCGCAACTATGCCTTTGGTGAATGTACCCATAATTGTGCCGACTTCGACGGAAGTGTCTTCGATCTTGACCCTTCCTATCTCTTTTCCAACTACATCAGAAGTTCTCCCTCCGCAAGGCACTCCTTCTTCATCACTCCCTTCTCCCATCAATAGTGTTACTTCACCTATTAAGGAAAAATCAAAAGAAGTAACACCAACACCTGCACACTCGATTCCTCAACCTAAACCGCGACAACCAAAATCTAACACTACACCATCAGTACCTCCCCACTCGCTTCCTCCGAAAAGGTTACAGTCACCTTATGCCGTGGAAGTTGTCACCATCCCTGAAAAGGGAAAACCCATATTTCGAACCATCAAGACCCTTGGTGCTCTTCCACAAAAATCTCTCTCCACGCCTCATAAACGATTGGATTTGCCCGTTGAGAAGGCGTCTTCTTCTACACATCCATCAAAGTCATCATCTTCTTCTTCATCAACACCCCTAAAAGTAGACTTACCTACCAAAAAGATGCCACCTCTTCCATCAAGATCCTCATCTTCGGTACCAACAACCAAAGCACCCTATATTCCTCCTATTACACCTACCTTGAGGACTTCTTCCTCATCCGAATCAATATTATCCAAATCATCCGTAAATCCGACTAAGCAACCCCCTTTGTCTCCAAAGACCGCAAAATCTGTCACATCTCCATCCTCCTCAAAATCTATCTTAGGGGCTCCCCCTCCACCAAAGTCAATCATGTCTCATCTACTCCCATCCCAAGCACCCAAGACTGTTCCTCCAAATGTCCAAACAAATAAGAGGATCCCTAATAAAACTGTTAAACCTAACATGCAAGTTCTTTTACCTCGGCAGTCGGTTAATGTACAAGAACCATCCGCATCATCTCTATCCTCATCTCCATCTACCGGATTTTACACCGAAATCCTTCATCAACTTATCCAATCTTCATCTATAACCCTTCCTCCGATTAAACCATATAACCCGAAAGGAGTGAAACCTGCTTGGTTTAACTCTGATTTGATTTGTGCCTACCACCGTACTCCGGGTCATGATACTGAGGGATGTAAAGCTCTCCAAGCCGTTATCAAGAACCTTCTGGAAGAAAGTGACCTTTTGCTAGAGGAGGAGGAACAAGTACCTCCTGCCACCTTAGCTCCATCCAAACCTCAACCATCCACTCAGACCTCTAGTGGTTCCACGCCGCCTGATCTTCCACCCTCTCAAATTGACATGATCCATATCGCCACTAGAACCCAACGTTATCATAACCCATCTTCATCTCCAACATCTAAACCACGGGTTGTCATTTCCGCAGCCCCTGAAGGCGTGTCTCCTTCCTCATCAGCCCCACGACCCAAGATCTCCATTCGTGCTGCACCTCGGACTCAAATTCCCGTATCCGTTGAGGAGAGTGTCATGAAGCAACTCACCCAAGCTCCGGTCAAAATGTCTCTTTTTGACCTCATCCAATCCTCCCCACAACATCGCCAGGCTCTAATCGATAATCTGCGTCGCATCGCAGTAAATTCCGATGAGCCCCAACCCTTCGAGTTGGTTGTTGGATTGAATGGTCCATCGACCGCCATTTCTTTTGAGGACTCAGAAATTCCTCATCTTTCTTCAGAAGATTTGGAGGCTCCCCTCTTCATCACAGTCCAAATCAATAACACTACCTTAAAACGTGTTATGATCGATAGTGGAGCTGCACTCAACGTCATCTCCTCCCACACATTCGAACAACTTAAGTTACCAAAGAATGTGGTGTCACCTCCACCCTTCGCCCTTCGATCATTTAACGATCAGCTAGCAGTCACTCTAGGAACTGTGGTCTTACCCATCCGAGTAGGTAAGAAGCTGCTCCATGAACTCTTCTATATTGTCGAAGGAAAATTCCACTATAACATGATCCTCGGACGCTCCTGGATTCGCGCAATGCATTGTGTCCCATCCACCCTCCATCGATGCCTAAAATATCAATATGAGGGCAAAATATACACCCATCCAGGAGATCCTTTTCCTTCTGCACAATGCGACATGACCATTAGGTCCGCCCCTTTAAAAGAAAATGCATCTTCTCCAAATGGGGCCTCATCTTCTTCCATGCCTGCAACCAAATTACCGGATTTACAAAATCTGGAAGAGACATTGCAGCGTTTCTCACTAGGAGAGCTTCCTCTCCTTTCTTTCGATGCCCATCTCACACCTAATGAGTATGGTAGACCAGACAAACAACCTGAATATCAACCAGGTCTTGGTCGCATCGTCACCATTGGTTTGCCCAATCAACAGACCAATTTCATCTACGGTGGTCTTGATACACCTCATTATCGCCCGGATTCTCCTCCTAGAGCCAAACCTTACCTAACAGGGTTTGATTATCTACAGAATCCCACGTTTGCAAAAACTTATCTATATCGATGCGCGTGGAAAGGTTTTGGCCTTGGAAAATATGAACAAGGTATACATGATCTCCAATCCATTCCTACTCTCATGCCACATCAAAAATTTGGGTTAGGGTTTAAACCCCTTTCAAAGGCCACCGTCACTATTCTTGATGAACCTCTTCTTACTAAGGAACCATCTTCTCCCACTAAATCAGAAGCATCACTTGATGTGGATGACGACATTTCCATCCCACCTAACTTTTTTTTTTGATCAATACCATTTCCTTAGGGCCGTTAGTCTATGAGACTAACAATCAGTCCGCTTCTATACCATTAATCTTTCCTGAAATAGTTGGAGACGACTCTCCTACTATCAACACTATCCACTGTGCGGATGATGATTCTGTCCTCACCTATCTAGGGGCAGAGGATTCATATCTCCCCAAGACTATTCCTTCTGACACGTCTACCCTTCTCAACGAAGCCACTGTCGACCTTAATATAGGGACTTCTGAAGACCCTCGCATCATTAAGGTCGGCCAATCCCTTAATCCACAGGAATTAGGGGACTTTACCGCTTTTCTCTCCAAACATCGTCAAGCCTTTGCTTGGTCATATGAGGATATGCCAGGGCTCGATCCCGATATTGTGGTCCACAATATCGTTACCCTTCCCAACATCAAACCAGTCAAGCAAAAATTGCGTAAAATGCACCCTAGAGTAGCCCTTCTTGTCAAAGAAGAGTTACAGCGCTTGCTCTCGGCTAACTTCATCCAACCCATCGATTATCCGCAATGGGTGTCCAATGTAGTACCAGTAACTAAGGCTACTGGGAAGATTCGAATTTGTACCGACTTCCGAGATCTTAATCTTGCCTGTCCAAAGGATGATTTTCCTCTTCCTAATATCGACCAACTCGTAGATTTAACTGCGGGTCATGAGATGCTTTCTCTTATGGATGGTTTCTCTGGATATAATCAAATCCTCATCGCACCAGAAGACCAACATAAGACCTCCTTCATAACTCCTTGGGGGACCTTTTGCTATCGTGTCATGCCTTTTGGCCTTAAGAACGCAGGAGCAACCTATCAACGAGCAATGACATACATCTTCCATGACCTCTTACACAAAACTGTAGAGGATTATGTTGACGATCTCCTCGGCAAATCCAAACGCCGTCAGGATCATCTTTTCATCCTTGCACCTCTCTTTGAGAGGCTTATCCGCTTCTGTCTTCGTCTAAATCCATCTAAATGCGTATTTGGCGTTCTCACTGGTAAACTTTTAGGTTTTATCATTTCCATCAGGGGCATTGAAGTCGACCCCGCAAAAATAAAAGCCATCCTTGAGATGCCTCCCCCTTCTAACTTAAAGCAACTCCGCAGTCTCCAAGGACGTCTTCAGTCAGTGCGTCGCTTTATCTCCCAATTGTCGGACCGTTGTCAACCTTTTCACCATCTTCTCCGTAAGAATGTTCATTTTGAATGGGATGAGCATTGCCAAAAGGCCTTTGATGATCTCAAAGCTTATCTTCTTTCTCCACCTGTGCTTACACCTCCACGCGAGGGGGAGCCTTTCTATCTTTATATCTCTGTGACTGACCATGCTCTGGGAGCCATGATCTCGCATCGGGACACTTGTGGTAAAGAACAAGCTGTCTATTACATCAGTCGCACCCTCCATGAGTATGAGACACGTTACTCCGAAGCTGAAAAACTATGTTGTGCTCTCTTCTTTGCAACTTCTAAGCTTCGTCACTATCTCCTTAATCATAAAACTTACATTGTCACAAGTGTCAATCCACTTAAGACAATCCATGCGAAGCCTTATCACAATGATCGTATCACTCGTTGGCTCATGCTCATGACTGAGTTTGACCTCGAGTTTATCCCGCAAAAGGCTATCAAGGGTCAAGTTATTGCAGATCAACTAGCTGATGCTCCTCTTCCGGACACTCGTGACCCCCTTGCTCAATTCCCCGATGAATACATCCAACAAATTGACTTTGGTCTATCTCCATTTAAAGTAAAACTCTTCTTTGATGGATCCAAATGCCAGCAAGGGGGAGGTGCGGGTTTCGTGATGATTCCTCCTTGGGGTACGCCTATCCCAGTCGCACATAAATTAAACTTTGAGTGCACCAATAATATGGCTGAGTACGAAGCTCTTGTCTTAGGTCTTCAAAATGCCATTAATCTCGGCGCTCGCCATATTGACATCTTTGGTGATTCTGAACTCATCGTTAACCAAGTCACGGGTGTCTATCAATGCAAGAATGATATCCTTCAGAAATATCGCGACATCGTTCTTGCCCAACTCCAATCTTTCGATAACTTCACTATCCAAGCCATTCCTCGTACTGCAAATCGATTCGCGGATACCATGGCTTCTTTAGCCTCTCTTATCCCGCCTTTTACCGAAGACTCGCGTCTTTATGTGGCTGTGCAACGATTGGATCAACCATCTCATCTTGGGCAACTAACGTCAATCAATGCTGTCACAACCCATACTCAGGATGAGTGGTATCAACAGATAGTTGATTATCTATCTTATTCGGTCCTTCCTCCAGATCTGACTCCCAATGGTAGAAGGTCTTTTGTCCAACGCGCCAACCGCTATACTATTCTAGGTGACCTTCTTTACAAACGCGGCTTTGATGGTATTTTGCTTCGATGCCTCAAAACCCATGAATCATCTAAAGCTATTCAGGAGGTCCATGACGGTATCTGTGGTGGACATTTTAGTGGCTTAGCTGTAGCCAAGCGTATTTTACGTTTGGGATATTATTGGCCTTCTCTTAATCAAGATTGTTGTGAATACACTAAGAAATGCATCAAGTGTCAGCAACATTCCAATCTCACGCACATCCCTAGTCAGGCTTTGCAACCTGCGGCGGATTTGTGGCCTTTTTCGCAGTGGGGTCTTGATCTTATTGGTCTCATCAATCCTCGTTCTTCACAACGTCATCATTCTATCATTACCGCCACTGAGTACTTTACTAAGTGGGTAGAAGCTATCCCTCTTTCTTCAACAAAGGCTAAACCCATAGTTGATTTCGTCTATCAACACATCATTTGTCGCTTTGGCGTTCCACACAAGCTAATCACAGATAATGGTAAATCTTTCAAAAACGCTGATTTGCAGAATCTCTGCAATGCTTTCAATATCAAGCTCAGTTTTTCTTCTCCATACTACCCTCAAGCTAATGGTCAGGCCGAAGCTTCCAATAAAACTTTGCGTAATATCCTCGCAAAGGTAACTAGTCGAGCTGGTAGGGATTGGCATCTACATATCCCTTTTGCTCTCTGGGCTTATCGGACTAGCATTCGTACTCCTACTGGTGCTACTCCCTTCTCTCTCGTCTATGGGTCTGAGGCTGTCCTTCCTTTGGAAGTCCAAATCCCATCTCTCCGTGTTTCTCTCAGAGAATTTGTCTCCGATGAGGATTATCGTCAAAATCGTCTAGCACAACTTGAACTATTAGATGAGCGACGTCTTAACGCTCTTGAGCATCATCAGGTCTATCTCGAGCGTGTCAAACGTGCTTATAACAAGCACTTGCAACATCGTGACTTCAAAATTGGTGATCTTGTTCTTAAGGAAAATCAAAATGTCACTACACTCGAAAGGAGTCAACGTGGTAAGTTTGCTCCCAACTGGATGGGCCCCTACATTATCACTCATAAATATGGGTCTGGGGCTTATCGTTTATCTTCCATGGATGGTATCCCTGAAGCGGAACCTCTTAATGCTTTGCATTTACGGCCCTTCTACTGTTAAAATCTATCTTATACAAATCTAGTCGCAACTCAGATCTTCCATCCGTCCTAATAACCAGTCATCTACTTTCGTGGTGATTTGAAATTGTGTGGTTCTCCGCCTATTGCCTCGCTTACCTTAAATATGAGTATCGCGGCTCTACTCATTGCACGTTTCTTTTGGATATGTTCCTCCTCATGGTAGGAATACCTTAATCACCACTTCATCTGTCCCAAGTACTTATCTTCATCGGATCTACTCGGGTCATGAATGCATGTTCTTCTATGTTCTCTTCCCCTCCATCTGATCTATCTAGGTCTAAACTCAGCTTCTTTCAAAAAGTTTCAAAAAAAAAAAAAAAAAAAGATGCTATCCAAAAAGATAGACTGATCCCTCGAAGGACAGCTATCCATACATTATCAAGTGAATCAAAAAGAAAATAGACCATACCCTCGAAGGATGGCTATCATTAAAATTCAAAATACAGACCGCTCCCTTGAAGGACGGCTGTTTCTCAAAGAAATATTCAAGGCTTCTTGTAATCAATCAGCCTTCCAGTCAGTTTATACACTTTTTAGCATCACTGAAAGACTTCCCGCATCGATCAGTCTTTCCATATCAAGCAAACTTCCCGCATTGATCAGTTTGCCTATCTGTCAAAGTCATGAAGCTGAGATTTAGGACCTTTTGTCGATCATATGGAGAATCCTATTTCCCCACTATGGACATGTATTCTGTCCCTTGTAAGTTCCGACAAGATACTTACTTACTTTTCTTTCCATTTCTATCCTAGATCTGGTTTGCGACTAGTTAGTGTCAGATTTATTTTAATCTTATATAGGGCCTTGTATGCTTGGTCTTTTGGTTCCCTTTCTGGATTTTATCTATGGTCGGTTGGAAGTCCAACTTATCATTTTTCTTCTTCTCCGAGTATCTTCTCTTCTAAGTCACAGTTGTTTCCGCTTTCATCTTTGGCTCTTGTAAGGAGTATTCTCCATTTCTTTGTCTCGCAACCCTGTCAAATTGGCATTTCACATGTTAATTCAATCAAAATTTCTCTTCTATCTAGGTTCATCTTATCTATCAAAACATCTATCTGTATTCATTTCTCATTACAATTACATCCATATATCAAACACATTTATCTATCTATCCATCAAAATATCGAAAAATACGTACATCTAAGGTACATTACATCTATTTATATCTAATCCATACATCAAGTACATCTGTATATCTATCCATCAAAATATTTAAAAGCTATGTCCATCCAAGATACATCACATCTATCTATCAAAATTAAATCAATCTATCTAATCACATTACATCTATCATATATCAGTCTATATCTATCCAATCACATCTATTTTATCCACATTTCAATCTATCTAATCACATCTATTTCTATCATCCATCAGTCTATATCTCTCTAATCATATCTATTTTTCTATATCCATATATCCATGTATATCAAAATTACAAACATGAGTACAATCATATGACCAATAATATGATGAATCTATATATATACATGTGTGTTTTTACAAAAAAAATGGGTGGCTTCCAATCGAGCCATCTATACAATGCCTTCCAATCGAGGCTACATCACTATACAAATACACAATCTACCACGTCTCTATATGGTGAAATCAGAAGCGTGGAGGACACTATCTCCCCCACCCTCCTCTGCACCCGGCTGTCCCTCCTGACCGCCGCCTATCGAGCTCGAAGCACCTGCTGCTGGAGGTCTCGGCCCACCTCGGTCCCTCCCAGTGCTCCCTCCGCCTGAGGCTCCGCTCGCTGTAGCTGTCGCTCCTCTCCTCCTCGCCCCGTACCGAGGCACATCTGGGGCATGCTGCGCTAGAGCATCCTCATAATATCTCACCTCAGCCAGGAGAGACTGGTATGTGCTCAGGCTCACCATACCCGGTGCTCGTAAAGGTGCTGCTGGGGCTGCTGGCGCTGCTGGTGGTGCCCCTCCTAGAGCCGTGCCCTGTGTCCCAGACTCTGATGTGGCACCAGTCTCTCCGTACTTGGCCCTAAGGGCCTCCCTGTGCCGAAGATAGCGATCCCTCTGCTGAATCGCTGTATCTCGCTCCTGGCGAGCGGTGTCTCTCTCTGCTATCAGGGAATCCCTCTCCTCTGTCAAGACCCTGATCTCCTCCAGAGCTACCTGATGTGTCTGTACCAGTGTGGCATGCTCTCCCTCCAACCTGTCTAGTGTCGCAGCTATGTCCTCCTCACCAGTATCTATAGAGGGCGGGAGATGTCGTGGAAGCTCTGTGTCATACCACGCTGCATAGCCCTCATCCACCCCCGCGTCATCATCACTGTCCGTGGAAGGTGGAGCCTCTCGCAATGGGTCTGCCGGGATCAAAATCGGTAAATCTGTCTCTCTGCTATCCCGCCTATATGGC
Organism: Taxus chinensis; assembly: GCA_019776745.2. Classification (NCBI taxonomy): domain Eukaryota; kingdom Viridiplantae; phylum Streptophyta; class Pinopsida; order Cupressales; family Taxaceae; genus Taxus; species Taxus chinensis. The sequence goes on along the minus strand of CM034151.1, from coordinate 546,619,785 downwards.
GTATATGTGGCCGGCACTGTCTGAACTAAGCCGAACTACCTCAGTATCCGCATGAATGGGACTCGCTCCCACATATCTGGTCTGCGACCTCTGACCACTCGGCTCCGTCTCAATTCCTACCAAGTGGGCATCCTGACCAACCCATATCGGAAATGCCCGATATGGTCTCCAGATAACCTGATCTGGTGTAAGCGTCCTGAAACGCTCCGAGTACCACTCAGCTGATCTACCTGTGTCTCCAGCGGCCATGTCAGCCCGCCATCTCCGAAATCCATAGTCCACACCCCCCACTGCTGCTGGCATCCACGGAAGCCTCGGATGGCCTAATCACTGCTATGTGCTCATACGCCCAGCAATGGAGCACAAAGCTAACGTCAATCCCTGTCCTCCGACCAGTAGTGTACATCCATAGCTCATAGTAAATCTGAGCTATCAGGGCATCAGTGAAGGCAAAAATCTGTCTGTACTGCAAGATGTCGCACACTGCAGTCTAGCAGTAGCAATGGGAATCTCCCACCTCCTGAGTCTGGCAAGGCAAAATAAGATATAGCCATCTGAATCAGGGCTATCCGCCTGCTCCGAGGGCTATCCTGTCTGTACTGTGAGGATATCCTCACTGCCCCAGATACTATCTCCGAGTCATCTGATCTGTCTCTGTACAATCGCACCAGGGCCCTCTGCTGCTGCTCTCGGGGTGTGATCTCAATCTGGGTCCCCCGTAATCGGTAATCGGAGGATCCTGTATACATCCTCATGGGTGATAGTCATCTCACCCGTCCTAAACCAAAAATGTGCACGTGTGGCTGACCCACCGTCGCACTAATGCCCGCATGAGCTCCACATCCCGTGGCACTCGTCTGTAATATCTGAAACCCCCGAGCCCGGCTCGCTCTAAATGCTGCCAGTCTGCATCTGTCACATCAGGAAGGATCGTCTCTAATAGCTCAGGGATGGCATCCCTCATATGAAGAGCCTCTCGTGCCTGCATCCACGACATCAAAAGCATAATTAGTCTCTTATTTTCATAAATCTCATCTTCCAAAACAATAACATCCAAAACAAGAAGGAAATGCTAAAACTCTTTCCATCGGCGTCGATTTGGTCAAATCGGCGTCATTCATTCCAGTCGGTGCCGATTACTACCAATCGACGCCGATCCAAACCAATCGACGCCGATTATACCAATCGGCGCCGACTGCAGAGGCCAGGCGTAAACCAGACCCTGGCCTCCCCATACGCATGGAAAATCAAAAATAAAAAAAAAAAAAAAACTAAGAAAAGTGGGTTCAACAGTGACTACTTACCCCAGGTCGTGTCCTCCTGCGCTTCTGTCCGCTCCCAGAGGCTTCCATTGTGTTCAAATCAAAAATCTATCTCTGTCTGAATCAATCGTCACGTTACAAAATTAATCGTTTACGTTTTCCGTCCGCATATTTATATGCGTCTGGATTGGTCGGCGCCGATTTTTTGGGTCGACGCCGCTTGATTTGGTCGGCGCCGATTAGTTTAGTCGCCGCCGATTTTTCCTGTCTGTTTGCCATAATGTTGATGCTTGGCTTTCTCATCTATCTGATCATTGTTGTGTGCTGAATCTTGCCTTTTGGCACATCTTTTAGATGTCATTGTCTATTTCGGGTTTGTTCCCTTTGCATGGGACACTCGTATCTTTCGGCAGCTTAGAGTTAAACGGGTCTGTAGGCACTAACGTCGTCTGATTTATCGACCATCTAGTTCTCCCTACCAATGTGTCTCTCTCTAAATGCTGACTATTTTGCAGTTCTCCTTACACTCATGGGTCTGTAGGCACTAACGTCGTCTCATGAGGAGACCAGCTAGTTTTCCCTACCAATGTGAGTTCCTTAGGTTGCTGCCCTTGTGTTTATTTTTATGCGTCCTCAATGGTCAGTTCTACTCCAGCTATCCGACTGGGGCATCCTGCATTTTCCATCTACCTCTTTCAAACTCGGGGATCGTCTGTTCTATCATCCATCCCATCCCTAGTTTGAGGGGGATCACATCACCACAAGTTCTTCTCTTCTTCCATCTCCTTGTTTTTGTCTCATAACCTTGCTTATCGCAAGTTACTTGACAAAAAGGGGCAAAATGTAGACACCTAAAATTGGTTTCTCAATTTAGTGTCCCTCACATTCGTTTTAGGTAACCTGGGGCACGTTCACAGTCACCAACTATCCCCTTGGGATATTATCCAATTTGTGATTTAATCACTTACTCTAAATTTAATTCATCACATCACATCTTACCCATGAGTAATTAAATAATTAAATATTTAATTACGCTTCTTCCCATGCATCTTAATCACTTATCTACCCCAAATTTATTCTACCCATGTATCACATCCATTTTTAAATCTTCCCTAAGCGGGATATTTCCCGTGGTCGGGATAAGTCTTGTCTTTTTCGAATCGATCAATTTTGGCCATCTCGGGAGTCTTCTCCGCGATCGGCGCCGACCCATTTGGTCGGCGCCGATTTTATAGGAGCGGCGCCGATTATAAAAGCAGGTCCATGGCTCAGTTCGAAGGACCGAAAAAGGGACGAATGAGCGAAAGAAAGCACTTACGCTACGAACAGAGAGCGAGAAAGATTCAGGTTGCAAGAAAGAGAGATCTTTTTAGCATCAATTGTCTCAGTTAGGGCAGATCCTTCCTAATCAATCCCTGAGAGGAGCACCGTTACTCTGCCCGTATCATATCAACATCATACACCATCATCTATCATCTAGTGACTCTGTTTCAGCGTCTCTCCATCTTCGGCACATCTTGCAGACTACATTCACCTTCCAATCCCCGAATCTCATCGCACAGTCCCTGATTGGTCAGTCTGCCTTCAGTGAACACTGATCTTATCCGAGTCGACGCCGATCAGTCCCAGTCGACGCCGATCACATCAGTCGCCGCTGATTATACCCAGTCGACGCCGATTTCACTGCAGACAGGTAAAAGGTCACAGGTAACACAAATCCAGCATTATTTCGCAGTTCCCTGTTTTCTGTACTTTCTGTCTGCTGTTCAGTTTCTGTTTTATTACTGCAATCAGAAAATCTAGTCTTTATTTATATCTTTTATCATGTATGCTTCTTTTCTTTATTGAAAACGTGGACTGACATCCGTCGAGGAAGCTCATCGCTTCTTGGACCCCGCTTCTTTGGGCAATCCACTTAAATATCTTTTAACGTGGTCTCTTTCTGTCAAGCATCGGTGTTTTGCAGGTTATTCGGAGCTATTGTGCAAATTGCTCGTGTGCGCCCGTCTTGTCTACATCAGCTTCCTCATCCGTCTACATCTTCATCAGGTATCGATTTCATTGGAGTTTTTCAGGGTTTTTGTGTTTAGTTTGGTACATTAACTTGGACAGGTAACAAACGCGAAATTCTTGATCTACAGCAGTATCCCTTAAGGACCTTATAGATCAAAGAAAAAATTGAGGTGGATCTGTGCTTAAAAGTAGCTAAAAATATATACAAGGGTCAAACCATTCATTAAGGCTTAGATAATGTCTATGGCAGCGAAATTGGAAAGGATAAATATAAAAAATGGTAGAGAAATGTGTAGTGGGATACGGTACATAGATTGTGAATTGGAAGGCCACACTAAAGAAACATGCCCACATCATATTGTGAAATCCATTCTTCAAGCATGATATGTGAAGGAAGCCATGATGTAAGGAAATACCCTTTTATTCAGTACATAATATAGAAAAAAGGTGTCACTCTATTGTAATACATGTGATGCATACACACCTAACACAGAGAATTGTCACATGATTGATCAAATCATGAATCATACCCCCTTGAACTAAGAAAGACTATAATGGGAAATAATAATGATGACCACTGTGAAGATATGCATGGAAGAGGTAGTCGGGGTAGAGGTGGAATAATTCCAACCACAAATTGTTACAAATGTGGTTCACCAAATCATTATTAGTGTAATTTCCTGACATTCCCATTTTGCACACATTTTCAAAAGGAAAATAAGGTTGAGGATTTCATTGAACTCTACATAGTCATGAAATAAAAAAGTTAGAAGGGTGTAGAAATGATTAATATTGTTCTCAACTATTGAGAAGACTATCACCCAAAGGTTATTGCAGCAAGGTCCAATGCATCTTGTAAATCACAAATCACTACCATAGGAGATATAACACACATGCAAGATTCCATGTCTCCTTTGAAGAATATAAGGCACAAGGAAATTCATGTAGGAAAAATATAACCTCATGGAAGGTAGAAAAGGAAGCTCTTCAAGAAACTAAGGAGCTAGTTCACAAGCTTCAAGTGAAATAGAGTTTCCAAGGAAAGATTCAAGAATAAAGAATGAAGAACTATGGATCCCCATACTTTTATAAGATAAATAGGGATGAATTTAAATATGTTTGTAGAGTGTTGTGCATCAAAGGATTTATTATGCTACGTAATTAATGAATGTCTCATAAAATTAGAAATTTGGGCTTGGAAAATAATTGGGTCATGTGTAAAAGAGGAATATCAAAGAAATTAAGGCTGAGGATAATGATCATGACATCCTTGTTGATGCATGCATGGATTGATGGAACATAAAGGATATATTGGTATACATTAGCGCAAAGGTTAATATCTTAAAAATTGACACATGGAATAAAATAGGGCATCTTGCACTCCATCCCTCTCCATAGGTCTTGTTTATGGATAACAAGAAGTGTGTCATGCCAATAGGTACATTGAAAAATGTTATTATTAGTGTCATGGGAGTAAGGTTTTGTTTTGAATTTAAGTCATTGGCTTGGAAGAAATAGATAAAATTTCCAGTGCTACTTGGTAGGCCTTGGTGTTATGTAAATATAATAGATTTGTACTTTAAGAAGAGATATATTAGTTTCAAAAAATGGCATCACGGTGTGTAATCATACCCATGGATGCTAATCAAGGGGTTCCTTTTAAATAAAATTTCAAAATGAAGATTTAGAACATCCTCAAGGGATACAAGTTGAGGGTTTGGGAAAATTTGACTTGAAACTAATGATAATTACATTGGAATGATGTACAATCTGTGTCAAATACCACCAACACCACATGAGATAATTGAACACATGGATCCTATGAATTGATTATAATGTATTTAGGATTGTTTACCCCAAAAAAATATAGATGGTCAACACAAAACCAAAATATAGGTGAAAGTATTTTAGAAGGCTAGGAAAGGAGAATAATAATCTTATGCTACAATTTGACAATGGAGAAGATGTTGAGATATTTTTTAAAGAATTAGAAAACTACATGCCTCTTGAGAAAACACATGTCAATTTTTTGGTTTATACATTATAAGGAAAAACAACGCGATGGTGGACAAATCATAACTCATTTATAAAAATATGGGATCAAGTTATTAAGTCCATGTGCACCGTATTTCACAAGAATATCCTTATGTGTAAGCTACCCAGTTGAAATGGAGTCATAAATCCAAAATAACATATACTTCATGAAAGTTTGAAAATAAGGCATGCATTCAAATCAAACCAAATTTGTGAGCACATGTATTTTATCATATCTTGTATTTTTGGGGTGAGCACTTGGTATGTAGATAGTGAAATGCATAGGGAGAATTTTCAGTGGGAAGTGTTGAAAGTCAATTTTGTACACACCTTCTGATTCACCTCAGCCATGGCTAAATTAGATCACTCAAATTTATAAAGAAAAACAATTTTTGGAGATGATACATATATGTAGGAGAACATGCTAATAATTTGTAAAAATAAATGGTTGGTAATGCTAAATAATATTTAACAAAAAATTATTCGAGTGAAGAGGATGAAGTTGTATGGATGGAGTGAAATTGGAAAAACAAGGGGAAAAGAAAAGATGGTATGATAGATTTATAAAGGAACTAGTGAAAACCAATTGAATATAAAAAATTCTTATGGATCAAGGGAAATGATTAATAATATGGATTCATAAACAAGGTCCAATCATGTTCTACTAAAATCCATAAAGGTAAACATAGGTACAGATGAGGCACTGAAACTAGCAACAATCAAATATTACTAGACCAAAGTAGTTGTAACTAAATTAAATGAAATTTTAGGTGAATACAAGGTTTTAATCCCATAGATATATCAATACATGAAATTATTGCATCATTTGTTGGGGAATATGCATTTAAATTTGGTTAAGGGTGTAAAATTGCATGAAAATACCATATAGAATGAACCCTAAACTTGTGCACCAAGGTAAAAAAGGAGATTGATAATGTGTTGGCTACAAGAGTTAAAATAAAAATATAATAATATAATAGGTAAATCCAATGATTATCAATATAAAAAGGTATGATAACATCAAAATCTACGTGGCCTATCAACACTTAACTTAGTATGCATGGTAGATATTTTCCCAACACCCTTTACAAAAGAAATTCTTGAATGTGTGGAGAGTGTGAAATATACACCTTCACTGATGGATTTTAAAGATATCATAATGTCTAAATCACAAGGGAAGACCATGTGAAAAAAAACTTCACGAAAGAATGGGGATCATTTACATACATAGTAATGAATTTTGGGATTAAGAACATGCCATCATTTTTGTCGTGTATTGTAGTAGCTTCGTTTGAGGACTTCATCCTCAAGTTATTAATTTTTTCATTGGATGATTGAATATTCTATGGGATTGTAAAAGATAGTTGTGATAATTTTTACCTCATGTTTGAGTGCTGCAGATAGCTACAAATTTTATTAAATTTAAATAAATGTTTCTTTGTAACCCGTTTTGGAACTTTATTGGGGCATATAATTTATAAATATGGGTTGTTTATAGATCCGGTGAAAATAGAAGTCATCCTGCAATTGGAGGAACCAAAAAAACAAAGAGTGGTATGCACATTTATTTTCCATTGTAGGTATTATATAAATTTTATCAAAGAATATGAAAAAATTGCCACACAACTTGAAAAACTTCTAAGGAAACAAGGAGATTTCAAGTGGGGAGATGAACAACAAAAGACATTTAATGAGGTAAAGGAGAAAAATTTGAGCACGTGCATATTGAAATTCCTAAATTGGACTACTAATTTTCATGTTCATGTGGATACGTCTCGAATAGTAGTTGGGTAAATTCTTGCACAACCATGGAAGTATAACATGGACCACCTAATTTTATATGCAAGTAAAAAAGTGTTGGCATGTTGTGGATTAGGTGTTTTCATTGATGCAAAACCCCATTAATGAAAAATTGGATTATGGAGTGGAGTAAAATTATGCTCAGAGTGATGATGACATGGATATTTAGGTATGCTCTTGGTTACATATGTTGATTCCGTGAGGATTGTTTGTTCTTGTAAGCCTAGTTAGGTGACCTAGCTAGCCTAGGTGATGGTGCATGGTGGTATGAGCATCCAGGTAACTTGAGAATCATGTTGACATGATTGAGAGAATTTTTTGGGAGTTATTTAGCACTCACATGAGTTTTAGGGTGTAGATACAAGCTGGTGACCATGTTTCAGGTGATCATTTGGACTAGGTATGGCTATCAGGAGGCATGCGATTGAGTTATGGAGATATATGAGATCATGAATACATGTAGGAAGTTGATTCATGATGTACTAGGTATGTTAGGACCTTTTGGAAAGCTTATATGATGATTTATAGTGTTATTTTAGCTGACCCTAGTCTTTATAGTGTAAAACCCTAAGGGCTAGCTATGCAAATATCAATGGATGGAATGATTGAGAGATATTTGTGATATTGTGATGATATGAGATGTTATTAGGGAATGCCATGATGTTGTGGGCAAAATTTAAGGTTGCCATGATGTGAATTTTGCAAGTTATGTCAGTTTTGGTGAAACAGGCTAAAAAAGAAGGTCTTTTCTAGCTTGAATTGTGTCTTCTAATGCTCACCCTAAATAGTGTCATTTTCATGGGAAATTTTGGATTTCAAATATGTTTCTACATGGTTCAAAAAATAATGAGGTCATTTCATCATCATATTTTTATGAACGAATGTTAAGAAGGTACACAATGTTTTGTGTGTTTGAAACCCTAGCTCAAAAGTGATAGGAGAGAAATTGCTCCTACATGGACATAATTGATTTCTAGTGAATGGATGATGATTGTAACATGTATATGAATCTTACAGGTTTCTAGAAAGGTATGGTGGTGGTTTTGGTGATTAGTGGACCCCACTCAAATAGGTTAGTTTTTGAAGAAGTTCAGTTTGGGACAAGGTTGTCCAAAGGAGTTGCAAAATAAATGACCATTATCATGAGTATGTGAGTTTTTATTGATTTGAATGATGTTTTTAGGTAATGGTGATGTAGTTAAATGGTCGTGTATGCTTCATTTATGCTTACTGGTCAAAGGGTAGTTTTGAGGTAGTTTCAAGCAGTTTACAAAAATATGTTTGGTTGAAGGCCTTCAACTTAGATTTGGAAGGAGTTCCAATATGTTGTAGAAAGGTGATTCTGAGATATTTACAATGGTATAATCTTGGTCTAAAGATGAGGTATCCAGGTCAGTTTGTGAGCAAGAAGATTTCCTACTTTTCATGAAAATACTGTTTTTGTTGAAATAATGAGTTGGTTGGAGCATGATATAGTTGAGTTGATGTTTTCTATCATATGGAAAGTGAAGAGGGATTAATTTATAATATATTAAATAAATTTTGAGGTATTTAAAGTGTAAAGAAAGGTGTTAATCAACTAAGTTTGTAAAATTGATTTTTAGGTAGCTTGATTTGGTAAAGGGCAAAGTTGTTGTGGTTTGAACATATGATTGTTTCATGAGATCTAAAATATTTAGAAGTGATCTAAATGTTCTAGGAATTCCATTGAGTTGTCACATTCCATAGTTTAGTTTATCTTTGGTGGTCTTGAGGTCCATAGACAAAAACAAGGTGTTGGAAACATGTGCTTTGTGAAGGTAATGAGCCAGTGGGCCCATTAAATGAAATAATTTGATTGGTTCAAGTAAATTTTGTTAGAGATCACAAGCAATGAGAGGGGGGTTAAATCAATGCATTTTTTTTTTCATTTTATGCTAATTTTAAACTCTTTAATGATGTGTGACATTAAACTATGAGAAGTCAATCAACCAAATGTCTTGCACAATAACACAAAACACATACATTACCATGGGAAACCATTTTGGGAGAAAACCAACCAAAATTGTTGCTTATATTACACAAAAAAAGGACTCAAAAGAATATAACACCTTATAAAATTTGTTTAGGGAGGCACTAACCCCACAAGGAGCACCAACCCCTACACCTCTGCTGATATTATGCACAATAAAGGACTCAAGTGAATATTATCCATCACAAGATATTTATTTTGTAGGCACCCACCTACAAGGAAGCTAGAAATCCCTAAATGTGCTAAGCTATAACTTAGACTTGATTTATATACATTTTGATCATCTAGTTATAACAATTGCTAATACAATGAATTATGATTACTTTCTTGGCTCTATTTGTGTTCTTATTTTCACTCTCTTTTGCTCATCTGATTTGATCATGCTTGCTCAGTCAGTCTACTTGTCTTGATGTTTCTCTCATCTAATAAATAAATGCATCATCAATCTTCTCTCCTCTTTCCTTTCTCTTTTTATCTGCAACTCTTATTTAGCTAGATTTACTCGTATTCATTCTTGTGCCACTCCTTTTTTTAGCTCGATTTCTTCCTTCTCTTACTTGAGCAACAATAAAAATAGTTCCAAGTTAGAACTATATTCACAATCGTCCCAAATCTTCACTTCGAGTTGTGTGTCATGCATCTTCCTTCTTGGTTGCCTGAAAATTTGGCTCATTAAATGAATACAACTAATACCAAAATTTGTTCCTTCTAAGTTTGGATTAATTACATAGTTTTTAAATTTACCACTAGAAGCTATTTATTAGCCATTTTCCAAAAATATATTCTCCCATCTTTTTTACAATTTGCAACGTGACTGAGATGAGAAAGTTGTTTCCTTCTCCAAATTTCATTTTTCCTTGAAACTCAGGATCACATAGATAATTTCCAACTGCATTACCACAAGGTCAATGAACATTAAATGATGGTAGCTGAAATAGTGGATTTATTTGTTCTTCATGGAGTTTAAGTCATGCACTTGGCCGTAATTACCTAAAAATCAAATCATCATTGATTTTAGAAAACCAAAATCTTACTTGTTCATGTTTTAAATCAATTTCATTTCCTTAAACCCTTTTCAGTCCATATTATCTCATTTTGCAGATTTCCTTATCTCCTTTGACTTTCTCATTTATATCGCGGCTCTTTTCTTTACTTGACAAAATTTTCCCTTACTTGGTGGATTTTTAGTTATCTGCGGCTCTTCTATTCTTCTTGCATAATTCACAATGTCTTGTGGCTATCCTCCTTGTCTTTTTCCTTTCTGCAGATTTTTCCACACTCGTAATTCTCTCTCTTCTTCTTGTGGCTTTTACAGTCTTTCACGACTTCCACAGTTCTTCGTGGATTTTCTCTTTATCAGTGGCTTTACTTCTAACTCCCTTTCTCTCATGGATTTTCCTTCACCTTTTCAATTATTCCTTTGCATCCGAGGCTTCACTTATCTCTTTCATGGCTCAGCCTTTGACTCCATGTAGCTTTGTGACTTTATCCTTTTATGTGCGACAACCACTTACCTTCAGTGGCTTCTTCTAGCAATCCACGGATTTGTAAAAACTTCAGTGGATATCATTAGGATTTGGCAGATATCTCCTTTTGTTCCCATCTTGCACAAAAATTGACAAAGTCCCTTAGCACTTATCCTTAGTCATCTTGAATCCTCTATGAGGTGACACTACCAATCAACCTTCATCTTTTCAGCATGCTCACTTTACCAAATTTACTCCTTTTTCCATCAATGTAACTTGACAAAAACTGATTTAACTTGACATTAATGACAACACATTTGATTCATGACAAAGGTCCAATAATCTCCCCCTTTGTCGTTAATGGCAATATTCCAACCTTTAGAACAAAAACCTTTTGCTAGAAAAATACTTGAATAACTGTGTTGTTTTTAGCTTTACTCCTCTATGTATGTAACTTGGCAGGTTCCATTATCTCTCCCATTATATATCACACAATTTCTCCCCCTTTGAATGTAATAGGATGATTTTTGAATTTCATCATCTTCTCACCCCCTTTGACAACAATGAAAAAGGGCCAAATATGTCACATAAAATTGAATATTCTGGTAAGATAGATACAACATGTTCTTACCTCAAGAAGCTCCCCCTAGGCTTATGTTTCTCAAACATCTTTCTTAGTGTGTCCGCGGAAATGCTCCCCTAAGATGATGCATATTTTGATAAATTTGAGCTAATAGATTAGCTCCCCCTCACTTTGGCACTTTTTATGAGCTAATAATTCCTGAGAATGATCCCTTTCCTTTTATGCACACCCTCTAGTTATTAGTGGGATTAGGAATGAATCCCAGTTCATTACTTAGGTGTTCAAATGTTTCTCTTGGTAGTGGATTGGTCACTATATCTACAATTTCCTCTTTAGTGCTCACATATTCTACACTGATCTTCCTATCATTCACTTGTTCCCTCAAGAAATGATATCTTATAGGTATATGCTTGGTATTTGAGTGGAACAATGGATTCTTAGAGACACTTATTACACTTGAATTATCACACAAAAAAGGAATTAAATTTTCATATTTTACCTTTTAATTTTCCAATGTCTACTTCATCCATAGTACTTGAGTGCAACATATCGTGATAGATATGTACTCTGCTTCACATTTTGAGAGAGCTATTGATGATTATTTCTTGCTTAGCCAAGATACCAAGCAATTTCCAACAAAGAATACTCCTCTGCTTGTGCTCTTTCTATCATCCACACTTCCTGCCCAATCTACAACTGTATATGCTTTTATGCCGAAGTCATTGCTTTTGGGGTACCATAATCCATATTCAACTGTTCCCATGAGATATCTTAGAATTATCTTGACCACCTTGAGGTGTGTTTCCCTTGGATTGTCTTGAAATATTCCAACAAGGCCCACCGCATGCATGATATCAGGTCTTGATGTTATGGAGTAAAGTAGAATTCCTATCATGGATCCGTATAGTTTTTTGTCTACCTTAGGTGAGTCATCATCTCTTCTCATCTTGTACCTAACTTCCATTGGTGTATTGATTAGTTTGCATTCTTCCATTCTGAACCTTTTCAACATTTCCTTGATATAATTGATTTGAGATATGAATATATCTTGATTTGTTTAACTAATATGTAAACCCAAAAATAATGAAAGATATTAAAGCATTGACATCTCAAAATCTTCTTTCATCATGTTAAAAAATTCATATGTCATCTTATCATGGTCTCTGCCAAATATTATATCATCTATATATACGATGATAATTAATAAGTGGTCTCCTTCTTCCTTGATGTAGATATTGTTGTCCACAACACTTTTTCTGAATCCTTGCTCATTAAGGCATGAATCAAATCTATTGTACCAAGCTCTGGGAGATTCTTGTAATCCATACAAATCCTTTTTCAACCTGCACACAAAATCCTTATCTTTAGTCAGTGAAAATCCATCAGGTTGTTTAATATATACCTCTTTGTTCAGAAAACCAGTGATGAAAGATGACTTCACATCAATTTGGAATACTCTAATTTTGTTATATGCCGCTTAAGCTAGGAATAGTCTTATTTCTTCCATTATTTCCATTGTTCTAAATGTCTCATCAAATTCTATTCCTTCCATTTACATGTATACTTTGCAAACTAGCCTTGCCTTGTTTCACGTGACTTCTCCTTTCTCATTTAATTTATTTTTGAAAACCCACTTGGTTCCAATTACATTCTTATTCCGATGTTTGGGTACTAGTTCCCATGTCTCATTATTTTTAATCTGATCTAGCTCTTTATTCATTGTGTCTACCCAATGTTGAGCTTTGCTTTCTTCCGCAATGCTTTTGGGTTTTATCATTGACACAAGGTCCATGTCTTCATGGTTATGATGATCTCTTAGTATTCTTCTTGTGATAATTCCACCATCTTTGTTTCCAATTATCTGATTGGAAGGATGGTCCTTTTTAACTTTCATGAAGGGTGCCTTGGTGTCTAACCTTTCTTCTTCTTCATCTACTTCTTCACATGGACTGTCTAACTCTTCATCATCTTCTTATTCTTCATGATCACCATTTTGTTGAGTGATATTTTTGGCATACTGTGTCTCATCCAGCTTCACATTAGTGCTTTCAAAAATATTTTGCAACCTTTTATTGTATCATCTGTAAGTTGTGATGATCGCTGAGTAACCAAGGAATATTCCTTCATTATATCTAGAGTAAAATTTTCCCAAGTTGTCTTCATCTCTTTTAATATAGAATTTTCTACCAAATAATCTTATGTGCTTCACATTTGCCGGTATCTTCTTCCACAGTTCATAGGGGGTCTTGTCACTATTTATTTTCAATTAATATCTATTCAAAAAATAGACCATGATGTAAAATACTTCACTCCAATACATTATGAGAGTTTGGATTCATTTAGCATGGTCCTTGCCATCTACTGTAAAATAATTTTCTTCATCTCATCAACCCTATTTTTCTGAGGTGTTCTTGTAGCTAAGAATTGTCTTCTAATTCCATGTTCTTTACAAAATTCATCAAACTCATTTGTCCAGAATTCTCCGCCTCTGTCAGATCTTAGGCATTTGATCTTTTTATTCTTCTTAGTTTCCACTAGTGTCTTGAATTTATTAAATCTAAGGCTTCTGAATTTTGTTTAAAACATGCCACCCATGTCATACTAGTGTAATAATCTATAAGAAGCATAAAATATGACTCACTTTTTATGCCTTCATCTTTGGTGGGTCTACACTGATGTTTATTAAGGTAGTAATATAAGTGAAGCATTTCATTTTGAAGATGAAGAGAAGCATCAAGGTAGTAATAGAAGTGAATAATTTCATCCTGAAGATAGAATTCATGCACATATTGGTCATTAATTACCAAACATCAGCATGAATCATATATTTAGGATTAAATGATAAACTTCTGTTGTGATTGCTAGTTGAATATTCCTTGTTCAAGAAATGATTAGGTACTCATGTTTTCCTACACCACATTATTAATTGAACTTAATCAATTTTATGCCCATTCTAGGTGGGGTGAACTAACTTGCAGAGCTAGGAAATTAAGCTAATCTATGCTTCTTCTATAATAAGTACGTGCCCATGCAATATTGAACTCAATTTTTTTGGTTGAACTAATCATTGCAACTATTGTTTATAGTTGTATCATTTTGATTGGAATAAAATTGGCGGAGCCAAGTCCTAACACCTCCAAGTGTTTCACTACATAGTCTTTGCCCATTTCCACACATGAATCCTTAAAATATATTTTTAAATAGAATGGGAAAGATTCCCATTATCTACCCTCATCTTCAATTCTCATATAGGAATCATTAAAATATATTATTTTCTGCCCATTATCTGCCATCATATTCCATTCTCATATATGAATCATTAAAAAATAGTGTTTTAGAATGGGCAGCTACCCATTCTCATCCTCATATAGATCTCATCAAAATATATTGTTTACCATAGATTCTATTAACTAAATTACTAAATTTATTCTATTAATTGGCTCATAAAGTTCAAACTAAATTTTAATTCTATTAAATAAACTTATTTGAACTTAATCATCTTGTATGTTGGCTCAGAAGTTTAGTATTTACCATTTTCAAACCTTATGTAGTTCTATTATTTTGTTTATAATTGTATCATTTTGGCTGGACTAACCTTGGTGGAGCCAAATGCTGACACCGCCTGTTGCACTATATACCCTTGAGAGGAATAAAACCTTATGTAGTTCTGTTATTTTCTTTATAATTGTATCATTTTGGATGGACTAACCTTGGTTGAGCCAAGTTCTAGCACCACAAAATTCTTTACTACATACCCTCAAGAGGGATCAAGCTTTATGTAGTTCTATTATTTAGTTATATAATTGTATCGTTTTAGCTGGACTATCCTTGGTGGAGCCAAGTGCTGCACTACATACCATTGAAATAGATCAAAGCCTTATATAGTTCTATTATTTAGTTTATAATTTTATTTTTTTGGCTAGACTAACCTTGGTGGAGCTAAGTGTTGCACTACATACCCTCGAGAGGCATCAAGCCTTACGTAGTTCTATTATTATAGTTTATTAGTTGTATCATTTTGGTTGAACTAACCTTGGTGGAGCCAAGTGATAGAACCTCCAAGTGTTGCACTACATGCCCTCAAGAGGGATCAAGCCTTATGTAGTTCTATTATTGTAGTTTTAGAATTGGGAGGAAGATATTGAACTTGATCATTTTGGCTGGATTAAGCATTGCATCTCTTTGTTAATAATTGTCTCATTTTGGCTGTACTACTGTTTTGTTTTAAAATCAATAGATTCCCATTCTCATATTATGTCATTTCTATTTTTTTGTTTTAGAATGGGAAGATGCCTATTCTCTACCCATTCTCATATAAGAATCGTTAAAATATATTGTTTACCTCCATGACATTTATCCCATCCGCATATTATGTAGTTCTATTATTTTGTTTTAGAATAGAAAAATACCCATTCTCTGTCAATTGTCATTCTCATATAGAAAGAATTCAAATATCTTGTTTCTCATATTATATATAATTAACACCATATATATATTAAGTATAGGTAATATATTTAAAACATGTCTTCAACCACTCATTGGAGGGAATTATTTACAACCATTTATTTATTAATTAAAGGTAATTTTTTTAAAACACGTCTTTGACCACTTGTTGGATGGAAAGTGAGATCATTTTTTGCACACCCATACATGAAATAGTGGAGATATTATTGAAAGTTAATCCATGCCACTACAGTGCACTAGAATGGTCAAAAAATGTTTGTTAGTTCAAGATTGTTGTTCGTTATGATTAAATAATAGTAATACAATTAAAGCATTTTATCCTGGGGGAGAATCGTGCCCATATAGGCCTTGTATCATTGGTGAATCATGTCTATGTTTCCTTGATGTCGTATGCGTCTATTTCCATTTATGGATGATTTACCAAGCATGCAAGGGAAAGTTGCACATGGTTCATACGGGATTAAATGTTGCACTTCCATTACTATGATCTAACCTTGCTCATATATTAAGAATCATAGATGCCCATTATCATATAAAAATCATAGAATAATAATAGAGATAAAATTTAAATTTTTGTTTATGATTAAGTTTTTAGATAGATATATTTGTGCCCATTCTCATATAAGCATTATAGAAGATAGAACGGGAAGTTGTGCACTGTGAGAGTAACCTTTTTTATTTTTTAATTATTAATAATTGTATTATACTAGCTGCATTATCCTTGGCAGAGCTAAGTGAACAAACAAACACACACACACATGTATATATATATATATATATATATATATATATATATATATATATATATATATATATATTCATATATAGAAAACATATAAAAATAATAGATATTTTGAATAGGCATATGCCCATCCTCATATAAGAATGAATAGAAGATAGAATAGCAATTTGTGAATTTGACATGAACATATAGCAGATGGGAAGTTGTGCATTGTGACAATAACATTTTTTTGTTGTTATGTAATTATTAATAATTGTATTATACATAGTTTTATTATCTCTTGGCAGAGCTAAGTACTGCACTACATACCCTCAAGAGGGATTAAGCCTTATGTAGTTCTCATCTTACTATATACATAATTTTATATTTTTTAGAATGGGTTTTGAGAATGGGTTAATATGTTAATGTTTAAATTTATATTTTTTCTTGACCATGACATAGCGAGACCACCATGTGTACACACACACACACACACACACACACCACATACACACATTAGACACATATAATTCTTAGAAATAGGTTTTGATAATGGGTTATGCTAATGTTTAAATTTATATTTGTTATTGACCATGACATTGTGAGACCACCGTGAAAATATATTCTTTACCACCATTTACTTATAAATAAAAACAACCTAAAACCTGGTTATGGTAATAGAGATGATGGTGCTTTATACATGTGATTGGAATATAACAAGATCAATAAATTAGGTAATTTAAAATAACATAGAAACTTAAGATAAATAATTGTAGGGCTAAAAATAAATTTGATGTTTAGAGATAAAAAGTAGTAGTGACCAAAACAGGAAACACGAAGAGAGAAAAATTACAAAATGCATATTACCAAAAAATACCGCAGATGAACTAACTATCCACATTAGTCATCATCAGAAATATATATTGCCTCTTCTTTGACATTAGCGAATGAGAAGGAAGAACCCACAAAGATACCCAGACTAGCCATACGATGGCGGCCACCACTACTAGTGGAAAAATTTAGCAAGAATTTCTAGGTAGGACATAACAAATCACGCAATGTGGAAACACCCATAGAATTAGGGTGGATAGGAACATGAATCTCTCTTAAATCAATGTTTGTAAGATGAAGAGGTGATTGGTTTGAGGATGTACAATAGTCTAAGACAACCTACATGAAGTGGGTGAGGTCTTGGTTCCTCTCTGCTAAAGGTTCCACCAATTAACGTTTAACCTGGCCAACTTTAGAATCTTGGAGCCGACCAACATGGAAAAAGTTTTGAGATTACAATGCTCAAGTTATTCATTAAAACTAACCCTATGAGAGGGAAAGATTAAAAAAATGAACAATTGTACTAACTTTTAATTTATTATGGCTAACCAAAAGCATATTCGAAACAAACACTGAGGAAATTTTTGAGTTAACCCGAGCTCTTTTGGATTCACAGAGATAGGCATCACCTGGAACATGTTCAATGGCCTCACAGATAGATGGTGAATCAAGCTTGAAAACCCGCTTGAGACATGATCGAGAAATGGAATTAAAGAAGGCCATTTCTCTTTTGTCACTTTGCAGAAAAATGACAGGAAGAGAGGGCACCACCATGATGCAGAAACAATAGGTAGAGGAGCCTAGATTCCAAATGAGGGAGATGAAGGATATTTAAAATCAAACCACATGAGCTAAGGCTAAAAGTGATTAATCCTTACTAAAGTGGCTATCACTATTATTAAATAATTGTATGCATCCCTTCCTAATTCTCAAAGATTGTAGATGAAGGATCCTTTATGAGCTGGATCCAGAAAATCCAACTATTAGCCATGTACGATCCTAAAGACAACAAACATTAGCCAATTTCATTGAACATTTAATATACGCCGACCCAATATCATTAAGCAAACAATTTTTTTTCTTTCTATCTACATGAGCAAAATCCCATTCTCATATATGGATAATAGAAGAAGAATAAACTAACAGAAGAAGAAATATTATTAGGATTATATTTAATATGCCCATTCTTATATATGACTAACAGAAGGAAGTTACCTTTTTATTCTCTCACATAAACAAAAAAAACATATATGGAAGTTATCTTTTAGAATTGACAACTGCCCATTCTTTCACACAAACAAGCATACAATTTTGTATCTTTGTATCTACATGGGAAGATTCCCATTCTCACAATTATGGATAATAGAAGAAGAATAAACTAGAATAATTGTATAGTATTGGATGGACTAACCCTGACAGAGTCAACTGTTGTACTACATACCCTCTTCACTATTATGAATGAAAAATAATAGAGAATAGAAAATAGAGACTAAATGGGTAGATGCCCATTCTTATAGAGAATAGAGAATAGAGACTAATAGAATAAGAACGAAGATGAAATTTACTTTTTAAAAAACTTTACTTTGTTTTAGAATTTGCAGATTCCCATTATTTCACACAAATCATGCAAACAATTTTATCTTTGTATCTACATGGGTAGATTCCCATTCTCATGTATGGATAATAAAAGAAGAATAAACTAGAATAATTATATAATTTTATCATATTGAATGGACTAACCCTAACAAAGTCAAGTGTTGCACTAAATACCTTCTACACTAATATGAAAGAAAAATAATAGAGAATAGAAAATAGAGACTAAATGGGTAGATGCCCATTCTCATAGGGAATAGAGAATATAGACTAATAGAAGAGGAATTAAGATGAATTTTATTTTTTTTAATATAAATTTACTTTCTCTTAGAATGGGTAGCTTCCCATTCTTTCACACAAATAGGAGACAATTTTTATCTTTGTATCTACATGGGCAGATTCCCATTCTCATATATGAATAATAGAAGAAGATTAAACTAATAAAAGAAGAAATATTATGAGGCTAATATGCCAATTCTCATTAAATATATTTATGGATAAAGGAACGCATATGTTTAATATCTTTTTAATTATTTATAATTGTTTCATAATGGCTTGAATATTCCTGGAAGAGATAAGTGCATAGCCTCGAAAGGGAACAAGACTTATGTAGTTTTCATCACATATAAATATAGTTAATTTTTTATATATTCCAAATATTATAGAACAAAATAAATATTAATTATGTTATTCTTCTTTGTTCCATACATGAGATTCCTTATTCAGCAAGGTCAAATAATAGTAAATCATTTTATCTTGAAGGAGAATCTTGTCAATCATGGCGTTATATCATTGGTAGATCATGTATCTATTTGCATTGATATTGTATGTTTCTATTTGGATCGATGAATAATTTACCAAGAAATCAAGGCTAATATGCACATGTTCATCCTTTAGGATTACATGCTTAACTTTCACTACTATGATCTAACCTTATTCAATAAAGGTCTTCAACCATGATCATAGTAGTTATAAATGGATGCTTCTAAATATGGTCGTATATATTACTTGTTTATGCTATAATTTATTTTAAATGCAATAAACCTAAAACATGGCTATGAAATCTTTTGAAAATTTAAATTTTAAATTTTAAATGTAAGTATTAAACCTAAAACATGGTTATGATATTGTTTAATATTTATGTTTGTTTTTTACCATGGCATAATAAGACCATTAATTTACAAATATATTGTTTAACACCATTTATTTATTATTAATTGAAGGTACTTGTTTTTCAAACATGTCCTTGGCCACCCATTGGAGGGAAATTAATGAAATTAATGGAATTTAATTCACGCCACTCTGTGGCATGGTAGAGAGATTGATGGTGGTTGATGTTTTCATTGATAGTAGAGGTATTGGGAATTTCAAGCTTCACCACGAATCTATCACATGATAGAATGTTTCACATTTTTTTCATCGTTTGCTGCTTTGGGCTCATCTATTTCATTAGACCATTTTGTATTTTGAAGCATAATAATTGAAGAAAAATTGTGAGATATTGTTTGATATCTCTACTTTTTTGTTCGTCCTTTCTGCTTTGGACTCTCTCTATTTCATTAGACAATTTCTTCTTATGAAGTAGAAGATTTGAATAAAATTTAAGAGATACACCAATACGATCATAAACATTCACATAGCCTTATTTAGTTTTAGAATGGGAAGTTTTGCATTCTCGTAGCCTTCTATAGATAGAATGAATATTGCTTGTTTAAAACTGTTTATAAAGGGCATAAGATAAATTTTAATTCGAAATATTCTTAAACAAAATAAATTTTATTTCCAAATATTCTAAAACAAACTGAATTTTAATTCTATTATTGTTCTTTCATTCATAGCTATGAATGGGAATCTACCCATTCAATACAAGTAATATTGAACTTAATTTTTTTTATATCTCTACAGAGGATGTGAGAATGGGAAATTTGTTTGTACAAGAACTTAATCATTTTAATACCTCTGTAAAGGTTGTGAGAATTTAAACCTCTATAAAAGCTATGAACAACTTCCAACTCAATTAAACAAATAAATGTTTGGTTGCCCAAAGGCTATGAGAATTTACACCTTTATAAAAGTTGTTAGAGTGGGCAACTTCCATTTCAATACAAGACAAAAATGTTTGTTTATGAGAATTGGCATGTGTCCATTTTAAACATTCAAATGCAAGAAATTATTTAAATAATGTTTTCATACCTCTATAAAGTCTATGAGAATGGGCATCTTCCAACTCAATACAAGAATTAATTATTTGTTTATATGAGAATTGGCATATGTTCATTCTAATACCTTCTGCAAATATTTTGATCCAGGTCTAAAAATTAGCATATTAAAGCATTAAAGCATGGTTGGTAAAATACATTTCAAAAATATGGGTCTCAATTATGTTTCATGTCACATCATATTTTTAAATAGGCTTTTCAACTACGACATGGATTATTTTCACTACGACACTTGTTTAAAATTGTATCGTTTTTGCTGGACTAACCCTAGAAGATCCAAGTGGTGGCTCCACCAAGTGTTGAAATACATACCCTCGAGGGGGATCAAGCCTTATGTAGTTATATCATTATTTTTAGAATGGGAATATTGGCTATACTAAGTGTAACACTAGACACACTTGAGCAGATGCCCATTTTCATATTATGTGGTTCTATTAATTTGTCTTATATTTTTTGATCACTAAATTTATTAGAGTGTATAGATTGGGCATTTGTCCATTCTTTTATGAACTAACATTTAATAATGTGCTGTTTGCCATTTTGAAATCGAGGGTAGACCATTGATATGGAAGGAGGACCATATTGGTTGGACTATCCATGGCGGAGCCAAGTGTTGTGCTATATACCCTTAAGAGGGATCAAGCCTTATGTAGTTCACCTTATACTTAGTTAAAAATGTAGTGGAGTTCTTAGGCGAAGCATATATCTCTAATTATTTCTTATTCTTTCACTTTTGGGCTCTACCTTTTTTATGAAGAATATCAAGGAAATTTCTAAGAAACATTAATGAATTTTTCTAACCCTTCTCATGAAGAATATCATCTAGTTTTAATTCAATTGCAAAATGGGGAAAAACCCATTTTAAAACAAAGTAATCTTCATCTTCATGTCAAGTCCATTTGAGTGGGAGGATTCCCATTCTCATATAGGAAATATAGAATAAAAATAGATGTTTAGAATGGGCATATGAGCATTCTCATATTATGTGGTTATATTAATTTGTTTTAGAATGGGAAGATGCCCATTCTCCACCCATTTTGGTTGGACTAACCATAATAGAGCTAAGTGTTGGCTCTACCAAGTGCAGAACTACATACCCTTGAAGGAGATCAAGCCTTATGTATTTCTATTGTTTTGTTTTAGAATGGGCATCTTGGCTACACCAAGTGCTACACAACATACACTTGGGAAAATGACCTTTCTCATACATATAGTACTTTTGATTTGTCTTATTTTTTTGATCTGTAACTTTATTAGAGTGTTTAGAATGGGCATTTTTACATCCTTGTATGAACTAACATTTAATAATGGGTTATTCCCAATTTTTCAATGGAGGGTAGACCATTGATATGGAAGGAGGACCATATTGGCTAGACTATCTGTGGTGGAGCCAAGTGTTGCACTACATACCCTTAAGAGGGATCAAGCCTTACGTAGTTCACCTTATGCTTAGTTCAAATGTAGTGGAGTTCTTGGGTGAAGCCTATATCTATAATTATTTCTTATTATTTCCCTTTTGGCTCTATCTATTTTTATGAAGAATATCAAAGACATTTCTAAGAAACACCAATGAATTTTTCTAACTCTTCTCATGAAGAATATCATCTAGTTTTCATTCCATTAAAAATGGGGAGTAACACATTATAAAAAAAGTAATCTTCATCTTCATGTCAAATCCATTTGAGTGGGAAGATGCCCATTCTCATATACGAAATATAGAAGAATAGACGAAATAAGAATAGATGTTTAGAATGGGCATATGCCCATTCTCAAATAATAATCATAGAATAATTGTGAGAATTTTTTATCTCATATAAAACATAAAAGAACAAAAAATGTAAGATGAATAGTTGTCTTGAAGAAGCATATGGAAGATAAATATTACTTTTTTTAGAATGGGCAGATGCCCATTTAACATATAGAAATCATGAAAGAAGAATGAATCATAGAAGAAGAATTTACTTTTTTACAGCGAAGAAAGATTTTACTTATTTTTAAATTGAAATTGAAGATAACAAATTTCATTTATTATGATGAAGAATATAATCTTGTTTTCTAATTCTTCTCTGAGGTATAAATTATTATGAGATGAATGTGTTTTAATAATATCACTTCAATAAATTTTTTCAAAGATTTCTTCTTGTATCTTATTTTCTTTCTCTTGTATTCTGGGTATAAAGATAATGCCATATATTTGATCTTTTATATTTTTTATATGTGTTTTAAGAATATCACTTCAATCTTTTGTAAGACTTACATAGTTGTTATCCTCCATATTTATAAATGGATGCATCTAAATATGACAGTTTCTTGCATGTTTTAGAGTCTCAACAAGATCATTTCCTTTCAAAAATGCATGTTCTCAATGCCCAATGGACCTCATGTCTCATCCCATCCAAACTACTAATGTATATCTAAGAAATCCACTACCAATCCTTCATGCTAAGATGAGGAGTTATCTATTATGTTTTTACCAAAGTACATAGTGGGCTTACCACCTGGGAGGAATTAATTATTTTCTGAGTTGTGTGGGCGAGTTGCAAACAAGACGAGCTAGTGCAGGCTGAGTTGTTGGGCGAGTTGATCACAAAGTAAGTTTTCATTCTATAATTCTTCTTTCATCCATAAAATGATATGTTTTGTTCATGACATTTGTTCATCAAGGTTAGATAATAGTAATAAAAGTAAAGCATTTTATCTGATGGTGAATCATATGCAACTTGGCCTTGTATCATTAGTGAATCATGTCATGTATGTTAGCCTTGATATTGTTTGTGTCTATTTGCATTGATGAATGATTTACCAAACATGCAAGGCCAAGATGCAAATGGTTCACCCTTTGGGATTAAATTTTGCACTTCTGTTACTATGATCTAACCTTGTTGAATAAAAGTCTTCCATTGTATAGTATTGGGTATTAGAATGTTTAGATCCCTTGTTGGTATAGTTATTAGGTATTAGTAATGTTTAGATCACTTCATATTTTTATAATAATTTTATCGATTTTTCAATGACTGGTATTAGTCGCATTGTGACACTTGTTTCCAATTGTATCATTTTAGATGGACTAACCCTGGCAGAGCCAAGTTATGAGCTTCGCCAAGTCCTACACTACATACCATCGAGGGGGATCAAGCATTATGTAGTTCTATTATTTTTTAGGAATGGTAATTTTGCTCCGCCAAGTGACTGCACTACATACCCTTGGGTATATGCTCATTCTCATATTATGTAGTTACTATTAACTTGATTTAGAAATGGGTAGTTGCCATTCTCTACTCATTCAATATAAGGAGTACATTAACATTATATTTAATACCATGAAAAATATATTTTTTACCACCATGTATTTATTAATTTAAAGGTAATTGTTTTAAAACAAGTCTTCGATTGCTAGTAATAATAAGAATAAACATTAGCCCATTTGGCTAGAATTATTATAACATTTTAAGATTTTGGCCATATTTTTAGTTAGGTATTTGGACTATTTAGAAATATGGGCATTTGTCCATCCTCAAACAAAATAAGCATTTATTGTTGGGTTTTCCCCATTTTTCATGGAATGAAAACCATTGCAATGGAAGGAGGACCATATTAGAAGAAGAATTAAAGTGCAAAAACATTCTAGGGGGATCAACCTTTATAGAGTTAATAATTGTATCGTATTGGCTGGGACTATCCCTGACGTAGAGTGTAGTGCTGCAATGCATACCCTTAAAGGGGATCAAGCCTCTATTATGTAATTGTTGTTTATTAGAACTCGACTTTTGGGCTCTCTCTCTTTTCATGAGGAATATTAACATAAATTTTTGAGAAACACCAATGAATATTTCTAACTCTTCTCAATGTAACGAATAACATCTGGTTTTCCTTCCATAGAAAAATGGGGGACAACACACTTCATCTTCATGTCAAGCCCATTCGAGTAGACACATTCCCATATGTAGTATGTCTTATGGGCCTATTTTTCTCTCCTGATTCCTATATTTGAATGGGTATGTTCCCATTATTAATGGGCATATGCTCATGTTTATAGTGTTACAACATTCTAATATAGAGAAATTATTGAACTAAAATGTCATATGGTGGGATCATCCTAAACATCTCTAATATTGAACTTAGTCTATTTAGTACTTCTATATTACTCATAACAAGTCCATCAATGAAGATTTAGTGGAGAGATAAAATTTAAACTTACTCATACAAATAAACAAACATTTTTTTTCATTTTATCTTGATATACAATGTAATTTTTATAATTGGCATGTCTAATATAAGAAATTGATACAAATTGAATGGGAATATGCCATAGTCAATTATAATATGAGTAATAGAAGAAAATTCTTGTCATTTTAGTACTTCTATATTAATCATATCTAACTCCACAATACAAGATGCTAGTGGAGAGATAAAATTTATTGTCTTTGTTTAAGAATGGAAGTTTCCCATTCTCTCATACAAACAAATAAACATTTTTTCATTTTTTCTTGAATACAATGTAATTTTTTTAATACATCTAATTATAGAAGAAATTGATATGATTTGAATGGGCAGATGCAATTCAACTATAATATGACTAATAGAAGAAAATTAATTTTTATAAAATAACTAGAGATTTAAATTTACTTTGTTTCATTATTAGAAAAAGACTTGAGGAAACATATAAGAAGAATCCATCATTTTTTGTGTCTTGTATTAATACCTTTTAATAAAAACATTTAAATGGGTCTAAACAAATATAACATATTAAAACATTATAGCATGGTTGGTAAAGTTTTTTATAAAAATATGACTACTGACTGAAATTAGTCACATTGCAACATTATTTATAATTATATGTTTTGGCTAGACTAACCCTGGCAGAGCCAAGTTATGGCTCTGCTAAGTGCTGCACTACATACCATTGGGCAGATGCCCATTCTTTCTATTATGTAGTTCTATTAATGGGCATTTTAAGAAATGCTGAACTACATGTCCATTAGGCATATGTCCATTCTCATATAGGAGCTAATTAACATATATTGTCTGGCAGATGCCATGACATATCGAGACCAACAAGAGTAAATATATTGTTTACCATCGTGTATTTATTAATTAAATATAATTGTTTTAAACATGTATTAGATCATTCATAATAATGAGAATAGCCATCGTCCCATTCTCTAGACATTCCTAACATTTTTTTTGGCCATATTTTTGGTCAGTTGTATTGGACTATTTAGAAATATGGGCATTTTTCCATCCTCAAATAAATAAAACATTTATTGTTGGGTTGTTCCCCATTTTGCATGGAAGGAGGACCATATTAGAAGAAGAATTAAAGTGCAAAAACATTCTGACAGCCTTTATAGAGTTAATAATTATATCATATTGGTTGGACTATCCATGGCGGAGCCCAGTGCTGCACTGCATACCCTTAAAGGGGATCAAGCCTCTATCTCTAATTTTTGTTTATTATTTTTCTTTTGGGATCTCTCTCTTTTCATGAAGAATATCAAGGAAAAACTCTTAGAAACACTAATGAATATTTCTAACTCTTCTCAATGTGAAGAATAACATCTTGGTTTTCCTTCCATAGAAAAATGGGGGATGACACACTTCATCTTCATGTCAAGCCCATTCGAGTAGACACATGCCCATATGTAGTATGCCTTATGCCTATTTTTCTCTGTGATTCCTATATTAGAATGGGCATATGCACATCAATGTTCTAGGCATTCTAATACAAGATGCTAGTGGAGAGATAAAATTTACTTTTTCTTTGTTTAAGAATGGGCAGTTTTCATTCTCTCATACAAACAAATAATTTTTTTTTCATTTTTTCTTGAATACAATGTAATTTTTTTCTCTTAGATAAAATATATTTCATTCTCACAACAAGCATCATATAAGAATGATAGAATAAGGGATGTGGTTCACTCTCACAACGTTAAAGAAAGGTGTTAATGATATATTTTAAGAATTTTCGTATGCCTATTCTGATATAGGAATCATAGATGAAGAATAGAGATAACACATTATAACAACCTTTATAGAGGTATTAAAATGGGCTCAAGCCCATTCACATACAAAATCATTTTTTATTTAATTTAAAATATTATTTGAAATTTATTAGGTATTATTAAATGATACGATATTATTTCTTGTATTTAATTATTACTATTATTAATTAATGTTGTTATTTTGTTTAGTCCTAATATCATATCTTAAATACATATTCTTTGATTTCTAATTTTTTGATGATTAAATATTAAATATATTTATTGGCCCATTCTAAGCATTATAAGCATAATGAAGCATTATAAATAATGGAGTTTATGTCAGTAATTAGTTTTATAAAGTTTTATTATATTTTTATAATTTTATAAAATTGTTTTTAAAATGAACTATAATTAATTAAGCATTATAAATAATGGTGATTATGTTGTTAATTAGTTTTATAAAGTGTTATTTTATTTTTATAATATTATTTAATTATTTTAAAAATATTTTTTATTCGTTTGATAATATAATTAGATGTTATTAATATTTTTCTAGTTAATATAGTAATTGAATTTTATTAGTAATATTAATTCTTGTAGTTAATATTATTTGATAGGATATATTTTTTGTAATTAATTATAATATTATTAATTTTATTACTATTAAATCCTAATTAATATAATATTATACAATCAGTGATTTCTATTATTAATCAATGTTATTGATTAACTATTAATTACTAATATCATATCTTGATTAAAAACACTTTGATTTGTATTATTACTAGTTTTTATTGATTAATTAATTTTTAATAATATTGACACGATTGTTTCAAATTTCAAATTTTTGGTGCTTTATTTTTGGGAGGCAATTTTTAATGGTCATTTATTATCGTATGTTTTATTCAATTTTTGAAGTTTTGGCCCTTTTTTTTAGACTTGGACATTTATTATGGTAGGTATGATTCAAAATTTGAATTTTTGGTGGTCTTGTTTTAGATTTTTGGCAAGATTGATTCAAATTTTAAATTTTCTAGTTTTATTTTCAAGAGGCAATTCATAATGGTAATTTATTATGGAATGTTTGATTCAAAATTTGAATTTTTGACACTCTTTTTTATGATGCAATGTTTTTTGGCCAAGTACATTATAAAAATATTGATTTCAAATAAATCAGGTTTTTCTTTTCACACTATTGTGACCGATAATGATTTTCATTCAGAGATTTAGATGGGGAAAGATGAAGACCATATATGTAGCTGGAGAGATACAAAGATACAAAGATTTTGCAGAAGAAAGAAGAAGATATAGTTTCCCGATATCAGGAGAGATACAAAGATACACAGATTTTGTATAAGAAAGAAGAAGAAATAGCTGCCAATACAAGTTTTTTGCAAGGGAGAGTATTCAAGAGTTCTCAAACGCAATACAACAATGGCAGAGGAGGTTATTCAATGTTTTTATATCTAATTTTTTCCAAGTTTACTTCTAAATCCTAAAAAATGTATAAACAAATATTTTTTAATTCATAATGTACTATTTGAACCATTTTTTCATATATCTCATTTATGTTTATGTCTAAAAAATGTATTGATTTTTTTCCATGCATAAATGTACTAGAAAAAAAATACAGAAATCAATTTGTTTACATTTGTAAATGTAATACACATAATAATTCTTTCATTCTTTTTTTAATGTCTTAAGGACTAAAATGCATACCTATTTATGGTGCACAAAAAATGAATAGATAGACTCGGTACCCACCTGTCTCTTTCTCTGTATTTTTTATAACCTTTGCAAAAAGTTTATTTTTCAATAATCGATGTATCCAATCAGGCCAAATCCTATCTCATAAGAAAAAACAATTTGATAGACTTAATATCACCTGTCTCTTTATGTATAATTTCTTATAACCTTTGCAACTGTAAGTTTATTTTTCAATAATCTTTGTATCCAATTTGCCGAAATTCTTTTGAATAACTTTGTCTTTCTCCTACAAAATATCAGAATGAAAAAAACTCAGTCGTAAGAGAGCGAAAAATCAAAACCCAAGCCATTCAAATTCAATATTTTTATAATGTATTTGACCAAGAAAAATTACCTCTAAATAAAGTGCCGAAAATTAAAAATTTAAATTTATCATACCATAATAAATCACCACCCTTTAATAATTAAATGCCTTCAATAGCCTAATAACCTAAATCTCAAAATTTGAATCTATCCTAGCATGATAAATCACCAACAGTGTAATGCTTAAATTCCTTTAATATCCTAATATCCTAAGTCTATCGTAAATACTTAACCACGAAAGTGTAAATATTTCAATGTTTTAATATCCTAGTATCCCAATTTTTAAAAGCATTTAAATGTTTTAAAGAGGTATTAGAATAACGAAAAATACATAGTTTAATTTTTCTACATACATTCAAAATTTGAATCTATAATACATTAAGAAATCACCACCCTTTAATGCTTAAATGTTTTAATATGTGTAGATATTTGAATTGATTGGACCCATTTAAATGTTTTAAATAGATATTTGAATAATAAAAAAATATATAGTAGAATTTATCGTCATACCTATTTAGACACATGTAATGTTTTTAAAATGTCCACATTTATAGAAAATATGTTTTAATATTGAAATCATGAAATTTTAAAGATGTTTTTAAAATAAAGAAATTTAAATACATTGTACTAATTACATATTTATTGTGTTTTACAATGGGCATCCTTTCTCATGGCTTGTATAAAGTTATTAAAAATTTGAATCTATCCGACAATAATAAATCACCACCTTTTAATGCTAAAATGTTAAAATGCTAAAATGCTTTAATATCATAATATCCTAAGTCTATCGTAAATGTTTTAAAAAGATATTTGAATTGATTGGACCCATTTAAATGTTTTAAATAGATATTTGAATAATGAAAAATATATAGTAGAATTTATTTTCATACCTATTTTGACACATGTAATGTTTTAAATAGGTATTAGAATAAAGAAAATATGCTTTAATAATGAAATGATGATATTTTAACTATTTATTATAATAATTAAATTTAAATACATAGAACTAATTCCGTATATACATAAAACCCATTCTCATAGCTTGTATAAAGTTATGAAATTGATTGGGCATTTTTACATTCTCATGTATTGGATGGACAGATGCCCATTCTCATATAGGAATCATAAAAGAAGAGTATGTATTATATATTCTCATAGCTTTTAAATATGTATGGAATTGATTGAACATTTCTACATTGTCTTGTATTATATTCACACATGCCTATTCTCATATAGGAATCATAAAAGAAGAGTATGGATTAAAATATACTCACAAGTTTTAAATAGGTATAAAAAATGACAAAGTATTGACGAATGTGGACCATGCCCACTCTTATAAAATCAACATTTCCTATATGAGAATGTTTAGAATGGGTACATGCCCATTCTCATAAAACAAAATATGTTTCAATCACAACTGTGCACATTCCCATTCTAAAAAAAAATCAATATTACTTGTAGTATAATGTTCAAAATGGGCATATGCCCTTTATGATAAAAATAATCAAATTTACTTTGTTTTAGAATGGGCATCCATTCTCACATCTTGTTAAAAGAGTTATGAAATTAATTGAGCTTTTTTGCATTGTCTTGAATTGAATGGGTAGATGCCTCTTCTCATTTAGGAATCATAGAAGAATTTATTGAGTAGATAGGAATAATAGAAGAAGAATAAGAAGAGTGTGGATTAAACAGTCTCACAGTTTTTTAAATAGGTATAAATAGGAATAATTGACACAATCTCATTAAATTAGTATTGCTTGTATTACAGTGTTTGGAATGGGCTTATGTGCATTCTCATGAAAACAAAATTGTTTCGTCTTGTATTGAGTCAAAATCACATTTTTATTCTACTTATTCTCATATTAGATTCATAAAAGACTTGCTTGGACAGATAGGAATCATAGAAGGAGAGTATTCATTGAAAATGCTCACAAATTTTAAATAAGTATTAAAATGACTATGTATTGATGAATGTAAACATGACCATTATCATAAAATCAATATTTCTTGTATTAAAATGTTTAGAATAGAGATACTAGTATCCTTGTTTCAAATGGGCATATGCCCATTCTCATAAAAATAAATATGTTTTATCTTGTATCTAGAATCATTGTTTCGAATGGGCATATGCATATTTTAAAACAAATGAATATGCTTTATCTTGAATTAAATGGGTAGGATTCCCCCTCACAACTGTTAAAGATGTATTAAAGATTGGGCAGTTGAGAATTTTTGTCTTGTATTGAATAGTCATATTCCCATTCTCACACAACCGTTATAGAGGTATTAAAAAGATTACGTTTAATATCACTAAGATTAGAATATGTAGAATGGGAATATGCGTATTATTTTTAATATTTATTTTAGAATGGGAATTTTCCTATTCTCATAAGGGTTTCATTAAAAATATTCATGTATTACTCATACTAGAGATAAATGAAAATATCACAAAAATAATTATAGAGATAACATTAGAATATGAAGAATAGGAATATGCCTATTCTCTTTAATAGGAATGATAAGAGAAATTTCATTAATTTTAATAGACATATGTGAATAAATATAATAAAAATAATAGAGATAACATTTACTTTATTTATCATGGGAACTTACCCAATCTCATCGCCTTTGTAGGTGTATCTGATCTAGCGTATCACTTTATAATGATTACTCTGATTCCTGCATTCCATATGAAAAGAATAAACTATATGCATGTTATTTCAATGAACTGACATGAATTTTCAACTCGTAATCATGTTAAATTATTATTAAATGAAGATTACAGAATGGTTAACTATCATTTTTATCTACATAGTACATCTTATCATTAAACAAGGTAATAATTCAATCTCTTTTGGAAAACAAATGTTAATACCTAATTTTATAATTAAATAAACAACTACAAATCTGATAAGAAAGAAAAAAAATTCATTCATCATCTCAATAATCAATATAGGAAACAATGTAATAGTAGCATCTAATAATGAAAATTAAAAGGTTAACATTAAATAAGATCATTTCACACTCAATATTTTACATAAACAAAATTCCTACATCATCACATGGATTAATAGAGACAAAATTTAATTTTTTCGTAATGGACAATTCCCCATTATTGCAGCCTTTATATAGCTCTCAAAATTATTTACTTCAATCTGTCTTCCTATATGAGAATGGGCATATTCCCTTTCTCATATATGAATCATAGAAGAGTAGAGATAAAGATTTCTTTGTTGTACAACCAGTTGATATTCTTCATCTATGAATAAATAAAAAAAATCAATATATATGAAAGTTAATATTCTATTATGTTGTTATGATTCCTATGTGAGAATGGGCATATAGAATGAGCATATGACCATTCTCATATAGGGATAATAGAATAATAGATATAGAATTTACTAAATTCTAAAACTATGAAATATTTTTTTTTCTCTATTATTATACTATAATTCCTATGTGATACTGGGCATATACAATGGGGTATATGCCCATTCTCATATAGGAATCATAGAAGAATATTAGAGAGAAAAAATGTTGCACAATGGGTAATTATCAACCATGCATTGAGGGAAAGAAAACCATATGATATTCTTAAAGACGTAGCAACATATTTACACAAATTTTTAATTCAACTGTATATTTATTATGCACTACTCAAGGGATATTATATAGCCAAAAGCATAG
Organism: Taxus chinensis; assembly: GCA_019776745.2. Lineage (NCBI taxonomy): Eukaryota > Viridiplantae > Streptophyta > Pinopsida > Cupressales > Taxaceae > Taxus > Taxus chinensis. The sequence goes on along the minus strand of CM034151.1, from coordinate 546,587,047 downwards.
CTGAACCAACTCCTAATAAATAGGGAGATGTTATAACAAATAACTTGGAATACTATTCATGGGTACAACAATAAAAAAATATATTACAAAACATAAGTGGAGCACTAAATAGTATATTTCTTAACATTCCCCCCTTAGCGCGAACATGGGAGAAAAAAATTGAACTTATTTTTTAGCATGTCGCCCGTGCATGCTCATGATCTGGATGGTTTTATAGTCCACAACCAACAACCTCAACAAGGATGGTTTTACAGGACAACCAATAACCCAAATATCATGGTGTTGCTTTTCCTTGTGCTTTCTTCTATCCAATATGTTTGTCCTTAAGGGAACTATGTAGGAAACACTGCTCACTGGATAAAAAATTGAAAAAGGAGTTAGAAATGGAAATGGAACATTGAGATCATGTTCCCCCCTCAATGTGATCATTTCACTTATTTAACATAGAACATGAACTCTGAAATAGAATATTACAATTGAAACAAACTCACATAAATACTATCACCACAAATTCATGTGGCCCCGTTGTTGGTGACTGACGAGAGGTCGTTGATCGACCTCTATCCTCTTGTTCCTCCATCCTCCAGTATATGCTTCTTAATTCAGCAGATTTGGAATTTGAGGCTCAAACTTTGCATGTCGATTTTAGAAGAGAACCTTCTGCCATAATTTTGACATATTTATTGGATGTCGGGTTTGCCCAAAAATGCATATGTATAAGAGAGATATTTTTATTTGGTACTCTTGACACACTTTATTGATGACTTGACAATGAATTTTGACTCTAACAAGAGGAAAATAACCCTAAAATCACCTACTTGACTCTTTTACGATGACTTCTAAAACTTACTATTAATGATAAATAAAACAATGTGTAATAGGAATTATGATTAGCTTTTAAAGTAATAATTTAATGATATGGATTTGATACAGAAAAAATAATTCTATATAACATGACTAAAAATAATTTTACCAAGACTTTGAATGAGAAAAAGACTCATTTATTTTAAGAGACTAATGAGAACTCATACTTTGTTTAGAGTGACTGTTGAATCGACTACACTAATGAATGACATGCATATGACTATAAACACATTTACGATGACTCTAATTTTTTTTTAAAATGGTTGTGACTTGAGGAATACTAACAATGTATTTAAAAAAAAATCAACAAACTGAAATCTAATATGACACTTATGGAAAAATTAAACTTGACCTTACCTTAACTTTTCAAATCATTAGTTGATTGACACGGTTTTGGACACAACAATGGATCATACGAATTATGGAAAAATGTTTGAAGAATGATCCATGTGGAAACATTCCTGTGAAGAGAATCTCTTCATTTAAAATGATGAAGTACCAAACAAAAATCAATACTCAAAGTCATTGCAGATCAAAGTTGGCTCCCAGTAAAATATGAAAAGCACGTCCACTTTCAGAAATATAAATACGTGGATTGAGCTATGAACACATATGTAAATCTAAAATGCTGACAGTTGTATAGGAACGGTTTGAATGCAAAATTAGTGATTAAATAATAATGAATGGCCATTTGAACTGATCGAGCAGCTATGTAGCCTAGAGAGATCTTAGGGAAGCTCAGATTTCTAGAGATAAATGTGAATGAATTGATTGGAGTATTCAAAGCCAGCGATTGAGGAAGTTGGAATGGAACTTTTGGAGTCAAAGCTGATTCTTTCTCTCTAAGGTGAAGATGATTTGATGTTTCTTGTGTTGTACTATCTAATGGAAGAGAAATCAAAAATATTTATCTCAAAACCATACATTCATTTCTCCTTGGTATGCAACGATTAGCTAGTATGAGGTGTAGTTGAAACACCAATACAAAGATGAAAAAGATCTCTAATGATCTATCTAATAATTCTTTTGCATACACGTGAAAGTCTGAGTCAAACCATGGAAAGTAGATAATAGATTGAATGGACTGTATCGAAGATTCCAATATTTTTCACAATGAATGGATGCAGCCAAAAACTGGTCTAATACTTGTGTAGGCTTGTGATCACTCTTGATGTAGAGAACTAATAACAAAAAAATCTAACAATAATATTTCTAACTAATATAGTGTGTTAAAAATATCTCTCCATTGCTCTCTGCTGCTGATCTTCCGCTGAAACATGGTTAAAAAAACCCCAAATCACCCTGGCCACGTGTTTGGTGAAAACCCTAATACGGGTAGCAGCGTTGGAGAAAAAATACGCTCTGTAGAGAGTCGTGATCTCTCATGGATTAACCTAGCATTTGGTAAAGATACTCCCGCTGCTGAAAGAGTCAATGAAAAATCAGTGGAAGGTGGTGGTGCAGTCTACACTGACAGATCCGTGGCTACTGGTAAAAATATGAATGGAAATAAGGAATTCAGGGGTCCTTCTCCCACGAAGTCACAGGCCCGAGGGTTTGGAAAAACCGGCTTTGGGTCAAGCTCACGACATGGGGTCTCTATTGCTCCCCTCAATGGAGAAAATGTAGTTTGGCAGAGTGGCGGATCTGATTCGATTCCTGCACTCTTTCCTGAAGTGCTGAGCCAGGGAGGTGGGAGGGATACAATTAATGGGAGATCCAGTGGTCCCTCCTTCACCGATATACTATCTAAACAGTCAAAGAATACTGCAAATACTACTATGAAGCCTGCTGAGAAAAATCCATGCATTACCTTCGGAGAGGAAGTCCTTGAAACAGAGTCTTTCTATCAAGAACATGCCTTAATCTGTAGATTCGTTGGACTTTGGCCTAGTTTACCAGTCCTACATGAATGGATCTCCAAGCACTGGATCCCGCTTCTAGGAGGAAGGTTAGATCTCTACCCATGTGCTAAAGGTATCTTCATTGTTGCTTTCGAATCCATAGATGATAAGGTTATCATTTCTAATCAGCTTTGGCTCTGCCAGAAAAAATACCTTATTTTAAAACCCTGGTTCCCATCTTTCAACCCTCTCACTGAATCTTTCTCATGCAAACCGATTTGGATCAGATTACCCCACCTTCCCCTGTAATTCTTGGATCATAAATGTCTGATAGCCATAGGCAATACATTGGGTACCATCATTAACATAGACTCCCAAACCTCTGAATTCACGCATACAACCTATGCAAGAATTCTTGTTGAGGTTGATACCTCTAAGGATCTTCCAGCTCATATTGAGCTAAAGGTGCAAAATCAAACTTGGAGCCAACCTCTGGACTTCGAGGGCATACCTTTTAGATGTAGGAATTGTTTCTCTCTGGGACATTCTGCTGTTAATTGTGAAATGATAAAACACAAAAAGGAGAACGCTAACTGGTGGAAAAATGCTCTCCCGGAACATTTGAGATTCGATCCTCTGAATATCCCTGTTGCTGAGAAGGAAGACATATTGGAGTCGGTCCCTGAAACTCCTTTGAACGAGCTCAAAAACCATGCAAATAAAGAGTCATCTGGGGAGGAGACACAGAGCATCAGAATTACTGAAACAAGAAAGTTCACAACAAATAAGGAGAATATTCCTAGATCTCATTGCTCATACAATAATTTTCAGCCAATTAAGGATTTTGAAGTTCTCATTCCTTTACACAAATCTATGGATGAATGGAGTACTGTTCGTAACAAGAAGAAAACTGCTCGAATTGAAAATAGTAGTAATTAATTGGAAACAATAGTAGAATGGTTGTTGGTCTTTTATGTAGCTGTTGGGCAGCTGTTCTGTGGTTTAGGTGTTGTTTAGTTGTTGTTTTTTAGCTTTTTTTTCAGCTGTTGGTTTGTTGGTTACAGGTTCTCTTGGTAGATTGTTTTCTGCCGTTGGGCTTATTGTTCATATCTGGATCCTGATCCTCTTTGGTTATGTTACTTTGGCTATATCTGGCTTTTGAGTCATGTTGTATAAGGGTATAGTCCCTTTCAAAAAACTATTTGCCAATAAAAAAAAAACTAATGTAGTGTGTTAACTTATACAACAATAATAATACACAAAAATATGTACATGTTGACAAATACATTGTCACAAATGGAGACTTCCTCTATATTTCACAAAAATATCACTAAGAAAAACAAGATCATTGATCTATGAACACATAATATGGGACAATATGGAATGCTAATTTCCCATGGACTACTCTCAATAAAACATTACATGCATATGACTATTTCACTCTAATACTAAATAAAGATGCAACAATAGATTTAAACAAATTATGAATTTAACCATATATTTATTATGCACAGTACAATGGCTATTATATAGCCAAAAGCATAGCCAAACCACCTCCTAATAAATAGGGATGTGTTACAACAAATAACTTGGAATACCATTCACGGGTACAAAAATACAATAATATATTACAAAACATAAATTTAGCACTAAATAGTATATTTCATAACAATTATTCATCTCTGAATAATTCAAAAGAGAAGAGTTAGAAAAATTCATGCCTGTGAATGGATTGGTGTTTCTTAGAAATTTCTGTGATATTTTTTGCTTCACAATCCAAAACCGTCTAACGAAAGAGAGAATCCAAAATCAAAAGTATAAACATCATCAATCAAATAGCTCGCATGAAAGGAAGCATTCTAGCGATATAGAGGAGGTCGAAGTGGAAAGGATGAACCAAAAAAGTAGAGAGATCAAACAATATCCCAGAAAGTTTCCTCAAATCTTGTGCTTCACAAGGTGAAACGATCTAACAAAATGAGAAAATGCTTTTTCTAATATATGAATATTGCAAGAATAATAGATGTAAAATCTAATTTGTTTTAGAATGGTGAGTTTCACATTCTCATAGCCTTCATAAAGATATTAAAAAGTAGATAGTAAAAACAATAATCAAACTTCAAAGGTTGCATGCAATAACTTTGTGGTAAAGATTCAAATTCCCAAGAACTCCACTGGCCTAAAACATAAAGTGTCATTAATATCTCCATTGTGCTACATAGTGACATGGATTAAATTCCATCAATATCTCCAATTTCCCTCTAACAAGCGGTCAAAGAGATGTTTTAAAATAAGTACCTTCAAGTAATAAATAAATGGTGGTCAACAATATATTTACATGGTGGTCTCACTATGTCATGGTCAGAAACAAATATAAATTTTAAAATTTTTTCATACTCATGTTTTAGGTTATTTAAATTTAAAATACACCTTGACTGTTTTAGAATATAATGGAGGTAGGTTTTCCATTAGTAGATATATGTGTACAAAAATCCATGGTAATTGGATGATCTACACAAATAACTATACAAAATTTAAATGACATAATCCCATTCTATACAACATGGGAATATCTCTGTTAATTACATGGTAATTGATGGAATATGTGAACAAAAATAAATGACAATGAGAATGGGAATGGTTGTAAACAATATATTTACATGGTGGTTTCATTATTTCATAGTCAAGAACAAATGTATATTCTAAACAATATCATAGCCATGTTTTAGGTTATTTAAATCTATAATAATTTGATATAAATTTTAATACTAGAGATCTGAGAGAGAGAGAGAGAGAGAGAGAGAGAGAGAGAGAGAGAGAGAGAGAGAGAGAGAGAGAGAGAGATGGATGCATGGCACTTGGAAAATTAATAAAATTGTGGGATAATATACAAGATGATTAAGCTCAAATAATTACTTGTATTGGAATGTTTAGAATGGGCATATGCCAATTCTCAAACAAACAAACTTTTGGTCTTGTATTGAATTGGAGGTATAGGATGTCAATTCTCATAGCCTTTATAGAGGTTTTAATTTAATGATTAAGTTAAATATTGCTTTATAAACAATCTTCCCTTTCTCACATCCTTTATAGAGGTATTAAAAATATTTAATCTCATTATTACTTGTATAGAATGGGTAGATGCCCACTCTTATTTGTGAATAAAAGAAGAATAACAAAATGAAAATCTATTTTATTTTAAAACATTTATATGAATCCTACATGATATGAAAATGATTAAATTCAATATTGCTTTTACAAACAAACTTCCCATCCTCACAACCCATTCTATAAAGTTTACAATCATATAAATATATTGTATGATGAGAACTACATAAGGCTTGATCCATCTCAAGGGTATGTAGTGCAACATTTGGCTCTGTCAGGGATAGTCCATCTAGTATAGTAAAATTCTCAATAGTTACAAAAAAAAATTGTATGTTTGTATGAGAATTGTTTTATGCCCATTATAAACATTCTTTCACTAGAAATATTTTATATCTATAAGGGTTGTGATAACGCACAACTTCCCATTTTAAAAAAAACTAAGGCTATAAGAATGCAAATATTTTCATTCTAAAATAAATTAAATTGTGTCTCTATTATCCTTTTATGATTCTTATATGAGAATGGGCATATGACCCTTCTAAACATCCAGTCTTATCTATGTTTCCTATATGAGAATGTGCATCTTCTCATTACAACCATTTTTATAATATAGTTTTTAGCATTTTCATATATTAAGCAACATATTCTTCCTCCATATTTTCCATATGAGCAAGGACATACTCCCGCTCTATAAAAAATATAGATATAACATCTATTCAATACAATAAGGAAATGTAACTGATTTTCAATACCGGATGCAAATGTAACATCTATTTAGTTGGATTTCTACATGATGGACACCCAAAACAATCAACAATGCTACCTCATTATTATCATTTTTAATCTCATATTCACTCATACTACTACTTGAATAATTCAGGTCTTACACTATTATCAAATTTTCACTCATATTACAAATTAAAGGACACCCATAAGAATCAACAACACTACTTCAATATTATTATTTTCTAAGAGTCTGAATTTGTGCATAAGAATGTAGTTACTAATATATAATTTTCATATAAAGTTCTTATTTCACAATTTTTTTCCTTACCAATAATGTCCCTCATATCATCTTTCACCATCTCGTCCTCCTCTGAGATGCTAAGGTGAAGCTTAAGCCAACACTTTTTGCTTCTCCGTTGCAGTTAAACCAGCCTCTTTTGAATGTCGATAATTATGTTTTTAAGCCCAGACAACTCATATCTGATGGAATTTTGAGAAGTAAAAAAATTCTTTCAAGCCTTGATATATTTCATGAAACTATATACCATGTCCTCCCCAGCCTCACCAAGAGAATCAATGTCCTTTTCCACCTGTAGAATCCTGAGGGAAATTTTTTCCAATGCCATACTCCAATTAGAATCTAACTTTTCCTTTCCTTTGGAAGGTTCTCCTTTGATATCAGAAAAAGAAACACCAGTTGCAGTATCAATAACCTTATTCTTCCTCAGTTTATTCATTTGTTCAGCCAGAGTACAATTTTCATCGAGGCCCTCCAAATTCATATCCAAATCCTATCTCTCCATATTGCCAACATCATCTAAATTGTTTATTGATGACATAATAGACTCTTTTATGTCATATGATCCCAAAGAGGAGGAATTTCCATCATCCTCAGTATTGTTTGCATCATCATTCAATAAGCTTCTAAACTTCTCAGATTTAGTGAAATCTGTAGAACCCAAACATAATAAGGTCATCATCAATCCTTGATGACAAGGGATTTTCAACTTTCTTTTTTGGAAATTCTCGATTGATTTGTGTAGGGAACGATTGCTAAAGAAAGGAAAATTATAATGCATACCATGATGGATATGAATTAAAATAGGGAAATGGTGAGCATAAAGTACCTTGTACCTACCCTCCATGGTAATAAATTGCATCAAGTGTAGGGAAATTTGATTGAAAGGATCAGGTAAATAAACTCTCTCAAAACCTGCACAATGATGTCTTAGTTTCTCTTTACCCACCAAAATTTTTCCCATCTCCTCATCACATTTTTTCTTTAGTTTGTAAATCACCCTCCCCGCATTCTTCATCCCAACCACTATAAAATCCATAGAATTTGGTATAGAAAAATCCCTGATACTAGCCCAACCATCCTTCCAATGACTGGAAAAATCCCTGTTCAAGGATTCTTCGTGTCTTTTAAAAATTTGAAAGAGAGATGACATACCTACTTTTCTAGCATCATCCAAAATCTTCTACTAATCCCATTGGTTGAATAAGGTTCTAGAAGAACTAGATCACCACCCATAGTTTTTGTTTCTATATTAAAGTGGCATTAAAACCAATCCAGTTTGAAACCTTATTGTCCATACTAAGAATAATGATCATACTTTATCTAGCCCTCCTCTAAACCAAATTTCCTTTCTAAAACCAACATAAGCACTTATATCATCCAACCTCTAACATTTATCCTCATTACTTCTTACTTTTCCTTTACCCAATACTAACATAGAATGATTTTCAATCATTTATTAACATTATAATGACACAAAAAGTTCCACCTCTTGAACTTTTATTTGTAAGGTAAACTGTAGACTTGTTCCCTTCCCTGTAGACATATTATAGGAAATCATTTCAAAGGATGGTTCCATGTCATTCTCCCATTATTTTTATTCTAATAAAAGAAATATTTATCTTAATCATTTTAATAACTCTTTAAAGGCTGCGAGAATGGGAAGCTGGTTATTCTAAATCTAATTCAATTTTATCTCTATTCTTCTTTTATGAATCCTATATGAGAACTTTTATTTTCCCATTCAATATGTGATTGAACTTATTAATTAATTTGATAACTATGATAATGAAGAGATCCCTTTTCTAAAATAAAGTAAATTTTCTCTTTTTTCCTTAATATATGATTTGAATATGAGAATGGGAAATTTACCATTCTAAAACAAATTAAATTTTATCTCTATTCTTCTTCTATGATTCCTATAAGAGACTGGGAATCTTCCCATTCAATACAAGATAAAAAAATGTTTGTATGTAAATGGGCATATGATCATTCCAAACATTATAATGCAAACAATATTCAACTTAATAATTTTAACAAGTCTATGGGAATGGGTATCCAACCATTCACTAGAAACATAAAAAAGGTTATAGGTATGAGAATGGGTGAATGCCCATTCTAATCATTGCAATATAAATAATATTGAAATTGATTATTCCTAATGGGAAAAGTAATATGATATAAGAGTGAAAAGGAATGGTCAATCTAATACAATAAATATTTAACTTAATCAATTTAAAAACTATATGAAGGTTGTGATAATGGGTAGCTTGCCATTTTAAAATGAAATAGATAACATTTATATTCTTCTTTTATGATTCCTATATGGGATTGGGAAGTTTTTCATTCGATACAATATTAAACATAATCATTTTAATAGCTATGAAATATGTGATTATGGGGAACTTCCCATTCTAAAACAAATTAAATTTTATCTATATTGTTCATATATGATTCCTATATGACAATGGGCATCTTCCCATTAAATACAAGAAATAAATGTTTGTTTGTACGTAAATGGTCATAAGCTCCTTCTAAACATTCTAATACCTCTATAGGAATGGGTACCTCACAACTCAATGGAAGATATTTTTTTGTGTTTGTATGAGAATGGGCGTATACCAATTTTAATCATTGTAATATAAGAAATATTATAATTTTCCTTTTCAGTAACTCTATGAAGGCTGTGAGAATGGGAAATTTTCCATTATAAAAAAAGTTATATTTTATCTCTATTATTATTTTATGATTCCAATTATGACAATGAGAATTTTCTCATTAGATACAACATTGAACTTAATCATTTTAATTCATATATGACAATGATTAAGTTCAATATTGCTTAGCTTGGCAGGTGAGATTTACCATTCAGCTTGGCAAGTTTCCTGGCCAGACCAGCTTGGTAGGTCAACTCACCCACCTAGCTCGGTTGGTCAGTGCGTCAGCCTATCTCGGCAAGTTAGCTCACCCAGGTGGTAAGACCACTTTGTATTTTGGTAAAATCATAACATGTAGCTCCCTGTATTAGAATGAAGGATTGGAAGTGGATTTCTTATATATACATTATAATTTTGGCTATGAAGTCACAAGAGTTCCATTGGGCATTGAGAATGTCATACATTTATGCAAGGGAATGATCTTGTTGAAACTATGAAACTTACAGCTTAAACATAGTAAAACTAGCATAAACAACCATATTTAGATGCATCCATTTATAACTATGATCACGTTAACAAGTATGAATGTCTTACAAAATATTGAAGTGATATTCTTAATACCCATATCAAAAAATACAGAAGATCAAAAATAGGGAATTATTTTTAAACTCTGAATAGAATACAAGGGAAATAAACCCAAATGATATTCTTCATCTCATAATAATTCAACATAAAAGAGTTAGAATAATTCATACCTAAAATTTTATTCAAATCTTGTACTTCACAAGATGAAACAATCTTACTAAATGGAGGGAGCCCAAAGCGAAGTGGTTCAATAAAAAATCAGAGGGAACAAACAATATCTCAGATTCTTTTTTCAAATATTTTTCTTCACAGGATGAAACCGTCTATTGAAATAAAAACATCCTAAAGCAGAAAGGATGAACAAGTAAGAACGGAAAACCTTGCAATTCCCAAGACCTCTACCATCATCAAAAATAAAAACCACCATCAATATCTCTACTGTGCCACAGAGTGGTGTGAATTAAATCAAAATTCCATTAATTTTGCCAATTTACCTCCAACGAGAGGCCGAAGACATGTTTGAAAAATAACTACCTTCAATTAATAATAAATAAATGGTGGTAAATAATATATTTACTAATTAATGGTCTCATTATGCCATGGTCAAAAAAATATATAAATATTAGACAATATCTTAGCCATGTTTTAGGTTTAATACTTGTACTTAAAATGAAATTCACATTTTCAAAAAAAATCATAGCCATGTTTTAGGTTTATTAAATTTAAAATAAAATATAAATTTTAAACTTCAATCTTCAATTGAGAATCTTGGAGGAGGAAGATGGAGGGAAGGAGCTTCAGAAAGACGTGACTCGGGATCATCCACAGAAATAATCCACCAGTACTCATGGAGCCCCTCTAATTGTCTTAAGAAAAATTAGTTTCTTGCTAGATGTTTTAGGATTTCTAGCTGACTATTGGCAAGTTGTTTCTGCATGTGTTGTAAACTATTTAGTTTTTGTTTATCTTTTTATCATTCACGCGGACTTGGTTTTTCTTGAGTTAAGCTTGTTTAACTCTATTTTTTCCTGTTCTTATTTTTTTATTTATTTTTTGGCTTTCATGATGTATCTCTCTTTGTAAGGCCTATGGGAACCGATCCCTACTTATTACCTAATCTAATAAAAAATATAAATTTTAAAATTTATCATAGTCATGATTTGGGTTATTTGCATTTAAAATAAAATATAAATTTTAAACATTATCATAGCCATGTTTTAGGTTGTTTTTTGAATTTAAAATTAATTGATACTAATATACAATAGAGAGAGGGAGAGATACATGCATGGATAATTAGTAAACTTGTGAGACAATATACAAGATGTTTAATTTCAAATTTTAGTAGTATAAATTTATATATGACATGTTATACATAGTATGAGTATTAGTATTTACTTTTCTATTACGATTGGAAATAAGATATATGAATAATATATTTAAAAAATTATTGCGTTCTACACCTTATCCATTCATTAGTGTCTCGTTGTTTTCAATAATTTTTTTTTTGGATAAGGTAAAAAAATTTGGTTTTGAAGGGACCAAAAAACCCTTTACATAGATAGAAGAAAGGTTTAACAAATAAAAAAACAAGAAGCCAAGGGAGTAGAGTAAAAAAAAACTTGACAAAAGGCCACCTCAAACTAGAGCCATACCAAACCAAGTTTGAATATTAACCATTACATTTTTTCAAAATATTTTTTAAAATAAAGAAAGAGACTAACAAACTAAGAAGTACCACAAAGGAACAATGAACTACAAGAGGATAGAAACATGCCAACCATTAATTCTCCTTGGCACTAGACATACTGCAAGTTCTATCACTCAGTTTATTGTTCTTCCTATTAGTCATTTGATGATCACATGTTTTGTCCTTTTATCCTCCTTTTCCTCAGGTTGGGTGTCCAAAATCTCTGTATTATCATTTCCATTAGTCTCAGAATCAGTGGTATGTTCAGTGTTAGAATTTCTAAGTATAAGTCTCATTTTTTGCTTTTTTGTTGTCCACTTTAGCCACTTGGTCCTAAAGAATAGAAACCCTTTGCTCCATGAAAAATTCAACATATATGCAACTAATTCTCTTGTTTTGGACTTCAATTTTATGGTGACAGTTCTTCAGATCCTAGATCAATTTTTTATTGACAGTAAGAATGGTGTCCACAGTCGACTCGGATCTCATTAACCTTGCTTCCCAATCCACGGAATCTCTCTCTACTATAAGAGACCCTCACCCAAATTCTGAAATCCCATTTTTAGATTACATAGAACATCAAAATCCCTTTTGGGGTGTTTTTCCCTTTATTTTTCTTCATCCATTTAATAGTTGATGTTAGGGTTTCATGGCTAGAATCGGTGTCACTGCATCCACCGGCTGGACAGGGATAAGGGGTTTACACTTTTTCATTAAAAGGAGAATCAGAACCTGATGCAATAGGACATCAATTATCTTGTTTTTAAAATTGAAAATGGTGGATAACAGGGACCTATAGAGGAGAAAAGATAGACTCATTGCTTGATTCTGTCAGAGGTAGTTTAGGATGGAAAGGTGATAAGATAATATCTTCCAAAATTTTCCTTCTAGAGTCAAATATTTCATCACAACAAGACAAATGCCAGCCCAATGACTAGGGATACAAGTATGAACAATGCCATCGTCATAAGAAACAATATGTTCACTGGGATACAAAAAAGTGGCAAGCACATTTTTCCTTCTAGTTTTATCTGTAAATATTTTAAGATGATCCATAGTAAGCCCTATTATCTCAACTATTGATTCTTTAGAAACCCATATTTCAAACCCCCTAATATTGAATTCCCCCTCAACCCAAGCATTTCCAAAATACACAGAAAGAAAGGGGTTATTACCTTTTAATAGCTGGATATACTTGGTGAAGCCACCTCTACGTAGTAACTTCTAAAGGGTGGAGTTGTTTTTCAGATGAAGGAAGGAAGTTGTCTCAGTTCTGACCCTTTCGCCTTGCATTTTTTTTTTAAGCACATTGTTTCCCTTTGAGATAAAATAGGGTGGAGTCGTTAATATTAATTTTTTTTGAATAAATGTAAATACACATGAGTTGTATCCTTTTTTTAAAAAAAGAGGATCTTTTTGAACTCCTGAGCATGTGAAACTCATTTTCCATCACTACACTACCTCCGAGTTCGAATCATCATTTATCAAATTTAAAATTATTTTCCAAGGTATAAATGTCCCTAGCCACGTCATCAAGTCGGTCATGTTGTTTCCTTGACTGGAAAATGCATCAACAAGTTTATTACTTGCTCTGTAGGTGTGTTGGATATCCACTTTGTCAAATTATTCCAACATTTCCTAGGCTTCCTTGTTGATGTTAATAAGTTTCCATCCACATTTTATTTTATCCCTGAGTGCATTGATTTCACATAATGAATCACCCTCTCTGATGATAGATTTAATATTTAGATCCCTACACAACATTATAAAGTATGGCCTTAGTTTCTTCTTAATTGTTAGAGTGGTTACTGAGGGGCTCTACATAAGCACCAAGACATCTAGCAAAATGATCACACACCATACCCCCTGGAAAATATCTCCTTCTATTTAGCAGACCCATCAAAATTGAGTTTGAAACATCCTTCAGGGGGTCTAGACCACTTAACTCTGTTGACATCCTTCTCCTTAGCTGGGTTGTTAGGGATAATATTCATACTGCTAAGAATGCTTTTTTCCCAAGCCGAAAAAACCTTGGATGATTTTATCTTTAAAATTTTGGAATTTTCTATAAGATTATGTCTCACGTATTCAATAACCTTATTCAGACTTGGAACTTTGTTCCTAAAAAATCCCATCATTTCTTTAATCCATAGTCCCCACAGAGTATGTAGGAGGGAAAGTTTCCAAATTTCTTTGGTCATACCATGTTTGAAATTGGAACTCCATTGGTCTGAGAGTAAGACCACATCCCTAGGGAGAACCATGTAAATATTGAAAAAACTAAGGACAACAGTGAAGACTTGAAAGGAGAACAAGCATTCCAGGAAGAGATGTTGAATTGACTCTTCTTTACATTTGTGAAGATTACGTCTATTAGTAATGATCACCCCCCTCTTCCTTAATCTAATCACAACTAGAATCTTTCTTTTAACCACTTCCTAGAAAAATATTTATTTTTGGTATAGGTTCTTATTCCAAAACCTTCCTCTAGAGGATATTGGGTTCTATGTGCTCAAAGTTAAGCAAGTAACTTGGCTTGACCTCATATTCCCCGATGTCCATGGTTTTCCATATCAACTCATCTTGTCCTCTGTGTAGAGGTATGTGATATTCCTTGATGGGTTGATTGAGTTATTCAAAGGGATGTAAATTCCCTAGATAGTGAGGGGGTGGCTATAGTTTAACCCACTTCCTTTCTTTGTTCTAATAGCTACAAAATCACTCTCCCCCTACCTAAGATCCCTCCATGGTTATTTAGTCTTGAGGGATTTATCCTTAATATATGGGTGTTCCCATTATCTTATCTTAGTACCATCCTCTAGGTTTTATTTATTCCCTTTGACAAGAAGCTTCAAAGTTTGACAAAGATTATTCCAAAAGATTTATCCTCTAGGTATCTCCCAAATCTCCACCAAAGTGCTGCAAATATTTTTCTTTCACAATATTGATCGATTTTCCCTCTTCTATGTGTAATCCCCAACCCCACCTTCGCTATAAGAGCTTGATTCATGAATTGAAGATTCTTCATTGCAAGACCTCCTTTATCCTTGGGTGTGTGACCTTATCCTAGGCAACTAAAGGAATTCTATTCTTTTCTTATGATCCGGTACAAAAACAAAATGAATGCCTTCAATAGCTTTCTTGATTATCAAGCGTAAAGTGAATATGGACATGATGAACACTGCAATACCCTGCAATCAACTCTGAAGATGTTGGGATTTTTTGGCCTGTGAAAACAATGAGCCTTTCCAAGAGGTGATTTTTTTATGAAACCTCTCTATCAATTTTTCCATTCCCCTTTCTCTAGCTTCTTTCCACAGAGACACACTCCAAGATAATTATCTGGGATATTTTTTATATTGCAATATATGTTTTCAATAATGAATACGAGAAAGAGGAGAGGGGATTATTATTTCCTCATTGATGACAAAGGGAAATCCTATCATTTGGTACTAATACCATATTTACTAATATTACATTTTTTTCTTATTTTGATTTTTTGTTAAATTTAATGAGTTGTATTTTTTGAATATTTATCTTTGATACTTATCAAGTTTCATTATAAATATCTTGAATGTAGATAAAAATAATTACATCTACGACATGTGTTTTGTGTTAAAATCACTGATACTATAATTTATGGTTGTAAAAATGATAAAAAAGATATAACTTATAGTACTCACATCAGAGGTTAATATTAGATGTTGTAAATAATGAGATAGTACCTTGGAATAACATTTAGAGCAATTATTTTTTATTCTTTTTTGAGAAAAAAATATTAATGTTTGAAAAATTGAGTAATAAGAATAATGAAAATGAGGCAATACACATAGAAATAATGGTAATATGTTCATTCTCATACAAAAAAAAACATTTTTATCTTGTATTGAATGGGAATATTCCCATTCTCATATAAAAACCGAAGAAGAAAAATAGAGATAATATTTAATTTGTTTTAGAATGGACAATTTCCCATTCTCGTATCCTTTATAGAGATATTAAAATGATTAAATTCACTATTTATTCAATGAGTTAGAATGGTTAGAATAGGCATATGCCCATTCTCATAGAAGAAAAATAGAGATAATATTTAATTTGTATTAGAATATATAGTTGCACATTCTCACATCCTTTATAGAGATATTCAAATGATTAAGTTCAATATTGCTTCCATGAGGTAGAATGGTTAGAATAGGCATATGTCCATTATCATACAAACAAAGAGTTTTATTATTGTGATGATAATGGGCATATGCCCATTCTCCTACAAACATAGTTTTTTATCACTGTGATGAGCATGGGCATATGCCCATTCTCACAAACTCAATATAGAAAAAAAGAAAAATTCTCCTATGTGAAATATAAAGAATGAATGACAATTAGATCCTTTTATGAGAATGTTTATAATTGACAGATGCCCATTCTCATAGTCAGGGAATATTGGAAGTATGAGGAATTCTTGTAAAAGTATTATATGATATGTTACTATTATGAATATATTTGGATGAAGTGGTTAACAATAAAGTTTCTAATTAACTTCTATTTAGCCTCTTTTTATTTATTTCTCATGTCAATTTAAATTCAACCTCATCTATTTAATACCTCTATAGGTATGGGTACTGTATGATGGAAAAAGTAACATGCGAGCATGGGAATCTACAAGTACCCTTTCCTTGTACCTAACTTCCTGAGGTCGTGTCGAGACAACCGGTGAATGTTGAATGGATATATATGAGCTAATCGGGTAATCTTAAATCCTCAATACGCAATAACATAATCTGTGAATCTAAGGCGAAGAAGGCCCTCCTAATCTGGATTGGTGTGATGGCTCATTCAGATATAATGGCTGCTTGAAGGCTCCAATTGATGTCGAGCTCTGTCGAGATCCTATTTCTTGGTTGTTGGATACGTGGGAAGTGACCTATAGGAGCTTTGTATATATCTCCAGACAAGGTCATGAAAGTAGTGGCAGGGTCATTTTTTAGTGGATTTTGTGGTTAGCTATGGGTAGTTTTTTGGTCTAGCCTAGAAAATATTGGGTTGATTGGCTTCTATGTTTAATACAAAAAATTGTGATATAATATCTGGCGGGAGTGGTGAAGATCTAAACACCAGCGTTCGCAAGCCGGTGTCAATACTTGACTGATTTGTAGGCCTGTTGGGTTGTGGGACTTGGGGATCACAACCATGAGTACTTTGTCATTAAGGACCTGTTATGGTCATGTGAAGAATCAATCCCTTCTCCCAATTATCCAGTAATCCTATGCCTTTTCAACTTCTACGTTTAGAACTAGAAGTTGTATGATTTTCTTGGAGTACCTAACAAGTGTTCTGGCAACTTGGATACGTAAGCTAGTGTCTATATCAACGAGGAGGTATCTTGCGTTAGGCTGCAGAACCAAAGGATCACAACCAAATGTTTGTTCTCGTTCGAACCCTTGCACGGTCATTTAGGTGTTTTATCAAGGTAATCTATAATTCGGATGGTTTGACCAGAATGTGTGAGCTTTATCATCTTCAATGTTTAATCCTCTCAGTTGTTTGCTAATTGCTTGCAGGTTTGATATTGCTCAAAAGACCTGTATCCTAAGGTCCTGATCTATATCAGCTAAGGTCGTGGGTAAATTTGGTTGAGGTACTATAGGTTCAAATATATATTCTATAGGCTCTCTAGGTCCTGTGAGTGTCATACAAAGATGATTCGATCTCCAATAACATCAAATAAACTGATTACAAAAGAGGTATTTACACTATGTAAGCATCTTGCTATTTTTGTATTTTTCAATGATGTATTTCAATGAAATTGAAGAGCAGCTACTCTAGTATATCTATAAAATGAATAATTAATCTAGAAACAAAATGAAAACAAATAAAGTAGCCTAGTATGGCTATTTTCCTGTGCAGTTGTGATATTATACTAAATATCTAACTAAATATATATTTTGAATTTGAAAGACTCTCGATCCTACCTTAGAAGTGAGGAATGAATCACAGTTTCTCAGAAACTATCAATCCCCGCGGCTTCCCTGGTGATATCGATAGTGAACTTTTAACTGAAATGAAATAATTCACTACTCTATTTAATACGTTGTAACTAGAACTTTGATAGCTCAAACCTGGCGTTTACAGAACAATGGTAAATCTAGTTGTGTGTGATTTCATCCCCTTAGTGTGATCTCCTTGTTCCTTCATGTCCTCGTGAATCCAAAAAGTTTGTATATGATAGTATAAACAGAAGATAACAATTGAACAATGACAACTTTGGATATAGACCGAATATAATGCGAGTAGGGAGAGGGATAGCGCAAGTGAACAGAGCTTGACTATGCAATTCCTAGTGGGATTTATTACGGGAATACAACACAAGTGTACCGAGAGTTTTAGAAAATATCCTTGTGACAAAATAAAAACCTGTAACTTTAATGAATTCTATTCTAGAAATGAAGCTATTCTATGTTTTAAAATGACTGTATGCAGCAGCAATGAAACAAGACTTGAAACAAGAAGATGATATGACCTCCAAAGTGCCAACAATGGAAGCAAAACTTGAAACTAACAAAATCCTAAGCAAGAAATTGGAAAAAACTGAACAAGAGAATTGAGAGGATGAGGGGCCATTTGTTTGAAAATAAACCAACTATTTATAGAATTCCCCATTCACCAAAGGGTAACTTGGAATGGAACTCTTTTACCATTAAACAATGGAGAAACACTATTATAGGGAACCAAAAACATAAATACAAGCTAAGGTGGTTGAGAAAATCTAGCAAATGTTGAAAATTCACGTAAGTCGTGATCAAAGGAACGTGCTAGAAAATGCGTGAAGGACCGCCGCCCTGAGCAGGGTGGCGGTTACAGGACCATCGCCCAGGCAGGGCAACGATCACGAGACCGCCACCCTGGTAGGGTGGTGATTTCATTACTGAAGGTCAAAAAGCCAAGAATAGGGGGGCAAGGGATAAAACAAAGCACAAGGAACTTGGATAAAGCATTTGGGATGCTAACATATACTTCGTGAGCTTCTCTGGATACCAAACACCTTGTGAGGTAACTTGTATCATCATTGGGGCATGTGTAACATCGTTCCAGTAGTGCCGTACCCTACAAATTTTGGGGTACATACATATTTCCCCCTCGGAGAAGTGTTTCAGCCATGAAGAGGCGTAAAATGGTGGGTCTGGAGTATGGCGGTGCCAAAACGGGAAGCTAGAAATTATACTTGACACACCCGTGTGTCGAAATGATGCCATCCAAATTCTCGCTACCTACAAAATGAAAAGAGGACTCAAGTGCAAATAGATAAAATAAGTCGAGAAAATAAATACTAAATTAATATGAAATGAGGACTTACCATTTATGCGAGGTTTATAACTTACCTCCGTCAGCGCTCTGACCCTGCAAAAGACATTCAAAATCAAATTAAG
Source organism: Taxus chinensis (assembly GCA_019776745.2). Taxonomy (NCBI): domain Eukaryota; kingdom Viridiplantae; phylum Streptophyta; class Pinopsida; order Cupressales; family Taxaceae; genus Taxus; species Taxus chinensis. The sequence continues at coordinate 546,567,854 of CM034151.1, read as the reverse complement.
AGGGCTATTTATTTAAAATGAAGTCATTTTACAATTCATTTGCATAGATTGATTTGATAGATTTTGAGCTCTGGGACCCACGGTGATGGTTTTCGACAAGAGTATAGTCAAAATGTTTGTGGTGAGATAGTGATCATGCCTCCGAGAGCGGAATGTCAACCCATGAGATATCAGGTTAGTTCTTATCGATTTACCATTTTTGCACCCAAAATGTTAAAATGTCAAAATCTTTGTCTTGGGGGGGGGGGGGGGTCATTTTTAGAAATGCTAGTGTTAATAGGGTCACTTAGGGGGGGCGCCTAATTGGTAGGCTTTTTGTTTTAGTTAAAATGGTCAATTTTTACATTTTTGAGCATTTTTAGGGCACACGACCCATTTGAACTCGCGGGAAAAGACTACCACCCTGAGCAGGGCGGCGGTTATAGGACAACCACCTTTCACTACCTTGCATAGGGCGGTGGTCCATTATAGAGTGTCAAAACAACACTTTACTTGACTTGTTTTTGCATTTTTAGCATTCTTGCATGTTCTTAATAGTTTTTCCAATGTAATTTTTTTACTAATTTACTCCTTTTTTGCGTGTATGCAGAAGGAGGAGTATATTAGATGGAGTCGGGAGAGGAAGTGTGATTGGCTCTTGGCAGTGTTGGAGGCACTTTCCCAGGTAGAGTGGGATACTCTCTAGAGGGCTGGTATATGGAGGATTGCACAGGTTCCTCATGTTACACCTGCCAATCACATATTGTGTGACTTGTTCTCATATTGGGATGTAGATCGGAACACCTTCTGATTTCCAAGAGTTAGGGGTGAGTGGTCTATCACCCTAGAGGGCGTTTACCATATACTGGGGGTTCTGATCCTTGGGCAGCGAGTTTCTCTTAAGATAGCTATATCTAGATCACAGGTGGTTCAGTGGGCCACCTACATGGGAGATGTGGTTTTATCGATGGGGTCAAAGAAGGGCGTGAGTATCCTCTCTATTATTAAGTCAGACAGTCCTTTTTCTTCACAAGGCCATCATGGGCATCCTTGCATCCAGACTGATTGGGGATAATGGAGGGGACACCCTCTTATATTACTGGTCCCCCCCATTATTGCACAGATTGAGGGCCATGGATGTGTCTACACCTGGGGAGTAGATATCCTCAAGACTACCTATCATGACTTATACAGGGTCGTCTGTTTACAGGGATAGTCACTGAGCCATCCGACTCTTGTCATGAGTTGGGTGTATGAGTATATCACCCCATATGGGAGAGGTTTAGAGGTGGAGGATCCTGGAGCCATTAGGGGCAGTGAGGTGGATGGAGATGATAGTTCTTAGAGCACCCCACCAGCCAATGGTTGCCCTAACTACTGCAGAAATGGAGGCCACTCCTTATCAGGCCATGGCAGGGGTATGGGGAGAGAAGACTGTTACACTAATTTCTTGCCAGACCACCAGCCAGTTGATAGACAAGGTGGGGAAGTTAGAGATACACCCTTTGATAGAGTTCCACAGCAGTTTGGCCTCCCGTATAGTGACATGCTTCCTTCGGTGGTGCTAGTGTATAGATCTATTAGCGAGGCTCAGGGAGGTCCTAGAGGTCGGGGGTGGACCATTGTTACACTCGATACTCCTATTGTGGCTAGGATGGTGGTACGTGCACAAGGGAGAGATGGTGCTCCTTAGGCACCCTTACTTTAGATTCCTGCCGGTCCCGCTCATAGTAGTGATGAGCCCATCGACATGGACTCTAAGTTTGAGGAGTTCACTGGGGGAGAGACTGAGGAGGAGACAAAGGCCAGGGAGATTAGTGAGACGGGAGGTGGGGGGATGATAGTGATCCTAAGTGGCATGATACCCAGGAGATCCTATAGGCCGAGAGGGCAGAGCAGAGCGGAGAGAGGGTGACTCTGGTTTCGAAGGAGTTAATCTCTCAGGACCTAGGTGGAGATGGTGAATCTGTTGCAGGCCGTCACATTGCCCCAAACGTGGGAGAGGGGCACCAGTCAGTGGTGGCATCGGTGGTAGATGTGGATCCTAGAGATCCTTCTTAGAGGCTTGGCGATCCTAGTGAGTTGTCACTCTTCTCCTAACATTTGTTTTAGTTAGACTCATCTTAGTTTGTTATTTCTTTTTGTTTCATTTACTCTTGATTCTATCGTTGATTATTTTCTAACTTGTTTTCTCCTTTGTTTACAGCAACTGCTAATGAGTGGTGAGACTTGATTCACCGAGTGTATACCAGTACCCTACTTCTCCCCTTGGAAAAGACTCGTGTTGAGCTTTCCGTGGATGTGGGGAAGCCCTCAGCAGCCGGTAGGCACACCAATGTTTTTGCCTTTTTCTGGTATGCGGCGAAGATTATGACTTCTCTCCGTATGGAGGTGGCTAGATATAGGACAGTCGAGTGCCTGGTGAGGAGGAGCCATTCTCGTAGTGAGACAACAGCTACTAGGCATGACTGTGAGCCCTCAATGAATTTGGAGTGCCGGTGTAGCCAGAGTCCTAGGTGTGGCCGTGCACCCTTTGAGGGATCCCATAGGGATTGACAGACTATTTTTGTAGTATTTTGTCAGATGTTTATACGAGTTTTTTTGTACTTTCTGGGCTCATTGAGCATTTTGACCATGCCTAGTGCATGATGGCATTGTATACGAAACCTGATTTATATATATATCTTTGGATCTAGACTCTTGGTGCCTAAAATTTTGTGACTTGTTTCTATATGTGTATTTTAGATGTTTTTAGAATACTATTTTCACATTTTTAGAATGTATGCAATGGATAACAAATGATAGTAGATAGAATATTTTACTCTATATGTTTTTGTAATGCTGATATGAGATGATACTAACATACGGTAGTACTAAAATTTTGAACTCTTTGGGAAATGTTTATAATTTCTTATTATGTTGGAAAAACATGATGCATGCATGGTGATAAAGAGATGAACTTGCCCCAATCCCAAATCCACACAACTAGTAAGACGTGAGGGCTCAACACCAAGAGTTAGGAAGGGCACAATTTGTATGAGTTTTATTGATTGGAATGATGAGAGATAGAAAAAATAGTAGAAAAAACCAAATTTGGACTTACACACCCACCCTACCCAGAACTACCACCAAGATTAGCAGGCCACTTACTTTTCAGTTTATCTAGAATTAGATTCATAAATGGCAACCTGGTTGACAAAATCTTGTTTTGAGGATTTGATCTCTTTGGAATTTGGACATTTGGATATTTTCTTTCTCTTAATAGAGGTGAATTTGTGTTTTTAGCATACCAAGATTTGTTAATTTGTGTGACTGGACCCCCCATATCCTGCCTCATGCCACTAGTAAGAAGCATGGGTTTATCACCAAAGGCAGGATATAGGCGAGTAAGGGCACTTCTTTCCTTTCCCAACCTCACATCACCAGTAAGAGATGTGGGCTTATCACTAAAGGTTGATGGGGAAATGAAGTGTGTAAAATAAAACATTTTGTTTGCTTGGTGCTTTTGATTTCATTTGATTTTGACATTTCTGATCTATGAATTTGGGATATCCTTTCATTCCAATAGATTTAAGAGGGATAGATGTGACACCAAGAAGCTTCCATAACAGACTGTAGGTAAGGACAACTTCACTTAGTAGAAAGAAAGAGAAAAGCCCAGTATGCAGGTCTTGGTATGGCTTCTGTCAATGTTTTTCTATCGAAATTGATGAGAAGATTTGAAAATAGTTGATGATGCTTGGAGAGATGTGATATGAATGCTTTTGCCAATATTTTAGAAATTTGTAACAGATTGTTTTAAGAGTAAGCTCCTAGACTACCATTTTTACAAAATGGACAGAATGAAGTAGCTAAGAGACTAATGCAATGTAAGTAGATATAATGTACTAGTAATGAATTTGGTGTTTTATGCGTAAAACCACTTAAGGTGTAAGGAATTGACAATTTCACTGAATTCCTCACCTTCTAGTGTGCACAAGAGATATGCACCATTTCCATAGTCCTTCATGACTTGATATGGGCCCAACCATTTGGGTCAGAACTTCCTTCCTTCGCTAGTTTTCTTATCGATCCGGCTATCCAGTCTTAGAACTAAATCTCTTTCATATATTTCTCGCTCATAGGATTTTTTGTTGTACTACCGGCACATCCGGTCAGCATAGGCTCTGTACCATTGTTTGGCATTTAATCTGGCTTCATCAAGGCTTTCTAGTTGAGAGAGGCATGCCTCCCTATAAGATTCTTTGTCTAGAATCCCTTGTAATGAGATATGGAGACTGGGTATTTCAACCTCAAGCGGGAGAATTACTTTTGCCTGGAATACCAGCGAGAAAGGATTTGCTCCTGTTGGTGTTCTTATTGAGGTTTGATGGGCCACAAGGCTGTATATAGCTTTAAATGCCAATCTCGCTTGTTTTCCTTGACTGTTTTGAGGAGACTAGATTTTAATGTTTTGTTTGTCACTTCGGCCTGCCCATTGGCTTGAGGGTAGTAAAGAGATGTCATGTGATGGTTTATCTTTAACTTGCTACATAAATCATGGACTTCATCATTTTTAAAGGACGTTCCATTATCTAAGACAATGAATTATGGGACACCATACCTGCAGATAATTTGGTTCAGTATGAATTTGGCAATTGACCGACCCTGGTATGGTGGTGAGAGGCATGGCCTCCACCCATTTGGTAAAATATTCCGTGGCGTGTGATTATAAAATTATGGCCATCGGTTGATGAGGGAGAGAAATTCCCTATCAAGTCTAGACCCCATGTGGAGAAGGGCCATGGGAGTCGCTATTGGTTGTAGAGATTGTGCTGGCATGTGAATCTCGTGAGAGAATTCTTGGCATTTGTGGGTACTTACGTATAAATTCCACTACATCATGCTCAAGAGTGGGCCAAAAATATCCCATCCGATGTATTTTGTGAGCGGTGGCATGACCACCGAAGTGGCCTTCACATATCCCACTGTGGGATTCATGAAGAATCCTCTTGGATTCTTCTATGTCAATGCATCTTAGAAGTATGTCGTCGAAGGCTCTACGATAGAGTACTTGGTCTAAAGCAACATATTTAGCGGTAATAATGTGTAACTGCCTTCTTTGTTGTGATGTGGCATCTTCCGGGTATGTATGGTCCATGATAAAATTGATGATATCAGTATATCAGGGACATGTAGAAATGGGGGGCCTAGTTTCAACAAAGTATACACACTCATCGGGGAAGTCTAGATCTACCAGCTCACCTCCATCTAGTAGATTGTCAGCTAACCATTATGCAATGATTTGTCCCTTAACAGATTTCTGGTTCACGAACATTAACTCAAATTCTCCCATTAAGGTTATGAAATAGCCAGCTTTTTTAGATAAAGATCCTTGCGTGAGAAATGTTTGTAAATGGTCTGTCTTTACAATGACCCTTGTTTCCTGGTTTAACATGTAATGTCTCAAACATTTTGTTGCAAAATTATGGCAAGGCATTCTCTCTCTGCCTATGTGTAATGTGTTTCATAATCAAGCAACGTCCAGCTAATGAAATAGATTGCGCATTCTCGTTTGTCATCGTCTTCTTGAGCCAACATGCAGGACAACGAGACATGAGTGGTTCGTGAGTATAAGATCAAAGGGCGGTCTGGATTGGGAGGCATTAGTGTGGGTGGTGACAACAAGAAGCATTTAACTACTTTGAATGCTTTGTTGCATTCTTCAATCCAATCGACGCTATAATCTTTCTTGATTAGATTGTTGATTAGATGAATGACAAAGCTTAAATCTGGGATGAACCTTCAAATTGCACTGATTTTCCCAAGCAATGACTTGATTCTAGACTCGTCTGATGGTGGGATAATTTCAAGAATAGCTTGTATTTTGGATGGATCAACATCAATCCCTCGTGAAGATATAATGTATCCCAAAATTTTACCTCTTGTCACACCAAACACACACTTCTCTGGATTTAATGTGACACCATACTCAATTAGTCCTGAGAGGCTGATATGGAGCACTCTTGGATGATCATAGCATTTCTTGGATTTGGCCAATAAGTCATCCACATAGGATTCCAAAACTTTATGGATAAGATCATGGAATATATAAGTCATTACCCGCTGATACGTAGCGTCGGCATTCTTAAGACCAAATGGCATGGACAACGTAACAATAAGTTCCCCAGGGAGTTATGAATGTGGTTTTGGCTTGATCCTGCTTTGATATTTTAATCTGATTATACCCTGAGAACCCATCCACGAGGGACAACAATTCAAATCCAATTGTTGCATCAATGATAACATCAATGGATGGTAATGGGAAGTCATCCTTGGGACAAGCTTTGTTAATATCCTAAAAATCTATGCAAATGCGTATCTTCCCATTATTTTTAAGGACAGGGACAATATTAGAAACCCATTGCAAATAGTCAACGGGCTTGATGAATCCCACTTGGAGAAGTTTTATTACTTCCTCTTTTACCATGAGAGCCACTTTTGGCTTCATTGGCCTTTACTTCTATTTAATTGGCTTTGCATCTAGTTTAGTGACGAGATTATGTACCATGACTTGTGGTGCAATGCCCGTCATTTCTTTGTAGTTAAATGCAAAAGCCTTTTGATGTTCTTAAAGGATTTAGGTGTGTATTTCTATCTCCTCTGGAGTTAATAAGGATCCCAACTTCAAAATTCTTGGTTCCTCCTCCATTCCAATGTTTATATCAATGGTTTCTTCTATCAAAGAAGTGTTACCTTCTTCAAATTCAAGTGGGGCTAGAGGTAACTCCAAGCTTTCTCCATTTTCTATCTCGTAGATATCTAGATCTTTATATGGAGGAGACTCTATCATGGGATTTCCAAAGTAGGAAGAGGAATGTGGTATTAGGGAAAGATCAACTATACGGTGAGAAAGGTGTAGATCCGCATAAGCATTTAGATATTTGAGAGTGACTCTACTATTGTCAAAGTGAGCCACGATAGAAAAAGCATCCTCAGCTTCTCCATGAGCTAGGAGTGAGTTTTTTGGTATTTTATGCACTAATGGTTCAGTACGAAGTGATACTGTGAAATTTGTATCCTCCAACTCGCTATTTGGGGGTAAAATGGGAAGGTGAGGTTGCTATTGAGTCTACGAGAAGGTTCTGCTCTCGTGGGATTGCTTCAATTGATATGAAGTTGAATCCTTGCTTAAATATAACATGGTTTTTTTGTATAGTTGTAAATGTTCAACCCTAGTTTCATATACCTCAGAGACTTGGTTTGCAAATAGTTGCGAGTCTCGTAGCACTCTAATGTTATTGAAACCCATTCTTTTAGCTAGGATGAGGCCAAGGAGGAGAGCTTCGTACTCAGCTCCGTTGTTTGTAAATTCAAAGTTTAATTTAAAGGTGAAAGGTAGGATCTTTCCCTCAGGTGAAGTAAAAATCACCCCCACCCTAGCTCCAAAGTGACATCTAGCTCCATCAAAGTGGAGAGTCCAATACTCACTTGGAAAAATGGATGTTGGGATATCTGTCGTATCTGTTTCTTCTGTTTCAGTTACCTCTACCATAAAAATTTCATTTGATGGAAGAGAAGCAATTCCCAGGGTGTGCCCCATACCCATGGAATCAAACAGTAGGAGATTAGGTAAGTCTTTCTCTAGCAACTAAACAATTTTTGTGGTCGTCCTAGTGATACTATTTTTATAGCATTGGTCTCTTTTTTGAGTACTGGAACGTCCTTGGTAGGATTTGTAATTTCCAACTCAGTGGGTGGGTATCAAATTTTCTTTTGGTTGTGAATTAGTTGGTTTGACAAGCTAATTTGTTGGGAGTTCAAACTCGGAGTGAACACCTGGTCTTTTCTTCAAATCAACTAGGTGTATATCGAATGGTTTTGGGTCACCTTGTGCCATGAATATTTTCACTAAGTGTAGAAATCTTATTTCTTGGAATAATGTGGAAGGGATTGCATTCATGCAGTGTATCCATGGCCGACCAAGGATCATATTATAATTGGTTTCCTCATCTATAATATAAAACTCGGTGAGGACCATCTTGGGTCCTAAAGTGACCGGTAAAACTATGGTTCCAATTGAAGTGGATTTGAGGCTATCATAACCTCTTAGCGTATTTCACATCGTGGAACAATTTGTATCTCCATATCCCAGCTTTTGAAGGAAGGAAAAGGGGACTATGTTGACTACTGCCCCATCATCAACCATTGCACGTTTAACATAATTATTGTAGACCAAAACTTGTAAATGTAAATATGGGTCGCCTCTTTGTGTAATTTCAGCATCTATTGGCATTTTGCTTATATCGAATATAAATTCAGTATCCCTATCTGGATGCCCTAGAGGATAAACGTCAAAATCCACATGGTTTACTTGCATTTCTAGAGGAGGAGTGATGTTGATTAAATGGCCAAGGCATAATGCTTCTAAGAGGGCAACGCTATGGGTGGGAGAGTTTTTTAACAAAACCAAGAAGGATATGTGTGAGAAGGTTTTGGTTAAATCATTAATTAGATCATAGGCACCTATAGGTTTTAACAATGTTTGTTTAGTGTTGTCTGGCTCTAATAAATAACTTGGAGTTGGTTGAGAAGAATAATCCCGTGTTCTTGTTATGGTTTCTATGGGTAGCTCGGTGTCTAACTCCACTAAACCAACTATCTTAGTTTGAGGTCGAGTTCCTAATTGGGGTGCGACTGGTGGATTTAATGAAGTTGAAGCTTCATGATAATTGTTTCCTATCATGACACTCTTATTTGTTCCATTAGGATCTAACCTGTTGTTGTTAGAATGGTTTGGGAGTGGGTCATTGAAGATCTTGAGGGATGCATTTTGAGGGGAAAATGCCCCTGCATAAGCATTTGGCGTGGGTACTACAGAATTTGCTAAAAACATATCTATAAAGAGTTGTTTTTGATCTTCTGGAAAATGCTGTATGAATTTATTATATTCACGACAAGTCCTAGTATTGTGGCCTTGAATCTTGTGGAAGCCACAATATAGATTGGGATTGTAATTTTGAGGCTGTTGATTTAAAATCTGTTGTGGCCTGAAATTCTAATAAGGTTGCTGGTTTTTAGAGTTAAAATTTTGAGGCTGTTGCCTTTGGTTTTGACTCTTATATCCGGTTGGGTTTTGATTTGGACTTTGTGTCTGGACTTGTCGCTGCTGTTGTTGTTGTCGTGGTGGACGATTAAAATCCACCGCATTGATTGTTGGGGTAAAATTATTATTTTGCTAATTATTAACAAGTGGTGAAATGTTTACAACATTTTCCCTTTTAGCTTGGTCAGTTACTCCATCTGTTGTAAAGCATCAGTTCTTGTTAAGGATCTTAGGTCCTTGATTAGCGTTCCCAGTATTAGGATAGGTTGCGGTGTTTTGATTGGGAGTGGTTAATTTTCCGTTTGTCCCGTATGTTTTACGACCACTATCAATCACTTCTTGGTCGATTCGGAGAGCACTTTCAAGTACTTCATCGTAAGTTCTTAGTGGGAACTTCTAGACTTCTTCCTTTATCTCTCTATTGAGTGAATTAAGGAATAAATCACATAGTTCCATTTGATCCATATTTGGAGCACTCGTTGATGAGTAGAGAACCATATGCCATCTTTAGATAAAATGAGTGGCAGATTCATTATGTTCTTGTTTGATATGTAAGAACTCCCTGATTCCCGTTCTTAACAATTTGTTCATGTCGAAATCTTTGATGAATTCTGACATGAGTTGTTTAAATGAGTGTATCGAAGCTTCAGGTATTCTATAATACCAGTCAAGGGCAATACCTTCTAGGGTCTTAGGGAATATTTTAGTGACAACCCCATCCCAAGGGAGTAAATCCCATATGGCTGTGGCATAGGCCTTAATGTGTGTGTTTGGGTCCCCTTCCCCTTTGTATTTGGGCAAATCAGGAAGAGGTCTTAGAAGGATAACACTTTGTATGGTGAAGTCTATGGGTTATTTTAAATATTCTGAATAAGTCCCTAATACGTAGGCCTCAACCATCGATAGGGCTTGTTGAGGGGGTTAAGGTGGAATGGGTTATTGATATGGCATAGTATATGCATTTGCAGGGACATAAGGGAATCCCTGTGGTTGAATGAACATCCCAAGAGAAGAGAACATGTCTCCGTGTGGTGATTTTGAATAGATGTTTAAATAAGGAGGAGCATTGTTTTGGTACGGGTTGTTTGGTGCCAAGCCGGGAGGTGTCATGTTTTCAACTGGAGTGGTGTTTGAAAACGCTGTCCTAGTTGGCATTTACTATGGATAATTATAAGGATTTTGAGGAGGCATGCCTAACGTGCCTGTTCCTATAAGGAGGTCAACCTGACTAGGGTGATACAAAGGGTTGGGGATTCCTGCTTGTCCAAAATATGAATTTTGGTTTGCTTGAGCAAGTTCTAGCCCTCTAACCTTCTCAGCTAAGGCCGAAATGACCTCCATCGGTGAAGATGCAATGCTTTTCCTTAAGGGTGTTTGTTATATGGCTTGAGGTTATAAGAGGGTATGATACCCTGCTATGAATTGGTTGTTACCCTACCAAGCTTCACCAAGTGTATTTCCCATGGGTGGAGTTATGGGGGTGTTCTCCTGGAATAGGGCATCATACTATATTTGTAAACTTCCTAAAGGTGGATACATATTTTGGAAGCATTGTTCACTTTTAGAGAAGTGTGCCAAGTACTCCTCATCAAAAAAGGGGAGTGGGTCTGATTTTCTACTGATCTGTGGTCTGAACGAGACCTGAGGAGATGAAGCAGATTCTCCAGTAAACATCATATTGTTAGATCCTGATGGCTCTGGCTGTTGTTTTTATGCAAACTAATCAAACTCCTCAATTTGGAACGAAGAACTAGAACTAGTTCTATGAGGGGGAGTTTGAGATGACAAGTAATTACTTGAATAGTTATTAGCTCACACAGAAAGTGAGGGCAATGGTTGTCTATTTGTTTGACTATAGTTTAATTCGAGACAAGAGAGAGGACTGCCATATGCATCATATCCCGACATATTTGTGGGGTATATGAATACCCACAGAATAATGGGAAAGAGCGAAGGTGGATGGAAGAAATGAAAATAGAAATAGGAATATTAGTTTGTTTCATGTTAGGTTCACCATTTTTTTACGATGGAAAAAGTAACATGCAAGCATGGGAATCTACAAGTACCCTTTCCTTGTACCTGACTTCCCGAGGTCGTATCAAGACATCCGGTGAATGTTGAATGGATATATATAAGCTAATTGGGTAATTTTAAATCCTCAATATGCAATAACATAATCTACGAATCTAAGGTGAAGAAGGCCCTCCTAACCTAGATTGGTGTGATGGCTCATTCGGATTTAATGGCTGCTTGAAGGCTCCAATCGATGTCAAGCTCTGCTGAGATCCTATTTCTTGGTTTTTGGATACGTGGGAAGTGACCTGTGGGAGCTTCGTATATATCTCCAGACAAGGTCATGAAAGTAGTGGTAGGTCATTTTTTAGTGGATTTTGTGGTTAGCTATGGGTGGTTTTCTGGTCTAGCCCAGAAAATATTGGGTTGATTGGTTTCTATGTTTAATACAGAAAACTGTGCTATAATATCTGGCGAGAGTGGTGAAGATCTAAACACTAGCATTCGCAAGCTGGTGTCAATACTTGACTGATTTATAGGCCCGTTGGGTTGTGGGACTTGGGGATCAAAAACGTGAGTACGTGGTCATTGAGGACCTGTTATGGTCATGTGAAGAATCAATCCCTTCTCCCAATTATCCAGTAATCCTATGCCTTTTCAGCTTCTACGTTTAGAACTAGAAGTTGTATGATTTTATTGGAGTACCTAACAAGTGTTCTGGAAACTTAGATACATAAGCTAGTGTCTATATCAATGAGGAGGTCTCTTGTGTTAGGCTGTGGAACCAAAGGATCGCAACCAAATGTTTGTTCTCGTTCGAACCCTTTCATGGTCATTTAGGTTTTTTATCAAGGCAATCTATAATTCGGATGGTTTGACTAGAATGTGTGAGCTTTGTCATCTTCGATGTTTAATCCTCTTAGTTGTTCGCTAATTGCTTGCAGGTTTTCTATTGCTCGAAAGACCTGTATCCTAAGGTCCTAATATATATCAGCTAAGGTCGTGGGTAAATTTGGTTGAGGTACTATAGGTTCAAATATATATTCTCTAGGCTCTCTAGGTCCTGTGATTGTCATATAAAGATGATTCGATCTCCAACTAACATTAAATAAACTGAGTATAAAAGAGGTATTTACATTATGCAAGCATCTTGCTATTTTTGTATTTTTCAATGATGCATTTCAATGAAATTGAAGAGTAGCTACTCTAGTATATCTATAAAATGAACAATTGATCTAGAAACAAAATGAAAACAAACAAAGTAGCCTAGTATGGCTATTTGCCTGTGCAGTTGTGATATTATACTAAATATCTAACTAAATATATATTTTGAATTTGAAATGCTCTCGATCCAACCTCAGAAGTGAGGAGTGAACCATAGTTTCTCAGAAACTATCGATCCCCGCAGCTTCCCCGGTGATATCGAGAGTGAACTTTTAACTAAAATGAAATAATTCACTACTCTATTTGATATGTTGTAACTAGAACTTTGATAGCTCAAACCTGACATTTACTAAATAGTGGAAAATCCAATTGTGTGTGATTTCATCCCCTTAGTGTGATCTCGTCATTCCTTCATGTCCTCGTGAATCTCAAAAGTTGGTATATGATAGTATCAATAGAAGATCGCAATCGAACAATGGCAGCTTTGGATATAGACCGAATATAATGTGATTAGGAGAGGGATGGCGCAAGTGAACAGAGCTTGACTATGTAATTCCTAATGGGATTTATTGTGGGAATACAACACAAGTGTATCGAGAGTTTCAGAAATTATCCTTGTGAAAAAACAAAACCTGTAACTTTAATGGATTCTAGTCTAGAAATGAAGCTATTCTATGTTTTAAACTGATTGTATGTAGCAACAATTGAAAAAAACTGAACAAGAGAATTGAGAGGATGAGGGGCCATTTGTTTGAAAACAAACCAGCTATTTGTAGAATTCCCATTCACCAAAGGGTAACTTGGAATGGAACTCTTTTACCATTAAACAATGGAGAAACACTATTACAGGGAACCAAAAACATAATACAAGCTAAGGTGGTTGAGAAAAGCTGGAAAATGTTGAAAATTCACCCAAGCTACGATCAAAGGAACGTGCTGGAAAACATGTGAAGGACCGCCGCCCTAAGTAGGGAAGCGGTTTCGTTACTGAAGGTCAAAAATCCAATAAAAGGGGGGAAAGGGATAAAACAAAGGACAAGGAACTTGGATAAAGCATTTGGGATGCTAACATATACTTCCTGAGATTCTCTAGATCCCGAACACTTTGCGAGGTGACCTGTATCATCATTGGGGCATGTGTAACATCGTTCCAGCGGTGCAGTACCTTACAATTTTGGGTACATACAGGTACCTCACCATTCAATGGAAGATAAAAAAAGTTTGTTTGTATGAGAATGGGCGTATGTTAATTCTAATCATTGTAATAAAAATAATAATGAACTTATTATTTTCAATAACTCTATGAAGGATATGAGAATGGGAAAATTTCCATTATAAAACAAGCTAGATTTTATCTCTATTCTTATTTTATGATTCCAATTATGAGAACATGCATTTTCTCGTTCGATACAACATTGAAATTAATTGTTTTAATTCCTATATGATAATGATTAAGTTCAATATTACTTAGCTTGACATGTGAACTTTCCCACCCATCTTGGAAGGTCAGTTGGACAGCCTAGCTCAGTAGGTCAAATCGCCCACCTAGCTTGGTAGGTTAGCCCACCAGCCCAACTTGGTAAGTCAACTCACACACCCAACTTGAATAGTCAAGCTCGCCCACTTAGCTCGGCAGGTCAGCTCACCCACCCATCTCGATTGGCCAACTCTATTGATGAGCTAAACCATTAAGATTAAATGACCAACTCGACCAGATAGCTTGACATGCCAATTCAACAAGCCACCTTAACCACCAACTTAATGAACAACTCGAAATATCAACTCGCATGCCCAGCTTGGAATGTCAGCTCACCCACCAAACTCAGCAGGATGACTTTCCCACTCATCTTGGCCTATGTAGCTCACCCTCCCATATGGGCCTGCGCAACTAGGCCACCCAACTTGGAAAATAAGTAATGCTTCCTATGTGGTAACCCCAAAAATAGTTAACTTCTCATCTTAACATGAAGGATTGCAGTGGATTTCTTAGAAATACCTTTTTTGAAAAGGAATGATCTTGTTGAGAATTTGAAACATGCAATAAATGGTCATATTTACATTCATCCATTTATAATTATGGAAGAAGACCTAAAATTTCAAAAAATATTATTTTATCACTCAAGTACCTCGATATTATGCAAGGAGAAATATCAAATCCTATTGTAGTACCCACCCATGTGGGACCCAAACACACGATCAAATATAGTAGGATAATTGTTTTTAACTTTCATTTTACTTGATACAACTGTGCAACACCAAAAGTATGCACTGTAAACAAGTAAAAATCATAGATAAATGAATACAAATGAATGAACAAACAATTATACCTTCACTACAATCTTTCAAACCTCAAGCAAGACCATGGAGGTTCTTAGACTTGTATTGATCCTGTAAAGTTTGATTTGTGGATGATCTTGATTCAATCCCCCAATGAGGATGTAAATGCTACAATAAGTTTTCACAAGGATACAAAAAACAAATTAGCAACATTTGGATGCAATTTGATCAAATATCCAGGGATCGATTTGTAAAGGAATTGGCAAGATTTTATAGTTGAGGGTGAGGCCATGAGAAGTGGATCTTGGGAGTTGGCTCCACATGTAATAATTATAATTACCTGAAATAGTAAGATGACCATGTCTTTGTAGTTACATCTTTGTAGGGGCAATCATTACGTTTGAATTCATCTGAGAATTAGTTGCACAAAAAATATTGTTTCCCTCACCTTTGTAGGATTCTGGAAGTGGAGTGAAGTGGAGCATGACTATATAATAGGATTTAATTAAATAAATAAATTTATTAGTATTTAATTATGAAGGAATAATTAACCATTTATTTAATTAAATGTTTAATTATATTAGCAAAGGAGGGTGTAGGAATTGATTTAATTAATTCGGAAGTTACATTAGAATTAAATTATTTAATTCTAAAGGGTAGGAACATGAATTTAGGAAATATAATTTAATTAATTCTAATTGGATAATAATGAGATAGAAATATGTATGTATTTTTTGGGTGTCTACATTTTCCCCTCTTTAAGGTGCTATTGCAAAGTAATAATGCTTTAAAGATAGTAGACACATGTAAATTAATGAGTTGAAAGAGATGAAGAATTTAGATGTCCCAACATAAAGATATGATGGTAAGGGAATTCCCCCTCCAGTGGGTGGGCGGCGCAGAAAACCAGTCGACATCTACTTGATAAGAGGAAAATGACATATAGGAAGGAGTGTGCTCATAGCATGAGTGTCATTTGGAGAATGTAAATACAAGATAAACATTTTTTTTGTTGCACAATAGAGTTTTCATCATGATTATTAAAGAATCAAGATGGTTAACCCAGATCCACGTAAACAAACACACATGCATCAAATAAAATATATAAAGGAAAAAATCCCCAATATGAATAGTAGGTGTAGAAATCATGGTTATAAAGGAACCAAGATGTCATCACACTGCTTACAATTGGTCCAAGAAGTAAACATCAACAATGAAACACAACATTGAAAAAGAATACAATCAGCTATGCCCCTAACTCATACCACAATGATGATTGAGTAGATGAAAATGATCCCAAGGTGGGGATATGATCAAACTAAAGAGCAGAGTAAAGTTACTCCTCATGAAACTCTTGTTGGATCCATTGTGCAAATGATTGGTGTTGATTTTTCCCAAGATAAGCTACATCATGAAGGAAAATTAATTTTATAACTTGCCCCAAACAGAGTTAGTGATCATGAAAATGGAAGAAAGTGATAGTTGTAAGATTAAAATGATCACTAGGGTAGTACATAATGGTATGAATCTATGAAGATTGTGTTGAAATGTTGAAATATTTCATGTCAAGGGTTTTCCAATTGTAGGATGTTGATGAAAAGTGAATTTTTGCTTGTAAAATTTTATGATTTTCTAATTTTTTTATTTTTGAAATATATGATTTTTTTCATGATTTTACAAATTTTTGAGAAACAAATATAAAGAAATACAAACAAACTTGATTATACAACAAAAGGGAAAACACGCAATGGTTTATTTAAGAAGCCAAGAGGAAAACACAACATGTGTAAGTGGTCAAAGACACAAGACAAGCATGTAAATAAAATCAATATGAATAGGAAGGAACCACACCAACGTTATATGTGAAATAAGATGTGAATAAATTTCCTGCAATTGGTCTATAGTAAAGATAAACAAAGTAAAACAAAATAATAAACTGAAATAAGCAAAAGAATCGTCATAATTTTGAAAAACCGTAATAGTACAACATAATTTGCAATAACGACATCTAATGACACTCTGAATATGTTCCACATTGAATAACTAGACATATTTGAATTCCCTCGAGTGATAGCCTCGAACAGGAGAGGATTAGATTAGTCCAAAGAGCAGAGTGATGCTTAGATACTCTAAAAGATACTCTTGTCAGATCCCATTGAAGTTTGATTTGTATTGGATTAAAATGTGCCCCAAGAAAAGTTATATTATGAAATGGTAAATGATTTCTTTCCTCGAGTATAGATATACGCCATGGGAAAGAAAAATTATTATTGAAATATGACCTAGAATAATCATGAGGAGCACTGACAAATGGTAAAATTTTTGAACTGTGTTATGCAATTGCTAGAATTTGGTCAAAAATAATTTGAATGTTTTGATTTTGACAATTTAATACTATTTTTTCGATTTTGGACAATTTTATACTGTTTTTGGAGTTTGGATCATTTTTATGTTGTTTTTGTGTTTTAGGAAACATATTTGAATGTTTTTTATTTTGAAGCATAGTTGATTTTTTTCGGGTTTTAGAAGCATATTTGATTTTTTTTGTATTTTTGGAAACATATTTGAATGTTTTTGATTTTTTTGAAACATATTTGAATGTTTTTTAATTTTTTGAAACATATCTAAATGTTTTTTAATTTTTTGAAACATATCTAAATGTTTTTTAATTTTTTGAAACACATTTGATTGCTTTTTTAATTTATTTTTGACTCGGTAAAGGGTTGCACAACTGGAATGCAAATAAAAATAATTAGAAAAATTGCATTCCATTGGGATAAATATAGATGATGTAAAGATATAATGTATCACTCCACTTGTGACTCCACACAACTAGGAAGATGTGAGGTCTCATCATCAAGAGACAAGAAGGACGTGATAATAATGTGAATAGTGATATGAAATTGAAGATAATGGGTGGTAAGACACAAGGTATAATAATGATCCATGTGAGAATAATGTAACTCATATTTAGTAAAGATTATCTGACTGATTCCAAGATGATTCCAATTTATAGGTTTTTACTTGACTTATATTTGTAGATGGCATATTGATTGAAAAAATCAAATTGAAGGAATTGTTTTCTCTTAACATGAGAAGCTAAATTACTTCTTGGGATGTTTATGATTAAGAACTTTTTATTAATATTTGATAAAGGATTTATTGATGAATTTTTTTTTATGAAGGACCCCCTACACATTGCCCCATGTCACGAGTAAGAGACAAGGGCTCAATACCAAAGATAAAATGTAGGCGAGTAAGGACATATTCCTCCGTTCCCAGTCTCATACTACTAGTAAGAAGAATGAGCTCATCACCAAACACCATGAAGGAAGAAAGGTGTAATGATTGATTTTTAATTGTTTTTTATATTTTTAGATATATTTTTCCTTTTATGTCAATTATGTGCTTGTTGGGAAGGAATATTATACCCCCAAGTCTCAATTGCATTCAACTAGTAGGATGCAAGGGTTAAACACCGTAGACTGAGATGGATGATCAAAAAGTCCAGGTAAAGAAGTTTAGTGCTTTCTATTAAAAAGAGATCTTATTTTCAAATGAGTTGTCATTAGTAAGCTTCAAGACAAAGTTGTGAGTGAAAATCTCTGAAATGGTAGAAACCATAACATGGATGAGACACACAATGCTCAATAGGAACAAGGTTAACTTATGTCATGATAGGTGAAGAATAAAAAGATATGATAATTGTATGATTAATATATCTACCAATAGATGGAATGATTAACATTATTTGCACTTTCTTTTCCACTTTTTATTTTTTAAAAATGATTTAAGAAAAGGTTTAATACAAAGTTTTATTTTCTTTTTATGCTATTTAATTTTTTTGGATTTTGACGGATGAGATATTGCAACGGACTCATCAGGAGAGAGGTCCATGTTTATGAAAATGGAATGGTCATAGCTTACAATACTTGGGAAAATGAGATCAAAGTCAAAGGACAGGATGGAAATATTTTCAATGAATGTTAGATGGAAGTAGTCCAAATTTATGAAAATTGGGTAGAAAAGGGCCAAGTCGAAGGAGATAATCCTAAGATTTGAGGAGTCCTGATTTATGAGACTTGGGTAGATAATGGACAAGTCAAAGGAGAGAATCCTATGATTCAAGGAGTCATGAGATACGATACTTGGGAATACATATTTCAAGTCAAAGGATGTGTGACTAGATAAGTCTTTGATGAGATTGAAATACCTATGTGATGTTTGAGTAGGATTGTCCTTAATGTGGATAATATGTTGAGATTCATATGCATTCATGATGGGAAGAGTGTGAGGAAAGAAGGATTGATCCCTAGATGTACACCCAAGGCTCTTTATAGGATGTAGAGAGAAAATATTGAATGTTTCTCTATCAAGGTTGTGGATGAATTGATTTGACAAAATATTTGTAATCAAATCATGAAAAGGTTGTATAAGAATATCCTTTGGTATACATAACTCATGGAGTGTACACATGTAAATGTATTAATATGTAAGAGTCATCGGTGATGATATGCCTGCAAGTCTGGTCATTTGAGGGATTATGGACATAGAATGTTGAGTTGTTGCAATTTTCCAAGCTTTTCGTGGTTGTGTTTCTGTAATAAGGCTAGGGATGTCATGTATAGGATCTATAAATGAAATAATAGGGTCAATATTAGTGGTTCTCGATGAAGGAACCTCTTCTATAGAATCTACAGTTACACCAAGGGTTGAAAGGGGGCCTTGAATCAAGTTCAATATCTCGTATGATGTTGGAATATAGTCATCTAAAACAAGTTTGATATTTGTTTGGACTAGAGGAAGAAAATATGAAGAAGAGATAGATTGGTTTTGAGTTAGAGATACTAGAATTATGCCATGGTCTCATTTAATTTCATTATATAGAGAAGTGGGGAAAACATTCAAATCTTCATTAGAAGTTGTGGAAGTTGACGTGTCTTCAGTTACTATATCTTTTTCGTCAAGCTCTATAAAGATCTCTCTCCATCATCAATTAAGTCTTAGACATAGTTCTTAAAAAATACAAATTTATTTATTGAAGTGGTCATCAATGTGATGAAAATCAAAATATGCATGTGAATTTTATACCAGTATGGCTTAGGTTCTCCTTTAAACCATGGTTTTGTAAGTGGATATTTTATCATCCTAGCCTTTTTTAGTTGTTGAAAGATTGAAGAGACTTTCTCCAACGGGTGTAAATTGTTGTTTAACTTTACATAGAGTGTGTCTTCGCTAGGTTATTGTTGATGCAAAATCACAGCACCCCTGGTTGCAGATCAAGTTTCTAGGTTGATCTCTTAGGCATCCAGTGTGATTGCATAACATTGAATCCTTTCTCCAAGTGTGGGACTTGAAAATGAGAAGGATTCTCCAGAGAAAGGCTGGTTCCTATTCCTCTGTTCAGATGCACCAATGAAACGCAGAGGTTTACCCCAAAAAACTAATCTAACTACCAAGGAGACAGGGAGAGAGAAATGCATAAAAATAAACCTAAGCTAGGGAGGTGATGCACCGAGGAATGAAGAACATAAGCTTTGCAAAAATAAACACAGACCATATAGACGCAATACCACACCACGCACAGGTAACCGAAATGCAATGAGAGATCAAAATGACAACAATGAATACATGAGAGGATTTAAATTTAATCACAGACATATATATTGCTCAGAGAATCGATTCAATACATTGCAGTGGCTAAGAGGCAACAGTGGCATTACAGTCCATGTGGGAGGCTTGAAAACTCCACGAATTCTCTTGCAAGCAGGAGAGAAGGGAGGAATTGCAAAACAAGAATGTCCAACCGTTAGAAAGAAGCCCCTCCTTACAATTTATAGGAAGAATGAGAGAGAAAAGAGAGAGGAATTCGAAATCTACCCCAACCACCTCCTGAATGCATTTAACTCATCTCATCATGGCAGAAGCGGCGGATCCTGGCGAAACGGCGGGCTACCTAACAGGAGCGGCGAACTGTCTGCTGCATTAAAATTGTTTGTTGACGCATCACTTCTGTTTGGTTATTCGCGCTAGAGGTGTTTCTTGATTTTCATCCTCCAAACTGAACCAAAATGCAAGATTGACCTTGGAAACGTGTAGAGAATTTTACCAGCTTTCCATTGATATAAAGAGCGCGCAAATCCGAGCTCTGGATCAAAAGTTATGGCGATCTGAAGATTTAGGGCACGGAACAGACGAAAACGGATTTTTGAAATTCTTCCCGCGCTCTGCCACCTGGATGACACGTGGCAAGCTCTGATTCGCTGAATAATTCTCTCTCCTCTGCCTTTTGGCGGGCTTTCCTTTGAAATTTCCTCGTGGGCCCTTAAATGGGACACGTGGCACGATCCTATTTGTTCGGCTCGGTGCTCGAAAATTCACCCTTTGACTTTTCTGACCTTTACTCCTATGAGGACACGTGGCAGCTTTTGATTAGTCCGCGTTCCTGCCAGCTCTTTTCGCGCCCTTCGCCTCCATTTGTCCCAGATGTCCCATTTGATTTTGGGCCCTTTGTGCTCATTTCGGCCGGTTCGGGCATTTCGCGTCCATTTTTCCCAGATGTCCCATTTGATTTTGGACCTTCTCGACTTATTTCGGCCGATTCAGACATTTCGGGCATTTTTGGCCCGCTTGTCCCACTTTGCTTTGGACTGACTTGACTCTTTTCGGCCGGTTTGGCTGGTTCGCGCCTTTTCGGCCCGATTGTCCCATTTGATTTTGGACTGTATGGCCCTTTTTCACCCGGTTCGGCCGGTTCGCGCCTTTTCGGCCGGCTTGTCCCGAAGGCGACCCTCTTCAGCAGTTTGCCAATTTTTTCTCTTCTCGGCTGGATCGGCTTTTCGCGCCCGCCGCGTACTTCTGTCCCACTTGTCCCATTTTCTTTTGGACTGCCTGTGCTCATTTCGGCCGAACCGGCCGGTTCGGGCATTTTTGTCCCAAACGTCCCGAGCAACACTTAGGACTAGGACTTAGCCGATTTTCACGATTTTTCCTGGATTGACTTATTTGCCTTTCTGCAACTTTTGATGCATGTTATCGAAATTTACCCTGGGGGGGGAAATTTTGACAACAGTTTTGACGATTCAGCGGGGTTACCTGCCTGCTAGGTAGAAGATCAGTGGCCTTTTAGCAATCCATTGGGCATGGAGTTATAAGCAATAACCTGAAACAAGCCTGATACTGCAACTTCTTCTCCAGCAACACTCCGAACTGTAGAAAACGACCTGAGAGTAGCGAAACCTGTGCCAAAGCACTTAGGGAAATAGAAACCTAAATACAACAGGACAATGTGCATACGCACTTAGAGGAATTAAGGGAAATCTAAACTAATATTTACAAGGGCAAACCTTTCTTAGTAGCAATGTTTAAGATAGACTCCGTTAACCGGAATCTGAAGTTCCTCTCCATCCAATGCAGACAATTGGAAGGCATTACTTTTTTTGCATCCCGTGACCATGTAGGGACCACTCCAGATGGCATCAAACTTGGAATGCCTTCCTGGTTTTGCCCGATCTGCATCCCATTTCAGAACTAGGTCCCCTTCCTGGAAGGTCCTTGCTCCAGCTCTCTTATCAAACCATCTTTTTACTACGGCCTGATCCTTCTCAATCATCTGAACTGCATGTTCTCTAATTTCTTCTATTTCTATCAATTCTGCGTACCTGACCTCCATTGGTTCGAACTCAGATAACTCAAACTGCTTCATGAGCTCCAAGGCTGGCAATTCTAATGATATAGGCAACACCGCCTCTTTCCCATAGACTAACTTGTAGGGAGAATTACCTGTAGACCTCTTTGGTGTTATTCTGTCAGCCCATAACGCTGATTTTAGCCTTGTATGCCATGTTCTTTGATTTTCATCTAGAGTCCTTCTGATGATTTTTAGCAAATTCTTGTTTGTGGACTCTGCCTGTCCATTACCCTGCGGGTAATAATTTGAAGAGGTGCTCAAATATATTCCATTCTTGACAGCCCATGCTGTAATTTTTGAACCTATGAATGCTAATGCATTATCTGATATGATGGTGGCCGGCACACCGAACCTGGTTACTATTCCTTCATAAAAGTCTAGTATGCTAGACTCACTTGCTTCTTTGAGCGCTACTGCTTCGGTCCACTTGGTGAAATAGTCTGTCGCTGTAAGAATCCACTTGTGGCCTTGACTCGAATTGGGATTGATGACTCCAATGAAGTCCAATCCCCACTGCATGAATGGATGATCTACTGAAATTGGACGAAGGGGCAGTGCTGCTAACCTTCCCTTCCCTGTGAAGAATGCACATTTCTTGCATTTTTTGACCCATGAATAGCAATCATTGAATATAGTAGGCCAATAGTAACCAGCTTTCATGGTTTTGAGAGCTGTTACTCATGGGGTGAAATGGCCTCCTGCCTCCCCGTCATGGAACTCTTGTAAGATCCTCTCAATCTGACCTGTCCCAACGCATCTCAATAGAACACCGTTGATGTCTTTTTTAAACAAGATACCATCAACAAGCACATAAGGAACTGCTTGTAGTCTGAAGTACCTTCTTTTTGCTTTGCTCATTTCTGGAGGGCACATGCCTGTCTGTAGGAAATGTATCATATTCTGAGTCCAACAGGGAGTAGACACATCATCATTTTCCTGTTTTTGATCATCTTGTAACAGCAGGACAGCTTCTTTTTCATTACCTGTTTCAACTTGTCGACTTAAGGCAAGCTGCTCACATAGTCCCTTCCCACGTACTAGTTTGGTAACCTTGATCTCGATGTCATATTCCATGACACGGGTTATCCATCCTGCACGTTTCTCATTCAGATCCTTGTTCAGAAGGAAGTCCTTAACCCCAGCATGTGAGACTAATAATTGGATCTTGTTGTTTGCGACTAGGTGCTTGAATTTCTTTAAGCTTCTGATTACCGCAAGGACATGCTTTTCAATGAAAGAGTACCTAGTTTCGTATTCCTCCAAGCCTTGACTGAAGAAAGCAACTGGTTGTTCTAATCCTCCTTTGTTTTGTTGTACCAGGATTGCAGAAATCGTTTCCCCACCACCAAAGGCATATAGCACGAAGTCTTTGGAGAAGTCTGGATTGACGAGAGTCGGAGCTTGAGATATAGCCTCTTTGATTGCCTCAAAACTTTCCTTGCCTTCAGATGTCCACTTAAATGCCATGCTCTTCTTTAACATCAGCGTTATTGGCTTCACAAGAGCAGCAAAGTTTGGGACAAATCTACGGATGAAATTGATCCTTCCCAAGAAGCTTTGAAGAGCCTTCTTGTGACTCGGCAATGGCAATGCTTGAATTGCTTCAACTCTTTCTGGGTCAATCGTCAACCCCTCCTTTGAAACAATATGGCCTAAAAGCTTTCCCTCGTGAGCCAAGAATATGCATTTTTTGGGATTCAATGATACCCCAAATCTTCTACATCTCTGAAATACTTGCCTCAAATGACAGAGGTGATCCGCTGCACTTTTTGAGAATACAGTGATGTCATCAAGATATATCAAAACTATTTTATTGATCAACCCCTTGAATGCCATATCCATTGCCCTTTGGAAGGTGGCTCCAGCATTTGATAGCCCAAATGGCATTTTCTTGTAGGCATAGGTCCCCCATTTGGTGGTGAAAGCCGTCTTGAATTGGTCATCTTCTTTCACCATCACCTGATTGTACCCTGAGTAGCCGTCTAGGAGAGAGAATCTCTCTGAACCGGATACTACTTGCAATATTTGTTCCATTGAAGGAAGCGGGTAATGGTCTTTGAGAGATGCCCTATTGAGGTCTCGGAAGTCCACACACAACCTGATTTCTCTGCTCTTCTTCCTGACCGGAACCAAGTTCGCAACCCAGCTTGAGTGCTTGATAGGGAATATAATGCTTGCCTCGATTAGCTTGTTAAGCTCTTTCTTCATTAGAGGCTCAATGTGAGGGTTGACTGGTCTCTGCTTCTGCCTGACGGGCTTAGCATCTGGATCCAATTCTATGGTATGTTGTGCCAAATTTGGATCGAATCCTCTTAAGTCTTCATAGCTCCAAGCGAAGACATCTGGAAACTCTTGGCAAAGTTGTATGAAATCTGATTTCTCCTGTTCGGTGGCCACTTTGCCAATTTGAAGTGTTTTTACCTTCCCCAACCGGGATTGGCTCCGAATCTTCTCTCTTGACCTGTATGTTTGCCTTTTCCTTACGAAACTGGTCGTTAGGGTTGAAGATAGACTCCAATGTTACCAAACCCTTAGGAAGCTTGTTTGTCCGCAGCTGTACTACTTGATCCCCATACTGCTGCTCTAATCTGTCCTGATTCCTAGCCGAAAATTCAGCTTCTTCTTGCAAGAAATTGACGATCTGTTGATCGTTCTCAAACACCTGCCAGCTTGTGTTATTATCTGGAACTGCTGGCCTTACAACCACATGGATGTGTGGCTGCGTTTTTCCTCTTCTGATGTTGTCAACCACATCAAACGTTGCTCCAACTGCTGCGAGCCTATCTGCGGCTTCATTTCCTTTCCTGGGTATGGACACAATGTTGAAAGCTTCGAAATCCTCAATGAGGTCCCATACCCTATTCTTGTAGCTCCTCAGCAAGTCGTTCTTTGTAGCATGTTGCCCCCTAACTTGGTTGACGATTAGCTCGCTATCGCCAAACACCTGCAAGTTCTTTATGTCCTTTTTCCTGGCCCAATGAAGTCCATGAATCAATGCTTCATATTCAGCCGTGTTGTTCGAACAGGAAAACTGGAAACGGAAAGCCGAAAAATATTTGATGTCCTGTGGTGAAATCAACACTGCGCCGCCTCCAGCACCTTGTCTGCTTCTCGAACCATCGAAGAATAATCTCCAGATTTTGTTTTCATCTCTTTGTTCAGGCTGGATGATGTCAGGAATGGGTGAATTTTCCTCGTGTATACAATACACGCCTAATTCAGATTCTTCAATTTCTTTGTATGGGTCAAATTCATGACTTTTGTTTGCCCATTCATCCAAAGTTAAATCAGGAATTCCCTCGACCTTAGTACCTGTTTCTAGATCACTTGAACATTCCTCCTGATCAAAAGCTGAGCAATTTGCATTGATAGGGCCTGGTACATAAGGCTCAATATGGAAATTGGCAATTGGTTCTGACCTGATTGTTGCTTTGGCTCCATACCTTGTCCTAAAAATCATGTGCGACCAATCTGCAGATAAATATCCACCGATTTTCGCAGTGAAGTCTCTTGATAGACACAACGCAAAGAGTGGTGGAAGGTCAATCACAGATACATCTTGCAAAACTGTAACATTAGGACAGGAATGTAGTGTTAGACTTAACTCCTTGATGACTCCAATAGTCCCCACTGCCATTCCATCTAACTGTACAACTCCTTTCAGTACTGGCTCATATTTCAAACCCAGTTGGTCTGCTATTTGCTTTGGCATCACCGAACTACTGGCCCCTGAATCCAACATGCAGTTGTGCATCAAGTGATTTCCAACAATCAATGAAACATAGAAAGGCGGAGGCTTCAAAAATTTTCTTGTATGCCCCCCATCATGTTGCACTGCATTAGTGAGAACTTTCTCATGTCCCAGGTTTGATACATTTTTGGCAGACCAATCAGTCATTGCAGCTTGCAATAAATCTCGTTGCCCTGGGATCGCCAGTGATTCCCACATGGAAATGTTCACATGTGTCTTCTTCATTTGATCGATGATGTTGAAAGGGGATGAACTGTCCTTTTGCTGCCCCCTACTTGGTATAACCTTATCTGGAGCTTGAGCATGTGCGTGTGTTGCTACAACAGGGACCTTGGGTTGATTTTGCACATTTGGAGCTGTGTTTGGTCTACTGACCCCCTGTTGTGTAAGAGTGGGTTGAGAAACAACTGGATTAGACGATTGTCCCTCTTCTATGCTTCTCTTCTTTGACCGTGTATTGGCAGCCATGCCTTGAAAAGGCTGTTGGTTAACTCCACAGAAGTCTTCCGTTTGCCAATTTGCCAATGTGGTTTCTGTTGGGGGTCCTTCTTGTTGCTGTTGATTCTCCTCCTGGCTTGGATCTTGAGCAACACCAATGGTTTGCACCATCAAGGCCTGATTCAATGCACCATTGAAACATGCTGACTGATTGTGAGGTAGATTGCAAGGGTAACACCAGTCGTACTCCTGTGCCATATTATTTTGTGCTGGTACTAATGCCCTAGAGGCAGATATGGCATTTGGATTATAGGGCTGGAAAGGTCTATTGACAGGAGGCCTTGTTTGATTTAAATTTGCAGCTGGATTAGGTGGTCTTTGAGGCTGATATGGCTGCCTATTAGGTTGAGCTTGAGGCTGATACGAAGGTCTAAAACCTTGAGCTTGTTGTCTCTTGAGTGTGACCAGCTCATTACCTAAATTTTGCAGTTGCTTCATGACCTCTTGAAGCTCATTTGGGGCACCTGGAGATGAAGTGGAAGCTTCATTTGAACTTTGATTCCTAGGGGTGGGAATAGGAGCTAAGACAGGTGCTTGACTAGTACTTGGGCTCTCTATACTTGGATATAATGGCATTGGAGGCCTAGGAGCTAGCTTGCCAGCTTGAATCAGACAATTTTCAGCTCTAATGGCAATACTATATGCAGCAGGGATAGTTGTGCCTCCCATAGATTGAACCAACATAGAAATATCAGAATTTAAAGCTTTAAGGTAGTATAGAAAAGCACCTTCTGCTGTTGGCCTGACTGCTACTAGAATTCTATCCCAAGATCTTTGAAATCTGAAGTTGAAGTCAGTTAGCTGCTCATTGGAAGCTCTCTTGATGGTTGTCAGCTGCTCCAAAAGAGACAAGTTGTCTCCCTTCTCCCCAAATTGATCATGAAGTGCAATACATAGCTGATTCCAGTTTGTGATAGAGCCAGCTCCAAGGCTCCTAAACCATTGCAATGCTTTCCCCTTGAATGAAGACGCCAACAATTTGACAGCTACTTACATCTCATTAATCTCATGGATTGCACAAATATTAGCGATGTCCTTGACATGATCACCAGGAGTGGTCTGATTTTCTCCAGTGAAGTATGGAATGTTCTTCAGTGCTGCAACTGGGATTGGATTTTGTGCATTGAGAGCAAGTGGGCTGCTACCTGTGAAGTTGACATAGGGGTTCACTGGTTGCGCCATTCTGATTGGTCTTAAAACCCTTGTATACTGAAAGAAAGGCCACTCAGGTGGAGGAGTTGAAAGAGTTCTGTTTGGTGGAGATGGAGACCTTTGAATCCTTCTTCCTCTTTGCCTTCTTCTTGGAGATAATTGTAGGTATTCAAACAGCACTTCTTCCTCTCCAACTCTTGACCTTGTGATTCTTCTCATAAGCTTTTAGGCCTGTACTGCTGAAATTCTATTGATTCTTCCTCTTGGAGTCGCCAGATATGCAAATAATAGCTCTTTTAAGCAAGAAAATTGCAGCAGATGCATATCAACCTTGCTGCAATAAAAATGAGACCTCTAGGTCCCACCGGGCGTGCCAAAACTGTTGATGCAAAATCACAGCACCCCTGGTTGCAGATCAAGTTTCTAGGTTGATCTCTTAGGCATCCAGTGTGATTGCATAACATTGAATCCTTTCTCCAAGTGTGGGACTTGAAAATGAGAAGGATTCTCCAGAGAAAGGCTGGTTCCTATTCCTCTGTTCAGATGCACCAATGAAACGCAGAGGTTTACCCCAAAAAACTAATCTAACTACCAAGGAGACAGGGAGAGAGAAATGCATAAAAATAAACCTAAGCTAGGGAGGTGATGCACCGAGGAATGAAGAACATAAGCTTTGCAAAAATAAACACAGACCATATAGACGCAATACCACACCACGCACAGGTAACCGAAATGCAATGAGAGATCAAAATGACAACAATGAATACATGAGAGGATTTAAATTTAATCACAGACATATATATTGCTCAGAGAATCGATTCAATACATTGCAGTGGCTAAGAGGCAACAGTGGCATTACAGTCCATGTGGGAGGCTTGAAAACTCCACGAATTCTCTTGCAAGCAGGAGAGAAGGGAGGAATTGCAAAACAAGAATGTCCAACCGTTAGAAAGAAGCCCCTCCTTACAATTTATAGGAAGAATGAGAGAGAAAAGAGAGAGGAATTTGAAATCTACCCCAACCACCTCCTGAATGCATTTAACTCATCTCATCATGGCAGAAGCGGCGGATCCTGGCGAAACGGCGGGCTGCCTAACAGGAGCGGCGAACTGTCTGCTGCATTAAAATTGTTTGTTGACGCATCACTTCTGTTTGGTTATTCGCGCTAGAGGTGTTTCTTGATTTTCATCCTCTAAACTGAACCAAAATGCAAGATTGACCTTGGAAACGTGTAGAGAATTTTACCAGCTTTCCATTGATATAAAGAGCGCGCAAATCTGAGCTCTGGATCAAAAGTTATGGCGATCTGAAGATTTAGGGCACGGAACAGACGAAAACGGATTTTTGAAATTCTTCCCGCGCTCTGCCACTTGGATGACACGTGGCAAGCTCTGATTCGCTGAATAATTCTCTCTCCTCTACCTTTTGGCGGGCTTTCCTTTGAAACTTCCTCGTGGGCCCTTAAATGGGACACGTGGCACGATCCTATTTGTTCGGCTCGGTGCTCGAAAATTCACCCTTTGACTTTTCTGACCTTTACTCCTATGAGGACACGTGGCAGCTTTTGATTAGTCCGCGGTCCTGCCAGCTCTTTCGCGCCCTTCGCCTCCATTTGTCCCGGATGTCCCATTTGATTTTGGGCCCTTTGTGCTCATTTCGGCCGGTTCGGGCATTTCGCGTCCATTTGTCCCAGATGTCCCATTTGATTTTGGACCCTCTCGACTTATTTCGGCCGATTCAGACATTTCGGGCATTTTTGGCCCGCTTGTCCCACTTTGCTTCGGACTGACTTGACTCTTTTCAGCCGGTTTGGCTAGTTCGCGCCTTTTCGGCCCGATTGTCCCATTTGATTTTGGACTGTATGGCCCTTTTTTCGCCCGGTTCGGCCGGTTCGCGCCTTTTCGGCCGGCTTGTCCCGAAGGCGACCCTCTTCAGCAGTTTGCCAATTTTTTCTCTTCTCGGCTGGATCGGCTTTTTCGCGCCCACCGCGTACTTCTATCCCACTTGTCCCATTTTCTTTTGGACTGCCTGTGCTCATTTCGGCCGAACCGGCCGGTTCGGGCATTTTTGTCCCAAACGTCCCGAGCAACACTTAGGACTAGGACTTAGCCGATTTTCACGATTTTTCCTGGATTGACTTATTTGCCTTTCTGCAACTTTTGATGCATGTTATCGAAATTTACCCTGGGGGGGGGGGGGGGGAATTTTGACAACACTTGTCCCATTTTCTTTTAGACTGCCTGTGCTCATTTCGGCTGAACTGGCCGGTTCAGGCATTTTTGTCCCAAATGTCCCGAGCAACACTTAGGACTAGGACTTAGCCGATTTTTGTGATTTTTCCTGGATTGACTTATTTTCCTTTCTGCAACTTTTGATGCATGTTATCGAAATTTACCCTGGGGGGGGGAATTTTGACAACAGTTCCTAGAGGATTGTTTTGATGAAATTTTATATTATTACACTTGTAAATGGAATTATTAATATAATTTCTAGGATCATTTTTTCCCTTGTATTTGTCAAATTTTGGTGTCTCGAAATATTTGGGAAAGGGTATGCATAAAATTTATATGTTCCAAAAGGGTAAGGAAAAAATTAATAAAATTTGAATTATTTTTGTTGTTTTTGCATACCCGCAATAGTGTCCTTCATCATTTACCATTACTGAGAAAATGATGATTTGTGTGAATCCACCATTGTAATAATAAATTAGGGAGAGAAAAATAAGGTGCGAAAGAAAACTCAATCCTTAGAAAATTTAATTCTAAGATATAAGAGGTGAAAAAGGTTATAAATGTCGACCCTTAGCAAAGTGAATGCTAATATGGAAGAGGTGAAAAGGTATATTTAAAGCTTAACCCTTAGCAAAGTGAATTATAAGACAGAAGAGGTGAAATTTTTTAGCAACATACTCAATATATAGTAAAATTAATCCTAGGATAGAAGAGAGGATGAAAAATATTGAATGGTGTGACCCTTAACAACGTGAATGCTAAAAAGGAAGCAAGATTAAAAATATTTGATTTGTTCAACTCTTAACAACGTGAATGTTAAGATGGAAGAGGTTTGAAATGATGATAAAGTTCTCAACCCTTTACAATGTGAATGTAAATATGGAAGATGGGAAAATATAAGTTTCTCAACCCTTAACAAAGAGAATGTTAAGGTGGAAGGGACTTAGTGATGAAACAAGGTTACTCGGTTTCTTACAAAGTGAATGTAAGAAAATAGGATTTGAAAATATTTGATAGAGTTGAACCTTTAAAATGTGAATGTTAATATGGATGAGGGATTTGAAAATTTTGTTAGATTCGGACCTTGACAATGTGAATATCAAGGTGAGTGAAGAGAAGAAGCTTTAAAAGAGAAAGTGATGTGCTTGAAATTTTCACAAAGTGAATGTACAAAAGGAGATGAGACTTGGACAAGGTTAGCTTTGCTCAACTTTTAAAATGTATGTTTGAAAGAGATGATAGTTGACAAGACTAGTTCCTACTCTAAATTCCAAAGGGGCAAAGATAGAGGATGTAAATAACTAAAACTAATGCTAATAAGGTGATGCACCAAAGGAGTGGTGAGCATTTTTTACTTCATGTAGATTGACAAAAATCATGGAAATTGCAACATAAAAACATCATGCACAAACTGATGAGCATGTAATGAAAGATCAAAAAGGAAGCAAACAAACATATACTAGAGGATTGAAACTCATTCACAAAGCTTGCATTGTCATTTTTAATATCAAAATACATGCATTACAACACCTGAGAGGAAGAACAAATAGGTTGCAGTTCTTAGAAAAGGTCTGATACTTCCACAAAATCACTTTTTGAAGGTGAAAAAAGGGAGCTTAAAATACACAAAAAAATGTTCAACCCTTTGAAAAAATGAGCCAAAACTAGCTTTTATAGTGCAAGGGATCGAGCCCAGGAAAGAGAAAATGTGGGAAAAACGTGGAAGCTAGATTCAACCATTGACCAAAACATGCATTAAAAACAGCATGGGCATCCTTACAGGCCCATGACCTTGACATTTTTGATCCATGCTGGAGAGAGAATGCGAGCCATTTTTCATTAAAAATGGTGGTTGAAATGTCATTTCTATCCATGACAACGTGCCATAATGGTGTTTTTCAATTTTATATCTCCAAACTCCATCAAAATGCAAAAATGGCCCCGGAATCTTGTATAGAATTTCACTAGCTTTCCACTGATATCAAGAACGTGAAAAACTGAGCTTTGGATCGAAAGATATGGCCATGTTTGAAGATTTTAGGGCAAAAATAGGGCCAAAACTGGATCTGGCGGGCGAAAATTTTTTTGAATTTTTTCACTCTTTTTTGCATTTGGGAAAATTTTTTTCAAAAACTCCCCACTCTCCACCTTTCTAGGTGCCACGTGGCATGTTTTTTATTGGGTACGGACCCATCCTTGCTCCATTTTCCTCTGTTTTGGCCCCTTCCTGGGAGATTTTCCAAAAAATTGCCCACCAGGCCGGTGAGTTGAGGCCATGTGGCCACTGCGCTGATTAGACGCGGGCCTGTCCTTGCTAAATTTTGCGTGGGTTGAAAATTTGACCATTTTCACTCTTGGACACATGGAAAAATTTCCATTGGTTTCCCCCCACGCTTTCGCCCTCACGGGATTTCTCATGTGGGCATCTGATTACTTGACAGTTTTTTGGCGCCACCTGGACACGTGGCGAGATTCCATTGGCTCGCATTTTGGAGGCGGAAACTTAGTCAAAATTTGAAAAATTCCTTCATTTTTCCTTTGGGAAAATTTCCCAAATTCTCCCTACCCCCCACTGGTCTGAAACACATGGCAGAATTTCATTGGTTGCAGGCCATCCATTGAAACATTTTTACTTTTGTGCCAACACTTTGGGACAAAAACACTTAGCCAATTTTCCATTTCTCGCGCTCCGCCAGCTCCGACCCCTGGGGACGCGTGTTGAAAACCCATGATTGATTGGTGGACCATAGCGGGCAAAAAAATCCTTTGAAATTTGGTGACACACTTTCCCAAAAAAATTGGAACTTCTCCTCTGCCCTTTTCGAAACTCCCACGCCATAGCGACACTCCTCTGCACAATATGGCGAGTTCCTATTGGCGGGCCTGCAGGGCTGAAATCTTCCCTCAAAAAATTTTCCATGCGCAAAAACACTTAGCCAAATTTTTTTAAATTCGCCTCCCCTGCTGACACGTGGCATCATCCTGATTGGCTCAGCGAGCTTGCTTGTAAAAAAATCTTCCTTTTTTAAATTTTGTCCAAAACAATTGGTAAAAAATTCTAAGTTTTCCTTTTTCTTTTCTCCTGCCACCCTCCTTGGACACATGTGTCAGCATCCTCATTGGCTACGGGCCTTTCAAGGGGAAAATTTCCCATAAAAAAACTCTGCTGAGCCATAACTTCAAAAATATGATGGAGTTAGGAGGAAAAACTTTACCTTTCTGGAAAGATGAGAGAGAGCTCTATCCAATGGTGTCATTTTCTAGAAATTTTTGAGTGCCTAAAAAGCAAAAAAATGGATGACTGAGGCACAAGAGAGGGAAGAATGACAAGGAGTTAGCCACAAAAAATGAGCAAGGGGCACATTTTGGATAACAATTTTTGGCGACTCAGAGGGGTCATCTACCTGTTGGATGAAAAATACCAGTTGCCTGAAATAAGTCCATTGGGCATGGAGTCATCAAATTTCTTCTGTTTGGATACCCCAATTGACTTAGAACACTGCAAGGAGGAAGATGGAATATCACCTGATGGAAGAAAGGCCTGCAAACAACGTCTCCAAGGAACAACAAGCCTGTGCCAAAGCACTTAGGGAAAACAAAAACTAAACTACAGGACAAAAACAATGTGCACAAGCACTTGGAGGAATGGAATCCTAAGCTAATATGTACAAGGTGGAGAGTTTCCTTTTAGATAGAAATACCTTTAGATGGATTCCATTGACTGGAATCCGTAGTTCTTCACCATCCAATGAAGACAATTGGAAAGCATTGCTGTCCTTACACCTTATGACCATGTATGGGCCACTCTAAATGGCATCAAATTTTGAATGCCTTCCCAGTTTTTCTCTATCTACATTCCATTTTAACACTAGATCTCCAACTTAGAAGGGTCTATTCTTGTCCTTTCTATCAAAGGTCTTCTTTATGAAAGCCTGATCCTTCTCCATTGCTTAGGATGCCTGAATTTCTGATTTCTTGGAGCTCCATCAACTCTGCATATCTAAATTCCATGGGCTTAAACTCCAACAACTACAACTATTTCATGAGTTCTAATGTTGGCAACTCAAGTGACATGGGAAAAATTTCCTCTCTTCCATAAACAAGCTTGAATGGGAGAGTTACCTGTAGATCTCTTGGGAGTTATCCTATCAGCCCATAAGGCTGATTTCAATTTAGTATGCCAAGACCTCTGATTTTCATCAAGAGTCCTCCTAATGATCCTCAACAAGTTCTTGTTTATAGACTCAGCCTGGCCATTTACCCTTGAGGGTAATAGTTCGATGAAGTACTTAGGTAGATCCCGTTCTTGACAACCCATTCAGTCACCTTGGACCCAATGAATGCCAATGCATTATCTGATATTATTGTAGTAGGTATGCTGAACCTGGTTTACTATTCCCTCATAGAAGTCTAGGATGCTAGATTCATTTACTTCTCTTTGAGTGCTACTTCGCTTCAGTCCACTTGGTGAAATAATCTGTTGCTGTTAGAATCCATTTGTGCCCTTGGCTTGAATTGGGATTAATGACTCCAATGAAGTTCTAAACCCCATTGCATGAAACGGATGGTCAAACTAAAATTGGATGCAATGGAAGGGCAAGCCAGCCTCTCTTTTTCCTGCGAAGAATGCATAATTCTTGACACCTCTTGATCCATACATAAGCAATCATTGAAAAATATTGGGGCCAATAATAGCCAGCCCTCATAATCTTTAGAGTTGTCACTCTTGGTGCAAAATGACCACTAGATGGTCCACCATGGAACTCTTCCAACACCCTATGAAATCTGATTTGTACCAATGCATCTCAGTAGTACTCCATTCACATCTCTTTTGAACAAAACACCATCAACAAGGGCATATGGGACAACCTGCAATCTAAAGTGTCTTCTTTTGGTCTTTTTCATCTCTGGAGGGCATATGACCTATGCTTAGGAAGTGCATTATACCTTGGGTCTAGAAAGGAGTGGGGACAAACAATTATGTTCTTCTTGAGTGCTTCACTTGGCTCATGGCTATCTTGTAACTGTCTAAAACAGCCTCCTTCTTCATTGCATGCTTCCTTTTGTTTGCTCAAAAATCAGCTGCTCACACAATCCTTTTTCCTCTTACTAACTTGGTAACTTTGATCCCAATGTCATACTCCATGACATGAGTAATCCAACCTACTCTCTTTTCTCATTCAAGTCTTTGTTGAGGAGGAAGTCTGTAAACTCCCAGCATGAGAAACCAGCAATTGGACCTTATTGTTTGAAACTAAATGCTTGAATTTCTTAAAGCTTCTAATTACTGCAAGAATATGCTTCTCAATGAAAGAATATCTCACCTCATAGTCCATCTAGGATTTGGTTTGAAGAAAATTAATTGGCTACTCATCATTATCTTTGTTCTGCTGTACCAAAAATTACAGAGAATAGTATCATCACCCCCAAATGCATAGAGGGTGAAATCCTTGGAGAAGTCCGGGTTGATGAGAGTTGGGGGCTTGAGAGATGGGCTTCTTTGATTGCTTCAAAACTTTCGTTACCTTCTGCTATCCATTTGAAATCCATGCTTTTCTTTAACAATCTTGGTGATAGGCTTTGACTAGGGCTGCAAAATTTGGGACAAACCTCCAAACAAAATTTTATTCTCCCCAAGAAAACTTTGAAGGGCCTTCTTGTGGCTTGGCAATGGTAGGGCTCTTATGGCTTCAACTCTTTCTGGATCAATTTCTAATCCTTGTTTGGAGACAATGTGGCCAAGGAGCTTTCATTCATGGGCTAGATAAAGATACATTTTTTAGGATTCAAGGAGACCTCCAAATCTTCTGCACCTTGTGGAACACTTATCTCAAATGAGAGAGCTGGGTCTGCTGCATTTTTTGGAAAAAAAACAAGTGATATCATCAAGATATATCAGCACTATGTTGTTTAATCAAACCCTTGAATTCCATGTCCATTGCTCTTTGGAAGGTATCTCCAGTGTTGGACAGCCCAAATGGCATTTTCCTGTATGCATAAGTTCCCCCATTTGGTTGTAAAGGCTGTCTTGAACTGATCTTCTTCCTTCATCATAATCTGATTATACCCTGTGTAGCCATCAAGTAATGAAAACCTCTCGGAGCCAGCAATAACTTGCAAAATTTTCTCCATAGAAGGAAGTGTATAATGATCCTTGAGAGATGCTCTATTCAAATATCTGAAGTCAACACACAATCTGATTTCCCCCACTCTTCTTTCTTACTAGAACCAAGTTGGCTACCAAACTAGAATGCTTGATAGGGAATATGATTCTTTATTCTATCAACTTATTCAATTCTTTTCTCATGAGAGGATCCATGTCAGTGGATTGACTGGCCTTTGTTTTCCTGCCTGATGGGTTTAGTACTTGGATCTAATTCAATGGTATGTTGACCTAACTCGGGATTGAAACCTTTCAAATCTTCATAGCTCCAAGAAAAACACATCAGGGAATTTTTGACACAAACTTGTATGAACTCATGCCTTTCTTGATCAGTTGTCATCTTACCAATTTGGAGATGATTTGTTCTCCTTCTACCAAGATGGACATTGAATCTTCTCCCTTGATTTGGATGTTTGCTTTTTCTCTTCCTAAACTGATCATTAGGATTGAAAAATGGACTCTAAAGTAATAAGTCCCTTGGGTAGCTTGTTAGTTCTCAGCTGTACCACTTGGTCACCATAATGCTGTTCCAATTTTCCTTGATTCTTAGCTGAGAACTCAGCTTCTTCTTGCAAGAAATGGATGATTTACTGGTCATTTTCAAACACTTGCCAACTTACATTGTTATCTGGCACTGAAGGCCTCACAATCACATGGATGTTTGGTTGTACCTTGTCTTGTTGAATGCTTTCCACAATGTCAAAGGCTGCCCCTACTGCTGCAAGCCTGTCAGCAGCTTGGTTCTCTTTCCTAGGAATGGATTTGATGCCAAAACCCTCAAAATCTTCCATGAGGTCCCACACCCTGTTCTTGTAGCACTTGAGTAGATCATTCTTGGCAGCATGTTGTCCCTTGACCTGATTTACAATCAATTCACTATCACCAAAGACTTGCAAGTTCTTTATTCCTCTCTTTATTGCCCAATGCAATCCCTTACACCAAGGCTTCATATTCAGCAGTGTTATTAGAGCATGCAAACTAAAATCTAAAAGCTGAATAGTACTTTACTCCTTGAGGTGAAACAAGCATGGCTCCACCTCCTGCACCTTGTCTACTCCTTGATCCATCAAAAAACAGCTGCCATACCTCATTTTCATCCTTATGGTTTGGCTTGGTGATGCTAGGAATGGGCTGATCTTCTTCATGTATGCAATAGACCCCTAGCTCAGATTCTTCTACTTCTTGATAAGGATCAAAAGCATGTACCTTGTTTGCCCATTCATCAAGAGTTAGATCTGGGATGCTTCCAACCTTGGTGTCAGCTTCATCAGTGCTTGGGTGATCTTCTTGATCAAATGATGAACAATTGGCATTGATCTGACTTGGAGTGTAGGGCTTAATGTGGAAGTTTACAATAGGTTTAGACCTGATTGTAGCTTTGGTTCCATACCTCATTCTGAACAGCATGTGTGACCAATCAGCAGACAAATATCCTCTAATCTTGGCTGTGAAGTCCCTTGACAAGCATAAGGCAAAGAGTGGTGGAAGGTCTATAACTGATACATCTTGTAAAATAACAACATTTGGACATGCATGCAAGGTAAGACTCAAGTTTCTAATCACTCCAACTGTTGTTACTATTGTCCCATCCAGCTGCACTACCCCTTTGGATATAGTTTCATACTGGAGCCCTAACTGATCAGCTATTTGTTTAGGCATCACTGAGCTACTTGCCCCAGAATCTGTCATGCAATTGTGCACTAACTGATTTCCAATGATTAATGAAACATAGAAAGGAGGGGGCTTCAACATTTTACCTTGCTGTCCTCCATGATTCCCTTTAGGCTGGGCAGCATTTGTGAGCACTTTCTCTTGCATCTGAACTTGTTGATTTGAAGTTGGCCAGTCCTTCATGGCAGCTTGTAACAAATCTCTTTGGCCTGGGATAGATAGGGATTCCCACATTGATTTATTTACATTTGTCTTCTTCATCTGATCAATGATACTGAATGGTGATGAAGGATATCTTTGCTGTCCCTTGGTTGGCACATTCACTCCTTGTATGTGGGCAGTAACAACTGGTATTTGAGTTAGTCTAGGAGCTGTTCTTGGCTGCCCTTGTGCATTTGAAATTGGATTTTGTTTGCCAACCATTTGTGGAGCCATAGAAGGTTGGAGATTGGTTGGAGCTAATGGCTGTTCTTCACCCCAAATTCCTTCTTTTTGACCTTGTGTTGGCTGCAACACCTTGAGAAACTACTTGATTCATGCCACAGAAATCTTCTGCTTGCCAGCTTACCAATGTGGTGTCATTTGGGGCTGATTGTTGTTGGAATGTTTCTTATTGTTGACTATTTCCTTGACTACCCTCACCCTCCACGCCAGTAGTTGTCACCATTAGTGTTTGATTGAGAGCACCATTGAAACACATGGATTGGTTATGAGGCTTCATTGCATGGAAAGCACCAATCATATTCCTGAGCAATGTTGTTCTGTGTTGGCACTAATGCCTTAGAGGCAGATATGGCATTTGGATTATAGGGCTGAAATGGTCTATTGGCAGGAGGCCTTGTTTGATTTATATTTGTAGCTGGATTGGGAGGGTCTTTGTGGTTGGTATGGCTGCCTATTAGGCTGAGCTTGGGGCTGATAAGAAGGTCTAAAGCCTTGGGCTTGTTGCCTCTTGAGAGTAACCAGCTCATTGCCTAGGTTTTGCAATTGCTTCATGACTTCTTAAAGCTCATTTGGGGCACTTGGAGATGAAGTAGAAGCTTCATTTGAACTCTGATTTCTAGGAGTGGGAGAAGGAGCCAAATTAGTTGCTTGATTATTGTTTGGGCTCTCTAAACTTGGAAACAATGGCATGTGAGGTCTAAGGATCTAGTTTGCCAGCTTGGATCAAACAATTTTCAGCCTTAATGGTAATGCTATAAGCCATATGGATAGTTATGCCTCCCATGGACTGAATCAACATAGAAATATAAGAATTTAGAGCTTTGAGGTAGTAGAGAAAAGAACCTTCTGCTGTTGGCCTGACTGCCACTGGAATTCTCTCCCAAGTCTTTTGAAATCTGAAGTTGAAATCAGTCAGCTGCTCATTGGGAGCTCTCTTGATGGTTGTCAGCTGCTCCAAAAGAGACAAGTTGTCTCCCTTCTCTCCAAATTGCTCATGAAGTGCTATACATAGTTGGTTCCAATTCTGAATAGAACCTGAGGCAAGACTTCTAAACCATTGCAATGCTTTCCCTTGAATGAAGATGCCAGTAATTTGACAGCCACTTGCATCTCATTGATTTCATGAATTGCACAAAGGTTGGCAATGTCTTTAACATGATCACCTGGAGTAGTCTGATTCTCTCCAGTGAAGTATGGAATGTTCTTCAAGGCTGCAATTGGAATTGGATGTTGTGCATTGAGGGAAAGTGGGATGCTACCTGTGAAATTGACATAGGGGTTGTTTTGTGCCATTCTAATTGGTCTTAAAACCCTTGTTGACTGAATGAAAGGCCTACCAGGTGGAGGAGTTGAGAGAGTTCTGTTTGGTGGAGATGGAGACCTTTGAATCCTTCTTCCTCTTTGCCTTCTTCTTGGAGATAACTACAGGTATTCAAACAGACACCTCTTCTTCTCCAGCTCTTGACCTTGTGGTGACTCTTCTCATGAGTTTTCAGGCCTGCACTGCTGAAACCAGTTGATTCTTCCCCTTGGAGTCGCCAGATGTGTAATTTATAGCTCTTTTGAAGCAAGAAAATTGCAGTAGATGCACATCAACTTTGCTGCAATAAAAATGAGACCTCTAAGGTCCCACTGGGCATGCCAAAACTATTGTTGCAAATCAGCAGCACCCCTGGATGCAAATCAGGTTTCTAAGTTGATGTTTCAGGCATCCAGTGTGATTGCACAACATTGAAACCTCTCTCCAAGTGTGGGACTTGTAAAATGAGAGAGGAATCTCCAGATTAGAGGATGGTTCCTCAAACTCCTCTGATTAGATCTATTATTTGCACAACTGCAGAGGTTCAGATCCTAATTTTATCCTAATTTGCAAGGAGACAGGGATAAGAAATGCAAAAATTGAAACTAAACTGATAAAGGTGATACACCAAAGGAGTGGTGAGCACTTCTTGCTCATGCAAATTGACACAAATTCAGAAATTGTAACATAAAACATCATGCACAGGTTGATAACTGTAATCAAGGGTTTGAAATGAAGCAAACAACACATACAAAGGACTGAAAGCATTCACAGAGCCTGCATTGTGATTTTCAACATCAAAATCCTTGTATTCCAACACCAAAAAGGTAGAAAAACCTGTTACAATCCCTGGAAGGTCTGATACTTGCCAAAATCACTTGTTGAAAGTGAAAACAGAAGCTTGTTGTGCAAAAAGTGTTCCACCTTTGAAAAATGAGCCAAATCTGGCTTTTACAGTGCATGGGTCGAGCCCAGGAGAGAGAAAATGTGAAAAAACATGGGAGCCATTCCTCATTGACCAAAATGCATTAAAAACAACATGGAGGTCCTTACAAACCCATACCCTTGACATTTTTGACCATGCTGGAGAAGAATGCGACCCATTTTGCATTAAAATTGGTTGTTGAAACGTCAGTTCTGTCCATGGGCACATGTACCAGAAGTGTTTTTTTTATTTTCTCCCTCCAAACTGAACCAAAATTCAAAATTGACCATGGAATCTTGTAGATAATTTTACCAACTTTCCATTTATATAAAGAACGTGAAAATCTGAGCTCTAGATCAAAAGTTATGGCCATTTGAAGATTTAGGGCAAAAACAGGCCCAAAACGGATCGGCGGGAAAAAATTTTGAATTTTACCTCTTTTTTGCATTTGGAATTTTTTTTCGAAAATCCCCGCACTCTGCCACTTGGATGCCATGTGGCATGATGTGATTAGCCGTAGGATCATCCTTGAAATTTTATCTTACGGGCCCTTCCTTAGAAATTTTTGCCACTTGGACACGTGGCACTACTTTATTGGCTCGGGCCTGAGGGGCGCAATTTCCCTTTGAAAATTTGACATTTTTACTTTTGGGAAAAAAAATTCATTTTCCCCCCATGCTCCACCCTCATGGGACACGTGTCGGCATCTGATTACCTAACAGGGGCCGCGGCCTCATCTTTCCCTTTTGAATTTTTTGGCGGAACTTAGTCAAAATTTTAAAAACTTCTCCGAGCTCCGAACTTCCCTGCCCCTCCTGACACGTGGCTCACTATCATTGGGTGCGGGCCCTCCATTGAAAATTTTCATTTTGAAAAACTCTACAAAACACTTAGCCAATTTTCCATTTCTCCCCCCGCTACTCTGACTGATGAAGACACGTGGCGCAACCCAATTCACCGCGGACCATGCAGGCAAAAATTTAATTTTGAATTTTTTGGCAAAAACTTGGAAATTTTCTAACCTTTCCTCTGACGTCCGCGACCCTCCTCTGGACACGTGGTGAGTTCCTATTGGGTGTGGGCCAAAATTCAAAAAATTTCCTGCGCAAAACACTTAGCAAAATTTTTTACTTCGCCTCCCCTGCTGACACGTGTCACGTCCTGATTGGCTCGGCAGGCCCGCGGGCAAAAAATTTCCTTTTTCAAATTTTGTCCAAAACTTGAAAAAATTTCTAAGTTTTTTTCTCTTTTCTCTGCCACCTCCAAGGGACACGTGGCAGCTTCCTATTGGCTGCGGGCTTCCAAGGGGAAAATTTCCCACAAAAACTCCACCGAGCCATAACTTGAAAAATATGAGGAGTTAGGAGGAAAACTTTACCTTTCTGGAAAGCTGAGAGAGAGCTCTATCCAATGGTGCCATTTCTAGAAAGATTTGAGTTCCTGAAAATCAAAAAATGGAGACTGAGGCACAAGAGAGGCAAGAACACAAGGAGTTAGCCATCCAAAATGAGCAGGGGCACATTTTGGATAACAGAACCCAAATAAGGAGTATTTGGGAAAGTAATGAAAACTAGATAAAAGTGAGAATCGTAAGATATGAGTGTGGAACACATCTCACTGAAACAAAAAGAGACAAAAGAGAACCTAAAAATAATTTTTTTATTTATAGATGTTTTAGCCTCTACCTTAG
This sequence comes from Taxus chinensis, assembly GCA_019776745.2. Classification (NCBI taxonomy): domain Eukaryota; kingdom Viridiplantae; phylum Streptophyta; class Pinopsida; order Cupressales; family Taxaceae; genus Taxus; species Taxus chinensis. Next base: position 546,525,821 of record CM034151.1, on the reverse strand, counting down.
ATTAAATTGGATAGTGTGTGGCTTCCTAGGTTGTTCTCTCAACTAGGGTTTAGCAGTATACCTAAGAAAGAATGGTGTTATTACTAACTTCTATCTTTATTTTACCCCCTTTAAAACCCTAAGAAAATATATTTCTCAAAATGAATCACACTGGGGTCTCCACTACGAATATCTATGACTCTAATCTCACAATGTTTTACTAATAAGGTAGGATGGGGGTACCCATTTTTTCATCTAGTTCTCTTAATGTGCCAGCTACTTTGGGATTCCTGTGGTACTCCTCAAATGAGTTTTATGGATTATGCCAAATAACTTCCCACAGTTTATAGTGGTTGACCAATAGCCTTGTCATCTATACCTACAAATACAGTGCGTAGTGTTCATTTTATCTTTATTAATAAATGCAATTTTTTGAACCATTGGTCTTTGAAAAAGGTAACCTACAGTTAGTAAACTATTTAAATTTTCAAGCAACATAACATGCAATTAGTAGTTTAATGTTTTAAAATCGACCTTTGAGAGCTGATCGTGTACACAAAAGCTAGGAAGTTTTCTTGAGGTAGGTAAAGGAAAAGACGATAGAAGAAAGTTCACATTTTTTATTTCCTAGATCAATTATAAAGTACAAGGAAAGAACATACATACAAATAAGATTTGATTAAAAAGAGAAAATAAATATTAATTTCCCTTTAAATAAAAACTAGAAAAAGTGAAAACTACGTTTTTTATTTCCAAGGTCACTTAAAAAACACGAGGAAAGAGCATACACGTGATTCCACAAATAAATATTGATTAAGAAAAGAAAGTATTGATTTCCTTATTTGAAATTGAAAAATAGAAATAAACCTACAGAAACAAAATGAAATAAAAAACATATTAGAGTAGATTAGACGTGTTGGAAAAAAACAAAATTTGGAAAAACATAGGCCAACTACACTAGCACGTGAAATATGGATGCACTAGTGTTAAAATTTTTGTAGTGCGCAAAAATATGTGTGCTAGCATTACAAGAAAAACCTATAAAATAGAGAGATAAATAGACATAAAATAAGAGAATGTTAGCACATATTTAAACAACGCTAGTGCAAGGAATGATGATGCTAGCACATAAACCTGAATGTAAGTGCATACAAATGCAATGGTAGTGTATGTACTTTAACAAAAACACAAACATAGATAATTATAGCATATTTAATTGTAAGATAGTAAAAGCACATTAATGCTAACACAAATTCTATGCACATTAGCACAGGTAATTCTTGAAAATAAAAATAAAAACATTCAAATGTGAGTAAAATACTGGTTTCTTTAATTTTCAAACTTTTGTGCTCCACCCGAGAACATAAAAATTTAAAATCAATGTAAAATAAGAAAAAGGAACATAAATAAATACTTATATCACAAAATAATTAACTAAAATGAAAGAAATAAATGTGGGAGTCCCACAGGGTGTGTCAGAATGTAAACAAGTAAAAATCACAGGTAAATGAATAAACTAACAATTATACCTTCACTGTAATGATCTTGCAAACCTCAAGTAAGACCATGGAAGCGCTTAGAATTGTGTAGATCTTGTAAAGTTTGATTTGTGCATGCTCTTGATTCAATCCCTAAATGAGGATGCAAATGCTACTAGCAATTTTCACATGGATACGGGAAACAAATTAGCAGAAATTAGATGTAATTTGATCAAAGCTCTAGGAATCAATTTGTAAAGGAATTGGAAAGCTTTTATAGCTGAGGTTGAGGCCATGATAAATGGATCTTGGGTTGAATTGGATCCATAGGTAATAATTATAATTACCTAAAATAGTAAGATGGCCATGTCTATGCAGTTACAACTTTGTAGGGGAAATTATTACCTTTGAAATCATCCAAGAAGTGGTTGCACGTACATTATTGGTGCCCCCACCTCTGTAGGATTTTGGAAGTGGAATGAAGTGGGGTATGAGTAGATAATATGATTTAAATAAATAACTAAATTAATTAATTAACTAAATAACTAAATCAATTATTTTAATTATTATTTAAAATACTCTACATCGTTCCAAAATTAACAAAATAGTCAAGGAAGCTATATTTTCAAGGAATTTAGTCAAATAGTTCACATGATACGTGCATTTTACCACATGAGAAAACATTATTCTTTTATTATGATTTGACAACTATCCCTAGCATGCTTAAAGGATCCTAACCAAGCAAGTACGAAAGATGCTAGATAGGTTGTGGAGTCTAGTTTGCATTGTTCCAATTGCATTTTATTGAAAATTTCCAAGCCGTTTCCAAAAAATCCATTTGTTGCAAAGTATGTCCTCTTTTCTAACCCTGAGACCACATCTCCTCTAGGTAATTAAAATAACCAAGTCACCCATGTGCATGGATCTTGCTATCTTTTTCTGTGGTAACTATAATTTCCCAACCATCCAAGAAAAACTTGTCATTGGCACAATCACCTTAAGCCATTTTTTCAAAAAGTTAACATGCATGAAATAAAATACCCTTTTTCTTGCACATACAACAGTCAATGCACGCCCGAGAGGCCAGATTTTTATAAGGAATTTTCTCAAAGAATTTACCTACCCCGTGGCTTCCCACATTTGCAACGTTGAAACAAAAACCACATTCAACCAATGTCATTCACTATCAATTTGAAACCACAATATAAGACATAAATTTAATTCCTAATGGTGTTAGATGGATGTCCAAAACTATTTTAGCAACTACAAATTAGGCCCAAGCTGTGCAGCATTGGAAGAGGATGTAGAATCTAGCTTTACACATATGAATTGTGTCTAATATTTAATTTGCCAAAGCCTTTCAATAATTCCTTTTGTGCTAGGGCCGAGATACTCTCCACTGTCTCATACCAAATAATCAAAATATACATCCATGTGACCAACATAGGATTTCACAACTGTAATTAATTGATGGAGTTAACTTCATTAATTCTAAAGGGGGTGTTGTGGTAGAATATAATTAATTTAATTAATTCTTATTGGATAGAAATGGGATATAAATATGTATGTATTTTTATGGTGCCTACACAATATATTACATTACACCACATGCAACACTTAAACCAACATGAAGAACAAACAAATATAAAAATGACACAATATGCAACCAATGTCATACTTAGATCAATGAATAAGTATGGAACTATGACAGAATCACAACATGTACATCACGAATTGGAACCTTCCACAATATCACATTTTCATGGTTAACTCTTTATAGTAATCAGGTTTTCATTATTATCATTGAAGGTATGTAGAGCACTTGACATAAAAAAATACTTTTTCCTCCTCTATATTTCATTTCCTTTATTTCATTTAGCATTTAATTTAAGATGGTTCCATCTTCACTACCATTTACACTCCCTTATTTAACCCTACAGGTCTTAAAACAATTTATCATGGGAGCATGTAATCTCATTCACAATGATGCATATTAATTATTTCGTTTTAGATTTAACTATAACAAGTAAACTTAATCACGTGAAAATATTTAACATTTGTTTAAAGTAAAAGGATTATTTTATTTACTCAAAAGGGCCAACATCTACGGGACAACCTTTAGATAGACATAGTTGGCCAAGGGTTTAAACACTAATAGCATAAGAAAAGGGTCCCAGGTTTTAAATAACTTCCATTTACACTCAAGGACTCTATGTCCAACTAAAAGGAAATTGTGGAGTGGTTCGAATGCTATAATCTCATAAACCACCAAGTTTTAATTTCCTTAAAAAACCAAAACCTCAAGGATATAAATTAAATTCTAAAGGTTATTAATAAATTCATTCACAAACGACTATTATTGTTGTTATAATAATATAATAGGTTAGAGTCATTTCTAGTAGTTATACATCATAAGTTTCATATTATAGATAAGAGATTATGTTCTTGAATGATGGAATATATGTGGAGCATTTTTTAAGTACTTTCAACAAAAAAAAGAAGTCCTAGCTGAGTTATAAGGTAATTCCAAGTCTCACTTGTGTGTTCATTATATATTACTCACATTTAAAAGAGACATAATTTTATTAGAGGTACTAAATGAGGTACCACTTCACTTTAAGGTTTTTCAAAGTATACTTGATCCCATACACGTACAATGATTTTCCATTCCTAGGATACTTATAATAAAATGAAACCATCTAAAAACATTGATACACAAAACATCAATCAAGCCACAAATTGGTTTTACACCCTTGACTATAGTAACATGCATACTTATACGAGCATAAGAACCATTTTATAGTGAGCGACACATGAGTAAGCACAATTATATGGAATTTATAGCTTGATACTTGAAAAAATTAAAGAAATTCAACCTCCCATAGATTGATTAGATGTGAGAGGGGGTAAATGAGTCAAAACATGAGGATTTGATGCAAATGTAAACAAGTATTTACTTCATTCATGACACTTGAATCTCACAATGAGATCATTCAATGGTAAAAGGAAATCAACGACATTAGCTAGGTTTAAATCATTTCTAAAGTGATAGGGGTAATGTAAACCATACAAGACTCGTTTAAGAGATAAAAACATAGTAAATGTTAAGATAATGATTCCTTTTGATAGTTTAGGAATAGAAAGTTTTTACCATCAACATAAGTATTACGGGGTAAAACAATAATTGACATTATAGAAGTTTTTTTTTTCAAAACATATAAACCATAGAACAACATACAAAATCATAATCAAGTTCATACCTAAATAGAATGCTTGTTTTTCCCAATACCCTAAAATAACACAATTTCTTACTCATCGAAAAATAAATAATAAATAACATTCTCGTTAATAAAAATAGATTTGATACATCTACTTAACATTACATGTATATTTCAATGATATTCCCTATTACAAAAACACCAGCAACACTACCATTTCCTTCTTGTCCAATGTACTTGCAACCACCGCATGATCAACACAACTGCTAGTAGGGCATCAAAGTAAAAGTAGGCATGATATATGATTTTTCATAGTTTTCCAACAATAATAAAACTATATTTAACACACTTAAAAGGAGAGTAAAAAAATGCAATTCCATTTCATTTCATTTCCAAAGCCAATGAGAGAGATAGAAAGACGAGAGTGAAAACACCATTTTTTTAACAATAAAATTTGTAATAAGAAAGTGTCAAAATAAAGTTTTCTATAGTAATGTATTCATGTTTACAAGGTTTCTCTATCATTATTTTTCTTGGATAAGGTCATATGAAAATTTTCACCAATTATAAGTTTCCAAAAACATCAAATTTAGGCAAGTTGATCAAAAATCAGTGTTTGAAAACCATCTTCGAGACTCAAACACATAAGGGAAAAAGTCTTACCTATTCCCTTATATACAAGAAAACACTCAGAGGTGAAAAAACCCAAAATTGGAAAACATGATGAAAATGATGCTCATCTTTCTAGAGCTACCGATCATAAATGCACCCAAATGGCTTTGTTGCCCAACAAATGAAAGCCTATAAAACCTATTAGGAAAGCTATCTTGCATGATGTTTTTATCCAAACTGAGGGTTTGTAGTAATTGTCTCATAGAAATTTTAGATGTGTGTGGAATACAAAATACATTTCTAACTTCTAGGGCCAAAATGATGGGTCAAAACCAAAATGCACTTTTAATTTTCAACAATTGTTTAAAGCTACAAATAGGCTCCTAAACATGTTACGAAAAAAGTCAAGGGGATATCTAAGGAACAACCTAGGGTTTGGTTGAAAACTCCACATGACTAGGTACACGGCTAAAGTTTTATTTTCTCATTTTGAGGTTTAAAAGACATTTTGCGTCTCCATGAAAACAAGTTTTTATTAACATTACACAAAGTCATCAAGGAAGATTTTTAATAAGTTACCCATTTATCTTGTTAATGACATGGTTTCCAAAACCAAAAATAGAATCATAGTTTATCCATCCATCTTACAAGGTAAAGGAGAGAGTAGTGTTTAACTTCATGGATTCTCATCAAGTGCATACCAAACAAAGGTATAATTTTTATAGGAAACATGCTTTGTTTAATTCATCCTGTAACACCCGTTAAAGTTGATATTCTCTCTTTTACATTGCAAGTGTAGACATGTGATTTTTCCTTATGAGGATATTTTCTTTTGATTATGGGAAGATCATGCTTGATATAGTTAAGTATTTTCTGCTCTTAAGATCTTTGATTGAATAGGAATGCTTCCTAGATTCATTTTTTCTTTGAAGATGACTCAACATGAGGACAATCTTGATTTAAGAAGGGATTGTACAACTTACCTATTTTTGCGTACTACACCCTTGGATCATATGTACATTGATCTAAGGGCATGTTTTAGATCTTTTAGAATGAACATGCAATAGATAGAAGATGGCATACGTGAATTATTAAGCTTGGACTGAACTTAGTAGATGTAAGTTCTTTAATTCACTTTTGTGAGCATCGATGAGAGTCCATTTAGTGGAAGGTGTTGTTTGAAGATCCCTAGAAATCCACCTCGATAGGTCATTACTGGGTAATAGAGATGTGCATGAAATTCATGGTGCACCAGAAGAGAACCGTGGATCCTGAAGAATAGCTAAAGAAAAGTAGTGTTCAAAAGCTACATACTTGATAAAATTTTGTTTCTAACCTAAATAGGTAGCCCAAACATTTAGGAAGGTTTAAGCATGAACGGGAACCTAAAACTAGAATGTGAAGATTGGAGAATACATAAGCATAAGTTCCTAGGGCACTATGTATTTTTGATGATACACCTAAAGGTTTATCTAAGATAATTACTATAGAACATATGCCAAGGAAAGTGGTTAGTGATATCATAAGGTACAAATCTGCAAGTTATGTAGGATGGAGACCTAAGCCATGGAATCTACCCTAAGTTAGTAGATATGAATCCAACCTACTAGGAGATGGTCGCATACATGATTGGCTGATGAGTTCCTATGGTATTAATGTCAAGTGATAAGGTTAGAAGGCATACAAACTGTCAGCTGGGAAAGGGTTTGGGTTGGCAGAGGCACATAAGAGTGAGAAGTTTCACTAAAGTTTGAAGTGTTTGGCAAGAAAAGGTGATTTGAGACTCATCAAATTTGGTAGTAGGTGGCAGAGGTAGACTGATGTGGGAACACTTAGATGTGGATAGCACAATCACGGTCACTTGGGTTTCGAGCCCAAAGGACCAAGGTAGAGCAGGCCAGGATCAACCATTTTTCCATGGGAGTTAGGTGAGATTTTCCATGCTTTAGCCCTTTTTCACTCATCATGTGCTATATTTCTTGAGACCAGAAATATTAAGCTTCATGTCGCATGGCAATTTTTGAGGTAATATTGGATCTTGGTAAAATATTTTGTTTTGTGGAATTATTAAAGTTTTGGGGAATGAAGCATTTGGTTAAGTTTGATTCTTCTTGGAGTATGGGGAGAAGCTCCCATTAGCTTGATCATGTAGGTCTTCTTAAATTTCATGGTGAGCACTATTAGGCCAGGGATCAGGCACATAAATAATCCACTAAATCTCTTGCATCCTCTAAGTGTTTTCATTAAAACAACTTTTCTCTGATGTGTTTGTGCATTTCATGCTTATTTGGTTATTTAAATTGTTGGGTTGTTGTAAAATCTTGCATTCTGAGTTTGAAACCATGAAGTACGTTTCATTAGAAGTTGAAAGATGTTGTGTATTGTCTTTTGTTTAAAATAACTTAGCATAAAGTTCTAGAAAAGCTGGTAGCTCTGTTAAATTTTTCGGTTGATGGAATCTATAGTTTGGTTCTGACCACTTAGTTGGCCATGAGTTACTAGCTAGAGTTTGATAGGAAAATAAATCTGAGTTTACTTCCTGTGTGTTGAGTTTATTGTTGAAAATTTGTTTCATATGTTGGTCACGAGTTGATATTTTTGAACTCCAATCATATAAACCTTATAGAATGCAAATAGATGTTTTGTTGGAAACTTGCTTTGGTGGATAAATCCATCGTAGAGGTTCTCGGTACTTTCGTAACAGTGTTTTATTTAATGATTAATGGGTTGTGAATAAAACCCTTATATGTCTTGAGGCCTTTGTATTCTCCATGCGAAAACATGTCTGTTTACTTGGAACCCGCATGTATTTGGAACCTGTGTTAGACAATGTCAGTTAGAACTGGACTGTCGATTGAGTCTGATTAAGGCATGATGTCTTGTGAACTATTGCCTTCTTGGAATATTTAACACTGTTATTATAGATTGAAGATATGAAACTCAGGGCTTCATAAGCTTTGTTACCGATGGGTTTTGCGATTTTATGTTAAGAATCTTATAATAAGTATGAAACGAAGGTGTTAACTGAAATTGGAATAGAAAATCACTTCCTTATTATGAACCATATATAAGTAATTCCTTTTGTTCCATCTATTATCATTACGATGCTTGAGTATTTTTCAATTTGTCATTTGAATTTGAAATGCAAGTCACTGTGTAAACAGAATGATTGTTACTAAATGAAGTGATCAATTGTAATGGTAACTGGAACGTTGTGTTGGTTTAGATATTATCAGCTATTGAGGTGTATATTTTTTTAACTATAAGGGGATTTGTGTTACCTACTAACTTGGTTTTAAACATTCAAATTGATTTGATATTTTGAGGAAGTTATGTTTATTTCATTGTGCTCAGGATTGGAATTCTGAGTCTTGCACAGAATGAAATCATATAAATATTATTCTTGATCATATCGATCCTTATTGGGAAACCCAATTTCAAAGTTCTTGAAGTAATGTATTGATATAGGGTTGAGATAGAATTTGTCTTGCCTGGACTATCGGGAAGTCTTGAGGGTTAATATCCACTTAGATTTACTTATCTCTTGTTGGGTTCAATAAATGAATGTTAGGTCACTGAAAAGTAAATTGTGATGTATAAAGTTGAATGCGGACTGTGTTTGAACTTTATTGCTTTATTAGACTTTAATTGGAAAAGGGAACAGGAATGGTGTTATGTTTGTGGAGCCTATTTTCATGTGTGAGAGTGTGGTACACCTGTACACTATGTGTTACATTGGTACACTTTTCATGTATCCTCTTGCCGGTGAGCGGGTCAGGGGTTCGGGGGCGCAGCCCCCGAAAAAAAAAAATTTAGGTGTAAATTTTTTGGCCTCGAAAAATTACACCCAAAATATCGGGAACGTGCTTTTCTCATATGGGCGAGTTTTTTGACCCATAGGTTTATGGGACGGTGTTGCCCATGGTTTTGATACCCATGGTTTTGTAAAACTGCTTAAGCAGTTGTCTATTTATATGGTCTTATGCATATGATAGATGTACAAGCAAATGTATTGCAGATGTGTTTTGAATTCGGGTGTGAATTCTGTAGAGTTTGTTGAGCATAGCTCCAAACGGATCTGGGTATTGTATTGAGAGAGTGGTGGCTTGTAATAAAATCTGAGCAAGTGATTCTTGGTGGACGTAGCCCAAATTGGGTGAACCACGTTAAATACTGTCTCTTTGTGTTGTGTTATTTTATTCTGCAATTTTATTTGAGATCTGTAATAATTTCTACATATTAGTTTCTACTGTTGCGATTTTGTGAGGGATTATTCCGCATATTTTATCCCTTATTTCCTAACAATTGGTATCAGAGCTTGGTTTGGTTTGCTGAAGTGTTGAATTGCAGGGAAAGTTTTTATCTTGAGTGGGAGCTATGGCAGATGATGGAAGATCTAGGGTTGATAAATTCAACAGATAGAATTTTAGTCTTTGGAAGATGCAGATGGAAGATTACCTTTATCAGAAGGATCTTTATACTCCGTTGTCTGAGAAGGTGAACAAACCCTTGAGTATGATAGATGCGGAATGGGATTTGTTGGATCGGAAGGCAACTTGGACAATCCGGCTGTGTCTTGCATCTTCGGTATTATTTAATGTTTCAAAGGAAAAGACTACAAAAGATCTAATGGATGCATTAGGGAAGTTGTATGAAAAACCCTCTACCTCTAACAAGATATTTTTAATGAAAAAGTTGTTTAATATGAAGATGTCTGAGAATAGTTCAGTAGCAGATCATTTAAATGATTTCAATACGGTTGTGAATATGCTAGCTTCGGTTACAATAGAATTTGATGAAGAAGTTAGGGATTTATTAATTCTGTGCTCTTTACCTGAGAGTTGGAATAGCCTGGTAATGGCGGTAAGTAACTCGGTTCCAGCTAACTCGAAGTTGAAGTTTGAGGATGTTGTAGGGGTGATTCTAAGTGAGGAAATGCGAAGAAAAAGCTCTGGGGAATCTTCTACTTCAGGGAATGCTTTGACAGTGGAAACTAGAGGGAGACAGAAGAATAGAGGAAACCGTGGAAAATCAAAAGATCGGGCAAGGTCAAAATCCAAGAACAAGATTGTATGCTGGAATTGTGGAAAGCCTGGGCATGCAAAGAAGGACTGTTGGGAGCTTCGGGATAAGAAGAAACAACAGGAAGAAAACAAGGAGGCAAATGTGGCAACGAGTAATGTATGTCAGGATGCTTTGATTCTTTCTTTGCATAATATTACTGAATCTTGGGTTTTAGATTCAGGGGCTTCTTTCCATGCTTCTCCACATAGGCATTATTTTGTTGATTATGTTCAAGGAGATTTTGGGCATGTTTTTCTTGGTGATGATGAGCCTTGCAGCATAGTTGGAAAAGGTTCTGTTCAGGTTAAGATGCAGAATGGGAATACATGGCTATTGAAGGATGTCAGACATGTGCCTACATTAAGGAGAAACTTGATATCGGTGGGGCAATTGGGAAGTGATGGTTGTACTGTGATATTTACAGCTAACTCTTGGAAGGTTACCAAGGGTGCTCTTGTGGTGGCAAGAGGTAAGAAGGTTGGAACCTTGTATTTAACCACTGATAGTACTAATGATTGTAATCTTGTGGCTTCAGATGCAGATACAACATTATGGCACTATAGGCTCGGTCATATGAGCCATAAGGGCATGAACATCATAAAGAAGAATTTTCCTAGATATACAGAAATAGGTTTGGATTTCTGTGAGAACTACATATATGGGAAACAGAAGCGAGTAAGGTTTCTCAAGGTTGGACCTACGAAGAAAGAGAGTAAGTTAGAGTTGGTACATTCTGATGTGTGGGGACCGGCTCAGGTATCATCTCTTGGGGGTTCAAGTTATTATGTTACTTTTATTGATGATGCAACAAGGAAAGTTTGGGTTTATTGTATTAGAAACAAATCTGATGTATTTGACACTTTTGTTAAATGGAAAGCCTTGGTAGAGAATGAAATAGGTCTTAAGCTAAAATGTCTCAGGTCAGATAATGGAGGGGAGTATTGCAGCAATGAATTTGATGATTACTGTTCTAAGAATGGAATCCGTAGGCAAAAGATGGTTCCAGGAACTCCACAGCAGAATGGGGTATCAGAAAGGATGAACAGAACAATAATGGAATGTGCTAGGAGCATGAGGTTACATGCAGGACTGCCTCTTTCTTTTTGGGTAGAAGCGGTGAGCACAGCTATGTACTTGATAAACAGAGGACCCTCAAGTGCCTTTGATGGAGGCATACCTGAGGAGGCTTGGTCCGGTAAGAAATTTGATTATTCATTTCTTAGAGTCTTTGGATGTGAGGTGTTTGTTCATATAGACAAGGATGATAGGACCAAGCTAGAGGCTAAATCAGAAAAATGTACTTTCATTGGTTATGGTGGTGATGACTTTGGATTTAAATGTTGGAGTATTAAGGACAAGAAAATCATTCGGTCTAGGGATGTGGTCTTTAATGAGAAAGTCATGTATAAGCAACAGTTGCAGGAAAACAGGGAAGAATCCAAGAAAGAATATGCAGTGGTAGAGGATCTTCCGGATGGGAAAGTGACCCATGAATCAGTTCAGGAACCTACTCAACAGGAACCCCAAACTCCTACAGTGAGGAGGTCTTCTAGGGTAAGAAAAGAACCTGAACAGTTTTTCTCCTTCTCTTTATTATTTATTACTCACTGATAGTGGAGAGCCAGAGAGCTTTGATGAAGCAATGCAGGTAGATGCCAGTAAGAAGTGGGAGCAAGCCATGGATGAGGAGCATAAGTCTCTCATGGAGAACCAGACTTGGGATTTAGTGAAGCTACCAGAAGGCAAAAGAGCATTGCAGAACAAGTGGGTGTACAGAGTTAAAGATGAAGAAGGAGGAAAGAAAAGATATAAGGCCCGGTTGGTGGTCAAGGGGTTTGCACAGAAACAAGGTATAGATTTTGATGAGATTCTTTCTCCTGTAGTAAAAATGACTTCTATCAGAACTGTTCTTGGAATAGTGGCAGCAGAAGACTTGCACTTAGAACAGTTAGATGTAAAGACTGCATTTCTCCATGGTGATTTGGAGGAGGAACTATATATGCAGCAACCAGAAGGGCTATGAAGTCAAAGGTAAAGAGGAGATGGTGTGTAAACTGAAGAAGAGCTTGTATGGCCTGAAACAAGCTCCACGTCAATGGTATAAGAAGTTTGATAGCTTCATGATGGAGCAAGGTTATATTAGATGTCATTCTGACCATTGTGTGTATACAAAGAAATTTGAGGATGGAAGTTATATTATCCTGTGTTTGTATGTAGATGACATGTTGGTTGTAGGTAAAAACATGCAGGAAATAAAAGTACTCAAGAAACAGCTAAGTGAATCCTTTGATATGAAGGATTTGGGGGTAGCCAGACAAATCCTTGGTATGAGGATAACTCGGGATAGGAAGGAACGGAAGCTGAATTTATCTCAGGAAGAGTACATTAAGAAGGTATTGGATAGGTTTAACATGTAGGATGCTAAACCGGTTGGGACTCCTTTGGCAGGCCATTTTAAGTTATCAAAGGAGCAGTGTCCCAAGACAGAGCAGGAAAGAAACCAGGTGTCCAAGGTACCTTACTCATCAGTAGTTGGAAGTTTGATGTATGCTATGGTATGCACTAGGCCTGATATTGCCCATGCAGTGGGAGCTGTGAGTAGATTTATGAGTGATCCAGGTAAAGAGCATTGGCAAGCAGTAAAGTGGATCCTTCGGTATTTGAGAGGGACCATGGGGACAGTTTTGTGCTACAGTGGATCAGACACCACTTTACGTGGTTATGTAGATTCAGACATGGCTGGAGATGTAGACAGTAGGAGGAGCACGACAAGTTATATTTACACTGTAGGTGGGACAACAGTGAGCTGGATTTCACGACTACAAAAGCTGGTGTCTTTGTCAACCATGGAGGCTGAGTATGTTGCTACCACAGAGGCAAGCAAAGAGATGATTTGGTTACAACAATTGCTTGAGGAGTTGGGGCATAAGCAGGAGGAATGTAAGCTACATAGTGATAGTCAGAGTGCTATACACCTAACTAAGAACTCTACTTTCCACTCTAGGACAAAGCATATACAGTTAAGGTATCATTTCATTAGGACAACTTTGGAGGAAGAGAAGTTGAAGTTGGAGAAGATTCATACCAGTCAGAATCCTACAGACATGATGACCAAGGTGGTCACAAGGGAAAAACTAAAGTTGTGTTCAACTTTGGTTGGTCTTCACAGAAACTAGTGAAGGGTTGAGAAGCTTGCTCAGAGGAAAACTAGTCTCCAAGTGGGAGATTGTTAGGTTGTGGAGCCTGTTTTAATGTTTGAAAGTGTTGAAGACTATACACTAAGAGTACTGTACACTTTTCATGTATCCTCATACGCCCCCCGAAATTTTTTTTTTTAGGCGTAATTTTTTTGGCCTCGAAAAATTGCACCCGAAATATCAGGAAACGTGCTTTTCTCATATGGGTGAGTTTTTTGACCCATAGGTTTATGGGACGAGTTTTTCCCATGGTTTTTATACCCACGGTTTTGTAAAAATGCTTAAGAAGTTGTCTATTTATATGGTCTTATGCATATGATAGATGTACAAGCACATGTATTGCAGATGTGTTTTGAATTCGGCTGTGAATTCTGTAGAGTTTGTTCAGCATAGCTTTAAACAGATCTGGGTATTGTATTGAGAGAGCGGTGGCTTGTAATAAAATTTGAGCAAGTGATTCTTGGTGGACGTAGCCCAAATTGGGTGAACCACATTAAATACTATCTCTTTGTGTTGTGTTATTTTATTCTGAAATTTTATTTGAGATCTGTAATAATTTCTGCATATTAGTTTCTACTGTTGCGATTTTGTGAGGGATTATCCCGCATATTTTATCCCTTATTTCCTAACAAATGGTAGGATAGATGGAACTTTAATGTTGGTAGTAAATGAGTTCTAAGAAAGAAAAATGTTGCATGTTTTCTTGTCGACTGAAGGTTGTTCTGGTAATAAGAAAGAATGATAGATCTTGAAAGGTACACTATAAATTTTGATTGTCAATGAGCTGTGTATGAGTTTCATTTATATAATATTTCAATGGAAAGTAGAAATCATACCTTATATTGGGAAATTTGAGAAATATGTATTTATTTTTTATCTCTTTTTTGATGTTGCTCTTGTTCTCTTTTCTTGGAACTCCTGCTTAAACATGAATTGTATGTTTAAAAGGAAGTAAAAAAACTATTTAATTAAGTTGTAAGATTTGATTGTAGACTGGGATCATATTATGATAAGTATCCTTTTCTAATGCCGATTGGGTAAGATCAATAGATTGAACTTCCTAATTTTATTTTGATTGGAAAAGAGATTCAGTACTTAATTTAGTCTTTCTGCACTTTTTAAATTGACTGAAATTAAGTAGGAAAAGTTGGTTGATTGGTTGGCTAAGAGAAGTTGTAAACTTATAGTTGACTGACAATCTATCATGTTTTCTAGGCTTACCTTTATATGAATATGTTTGATGAATACTTTAAAATGTTGAAGTAAACCTTTAAGAGGAATAGTTAAATCATGATATGCATCTGTTTCTACCTTTTCAGATGTTAAGTGCTTTGGCATAACGGAGATGTTTTCTCTCTTGCTTTACTTGACAATTGGATGAAACATCTTAATGTGATTATGTTGAAAACATTTCCTGTATCTTTTAGTAAGGTTAAGTGTTGTAATATATTTGGCAAGATTAGAAATAATGATATGTTATGATTGTTGTTTTATAAAGATAATTGATGAGATCAATTATACTTTAAGTTGAAGGAAAAAATTTGTAGAGTATATTTTGTTCTTCCATTTGTTAACTCTGCCTTAGTATTACTCTTATTTTACTAATATTACATATGCTTAGGGGAATGAACTATTAGTGGTTCATTAAAACAGGGTTGTTCTTATTGGGACATTTAGTGGATTGCACTTCATTTTAAGGCTTAGTGCTTATCATGCTCAGTTCATTGAACTGACCCGTGCTAGCAATTTTTGTAGATGGACTTCGTAAGTGATAAAAGAAGGAAAAACTTATATGATGCATTGGCTGATCTAAGTTGATTCTTGTGAAGAAATTCTGATTTGTTCTCAAGTAGTATTGTAAAAAGAAAATTTTATCTCTTTTTGCATAAAGACTGATGTCTTACAGTATGCCTAAAATGCATAAGTTGTAAATGTATAAGTTTTGGAAATGAATTGAAAGATGAGAATTTACTTGCATAGATTGTGTAAATTATCTTGTTTAAGAATAATCTTCTTATTGTCTATATGATTGGATGCGTATTCTTGATGGGTATTATAAAAAGAAATTTAGATAAATTTCCTAAGTAACCTGTAGATTAAATAAGTGGAAGAATACAATATTTTTATCTAAGTATTTCATTATATCAAGTGATGTGAAATAAAACTATAATAATAATTATTGTAATTATAAAGGACATTATAGGGAGTGTTAAGCCCTAGAATGTAACTATGAAGAGGAAGACCCTTCCTCTCTAGTAATGAACTAAATAAAAGAGGAAGATATGATTGTTAATCATTAAGATTTAATTATAATAAGTTTGATATGTTTCAGCCTAGTAGGCTATGACATGCCCTTCATTAGTTAAGTTATTTAAAATAAGGAACTTAAGTTGTTGTTGTCCTATTTTTGGATAACGGGTTGTTAGGACAAAACTAACAAATCTGGAAGCAATCCTAAGTTAACTAAGGTCTTAGGATTAATTGTATCCAACTTTTAAAAAAAGAACTTAAAGAGTGTGGACTCAGGGATCGATGGGCTGCCGAAATATGTCATCTTTTAACTCAAATTTAACTTAACGTAAGTAAACTATTGAAGGTATGTACATCTTCACGAGGCTGTTCCATAGGATGTTGACACACGTCAACTACAAGGTTGTACCTTCGAGAAGATTAGGATCTTCTCGAGGATACAACAGTGCAGGTAACATGTGGCAACACCCTTCTGCATTAATCGTCAAGATCTACACACCTCTGAACTTGATCAAGGTTTCCCTCCAGGATTGGTTAAAATCATAGTCAGGATATGAAGTAGCCCTTTAGGACTCAGGGTACCTTGGCACATGGGGTTAACCTAGGTTGACCCAGTATGCCAATTTACCCTAAGTCTTTATGAGCCTCTTAATATCATGACCTAAGTTGTTAACCTGTAATAGAGTTAAACCTTGGGCAAGGGGACTGACATAAGTCAGTGTAAGAAATTCTAGATAAAAATGGAGTGGGGTGAAGGATGTATTCCAAATTGACGAGTATGTTGTCAAGGAATAAGTAATACAAACAGTATGTTAGAAATCTTTGGCGAAAGTATCACAAGCTACTAATTGCATTGTCCTATGTCACCTAGTCTAAGGATCGTGATGCTGATGAATATTGGTAAAAATATTCAGTTAGGTTCCTTAGACCGATCACTCATAACCCAGAACAGGGTAAGAGAACTAAGTACATGAAGTATTCAGAAGAATACTCAAAACTCAATGTTACACATGAATAGATCAATAGTTTAACGAGTCATGGAATGAATTGATTGGTTGCTCACCGAGTCATTGCAGCTACATATGTTTATCTGTTATATGAATGGTTGTTATGAAATGTGTGTTTTAAATTATGTATTTAGAATAGAGAACATTAATCATGTAAAAAAAATAAAAAAATTCCTTGTTTCTAAAGTCTTAAAATGGGAATGTTACATCTTGGTATCAGAGCTTAAGGTTGCAGCTCTTGGACCTATTGTGTCCATAATCTGATAAAAAAATGGATTTTCTTATAACAGAAAATCATTAGAATAAGGGGGAACATCATGAATAATGCTCCACCTAATGAAGGAGAAGCAATAACCCAAAAACTTGATGAGATCCTTGCTTCCCTGTTGGACACAAGAGATCGTTTGGCTATACTTGAACAACAAGTGATGGGAAATGAGGAGGAAGAAGAAGCTGGTAATAGCAATCAGCCACCTCCTGAGGGCAACCCCGATTTGGGTGTTGATAATAACAATGTTAATGTACCTATCCAACCAGCAAACAAAAAAGGCAAGGTTGGCAGCTGAACTCACTAATGATATAAAAAGGATAAGTCCAGTAAGTTTGATGGCACCACATTGGGAGATGGAGCTGAGAATTGGCCCAGAAAAATGGAGTACTTTGCAATAAGAAACTTCTCAGAGGAAAAAAAATCCATTTGGGGAGCATATCAGCTTTCCCATGAAGCATCTTCATGGTGGGACAGTCGTAAGGCTGAGTTAAATGTTGATGAAACTAACATCACTTGGGATCAATTTAACAGTTATTTTAGGCAACGTTGGCTACCACAACTTTTTTATGATCAGAAAATGATAGAATTATAGAACTTAGCACAAGGAAAGCTAACTATAATTGAGTATTAGGAGTGGTTTACGAAACTTCTCAAGTATGTACCTCAGTATCAAATTGATGAGAAGTTCAGGATATGAAAATTTATCATGGGGTTGAATCCCATTATTGGGGGAGAGGTTGATGTTCACAACCTGACCACTATGGAAGGGGTTGTTGAGAAAGCCATAAGGTAGGAACAGAAATTAAAAGCTATTTTTGCTCATAAAGAGGAAGTGCGGAAGAAAATTCCAAACTCTTCTTCAGCTTCTCTTGCACCTAAGACGGACCATGGAAAATTTTTGGTAACAAAAGTATTTTCCCAACTGATAATAATAAGAAAATAACAATGAATAATCCTGTCGGTAATACATGGAACAATTTTTCCAGAAATAATAATAACGGGTGAAAACCCTATGGATGTCAGAATGATAACTTCAAGATTGGAAATAATTCTGAGCCCAAAAAAGGACCGGTAGGAGGCTGTTATAACTGTGGCAAAGATCATTACGTGAATCAATGTCCTTTGAAGAAGGATGATCGTAATCAGTAGCACAAGATACATGTTGCAGTAGCTAACAAGCAAGATGAAAAGAAAGTTACACCTATTGAAGTTCCTCAAATTATTAATGTTATGATAAGACTATAATTACTCACGTTATATTTTCCTTAATATAGGTTCCTAGTTTCTAATCTCAAAAAGAATTCATTGCTCAACAATTCAAATCCATAGTGGAATCAAATAAAAATCTTGATTATTGTTTTGAAACACTTTTACACTTGTTTTCTCATAAGGCTATTTTCCATTTATTAGTTGTAGTGATCACACCATTTACTTTTTAAATGTTCATAATGTTATCACTTGTTAATGATTTTAAATTTCAAAGTTCCAATAGGTTTCCCAAAACAATTGACATCACATTGTCACACATGGTCCAAAGCACAATACTAACAACCCATATAATACATTTTTAGCACAATTACACCAATGAATTGCATCACAAGACCTATATTTCCACCATTGAAAGACAAAAAGTAGTCCACATAACATATAATCTCCAATAATTATGCCCCAGGAATAGATCTAACACACATGTAACAAAAAAATAGTGAAGCATCATGCTAATACATATGAAATTGGTATCACGTGAATCAAAACCGTGACTATACCTACACAGTGTCAAGTTAATATCCAATAGAACATGCCAAAAAATAGGAGTGTGAAGCCTCAAACATAATAATTCATAACAAGACTCACAGGAGTGACTCATTAATCATACATACCAACTCCATATGCCTCCCAACTCTCCATATGCCTCCAAATAGAAAAAATCATAGTGCAATAACAAATCTAGGTCACTCACCGTACAACCTCATCACCTTATTTCTCTATGTTGGGTAACTTGCCATAGAGCCCCATCTCCTCATTTCTCCATATCAAGTCACTCACACAGAATCTCATCACCTTATTTCTCAATCTAATGAGGTGAGGTCACCCTATGACACTAGGCACATAGATCCCTATCACCCCCACCCAAGTGGCACAGTACCTACACATCTTGATGACCCCTTTGGGGCGTAACCCCATACAACAAAGTGGGTCCATAGGTCTAACCACTCCATGGTGAATCCCATGACCCTATTCCATCACATCACAACATGAGAACCAGCATAACAATTAGATCCAAAAGGTAAGTGGAAAAAAAAAACCTTGGGATAGGCTATAATTATTTTAAGATAAAAAACAATTTTTTAACTAATAAAAATAAATGGATAAATGTTTACAGTAATGCAAAGGTCTCCTGTTATCTCAAAATCAAGTTAAATGTCCAAAATCTAGTAATACTTCAATCAAGAATTTTGTCGGTTCTTTAAAGGATAGATAAAATGATCAATTTACGAATAAATATGAACATAGAAATATCACATTATGATCACGTGGTGATTTTGTGACCACCAAAGGGGCACTCATCAAGTTGCTAGCACTCAGATATCAAGCCTCATCTCACAAAATATATATAAGAATTATAAGTATATCTCTAAATCACAAAAATGAGGAGGATCCACATAGTCAGTATCACATATGATTGTTTGATGAAAAACCCAAATAGGAGAGAGAATTGACACTAGTTCCCATAAAAATGATCCTAAAGTGGTGTAAAATTTACTGAGAAAGCTCGAGGTATACTTTCAAGCTTATACTTGGCTCAAGGTTATGGTCACCTGGTTTATAACTTCTCTCTCCACACATATACTTATGGATGCTACCCATAGGGTTTAGTAGTGTAGGGTACACAAGATAACACAAAACAATGGTGTGATCATAGTGATGATTTACACACAACAAGCATGGTATCTTACACATGGAAAAATTACATGGTATAACTTACCAATATTCCATAGCTTACAACACACAATATTTCCACATAGCACACCAAGAGTGTGAGTACAATACACAAGGGGGTCATGAAATCACCATATGTTCCGAATTCATGATCATATTTTATCATGAACATAATGAACTAGCATCATGACATACATTTAAATACCATGCAACATGGTGACATAAAACCATAATACAACACAACACAATGGAAATTATCATGATGTAACACATTTCACTACGAAGCACTTTGTCATGCAACATGTTGTCCCGCATGTATAATATCACTAGAACATGAAACATCACAACACATTTGTAACTGAAAAACATTTCCTTCACACACAAGGTGGTATTACACAGATTTCACATTAGATTCAGAAGAGAGAAATTACTCCTATCGAGAAAAACATCAATATCATAACAAGTCCACACCAAATGATAATAAAAACAGGTGCATTTACTTGATCATAAGTACCTGGGGGACAAGCCAAGGGGAAAAAGTATTCTCAAATCCCTACTCATGCTATTTTGGGATGTTGATGTCACCCACCAGTCCAAATTAAAACACTGGAAGGAGCCAAATATTCCTAATATTTCATTTTTAAGGTCTATCTCATTCTTAATTTACTTCTTCGGTTTTAATTTACTTCTGTTTGCACTCAAGGACTCTAAATCCAACTAAAATATAATTTTGGAGTGGTTTAAATGCCATAATCTCACAAACCTCCAAGTTTTAATTTCTTTCAAAAATGGACACCTCAAGGCTACAAATTAAATTCTAAAGGTTATTAACAAATTCATTCATAATTGACTATTGTTGTTGATATAATAATATAATAGGTGAGAGTCATTTATAGTAGTTATACGTCATAAGTTTCATTTTCTAAATAAGATATTATGTTCTCTAATGATTTAATTCACATGGAGCAGTTTATAAGTACTTTTAACAACAAAAGAATCCATAGTTGAGTTATAAGGTAGTTCCAAGTTTCACTTGTGTGTTTGTTATATATCGATTGCATTGAAAAGTGACATGATTTTTTTAGATGTACTAAGTGAGGTACCACCTCACTTTAAGGTTTTCCAAGGTATACTTGATCCCATACAAGTAAAATGATTATGCCTTCCTAGGAGACTTAACATAAAAGGAAACCATCTAAAAACATTGATACACAAAAAATCAATCAATCCCTGAGAGATATTGTACCCTTGACTATAATAAAATACATACTTCCATGAGCATAAGAACCTTGTTAAGGTGAAGAACATGTTGGAGCTCAAATTGCACCCATCCCATATCAGAATGAACTAGAATTTTGAGGAAACATGGGACTGTCTCCAAGTCATGGGACTTTGTGGACTTGAGATAGACCTTCAGAGAAGGCTAGTTCCTCTACCTATTTCTACTACTAAAACTACTCCTATGAAGGGAAATGCATCTATCTATCACTACTCTAAAATTCCAAGGGACCATGGTTAGAAGGAAATGCATAGAAAGATAAATATAAGCCAAAGGAGGTGATAACACCAGAAAGAAGGGGGTGAACACAATTAGCTTTAACCAAAAATGATTGAAAATACGCACATAGAGGATAGACACGTATATCATAGTCTGAAACACACTAGAGAATTCATTTTCATGGGGCACAATGTTAGGTAAAATAATAATTATGCATTGTATTAGGTAATTATTATTTGTTTAATTATTGTTATATGGTTTTATAAACCATATTTTTCATATTATTCTCATATGAGTTTATTGTTGTTATATAGTTATAACAATATTTTGTCTATATTATTTTATACGTGGTTTTTGGTTACACCTATACAACTTCTCTCTTGTTTTCAAACTGGTTGTCCAATATCTATAAAAATTGTAGCTTGCACTATTGTAAATGATTTGATTGAACATTAATAAAAGTATCAGTCTTCCACCCCTGTGTGCTACTTTCATTTGGTACCATAGCTGGTTGATCTAGACTTGTGAGTAGAGAAGGTTGGAAAGAGGTTGCAGAGGAAGAAAATTCTTGGAGAAGAAATCTGCATCACAGGAGAGCCAGTATTGCCTCCAAAATCTTCCTAAAACTCCCTACATTCCCATAACCTCCTACCATACTCCAGGTAAAAGCAAAGCAATTTTTGTTCCTTAGTGCCCGCTGCACCAGGAAAATTTTCTTCCTGGAAGTTAATCAGATTCACAAAATTAAAAAAAAATATCCCTAATTAGGAGTTTTACCTCTAAATATAGAGGACTACAAAAAATATTATTTGTATTATCAAATTTAGAGGTCTGTTGATATCTTCATCTAGCCTCCATTGAACTCCTCTACCACTAAGCTATTTTTATTACAAAGGGAGATAAAGTTATTGAAGGCCAAGTTCCTTTGTGCATTGGTTGGGTTGGATTCTCTTAACCAAGCTATACATTTCTCATTATTGATTTTATAGTGCCATTGAGCTACAAGATGTGGGTTACATTGTTAGCCCAAGCCAAGCGAGCCAACATTGTTTTTTTAGGCATTGATTGTTTTATATCAAACATAGGTGGCCGAGTCCATCAAGCAGTGCAAAACGAGCTCACATCTAGATTTGTACATACCAAACCTTCCCGTGTCATACTTCTCCAACGAGTTAGAATGTTTGTTGACCAACTGAGCTTGTAGTTGAAGGTTAAGAGCCCATTCATAGGTGAGTTCCTTTATGGATCGCGATAAGTTGAGTCACCCTATTGTTCAAACAATTGTGATCCACCTGCATACAAGATGAGTCCTTGCAGTCGAGTCCTTACTGAGTAGTTTTGAACTGAGATCTCTCCAAATGTCTATTGGCAAACCGAGATCTGCCTCACTAACATGCGGAGCATCTACGGGCAAATACAAACAAAAAAAATTGAAAGCAATAGTGAAAGCAATACAAAATGGTGGATAAGAAATCCAATACAAATGAAGTGGTAACATAGCTAATACGACAGAGGCAAAGAAATCAAAAGCAAACCAAAAACAAGGAGATAAAGCTTCAGATCCGCTCCAAGCGAGAACCATAAACTGCAAGCAAACCACTGACTGTCATGTGGAACCCTAATACACAACGTCATCCATTGAAAAAGGTCAGTCACTATTTTATAACTCAAATAGCACGTACTTCATTTCATAGCTTAAGCGTATATGGTGTTGTTGTGGTTGGTAACAAAGCCTTAGGAAGAAAAGGTGAGGGGTTCGACCCCCACCACATTTTTTTGTTTTTATAATTGAAATTATAAGAGGCCCCCACCAATTTTAGTGGCTAATATAATAGAAAAATCTCCACTAAATCCCTTAGTGCTTACTAAACCCGCTACCATTTTTAGCAATAAAAAACCTAAAAAGAGTAAAAAAATATTTTTCTCCCATATAGTATATTTTTTGACTCGGAGCATTTTTTACCAAAGGAGGGGTACCTAAAAAACTACATTTCAACCATTTTTGTGGTTTTTTACTCAGAGATTCATATTGAGCTCTAGAGGCCACCAAGGCCCCGCAAAACAAACAACATTTTTCCTGCCACTCAATTTTTTAGAATTTTGGATGTAATTGTATATTTCAGTGTATTGTACTAATTTGTAGGTTGTCATATTCAACCACAAACCATTGTAACTGATTTAAAACTAGTAGAGATTTATACTCAAAAAAATTATAATTTGGTTTTGTATCACTCACGAGATCTTCAGATCTCATTCACAGCATTGAGTATAAATAGTGCCTCTAGGAAGCACTTCCAGGTAAAGTCGTCATGACTACTACTGCACTTAATGCCTAATATAGCTACAACAATGGCGTCTAGGAATCGACCCTTTAAATTGATGGGGAGTAATAAGGATATAGTGCACACACTTTGATCCCTCCCATCCATCTATGAATGATTGTTCAACTTAAATCCAGACTAAGAAACTATTTGAGTAAATAGCGAAGCTACGTGCACATATGAGGATATTTCTTTGAGCCGGTGTCAATAATCACACAGACCCCTTTCAGTACTATCTTAGTACCACATATTGGATTCATTCACATAAGTTAATGCCTCTTTCACATACTTTTGATTATATAGAAAGGGCGAGATTCTTCCATGTACCAATGGGTATATCGGAAGGGCACATATATAGAAAGGTTTGGTATATTAGACTGATGGTATATAGACTGGGAGACCATATACCAGGAGTGATAAGAGTCTTACCCTTTTTTAGTTGATTATGAAACATGAGCACCAATGCCTCCAAATTATTTCTTCCAGATTCACAAATTCTTAGGGGAAATAATTATGCATCATGGAAGACAAAAATCAAGACACGAATTGAGTTTGAAGAGATTTGTAATGTTGTGGATGGTTCTATAACTAGATCAATAACTTATACAATTCAAGTGTGATAGTTTGATATATCCAATCAGAAGGCCAAATTGATAATCTTGTTTATAGTGTCTGACGATGTGCAACCCCACATTCATGATTTCAAATCAGCCAAAGAAGCGTGGGATAATTTGAGCACAGTGTACGAGGCAAAGAACAAGAATGTCATACTTAATTTGTAGAGTCAGTTACACACACTAAAGTTCAAACAAAATGAAAAAATAGAAGCCTTCTTAAGAAGAGTTGAAAAATTAAGGGCTTCAATTCTAGCCCTAGGAGAGGAGGTCACTGATACATCTCTCAATCCCATTTTTCTAAGAGCACTCCCTCCTTCACACCGCATTTTTTTGACAACACTCAACTTATCAGATCAGACAGTGAGTTTTGACAAATTAGTAAACCTACTGAACCAAGAGGAAGAAATTTACAATAAAGTTGATGAAGAGGAGCATGCACTTTCTTCTCATCATAAATGGAAAGGAAAATGAAAATTCAAACCTAATTCCTCTCAGAAGTCCCAAAATCAGCATCAATAAGGGGACAAGCAAAAAAATAAGAAATGTTTTATCTACAAAAGAGGACATGAGTTAAGATATTCTTGGTTCAATACCTATAAGAAAGGTTCATCAAGTAATTCTGGACCTCAACACCAGAAATATCACAAGGGAAATTCTAACTACAATCAAGGGTAGAAAAAGGGGAACTGGAAAAGAAAACCACATTAGCAAAGAAATATTGCTGAGTAAGAAGAACATTCAGATACTAAAGACTACTTGTACACTACTCAATCAAGTGAACCCTCCACATCATCTAGTGATGTATGATATGTTGATTTGGGAGCCACTCGACACATGACCGGCCACAGAGACTGGTTTACTTCAATGAGGGACATGCCTTTGAAAAACCATGTTTCGTTAGGTGATGATTCTTCATACACAGTTCATGGGATTGAGAACATTTCTCTACCCCTTGGTTCACACAACTGTAGACTGTCATATGTACTATATGTCCCTAGGTTGACTAAAAATCTGCTATCAATTAGTCAACTCCTAGATCACAACTTGAAAATTGACTTTGATAATCATTCTGGCAAGACAATGTGTTTAATTTGAGATAAATCATGAGGCTCAAAACTAGTTACAAAAGCCTCCAATGTGGGATGCATGTTCTAGCTTGATTTTGTCCACAGAGATGATCAAGCACTTATGGCTAAGAACTCTACCTCTACCTAGTTATGGCATCGGAGACTTGGTCATATTAGCTTCAAGTATCTCAAAACACTTTTCTAGCATAATATGGTAAAAGGATTACCATCTCTCTAGAAGGATACTGATAAGTGTCCTCACTTCCTAGCAAGAAAATGACATAGAGCTTCTTTCTAGAAGAGTACTTATCAAGCTCATGGTAAGTTTGATCTGGTTCATACCAATCTTTGTGGTCCGATGTAACCGAATCATTCTGGATTTCAGTACTTCATTCTTTTTGTTGATGATTACTCGAGAAAAATTTATCTTCGCAAGAAAAGTGAATATTTTGAAAACTTCAAGAATTTCAAAGTGGGTGTTGAGAATGAAATTGTTTGTCACATCAAAACTCTCCACTCAGATCAAGGGGGGAATTCACCGGTGATGAGTTCAAATCCTACCTACAACCTCACGGGATTCATCGAAAAATGCCTCCTCCACACACACAGCAGTAGAATGGTGTTTTTTAGTGAAGAAATCATACTATCATGGAAATGGTGTGTTGCATGATCAATGACTCTAGACTAGTGAGGACATTCTAGGTAGAAGAAACAAATAAAATAGTGTATTTGTTAAATAGAGTGCCCATAGTTTCTCTTGACGGAGTAACGCCACAAGAATCATGGTAAAAAAGGAAGCCATATGGATTACACCTCGGAGTATTTGGGTGCAAAGAAAGTATGCACATATGCAAGTAGAAAAGAGATAAATTGGATATGAAGTCACATAAAATCATCTTCATTGGGTATAGTGAAGAGAATCTTGGGTACATATTGATGGATTCAAAGACCAAAAAATTCTACACTAGCAGAGATGTTGATTTTTTCAAGAAGAAGGAAATAGAGACTCCTCTAGACTCACATGATGTAGATTTTTCACATATTGTAAAACTAGAATTTGATGTTCCCATAAATGATGACATTTATAATGGGGATGATGGTGATGATAAGATAGAACCATGACCCACGAGAGTAGTTCAACGTATGCCCAAGTGGTATACAAACATGTTATCGAGATGTAAAAATGTATGCTCCTCTAGATACATGCCACCACTTGACCACGAACTCGTATTAAATCATGAAAAGAGGTAAAGTTTTCTTTGATGAGTAGAGTTGTTGAATTTGTTGAGCCATCTTTATTGTCCAGGATATACCTACATTCAAAATCTTTGAAAATATGTCATGGATGTTTAGTATTAGTCAGTGATGAAAAAATAACACCTGATAAGCTTGTTGATCTTCTACCAGGGAATAAACCCATTCTTTGCTAAATGGATATTAAAAACAAAGTACAAATCATATGTGACTATAGACATGTACAAAGTAAGACTAGTAGAAAAGGGGTATGCACAAAAAGGGATGGCATTATACTATGAGGAGACATTTTCTCCCATAGTTAAGATAAAAATGATCAAGATGATATTTACTCTAGATGCATATTTTTTGGTTGGAAATTCCATCATATGGACATAAAAAGTGTCTTTTTCAATGGAGATCTATAGGAGGAAGTCTACATGTCTCAACTCTGAGGGTTATGTATCATACCTGGTCAAAGAAGAAACAAAGGTATGTAGATTTAGAAAATCTATGTATATCCTTAAACATGACACCTTGAGCATTGGTACATCAAGATTGATGAGAATCTTGTTCAGTGTGGATTTGTTAAAAATCCATATGATCCCAATATCTACCTCAAGAGGTAAAGGAGGAGATATTGTGATAGTTGTTATATATGTCAACAATCTAGTCATCACTGGAAACACAGTGAAGATGATCGATGTTATAAAGAAATATCTTAATTGATCATGTTCGACATGATAGATATTGAGGATCATGCACTACTATCTTGGATTATAAGTATGGATATAATGGAGAATCATGACTTTATTTTATCATTTTAATTATACCAATAAAATGTTTGATAAATTCAAAATGATGGATTACACACTCTATTTCTACACCCATGGATCCATGAGATTGTCAGTTATCTCATGTACAGATCCATCTCCTCTAGTGAATTTTAAATCTTTATTGACCAGTTGATTGGGATTCTCATTTACCTAAACATATACTATACCAAATATCAACTTTGTAGTTAGCTATCTTTCTAGGTTCATGCTGGAACCCATAGTTTTTCATTGGAAAGTAGCAAGGTGGATCTTGAGATGTCTCAAGGGTATTAGTGGATCTTGTTCCGGAGTACAAGAAGAATGATGAATTATTCTTGACTAGCATATTCAAATTGAGATCATGCAGGTAATATTCATGACAGATAAATCCACTTTTAGGGTTTGTATTCTTTTTGGGATCTGGATCAATATCATGGGGAAGCAAGAAACTAACACTTTATTTCTCACTCTTCTATAGAGGTTGAATGTATCATGTCTGCAGGATGGAAGTTGTCTGCAAAGCAATATGACTATGTCACATACGTGAAGGATCTTGGAGTATCATAGGAAAAATCCAACTATCTTGTATGTTGACAATGATGGTGTTCTCAAAATTGTTTCGCAATCCATGTGTTTTCATGAGATAACCAATGCATGTTGAGGTATAAGTTCATTTCATATGCATGAGAATTATCTTGAAACAACAATATACATCTTCAATTTTGTCGCAATAGTTGAAATACCGAGAAAATATTTTCACAAATTCATTTGTACAGTGACAAATTTGAGTTTCTTCAGAGATTTCCTCTCCTCATCCCTTGAGGAAATGCAAAAATTAAGGGTGAGGTATTTTAGGTAAAACTAGTAATTATGCAGGTTAATTTTATGCATTGTAATTTACGATTTATTATTGGTAACTAGTTATTTTTACTATGGTTTTATAAACCATATTTGTTATATTAGTCTAGTTATGATTATTATATGGTTGAAACCATATATTTGTAATTTTATATATGTACGTTGCATATTATGTTAATTTGCTGGTATATTTGTTGTACACCTGTACAACAAATACTATTTTGGGAATAAACTGTTTGTGCAATATCTATAAATATTACAACATTACATTTCTATTCTAATTTGATTTGTAATCTATGTATTTCATATCAATAAAAGTAATCATAGGTTGCCTACCATTGTTTCCTAGTCCTCAATATATACACATATCATAGACCAAACTTGCAAGGGATGTGATACCAGGGTACATGTTTTCTGATATATTTGCATAAGAGGGACAAGGTAAGATAATAAAAATCATCTCATGCTACATAATATCCACATTACTAAGCTAATAATGCTTCAAAGAAATGGAGAGTCAATTACATATGTGCAGATTCAAGGATGCTATCCAAATGTAAAGATACCAGAATCTAAAGGCCTGATATATTTAAATTTTAAGGAGAATGCAGGTCTTTGATAGATTATTTCAAAGGTGCATGGTCCAACCTTTCTAATAATGATCTACATATTAGCTCTATCATCAAATTTATAGATTAGAAGAAGGATACAGAAGTGGAAAACTCAGTATTTGAAGATCCAAGGATTGTAAGGATCATCTGAATGCCTAAAAATCTACCATTGCAATGTTGACAAATGTACCCAAGTAGGTTAATGAATGAAGTATTGAAGTCATTCATTAGAAAAAAAATGATATTGTACTTAGATTATATTTTGGTGTTTAGCATAAAAAAGGAGGATCACCTTGATTTAGACATGTTTTTCCTACTTCTCACCTACCAAATCTTACCAAAATCTAGTTTTAAATGATTTGTATTATAGCCCACATAAAAAACTATCCAACAAGACCAAGGGTGCACAGATTCTAGTCCTATCACAAAATTTATGACGTTATGAAGTTTGCAAGACACGTGGCACACACTAATTGATCTATGTGATGAGTTAACTATTCTTTTTTTTTCATTTCTACCATGTGTCATGTAATGGTTCTTCGCAAGGATTTGTTGTCCAGTTGGCACAATTTTATAGGTTGTGTGTTGCACACTCAAGTTTGACATGCCACAATGACTTATCATGGAAGAATACACAAAGTGCGTGTGAAAGCAAGAGGTGCGAAAGAGGAAAGTGAAGGATAGGTACACGTAAGTAACGCACGTTGAAGAAATGGATACATAACTATAGGAGAAGAGTATGAAAGTTGGGCATTGACATTCAAATGAGAGCACAAAAAGATAAGAGAGAAGGGGAATGTGGATTAAGACAGGAAAGAGGCACAAAATGCACAAGGTGAAGGAAAGATATGCTAGAGAAAAATGTGGAAGAAACACACCAGGGACTTAGTAAATTTAGATGCAAAGTTAGGGGTTCGCACAAAGGATCCATGAAATATGGGAAGGAAGGTGGGAGTACATAAGGGGTGCATGTAAAAGGATAATGGAATGAAATAAAGGAATGGATAAGGAATGGTGCACAACGTGTGGGGTGCATGGATGAACTGCGACCAAATAATGTTCCTAGGAAACAACCAAAGTGTGTGTAACCTGCAATATTAATCTTCAGAGTGAGAATGAGAATGTAATTTATCAAAATAAGTAAGGGAGTTATTTTGGACAAAATTTTGGTGAATTTTGGGGCCATCTTCCTACTAGATGAAGGAGATCAGTAGCCTTGAAACATCCATTGGGCATGGAGTCTGACTGGAATGAAATTTCTGATTTGCAATTTTGAAGAACTACCCCTGGAGTCATTTGAAGCACTAAGTGAACTCTATGTTGAGCTGCTACTAAAACTATAGGAAACTTTTGGAAGGTCCCTAAACCAAAATGGTATCCTGAAAGAAATAAAAGAGTGTACATGAAAGGAAAGAAATATGTACAAACAAAACAATGCACACAAAGTGCACTTGGATGAATTGAAACTACTTTAATATATATAATGATGCAGAATACTCAATGAAAGTGATTGAAATAAATCCCATTGACTGGGATTGGTAGCTTTCCTCCATCAAGGTAAGAAAACTTAAAATATTTATCCTATTTGTAAGAATCGATAGTGTATGGGCCACTCCAAAGTGCATAAAACTCTGAATAATGCCCTAGTTTAGCTCCGTCAACATCCCATTTTAAAACTAGATCACCAAATTTGAAATCTTGAGGCCTAGCCATTTTGTCAAACCATTTCTTTATCAATTGCTAATGTTATTCCAGCTTGATCATGATAGAGTTTCTTAATTGTTCAAGTTCAATCAGCTCTACCATTCTGATTTATCTCTGTTCTACACCGTCAAATTCCAACTATTGGACAAGCTCTAATGAAGGAAATTCAAGAGATAAAGGAATCCTAGCTTCCTTCCTATAAACAAGCTTGTAAGGTGATGTACCTATTTCCTTTTTCACTGTATTTTTGTCTTCCCAGAGTGCATGCAAGACCTTCATGTGCCACTACCTTTGGTTGATATTCATTACCTGTTTCATGATTCTGATAAGGTTTTTGTTGGTAGACTCAGCCAAACTATTACCCTAGGTGTAATAATTAGAATAATTCTTCAAGTTGATTCTAAGGATAAGCATCCAATCATAAATTTTAGTACCAAGGAAGGATTTTCCATTATCAGAGATAATGGTATGAGGAATGCCAAACCTTATTAGGATGCCCTCAAGAAAGTAAAGGATGACTGAATCAATAGACTCCTTGAGCGTGAATTTTTTTTCCATCTAGTGAAGTAGTTTGTAGCTATCACCACCCACTTATGGCTAGTGCTTGAAGGAGGATTGATCATGCTTATGAAGTTAAGACCCCATTGCGTAAAATTATGATCTTCTTGGATTAGTTAGATGGGAAGCACTGCTAATTTCTTCTTTCTTGTAAAGAAACTACATTCTTTGCATTTCATGACCCACTTATGCACGTATATGAATAGGGTAGGCCAAAAGTATCCTTCCTTGATGATTTTCATCACTATTTCTTTGGCAGAGAAGTGTCCACCAGATAATCCATAATGAAATTGTACTAACACTTGGTCAACTTGTATGTCATCAATACATATCAGCAACACATCATTAGTGTTTCTTTTGAAGAGGACACCATCAATCAATGAATATGGAATAGACTGTAACCTCATATATCATATATTTTCTTTAGTCAAACCAGGAGGGTATGTTCCAGTGGAAAGGAATGTGATAATTTCCTTCATCCAAGTGCGTGTGATAGGATTATCATTCTTCTCAAATTGAGCACATAGGAGTTCTTCATCTACAAACAATGAAATCTTGGGATTAGAATGCATATCCTCAATAAGCTTCTTAAATAGCGTATTACCTCTAACCAGCTTGGTGGATTTGATAGTCACATCATACTCGATGATTTTGGTCATTGGTCTTGCTCTCTTCTCACTGATTTTTGCTCCCATGATGAAGTCTCTCACACTTGAGTGTGACACTAACACCTTGATATGGATTGTGGTGAGCATACTTTTAAATTTCTTTAACACACACATGATAGAAAATACATGTGTCTCCATGTGATTATATTTCAACTCATAATCCTTCAATTTCTGAATGAAGAAATTCACTGGATGCTCTATTCATTGTTCATTTTCTTGTGTCAAGAAAACAACTATACTCACATCATCTCAATAGGAATAGAGGATGAAATCCTTCGAATAATCTGGATTGATGAGTGTTGGTGTGCAAGAAATTTCTTTCTTGATTCTATTGAAGCTATCCTTTCCTTATATTTTCCATTTAAAGAATTTATTTTTCTTGAGCATCAGGGTGATGGGCCTAACCAGTCCCATGAAGTTAGGGATGAATCTCTTAAAAAAATTGTATTTTCCTAGGAAATATATCAAGGATTTTTTTTCTCTAGTAGGGAAAGAGTAAGGATGGCTGAAACACTCTCAAGATCAATGGAAATATCATCCTTCGAAACCATCTGGACCAACAGATTTCCCTACACCAAAAAACATTTACACTTCTTGGGGTTAAGAAACACCCCAAATTCTCTGCATCTCTCAAATACTTTTTCAAGACATGTCATATGATTTGTGCTATTGTTGTATATATCTTTCCCCCCAGGTAGATATAGACAAGTAGAAGAATATAGAAATCAAAGAAGCTCACATCCCTGACATTTATCACCTTGGCACATAGAAATGGTGCATGACACGAAGTGTCGACACAGAAAAAGTTACACCTTGGCACACAGAAATGGCGCATGACACAGAGTGTCGACAGAGAAAAAGTTGCACCTTGGCGCACAAAAATGGCGCATGACACGGAGTGTCAACACAGAAAAAGTTGCACCTTGGTGCATAGAAATGGCGCATGACACGGAGTGTTGACACAGAAAAGGTTGCACCTTGGTGCACAGAAATGGTGCATGACACAGAGTGTCGACACAGAAAAAGTTACACCTTAGCGCACATAAATGGCGCATGACACGGAGTGTCGACACAGAAAAAGTTACACCTTGGCACACAGAAATGGGATGTCGACACACATATGGATGTGCCTATGGCACACCTTCAGGAGGCACAACATTTTGAGCACTGACAGGAAGCAGACCCTGGTGCAGATATTCAGATGGCCATAACTTTTGACTGGGAGCTCGGATTCATGCAAGGTTGGAATTTTTGGAAATCTTTAATTGGGTGAGGACAAATTCTTAAAAATGCAAAATATAGTTCGCCATATTTTGAGTTGTTGGGGATCTCACCTACTGCCATAATGAGATGAGTTAGGTGCAGTCTAGAGGTGGTTGGGGCAGATTTCGAATTCCTCTCTTCTCCCTCTCTTTTCTTCCTATAAATTGTAAGAAGGAGCTTCAAAACAAAAAAGGTGGTTCATCTTTTCTGCTCTGCCCTCCCTTCTTTTTCTTCCCCAAGGTTGAAAATGGAGTTTGAACCTCCTCCCCTACTCTGTAATGGCATTTTTTGCCTTTTACCATTAAAATGATGTTCTGTGCAAACTTCTAGAGCAACAAAAAACATGTTTTGTGATGCATTTGTCCATCCTTGCTCGTTTCTTTGCTTGTTTTCTTCTTGCCTCCTTTCATTACAGGTATTTGTGCATCTTTTAATGTTCATTACAGGTCTAGAGCTGTGTTCATGGAGTTTTGGGACATTTTCTGTGTGAAATATATCCTTGGGTTTGTGATGCGTCTGTCCATCCTTCCCATTTCTCACCTCTCCTTGTTCCATGGCAGTTTTGATAGATGTTCAACATCCTCCTTCTCTGGTGTATCATCGTTTTAGTGTAGGCTCTGTTTTTTCCCTTTTCTCTCTCTCCTTGTCCCCTTGGTGGTTAGATTAGGATTAGATTAGCTTGCCTGCACTGGAATAGCTTGTGGCAGGTAGTTTAGGAGCAGGAGCCAGCCTTCTCTGGAAATTCCTTTCTCATTCTTGCAAGTCCCACGCTTGGAGAGAGGATTCGTTGTTGTTTAATCACACTGGATGCAGAGTGATCAACCTAGAAATCTAATCAGTGTCTATGGGTGCTATGATTTTGCACCAACAGCTATGCTTTGAGAAAATAGTTATTTCATCCAAGTAAACTAGGATGAACTCATTGATATATCCCTTAAAGGAAATGTCCATGGCTCGCTGGAATGTTACACCTGCATTTGAAAGACCAAAGGGCATCTTTTAATATGCACATAGGTTCCCCATTTAGTTGTGAATTCCATTTTTAATTAATCCTTTTCCTTGACCATGATTTGATTAAAACTAGAATACCCATCCGGTATGAAAAATATTCACGTGTTAACCACTATTTGCAAAATATTCTCCATAGAAGGAAAAGGATAATGATATTTCAAAGATGCCTTATTTAAATATTTGAAATCGACATAGAGTCTGATTTCACTATTCTTATTGCGTAATGGAACAAGATTCATGACCCAAGTAGAGTACTTAATGGGAAATATTATCTTCACTTCAATGAGTGTATATAACTCCTTCCTCATAAGGGGCTCTATCTTCGGGTTAATGGAAATTTTTAATGTTTGATGGGATTGATACTAGGATCAATGTTAATGGATTTTTGAGAAACACTTGGATAAAATCCCTTGAGGTATTCATACTCCCATGAGAATATGTCAATATATTTCTAGCAAAGAGAGATGAAGGTCTATTTTTCATCTTGCATACAATATTTTCCAAGAAGTAACTCTTTTTTTGCACAAAATATTCATCCTTAAACTTGTCATTAAGGCCAAACATTTTCTCTAAGGTGACCAGCCCTTTAGGTAACTTGTTTTTCTTTAGTTGGATTACTTGGTCACCATAACTTTCATGCAAATCATCTTGCATTCTTGAAGATAACTCAGCTTCATTTTGGATGAAATGGACAATCTGTGCATCATTGTCAAACACTTGCCAGCTGGTATCATTATCTGTAATAGATGGCCTAATCACCATCTTGATGTGTTGTGCGCTACCTTGGAAGAAATACTCAGTAAGTGAGAACTGTGAACCCAACGTGGAAATATGATATTCTTCTTTTTTCATATTTCTTGGCACCACCTGCATATTTCGAGCATTAAAGCCCTCTAAGAGGTCCTAAACTATGTGTTTATAGGATTTGAAAAGCTTATTCTTTGGTGTGCACTTGTTTGTGACCTGGTGGATAACCATCTCTATGTCCCCAAATATTTTTAGCACCTTGACCTTTTTATGTCAAGAAATGAGAAGACCATGCACCAACGCTTCATATTATGCTATGTTGTTGGAGCATGCAAACTACAACCTATGCACGAAGAATAATTTCCCATCCTTTATAGAAATGAGAAAAACACATGTGCCTACACCATTTCTACTTTTGGATCCATAAAATTATAACTTTCATAATCCAAAATTTTCTTCAGCTTGCTTGAGCGTGACTGGGAACATAGCTTCTTCTTCGAAGATACAATAAGTACCGAGACTAGTTTTAAAAGACTTAAGGGCTTCATCATAAGGATCATATTCATAGTGCTTGTCAGCCCATCCATCTAACAATAGATTAGCTACGGGGGAGGAATAGATTGCTCTATTGAAACTGAATCTTAATCAAGTTACCTTCTTGGATTAAGTAATTGGGTGGGAGAGGTGAGGGGTCATATGAATCAATATGATATGAAAATATGGGCTCAATTTTTATAATAAATTGGGTACCATACCTTGTTTTAAGTAACATATGAGACCAATCAGAAGATAAGTAACCACCCATTTTGGTAGTAAAATATCTTGATAGACAAAGAGAAAACAAAGGAGTTAGGTCAATGATTGACACATCTTGAGTTATTGTTAGACTTTGACATGCATTTAGGGTTAACTTACGACCTTTGATGACTCAAATCGTAGTAATAGTTGAGCCATCAAGTTTCAGAACTCCTTTAGATATGGGAGTGTACTCAATCCCTAAGACATTAGCAATTTTCTTTGACATAACAGAAGTGTTATCCCCTAAATCAATCATACAAATGTGCACAATATGTTTTCCTACTATCAAAGGCATATAGAAAGGTGGCATTTTGAAAAATTTTCTTACTTTCTGCTCCTCTTCTTGATGGATATTGATAGCAACATGATATCTTTAGAATATAAGATCGACACGTGGGAGTGGCGCTAGAGCTTTATGTAATAGGTTGTGCTGAGATGGAATGGCTAGGGCATCCCAAATAGTAACATTTATGTTTGTCTTCATCATTTATTCCACAATGTTGAATTAAAGGTACAAATGCTTATGAATTTGAGGCACAACAACATATTTTCTTGATTTTTCAAGTGCAAAGGTAGGGGCCTTAGCTTGTGCAGAGGATTGACCTAGCAAAGAAGATGCACTCGCTAATTCTGTTGAAGCATTGCATGGAAAGTTACATGTAAGAACTTGTACACCATGAATGTTGGGTACATTAACATCCTTTCATATTTGAAGATGAGTTGCATCTCTTTTATTTTGAGGATCAGCCTATGTGACAGGAGTAGACAGTTATGCGCCGGAGTCAAGCATTCTCTTATTATAACTTGTGTTCTTAATAACCTAGGTGCATGGTCTATTTGTATTATCTATAGCTTGATTGATTGCATATAAGTATTCGGAACCGAAAAACATAAGTTTTTCCTCAAGAATAATTTATGACATCTCTTGATTTTCAGGTTCATGCCTGCTAGTAGAAGGTTCATAGTTTGAAGCAACTTGAATCATATAATCCTGCATGCACAAGGAATAGATGAAACCATACTTATTATGAGGTATGTTACATGGAAAGAACCATTATGGCTCTTGATCCATGTTATTTTGAACTAGAAAAAACACTTTCCTTGAATTGGGTGCTAGAAGAGGTTGCACAGGAGGAATTATTTGCAAAGGGAGGTGTGCGTTAGACCGCAATATGTCATTTTGTTAGTTCTTCCCATATCTTTGATTTCAATATTGATGTTTGAATGGTTGATGGGATTGATTATAATTATTCTTGAAGGATTTTTCCTACTACTTTTCTAAAGATATGAACTTATTGGATAAGTTTCTAATCAAATCCTTTATTTTCTTCATCCTCATTTTTTTACACAGGAGATTAAGATGTGGATACAGTGGTTTGAGTGCTCTGATTGGGAATATGAGTAATGAAAGGTTGGGGGGATTGAGGCATTTCTTGAAACAAGGGCACAAGCAGTCTAGGAGTTAACTTTCCTACATGAATTAGACAGTTATCAGCCCTAATAGCTAATGTACAAGCCCCAGGAAGTCTTGTGCCCCCATGGATTAAATTATGACAGCAATATCAAAATTTAAAGCCCTTAAAAAGTAAATGAAAACACCTTCTGGAGTTGGTATTACCAGGGTTAGAATCCTATCCCATGTTTTCTAAAAGCTGAAATTAAATTTTTCCATGAGCTCATTGGGAGCCCTTTTCATAGTAGTCAATTTTTTTAGCAAGGAGAGATTATTTGCTTTCTCTCTGAATTGATTACAAAGGGATGCCCCCAGTTGGTTCC
The DNA here is from genome assembly GCA_019776745.2 of Taxus chinensis. Taxonomy (NCBI): domain Eukaryota; kingdom Viridiplantae; phylum Streptophyta; class Pinopsida; order Cupressales; family Taxaceae; genus Taxus; species Taxus chinensis. The sequence continues at coordinate 546,488,260 of CM034151.1, read as the reverse complement.
AATTTTGAATTGACCATGTTGTTAAATTCCTGAACCATTGCAAATCTCTCACTTTAAATGAAGAGGCTAATAGTCTAATAGTCACGTCTTGTTTAATGATCTGGTTAATGACATAGACATGAACAATGTATTGTATGTGCTGAGCTGGAGTAGTATGATTTTATCTAGTGAAGAAAGGGATATATTTAACTACAGATGTTGGGATAGGGTTTTGGACATTAAGATAAATAGGATTGCTACTAGTGAAATTGACAAATCCCTAATTTTCTTCTTTTGATGCCATAATTATAGGCATGAGAGCTTTAGTAGACTACAAAGAGGGCCTTTCAGGAGGTGGTGTATACATTATATGGTGTGATGGAGATGGAGACACGCGCATGATATCTTTGTTGCATGTTCTTCTTAGAGAACACTAGAGGTACTCAAAGGAATCTTCAACTACTTCACTCTATCTGATATGTATCCTTCTCATGAAAGGTATGTGGAATGCTAAAAAATAGTAGATCTGAGAGTTGGGAGTCGTTATATGTGTTGAAACAAGCATCCAAAGGATAGAAATCACTAAGTTACACACCATAACTTAGCAATGATGAAATCTAATATTTCAATGCTAGTCCCACCGGGCATGCCAAAAAATGTTGGAGCTCAAAATTACACCCATCCCAGATCATAATGAACTGGTTTTTTGAGGAAACATGGGACCATCTCCAACTTGTGATACCTTGTGCACTTGAGAAAGATCTCCATAGAAGGCTAGTTCATCTACTTATTTCTAATGCTAAAAATACTCCTATGAAGGGATATGCATCTATCTATCACTACTCTAAAATTTCAAGAGACCAGGGTTAGAAAGAGATGCATGGAAATGGAAATCTAAGATAAAGGAGGTGATAGAATAAGATATAAGAGGGTGAACAAAGTTAGCTTTAAGTGAAAATGAAGGAAAATGTACACATAGATGATAGACACACATATCACATTCTGAAACATACTCGCGTATTCATTTTCATGGGGAACAATCAGAAAATGGACTTGCAAGGGACATGAGAAAGCACAATAAATAGACAATGTAAAAGAGAGGAAAGGAAAAATAATTAAAACAAGCCAAGGTAGAGAATATCCAAAAAACAAAGCTTCTATTGCTTCTAAGAAATGCACAGTCGATTACAATGGCAGATGAGGTCGATATCAACATGAAAAAACCAAATCTAAAGGAATTCAACTTAAAATGTTTAGAAGAAGAGCTCTTAACAAACTAAAGGGGTCCAACCTTTTACAATAAGCATTAATTTTACATTTATAGAAGAATAAGGAGAGAAGAAGAGAAAAAAGAAGAGGGAAACTCATATTTGAAATCCAACCACCAACAATAAGCATTAAATTCTTATAAATCCACTTGCAATGCTGACAGATGCACCTCCACGTGTCTATTTGGATTGTAAAAGAAGAAAGGAGGAAATACTTGAATAAAATTTGGGTGGGTTAGCTAACTGGATCTGTGTATTAATGTCTTGAGAAACTTTTTCCTACTTCTCACCTACCAAATCATGCCAAAATATTGTTTTGAATGATAAGGAGTGTAGCCCACATTAACAACTATCCAACAAGACCAAAGACACATGAATATGAGTCCTATAACAAAATTTATGAAGTTTTGAAGTTTAGAGTACAAACTGAACATGTATGACACGTGGTACACACTAATTGATCCATGTGATTGGCCAACTGTTCTAGTTTTTTGTTTTTTTTGCCACATGTCATGTAATGTGATGCAACCTAGAATTCACCAGTAAAAGCCTAGGAATGCTGACACATAACTCAACCTAGACTGAGTGCTCACTAGAAGCACGCAAAGGTACCAAGCCCCTCTTTAGGGTTGTTGTTGTAGGATGTTAGCATGATGAAGACTTAAAGCATTCCGATCCATAATTAATCTAAAAATATACAAAGCATTTCCTAGATCTAGATCTTAAAGTATCATGAATCAAACAATAATCATAGCGACACCCTTTATGCAGTAATAAACTATAACCATGAATAACACCTTGATTCAGCTAATAACCCCCATTATATTAAATAAAATAATACACAGAAGCTTATTATCCAAAATCCACCCCTCAAGGTAATTTTGATAACCTACACCATTTCTTCAGGGTCAAGCAGTTTGAAATGGTTCGAGGGCCAAAATTTGGATTTTTGGGTAGCTTACCACTTTTCTCTAACTCCCCTATCTAAGAAAAATCTAGGGAGTTAGTTAAAAAATTGTAAAAAATCTAAAAAATGAGGTCGCAGGCCTATTCTAATGCAAATCAGGTCTGAGAGTTGCAGATGGAACCAAGGTGGATTGTAACAGGGTTCATCATACCAAATTTGAGCCTAAAATGCTAAGGAGATAGTGAAATGTAGAAAAATCAAATATTTTTGTCCTAGGCCACACAGGTTCAGTCGGTAAAATCGAGACCTGAAAACCTGATTTGCCTGAAATGGCTGAAAACAGTCAAAATTGGTTAAGTTGGGTCAAAATGTCCTAGGCAGTCCGCAGAATGTCGGGACAGCTGAGATTCAAATGGCTGAAATCACTGTAGGTAGTTTAAATTGGAAATTTTTGATAAATTTGGCCTAGGTGGTCCGCAGGACGTTGGGACATGAGTTCACCAAAATGTTGAAATAGATGATCACAAAGGGATGCGGCGAATGTGGAGGTCAACGGCCTCGACGGCATGGTCAATGGCGGGACACGCGGGACACCAAAAGCCAAAGTAGTTGAAAATGAAGGAGGTTTGCGGGTGAAGCAGAGATTTTTGTCTAGGACAACTAGGACAAAAGGGCCTGAAATAGCCAACATGTCTGCATATAAAGGAAAACAGTGCAAATTAGACCCCGAACTTTAAACGGCCATAACTTTTGACCCCGAGCTCCGATTTTCATGAAATTTGACTTTCTTGAATGAGCACAAAGTCCTCTATGCCACAGAAATTAGATTTCTATAAAATAAACATCTTCAAATCTAGTCAATGAAATAAAATAAACATCTTCAGATCTAGTCAATGAAATTATCATTCCCGTTAAATGACAGAAATAACTGGCAAACCCAAAATAGCTGCCCGCACTCAAAAGGACATAAATTTTGAATTTCTCAAAAAAAATGCACAAAATTGGTACCGTTAGAATTGTAGTTCCAATCCCAATGCAAATAAATAAATAAAATATAGAATTTGATGAGGATTCGATGGTGATTTTGTATAAAACGTGCCCAGTTTAGAACAGTGGTTTTATTTGGTAGTTGGGATGCATTCAATGAAGCATGAGATTACATCTTTTACTGCTGCAAGTTATGGGACAGTATGGGGGGCCTTTTCAAGAAAAATACCATCATTTCAATTCATTTATGACATCTTGCAAGTGGTGGGAAGTCATATTTTAGTATTTTCATTAACTCTCTCTCTCTCTCTCTCTTCTCAAAATTCTATAAATTGGAGTGTTGGTCTCGTTGTAAAGGAAGATAGTTTTTAGTAGCAAAACTCTATCAAAATTGTTTTGTGAAGCTAATGTACTGCAAGCCCTTGTAGTGGACTCCTTATATGGTGATCCAAGCCCTTATTCTGTAATAGATTAGATTGTGCATATCAATGAAGCAATAGATACAAGTTTTTGGATACTTCTTCCCCTGATGTGTTTATTTGCATTCTTATTGCCCTTTCAAAATTATTACAAATATATTATTTCTACCTTATACTCTATAGGGGTTCATTCTCATTGTGCATGTATGGAATATTTTTGTGAATACATTTACTGGAATGTGGATAACTATTATCACCCCTTCTAGTATGAACTTTGTTTCTATTTTTCACATGTTGGATACTATTTTCATAGCCTTCTTTTCTGGTGTATCACCGCTTTAGTTTAGGATTTTTTTCATGCATTCGCTCTTCCTAGTCCCTTAGAAGGTTAGATTAGGCTAGATATTTTTTCCTACAATAGAATAGATTATGGCAGGTAGTTTAGGAGCAAGCACCATCTTTCTCTGGAGGTCTATCTCAAGTAGCAAGTCCCATAACTTGGAGATAATACCCATGTTATCCAATCACATTGTGATTTCAAGCGCACACACACTTGTGCAAACCATAGGGTGTTTTGATTCAGAGATAAAAAATCTTCCTTATAATAACAATAATATATGTTCATGTGTGCATCAGAATTGGAAGAATAACCTCACAATAACTTAGCTCTCACATCTCTCTTATGCTACATAGTTCACTACATATTTATAAGGGTGGGGACTTGCCCTTCACCACTTATCTAATCCCAAAATAGGTCACATGTTATTATTAGGCACGCATCGTTACAAAAAATAGCCACACATGCAAGTGTGCTAATAATAGAATACTTTTAGTTAACTTCCAGTAATAGATATATTCTCAGCCTATATCCATACAAAGTGCTTTATAGCTAATCCTCTAAAAATATCCAATGTGTGTCGCACAAGTATTTGACCAGTTTTTGTGCTCCACATGCTATCTACAAAAATACATCCTCATTATGAAAATGGGTAAGTCCCAAATCTATCTCTCTTCTTCACACGCGATCCTTTCCTAAGCCTCTCACACTAAGTGTCATACTTTAATTGATCAACATTACCCCACACTAATTGTATTGCCACCCTAGAAATGGTTTGTCTCCAAAATGAATCAAAGAATATGAATAGAAGAATATAGATAATTTTGATGAATAAAAGAATTTCTTTACCCTGCAGTATCTTCTGCTTCACCCTAAAGAATCAAATCTAGATATTCTTCTTTTATTTCCACCTCTAACGTTTGTCACTAAATGAGAAAAACTTCTACCTTTTCTGGGATATCCACTAATATTGAATCTAACTCATCTTTTGAAATCTCTCTTTTCTCATTCTGCAAGACCAACACAATGTTGGACATTGTAGTCATCCTTCCTTCTAATAATTCCATCTTTTACGTGATGAGTTTCCCAGGCGCATCCATCCTTTCCTTGTGTGGTTATTTTTTTTCCGTAAGGGCCTCACACTTCTTATTGACAAGAAGTAATCATTCTGCGTGGCCCAATGTTTCATCTTTCATGGCCTTCAAGGATTCCTTTTCTTCTATAATGGTCCTAGTTCTTATAATGGCTTCTGGCACTGTAAAAATATTCAGCACTTGATCTGCCTTCTTTAATTCCTCCTATAAGCTATAAAGTAACCCCTCATATGATGTAATCTTCCACATCATTGAATCCTTTTCCCGGCCTGCTTCCTGTACTGGATCCTTTGGCGCTGGCATGCACAGAGGTTAATTTTCAAACACTAAGTCCACCAAGGTACTTACATAATGCATTTCTAAAGGAAATTTTTTGGGTATCTTTGGCTCTAAATGTGGCATTGCTTTCATGATATTGTCCCCAACTTCCTCTGTCATGTTAATGAAAAAAACATTTTTCTTTTATGCCAAGTCTTTCTTTTGCTTTAGGTGCACTATTTCTACCTCCTTAGTCTTGATCTCCTCTTGTAGCACCCTAATTGTTGCATCCTAATCCATATCCTTCCTTACCACCTCTGTTAAGAATTTCACCAAAGCATTGCTCACTTGTTCATCTGACATGACAATAGGCTTGAATGTTATGTGTCTAGCCTGAGGTGTCTTATTCAACCTCCTCGATATGCATGACTCCTCACACACATCAAAGTTTTGTTCATCCATGTGTGTGTGCATCGACCATGACAGTTTCTTCCTTGTACACATGGTTTTCATATCTTCATCCACCATCTCCCAGCCATACAACTCTTTTTGTGTCATTGTGCTCTGAAAATGGGTGCAAATAATTTTACCTATGTCCTCAGCATAGCCCATGAATGGTGAAACATATTCCCCACTTGTTATCTTTGTTCTTAGCTCCTTAAGAACTTGGGCTTCAAGATTCAGAGCTTGTTTTGTTGTGTCTTGAGTAGTCTCAGTTGTTGTCTCATCTACTTCCTTTTCTCCCTCTTCTCCATCCTTCATTTCTTTTTCCTTTGCTTCTTCCATGTTTTTGGAGGTGTAGGGGAATTAGGCACACTTTCCTTAGAATCTTCCACCTCCTCATTCAGATTCAACTTCCTTCTTCTCTTCTTAGTTGTCTCCTTTTGTGGAGATATTCGAGGTGATTTGCGCACTAATTGTGGAGTAACACCTTGGGTCCTTGTTCTCTTGAATACTATTTTGAAGTGGCACTCTCCTTGGACTACATCCAAGTCCTCATCATCTCCCTCTTGTGGATGGGGGGAGTAGTTGCATGCTCATATTCTTACCTATTTAGAGGTTTCCTCCTACCTCTATGCTCTAAACCACTACTATCTTCATGCTCCTCTTCTTCATTATCTACTTGTATTATCTATGTGGGCTTAGGTGCTAGAACATTTTCTATTGTATGCTTACCTTTTGGTGGCCCTATGAGCACAAAATAATTCTCCACATACTTAGTGTTCTCTAGATTGGGCTTTGAAGGTACACAAGTGCTGCTCTGGTGTCCCCAACTACCAAGCTTACAAGCTTCATGCTTATAATATCTGAGATGAGCCTCTCAATGTAGGCATTCCACCCTGGATATAAATACTTATTTCTTAGAGTGTGGTAGTCGCAATCTATCTTATTTTCATTAAATTTTAGGTAGCACGCATATGAAAACATGTGAACTGATTCCTGAAGATATCGTGCTGTGAAGTCATAGGGTAATTTGCACCATGGGCTCCAAGCCCCGTCCTTCATTACAAATCACGTGATGAAAAAATGCTAGTAAACTGCAAAATGTACTGCCTTATCCACCACCGAAATCAAATCCTTGGGTATACACCATTCTTCTTCAAACCCCATGTAGATCCTGTCATACCACATCTCTGACCTCTGCTTAAATGGTCTTCCCATTGATCCTTCACACAAGTATTTTTGAAATATTTCCACTAGAGCCTTGTGTTCTGTGGGGTATTCCCAAATCTTCTCTTTTGGCCCATCAGGCACTCCAATCTTCATGAACACTAAAGGCAATAAAATAGCACCAAAACTTATTATTTCACCTATCCACACTTCTTCAATTTTTTTCTTTGCTATGTGATCCATGATAGTGTAGACCACTCCTTCAGACACATTCTTTGCAACGTGTAACCACATTATGTTTACTTGTGACCACCTTTCTTGGTCATTCAACTTTTTCACCAAGTGTGTAGCTACCTGAATTATTGGGTTCTTCTTCAATATGTTGATGTCCATGCCATGCAGAACTTTAGTATACCCCATCTCCTTTCTTGTCTCTAGGATTGCGGCCTTATTAGTTAAATTGCTTTCCAGATCTGTAGTTGAAGCCCTTAGTCCTGTTATTGTTGAAATCAAGGTAGCTATGATTCTTACCCTTCGTCTGGTGAAGTAGAAGAAGTCCTCATGGACTCTTCTCATCAACCACCAATAAAATGGTTCATACTTTCCAAATTATGGCAGCTCGTACAACTGGTAGACTCCAATTTTCTTTAATAACAATTCACCAATGTCATCGTACACTAGCATAACTTCTGTTGTGCACTTGTTCATTTTTGTGCTCAATAACACATTGATCTCCTTCTTATCATATGATGTTCAATGGTTGTAATAGCTTATTTTACATTGATAGACGTGGGAATCCCATTCTTGTTCCATAATCATGCCCTCTAGATACTGCATTTTTGAGAAATTATTCTTGGGAGAAATTGCTTCTTCCACTTTGACCTTCTTCTTTCCTTTTACTCCTATTGTGGGTGCTTTCTTCAGTGCCATCTAAGAAATCTCTCTTTTCTTCCCTCTATAATTGAGCAAGTTGAAACCCTATTTCAAATCTTCATGCCCTAGCTTGTTTGTAATGCGTCTTCTTCGCTCAATCCCTTCACCTATGGGAACACAAGCTTATCCTTCACACAAACCTCCTCTCCATGTTTGGTTTCACACTCTTTACACCTCAACACAATTTCTCGGCTCTTTTGTACTTAGCTCTTTTCAAATTATCTTAATTGTAATGATAAAAATGAACTCGCATCCCATCCTTATATAGAATTTCAAAAAGTTAGTGCATTTATTACTCCTTCACCTACCAACAATCCTCTCATTAATTGACCATTTTCATTCTTGTCACGTGGTACATCTTCACGCCCAAGCTATAACCTTCTAGTGCGCCTTCCTACTATCTAGCCATAGACTTCTCTTCTCGTGCCTCCATGCACCTGAGTACTACACCACTGCGCTTTCCCTTGGTAGTTCCCATGGCCACTACTTACCTCGTGTTATACTTGTTTCTTCTTTCCTCTCCACCTATGGTCCTCATTTCCAGAAGCAATTTTTCAATTCTCCAACTTGAATAGCACCCATAACAGTTATTTCCTTTCATGTGTACTTATTTTCATCAATCTTGTACCTAGATATCAATAACCTACCCCACACTAAGGGTATGTGCAGTCCTCTGCGCATAAAAATTCTTCAAAATAGGAATTAGCTTCTAGCACATAAACATGCTTTATTACACAAACACACCAACTAAATTGAAAAATAATAGCTACAAAGAAGGAAATACATTAAGTAAATTCAAAATTGAAAACCTAATCTAAATGGCAAAACTGCCTTATTACAAACACCAACAAGACTTATTTATAGTAGGGCTTCATCCTACTCCCATTGAAGTAACCGGGTAACCGTATTCCATCAAGTGCCTCTAACTGATAGGCACCTATTTCAAGTATGTGAGTGATAACACATGACCCCAACCAATGTACTTTGAGTTTACTTGGATGGCGCAAAAACTTAGAATCATAAAGGAGCACCATATGTCCTATCTCAAGCCTTTTATCCCTGATGTTCCTGTCATGCCATGCTTTCTGCCTAGCTTTTTCTTGTTTCTGACTCTAACGTGCTATTTCTCGGTGCTCATCTAACTTGATTAACTTTTCAATCCATTCTTATAATGCTTTCACATCAGCTAGACCTCAAGCGTGTGGAATACATAAAGATGGTAACATAAATTCCATAGGAAGAACTGCTTCTGCACTAAACACTAATTGAAATGGTGTGGATTTGTTCAACCTTTTATATGTTGTTCAATATGCCCAAATTACTGCAGATACTTTATCATACCAATCCTTCCTTCTAACATCACATATTTTTTCAATGTCTGGCTCAAAATTTTGTTGAATGCCTCAGCAGTTCCATTTTCCTGAGGATGATAGGGTGTAGTCTTATGGTGTGCAATCATGAATTCGTCCAATAAAATTCTAATTGTCTCATTAAGAAAATGTGTGCCCTTATCACTGGTCAAACTTAAAGGATATCCACCTTGTAATAATATTCTCCCATAGAAACCTAGTTGTTATAGCTATTATACAATCATTTATATGTTCTACTTCTACCCATCTTATCAGATAGTTTGTGCAAGTGATGATATAGCACGATCCAATCCTACGCGTGGCTGGTGAAATAGGAACCACAAAATTGATAGCCCATTTCTCACACGGTTCTACACTAGCAATAGATCTTAGAGGCATTTCATCTCGTTTACCTGGTTTCCCAAGATGTTGACAATGATCACATGCCTTAAAAAATTCCTTACAATATTTATATAGGGTCTCCCACCATAATCTAGCAAGTTGAATCTTGCGTGCAGAGGCATCACCTACATAGTGGCCACTTGTAATACCACCATTGGATTCCTCTATGATGTCTATGCATTCATGTTCTAGTACACAACAACACAATACTTCATCCCTGCCTAATTTTTACAGGTCACCGCTATTCAACATATATGGTGTCATGTGTATAAAAAGTTGTTTCTTCTCTAAGGATTCATTCCTTTTGGTGTCATGTCTATTCATAGAAAGACAACAATGTTCTCTAATTCTAATGGTGCACATTGTAACTTGTATAACTGGGCATCTGACATGGTATCTTCAATCTTTTGTCCTTCTCCTGACTGTATTCTAGATAAATGGTCCAGTCCAGGATTACTTTTCCCTGGTTTTACCACAATTGTGAAGTCAAATTCTTGAAATAAGAGTACACATCTGCATATCCGCCCTTGTAAAATGGTTTTTTTACCAAATACTTCAATGCCATGTGATCTTTATAGAAGATAAATGGTGTGGCTAGCAGGTACTATCTAAATTTATGTAGCACATAGATCATTGACAAAGATTCGCACTCTGTAGTGGTGTAATTTTGTTATGCAAGAGTCAGCTTTCTACTAGTAAAATAGTTAGGATGATGTATAATACCCTCTTTTAGCTGAGCCAATACCACACTAATGGCCATGCCAAAGGTGTCCACATGTACATGAAATGTTTGGTCCCATGAAGAAAAATGTAGAATAGGTGCGGTAGTAAGTTTCTGTTTTAATGTCTCAAAAGTGTGTTGTTGCAATTCTCCCCAGTATAACGTACCCTTCCCTTTCAGTAACTCCTCCAACGGTGCAACAACTTTGGCATATCCTTTACTAAAATTCCTGTAATATCTTGTATGGACCAAAAATCCACACACCTCACTTTGACTGGTAGGATATTTTATGGCTATAATGACTGCAACCTTAGCTGGATCAACCAATAAACCTTCCTTGCAAATTATGTGTCCTAATAGTATTTCAAATGGTGTAGCAAATATGCACTTCTTGATTTTCAAAGAGATACTCAACTATCTACATTTTTCAAACATTAAGCTCAAATTGTCAAAATGATCCTTAACTAATCCATACACCATCCAATCATCCAAACAAAATTGTAAGACGCTGTGAATAAACTCCTTGAATGCTTGAACAACTATGCATGAAAATATAGCAAGTGTGTTTTTCAGACCAAAAGGCATCATAATATAGGCAAAAATACCCCATTCAATAGTAAAAGTAGAATTTTCATAATCCTCTTGGGCAATCCTAACCTGATGATATCTAGAGAACCCATCTATAAATGAATAGATTTCGTGCCCTGAAACTCCTTCTAGTATTTCCTTGATGAATGGCGTAGGAAAGGGATCAGTCACACATGTAGCATCCAGCTCCTTGTAGTCCACACAGATCCTAATCCTACCATCCTTCTTGATAGTGATCACCATTGGACTAACCCATTCTGACTCATCGAGGGGATTGATAATCCCAAACTTCAAAATTTTGTCAATCTCTTCCTTAACCTTTTCGAGCAAGTTGGGGTTCATCCTATAGGGTCTCTTTCTAACTATGCGCGCACCCTCTTTAAGCTTTATCCTCATTTCTCCTAATGATGCATGCAAACCTTTAAGTTCATGGTACCCTTGATGGAATAAGTCCTGATAATCCCATAGTAGAGCTATGATTTTTTCCACTTCAGAGTCTGACCAATAGTCTCTAATTATGGCTTCCTTAGGCTCAGTGTCTGATCCAATATTCACCTTCTTTTTCTTCATAGGTTCATGATAGGCACACATGGTCTTATTTGCATTGTCCAACACCTCACGCTTACCTGTTGAAGGGTTTACATCCAGATTTTCTACTTCTTCGTCATGCACTAAGTAGACCATTTTTCCTTTTTCTTTTTCAAGGTAAGCGCACTGAAGTAGTGTGGTACCGGCCTCTGTGTCTTCAACAAAACATGCTCCTGAGTCTCCTTCATCAAATAAATCTTGAATTATTTATTTAGCCTTGGCACTATCTCCCATGGTTAAGTGCTTTATGACCTTTAATGCTTCCTCTACCGGAGGCTTGGTAGAGAAGAAGTCAAACGTCTGAGTCATCCCTGCAATTAAACCATACCAATTTCCAGTCTCTCTATGGAGTTTGGCATAGACATACCAAACATGTGTGTAACCTTGTAAAGTGGAATAACAATTATGAACCTAGAGCAAAGGTGGTAAAGCTTCTTTCCCCTCTGTCCATAGTCTCTCACACTTTTGAATGTGATGTTGAACAAGTTGATTGTCATGATAAGTGCATATTTGAGTAGATGCATTACTCCTGAAGAACCTAGTAGCAAGAGAAATCCTAATTTCATTCCATCCTAAAAGATTATCCTTGTAGACCAACCACCAACAGGTTTTTGTCCCACGTAGTGTATATGTTAGCATATTTCTTCTTTATAATGGGTCTATCCATCATTCCTCCATGGTGCGCAAGAACACCATAGGATCTCTGTCTCTGGTGTAACAAGGTACTGAGTCATTACCTATTCTCCTAACATAACGCGGTTTTCTGCCCTTAGGAAATATGCTCTTTAATTTGTGCCCTACTAACTCATAATTGTTATGAGCCCAATTGTCACAAGTAACACTTGTAGTATCAATAATAGACTGTGCATCCTCTCACTAAATTATTCCTTCTTTAGATGGCTCAAGCATCTCTGGATCCCAGATGGTGTGTACATAAATCCTATTTAGGTATTATTCAATCAAGGGCTTCACATAGGGCACATATTTTCCACATGTTAAAGGGATAATAAATCTTTTCTCCTTGTTTTCAAAGCTGATTTAACCCTTGTTGAACCAAAGATCAACATTATGTGCATAACACCAAGGACGCCTCAATAGAGATGGGAAGCTATCTAACTCTACCAGCGCTAAAACCTCAAAATATCCTATGAACTTGGCTCCTTGTATGGTAATAGATTCATCTTTCAAAACTCTGATGGGAGTGGCCTTAGTCCGATTAGCCATGAAAAATACATTAGAGGATGGCTATAATGGGGGCCTCCCCATTTGTACCCATGCATCTAAAGTAAGAAAATTGACTTCCACACCTATATTAATCAATATATTACTCAATAGCAACCCATCCACAACAAAATTCAGAGTGATTTCCTAGTCATAATCTAGGCTATGAGGGGGAAGATTCGCATGTAGGATCTGTCATTCGGTCTCAAAACTTTTGCATAGAGTGTTTCGCTTTAACCAATTCCCTAATAGTGGAATGATATTCTCCTGACGCAATAACTTACGCACTTCTCTTAAGTCATCCATATCAGTTTTGACCATCTTTGATGCTTTCTTTTGCTCCATATTTTGTGATTTCTCATTTAAATAATATATTTCAACCTGAAGATTCTTGAGTACCTCCATGGTTTCCTATATACCTCCTTCTAAGGGTAGGATTTAGGTACCATGCATGTAGTACCTCCTCTTTAATGATGGTAGGCTTCTTCTGCAATGTGTCTCGGACACATGTTGCCTCAACATGGGTCATCATATTTACTTGTAATACCTCGGACTCTCCTTCCAACTTAGGAATCCACTGGTTTTCCACAGTGTGTTGTATCCTAACCATCCATGTGACGGTGTTTTCTTGTTTATGTTTCTTGCTAAGATGCTCATACAAGTTTGGGCATTCCTCATAACTATGATTCTTTCCATAGAAAGAACATGTAACATTCTGAGGAAATTCACACCTGTAGTGGTCAGGAGATCCACATGTATAACATGTTCCATGAGGGATATCACTTCTTCCACCACCATGGCCTCATCCTCCGAATCCACCATAGTATCCTTGACCTCTTCCATGACCTCCTTCAAAATTCCCATCATTTCGATCATAGCACGCTTGATTGTGATCCCAATCCTGATGCTCATTCTTACCTTTAGAGTTATTTAAAACTCCTGTCTGTCATACACCAATATCTATAGTGCCCTAGATCTGACCAATCAGCCGGTAGCCTTCCATGTCATGAGTCGTGGACCTACAGATTTTGTAGTAGTATGAGATTTTCTTCCTTATAGCGTGTTGTAGTAATGGGCAACAGCTAGCATCATGGTTTAGATGGCATATTTAATAGTCTAACAATAGTGAGTACACATATCTATTGGGAAAACTATTCTTTGTGTGACCTTCCACTTCACAATCTATGCACCAAATCCCTATGCGCATCTCGTGTGTTGAATTTTCTAATAGTTTCTCCAAATAATTTTCCATAGCTGCGATCTATGCTTCTAAAAATGGGCTTACTTGAGTTTCTATGCTTCCAAATGCCTCTACGTGTAAGGCTACTTCAAGTGCTTTGCATGGATCATTTTATGTTTTATGTGATAGTGCCCTCTTAAAAGGTGTAATCAAGCCTCCAATGAACCATTGTGCAAGTTGGCTTGCATGAATATCATAAGACAACTTAGATAACAAAATTTTGAAATGTGCATCATACTCTCTAAAACTTTTAGTAGTGCCTTGGTTAATATCCTTGAGAAAAGTTATACTCTTCTACTCAAACTTAGGGATGTGAAATTCTTTAAGGAATGCATCTTGTAAAGTTGTATAGTCTACATAAGTCTGATCAAGGTCAGTCTTTCTATACCAGGTGTGTGCGCACCCTTGTAATGTAGTAGAAAATTTTCTTTCCCTACGCTCAGAAGTTATGATTCCTTTTGCACACCACAATATTTCACACATGTGTACATGTTCAAAAGCATCTTCTATGCCCCTATACCATGGAAGATGAAGAGAAATCTCCATGCAAATATTCTGGGGTTGGTACAGACCTTGCTCACCTGATCCAGAACCCCCTGTTTTTCCTCAGTCTCTAGAACCACCATATCCACCAGAGCTAGAGCCACCTATGCCTCCTAATCCCAAAATTATAGTTGCGGTTTGACTAGAAGATGTACTTAACTGTGTTCCAATAGTAGTATTGAATTGTATCTCGATAGTCTGTGAAGTGTTAATACTCCCAGAAGAGAGTCCAAAAAATTGTGCGCTTGAATTCTGCATAGATGATACACCTGAAAAGGTAATTGTTATCCATATTTCTCCCCCCCCACAAAAATTATTGGATAAAACACAACCCCACATAGGAAGAACCAAAGAAAACATGGTTAAATCCTACAAACATGTTGCAGAAGGACTCAATGATGAAGTGGCGAGACCTGCGAAGGACCAAACAACCCTATGTATGAAGAAAAAAAGAGACGGCTATATCAAGTGGATCCATGGCTTAAATCTATTTAACAAGTTATATGAAGGCTTGGAAATGGAACAATAGGGTTAGAGAAAGAGGAGCGGTGTCAAAAGAGCTAGGAGAAAGAAGAAACGACGAAGATCTGAAGTCTTCAGGCTTAAAACGGTTCAAAACGAGTCCAAAAATCAGCTAAGTATGGAGGAGGTAGCAAAGACAGCCACGTGTCCAAATGGCACACCTCTAAAGATTAAATTCAAAGGGGAAAAATTGAACTCATGGCAGCCCTCCACGTAGAAAATGGTCAATAGTGGTCAAAAGGTAGACAGGACGGGCCTAAAAAAATTCTAAGTTTAAAAGTGGTCACGGAAGAAGCCACATGTTGACACTACGCATCTCCAAGGGTAAATCCAAAAGCAGAGGCTCAAATAAGCACCATATCGCAATGTAGCCCAAGGTCTAAAAAGGTAAGAGGAGCCATTGAAAATTCTAAGAGCCTGTGGAGGCTTCCAAGTGTCAACCCAACACTTCTCCAGCAGTAAAATCCTAAGTGGGTTTCCAAGTAAGCATAGAGCCTCCATGCGTTCAATTTCAAAAAAAAGGGACAAAGTCAGGTTGAATAGTCAATGTATTGTGATAGACCAGTAGAGGATGCCAAGTTTCAACATGATGCAAACTCAAGGGTCAAATAAAGAGAGGGTCTTTAGATGATTTCCATACTGCCGTGTGTCCCAAGTCAAGAAATATGACCCCGCTAAGCAAAGGACTTAGCCAAAAAACATAGAAATTGAGTAGACAGGTAGAGGAAGCCATGTGTCATCCCCATGCCATTCCAAGAGAAAAATATAGAGGCCGCCCTTAGATAAGCACCATCCTTCCACGTGTCTTATATAGAAAAAGGGGACCCATTTTTTCAAACCAGTTTTCCCACCCTTTTGTACATATCCAATACAAACTTCAAAGGGGCATATATTTTGACTCAGGGCTTGAAATATTACAAATCTAACACCGTTGGAAAGATATCAGCCTTGTCTACACCATGTCAATCTGAAACTTCAAGTTTGGGGAGGTTAGGTGGGAGAAAAATGGAGAAAAATCTTCAAATCCATCAATGCAGGATCTAGTTTTTCCCCAACAACCAAATCAGATTCAATCTGCTCTGCCGTTTCCTCCTCCTTCAAGGCGCTGAATAAGAAATTGATACAATCAAGATAGATTTGGGGGCAGATTTTATGGGAGGCATTAATAGCAGTGGTTGATCTTGGAACTATTTTTCCCACTTCTCTCTCTTTATCACCTATGTGTTGAATCTATAAAAGCAGGATCGAGACTCATTGTAAAGGGTTGGACATTCTTTTGTTTTTACAGGCTCCCCTTTCCTCCTAGAAAATGAATTCATGGAGTTTTAGACCTTTCATTAAAATTGTAACACGTTTCTTACCTTCTAGACATTTGTAATGCATTATGTCAATCTGTAGAGAAATAAAACACGTTTGTGATAGATTTTAGATCCTTTCTTGTCTCCTTTTCTCTCATATGGTCTTTCATTATAAATCTGGTTATCTATGCTTGATTATTGTATGTATTTTTTTGGTTTGTGTCTATCAACAAAACTAATGTTCATCATTCCTTCGGTGCATCACCTTGTATCTTAGTTTTGATTTCTTGTATTCCTTTTATCCCTATCTCCTTGGTAAAACTTAGATTAGGTTTAGGAATAGGTCCTCTGCAAGTTTCCACGTATACACCTATATAGAGGAATAGGAACCAACCTTTAATCTAAAGAGTTTTCCCATCTTCTAAGCCCCATACTTTGGGGAAAACTCAATGTTATGTGAATCACACCAAATGAATCTGCCCTAGAAAATTAGATCTAACTACTCATTTGAGCGTGTTGTGATTTTACATTAACAGTACTCCCATATAACAATGAAGCCATTTGCATTTCCATTGGTGTAACTCTTATAAGACTTGATCCTGCTCTCCCACTACTTGAATTAGCTTGCTGATTGTTTGTTGTACTAGATGCTGGAAAACCAAGTGCAAGGGTAAGGTTTCCAGGTGATTCAGATGTGCGCATGTAGCCTAGGTCATCTCTATTGGTGCACTTCTACGTGAGGCTGAGGAGGGTTCTATGTCATGCTATCCCAAATGGGGGAGTTCCTGAAGCTTGGGTTGCACGTCTTCTACGTGAAATTTAACTCCTCCTCAAACTATCTTTCTCCACAACACCATTTTCTCTGTAAATTCCCGTTTCTTCTCTACCTCACTCTCGTGTGCCTTATTATACTTAAGCCACATTTCCTCTCTCTACCTTTCTGCCACTAGGTCTACCATCTTTCACCAAAATTTCTCCCACCCTCATGCATGGTGGGGTTTTAGTTCACCATCAATTTACTCTTCAAGTTCAAAATTACCATCAGGATCTTGATCACCAGTGGAATGCCTTGCAGGTAAGTTCCCCTTGGATATCATAAAAACTAGAATTCAGCTACCTCTAGGCATAAATAAGTGGAAATTTATTACTCTAAGAATAAATGTTCAAAACACCCTGGAACCACATACCCACAACGCGTGTCCAAATCAGATCAGCATCATAAAGGGCCTAAAATTCTTCCTATGTCTAGACAAGTGTGTGATACCTCTAATTCCATTTAGATGCATAAGTAACCAACCACTCGTACAATTCTACTAGAAAAATAGTAAAGAAGATCTCATACAAAATATCATACAGATTCTGTTCCACCCATGCACGTGCATTATACTCAAATCCAGTGTTGAACCTCTTTGCGTATTCTTCTTTTAGATCGTGTATCTACTCCTCAACACTTGCTAGGGTCAACTGATATGTCTTCATCACAAACCATCTTGAAAACAACTGAAAAAGAGGTCTCAACAATGGAACCAATGATGAAACCTAGAATTCATAGTAAAATCCCAGGCACGTTGGCACATCACTCAGCCTAGACTGAGCACTCACCCAAAGTGTGCAAAGGTACCAGGCCCCTCTTAAGGGTTTTTGTTGCAGGATTGTTATCCCCGTTTTGAGTTCACAACGAAACGATCGGATAACCCCTACAAAATTTTTGAAGTGATTTTGCATTATGACCTCTTTTAGAGAAAATCGGGTTTTCGGGTGTTACTAACAGCTTGACATAAGTTTTAACATGCTTTATGTCTTATGACCTCCGAAACCTGAAACCTACCTTGTGTTAAGACAATCCTTTGTATTCGGGTTTTCGTAAATTCAACTCATCGGAACATACTTGAGTTAAAACATACTTTGTGTCGCGTGACTTCCGAAACCCGAGACCCGCCTTGTGTTAAGACAATCCTTTGTATTCGGGTTTTCGGAACTCTAAAGCATCGGGACATTCATGTTCCAAAACATGTTTTATGGGCCATGTTCTCCGATTCCCGAAGTCCGCTCAATCCTTTGTAATCGGGTTTTCGGAAGTTCAATGCATCGGAACATTCATGATTCAAAACATGTTTTGTGCTCTATGTTTTCCAAAGCCCGAAACCCGAAATGCACTAAATTTCCTAGTGTCGGGTTTTCGGACTCCTCCAACATGCTGACGTGGCATTCATGCTGAGTGGTCGGTGAGTTGGCACATGCCGAGATGAAGTGTATTTATTACTTATTTTCTTATAAATACGCGGATTTCCACATCATTCTTACCGTTCATATTTTTAATTCGTGGATTTTTCGCATGCTCTTCCGCTCCCAAAACCCATAAACTCACGTTACCAGACTGGATCGTTTGTTTTTCGATTTTACCTGTCTCGAATTGAAGGTATTTTTCATTCCTTCTTTATTCTTGATTTTTCTGGATCGACTGCATGTATTTTCTTTCCAATTTCTTGCCAGTTGTTGAGGGTTTTTCTTCCTTCTTCTTTCTGTGTTGTTTTGGAAAGGGTTTTGGGTTTTTAGGGTTTATTTTCTTTTTGAGACTATCAATTGGTGCTGTTCCTTCCAAATTCCAATTACTTGCATGATGTATGGAATATGAATAACAAAAAAGAAAGGAAGTTGTGTATGTAGAAATTCAAAGGAAAGACTCTGTTTTTGTTTCTCGGATTTTGAAGGTTGTGTTGCAGATTCAAAAGTCCGAAGAACATTGGAAGCTCGAAGTGACGGGGTTTCTCAACATTCCGACCTCAACACTAAGTGCCGGGCATCTCCTAAGTTCCGACCTCAACACTAAGTGCCGGGCATCTCCTAAGTTCCATCATCGAAAGTGGGTGCCGGGTTTTCTCCTGTTTCCGCCATTGAAAGCAAGTGTCGGGTTTCGCCAAGATTCCGACATATCACACCTGTCGGGTTCTCAAAGTTTTTCGATATCTTCTTCTGCGTGTCGGGTTCTTCTCTTCTTCCGACGCATTCAGTCAATCAGGTTTTTCAGTGTGCACAGCATCTCCGGAGTTCCGAGCCTTTCTCCTTCCAATATTCTTCATGTCGGATCCTGGTTCATCACAGGAGAAGGCCGAAAAATCTAGCAGGATGAAATACAAATTTAAGAAACCAGAATCCCCGTCATATATCGACTGTAATTATGATATCAGGGATACTGAAATGGGAAACATAGATATGGACGACTTTTGGAATAGGGTGAAGAGTTCTTCTCAAACCCCATGGATGGTGGCTTTAGCTAACAGTGGCTTGCCCCTTGCAGCAGGCTTCCCCATGTCTGCCTAATGTCCAGAGTTTGTTTTGGCTTGTGCATCCAGCTACGACTTAGCTTCTCGTTCAGTAAGGAATCAGGCTGGTGAAGTAGTTATCAAACTAGATGGGGCTTATTTTGATGATCTCCTGAAACTACTGAATTTTGAAGAGTATGGGGCCCTAGATATCAAGTCGGCTCAGAAGGCCTGGGACAGTAACCAGGAAAATTGCATTAAGGATGTCAATAAGAAGTTCTTGGTCAAGGCAAGACCAGTAATATCTAGATTTCCAAGAACTATTCCTAGATGTGATTTCATACAAGAAATCAATGACATTATCACCCTGCTGAGCCGGGTTTTTGGCTTGCCGGAATCAAATTTATTTCATGGATGGATGTATCAGTTTATGGTCACCATCAAGAAGAACCAGCAAGGGATTGACTGGGGAACCCTTATCAGTGATGAGATTGACTCTCAGATGATGACGGTCTTATCGACCGGAAAGTTTTATATGTTCTCATATGTGGCCTATGCAGCAGCTGGGATGAGGAGCTATCCCGGGCTGGAGACTAAAGGAAGCAGAACGACAAATCCAGTCTATAAGTATTATCCTCAAATAACGAAGAAGGGGTCCAAGGATCATTTTAGGAGGGTCAATGACGCCTTTTTCTACGAGAACATCTACCATCTGAACCCAGGGCTAAGAAAGTCAAGGGTATCAGATGAAGCTTGGACTGAGGTATCTAAATGGGGATGCATCTTCTTACAGTTCAAGAAGTTTACCTACCTTCAGACAGTCATGTACTCAGGAGAGCCTTTCCGTCTGCCTCGCTATCTAGGGGATAGATTGATACTAATAGAATTGGTCAGACAGCTATTGGATTTTCACAAATTCCAACAGAGCAAGCATAAGGCAGCAGTATCCTTCCCAATTTCTATTGGGAGATATACTTGCTCGATAGTGGCAAAGGCTAAAAATGTTGAATGTGAACTCCAGGAGAAATTAAAGAAGCATATGAAGTCTCGGGATGATTTTGACATCCGAGGAGTACTTAGAACCTATGGAGCCCAACATCTACATAGGCCTGACATTGAGGATATCTGGGTGGATCTGCGTAACGAAGTTGCAGTTCGCAGAAAAGATAATAGTAGGCTAACTATTAATGAGATTCAGATGCTAGAGCTTTCTGATTTGCCAGATGGCACAACTGACAATGAAAGTGTGTTGGATATGTCCTATGATGGGCTTAATGAAGATCGATACATTTTCCCGCCTATTGATTGGTCGGCCAACGAAAAAGCCTCTATCACCGATAGGTAATCCCTAATTCTGGCTCGTACAAAGAAATGGCTCTCCTCTTGGGGGATGAATTTTAAGGATGACAAGTTTCCAAAATTGGCTGCTTCTGAGGTGGGGCCCTCCAAAAAGAAGAAGGACAAGGAATCTACTGGGGGGTCTATAAAAATCAAGATTCCCAAGAAGAGGAAAGAGACAAATCTCTTCAATTGTCTCTTCAGTTCAAACGGTGGTTGTGCCAGAATCACCAACACCACCAGAAATAGGGGAGATTAATTTAGAAGGAGGAAGCCAGCTCTTGTCTTCACCATTTGCTGATTGCTCAACTAGAGAGACCTTATCTCTTGCATTCAAGTCTTTGGAAACTGAATCTGTGCCTCCCCCTCAACAACCACTTCAGCCTCCTCATTCCCCATCCACTTCTTCAAGCATGGCCAATATTTTCTCTGGGCTCTCACCCCTCTCTGCTGGAACCCAAGTGATCACCAACATTCCTCCACAACCTGTGCCTCTATTCATTGTACCTACTACCACATTGACTACTGTTCCCCCTCCAATAGTAGAATCTATTCCCCTTGAGAGTAGAATACCAGTTACTACAACATTGGCAATTTCCTCTGATACTCCACAATGACTACTTGAGAAAACTCCGAAGAAGAGGAAAGTGATTGTACCCCTACCAACCTTTGATTTCAGCTCACTCAAGGCTTCTACTGTGAGATCAGCCAAGAAACCCAAAACAGTTTCAAGGGTTTTGGTAGATGCTTCAGGAGATAAGTTCGCAGAGATTGCCACTCCCTCAGCTGACAAAACTAGAGATGATATAACAGCTTCTGATTATCAGATCACCAAGGTGGCTCTAGGGAAAGTAACAGTAGAAGGAGCGCAACAAGATGCACGGGCTTCCATAGACGTGCTGTGCCAAAAGTTGAAAGAAACAAAGGTCAGCAGAGATGAGCTTAAGGAAAAAGTGGAGCAGTTGACAGAGGTTTTGATCAAACTCTCAAAACCCCTTGAATCCATACCACCTTCTTCTGCTTCTGCTTCTGCCGGATTTGATTTCTCATCAGTGCCTACGATTGAGAAGATTGCCAAAAAAGGAAGAGTGGTTGATGAATGGATCCAAAAGTTGCTCCAACAAGGGAAGGAAGTAATTCAAGATGTGGTGAAAGTTCATCAGTCCTTGGCAGAGATTCAGAAGGAAGGAGAGAAGATGGATGAGGAATTCACTTAAGAACTTGGACAGCTTGATTTGACTTGTGAAGCTCTCCAAGTGCTAAAGCAAATACCAGCACATCTCTTGGTAGAAGAAGGCGTTCTTCCACATACAGATAAACACTTTCAGCTGATCAAGGCCATCAAGTTCAGAGTAAAGATTCTCAACGAAGCCTGCAGCAAGTTGAGAGAATCAAGGGATAAATTGATCGATGGGAAGAGTGATCTGGAAGAAGAATTGCTTAAGATTTGTCCAAAGGTGTCAGTTGGGAACTCAAGTGCCCTATCAGCAGATGATCTCTTCAAACAAGTTCAAGAGACTGTTCAGCATGAACCTGTAGATGGATTCGACCTTGAAGTCATTGGTCAGTTTGTGAGGATTGAACATATGTTGGAGGCCTTAAGAAAGCTCAGCAAAAGGTTGAAAAAGCTTCGCGACAGTGCCAGTGATATCCATGAGACTTGCGAAATGTGGAATGATCATTCCACTGCACCTGATGAGAATGAAATGCAAGGCATTATTCGGAAGTTCCAGGAGTTCCGGAACAAAAAGTCTCAGCTGGAGGAAGAGAAAGAAGAAGAATCAAAAGATGATGACTCGGATTAAGTTCCAACGTCCCATGACATTTCTATTTTTAGAATGACATATCTTTTATTTCCATTTTGTCATTTTTTTTAATTCATACTTTGACTTGATCTCCTGCGTGAGAATCATGCAAAGCTGAACTCTAGTTAGCATGCTACTTTTCAGGATCTGTCCTGTTTTATCTCTAGCTTCTTTTGTTATAAATAAAGGATGCCTGTGCATTCAAAAGGGTCGAGAATTTTTGAAGCATTAAGAGGCTATTGGAGAGGAGAAAAACTTTGTGTTTTCTTTCAATCATTTTGAAGAATAGAAGTTGATATTGTTTTACAGACTTTGTGTTGTGAAATATATCTTATTTGAGATAGTGTTCTTATGTTCATAATCTTAAAGCTATTCTTTGCATAGAATCTCAGTGTTTCTAATTATCTCGGACACTATATCTGTGATCTAAAACTCGTATGATTATTTCATGCTCTGTGTTTACTCGAAAGAAAATACGTTTCTCCCATTTCTTTTCTACCGTGCTTCTTTCACTGTAACAGTTTCTAACCTATTTCACTTACGAAAGCAATATCCTTGAATCGTGTGAATGTGGATTTCGGGATTTCATCCCAACCCCCAATGGTTAGATTAGTGTGAATATTGTATATATTATTTACCGTGTTTTAGATTAGCAATAAACAGGCAGCCTCACCTGTCTTTGAGGAGGGATTTAATCTCATGTACTGTGGTTGAACCTCATATTTTGGTTTGACAAAATATCCAACCAACAGTTTTTGGCGACTCCGCTGGGGAAATACGGATCAATAGTATAAAGCTTATCCTCTCAGTGTCTGGCGACTCCATATTTGCCTTATTTTTAATAAGATCTCCTTTCAGTTCAAGCTGGCTAGGAGGATCTTCACTCGGTCTCGCCGAGCTCAAGGTGAAATTGATCCACTCTTCGAGTTACTGCAACATCATAATTTTAGCCTTTCTCCCAACAGCGTTGTCTCTAACCGAGCCAGAAGTTCTTCACCTGTTCGGAGAAATTGGATCCTTGAAGAACGGGAAGCATCTGCAACTTGTCGTGCACTACTCTTGTCTGATACCCGGATCCCTGTACGCACTCTTTTCAGAAGGATGGAGATTCAACCTGTACCTTGGGGTGCAGTCATTGGTCCTCTTACTTTGACTCCTCCTTTGAATGAGTTACCACGTGGATCACGTAAAAACATTCCCAAGTCAATGGGGATGGGAAGTAGCATCCTGATGAGCATATTGCGTCTTTCTTTGTTGCATGCGGTGTCCTCGGAGTAGCCCACGAAGATGTCTCTGTTCAACTCTTCGATGTGGAAAAAACATTGCAGGGAAGTAGCAGCTGAATGGTTTTATCACCTCCCGAATGCATGCATTCCAGATTGGGCTACCATGTGGACCAAGTTTGAGGCATGTTTCAACCAGCCAAGATTCTCATGCATTGTTAGCTCAGCTTACTCATATGAAGAAGGAATCGCATGAACCTATGCGGGAATTCGTGGCTAAGTTCAATAAGCTGATCCGGAAAATTCCAGTTATAGCTGTACCAACTTTGGAAACCAAAAGTGCTTCTTCATCAATGCTCAACCTCCTGATATAAGCTTTTTATTACGAAGGTCGGTTATCCCAGATCTGGCTACTGCTCAGTCAACGGCTACTGAAATTGAGGATGATCTCATCTTAGCCAGAAGGATCAAGAAAGATATACCCAAAATCAAAAATCAAGGTTCTTTCAAGGTAATACTGACCCTATGTTTCAAACAATGGCTAATGATTTGATTGCTTTAAAGAAGCAAGTGTCTCAGCAGGGGAGCAATGTTCCGTACCGGGATATCCCTAGGTGGAATTTTAATAACAATGGTGTACCTGCCAGAGATAGGCCACGGTTAGCTCCTTCTCAACCGAGATCAGCAATTGAAGCTCCGCCCGTCAATGAAGCAGTGGAACTGATTGAAGAAGATGACGAACCAGAAGAGCAAGATTCTCGTGAGGATTTCGAAGCTTCAGGATATGCTGATGAGTCTTATGACGAGTCAGCTGGTGACTCCAGCATTGGTTATTTGGAATATGATGAAGATGAATGTGAGCCAGATGGTCAATCATTTGCTGTGTTCACTCGGTCCCAATCTCAGGTTCCCAGAAAGCCTCTGGAAAATACTAAGGAGAAGAATAAGGAACGTCCTGTATCCATAGTCAAAAGGGGTACCCCTATTTCGGTGCAAACTGAAAGAGAGGTTACTAAAAAGACAGCTGCTCCTTATTCTCCTTCTCCTAAGGTCAGTGCCCCAGCACAAGCTCATGTAATTAGAACTGAGCCTACTATCATTCCTTCTTACACTGCTTTCAATATTATTGATCATGCAAAGAGAACCAAAATTCAAATGTCAGAAGTAGAATACCTTCAGTCGAATCCCGAACAATTTGAAAAGCTGGCCAAGTTCATCAGAAGTAAAGTGGCCGTTCCGTCACCTGCTAAAGGTCTCCTTTCAAATCCTACTCAACCCACACCTCAGAATAATCTGACTTCTGCTTCTTCCTCAGGAAAGATTGAACCATTTTATTTGTCTCTACTTATAAATGGGTTTAAACTCAGCAATTGCATTATTGATTCAGGGGCCTCGTATAATGTTATGCCCGTAAAAGTGGCCCATGCCCTTGGGCTTACTTTGACTAAGTCATATGGACGGTGCTATTCCATGGAAACTAAACAAGTCCCTCTGATTGGTCAAATCAAGGACGCACAGTTTGCATTTGTTGCCTTCCTTGAGAAGAGAGTAAAAATGACTATTCTAGTTGCTGATATCCCTGCGGATTATGGTATTCTCTTGGGTAGAGGATTTTGTAAAGATGTCGGAGGAGAGATTAGTATGGATTGGACCAAAGCTAAGATCCCAGTCAAAGGGGTTCAACAGGTTCTTCATCCTGAACCGCAGGCAAAGTATTTGGTGACCAAATCAGATGATCCTAAGGCTCAGATCCTTTTCGAAGATGCTAGCTTTGGGAATTATTTCATGGCTTCAGAGATACCCATTGTAGATGTGGAAGAGGAAGATCCCAATGCAATTTGGACGCTCGAATTTGATGGTAGCTGCTCAACTTCTGGATCAGGCGCTGGTGTTGTTCTCATATCTCCTAGCTCCGAGATTTTCCAATCAGCTTATAAGTTACAATTTGATAATACTAACAACATGGCCGAATATGAAGCCCTGTTATTAGGATTAGAATTAGCCAGATAGAAGGGAATCAGGAATCTCAAGGTGTAGGGAGATGCATAGCTGATTGTTAATCAGGTCAGGGGTGTATATCAGGTGAAAAACGATCGGTTGAGGCATTACAGGAACAAAGTTTGGGATAGTATAGAATGCTTTGATGCATTCTCTATTAAGGCAGTTTTAAGAGATTATAATGACAAGGCTGATTCTTTGGCCGTGTCTGCATCTCTTCTTCTTCCTCATCCTCAGTTCAAGCAAGACACATACTCTATCGAGATTTTGTACCACCCTAGCGTCCCAGATAATGCAACTCACTAGCCGGTATTCAATGATGATCAACAGGTGTTGGCTTTCCTGGAAAAGGCTGACAATTTTAGTGAACTGCATTTTGAAGGTTCGGAATCAGCCTTTCGTGAAACTATTTTAGATCCATAGCAAGAGGTTGATGGTGAATTTATCCAGCTGAAAGGCAACAAGATACCAAAAGGTCTGGTTTCTCTGGAGGGTCTGTTTGACAAGCATGATCGCTTCATCCAAAACAAAAGGCAGGTTGAAGGAGCTTCTTCCTCTGAAGTGGATCAAATCAATCTAGGTTCATCTGATCAACCCCGGATGGTGAATATCAATAAATGTTGTTCTCCTGAAGAGAAGGAAAGATTCACTTCACTTTTGAAGAAATACATCGATGGGTTGCCCTGGTCCTATGTAGATTTGAAATCTTTCAAGCCCAAGGATGTTCAGCACAGTATTCCTCTGAAGCCTGATGTGAAGCCTTATAGACAGAAGCAAAGGCATTACAATCCGAAGATTTCAGGGACCATCCTGGCAGAAATTCAAAAGATGTTAGATGCTAGAATTATTTTCCCAATCCATCACTCCACCTGGATTGCTAACATTGTTCCTGTCAGGAAGAAGAATGGTGAGATCCGGATTTGTGTTGACTTCCGAAACTTGAATCAGTCCTCGTTGAAGGATAATTATCCCTTGCCGATCATGGATCAGGTATTGCAAACTGTTACTGGATCAGAGATGTTATCCATGCTCGACGGGTTTTCGGGATATAATCAAGTCGAGGTAGCAACAGAGGATCAACACAAGATAGCTTTCACGACCCCATGGGGTACCTTTGCTTACAGGAGGATGCCATTCAGCTTCATCAACGTAGGAGCTACTTTTCAGAGAGCTATGGACCTAGCATTCAGAGATCTGATGGGTAAGGTCATAGTCGTGTATTTGGATGACTTGACTATCTTTTCTAAAAAGCGGAGTGATCATTATGATCATTTAGAACAGGTACTTCAGAGATGCAGACGTCACGGAATTTCATTGAATCCTAAGAAATCCATGTTCGGGGTGACAGAAGGAAAGCTGCTGGGTCATATTGTGACTACAGAAGGAACTAAAATTGACCCAGAGAGGGTAAAGGCTATTCAGAGCCTTACCTTGCCCACAAGTAAAACAGGAGTTCATTCTTTCTTCGGAAAGGTTAATTTTTTGAGAAGATTTGTACCTGATTTTGCTGACAAGACCAAGGATATCCTTGGAATGATGAAAAGTAAAGTCCCATTCAGATGGAGTGCAGAAGGGAAACTTTCATTTGAAGAAATCAAAAGGGCAGTTGCTTGTGCTCTTACCTTAGTATGTCCAGACTTCAAGAAAGATTTCATCATGTATAGCTATGCTTCTGCCCACACAGTGTCAGCGATCCTGATGCAGGAAAATGGAGAAGGCATTGAAGCTCCTATCGCATTCATGAGCTGTTCGTTGAAAGAGCATGAGTTGAAGATGTCGCAGATTGAAAAACATGCTTATGCGGTGGTGCGAGCGGTGAAGCATTTCAGGTACTATGTGCTGAATTCTCATACTCGTGTTCTCGTTCCTGATACTGCTGTTAAATCCATTCTAACTCAACAAGAGCTGGGAAGCCAACGAGGTACTTGGATTTCTAAGGTTCAGGAGTATGACTTGGACATCAAACCTACCAAGTTGGTACGAGGAAGAGGCCTGTGTCAATTGATTGCAGAGAATCATGCTGAAGCAGAGTGTGAGAAGAATCAAGATACTTCTTCCGAGCTGCCTATGGTGCTTTTTGTGAGTACGACCGATGAATGGTACACGGACATTGCTTTCTTCTTAACTTATGGTGAATGCCCTCCGCATTTAAATCAAAAAGAGAAGAGGACCGTCAAGTTGAGATCTGCGAAATACCTTTTGTGGAATAATGCAATATACAAGAAAGGTATCGATGGTGTCTTCTTGCGTTGTGTTGATAAGATCTGCGAAATACCTTTTGTGGAGGTATTATTGGCCTACTCTTTTCCGGGATAATGCAATATACAAGAAAGGTATCGATGGTGTCTTCTTGCGTTGTGTTGATAAATCGCAATAGGAAAAGCTTATTAGAATTCTGCTATGGATTTGGCATTACTTTGACTCACTCATCTGACTATTATCCCCAGGGCAATGGGCAAGCTGAGTCCAACAATAAGAATCTGGTTACTATAATCAGGAAATTAGTAGACGAAAATCAGAGGAATTGGCACAAAGCATTGTATGATGCGTTGTGGGCTGATCGGATCACTCCAAAGCAAGCCATAGGGATGTCCCCTTTTCAGTTTCTATATGGGATTGATGCTGAAATTCCTATCTCAGTAGAATTGCCAGCCTTGCAATTAGCGAAAGCGGTTGAAGATGTAGCTTTTCAGAATTCAATCGAAAAAAGGGTTATTTACCTAACCAAGCTAGAAGAAGAGTGAATCAAGGTGATTGATCTTTCGTATAACAGATCATCAGTGCAGGGTGAAGAAGATTTTTGATAAAAAATCAAAGCAACGTGACTTCCAGATTGGAGACTTGGTGTTGCTTTGGGATAAAAGAAGAGAACAGAAAGGAATGCATGGAAAGTTTGATTCTTTATGGAAAGGACCTTTCAAGATCCACGAGTTGAATGGTGAAAATAGTTTCCTTCTATCATATCTGGATGGAGGGTTACTCCCTTTGCCTTTCAGTGGACAACATCTAAAGCTGTTCCACCATTAATGCAAGATGCTCTCTTGCATTGTACATATTTTGCTTTTGTTGTGTGTTTGCTTTTGGTTTTCTTTCTTTCTTTCTTCGTTTTGTTTTGTTTTGGTTTTCTCCTTGACCCCGTAGCCTAATGAGTGAGACCAGAGACTCTGAGTTCTCTTCCTTTGGTATTACAAAGAAAGTCCCCAACTGGAGCCAGCAGTTATCCCCGTTTTGAGTTCACAACGAAACGATCGGATAACTCCTACAAAATTTTTGAAGTGATTTTGCATTATGACCTCTTTTAGAGAAAATCAGGTTTTTCGGGTGTTACTAATAGCTTGACATAAGTTTTAACATGCTTTATGTCTTATGACCTCCGAAACCCGAAACCCGCCTTGCAATGAGAAAATCCTTTGTAATCGGGTTTTCGGAAATTCAACTCATCGGAACATACTTGAGTTAAAACATGCCTTGTGTCGCGTGACTTCCGAAACCCGAGACCCGCCTTGTGTTAAGACAATCCTTTGTATTCGGGTTTTCGGAACTCTAAAGCATCGGGACATTCATGTTCCAAAACATGTTTTATGCGCCATGTTCTCCGATTCCCGAAGTCCTCTCAATCCTTTGTAATCGGGTTTTCGGAAGTTCAATGCATCGGAACATTCATGATTCAAAACATGTTTTGTGCTCCATGTTTTCCGAAGCCCGAAACCCGAAATGCACTAAATCTCCTCGTGTCGGGTTTTCGGACTCCTCCAACATGCTGACGTGGCATTCATGACGAGTGGTCGGTGAGTTGGCACGTGCCGAGCTGAAGTGTATTTATTACTGATTTTCTTATAAATACGCGGATTTCCACGTCATTCTTACCGTTCATATTTTTAATTCGTGGATTTTTCGCATGCTCTTCCGCTCCCAAAACCCGCAAACTCGCATTACCAGACTGGATCGTTTGTTTTCGATTTTACCTGTCTCGAATTGAAGGTATTTTTCGTTCCTTCTTTATTCTTGATTTTTCTGGATCGACTGCGTGTATTTTCTTTCCAATTTCTTGCCAGTTGTTGAGGGTTTTTCTTCCTTCTTCTTTCTGTGTTGTTTTGGAAAGGGTTTTGGGTTTTTAGGGTTTATTTTCTTTTTGAGATTATCAATTGGTGCTGTTCCTTCCAAATTCCAATTACTTGCATGATGTATGGAATATGAATAACAAAAAAGAAAGGAAGTTGTGTAGGTAGAAATTCAAAGGAAAGACTCTGTTTTTGTTTCCTGGATTTTGAAGGTTGTGTTGCAGATTCAAAAGTCCGAAGAACATTGGAAGCTCGAAGTGACGGGGTTTCTCAACATTCTGACCTCAACACTAAGTGCCGGGCATCTCCTAAGTTCCGTCATCGAAAGTGGGTGCCGGGTTTTCTCCTGTTTCCGCCATTGTAAGCAAGTGTCGGGTTTCGCCAACATTCCGACATATCAGACCTGTCGGGTTCTCAAAGTTTTCTGATATCTTCTTCTACGTGTCGGGTTCTTCTCTTCTTCCGACGCATTCAGTCAATCAAGTTTTTCAGTGTGCACAGCATCTCCGGAGTTCGGAGCCTTTCTCCTTCCAATATTCTTCATGTCGGATCCTGGTTCATCACAGGAGAAGGCCGAAAAATCTAGCAGGATGAAATACAAATTTAAGAAACCAGAATCCCCGTCATATATCGACTGTAATTATGATATCAGGGATACTGAAATGGGCAACATAGATATAGACGACTTTTGGAATAGGGTGAAGAGTTCTTCTCAAACCCCATGGATGGTGGCTTTAGCTAACAGTGGCTTGCCCCTTGCAGTAGGCTTCCCCATGTCTGCCCAATGTCCAGAGTTTGTTTTGGCGTGTGCATCCAGCTACGACTCAGCTTCTCGTTTCCTAAGGAATCAGGCTGGTGAAGTAGTTATCAAACTAGATGGGGCTTATTTTGATGATCTCCTGAAACTACCAAATTTTGAAGAGTATGGGGCCCTAGACATCAAGTCGGCTCAGAAGGCCTGGGACAGTAACCAGGAAAATTGCATTAGGGATGTCAATAAGAAGTTCTTGGTCAAGGCAAAACCAGTAATATCTAGATTTCCAAGAACTATCCCTAGATCTGATTTCATACAAGAAATCAACGATATTATCACCCTACTGAGCCGGGTTTTTGGCTTGCCGGAATCAAATTTATTTCATGGATGGATGTACCAATTTATGGTCACCATCAAGAAGAACAAGCAAGGGATTGACTGGGGGACCCTTATCAGTGATGAAATTGATTCCCAGATGACGACGGTCCTGTCGACCGGAAAGTTTTATATGTTCTCATATGTGGCCTATGCAACAGCTGCAATGAGGAGCTACCCCGGACTGGATACTAAAGGAAGCAGAACGACAAACCCAGTCTATAAGTATTATCCTCAAATAACAAAGAAGGGGTCCAAGGATCATTTTAGGAGGGTAAATGACGCCTTTTTCTACGAGAACATCTGCCAGCTGAACCCAGGGCTAAGAAAGACAAGGGTATCAGACGAAGCTTGGACTGAGGTATCTAAATGGGGATGTATCTTCTTACAGTTCAAGAAGTTTACCTACCTTCAAACGGTCATGTACTCAGGAGAGCCTTTCCGTCTGCCTCGCTATCCAGGGGATAGATTGATACTAATAGAATTGGTCAGACAGCTATTGGATTTTCACAAATTCCAACAGAGCAAGCATAAGGCAGCAGTATCCTTCCCAATTTCTATTGGGAGATATACTTGCTCAACAGTGGCAAAGGCCAAAAATGTTGAATGTGAACTCTAGGAGAAATTAAAGAAGCATATGAAGTCTCGGGATGGTTTTGACATCCGAGGAGTACTTAGAACCGATGGATCCCTACATCTGCATAGGCCCGACATTGAGGATATCTGGGTGGATCTGCGTAACGAAGTTGCAGTTCGCAGAAAAGATAATAGTAGGTTAACTATTAATGAGATTCAGACGCTAGAGCTTTCTGATTTTCCAGATGGCACAACTGACAATGAAAGTGTGTTGGATATGTCCTATGATGGGCTTAATGAAGATCGATACATTTTCCCGCCTATTGATTGGTCGGCCAGCAAAAAAGCCTCTATCACAGATAGGTCGGCTCTCATTCTTGCTCGCACCAAAAAATGGCTCTCTTCTTGGGGGATGAATTTTAAGGATGACAAGTTTCCAAAATTGGCTGCTTCTGAGGCGGGGCCCTCCAAAAAGAAGAAGGACAAGGAATCTACTGGGGGGGTCTATAAAAATCAAGATTCCCAAGAAGAGGAAAGAAAGACCAATCTCTTCAATTATCTCTCCAGCTGAAACGGTGGTTGTGCCAGAATCACCAACACCACCAGAAATAGGAGAAATTAATTTGGAAGAAGGAGGAAGCCAGCTCTTGACTTCATCATTTGCTGATTATCAAATTGAAGAAACTTTGTCTCTTGCATCTCAGGCTTTGGAAACTGAATCTGTGCCTCCCCCTCAACAACCACTCCAGCCTACTCATTCCCCATCCACTTCTTCAAGTATGGCCAATATTTTCTCCGGGCTCTCACCCCTCTCTGCTGGAACCCAAGTGATCACCAACACTCCCCCACAACCTGTGCCTCTATTCATTGCACCTACTACCACGTTGACTACTGTTCCCCCTCCAATAGTAGAATCTGCTCCCCTTGAGAGTAGAATACCAGTTACTACAACATTGGCAATTTCCTCTGATACTCCACAATGGCTACTCAAGCAAACTCCGAGGAAGAGGAAAGTGATTGTACCCCTACCAGCCTTTGATTTCAGCTCACTCAAGGCTTCTACTGCGAGATCAGCCAAGAAACCCAAAACAGTTTCAAGGGTTTTGGTGGATGCTTCAGGAGATAAGTTCGCAGAGATTGCCACTCCCTCAGCTGACAAAACTAGAGATGATGTAACAACTGCTGATTACCAGGTAACCAGGGTGTCTCTAGGGAAAGTAACAACAAAAGGGGCGCAGCAAGATGCAAAGGATTCCATAGACGTCTTGTGCCAAAAGTTGAAAGAAACAAAGGACAGCAGAAATGAGCTTAAGGAAAAAGTGGAGTAGTTGACAGAGGTTTTGATCAAACTCTCAAAACCCCTTGAATCCATACCACCTTCTTCTGCTTCTGCTTCTACCGGATTTGATTTCTCATCGGTGCCTACGATTGAGAAGATTGCCAAAAAAGGAAGAGTGGTTGACAAATGGATCCAAAAGTTGCTCCAACAAGGGAAGGAAGTAATTCAAGACGTGGTGAAAGTTCATCAGTCCTTGGCAGAGATTCAGAAGGAAGGAGAGAAGATGGATGAGGAATTCACTGAAGAACTTGGACAGCTTGATTTGACTTGTGAAGCTCTCCAAGTGCTAAAGCAAATACCAGCACATCTCTTGGTAGAAGAAGGCGTTCTTCCACATACAGATAAACACTTTCAGCTGATCAAGGCCATCAAGTTCAGAGTAAAGATCCTCAGCGAAGCCTGCAGCAAGTTGAGAGAATCAAGGGATAAATTGATCGATGGGAAAAGTGATCTGGAAGAAGAATTGCTAAAGATTTGTCCAAAGGTGTCAGTTGGGAACTCAAGTGCCCTATCAGCAGATGATCTCGTCAAACAAGTTCAAGAGACTGTTCAGCATGAACCTGTAGATGGATTCGACCTTGAATTCATTGGTCAGTTTGTGAGGATTGAACATACGTTGGAGGCCTTAAGAAATCTCAGCAAAAGGTTGAAAAAGCTTCCCGGCAGTGCCAGTGATATCCATGAGACCTGCAAAATGTGGAATGATCATTCCACTGCACCTGAGGAAAATGAAATGCAAGGCATTATTCGGAAGTTCCAGGAGTTCCGGAACAAACAGTCTCAGCTGGAGGAAGAGAAAGAAGAAGAATCAAAAGATGATGACTCGGATTAAGTTCCAACGTCCCATGACATTTCTATTTTTAGAATGACATATCTTTTATTTCCGTTTTGTCATTATTTTTAATTCATACTTTGACTTGATCTCCTGCGTGAGAATCATGCAAAGCTGAACTCTAGTTAGCATGCTACTTTTTAGGATCTGTCATGTTTTATCTCTAGCTTCTTTTGTTATAAATAAGGGATGCTTGTGGATTCTAAAGGGTCGAGAATTTTTGAAGAATTAAGAGGCTATTGGAAAGGAGAAAAACTTTGTGTTTTCTTTCAATCATTTTGAAGAATAGAAGTTGATATTGTTTTACAAACTTTGTGTTGTGAAATATATCTTATTTAAGACAGTGTTCTTATGTTCATAATCTTAAAGCTATTCTTTGCATAGAATCTCAGTGTTTCTAATTATCTCGGACACTATATCTGTGATCTAAAACTCGTATGATTATTTCGTGCTCTGTGTTTACTCAAAAGAAAATACGTTTCTCCCATTTCTTTTCTACCGTGCTTCTTTCACTGTAACAGTTTCTAACCTATTTCACTTACGAAAGCAATATCCTTGAATCGTGTGAATGTGGATTTCGGGATTTCATCCCAACCCCCAATGGTTAGATTAGTGTGAATATTGTATATATTATTTACTGTGTTTTAGATTAGCAATAAACAGGCAGCCTCACCTGTCTTTCAGGAGGGATTTAATCCCATGTACTGTGGTTGAACCTCATATTTTGGTTTGACAAAATATCCAACCAACAGCTTTTGGCGACTCCGCTGGGGAATTATGGATCAATAGTATAAAGCTTATCCTCTCGGTGTCTGGCGAATCCATATTTGCCTTATTTTTAATAAGATCTCCTTTCAGTTCAAGCTGGCCAGGAGGATCTTCACTCGGTCTCGCCGAGCTCAAGGTGAAATTGATCCACTCTTCGAGTTACTGCAACAACATAATTTCAGCCTTTCTCCCAACAGCGTTGTCTCTAACCGAGCCAGAAGTTCTTCACCTGTTCGGAGAAATCAGGATCCCTGAAGAACGGGAAGCATCTACAACTTGTCATGCACTACTCTTGTCTGATACCCGGATCCCTGTATGCACTCTTTTCAGAAGGATGGCGGTTCAACATGTGCCTTGGGGTGTAGTCATTGGTCCTCTTACTTTGACTCCTCCATTGCATGAGTTACCACGTGGATCACGTAAAAACATTCCCAAGTTCAATGGGGATGGGAAGCAGCTTCCTGATGAGCATATTGCGTCTTTCTTTGTTGCATGCGGTGTCCTTGGAGTAGCCCACGAAGATGTCTCCGTTCGGCTCTTCGTTGAAACATTGCAGGAAGTAGCAGCTGAATGGTTTTATCACCTCCCGAATGCATGCATTCCAGATTGGGCTACCATGCGGACCAAGTTTGAGGCACGTTTCAAACCAGCCGAAGATTCTCATGCATTGTTAGCTCAGCTTACTCATATGAAGAAGGAATCACATGAACCTATGCGGGAATTCGTGGCTAAGTTCAATAAGCTGATCTGGAAAATTCCAGTTATAGCTGTACCAACTCTGGAAAACCAAAAGTGCTTCTTCATCAATGCCCAACCTCCTGATATAAGTTTTTTATTACGAAGGTCGGTTATCCCAGATCTGGCTACTGCTCAGTCAACGGCTACTGAAATTGAGGATGATCTCATCTTAGCTGGAAGGATTAAGAAAGATATACCCAAAATCAAAAATCAAGGTTCTTCTCAAGGTAATACTGACCCTATGTTTCAAAAAATGGCTAATGATTTGATTGCTTTAAAGAAGCAAGTGTCTCAGCAGGTGAGCAATGTTCCGTACTGGGATATTCCCTAGGCGGAATTTTAATAACAATGGTGCACCTGCCAGAGATAGGCCACGGTTAGCTCCTGCTCAACCGAGATTAGCAATTGAAGCTCCGCCTGTTAATGCAGCAGTGGAACTAATTGAAGAAGATGATGAACCAGAAGAACAAGATTCCCGTGAGGATTTCGAAGCTTCAGGATATGCTGATGAGTCTTATGATGAGTCAGCTGGCGACTCCAGCATTGGTTATTTGGAATATGATGAAGATGAATGTGAGCCAGATGGTCAATCATTTGTTGTGTTCACTCGGTCCCAATCTCAGGTTCCCAGAAGACCTCTGGAAAATACTAAGGAGAAGAATAAGGATCCTCCTGTATCCATAGTCAAAAGGGGTACCCCTATTTCGGCGCAAACTGAAAGAGAGGTTACTAAAAAGACAGCTGCTCCTTATTCTCCTTCTCCTAAGGTCAGTGCCCCAGCACAAGCTCATGTAATTAGAACTGAGCCTACTATCATTCCTTCTTACACTGCTTTCGATATTATTGATCATGCAAAGAGAACCAAAATTCAAATGTCAGAAGCAGAATACCTTCAGTCGAATCCTGAACAATTTGAAAAGCTAGCCAAGTTTATCAGGAGTAAAGCGGCCGTTCCGTCACCTGATCAAAAGGTCTCCTTTCAAATCCTACTCAACCCACACCTCAGAATAATCTGACTTCTGCTTCTTCCTCAGGAAAGATTGAACCATTTTATTTGTCTCTACTTATAAATGGGTTTAAACTCAGCAATTGCATTATTGATTCAGGGGCCTCTGATAATGTTATGCCCGCAAAAGTGGCCCATGCCCTTAGGCTTACTTTGACTAAGTCATATGGACGGTGCTATTCCATGGAAACTAAACAAGTCCCTCTGATTGGTCAAATCAAGGACGCACAGTTTGCATTTGTTTCCTTTCCTTGAGAAGAGAGTAAAAATGACTATTCTGGTTGCTGACATCCCTGTAGCTTATGGTATTCTCTTGGATAGAGGATTTTGTAAAGATGTCGGAGGAGAGATTAGTATGGATTGGACCAAAGCTAAGATCCCAGTCAAAGGGGTTCAACAGGTTCTTCATCCTGAACCGCAGGCAAAGTATTTGGTGACCAAATCAGATGATCCTAAGGCTCAGATCCTTTTCGAAGATGCTAGCTTTGGGAATTATTTCATGACTTCAGAGATACCAATTGTAGATGTTGAAGAGGAAGATCCCAATGCTATTTTGGATGCTCGAATTTGATGGTAGCTGCTCAACTTCTGGATCAGGCGCTGGTGTTGTTCTCATATCTCCTAGCTCCGAGATTTTCCCATCAGCTTATAAGTTGCAATTTGATAATACTAACAACACGGCCGAATATGAAGCCCTGTTATTAGGATTAGAATTGGCCAGACAGAAGGGAATCAGGAATCTCAAGGTGCAGGGGGATGCAGAGCTGATTGTTAATCAGGTCAGGGGTATATATCAGGTGAAAAATGATCGGTTGAGGCATTACAGGAACAAAGTTTGGGATAGTATAGAATGCTTTGATGCATTTTCTATTAAGGCAGTTTTAAGAGATTATAATGACAAGGCTGATTCTTTGGCCGTTATCTGCATCTCTTCTTCTTCCTCATCCTCAGTTCAAGCAAGATACATACTCTATTGAGATTGTATATCGTCCTAGTATCCCAGATAATGCAACTCATTGGCAAGTGTTCAATGATGATCGACAGGTGTTGGCTTTCCTAGAAAAGGCTGACAATTTCAGTGAGCTATATTTTGAAGGTTCGGAATCAGCCTTTCGTGAAACTATTTCAGATCCATATCAGGAGGTTGATGGTGAATATATCTAGCTGAAAGGCAACAAGATACCCAAAGGTTTGGTTTCTTTAGAGGGTCTTGTTTGATAAGCATGATTGCTTTATCCAAAACAAAAGGCAAGTCGAAAGGAGCTTCTTCCTCTGAAGTAGATCTAATCAATCTTAGGTTCATCTGATCAACCTTGGATGGTGAATATCGGTAAATGCTTGTTCTCCTGAAGAGAAGGCAAGATTCACTTTGCTTTTGAAGAAATAAATCGATGTGTTGGCCTGGGTCTTATGCAGATTTGAAATATTTTAAGCCCAAAGATGTTCAGCACAGTATTCCTCTGAAGCCTGATGTGAAGCCGTATAGACAGAAGCAAAGACATTATAATCCAAAGATTTCAGGAACCAATCCTGGCAGAAATTCAGAAGATCTTAGATGCTAGAATTATTTTTCCAATCCATCACTCCACCTGGATTGCTAACATTGTTCTTGTCAGGAAGAAGAATGGCGAGATTCGGATCTGTGTCGACTTCCGAAACTTGAATCAGTCCTCGTTGAAGGATAATTATCCCTTGCCGATCATGGATCAAGTATTGCAAACTGTTACTGGATCAGAAATGTTATCCATGCTTGACGGGTTTTCGAGATATAATCAAGTCGAAGTAACCACAGAAGATCAACACAAGACAGCTTTCACGACCCCATGGGGTACCTTTTCGTACAGGAGGATGCCATTCGGCTTGATTAACGCCGGAGCTACTTTTCAGAGAGCTATGGACTTGGCATTCAGAGATCTGATGGGCAAGGTTATAATTGTGTATTTGGATGACTTAACCGTCTTTCTCTAAAAAACGAAGTGATCATTATGGTCATTTAGAACAAAGTACTTTTGAGGTGTAGGCGTCATGGGATTTCATTGAATCCTAAGAAGTCTATGTTCGGGGGTAACAGAAGGAAAGCTGTTGGGTCATATTGTGACTAGAGAAGGAACTAAAATTGACCCAGAGAGGGTAAAGGCTATTCAGAGCCTTACCTTGCCCACAAGTAAAACAGGAGTTCATTCTTTCTTCGGAAAGGTTAATTTCTTGAGAAGATTTGTACCTGACTTCGCTGACAAAACCAAGGATATCTTTGGGATGATGAAAGGTAAAATCCCATTTCAGATGGAGTGCAGAAGGGAAACTTTCATTTGAAGAAATCAAAAAGGGAAGTTGCTTGCGCTCCTGTCTTAGTATGTCCAGAATTCAAGAAAGATTTCATCATGTATAGCTATGCTTCTGCCTACACAGTTTCAGCGATCCTGATGCAAGAAAATGAAGAAGGCATTGAATCTCCTATTGCATTCATGAGTTGTCCCGTTGAAAGAACATGAGTTGAAGATGTCACAGATTGAAAAACATGCTTACGTAGTGGTAAGAGTAGTAAAACACTTCAGGTACAATGTGCTGAATTCCCATACTCTCGTTCTCGTTCCTGATACTGCTGTTAAATCCATTCTGACTCAACAAGAGTTGGGAAGCCAACGAGGTACTTGGATAGCTAAAGTTTAGGAGTATGATTTAGACATCAGGCCTACCAAGTTGGTGCGAGGAAGGGGCCTATGTCAATTGATTGCAGAGAATCATGCTGAAGCAGAGTGTGAGAAGAATCAAGATACTTCTTCCGAGCTGCCTATGGTGCTTTTTGTGAGTACGACCGATGAATGGTACACGGACATTGCTTTCTTCTTAACTTATGGTGAATGCCCTCCCGCATTTAAATCAAAAAGAGAAGAGGACCGTCAAGTTGAGATCTGCGAAATACCTTTTGCGGAATAATGCAATATACAAGAAAGGTATTGATGGTGTCTTCTTGCGTTGTGTTGATAAATCACAACAGGAAAAGTTATTAGAATCCTTTCATAGTCTAGCATGCGGAGGACATTTTTTGTCTTTTGTAACAGCGTATAAGATCTTATGGGCTAGGTATTATTGGCCTACTCTTTTCCGGGACTCAGCAGAATGGGTGTCTAAATGTGAAGCTTGTCAACATTTTGTTGGTCGTCCTAAGCTAGCAGCTCTTCCTCTGAAGCCTGTGGTGATTGAAGAACCTTTTCGCCAATGGGGGATTGATTTTATCGAAACATTGAATCCTGCTTCTAGTGCCGGACACAACTATGTGCTTACCGCTACAGATTATTTTACCAAGTGGGTAGAGGCTGTGTACCAATCAAGCAAGCAACTTCTGAAGCTGTTTGCAAGTTCCTGAAAGAAAATATAATCGTCAGATTCAGTATTCCTCATAAGATTGTAGTGGATAATGCCTCTAACTTCTCGTCACATGAGTTGACAAAATTCTGCTATGGATTCGGCATTACTTTGGCCCATTCATCTGACTATTATCCCCAGGGCAATGGGCAAGCTGAGTCCAGTAATAAGAATTTGGTTACTATAATCAAGAAACTAGTAGATGAAAATCAGTAGGGACATTGGCACAAAGCATTATATGATGCGTTGTGGGCTGATCAGATCACTCCAAAGTGAGCCATAGGGATGTCCCCTTTTCCAATTGCTATACGGAATTGATGCTGAAATTCCTATCTCAGTAGAACTGCCGGCCTTGCAGTTAGCAAAAGCGGTTGAAGATGTAGCTTTTCAGAATTCGATCGAAAAGAGGGTTATGTACCTAACCAGGCTAGAAGAAGAGCGAATCAAGGTGGTTGATCGTATAGCAGATCATCAGAGTAGGGTGAAGAAGATTTTTGATAAAAAATCAAAGCAGCGCAACTTCCAGATTGGAGACCTAGTGTTGCTTTGGGATAAAAGAAGAGAACAGAAAGGAATGCATGGAAAATTTTGATTCTTTATGGAAATGACCTTTCAAGATCCACGAGTTGAATGGTGAAAATGGTTTCCTTCTATCATATCTGGATGGAGGGTTACTCCCTTTGCCTTTTAGTGGACAACATCTAAAGCTATTCCACCATTAATGCAAGATGCTCTCTTGCATTGTACATATTTTGCTTTTTGTTGTGTGTTTGCTTTTGGTTTTTCTTTCTTTCTTTCTTCGTTTTGTTTTGTTTTGGTTTTGGTTATCTCCTTGACTCCATAGCCTTAATGAATAAGACCATAGATTCTGAGTTCTCTTCCTTTGATATTACAAAGGAAGTCCCCAACTGGAGCCAGCTGTTATCCCCGTTTTGAGTTCATGACGAAAACGATCGGATAACCCCTACAAAATTTTTGAAGTGATTTTGCATTATGACCTCTTTTAGAGAAAATCAGGTTTTCGGGTGTTACTAACAGCTTGACATAAGTTTTAACATGCTTTATGTCTTATGACCTCCGAAACCCGAAACCTGCCTTGTGTTAAGACAATCCTTTGTAATTCGGGTTTTCGGAAATTTAACTCGTCGGAACATACTTGAGTTAAAACATACTCTGTGTCACGTGACTTCCGAAACCCGAGACCCGCCTTGTGTTAAAACAATCCTTTGTATTCAGGTTTTCGGAACTCTAAAGCATCGGGACATTCATGTTCCAAAACATGTTTTATGCGCTATGTTCTCCGATTCCCGAAGTCCGCTCAATCCTTTGTAATCAGGTTTTCGGAATTTCAATGCATCGGAACATTCATGATTCAAAACCATGTTTTTTGCTCCATGTTTTCCGAAGCCCAAAACCCGAAATGCACTAAATCTCCTCGTGTCGGGTTTTCGGACTCCTCCAACATGTTGACGTGGCATTCATGCCGAGTGGTCGGTGAGTTGGCACGTGCCGAGATGAAGTGTATTTATTACTGATTTTCTTATAAATACGCGGATTTCCACGTCATTCTTACCGTTCATATTTTTAATTCGTGGATTTTTTGCATGCTCTTCCGCTCCCAAAACCCGCAAACTCGCGTTACCAGACTGGATCATTTGTTTTTCGATTTTACCTGTCTCGAATTGAAGGTATTTTTTGTTCCTTCTTTATTCTTGATTTTTCTGGATCGACTGCGTGTATTTTCTTTCCAATTTCTTGCCAGTTGTTGAGGGTTTTTCTTCCTTCTTCTTTTTGTTGTTGTTTTGGAAAGGGTTTTGGGTTTTTTAGGGTTTATTTTCTTTTTGAGACTATCAATTGGTGTTGTTCCTTCCAAATTCCAATTACTTGCATGATGTATGGAATATGAATAACAAAAAAAGAAAGGAAGTTGTGTATGTAGAAATTCAAAGAAAGACTCTGTTTTTGTTTCCGGATTTTGAAGGTTGTGTTGCAGATTCAAAAGTCCGAAGAACATTGGAAGCTCGAAGTGACGGGGTTTCTCAACATTCCGACCTCAACACTAAGTGTCGGGCATCTCCTAAGTTCCGACCTCAACACTAAGTGCCGGGCATCTCCTAAGTTCCGTCATCGAAAGTGGGTGCCGGGTTTTCTCCTGTTTCCGCCATTGAAAGCAAGTGTCGGGTTTTCCAAGATTCCGACATATCACACCTGTCGGGTTCTCAAAGTTTTCTGATATCTTCTTCTGCGTGTCGGGTTCTTCTCTTCTTCCGACGCATTCAGTCAATCAGGTTTTTCAGTGTGCACAGCATCTCCGGAGTTCCGAGCCTTTCTCCTTCCAATATTCTTCATG
Organism: Taxus chinensis; assembly: GCA_019776745.2. Taxonomy (NCBI): domain Eukaryota; kingdom Viridiplantae; phylum Streptophyta; class Pinopsida; order Cupressales; family Taxaceae; genus Taxus; species Taxus chinensis. The sequence goes on along the minus strand of CM034151.1, from coordinate 546,446,203 downwards.
TCGGATCCTGGTTCATCACAGGAGAAGGCCGAAAAATCTAGCAGGATGAAATACAAATTTAAGAAACCAGAATCCCCATCATATATCGACTGTAATTATGATATCAGGGATACTGAAATGGGCAACATAGATATGGATGACTTTTGGAATAGGGTGAAGAGTTCTTCTCAAACCCCATGGATGGTGGCTTTAGCTAACAGTGGCTTGCCCCTTGCAGCAGGCTTCCCCATGTCTGCCCAATGTCCAGAGTTTTGTTTTTGGCATGTGCATCCAGCTATGACTCAGCTTCTCGTTCCGTAAGGAATCAGGCTGGTGAAGTAGTTATCAAACTAGATGGGGCTTATTTTGATGATCTCCTGAAACTACCGAATTTTGAAGAGTATGGGGCCCTAGATATCAAGTCGGCTCAGAAGCCTGGGACAGTAACCAGGAAAATTGCATTAAGGATGTCAATAAGAAGTTCTTGGTCAAGGCAAACCAGTAATATCTAGATTTCCAAGAACTATTCCTAGATGTGATTTCATACAAGAAATCAATGACATTATCACCCTGCTGAGCCGGGTTTTTGGCTTGCCGGAATCAAATTTATTTCATGGATGGATGTATCAGTTTATGGTCACCATCAAGAAGAACAGCAAGGGATTGACTGGGGAACCCTTATCAGTGATGAGATTGACTCTCAGATGACGACGGTCTTATCGACCGGAAAGTTTTATATGTTCTCATATGTGGCCTATGCAGCAGCTGGGATGAGGAGCTATCCCGGGCTGGATACTAAAGGAAGCAGAACGACAAATCCAGTCTATAAGTATTATCCTCAAATAACGAAGAAGGGGTCCAAGGATCATTTTAGGAGGGTAAATGACGCCTTTTTCTACGAGAACATCTGCCAGCTGAACCCAGGGCTAAGAAAGACAAGGGTATCAGACGAAGCTTGGACTGAGGTATCTAAATGGGGATGTATCTTCTTACAGTTCAAGAAGTTTACCTACCTTCAGACAGTCATGTACTCAGGAGAGCCTTTCCGTCTGCCTCGCTATCCAGGGATAGATTGATACTAATAGAATTGGTCAGACAGCTATTGGATTTTCACAAATTCCAACAGAGCAAGCATAAGGCAGCAGTATCCTTCCCAATTTCTATTGGGAGATAATACTGATCAACAGTGCAAAGGCTAAAAATGTTGAATGTGAACTCCAGGAGAAATTAAAGAAGCATATGAAGTCTCAGGATGGTTTTGACATCCGAGGAGTACTTAGAACCTATGGAGCCCAACATCTGCACAGGCCTGACATTGAGGATATCTGGGTGGATCTGCGTAACGAAGTTGCAGTTCGCAGAAAAGATAATAATAGGCTAACTATTAATGAGATTCAGATGCTAGAGCTTTCTGATTTTCCAGATGGCACAACTGACAATGAAAGTGTGTTGGATATGTCCTATGATGGGCTTAATGAAGATCGATACGTTTTCCCGCCTATTGATTGGTCAGCCAGCGAAAAAGCCTCTATCACTGATAGGTCAGCCCTAATTCTGGCTCGTACAAAGAAATGGCTCTCCTCTTGGGGGATGAATTTTAAGGATGACAAGTTTCCAAAATTGGATGCTTCTGAGGTGGGGCCCTCCAAAAAGAAGAAGGACAAGGAATCTACTGGGGGGTCTATAAAAATCAAGATTCCCAAGAAGAGGAAAGAAAGACAAATCTCTTCAATTGTCTCTTCAGTTCAAATGGTGGTTGTGCCAGAATCACCAACACCACCAGAAATAGGGGAGATTAATTTAGAAGAAGGAGGAAGCCAGCTCTTGTCTTCACCATTTGCTGATTGCTCAACTAGAGAGACCTTATCTCTTGCATTCAAGGCTTTGGAAACTGAATCTATGCCTCCCCCTCAACAACCACTTCAGCCTCCTCATTCCTCATCCACTTCTTCAAGCATGGCCAATATTTTCTCTGGGCTCTCACCCCTCTCTGCTGGAACCCAAGTGATCACCAACATTCCTCCACAACCTGTGCCTCTATTCATTGTACCTACTACCACGTTGACTACTGTTCCCCCTCCAATAGTAGAATCTGCTCCCCTTGAGAGTAGAATACCAGTTACTACAACATTGGCAATTTCCTCTGATACTCCACAATGGCTACTTTAGAAAACTCCGAAGAAGAGGAAAGTGATTGTACCCCTACCAGCCTTTGATTTCAGCTCACTCAAGGCTTCTACTGCAAGATCAGCCAAGAAACCCAAAACAGTTTCAAGGGTTTTGGTAGATGCTTCAGGAGATAAGTTCGCAGAGATTGCCACTCCCTCAGCTGACAAAACTAGAGATGATATAACAGCTTCTGATTATCAGATCACCAAGGTGGCTCTAGGGAAAGTAACAGCAGAAGGAGTGTAACAAGATGCACGGGCTTCCATAGACGTGCTGTGCCAAAAGTTGAAAGAAACAAAGGTCAGCAGAGATGAGCTTAAGGAAAAAGTGGAGCAGTTGACAGAGGTTTTGATCAAACTCTCAAAACCCCTTGAATCCATACCACCTTCTTCTGCTTCTGCTTCTGCCGGATTTGATTTCTCATCGGTGCCTACGATTGAGAAGATTGCCAAAAAAGGAAGAGTGGTTGATGAATGGATCCAAAAGTTGCTCCAACAAGGGAAGGAAGTAATTCAAGATGTGGTGAAAGTTCATCAGTCCTTGGCAGAGATTCAGAAGGAAGGAGAGAAGATGGATGAGGAATTCACTTAAGAACTTGGACAGCTTGATTTGACTTGTGAAGCTCTCCAAGTGCTAAAGCAAATACCAGCACATCTCTTGGTAGAAGAAGGCATTCTTCCACATACAGATAAACACTTTCAGCTAATCAAGGCCATCAAGTTCAGAGTAAAGATTCTCAACGAAGCCTGTAGCAAGTTGAGAGAATCAAGGGATAAATTGATCGATGGGAAGAGTGATCTGGAAGAAGAATTGCTTAAGATTTGTCCAAAGGTGTCAGTTGGGAACTCAAGTGCCCTATCAGCAGATGATCTCTTCAAACATGTTCAAGAGACTGTTCAGCATGAACCTGTAGATGGATTCGACCTTGAAGTCATTGGTCAGTTTGTGAGGATTGAACATACGTTGGAGGCCTTAAGAAAGCTCAGCAAAAGGTTGAAAAAGCTTCCCGGCAGTGCCAGTGATATCCATGAGACCTGCGAAATGTGGAATGATCATTCCACTGCACCTGATGAGAATGAAATGCAAGGCATTATTCGGAAGTTCCAGGAGTTCCGGAACAAACAGTCTCAGCTGGAGGAAGAGAAAGAAGAAGAATCAAAAGATGATGACTCGGATTAAGTTCTAACGTCCCATGACATTTCTATTTTTAGAATGACATATCTTTTATTTCCATTTTGTCATTATTTTTAATTCATACTTTGACTTGATCTCCTGCGTGAGAATCATGCAAAGCTGAACTCTAGTTAGCATGCTACTTTTCAGGATCTGTCCTGTTTTATCTCTAGCTTCTTTTGTTATAAATAAAGGATGCCTGTGCATTCAAAAGGGTCGAGAATTTTTGAAGCATTAAGAGGCTATTGGAGAGGAGAAAAACTTTGTGTTTTCTTTCAATCATTTTGAAGAATAGAAGTTGATATTGTTTTACAGACTTTGTGTTGTGAAATATATCTTATTTGAGACAGTGTTCTTATGTTCATAATCTTAAAGCTATTCTTTTCATAGAATATCAGTGTTTCTAATTATCTCGGACACTATATCCGTGATCTAAAACTCGTATGATTATTTCGTGCTCTGTGTTTACTCGAAAGAAAATACGTTTCTCCCATTTCTTTTCTACCGTGCTTCTTTCACTGTAACAGTTTCTAACCTATTTCACTTACGAAAGCAATATCCTTGAATCGTGTGAATGTGGATTTCAGGATTTCATCCCAACCCCCAATGGTTAGATTAGTGTGAAGATTGTATATATTATTTACTGTGTTTTAGATTAGCAATAAACAGGCAGCCTCACCTGTCTTTGAGGAGGGATTTAATCTCATGTACTGTGGTTGAACCTCATATTTTGGTTTGACAAAATATCCAACCAACAAGGATGTTAGCATGATGAAGACTTAAAGAATTTAGATCCATAATTAATCTAACATTCTACAGAGAATTTCCTATATCTAGATCTTAAAGTATCATGAATCAAACAATAATCATAGTGACACCCTTTATGCAATAATAAAATATAACCATGATTAACACATTGATTTAGCCAATAACCCCCATTATATTAAATACAATAATACACAGAAGCTTCCTTACAATAAAAGTAATATATGCTCATGTGCACATCAAATTTGGTAGCATAACCTCACAATAACTTAGCTCTCACATATTCTCATGTTACACAGTTCACTACATATTTATAAGGTTGGGGACTTTCCCTTCACCGCTTATCTAATCCCAAAATAGGTCACATGCCATTACAAAAAATAGTCACACATGCAAGTGCACTAATAATAGACTACTTTTAGTTAACTGTTAGTGGTAGATCTATTCTCAGATGTATCCATGTAAAGCGCTTCATAGCCGATCCTCCAAAAATAGCCAATGTGTGTCACACAAGTCTTTGACTAGATTGTGTTATCCACATGCTATCTCTAAAAATAGATCCTCATCATGAAAAAAAATAAGTCCCAAATTTGTCTCTCTTCTTCACACGTGATCCTTCTCTGAGCCTCCGATGCTAAGTGCCACACTTTAACTGATCAACACAATGGTTCATTGTAATGATTCTTCACCAATTATTTCACTTTGATAGGTTGCATGTTACACATTCAAGTATGATGTGGCACAATAAGTCGATGGAGAAGAATGCATGAAGTGTGTGCAAAATCAATATGCATGAAAGAGGAAAGTAAAGGAGAGGCACACGTAGATAATGTGCATGGAAGAAATGGATACATAATTATAGGATATAAGTATACAAGAGGGGCACATACATTCAAATGAGAGTGCACAACGATAAGAGGGAATGGGCACACAAAGTAAGCCAGGAAAGAGGTGCACAGTGTGCAAGGTGAAGGAAATATATGCTAGGGAAAAATGCGGAAGAAACATTTGAGGGAATTATCCAATTTAGAAGGAAAGTCAGGGGTGTGTGCTGTTAGAGTAGGTATTTACCTTAGCTCATGTTAACATAGGTGCTTTATTTACCTTTATTGTATTTATCCTCACCCACTTATGTGTGGACATTTCTTTTATCTTATTTAGATATTAGGAGATATTATCTAGTTGTTAGGTATAGTTCTTTCCTTGATCTATGGTATTGACTAAATTCTTGATGTCTAGTTCTCTCCTAAATCTATGGTCTTGACTAGTTCTTTGATGACTAGTTATTTCCTTGATTTATGGCTTGATCTATGACTTTGATTGGTTCTTAGATTTTTATTCCTTTCCTATTTAAGCAAGGCCCATTCTCAATGTAATGCATTGATTTCCATAATAATATATGATATTGCTTCTCATTTATTTGCAAAGGTTTTATGTAAAGTTATTCTGGCGAATTGCTTTCATCTTATAGATTGTGGTGTTTGATTAACATCTATGTTCTTGGCTTGGTACGATCTGGTTATCATTTCTTTCACTTGCAGAGGCTTCGTGAACTATGGGAAGGAAGGAGGGAGTGTAAAATGGGTACACGCAAAAGGAAAATGAAAGGAAATATATGAATGGAGAAGGAAGGGCACACAAGGTGCACGGAAGAACTAAAACCAAATAATGTGCAAAGGAAACAACCAGAGTACATGCAACCTGCAATATTGATCTTCAAAGCTAGAATGAGAAAATAAGTCATCAAAATAACTAGGAGAGTTAATTTGGACAACAGAATAGATGAGAAATAACAATGCTAGGGAATTTACATCTTGATACCTGATAATGTTAGATGAATTCAACCTCTTATAGATCTATTAGATATAAGGGGGGCTAAAGGAGTAAAAACATGAGTATTTGATGCAAAGGTTAAAAAGTATTGACTTCAGTCACGATGCTTAGATCTCACAATGAGATCATTCAAGGGTAAAAGGAAGGAAATGACATGCGATATGTTTAAATCATTTCTAAAGTGATAAGGGTATTGTAAACCATACAAGAATCATTTAAGAGATACAAACACATTAAAGGTTAAGAGAACGATTCATTTTGATGGTTTAGGAATAGAAATTTTCTACCATCAACATAAGTATTAAGGGGGGAAACAATAATTGACATTGTAGAAGTTTGTTTTCAAAACATATAAACCATATAACAACATACAAACATATAATCAAGTTAATACCCAAATAGACTGCATGTTTTTCCCAATACTCCAATATAACCAAATTTCTTACTCATCAAAAAATAACTAATAAATAACATTCTTGTTCATAAAAATAGTGTTGATACATATACTTAACATTACATGTATATTTCAGCGATATTTCATATTCCAAAAATACCAACAATGCTACCATTTCCTTCTTGTCCTGCATACTTGTAACCACCACATGGTCAGCACAACTGTTGGCATGGCATCAAAATACAACCAAACATGATATATGATTTTTCACATTTTTCTATAAATAATGAAATTATATTTAACACACTTTAAAGGAGATTTTAAAATGCAATGCCATTTCATTTTGTTTCCAAAGCCAATTAGAGAGATAAAGAGAGGAGAGAGAAAACACTATTTTTCCACAATCAATTCCTTAACAAGAAAGCTTCAAAATAAATTTTCCTATAGTCATGTATTCATTTTTACAAGGTTTCTCTATTGTTATTGTTCTTGGATAAGGTCATATGATAGTTATCACTAATTAGTCAATGTTCCAAAAAACGTCTAATTTATACAAGTTTCTCAAAAATTAGTGTTCAAAAACCATCTTGGAGACTCAAACACACAAGGGGACAAATTCCTACATATTCCCCTATATACAGGGAAATACTCAGAGCTGAAAAAACCCCAAACTAGAAAACAAGATGAAAATTATAATTGTCTTTCCAAAGCTACCGATCATAAGTGCACCCAAGTGGCCTTGTCACCCAATGACCAAAGAATTACAAAACCTATTAGGAAAACTAGATTGCATGATGTTCTTCTCCAAACTAAGGGTTTGTAGTAATTTTCTTGTAGAATTATTAGTGGTATGCAAAATCCAAAATCCGTTTCAACATCTAGGGCCAAAATGGTGGGTCAAAACCAAACTACATTTTTAATTTTCCATAGTTTTTTAAAGCTGCAAACTAGCTTGTTGGGATCCTAAACACGTTATGAAAAAAGGTCAAACAGACATCCAAAGAACAACCCAGGGTTCGGTTGAACACTCTACATGAAAAGATACATGGCTAAAGTTTGTTTTTCTCATTTCGACGTCTAAAGGATATTGTGCGCATCTATAAAAAAACAAGTTTTTTATCAACATTACACATATTCATTAAGGAGGAGTGTTACTAGTTCCTCATCTATCCCTCCAACTACATGGTTTCAAAAACCAAAATGAGAATCATATTTTATCCATCCATCTTATGATTTAAAGGAGAGATTAGTGTTTACATTTTTGGATTCTCATCAAGTGCATACCAAACAGAGGTACAATCTGTTATAGGAAACATGTTTTGTCTAGTTCACCCAGAATTTACTCTTCTTTAGTTTGATTTACAAATCCATTCAAATAAAGAAAACTAGAATGTTTAAATTATGAAAGGATAAAGTGAGATGGCCATGCCTGATAATTACATTGGTGAACCATACATGGCAAGCATAATAGAGCAGCCAAACAATGGCCAATTCAAATGAAAACAACAAAGGTGGACCCAAAGACCCACATTTCTCTTGGGTATTCTATCAAACAGTCAAGCTCTCATAGAGTGAGTCCACATTTGGGATAAATTCTAAACATCATACAATTCCAATGCCATTCATTGTCATAGTCAAACCCACCACACTATGCAACTGTGACCTACTGTAATTGCAGTCAGACTTAACATATGTCATTTTTATTTATTTGAATTTTCCATGGAACTTTTAACAAAAGCATCTTGTGCACATTGATCATTCAATGTTGTCCTTGAAACCACATTATTTCACGTATTTAATAAAACATATTATAGCCCTATGTAGGGTTCTAGATAAAGTACTCTACATCGTTCCAAAATTAGAAAAACAGTTCATGAGGCTATATTTTCAAGGCATTTAGTCAAATAGTTCACATGATACGTGCATGCTACCACATGAGACAACAATCCTCTTTTGTTATGCTTTGAAAATTTTCCATGTCCTGCTCAAAGGATCCTTACCACGTAGGAAGGACATATGCTAGATAGGTTGTGGAGTATGTATTTCCCCATGCTAATTGAATTTGATTGAAATTATCCAAGCCATTTAAAAAAAATCCATTTTTGTGTAAATTCTTTCCTCTTTGCTGACTATGAGATCACATCTCCTCTAGGAAATTAAAATAACCAATTCACCCCCATGTGTAGGGGTCCTGTTGTCTTTTTCTATGGTGTCCAAAATTTCCTAATCATCTAAGAAACACCTGTCATTAGTACAAACCCCTTAGTCCATTTTTTCAAATAGTTTATATGCATGACAAAAAATCCTTTTTTTATGGGACCGAGCTACTCTCCACTGTTGCATACCAAATAATCAAAAATATCCATCCACATGACTATAAAATGATTTCCCAGTTGTAATAAAAATATCAAACAATAAGAATCCCATCCTCCAATTTTGCATGATAGGGAATGTGTAGTAAGGTCTCCAAGGTGATTTCCATAACCCCATCTTCTTCTTATCCCGTAACAATTTAGGAACCAAGACCAACCCAAATTGAAAATTCTAGAAAGAAACCAAAACCATGGGATTTCAAAAATACATTCTCTAACCAAAAATTTCCCAAAATCCCTCATGCAAGCAAACTCACAAGGCTCAAGAAAAATTCTTAAAATTTTCTAACAGTAAACAAAATTAAAATACCCACAAATTTACATTAATTCTTCTTTAAATGAGGTTTGGCTCAAGCTCCAGAATAAATTTGGAGAGATTTAAGAATATTAAATAATTATTTATATTTAAATGAAAAGTCTTCTTTTATGCTAATTTTGTGATTTATTTGATTATTTTACAATTTTTTATTACTCGAACCTCAAAAGTGCCCTAGTAATATACTTACTATCATCTCATAATTATTTTCATTTAATTAAATATAGATAATTATGATATAATTAAAGTGACCTCATTATTTTTGGATGGACCTCGCATTAAAGGTAGTAAGATTCCTAACCACCACAAAGGTGGTAATAACACGTAAATCATGGAGACTCCACTACTATAAGGATAAAGTGTCTCATAAGCATGAACTTTAAAGCTTTAGTAATTATAGATAATCATGATTTTGACCTTATGAAAGATGAAAACCAGATATAACATATATATACAATTACTTTTATCTTTTAACAATATCTAATATTGAAAATTTAGTACTATTTTCTTTACGCTCCATTTAAATGTTTCATTTTATGAATTCCTCGTATCTTAAGAACATTGCTAGAAAAATGAAATCAATCCTACTAAGGACTGACTTGAGCCCATGAAACTAAAATCAAGAGGGTGGTAGCGGGAGTGGAATCACACCTGCAACTCTAATGTAGATGAAGGTAGGGAATTAGATGAAGTGACTCCCATACTTTACGATCAGTGCAACTACTTGGAAGATATCCTTTATTCTAGATCACACTCAAGGAGCCTAATGAGGAACATGTTGAATGCATCATTCACCTTGGCATAGTGGGATTCTCTCTCCTTATGAGTCATCTATGAATACTTCTCGTATGTAGGTGATTTTTGAAGCACACGAGGAGAAGTAAAAAATACTCTGAAGGTTCTTATGAAGGAAAGGTAATACAAAAGGTAATAAGTTATGGTGAACTTATTAGTGGAGGGAAACTACATAAGTTGCCGATGGATGTTGTCATGGATGATCTACCAATCCACAATCTAGTTTCCTTATGTTGTCACTAGGATGAACTAAGCCATCCAATCCTAAAATTATTTCATAATTTCTTCCCCCCATCACTTTATTCAGTAGAATACTAGCATTAGGATATGCCTCATGAAATTCACTCATTGATATGTTATTGGGAATACATGAAGGCTTTCTTCCTTGTTTGAGTAATGAACCGAGTACCATACCTTGTAGATATCAATCAGTCTTTGCCCACTTCTGCGAAGAAAATTCCTTAGATATGATGACGATGTTATTACTAGTGGAAATCTATAGGCACTGAGAAATTCATTTTGGAGTGAGAACTACAAGAAGTTTGTTGTCATTTTCTTGAATTATTCTAGAATCAACCTCATAGTGTTATACACATGTTAGGATTATTTCAATGCTCATAATATGTAAGGGATGACCACCTACTATGAATATCCCACTCGATAATATTTTCTCCTCTACTTCTTTATAAGGTCTTCCAAAAATTCTATTTTTCAAGTCTTTTAGATCCTTGTGGGTGTTATCACTATTTCTCACACCAGGGTATTCAATAATCAAAGTAGAAATGTGATCCAAACCTAACCACTTGAACTTCATGATGTAAAAAATAAGAGAGATAAGTGGAATGTTAATTGACACAAGTGATTTAATCTTAATTGTAAGGATTTCTATTTTTGATAGGTCCTATATAGGAAAACTATTTTTAGCAAGTTTTCCCAATTTTCACCTTCTGATAGTTTTTTCTTATTTAGAGTATCATGAATGCTGAGAATTTGTTTTCTTTAGAAAATTACTATGTTTGGAAATTTAAAATATTTCACACTTACTATTTTTGGTTGTAGGTCTACTGCATGTTAGATTGCAATGAACTTGCTTTCAAAATTTGAGGTTTTGATTCAGGACTTTGTGCTCCATTTTTTGAGGTTTTTCATTCGCTAGAACTCCATAGATCTGAAAAGGAAAATTCCTAGGATGAATATTTGAAATGGATGATGAAAATTACATAGAGAATTAATGGAAATTATATTATAACCAGATTTAAGGCATTTTTAGTAGGAGTGCATTGGTAAAGTTTGATGAAAATTGGGTGCACAGATAGCAAATTATGAGTAATTACCAATTTTGGGAGTATGGATGTATGGTAAAAATGCAACAACATGTCTAGTGAAAATGGAGGTTTAGGAGGGAAAAAATCACTTTATATGATAAAAAATGACTAAATATGAGAGGTGGGGAGAGTTAGTCACTTTTCTTGTAATCTTTAACTCATGTTTTGACTCGACAACTTAACTAGAGTTAGTAGATGGTTGAAGTGGAGTTACATCGATGAAAGGGGGATAAAGGAGAAACAAGGGACACTCAAGTGCACTTTTCACTAGATGGTCACAAGTGACAGCTTGTGGTTTAGTTAGAATGAGATGTAAGGGTTGAAAATTGGCTTTCGGGCACTTAAAAGTGGTTTTTAATACGACCAAGAGCTGAGTGGTTAAGTTGTTGGATGGGGGCACACTTTTTTGTCCTCCTTATCCCTATTGCACCTATTTCAATCAAGAGGACAAAAAGGGTGAAAAGGTGTGTCATGGTTCTAAGTACATGAGAGGGGGGATTCAAAATGTAATTTTTTGAAGTGCCTAAGTACAAAAGTGGTGATCTTTAGTTTGCAAGAAGTTGGGAAAAATGGAAGGGCACGCTTTTGTTTCCCCCTTGTACCCTTTTCACCTTGGGGATAAGCCAGGGGGACATCTCATGCACAAATGTTTTTCAAGGGGTCAAGTTAACATGAAAAGTGGTCTTGGAAACTTGAGTCATCCAAACACCCTTCCTAACATGTCAAGTCAAATTTTCAAGTGACAAAACTTTAAATTCAATGGGGGAAATTTGGTGTCCCCTTTTTTCCTTTTGTACCTAGGGGACAAGCCAAGGGGACAAAGCATTCTCAAATCCCTTCTCATGCCATTTTAGGATGTTGACATCACCCACCAAGTCCAAATTAAGACATAGGGAATGTTTTTTCTATTTCAGGAGTGCATGGAAGGGTGTTTTGGGATAAAAATTGATTATTCTTACTCCAAAACACCTATTAAGATCATTAAAATAACTTTAAGGAGCCAAATATTCCTAATATTTCATTTTTAAGGTATATTTCGTTCTTGACTCAAAGGGGTAGCTGAAGTGTTCTAGACTATCTTAAAATATTTTTCAATCTTAGATAAAATTAGATATATCCATCATTTATATGATTTCATTACCTTTCCAATGACTACATGTTTTACTCATAACTCCTCCCAAAGCTCCCAGAATCATCTAGACAATTTATCTTTCATCGTTTTAGCCTACATTCCATGTGCCCAAAATTACCCAATCTTTCTCAAGTTGTTCTTGACTTCAATTTCTTCCACAAATTTTCCATAAAATATGTTGGAAAAATTCATTTCTTTCCAAAAAAACTCTATGTGTAATCCTTTGGAGGGTGTTTTCTAGTTGCACAATGGCCAAGAATGGCCCTTTCTAGGCCTCTGGGGGCAGTTGTTCTTCCTTGAATCTTAAGGAATTCATCAATAACCTTGGTCATATATCCATTCACATTTAAACATAATTAAAAATATTGTTTGCAGATTCCTTTTAGCTGTAATGAGTGTGATACTGAGGATAGGTTGGCTAGAGGAAGGGTTTATAGGGATTATGAGAGGAAATTTTCAAGTGTGGGCTTAGTTGTCGTCACCAAATTTTTCAATTTTTCATGCTAGAAACTTAGCATGAAAAAAATTAGTCGTAGCTCAGGGACATTCAATTGTAAGGGGTGATGGAGGACCTCAGAACTCTCTTGGTAATTATACTAGTGCCTTGACAATTGGGTAATAGAGTCATTTCTTCACCAACTAACACAAATAACGTCATGAATAAGGGAAAACAAAAAAAAAACTCCAAATAGAAATGGAAACACACAACTAAAGGGACAATTATGCTATATGGGAGGGAAATTTATAGAGGTAGGAGAATAATACACACACACCCAATAACATGCTAAGAAAAATAGGTACCATCATGGAATAGTGGGATGAATTCATACCACTTCCAAAGCTCAAAAACAACCACATGGTCGTGCCATGCTCTCATGATAGCTCTGCATGGTTTCAAAAGAATAAGGGAAACTAAATTTCCATTCTCATACTAATATTGCATAAAAAACATTTTCATCCAATGGACCACTATGTTACTTGTTTAAATTTTTCTCTCTCTGTAGTCTTCGTTTGATATCTTGTGACCATAAGAAGCCATTCTTCCATGTTTTAAAAAATGGACTCTTTACTTTCCAACATAAAGGTAGGCATCATCCTCGGCTGAAATTTTTAACATTAATTCAATTCTAAAATTGTTTGGGAATTCAGAAGTGATGAAAACCAAGTCGATCCTCTCCCCATTCACAAGATTTTTCTTGGCTTCTCATTCGTTTGTTTCTCTAAATGATCCCTTTCTGTACATACTAGTTCATTATTATTGTGGTAAGAATCACATCTCATGAAGATAGAAAATAAACAATTTTAGAGATGTAACATGGGAATTTTACATTATTCCATTATTAAAATATCTTAGAGAGTTCCTCTTCTTTACAGGGAAAAGATAAGACTTCATACTAACAACTATGATCACTATCACACTCCTTTGGAGATGATAGGGAAACCAAATCATATGAGAGCTCTTGTGCTCTTCACTTATCAACAATTATTTCGAGAGGGAAACTGAAATCTTCTATTTTTTCTTTTTCACTATTGTACATTTGTACATCAAATGAAGAGCCAAAAATAGAAAGGAAATAATCAATAATTACCTCAAAATAACTCTCCTGAATGGACCTCTGGCAGAGAAGAAGGATTCATCTCTTGAATGTACTTACAATCAATGGAAATATCAGTAAAAATTATATAATCTATTATGAGACAAGAATTCTCATCTCTTGCGCACATTGCTTCTCCAAAGGAATTTTGATTCAAAGACAAAGTGTAGCTATGAATGGAGACTCAACTTCCATGTTTTCTTCATTTTATATCAAGGTGCTGATTTGAACTTCATCAGGAATGTTTTGAAATAGAATAATCATGAGTGTCACCAAAGTATCTCCCTAAGATGAGCACTTCATACTTTGGATAATCATTAGAATCTTCTTTCAAAATGTGGATCTTCTCCTCCTCACTATAGAGTACCTCAAGTTGCTCCTACTTTTCTTGCATAGCCACAACATAGTTCATAATTTCAAGATTGGCTTGAAGTTTGGAACTCCCCTCCTGCGAATATCAAAATTATTTTCACATACTCCTTTTTCAAGGTTGTCATTTCTTCATCTCCATAAGCAATAAAACCATCCAAAGGAAGAGAAACAGAAGACACTACTTTGAGTTTTTTAGTTAGTAGTGTAAAATTAAAAACATTAACTTCGATAGATTACTCTTTTTGCTTACTTTATCTAGAGATTCATCCTCATCATGTTCACCACAAAATTTCATATCTTTTCTACATTCTCCTTATCAGGAACTTATATTCTTGATTAACTGGTGAAATCCCCATTTTCTTTCCTTTAGCAGCATTCCATTTGAATTGAATCCATAAGGATTTAATAGTAGGATCTTTAGATGTAATAATTTTATCCATTCTAGATATCCTTTCTAGAACTTGTACATGAATGTCACTAACCTTCTTTCCTTTTTTTGATTGCATATTTTTAGTTGAAGAAAGAGACTTTTTTGTTGTATCGAAATCCATGCTTTTGTAAGAAATGGATAAGAATGATGTTTGATATGAAATATTGATATTTTGATAGTCATTTTATTCTTCATTATTGTTGCCACTTATTAATGTTGAACACAAATCACGAAAATTCCTCGTTTTGATGTGGTAAATGAACATGACATGGATTCATTCCTTGATAGATCCGCCTTTACTTTTTTTTGAAATATTTTTATTAGATTTTAGAGTTTTTCAAATAGTGCACAAGGGAATATCTTCCCTAACACAGTCACCAAAATTTGTTAATGAAATAATTTGTTGTGTAATGCATATTATTGGTTTTCACCAATGGTCACAAATTTAAGCCCCCCCATTCTTTGGTATGGGGAGGATCCCATTATTGAATGTAAACAAGCTAAAAATAAGGGGTGACCGTTAGGTAGGGGATCACACAAGAATAATCTACTAAACCTGTGGAAAAGTGATTGTCCATTATACAAGGGAGGAATTTTCTTGGGAAAGAGGTAAAGGGGAGTAGGAGAAATAAGGAGAGGGGGTTAATGTTTTGAGTAGACTTACATAATTCACACACATTATCTAGAGTATGTCCACATTTAATTAATAAGAATTCAACCATGTAATCAACATTAAGACTAACAAATTGGAAACAAAAATTTCTATGAATTCATTAATCAAAGAAAAAAAGTTCTTCCTTGGTTATAAAATATTACAATGCTTGAAAAGTTGGAAATTAGAGAGAGAGAGAGAGAGAGAGAGAGAGAGAGAGAGAGAGAGAGAGATAGATAATAAGAACATAGGAAAGGAAGTAAAAGAAATGTAGCTTTATTGCATGAAATAATAGTGATACAAATCCTAATAACTATCAACAATCAAAAATTTCCAGCCCCTTCAAATGGAGAATCCATTCCAATTTATATCATTACAAATGTATTTTCATCTCCCCTCCACATGAATTTTCACCTTTCCTCATCACTTGTAACCTTTCATATTTCTAGGGAATAAAAGTGAGTCTTTTTATTATTAATAAAAAATTATTCTTACAGTGTTAAGTTGAAGGTCACTTAAGTGAATTAAAAAATAGTAAAAAAGTAAATTCTTAATGAAGAATTAGAATATGGAGAGAGAAGAAAGAGGAGAGAGAGGGAGGAGGGTTGATAAATTTAATGAGAAAAGAAGCCTCTGCTAATGAAGAACTAGCTCTAGGTGAAATTTGAGGAAATACTCTTGGAATGAGCTCCTCACCTTTGAATTATTTACAAAAATGGGATGCCACAAGTGCCATATTTTCTACCTATAGAACATGAACATAGATCAACACTCTAATCTATGTATCATAAATATTACTGATAGTCTTTCACTAATTAAACCATACCTTATGATCTCCCAAAGTAATTAGATATTGAGCCTATACTGTATGCAAGGAACTAATAAATATCCTTATTGAAGGAGAGAGGATCACCTACATTTTTATTGACCAATTCTTGGAAAGAACTAATGAGTCCTTCCAAAGATGTATTTTCAGTGAGTGGAAGTGATATGAAATTTTATACATAATTTTTGACATCATCTAAAATCTCAAAGACATGCTTACCAAAAGATTCAAGTTCAGAGATATCATTGTTTATCATGTCATATCTAACATTCAGTGTATGTGTCCAAACTGGAGACAAGTTATCAACAATGGATGTGAAAACATTCCTACTCACGAGAGTGTGGGAATTGAGGTAACTCATTTCAAATATAAGTGGGAACACACTATCCCAATAAGTCTTCTCTTTTTCAATCTCTTCCCCTTGTCATATTTAATTTTGAGTGGAAATAACATACTTAAACAAGGAGAGAGCCTCTGATAGGAATGCCTTTCCTTTCTCAAGAATCATTTCAACTAACTTATCATTGGTCTTCCCTTTCCTAGTGTAACCTTGGGATATCTTGATCAAATGAGGATCAAAGCTACTGATGGGAGGGATGAATTATGTAGGAGGAAGGGGTACCACATTAGGATCTAGGAAGGATTGCACATAAGAAATGAGAGTTCTCACATGCTCCTCCAATTTCTCTATAGTTTTTTTATACTTCTCTCTCCTAGCAAGCAAGCGGGTCGTAGAATCCTTGAATTAGGTGTGCATATACTTTATACATGGCTTTCCCCAAGGAGATTCAGGCCAACTCATAATCATATTGAGTCATATATTCCACATGTTTTACAACTTTGGGTTGAAAATACCTCTACATATTGGGATCTAGAGGATCTAGTAAAAAACCAAGAGACTACTTATGCTTTCTTTCTTTTTTTGGTTTTAATAAGTTTTTAGATAGCGTCAAAATATGGTATTGTGGCTTGCTGCAACGTCCTCGAATCACTCCCAGGAAGCTCCTAAATCCATGGGAAAGTTTCCACCATAGTATAAACAACATTAGGCATGGGGGAAATTTCAAGTTCTTGGTAAGGGATCACATTTATCTCACGTGATGGGATGATTATGCTACTGAGAAGGATACAATTGAATACAGGTGAATAAAATGAGACTTTGAAGGATCAATTTCACCTAGCTCAAGAGGATCAATGGGATCATTCAGTGATCTTAGCCTTCTTATGGAGCCTCATAGGATGGGAATCTTCAATTTTTTCTTCCTCAATAATCTTTCTCTTTTAAGATTCTTCTAAGTAAGTGAAACCCATGGGTCCTTTTCAGATGCCCTTAGATAGGGAGTGAGTGATACAAGTTTAGATAGAGTCAAAAGACCACTAAAATTGATGAAATTGAAATTATCCCTCCTTATGAACCATTATATTGAACTTTGGATTACTACTGTACAGTCCTCTCCTTAATATCATCATGGATTCTCTAATGTATTCACCATAGTCAGAGGAAGGGGATGAAGATTACACTGCTTGGTACTCAAGGATAAAATAAGTCTGAACCATCATCTTTTTATCCCCTTAATTAAGACTAGTCAAATTTGATATCCCTCATCTAGTCTACCATCATTTGCATATAGTCCATTTTTCATACCTCTGAAATAATTCAGTGTAATTGGCCCAGTAGTCTTCTATTTAGGGAGTACGGTGTAAACCTAGAAATGGAAAAGGTCTCTAGACTTCTCTTGATATCGAAGTCAGACCTAGATGTGTATGAGTAGAGAATGAGAGCATTAGCGAAGGATGTTTTAGATGTTTTCCACCTCATATGAAATATTCATTGCATGAATATATTCCTAAGGGGATTGAAAAAATGATGCACATCTTTATTTTTTTTATTATTACACTTGGCATGAACATAGAGTCAGTTATTTGCAAAAATAAAACAATATTATGATCACTTGGGTCAGCTCTAGTAATCTATGAGTAGTAATATCATATCATGCGATTTTGATGTAGGTGAAGGTAAGGACTTGGATGAAGTGCATCCCATTATTTTTTATCATTATAAATACTTGGGAATAGATCCTTCACTCTGGATTTCCCTCAAGTAGCTTGATGATGAACATGGTGAATGCAATATTCCCCTTAGCGTAGTGGGAGTTTCTCTCCTTATGAGTCATTTGTGGATACTTCTCGTATCTAGGTGATTTTTGAGGAACATGGGGAGTAATAGGAAATCTTCTAAAGGGTCTTGTGAAGGACATGGCATACACCAGGTAAGAAGTCATGTTGAACTTCTTAGTGGAGGGAAACTATATCTATTGCCAATGGATATTGTCATTGATGATCATCTCACAATCCACCATCCAGTTTCCTTCTATTTTTTGGACAAAGGGTAAAAGGGGGGTTTTGAAAAGACCTTAATAATTTTACAAAAAATCTCTTAAGGAAGAATATAACACTGAAGCACATCATAGAGAAATCCCAAAGGAAAAAAATGAAAAGAAACAAAGGCACGAGCTGAGGAAAGAAGATTACATAATGTGGATATTTTTAAGAGTAGGTGCAACTTTCACAATTGCAACAATGGAGCTTCTACTCACCAACTCTTTAATCATATTAATAAAATTTGAACAATATTCATTGATACTCTTCTAGATAGATTTCGTGTGGGTTTTATAGTCTTTAATCATAGTGAAGACTCTGTTCAATTTACCAAGAATACTGATAATGATGTCTTGATTTGTATACCCTAGCTAGGTAGGGGGTGTAAGTCTTCATATTTCTAAAAATATCTTGATGATCAATAGAAACAACTTTAGGGATGTCCATACCGGAAGCAGGGGCATTGGGAGAGCTTGAATTCATCGAGAGGGGGATTTTAGATACATTATGGAGAGGTTGCATAAAACACTAAGGATATTAGTATCCATGCAAATATCCATGGGAATGGAAGGAGGATGAGATGAAGGCGCATATTCCACACCATTCATAGTAATGTCTAAGGAGGGGGAAAGTAGTAAAGACAAAGGGATAATGATAGAGGGTAGTGAAATAGGAGAAGCTGAAATAGAAAACAAAGTAGAGGTAAAAGGAGAATGTTATGAAGGATCAACATAGTTTATGTTAGCCTATGAAGAATGGGAAGAAGCTTGGGAAGAAACAAGGGGAGCCCACTTGGGAAGGACATATACTAATGACCATGACCTCAAATTTAAAGTCAGATGTCAGACAGAGATGATGAAGGCACCTGTAAATGGTGGTAGTAGAAGCAGAGGGAACAAATGACATAGGATAAGAAGATGCAGGGGTGGAGTATCAAATCTTCCCAATCTTAGTAAGAAACCTATAAATATCCTTCTAAGGGGCCACAATTTTTAATAACAAATACAATATACATTGATGTAGAAAAGGCCCTTCTTCCTCCCAAACCAACCTAAGTGATTTCTCAAGAGAATGAAATTAAAAATATGATAATTTCACCTTTTAATCATTCCTGAGGTGATCCAGTAGGAACAAATGGGGTCCAAAAATCAGCTTGTATCAACCTTCCAAAGTAAATTAACGCATCGATTTTTCTACCACTCTATCCTAAGGCGGTGGGAGTGACTCCCTCTCGTAACTAGATTGATATTTATGAAATTTCTCATAGTGGCATAAAAATTCATCAAGTTCATCCAAGAGTGAATGTTTGAAGTAGATATCTTCTTTTTTAAGAGACTAGTTGTTGCAGAAATGGAGTCTAGTGAGATGGAAAATATCATCCTTCCCACTTTCACCTTTCCTTTCCTCCAGGAAGTAAACACACTACTATTCACTTGGATGGAGTGACCAACCATTCTCTCCATGAAATGAGAAACTCCACCCTCCATCAGGATTTTCTAGACTTCCAAATCAGACTGAATATCATCACAATTATGGGATTCAATCCTCTTGATATATCCTCCTATTTTGAAATACACAATTATGTCAAAACCGGATGCAAAATGACCAAAGTGAGAGGTGATTAAATAGAAATTTTGGGAATCAAACCAAACACACATTTCATTGGGCATTTGCTATGAATGCTTCCTTTATTAAAGGTACACTTGCACATGTGAAAAATATTCAATCCTTTCAAGTCATTGCATGAATATAATCTATCCCTGAAATACATGAAAAAAAGAACCACATATGTCGTATCATTACAAATCCCAGTTCTGAGAAAATTAGAGCACATCTTGGGAATTTTTCAAGTAAGAGAAACCACAATAAAGAGGTTGAAGTAAAAAAATAACCTCAAAATAGAAGAAATATGATTATGAAGGGAGATCATTAGAAATAAGAGTCAATAGATCTGCTGGAAAATCCCCTAGAATTGTTTTTGGGTATCCAAGTAGACACCAATGTTAGAAGAGAAATCAACCACCTTGTTTCCCCCACATTATATATGCTAGAAATTAACCAATTAAAAGAAAAGCTAGAGATATCTTATATCTTCAACAATTTTGTAGATGGTCCATTGAGGGTGATCATCTAAGGAGAGAATCCTGACGATGTTTAGGGAATCACTTCCAACAATCAACTAATGAGAACTAATATAGAACATAATTTCCATGCCTTTAAGGATGGTGAGGGCTTCAAATCTATGATTAGTTCCAAACTTGAAGCTAACAACTACATTAGTCAGGGGATTTCTAGAGTCATCCCTAAGAATGGCACCCCCTTTAGAGGCACCCAGATTGCACTTGGTTTCTTAATCATCGTTAAGATTCATCTAGCCCAAGGTGGAGGGGACCACAAAGTATTCACATGAGCCACCACTAAGGATGGAGGGCTAAGAGGGAAAACAAAATATCTAGGCCAAAGTCCTAAAGGGCATAAAGCCACTTTATGCTTATGCTTATCCCAGGAGCAACAATTCAAATTTTCCTACAAAATAGATAACACCAAATTGAATACCTCCCACATGCCTTGAGATTGTTATTTGAAGATTACATTGTTTATTTATTTTCATATGCCCCATATAACATGGGGGAGTATAAATTTCTAGGATAGAGAAGCATCTTGATAATAAAATATGGACTTCCATTGAGAAAACACCTCAGATAGGGAGAAAAGGAGGACCCAGGAAACCCAAAATATTTCCAAGAAAAGGAACCAGAGTGAATGGATGAATGATTATTGGAGGAAAAGGTTACTAGTGGTTTCTATAGCATTAAGAAAGAGAGGGAAAAAACTAGGTAGGGAGAATCCCCTTTTCCTGAGGTTTCCCTCGAAAGAATAACATCCCTAGAGGCAAGCCAGGAGAAGAAACCAATTTTAGGGAGGACCTGAGGGATCCAACTATGAAAGAGAGGAGTCCCAAAAGGGGTATGAGGGTGAGAGAGGAATACTTGGAATAGAAACAACTGGAGGGAATTCTAGGTTAGATACATACATCAATAGTAAGAGAGAACTGAATATACTGAGAGGAAAGAAGATCATTAAGGCTGTCAATTCATAGAGACTGTATCAAGCCACATCCTTCCTAGGAGGGATTACACAAAAAAGGTTGGGAAATACTTTTTTTAATGTATCCAATGAAATTATTACAATAATTAGCTGAAATTTGAAGATGAATTGGGTCCCAGAAGGAGTCTCCAGATAGAGGCTTATCACCAATCCACCAATTTTTCTAGAAATTAATGGTTGAACCATTCCTCGACTATCATTTGGTTCCAGTCACCAGGAGCTTCTAGCTACTTGTAATGGAATTCCAGATGGGTGAACCTCGAGGGATATTAGAAATCGAAAACCCTCCAGAAGGGGGAAGAAATTTTGACACAAGAAACTGCATTGAATGAGTTATTTCCTTTGTGGCTAGCACTTAGCCCAACTTTGCCAACATGGCCTCATTCATCTCCAAGACTTTTCTAAGACAAAGCTCGCTTGCCACAAGAGGTTTATAGGTAGCATTCCAAGATAGAAGATGAATTATTTTACACTCTCAAAACCAGACTAGAGGATTTTTTTTTGAATTTGTTCAATATGAGAAGCAACCAAGGAGGGAATCTTGAGCAGTGACATAAATAAGATTAGTAGAATTTGGAGGGTTGCTTTGAAAATTTGCATCTTACCTACTTGGTTCAAGAGAGAGCCCTTCAACCCCATTAGCTTCTTCTAAAATATATTAATGACTACAGTCTAGAGGGTCTTCAACAATATATCCTTGAAAAGAGGGAGACCTAGATAGGAGGTCGAGAGATTAGAGATGCTACAAACAAAGATAACACCAATCTTCCTTTGTCAACTTGGTAGCATGTTTATGAAGGAAACAATTCTTTTAGAATAATTAATGAGCTGATGCAAGGTTGATTGGTAGAAGTTGAGAATTTTCTTATTTGTTCTAGCTTCAATAATAGAGGATACCTGCAGAAGGAGGGTATAATCCGTAAATTGACTATGCATCATTTCTAACACCTTAGAGGTAATTTTCAGACCCAAAATGGTCGTTGCATTTTTTTGTCACCATATCTCTACTTAGAGAATTGAACATCAAAATGAAAATGAAAGGTGAGAAGGATCACCTTTCCTAAAACCTCTACTATTTGTGAAGTAACCAACTAGAATACCATTCACGAAAATGGAGAAATGAGGAGAGGATATACATTTGCAAATCTAGTTGCACCATTTCTCACAAAAGAACTTTTTTTCACGGACCCTACGAAAGAAGGACCAAATAAATCTATTAAAATATCTTTACATATCTATCTTACGTATTAGCCCTTATTTTTTTAAATGTTATGTCAATTAGACGGCTTTATGAAAAATGATCACTCCACCATGAATGAGGTGTCCCCCAATAAACCCATTCTATTGATCAAAGATAAGACGGTCCATATAAGGATTCAGCCTAGTAACCAACAACTTAGTAATTATTTTTTAGGAGGTATTACAAAGGATGATAGGGTGAAAATTAGACACAAACTTAGACCCAAGATATTTAGGGGCCAAGGATAAAAAAGTATCATTCCATTCTTTCAGAATAAATTCATTTCTTTGAAACTCATTGACAACCTCCAAAAGGTATGTTTTTATATTGTTCTATAAAGATTGGTAGAAATCCACCGGGAAACCATCTGGACCCGGTAATTTGTCCCCTTTCATGGTAAACACCACTTTGTGAACTTTGTCAAGGGAGAAATCCTTAGTAATATTCTCATTGATTTCATTAGTAATCAACTTTGAAATGTGTTACAACATTTCCGCAGCATCACCATCATTTATGGGGTCTTTATCCTTGAGAAGATTAGTATAGAAATTTACTAGCTCAGCTGAGAGGTCAATCTAAAAAGTTAATAGGTTCCCCTCCATTGATAAGAGATCCTTAATCTTGTCTCTTATTATATGCTTAAAAGTTATAGCATGGAAGAATTTACTATTTTGATCCCTATCTTGCAGCCAAATAGCCCTAGATATTTTCCTCTAATAAATTTCCTCTTCAACAAGAGTATTATGGAACTCACTCAAAAACATAAGCTCTTGACGATGAAGGGAATGGATTCTACCACTTTGTTCTATATGCACAAAGATCTAATCCATATTCAAGGAGAGTTATTGCTTTCTTTCTCTAATGTTACTAAAAATTTTAGACTTCCTAAGTTTGAGTTGTTTCTTAATGTAGGTAAGCTTCTTCACAAATCAAAACATTTTTAACCCTTGTAGCTTCACCATCCACTAATCCTCAATGATTTTGTGTATGTTGTGGTTTTGTAGCCAAACCAACTCAAATATGAAAGGGGGATTCTTAGTTCTTAGAAACTTTGTTGCATCCAAAAGCAGGGGGTTGTAATCGGAAGTAGCTTTAGGGAGGGCCACAAGATGGGATTCACTAAAATGCGATAACCAATCTTGAGATCCAATAACCCTTTCCAAATTAAGTTGGATATGGTTGATCCCTAATCTTCTATTCGACCAGGTAAAAGAGGAACCATGAAGATACAAACCAATAAACTCACCCTGGCTGATGAAATTAGAGAGAGCTTCTATACTGTTACAACTAGTTCGAGAGATGAATTGATTTTCTAAAGGAAAGATAGGTATGTTAAATTCCCCAACAATGAGCCAAGGAATGTTTATGAAACTTTTCTTAAATTCTATAATATATTCCTAGATGGTATCCTTTTTTTATTCCAGATTCGAGGCATAAACAATTACTACAATCCGGCTCAAATTTGAACCAATTTCTTGAAAAAACACACCGAAGAAATGAGGTGTGTTAATGATTCTTTCACCGTAAAGATTATAAGGATCCCAAAACGTAAAAATATCTCCATAATTACTAGTCAAGGTGTGGGACACAAAGGAGGCTTTGGGCCAAATCCTAGGGAGGATATTATACTCTTTAAGTTTTTTCTCTTGTAGCATGATAATATCAGGAGATTGTTTCAGTATTATTTCATTTTATTAGGGGAGTTGAAACCCATAATATTCTAAGAAAGGATATTCATTTCTTAGGTTTATACCTTCCCCCACCCTCAATGGTGAGTGTACCTTAATTTCCCTGAGAATCATTTTGGGTTGTTTCTATCTGCAGCTTAGTCATTTTGGAGATTCTTCCATTCTTTTTGTTGACTCCTAGATCCTAGTTCTTTTTAGAGATTATTCTAATCACTCTAGGTGGGATGAAATCTTTAATCAAAAGTGTATAAGGAGAGTTCAAGTAAGTATTCACTTCTAAATAGGATGTAGCAGTTAGGGAAAAAAGGTTCCGTAGAGACATCATCCTTAGGGGGAAACGTAAAGGGTGATGGAAGAGAGGTATCTGGGGGAGGGTTCCAGAAATTGGGAGAGGGACATGGATATCCCAAAGAGAGGGGGAATATGGATATGGGGAAGGGAGGTTCACAGCACCACATTTTTAGATTGGTCATGGGATTCCCTGGAGGGCAGAATCTCACCCTCTTCCACCAATACACAGAAGGGATTATAATTTCCCACCTCAGGAGTAACTTTAGGAGTAAACGTCCCTTTCCACTTAAGGGAAACTAGAGGGTATTTTTGTTTGGGACCAAGTTTAAAGGGACAAATAAGGTCTTTGTGAAAAATTATTTTAAAAAAGGATAAATCTTGTGGCACATATTCATATTTGATGGGTTGAGTCCATGTACTAAAGATCGAGAGGATGTAACTATAATCAGGCAGAGGATTACTAACATAATAATTGATGTATAAATGTACATGGAGGAGTCTTGATCATGCTGTAGTAGCTTGATCCACTGTAATAAGAGTGCAAAAGGAAAGAGAAATACCTTCAATCACAATTGTATCCCAAAACTTGAGCGGTAGACCTAGTAGATAGACCTAGATAAAAGTATGTGTCATAGCTTTAGTGTGGGGGTTAAAGCCAAGAGTCCATTTCCAGAGATAAAAACCATGCCGAATAAAAACCTAGGCCCCCGTAAGAAGGGATTTGATGAAGTATTATTTATGACCAAATGTAAAAATAATAAATCTATTCGATAAAGCAATAACCTCAAGAGGTCAACAAGGAGATCACTTAATATGAGCTCATTTTTAACATCCCCCAAAAGGGGTATTGGGCCCATGAGTTTACCAATCAATAATGGATCCCTTAATGCTAGTGACGGGTTGTTGTATTACTAGTCATTTAACCAAATCATAGACAAGTTGGTGTCATTATAACCAAGGTGGTGTCTAAAGCTGTATGCAAAAGGAGAAAGGAAAATCTTATTCAACAATACTTCTTCCTAAGAAAACATACAAAAATTAAACATGCATGAAAAAGAAACACACAAATAAACTATTGAAATAAATCTATAGTAAATAAACTATGCTAAGAAATAACAGAAAAATCCTCCTCCTTGGGAAGAGC
This sequence comes from Taxus chinensis, assembly GCA_019776745.2. Taxonomy (NCBI): domain Eukaryota; kingdom Viridiplantae; phylum Streptophyta; class Pinopsida; order Cupressales; family Taxaceae; genus Taxus; species Taxus chinensis. The sequence continues at coordinate 546,420,225 of CM034151.1, read as the reverse complement.
AAATTTTGGCCATTCTCTTCCCTTTGGATTTGGAGAAACTACAATTAAATTTTAAAACTACACTTGTATTGATTCAAAACTAATTTACAAAATATGCCCCCTTTCTAAATATATGGAAGAGGTATTTATAGACATTACTCCTAGTTTACTTGGTCCACACTCCAAGAACTAACTACCTATTCTTGGGTGGATTTATTCAAAGCAATAAATACTAAACAAACTTGACTACAACAACCCACTTATCATGGAGAACATTTCTACAACTCATCCCTTTAATCTAGGAACACAAAGTGGGAGAGTACTTATTCAACATTCCTAATACAATTCCACTATTTTCTCATCCTTGAAACATGGAGAGAAAAATGGGGAGTGCTAAGTCCATGAATTTGAATTTTTCTTGGAACGCCACATGCATTCATGACTTTGGATTGCCACATGTTTGGATCTATATTCTTAGTTGATGACGTGGAAGCAAAGAGTAGGCTAAATAGTTCGGTACTCCTTTTACATTATTTCGGAGGAAACCAAAATACTTTCACTAGCTGGGCGTTTCTGTAACTGCATGAAGAATTTCCGTAGCTGGGCATTTCCATAGCTGTGTGAAGAATTTCCGTAGCTGCAATCTATGAACTTGGAGTATAGTTGTTTATGACCTTTTTTCTACACACTATTGCATTCCAACTTTAGAAGAAATATCAAGAAATAACAACAATTAGATTGCAAATAAATTTCTAAAGAGATGATAAGATAAATCCTATATTCTACCTTAAATATGATATCCGTTATTAAAACTACATCTAAATTTACTTGAAAGCTTTATTTTGAGAGAGAGAATAAGAATTTTATTTGGTGATATAATGAGACATATTTTGGTCTCATCATTTCCCCCACACTTAACTTCTTGCATGCCCTCATGCAAGCTATTGATCTTCCTGTAGAATCTGATTTTGTCAATACTTCTACATCTTTCAAATTATCTTCTCCTTTTTTCATGATAGTAGCAAACTGAGATTTTAGAAGTAAAAATTTTACTTTTTTATCCATTCTCTCATGAGGTTTTCTGTAGATAATGTAGAGATATTTTTCCCACACTTAACTTTTTGTTTCCTCATGCATTCTTCAAAAAATTTGGAAGAGAGTGAGTCTCCCCCACACTTAGCTTTGTGCATACCCTCATGTAAACTATTTTTTTATTTTTTTTAATTCAACAGCTTATACATCTCAATTACTGTAAAATGAAAAGACTTCATCTACATCATTTTCTTTGTTACTTGACTTGATCAACACATGGAGATCTTGAAAATTTTCTCTTTTTTTTTATGCTTTCGAGAAGTGAATCTATTTGTAATTAAAACAACAAATAACAATATTCAAGAATAGAAAAATAGAAGTTACCATACCATACTCAGTAGTTATCCTTGCTTTCATCATGTTGTATAACCGTGATTTCCATTTGTAGCTGAAAAAACAAATAGGTATGAAGTCAAAGCCACTGCAACATAGAACTTTTCAGTAGAAAATGATTTCATCAACCAAGTCAGCATAAGAGAAGTAGTCATATGAATCCAAGAAATACTTTGAAGTGCAAAAAAAATTTTTTTTTTTTTTGTTTGGGAAAAGCAGCCATTTGCTGGTTTTCAACTTTCCCCATTTTTTTTTGGAAGATTAACATTGCCTATTACATATTAGAGGAATTTTTGGTGTTTTCAGAAGTTGGGAAAATGAATTTTTCACAAAAACTGAGACAAAGAGGGTAGCATGAAACGAATCAAGTACTAAAAATGAGGAGTACTAGCAGAATACTTGCATGCATCATAAGATATATTTATTTTTAAAAAAAAAACAATCTTCAACATGTTATTTTTAGTAGCATGCATTAAAAATATGATATCTTGGTTGTTTCTCAATGAAATAGAGAAATTAAAAATGATCTGGAAAGCTTAGATCGTGTAGAACAAGACCCAGAAATAGTTTGAGAGATATCTTTACAAACTGCAAGAAGTTTGGATTAGAAAACACTATTATCAAAATAGTCTGCAACATGTTATTTATTTTGAGCAGCGTGCATTCAAACTGCAATATCTTGGTCATTTATAAATGAAAATGGGTGATTCAAAATGATCTAGAAAGCCCATTTCATGTAGAACAAAACCTAGAATTTTTTTGATCTATTTATTTATGAACCATGAGCAGTTTGTATCAGAACATGCGGCTATTTTTCATGCACAATTTCTGTATCAGATGATTCCTTTTCCTTTGACCTCCTCTTTAATGCGCCATGTATGTTGATTTTATAATTTCCTACATTAATTATGTTATCTAAAAAATAGATTCTTGCAACAATTAGCTCCTTCAAATTCAAATCTCCAATAATTATTGAAAATAATTTAGAACAAGTCTCTCTCATTAAATAAATCGAGTCAATTTAGGAGCACTCTTTGCATGAGACTTAATTGATTAAAAGATATGCAATTTGTAGCATTCATTGCATGAAAATTTATTTCCTCTTTGTATGCAAAATTTATTTCTAAATCAATTAAGTCGACATGCAAGGAATATCTTAACAAAATTTAACTAATTCATTAAATAAAAGAGATAAAATAGGAATGCATGTTATTTGAATTTTTCTAACAACTGCACGAGTCATTGCATGCAAAAAGGAATCTCTTACTTCATTAAATGTAAGAGTTAAAAATAGAATTCTCTTGTTGCATGCTTGAACTTTTCAACCAAATGAGTTGTTATATGAGAGAATAATGGATACCTTTTTGCATTTGTCTACCATGTTCTAATAACTTTCATTATTGTTGTAGATTGATTTTTTATTGCAGAAATTTGAGTTGCAGAGATGGATGTTTTTTTTCCTTCAACATGACACTTCCTTCTTCCATGACAGAAGCAACTTAGCTTTTCCTTCAACTCTCAATTTGTTTACACAAATATTCCACAGAAATCTTTGTCTCGGCTAACCTGCATAAAGTTATTTTTTTTTCTGTATTTCTTGCATGCATGAACTAGTATTGAATCTAATACATGCAAACAAAAAATATTTCAGAATAGGAAACCCAAATCAATTTAGACCCTACAGAAATACATTATGTTACAATTTTTATAAAGATTACGAAAAATTGTCATCAAATTCCTATTGTATCCATTTCATCACACCAAAATACATGGGTAACTAGCCGCTGTAATTGCTATGTATATAGGAAATAGAACTAGGTGCAGGTTTTATTTGATGATAATACATATTTCTATTATGAATTTTTCATTCATATGCTGATTAAGGTAGTCAGTCTTATCAACAATCTATAATATCATATTGAAATTCTCAATATAAATATAATAGAAATATTTCTTAACAGAATAAATAATTGTATAAACACATGTCTAATGGACTAATATAAAATGGTGTTTCCATGTTATTGAGGAGGGGGTTTCTTTTAGAGATCTCCATCAAGTTTCTAAATCTAATTGCAGAAAAATTTAATCTATTTGCAAAAAAAGAAAATTTACAGGAAATGAAATTGCTGGAAATGAAATTATAGGAAAATAAATTGCAGAAAAATGAAAAAATTGAAAGGAAATTCTAATCTAGTTGCTTGAAAAGAAATTCTAAAGAAGCTATTGAATAAGAATCTCTTATCACAAATCTTGTTAAGAGGTATTCTACTGTCACTAGAATACTCTTTTAGAAAAATCTAAGTCTCCTAATAACACCATGATCCCCGGCAATGGAGCCAAAAATGACGGGTTGTTGTATTACCAGTCATTTAACCAATTCATAAACAATTTGGTGTCATTATAACCAAGGAAGTGTCTAAAGTTGTTTGCAAAAGGAGAAAGGAAAATCTTATTCAACAATACTTCTTCCTAAGAAAACATACAAAAATTAAACATGCATGAAAAAGAAACACACAACTAAACTATTGAAATAAATCTACAGTAAATAAACTATGCTAAGAAATAACAGAAAAATCCTCCTCCTTGGGGAAGAGCGGCTTTTGGCCATTCTCTTCCCTTTGGATTTGGAGAAACTACAATTAACTTTTAAAACTTCACTTGTATTGATTCAAAACTAATTTACAAAATATGCCCCCTTTCCAAATATATGGAAGAGGTATTTATAGACATTACTCCTAGTTTACTTGGTCCACACTCCAAGAACTAACTACCTATTCTTGGGCGGATTTATTCAAAGCAATAAATAATAAACAAAATTGACTACAACAACCCACTTATTGTGGAGAACATTTCTACAACTCATCCCTTTAATCTAGGAACACAAAGTGGGAGAGTACTTATTCAACATTCCTAATGCTATTCCACCATTTGCTCATCCTTGAAACATGGAGAGAAAAATGGAGAGTGCTAAGTCCATGACTTTTAATTCTTCTTGGAATGCCACATGCATTCATGACTTTGGATTGCAACATGTTTGGATCTATATTCTTGGTTGATGAAGTGGAATAAAAGAGTAGGCTGAATAGTTCGGTTCTCCTTTACATTATTTTGGAACAAACCAAAATAATTTCACTAGCTGGGCGTTTCTGTAGCTGCATGAAGAATTTCCATAGTTGGGAATTTCCGTAGTTGTGTGAAGAATTTCCATAGCTATGTGAAAAATTTCCGTAGCTACAATCTATGAACTTGGAGTATAGTTGTTTATGACCTGTTTTCTACACACTATTGCATTCCAACTTTAGAAGAAATATCAAGAAATAACAACAATTAGATTGCAAATAGATTTATAAAGAGATGATAAGATAAATCCTATATTCTACCTTAAATATGATATCTATTATTAAAACTACATCTAAATTCACTTGAAATCTTTATTTTGAGAGAGAGAATAAGAATGTTATTTGGTGATATAATGAGACATATTTTGGTCTCATCAGCTAGAGTTGCATTTTTGATTTGACATAGGATCGACAGGGAAAACATCCCATCTCATCTTGAAACTCAGGAGCAAGACCTCTTCGAAGAAGGTGAGTTTCCTAAACAAATCCCATTAAATTCTTCATTCATAGAAGTAGCATTCATAGAAATAGAGGAGGAGGATGAAATACAGAAGAAAGATGAAAAATCATTAGAAATGGCCCATGAAGAATCAAGAGAAGCAACATAACATAGACAAGAATAAATACGTCAAGCTTAGGACAAAGGAACTATTGTCCAAAATAACTCCCTTACTTATTTTGACAACTTACATCCATATTCTAAATCTGAAGTTCAACACATTAGGTTGTGCGCTCTATGTTTTCTTCCATGGCATAGTCTTCTTGGTTGCAGCTCCTCACACACCCTTTCACACTCTCCATTTGCTTTGCACCTTTCATCTTCCCTTCTTCTCCTCTATCTGTCCCATATTTTCTCACACCCACTCTTGGAACATTAAAATCACTCCCAGTAATTCATGCACCCTTTACATGCACCTCAATCTTGCTTCCCAAAATTATTTAAGTCACTAGAATTCTAGCACCCCCTTGCTTCCATGAATTACCTTGTAATGATTGTGTATCTTCCATGTGTACCTCCTACAAGTATTCCTTCTATTCCTCCCACATGCATTAATTTTGCATGTCTTCTTCTAATTTATTTTACCATGCTTATTTCCTTCACACGATGTCACACCTTCCTCTACGCCAATTCCTATACCATGCACAGACTACCAAAAAATGATTGTATGACACACAACCTGTCAAAGCACACCAACAGGGCATGGAATCCTTGCAACCAACTAAGGTGTAACACATGGTAGAAGATGAAAAAATAGCTGATGACGTGGGTTACACTCCAAATCACTCAAGTTTAAATTTCAGCGAGATTGGGTAGGTAAGAAGATGGAAAATGTCCCTCATGCCATTAATGTAAGATTTAATTTCTCCAACCACCCAATTTGATTTAGATCTCACCCCTTTCCTTCTCCTACACATCAAACAAACATAGAGAAGTGTATTTGACATATTTGTAGGCATTCATTACTGGTTGTTGGTGCTTGAGTTTTTAAATCATATTTTTCACTCTTTCTTCTCCCCTTATCTCATCCATTCATCTATAAATGTAAGAGAATTTATCAATATAAAGGGTTGGATTATTTTCAGTTAGTATAGGCTTTTCCTTGCATTTTGAGTTACAAACTTTTAGATCTGGTCTTTGCATGTGTATATCAGCCTCACATGCCATTGTAATCGTCTATGCATTTTTGGAAGTAATAAAAGAATTTTCATGTGGTTATTCTCTTCCTTAACTTTTTTTATTTTTATTTCTTTCCTTTCCTTCATGTTGTGTTTTTGTTGTTCCTGTTCACGTCCCTTGCATCTCATTTTATTATTTTGTTTCACGAAAATGATTTTACAACTTCGTTTTTGTATGTGTTACATATTTCTAGCCTTCCTCTGTGCATTTTCCTTCATTTTCACTCAAATTTGATCATTTTCATCCCCTTTATTTATGGTGTTATCGCCTCCTTAATTTTAGTTTTCCCTTTCTGTATATCCTTCGATCCCTGCTCCCTTGGTAGGTTTAGATTAGGATTTTCATTTCAGCATTAGGAGTAGTAGTAAAAGTAGAAATAGGAAGAGGAACTAGCCTTTTCTAGAGGTCTGTCTCAAGTGCATAAGGTCCCACAACTTGGAGACAGTCCAATTATTGCTTTAATGAATCAATTCAACTAAATCTAAGATGGGTGCAAGTTTGAGCTCCAAAAGTTTCTGACATGCCCAGTGGGACAGGCATTGAAATCTTAAATTTCATCATTACAAATTTCTAGTATGTGACTTAGTGATTTTTAGCCTTTGGAGGCTTGTTTCAACACATCTTGGGACTCCCAACACTCAGTTCTATTATTTCCAGTAGTTCAAGTAACTTTCATGAGAAGAGTGCATACTAGATAGAGCACAATAACTAAAGAATCATTTGAGTACCTTCATCTATCTCTAAGAAAGACACATAATAGAGATACCATGAGCACATCTCCATCTCTACCGTGTCATGCACATACCATTCCTCCTCATAGCAGACCTACACACCCTACCTTGGCACTATAACCACCTCCTCCTCTAAGGAACTTTTCTAACTTCACTGGTAGAAGTCCTCTTGTTATAAATTCACAACATGATATGTCAGCATCCATGCTCAAGAAAATTCCACACTTCACTGGTGAGAATCAAGTCACCCTTTTTTAGCACATCTAGGATGTAGAAAACATGTGGTTTGTCTATCTGATCACACATGATGATGTGATAGTCAGGCTGTTTGTAGCCTCATTGAAAGGTAAGGAATTTTAGTGGTATAGAAGTCTGATACCGACATCTATTTCCAACTGAGATGAGATTGGAACAACTCTTTCTAACTTTTTTGAAGACAAGTATGATCACTTGTCTCTGGTGGAACAACTAACTATGATAAAGAGGGTTCCTAATGAACAAATGACTGATTTCAATATCATATTTCAGAATACTTAGGATAGAATCCATCAAGTGGTAAGACCTACAACCTAACATGCTTTCTTGTATTATCTAAGGGCTTTGAATAGTGAAATCTTGGTTATGATTCATTCCATGGGGGGTAGAACCTTACCTTCTTCTTACAATATTGCAAAAAATGTTAGAAAATAGTTTCATTCATGCAGGAAAGTTAGCTCCTAGACTGCCTGCACCCTTATTCCTAGAGATTTCTCACATGCCCCAACCTCCTGTTTCTCCTTGTTTTTTAGCAGAGTGATCAAATTTTTACATCCACATCCTATTCTCTCGTGTATTATAAGGAAGATGAAGAAATGAAGGCCCTGATTAAGAACTTGTCTAATAAATTTGTATCTTTACAGAGACAACAAGAGCAATCCTTTAACAATAATACTAATCCAGGGCATAACCAAAACAATCAACCCTAGAAGAACCAGTATGCAAACCAAATATATGGGCTAAACCAAAAAAATGATATATTGCATGCTAATGCACACTTTCCATTACAAGCTATTCCTCCTACACAACCTCTTCTAGCACACAATACAAGCCAAGAACTAATCCAGTGTAGAACAATATGGCTCAAGAGTCATAATGGTGCTTTCCTTGCAACATGCCTCATATTTAGTATCATTGTACCAATCCTACGTGTGTAGAGGCATACATGATACATGTTACTTACAATTGTGAACCTTCTACAAGCACAAGTGATCCTAAGAATCAAGAAAAACTAGGAGTTCATCCTAAGGCCAACCTTATGTTCTTTGGTGTCGAAGACTTCTATGTAGTTAATCAAGCTACAGATGATGCAAATGGACCGCATGCCTAGGTTGTTGATAACACAAGTTACAAGAAAAAAATTCTTGAGTTTGGTGCACAACCTTTAGTTCCTGTCATGCAAGTTGATCCTCAAGATAAATAAATGTAGCTAAGGCATCTAGTATTAGTGGCACACAAATTCTTACACACAAGGTTCCATGCAATTCTCTAACACAAGCAGCACATGTCCCTTCTTTGGTAGGTCAAGCCTCTGCACCTGAACAATTAAGAAAAGATTTTGTTGTGCCCCAAATGCACAAGTCAATGGGGCTCCCATTCAATATTGTGGATCATATGAAGAAAAAAAATGTGAATGTCACAATGTGGGATGCCCTAGCCATTCCATCTTAGTGCGACCTATTACATGAAGCTATGGTACAACTCTCGCGTGTTGATCCAGTTGTTCAAAAACTGTGCGTTGCTATCAATATTTGTCAAGAAGAGGAGAAGAAATTAAGTAAGGTTATCAAAACCCCACCCTTTTATATGTCCTTGATAATAGGAAAACACCTTGTGCACAATTTTATGATTGATTTAGGCACTAGTACTTTTGTCATGCGTAAGAAAATTGTTGATGACTTAGGTCTTAAGTATAACCCTTTGTCCAAAGGAGTCCTACAACTTGATGGCTCAACTGTTACCACTGTAGAAGTCATCAACGATCTTGAGTTAACCCTCCATGTATGTAAAATCCTCATAATAACTCAATATATGTCAATCATTGACTTACCTCCTTTGTTTACCCTATGTTTGTCAAGAGATTTTACTACCAAAGTGGAAGGTTACTTGTCTTTTGATTGGTACCATATGTTACTAAAGACAAGGTATGGTACTTGGTTTATAATAAAATATAAGCCAATTTTTTCCTATGATGTTGATTCATATGACCCGTCCCTTCTCCAAGGTCACTTCCTAATCCAAGAAAGCCAAGAACAGTTTAGAAGAGTAGCCTATTCCACTTGTTTTACCTAATTTAGTGATAGATGAGTGGGTAGAAAGGCACCACAAATTTGATCCATATGTTGAGGATCTTGAAGTCCTTGAAACTAGACTTGGAACTTATTGCATCCTTGAAGAAGAATTTTTGTTTTTGCATGCGCTCAAGAAAAATGAAGATAATTATGGTCTATGGAAGCTATACTTTGATGGATCAAGAATAAGAAATGGCATAGTTATAGGTGTGGTTATTATTTCACCCAAGGATGAGAGGTTAGTCTTCACACATAGATTGCAATTTGCATGCTCCAAAAATGTGGTAGAATGTGAAGCGATGGTGCATGGTCTTATCATTACTAAAAATAAACAAATTAAGGTACTGCAGATCTTTAGAGATATAGAATTGGTCATCCATCATGTCAAAAATAAGTGTGCTGCAAAGAATAATCTTCTCAAATTTTATAAACATAAAGTTTAGGACATCCTTGAGAGCTTTAATGCCCTAAATCTATAGGTGATACCAAGGAAAATGAACAAAGAAGAAGATAAAATGGCCATGTTTGGCTCACAATTCTCTTTAGCCAAGGATTTTATCAAGGGCAACATGCAACATGTCAAATGGTGATCATGTCATCTATCCCAGGAAATAATACAAGCTAAAATGTGTTTCACACTGATGCACAAATTGTCTAGTTCATCTAGAATGAAGTTGTGTTATCCTCAAGCATGCAAGCTGACTTGCATGACAACTATGGTAACCAAGTGATTCAACTCAAGAAAAATAAGTTACTTAAAGGTTTTGTCACCTTATATAAAATGTTTAGCCCCGATGATGAGTTCAAGGGTGATGAAAAGTATATACACGTGGCACAAGAAGATTGATCCTCAATTACTATTATGCGTGGCAAGGAATAGTTGTTGGGTAAAGCTTGTGCACATGATGAAAATTAGGCCTTCATCTCTCTCTGTTAGAAATACAACAACATATTTTCATGGGAGTATGAAGAATTAAAATTATTTTATCCAAATGTTGCTAAACACTCCATTAACCTTGATGCTAACAACAAGCCCATCATATAAAATCAAAGGCCAATCAATCCAAGGATAGATCCCCTTACAAAGAAAGAATTATCTAAACTCATTGAGGTGAAAATAATATTTCCAGTCAAGTATTCTACTTGGGTCAGGAATCTAGTTCCAGTGCGCAAGAAGAACAATGAAATCAAACTTTGTGTTGATTTCAGAGATTTGAACAAGGCATCTTTGAAGGATCATTAACCTTTACCTTCTATGGAAAAGATTTTATAGATTGTGGTTGGCACATAGATATTTTCTATGGGGTAAGTGCACCAAGTTGGGGGGCCAAAACAGGGTCTGAAGTGGACACATTTTTTTGAAAAATAAAAAACTTCCACTTGTACAACTTTTTTGAAATAGTTACACTCAAAATTGGAAGATGTTGTATAAACATGAATCGTAGAATTTTGAGTCTACTTTCTAAGCTACTAAATTTTATTGAAAACATATGATTTTAATTGGTTCAAATAACTATAATACCAATAGGTAGTCTTCTAATTTTGTTAAAAAAACATAATAGAGTGACTTTCGTGCCCCCCACCATTTTGTTAGCACCATTTAGTATTTTTGAAAACCCTTTGGTAGAAAGATAGCTAGGAGCATCTAGTTTGTGTTAGATTTTTTTAATATATTTTTAGTGAATATATATATATATATATATATATATATATATATATATATATATATATATTTACGATTTTTCTAGTACATAAAATTTATGTTTTGAAAAATAATGGAGCTCTGAACTATGCTTCCCCCTAACTACCTCAAAAACTATTGAAAATTTGTTTTTTTTTAAATTTTAATATGTATAGAATTAGTCGTCAATTTATGCCTAAAACATTTTTATTCAATTTTGATGAGTCAAAAAAAGATATAGATGAAAAAATATAGACATGTTTAAACTTCAGAAAATAGCTATAAAAAGAGCATAATTAGAAAATAAGTAATATGGAAACCTTATATTTGTTAGAAAAATTGTAAAATTATATTTATACAAAGAAGAAACTCTTGCTTTACGTTGTGGTATAATGTTTTGTAAACGAATCAATCATCTGATGTTGATTTATCATGGTAGAAAGTTGGATTTTTACATTTTCCTGTAAAAACACACGATTTGTTTTATGTTCTGTGCAGGTCCATGCCTCAGGATTGGGGATCCGAACCAGATCTCCAAGCCTTGACGACATGGGTTGGAAAAGATGAAAAATCATAACATGAATGTGTTATAACGTGCACGTGTTATAGTGTGTACACGTTATTCTTTGTTTATATATTATAGTCCCCCAATGTCCCTTTCATCTCTTTCATGGGATTTCTACATCCATTATGTCTGGTCTACAATTTTCTATACATTCTTACATGACTTTTTTTAGTAGTTCATTTTTTTCCCATACCCCACTAGTTGAATTTTTATAGTCATGGGAAATAAAATTCGAGCTAAGGACAAGAGGAAAGTTCAAGAACAAGACACTGAAGTAAATTGGAAGAGATGAGAATAAATAAATTCAAGAGAATGCATGAAAACATCGTGCAGGGAAAGGTACATATGCTATATCAACATGTAGATAATGTATTAGAAAATGAGGATGAAATACATAATGAAAATGTAGAGAATAATTATTTTTCAATGAATAATGATTTTGTAATGAATAATGATATTGAATTGAATGATAATGTTGGTATGGATGAAGAAATTGATATGAATCGAATTGTTGAACTTTTACCTGATAATCTAAATGTTAACCCTAAAATTTGTATGGAAATATTGAATGAAGAAATTAAAGTTGTTAATGAATCTTCACCTCTAAGAACGCATCCTTTCATTTTGTGAAGAAAACCAATTCACTTAATTGAAATTGATGAAAACATTATAAAACACAATGCCTAACAAAATTTCTAAAACAAATGCTGAGAAGAAAAGATAGTGGAATTTGGGATAGTTACTTTGAGAATTTAAATGACACACAAAGATGTCAATTATTTGTTACATTTATGAAATTAATTAAGATGAGACCTATAATTAAGACCCTGGGGTTAATAATATCTAATGTTGTCTAATCAAAATGTGTCAATTATTGAAAACATACATAAAGCATACCAAACTTTAGGTGGCAAAAGGTGCACCAAAGATGGTAATGTCTACATGATGTGTAGTAACTAATTATATAGTAAGTGATAAAATAGTTAATAAATGTTTGATTAGGAAACTAATATCTAGTGCTTTGAAGCTAAACACAAAAACAATAATGAAAGCAATAGAGAGACATAAATGTATTGAGTCAATTAATAACAATGACTATTGGGATTTCTCTAGCATAGACTTCCATAGAAAGACAATAATACATCTGATATTCTAAAATAATTAATTGTAAAATTTGGGAATGAGAACACAAGAGTGTCATTGAATAAAAGAGAGACAGTAAAAACAAGAATAGGTTTTCATCGTAATCATAAATCATGTGTGCAAAGCATTTCTTAGATATGACTCAAACACAATTGTTCTCTAAGTTTAAGAATGAAAACCCATAAATTAACACTGGCCAAATATTCTTTCAAATGAGAACATGTTTTTTATGTGAAAATCAATCACTCACGTACCACTTGTTATTGCAAACATCATGTTGAATTTTCAATGACATTATGATGTTTTTTGTCAAAGACGTCGTGCTTCACATACTGAAATCACGTTGTAGTGAGTGTGGATTAAATTTCCCACCAAAATGTTCAAGGGAATTTATTCTAACAATATTTTGTGAAAAATCAACTATACAATTTTATTATAACAAAACATGTTTCGATGGAATGTGTAATGTATGTGGTGGCTTGCCAAATCTGAAAAGTTGTATCCATGTATAGACTCAATAGGAAAAGAATTGGTTGGTGTCAGAAAATATAAATCGGTGGCATATCCATTAAAATATGGAAAAGAATCTCAGAGGTGTGAGCTTATTACAAAAGAATTACATGTATCATAATAGATGGTCAAATTTAGAGAGGAAATTGTTTATGAGTATGCAAGGCACACACATAGACCTCGATGGTTAGATGAAAAATTCAAGTTAAGCAAGGACACATTCCCACTTGGTACTATTGTTTTAGTAGTTGACTTCGCAGAGAATTACACATTGTAGCCACAAATAGAGGTTCAGTCTCAATATTATAACTCAGTGCAAGTTGTTATTTTTGTTTATATAACATGTATGCACTCTCTATTAAGCACTAAGAAATATCAAAAAATATTAAGAGAGTATCATTTCTACATCATTGATGATCAGACACATTCTACAGATTATGTATAAGGGTGTTTCCAGGTGTTTTATATGAACTTGAATGAGAGAAACATTAGTTTCAATCAACATTACATTTGGTCAGACAACTACACATCACATTTCAAGAATGCACAGATGTTTTATAGGCTAAGCATGATGCACAAAGAAACAAATTTACAACATATCTAGATTTTTACTGATTCAGGGCATGGAAAATGAGAGCATGATGTTGTAGGAGCATGTGTGAAAAGAGCACTTGTAAGAGAAGAGTTAAAATTCAAGAATGGTGCTAGATTTATAAATGCAAAAAATATTATTGATTGGTGCGTTAAGAACATGGGCCATGAATCTCAATAGAGATCAATGGTTCATAGATATTTTTGGTTTATAGAGGAAAAAATATGGAAAACTTCAAAGATTGTATAACAGTTACAGGATCAAGTGATATGCACTCATTCCGTAGTTCATATGCAAATTCTTGGACTATTTATACAAGGTACATGGTATGTTTTTGTATATCATGCATTGAATTTACATGGAATGAATGTGAGTCACAACAATGGGTGGACGAATGGAATTTTAGACCTCTAATTCCACTCGACATATATCAAGTTCCACGAGCATTACAACTTGCAGTGTTTTCAGATCAAATGACAACATCACCTGACTTTGACCAAGTCTCTGATTTAGTGCAACAAGGTACATACATATATGTACATGCCATTTTTTAGATTTATAAATTATTAAATGGTCAACTCTTAATGTATTTTAAATTTGACTTGAGTTTTACTTTGTGATGTAAGGCACATTTTTGTAGTTATTGTGAAAAAATTTAATGAAGATGGAACAAACTACTTCTTATCTCGTTGTGTAGAGGGGAAAAAAATTGACTTCCACAACCATTGATGGTGAAGACCTTGAGTATCCCACTGGGTTAGTGGTAGTCACTAGAACTTGGCTTCAACGATATCTTATCAAAAAATCAAACACTTAGTTGTTTAAAGACTATGAAGTACATCCAAAGATACTTCACTATTCACATTTGGTTCTTTCAACAAACATTAAATTGATCAAATATCGAGGTAGGCCATTAAACAAGAATCTGTGGAAGGTTCGTGAATCAAATCATGAAGCAATTCTTGCTACTATCAAGAGTAGATTTTATCCTTGTGGTTCATTGGATTAAATTTGCAAAGGTATGTTCTTCATGAATTTAATTTGAATATTTACTTTAATGATTTTGTTTAAATTCTGTATGATTTAAAATTCTATTTATGTAGGTTAGTGCTGCCAAAAAATCATCAACCTTCACATTGTTGGCATTCTCAGTAGAGAATATATTATTCTCAAAGGCAAGTGAAGCTAAGAGAAATTAAATATTAGAAAGGAAAAACAAACAAAAATTCTCATTTCACCACCTCTATTGTAAAAATATCTTTTTAAAATTCTCATTTCACCACCTATATTATTCACATGATTGGCAATGGAAAATCTTACATTGACTCAGACTACACTATTTCGTGTGTTTGCAAATAATAGGACATCGAGAGCACCAAAAGAAGATGGAAAAAAATAGCACAGGATTTCATAGAGGTTCCTTAGGTGGAGGTTTAGGATCTGACGGGACATCTCTAGGTGCCACAGAGTTTGAGTAATCACCCATTGAAAATATAGAGTGTTTTGATCTCAGGGCTCTTAAGGGACTATTCCTGGACAAGTTATCCCAGAAGCACGGGGAGCATAGGGAACCAAAAAGAGGCCTCTAATAGCGGTCACTAGGCAATTCAGACATGTTGACACAAATGGTTCGGTCCCACAAGCTACCATTTGCAAAATATAGCATCTGGTAGCCTTACATGGACTTAGACTACACTATTTCATGCATTTGCAAACAATAATACAACGAGAAAACCAAAAGGAGAAGGATAAAACTGAAATATGATTTTATAGAGGTTCCCTAGATGGAGGTTTTGGATCTGACAGGACATCTCTAGGTACCAAAGAGTCTGAGTAATCACCCGTCGAAGATATAACATGTTTTGGTCTCAGGGATCTTAAGTTACTATGCCTAAACAAGGTATCCCAGAAGCACGAGGATCATAGGGAACCAAAACGAAGCCTCCACTAGCATTCACCAGGCCATCCAGATGTATTGGCGTAGATGGTTTGGTCCCATGAGCTACCATTTGCAAAATATAGCGTCTGACCGCCTTACACTAACTCAGACTACACTATTTTGCACGTTTAAAAACAATAGGACAGAGAGAACACTGAAATGAGATGGAGAAAACTGACGAGAGGATTTCATAGAGGATCCATAGGTAGATGTTTATAATCTTATAGGAAACATCTCTAGGTGCCATGGAGTTTGAATAATCACCCATGTCAAAGATATAACATGTTTTGGTCTCACGACTCTTAAGGAACTATGCACCTAGACAAGGTAGCCTGGAAGCACATGGATCTTTGGTGTCTGAAATGACACCTCCCCTAGTGTTTATCTAGCCACGCCTGATGTGTTGGTGCAGTTGGTTCAATGCCAAGAGATTTTGTTTACAAAATATTGCATCAGATAACCTTACACTATTCTAGCATGCACTATTATAGCATGCAAATGATATGGGATAGAAAAATGTAGAATTATTATTTTCTAGAAACTCTGGGAGATGATAGAGGAAGGTTTCATGATGCTTCCTGCAAAATTTTTATTTCCAATTTAGGTCATTTTTTCAAGTTATATGAGTATTTGTAAAACATGACTTTTGTTCAAGGTTGTCTCACAAAAAAATACGATGTCTTCAACAAGTGATTTCTCGGACTCCATGGAACCTAGAGACATCTCATACAGATCTTAACACATCAATTTCAATGGGACCTTCTATGAAATACTATAGCTTTACACAAGTTTAACTCCATAAATCCATAATATGTTCTCTCATTGTCATTCGGGATGTGTTATGCCAATACGTAGCAAAATATTACAGTTTAAATCAATTAAGGCTTGCCAAACGCAATACTTTGCAAGGACTGAAGCTCTTGGTGCTTGAAATGAGTATGCCAACACATTGAAGTGGCTACATAAATGAGTGGGGTGAGTTATTTTTTTATGGAGGCACTAGAATAAACCTCTAGGTGCATCACTATAGCTACCACGTCCTTAACAATCAGTCCCTTAAGAGTGTTGAGACATGGGGATAATGTTATATCTTCGTAATGGGTGATATTTTACATATCGATTTACTATTGGTTAACCACTAACCACAAGATGGTCTTCGTCAGGACATACAAATCATCCATGTCTGGATGTGTCTTTCAAGAGATCCACTAACTCTCAAGAAGGTTTTAGAATGGAACCAATATCTATTTCGGTAGCTCTTGTTGTCATTATTGTTTACTAAACATCATTTTCAATACTACAATTTGAGATGGCACAAGGTAACTCTAGAGGACATGTTTTGATTTCGGAGGCCAAAGCTCAAGGTGCTTCTAGGATACGTTGTCTAGCCATAGTCCCTAAAGAGCACTTGATACCTGAAAGAATGCCATAACTTCATCTATGTGGTCGAGTAATTTATGGCAAACTCAGATGGTCACCTAGATATGTCCTCGTTCCTACATTGCCTCCTTCCTCCATGAATCAAGACTGCTTACTCACCAAATTGGATGTCTTAAGATCGGATTTACACCATCTCCATTCGGTTGATGCGTGTTCCTCCAAAATATTTTCTTTGGTACGTGAAGTACTGCAAAGTGGGGGTCTAGAGGTGGCAGCCCCCAACGGGGTGCTAGAAGTAATACCCCTTGCATGGTCCCAAGGAAGCTCCCTGGTGTCACGATCCATATCGTGACACCAGGGCATGTTGGTCGAGGGGCGGAGCCCCCAAAGCTAGTAATGGAGGTGTTTCTTTTTTGAATCCATCAAAGCACCATCATGCTTCTAGGCTACCTCATCTCAGAGGAGTCCCTTAAGACCCTTGAGACCAAAAAACTGACGTATATCTTCAACCAGTAATTTCTCGTACTACGTGGCAACATTTTAGATGTATCATTGGATCCAAAATCTCCAAGTTGACTATTTTGACAACTATATGAAATATCCTCTCATGACTTATTTGATCCAGTTAACAATAAAACTTATGGTGAATCTTGTTGTCTTAAAATTTTTTGCATCGACACGAAGTGAAATATTTATAGTTTGACTAATCAACTCATAAGATGACTGTGACAGATGTCAATAATATGTTTGAACATGGAATACCTATACACCTTGGTGCTGAACACGTCTTATGCTCAATGACTTAATATTGACTATGATACATCTAAAAATAATAATACTAGGGTGACAATGTGACAATTGTTTTTGGAGGCCAAAGCTACAAGGTGCTTATCATTAGCTATTCGCTATCTGGGCACTATAGTCTACTTAAGAGCCCTGAGACCATATAATAAACAAACCTATAAAAATCTTCGACTAGTTGATTATCTTAGATCTACTACCTATGTGACCAATCATGTTGACGTATTACATTAGAATTTTGAAATCTCCACATCAGGATCCTCTAAGAATATGCCAAACCGTCATGGTTTTAGCGTCCATCTCCTTTCGTTTCTCTCATTGTCCTATGTGTTTGCAAACACATGAAATACTGTAGTTTGAGTCAATGTAAACTTGCTGTCAGATGCAATACTTTACAAAGCCGGAAGATTTCAATGGCATTGAATTCTAATTATTCCAAAATCTTTAGCCATCAGCTACATATATGCCAATAAAGATCAGGAACTCAATTTTGTGAGAATCAAAGCATCCAGGTAGAAAGTCGGAGTCTACCGTCGTCTAGGCTTAGTCTCTGGAGAGAAACCATAATGACCAATGTAAATCCACTGATATGCAATCGTACGGGTGCTTTCCTCAGAAAATCTATGACACCTACATATGTCTCATCAGTATCCCTAACAACCACCATGTCAGGACCCTCATACAAAATTTCCAAATCACATTTTGTGGATCCATATCCTTCCATTAAAACAAGAAGCATTAGATCTTATTGGTCTGCAGCATGCATGAAATACTTCAAAGTTTGACCTGCTCGGTGATACCAGCTGATACAGAATGCAATATCTTTACACAACGATTAAGCATCTTGGATCCAATACCATACTGTGCTTCAATTCATGTTGGGGTGTGCTAGGTAAACACTAGTAGGAGGTTTCATTTAAGAGGTCAAAGCTCCAAATGCTATCTCAGCTACCTTGTCTGGGCGTAGACCCTTAAGATCCCTGAGTATCCAGAAAATGCTATATCTTCGATGGGTGATTTCTCAGACAACTCATTATACACACACTAGAATACATCTCTAGTTGACACTCTAGTTATAATTTTCCTAACATGTTAGGATCCTCTAGAAAATCCTCTCATAGTTTTCTCCATTTCCTTGTCGGTTCTCTTGTATGTCCTATTGTTTGCAAATGCATGAAATACTGCAGTTTGAGTCAGTTTAAGGTTTTTAGATGTGATACTCTACAAATGGAATATCTTGGAACCAAAATCGACTATGCACTAACACATTGGGGTGGCAAGGTAAATTCCAAGAGAGGTTTCATTGTCTGAGGCCACAGCTATCAGGTGCTCTCCGGGATACCTCGTTCTGGGCGTAGTCCCTTAAGATCCTTGATACTAAAACATGCTATATCTTTGATGGGTAATTTCTCAGACTCCGTGGCACTTAGAGGATGTCTCTTCAAATAAAAAACCTCCATGTTTCAACCCTATAAATGAAATAATCTCACAATTTTCTCCATATCCTTTCAGTTCTCTTGTCTGTTCTATTGTTTGCAAACGACGTGAAATACTGCAGTTTGAGTCAGTGTAACGTTGTCAAATCACTATATTTTTGCAAATGGTATCTCGTGTAACCAAATTTTCTATGCCAACACATCTGGGTGGTTTGGTTAATAGTATTGGAGGCATTTTTTTTTCATTTTGCCAAAGCTCCCCATGCTTCCAGGCTACCTCATACTAGGCATAGGCCCTTGAGTGCCCTGAGACCAAAACATGCTATATCTTTGACATGATGATTTCTCATATTCCATGGGTACCTAGATACATTCTCATTAGATCTGAACACCTCCAAGTCAAGACCCTATATGAAATCCTCTCACATTTTTCTCCATCTCCATTTAGTTATCTCTCACTTGTCTTATTATGTTTGCAAATTGCGTGAATTACTGTCAATTTGAGACAGTGTAAGGCTGTCCAGATGCACTATACTTTACAAACGGAAGCTCTTGGCACCAAATCGATCTATACCAACATGTCGAGGTGGCATAGGTAAATTCTAGTGGAGGCCTTTTTTTGGATGCCAACATCTCCTTAGTGCTTCTACGGGATACCTCATTCAAGGCGTAGTCCCTTAAGAGCCTTGATACCAAAACATTGACTATATCTTCAATGGGTGATTTCTCAGACTTTGTCGTACCTAGAGGATGTCTTGTTAGATCCAAAACCTCCATGTTAAGGACCCTCTATGAAATCCTCTCACTTGTATTTCTCCATCTCTTTTTGGTTATCTCATTGTCATATTGTTTGTAACGTGTGCAAGATACTGCAATTTGAGTTAGTGTAAGGCTGTCCAGATGCTATATTTTGCAAATGGTAGCTCGTGGGAATGAAACCGTTTGTGCTAACACATCTAGATGGCCTCATGAATGCTAAAAAGAGGCCTTGTTTTCGGTTCCCCACACTCCTTGTGCTTTTGGGATACATCGTCTTGGAATAGTCCCTTAAGAGTCCTTGAGACCAAAACATGCTATATCTTTGACAAGTTATTTCTCATACTCCATGGCACCTAGAGATGTCTCGTCAAATCTAACAACTTATCTAGAAGTTCTTTTCCAATGACTATATTTGCTTAAGAATTAATTTGATAGGGGAATTTTTAAGAACACATGGGAGTTATCAATCACCTAGTAAATGTTTCTTGTCTAGTTTTGAATGGGAGTTAGCTTGCCCTACGACTTACTGACCTTCCATTCATTGATAATCTATGCTACGATAAACCCATGGATGCTTTAAAAAGTACCTTCAAAAATTATAGGGGTAGTTATCAAGCCTAGTTAAGGCTGTGATGTGATTTCCAAATAACTTGAAATGACTATAAATTTAGAGGTAATAACATGAATTGGACATGATTAGACAATCGAGAATCCTTGAGTGTATGAAATCAGAATGTCATTGCATCTACAGACATTCTCAAGCATTGGAGTAGTGTATCTGGAGAGACATTCTCAAAATATCAACAGATGAAAGGCATTAAATTTTGATGACTCTCTTTGAACTATTGAAGCTTATAATACTTTGTAGGCATCCTTAGATTCTTATCCATGTAATAGGGGAGAAGACTATAAAGCATTGAATAATGTAGTAGGTGTATGATAAGATAGGAACCAATACAAAGAGACCATGAGCAAGAAGAAGCAAATGTAAGGTAAATACACATATACACATTGATTAATTGTATGAATAATTACTCAGATTAGGTAACTCTTTATATACATACATTATATAAATATTTATTTCTAAAGTTTGATTCGTATTATACATTGAAAATGCTAGTACATGTACATCACTAATAAATGAAAAAATAATCCATAATGTCTTAAATATTATCAAGTGCACATCATATTAGTTTCATGCAAAAATAATCTTAGAAATGCAAGGCCTCATACAAAAATATCGAGTTTCAAATAGTATTTTAATGTGCATAACACACACACACACACACACACACACACACACACACACACACACACACACACACACACACACACACACACACACACACACACACACACACACACACACACACACACACACACATGCCAAAATAGGTCATATACCATCAAGTTCAAATGCCATATAGGCGTACATACAATGCCATGCACATAGGCATACAAAAAAATGTCATGTAAGACACATATATTTCCTAATCATTAAAATTTATCCCTCTTGGCCTTGCTCGAAGAAGGCCCTCCCTTAGACGAAGATGGATATCTATGAGATGACTTTGGATCATCCGAGCTTGTGCTATGATTCCTCTTTCATTGAATACTTACCTGTAGTTGAACCTGTAAATGTAAAAAATGATTTTTTGTCAAAAAATAATTTATATATGTTTTCAACATGTATTTAAGACCATAGTAATGAAATTATTTACATAAATACACAAACTTATCGCAAGTTTTTGATCACGCCGAATCTACATCTCATGCTCAGATGAGTCTCCTAGAGTACGAATAGGGGTACGAAGATGATGAGATGAAGGAGTCTGTGACCTCGAAGTCAAAATAGAGTGGGTTAAAGTTCCCTACATACACATAAGATCACAAAATATAACATCATAATTATCCAAAATAGAACTAAGTACATGTATGTGTAATGACAATATTTTAACTAATTTTATCAATATATAACTATTTTTTTTACCCCACCACACCTATGAATCAAATAAACATGTCTTCTACCTATCGTAGGTAACTCCTGCGTATACAAAATGAAGGAAATTATTAAGATAATTTAATAATTATACAATAAAGGACATTACTAACATGTAATTTAACATAATATGAATTACACGAACAATTTAACAAAATTTACATGTTGTTTGAATACCTTAGTGAGTTGTTGAGCGAATGAAATTGTAGCGGAAAAACCTTTCTCTACTTGTCACAAAGATGGTGGGGTGCCTAGTGAACTCAACATCTTTATCAAACATGTATCACGTGAGTTAGATGAACATACAAGAACATACATATATTTGAATTCAAAATTTGTGTGTGTGTGTGTGTGTGTGCGTGTGTGTGTGTGTGTGTGTGTGTGTGTGTGAGAGAGAGAGAGAGAGAGAGAGAAATTTTTACATAATTAACATTCTAAATTACCTATGTGAATGTATGTGCATGCATAGTTCTCGCCACCTATGATCGGGATGAAGATGCCCCTCCCATGTGCTGTAATATTAATGCATGTACATGTACAAATAAAATTATCTCAAAAATTTAACATATATAAGTAAATAAAGTACTCCGATATTTTTGTAGCACGTATAATAAAACATAAAAAATAAATTTGAAGGTGACGCTGATGATTTTAATCCAAATGTCTCACTCAAAAAGGCATCTGACACAGTGAAATTATCATGTGCATCCCTAGTGCCAACTCCACCAACATCAGTATGCCTGAAAGTATCATCCTCGTCAGGCCCCAAACATATACTACCACATGATGAGAAAATATGTGGCCTCATACTAGTACTCCCTAAGGGAATACTTTGTGTACCTCCATGATCATCTGGCTCAGAAATATCCCACGTACATCAAACAAGGGTCACAGATAGCCCCTAAATTGCATGGAGTGTATCAATCTTGATTGTCTCCTTCACTTATGGAGGGAAAGTATTAGGGTGAGGGGCCTTTTGTGTGGGGACTCTACCCTCCTGAATAGGTGCATGTTGTGTACCTGGTCAATCTTGTGCAGATCCTTTTCCTTGGCCCTAGAAATCTCAGAAATCAAAAGAATTTGGGATCTTGTTGAGGATAAACTTGCAATAGAGTTTCCTTAGAAAGTATAGTGGCACCTCATTGTTATTGCAAGGTGGAAAATCAAACACCATCCATCATCGGTTCCAAAAAATATTTTTAATCAAATTATTATTGCACCAATGGATGGGAAACCATTTCCATGACAACAAAAAATGTAAATTAGTGTGGGGTCCGTGAATAAGCTGCACATGAGGTCTTTTGTATTTTATTTTTTCTTTATATCCTTATATGACAATTGGTTGGAATAATAAACCATACAACCCTCTTTTAAGATGTCCAACGATCAATTTTCCTTGTTTCTTTGTCAAATTGAGAAACGGACGCCTCTATTATGTTTGCAAGAGAGGCACGGTGGGGGTTTGTAGATTGTGAATCCCTCGTTATTTTGATTAAATCATCAATTTAAATATCATTTTTAACTATGTGGGATGCTAAATATTCTTGAATTCCCGGGGGATGTTGATCAACTATGAGAGGGTTGGGAGGGATGACATGAATAGAAGGGTTTTGGTTGTGGTTGATTCCCTTGACCTCAAATAATATCAATAAAAAAATGTATTCAATTCAAATTCTACTCTATAATTATCAAATTTCAATGTAATTTTGAGAAAATAATTGTTTCCAACTCTTCTCCGTGGTGCCATCATCGATCCAGATCTTCCTGGTGATCCAAAGATGATCATTTGAGCTTGAGATCCAACTGAATGACAAAATGTGAGGGCGCAGTTAAGCTCTTAAACTCATGGTTGAGGGAGATAGAATGATAGAGGATCGAGATTATTTTTTTATTTATAGCATACATAACACGTACGCGTTATGGTTTGGTAAACTCCAAACCTAAAAAATTAAAATGTGATTGTGTTATAATAGAATGTGTAAGTGTTTTTCTTTTTTTCAGGTTTTTGTCCACTTTTTGGCCCCCCAACTTGGTGCACTTACCCTATGCTGGATGAGTATTTTGGCTTCAATCAGATCCTGGTCAAGGAAGAGGATCAATTTAAAATGGAATTTACAACCAAGTGGGGGGACATATACATATCAGAATATGACCATTGGTTTGTCAAACAAAGGCATGGCCTTTCAGTGCACCATGGATATTTCCTTCAAAGGTTATATTAATGAGTTCATATTGGTTTACCTAGATGACATAAATTTATTCTCAATAGAGTGTGTGGATCACATAGCACACATGGAGAAAGTATTTGAGAGATACAAATAGTTTTAGGGTGTCTCTTAACCCCAAAAAGTGTAATTTTGTTATGGCGCAGGGAAAACTAATGGGCCATGTGGTTTCAACAGATGACATCACTATTGATCATGAGTGTGTTTCAGCCATCTTGGCTCTTTCCTTGCTGGCGCACAAGAAATACTTGTAGTATTTCTTAGGAAAAATCAACTTTGTTACACACTTCATCCCTAAATTTTTAGGACTAATAAGGCTCATCACCTTGATGCTCAAGAAGGATATAGTCTTCAGATGGACAAAAAAGGGAAAGGAGAGCTTAAAAAAGATCAAGAAATATATTTCTTGTGAGCCAACACTCATCAACCTAGATTATTCCATGGATTTCATCCTTTATGCTTATGGAGCTGATGCAAGTGTGGTTGTTGTCCTGACACAGGAAAATGAGCAAGAATTAGAGAAACTAGTGGCTTTCTTAAGTCAAGCACTGAAGTACTATGAACTGAAATATAGTCACATGTAGAAACATGTCTATGCCATCATGTGTGCACTTAAGAAGTTTAAAATTATGCTCACCACAAATCGTATCAAGGTGTTGGTTTATCACTTTGGTGTTAGAGAATTCATCATAAGAGTAGAGATTAGTGAGAAGAGAGAAATATGGATGACCAAAATTATGGAATATGATGTGACTATCAAAGCCAAAAATTTGGTTAGAGGTAGCATGCTCTACAAGAAGCTTGCTAAGGACACATGGAATGATCAAGATACTTCATTTTTTTCTAGATTAAGAGATCCCGCACACAAAACCTAAATAGAATAAAGAATATATCACATCATATTCTATCGTAAGTGATGATAGAATTCCTTCCTCTGGTGTATACTCTCCTAGTTTGAACAAATAAAAGAGAAGAAATTTGAGGCTATTGTCTATTCCATATGTTTTTATTGATGGCCTTCTCTTAACAATAAATCTTGATGGCAAGCTGCTAAGATGTATTGACAATGCACGGATTGACAAGGTGTTAGCATAATTTCACGATGGATTCTCTGGAGGACACTTCTCTTCCAAGGAAACAAAATAAAATATTATAAAGGCATGATATTTTTGGCCTACCTTGTTAACATACGTGCACAAGCTGGTCATGAAATGCAAAGAGTGCATGCTCTTTATAGGAAATAAGAGATTGGCAGTGCTTTTCCCTCTAACTAATCCAAATAGATCATCTTTTTGCGTAATGGGTTCTTGACTTCATAGGCATAATCAACCCTCCTTCAAGCATGGGGAAAAAATGGGTACTAACATCTATGGATTACTTCACTAGATGGATAAAAATTGCCATGCTCAAGGAATCAACCAAGTCATTCATCTTTGACTTTCTCAAGGGAATTGTACAAAGGTTTAGTGTTCATCAAACAATTATCTCCGATAATGCAAAAGCCTTCCTTGGTACAAAAAAATTCTAATAGGATGTTAAGCCTTATAATTTACTTGAATACCTCATCCAACTATTATCCTTAAGGTAATGTCTTGACAGAGTAAACAAATAAGAACCTTATCAGAATCATGAATATCAACCAAAGGCAGTGGCACAGAAAGGTCTTGCGTGTGCTCTGGGTAGAAAGAATCATAATGAAGAAGGCAATAGTCACCTCGTATTATAAGCTTTTATATGGTAATAAGTCTACACTTCCTTTGTCACTTGAGTTGAATTCATTAGCACTTTCCCAACAGCTAGAATTTAAAGGTGCAAACTAGAGAGCAATAAGAATGGCAGAGCTATTTGAACTTGAATAATCAAGAAACTCTATCATGATCAAGTTAGAAAAACATCAACAATCAACTAAGAAGTGGTTTGATAGAAAGGCTAGGCCTCAGCTTTCAAATTTTGGGACTTGGTCTTAAAATGGGATGCTAAAAGAGCTAAATCAGGGCACCATTCAAAGTTTGATGCACTTTGGAATGGCCCCATACATCATTAATTATCACAAGGAGGCTAACTCTTTTGAGTTGTCTCAGCTTGATGGGCACACATTATCAATCCCAATCAATGGGGTCTATCTCGAACCCTTTTATTAAGCTTGTTGCATCATTATATATATATATATATATATATATATATATATTAGAGTAGCTTTAATTCCTCCAAGTGTGTTGCATGCACACTGTTTTATTTGTACATAGTTCTTTCCTCTTGTGTGATCCTTGCACATGCTCTTTCATTGCTTCCAGGATACTAGTTATATTCCAACAATTATAAACAGTTTTGTAGGATTCAAAATAGAGTTCAAAAAATTTCATCAAGTGATTTCAGGGGCAGTTATTAAGGGTTACAAATTAGAAATTTTTATATACGCTAACTCCATTCCCAATGCATGTTCCAGGCTATTGATCTCTTTCATCTAGTAGGAATATGGCCCTAAAATTCACTAAACTACTATCTAAAATAACTCCCTTAGTTATTTTGACAACTTACATTCATATTCTGACTCTGAAGTTCAACACATCAGGTTGTACGCTCTATGGTTGCTTCCTCGACATAGTATTCTTGGTTATATCTCCTTGCATGCCCTTTCACGCTCTCCATTTTATTTACACCTTCCATATTCCCTTCTACTCCTTTATCTACCCCATCTTTCCTCATGCCCATGCTCGGCGCATTCACATCCCTCCTAGCAGTTCATGCACCCTTCACATGCACCTCATATTTGCTTCCCAAAATTAGCTAAGCCCCCTAACATTCTTACGTGCCCCCTTGCTTTCATGCATTACTTTGTAATTATTGCACCTCTTCTATATGTACCATCCTATAAGTATTTATTCCATTCCTCCCGCACACTTTACTTTTGGTGCGCATCTTTGTGATTTCTTCTTCAGTGTTTATTTCCTTTGCGCATTGTCGTGCCTTCCTCTACGCTAGTTTTTATACCCACGTGGAATATTAGACAATGAGTGTATCATAAATAACCTATCAAAGCACATCAATAGGGAGTCTAATCCTTTCAACCAACTAAAGTGTGACACGTGGTAGAAGATGAAAAAAATAGCTGATGAGGTGGGTTACCCTCCAGATCACTCAAGTTCAAATTTTAGAGGTATTGGGTAGGTGAAAAGATGGAAAATTTCTCTCATGCCATTAATGAAGGATCTAATTTCTCCAATCACCTGATTTGATTCATATCTTTCCCCTTTCCTTCTCCTGCATTCCAAAAAAACATGGAGAAGCGCATTTGATAGATTTGTAGGTGGATTTATAGGAATTAATTGATGGTTGTTGGTGGTTGAGTTTTTAGATCATAGCCTTCTCATAGCCTTCTCTCATCCAGGTTCATCTATAAATGTAAGAGAGTTGCTCATTGTAAAGGGTTTTCAGTTTGTATAGGCTTTGCCTTGTATTTTGAGATGCAGACCTTTATATATGGTATTTGCATGTGGATATCAACCTCACACGTCATTGTAATCGATTATGCATTTATGGAAGTAATAGAATTCTTGTTTTGTGGCTATTCTCTGCCTTAACTTGTTTTTATTCTTATTTCTTTCCTTTCATTCATCTTGTGTGTTTATTTTTTTCCTTCTCACGTCCCTCACATCTTTTTTTTATTGCGTTTCACAAAAACGATTGGGAAACTATGTTCTGGTCTATACTACATGTGTCTAGCCTTCCTCTGTGCATTTTCCTTAGTTTTCAATCAAATTTTATCATGTTCATCCCCTTTCTTTATGGTACTATCACCTCCTTAGTTTTAGTTTTCCCTTTCTGTATATCCTTCTATCCCTAGTCCTTTGGCATGTTTAGCTTAGGATTTCCATTTTATCATTAAGAGTAGCAATAGTATTAGAAATAGGTTAGAGTAACCAACATTCTTTGGAAGTCTGTCTCAAGTGAACAAGGTACCACAAGTTAGAGATAGTCCCATTATTTCCTTAAGAACTCAGTTTAACCTAGTTTGAGATGGGTGCAAGTTTGAGCTCCAACAGGAATATCAATAAAAGATAAGGAAGGATTAGAAACTATTCTAGATAAAGGAAAAAACCCATGGAAAGGATCAAATCAAAAGAATGGTGAGGAAAAAAAAGATCTTGGTGACCCCTATAATGGGGAAAAAACAATATTCAAGAAGCTTAATCTGGAAAGACTCCTAAGCACTCTAGAGCAGAGGTAGGAGGTTGCGCCTTTAGAGGAAGAAAACAATCAAAGAGGAGCAAAAAAGAATCACAAAAATATAAATAGTAGTAAGGACGTAATCAACATTGGATCACAAAGGGTTAAAAAAAATTCATAGGATTAACATAAGAGGCCTCAATAAATGTAGAAAGTGAGTGCAATATTTTGACAGCTTGTCTTTGTTTTTGCACTTTGCTTGATTTTTTATAGTTCCAGATAGTTTCTTATTTGTATTTAGACTGGATAGGGATTGGTTTTATGTTGTTTTTGTCTTATGCCCCATTTATTTTAGGTGTATGGTTTAGTTTTTACTCATGAAAAGTTTTATTATCATATCTAGATTATAGATCCTTTTGTAACAACGTAGGGCCCCTTCCAAAACCCCCATTTTATCAAATATCATAAAAAGACGTCCCATCATGTAGAGAGCCTACAACTTCACCATTTATGACACCTAAGGGGACCCAGTGACACCATTTTTCTATGAGACAATATATTCCCATGATGTAGCATCACCTGTACCATTAAAGGGAGGTGCAGGGTTTGGACCAAAAAGATCTGACATAGCCACTGAATAGTCTACTCTAAAAATTTCCCAAATTCTAGAGCCGAAGAAAGCTACAACTATATTTTATGCTTATGATTAAAAGGTTTTTGGTAAACCATGGTGAGCATCAAACCAAAGATGTATTACCCAGATCATAAGCCTAAAAACTATACCTCACAACACTCATTTGTCACTGACTTGGCTATCTTCCACCCTTAAAAGGTTTTTGGTAAATCATGGTGAGAGTCGAACTAGAGACATAGCATCGGGATCATAAGCCTAACACTATGCCTCATAACACACCTTCTTCACCAACTTAGGTATCGTCCCCCCTCAAAAGGGTCCTGTAAACCATGGTGAGAGTTAAACTAGATATGTATCACTGGGATCATAAGCCTAACACTATGCCTCATAACACGCCTTCATCACTGAATCAACTATCCTTCACCCTTTTTCCTTATTTTATCACTAGGATGAATTAATCCATCCATTCCTAAAATTATTTCATCATTTCTTCCCCCATCATGTTGCTCAGTAGATTAATGACATCAAAACAGGCCTCATGAAATTCACTCCTTGATGGGTTCTTAGGAATACATGAAGGATTTATTCCTTGTTTGAGCCATGAACTAAGTACTAGACCTTGCTAGATATGAACCAATCTTCACCCAATCCTATGAATAAAATTCCTTAGATACTATGACCATGTTATTAATAGTGGGAATCTATATGCACTAATAAATGCATTTTAGAGTAAGAATTGTGAGTATTGAGTTATCATTTTCTTGAATTGTTTTGGAATCAACCTCATAGTGTTGTGCACATGCCAAGACTAATATATCTCTTTGAATAGAAATTGGGTGAACACATTCTATGCATATCCCAATCAAGAATATTTTCTCCTCCACTAGTTCATGAGGTATGTCAAGCATTTTTTTCAAGTCTTCTAATCCATGTGGGTGACATCATTGTCTCCCACACTAGGGTATTCAATGATCAGAGTGGAAATGGGCTCCAGACCTTAATACTTGACCTTCAAGATGTAAAAAATAACAAGATATGGGGAATGTGAATTGACACAAGTTATTTGATATCAATTACAAGGATTTTTTATTTTTGGTAGGTCCTATGTAGGACAACAATTTTTAGTAATTTTTCACAATTTTAACCTTATGATAGTTTTTACTTATTTAGAGTACCATGGGTGCTGAGAATTTACTGTCTTTGGAAATTTACTATATTTGGACATGTGAAGCCTTAAACACTTAATATTTTTGGATTAAGGTCTTATGGATGTCATATTGCGACAAAATTGGTCTCAAAAATTTAGGTTTTACTTCAAGACCTTTTGCTCCAATTTTTGAGGTTTTTCATTTGCTAGAACTAAATAGATCTGAAAGGAAACTTCCCAAGATGAAAATTTGAAATGAATGCTGAAAATTACATAGATTATCAATGGAAATGCTCTTATAACCATATTTAATGCATTTTTGGAGGAGTGCACTGGTAAATTTTGATGGAAATTGGGTGCATAGATAATGAGTTATGAGAAATTCTCATTTTTGGGAGTATAGATGTATGCAAGAAAATATAGTAGCATGTCTAGTTAAAATGGAGGTTTGGGAGGGAAAGAAAACACTTTTAATTTTAAAAAATGACTAAGTATGAGAGGTGAGGAGAGTTAGTCATTTTTCTTACAATCTTTAACTCATGTTTTGACCTAATATCTCAACTAGAGTTAGTGGGTGGTTTAAGTGGAGTTACACTGGTTCAAGAGGGAAAAAGGGGACACAAGCCTAGGTGTACTTTATAATATATGGTGACAAGTGAAAACTTTTGGTTTAGTGAAAATGAGATGTAGGGGTTGAAAATTGTCTTATGGGTGCTTAAAATTGGTTCTTGATATGATCAAGAGATGATTGGTTGAATGGATTGATGGGGGTGCAATTTTTTGTCCCCCTTATCCCCTTTTAACTTGGTACAATCTAAGGGGACAAAAAGGTGAAAAATTATGCCACGAGTCCAAGTATATGAGAGGGGGGAGTCAAAATGAAAGTTTTTAAGTGCCTAGGTGAAAAATTTGGTATCTCCAATTTGTGAGAAGTTGGCTAAGATGTGATTCATAATTTTGTGTCCCCTTTGCAACTAGGGACAAAAAAGGGGACATATCATACTCAAAAGTGTGCCAGGGGGTCAAGATAACTTGAAAATTGGTCCTGACAACTTGATTCTCTGGTCTTCCTTCTTCTCCTCACTTCCCCTCCTGCTTATTCCTATTCCTCCTCCACCTCCCACATCTCTCCATCCCTTTTTCGCTCTCTTTTATATCCCCTCTTCCAGCAAGTGGCCAAGTGGTTCTATTTTCAAAATACCAATCAGAAGAAAAAGGGTTGATATCACTAATAAGGATGTGTTACTACCTAATCCTCCCATCATGAGAGAAGGTGAATTTGTTTTGGTGATTTTTTCCATTGGTAATAAAGGACTTGAAGAGCCCGAGAACAACTTGGACTAGAACTCTCATTTGGAGAAAATTAAATCTCTAAAGCATAAAATTGAAGCTATTAGGCTAAACAACATGGATGACATTGTTGACAAGAAGACTTTTTTATACTTTCTCAACTGGGTTAATAAGATGGAGAAAGATATGGAAGGGATTAAGACAAGCAAGTGACATCCTCAACATGCATAAGAACACCTTTTATTTCCTCTCCCTTTTCATATCTCAATTTGAAATCCTCGGTAAGGATAAAACCAATAAGGGAACAACTTTTAGATATATCAAGAAGAGACTTAAAAATGTTAAAAAGAGATTTTAGAAGCTCATGAAATAGTTTGGTTTCCCCTTGCTTTTGAAGGTGTTTTGATGGTTTTTGTATCTCAACTATGAATTTAATAACTTTGTGTTGATTTTGTGCTGACTTCATGATGATTTTTTTCTGTTGTTTGAATTTTTTCTCCCCAATATTGTTTTGATTATATGGTTTCTATTGTATAAATGGGCTATGGCCTTTTTTCTACCTAGATAGGAACCCATCCAAAAAACCTTTACCCTTATTAAAATAAACACCTCATGTCAAATTTTCAAGTTAATGGGGAGGGGCACACTTTGGTGTCCCCTTTTTCCCTTTTACACCAAGGGGACACTCCAAGGGGATAAATTTTCCTCAAATCCCCGTGCATGCCATTTTGGGATGTTGATGTCACATGCCAAGTCCAAATCAAGACATAGAGAATGATTTGTCTCCCTTAGGAGCATAGAATGGTGTTTCGGGGTAAAAAATTATATTATTGTGACTCTAAAACACTTTTTGAGATAATTAAAATAACTTTCAAGATCCAATTCTTCTTGATATTTCATTTTAGGGTCTATTTCATTCTTGACTCAAAGGGGCAGCTACAGTGTCTTGGATTATCACATAAAAATTTTTATCTCGGAGAAAATTTGATGTATCCGTCATGTAGAGGATTCTAAGAAATTTCCAATGACTACTTATTTTCCTCCTAACTCCTCCTGAAGCTCCCTAAAACATCCAGAGAAGTTATTTTTCACCTTTTTAGCCTTCATTCCCCGTGCCCAAAAATACCTGATCTTGTTCAAGTTGTTCTTGACTTTAATTTCTTCCATGTAAATTTTCCCTAAACTACCTTAAACAACTTCATTTCTCTCAAACATAACTCCTTAATTATTTAATCTTCCTTTTAAGCCTCTGGAGGGTGTTTTCTAGTTACACGATGACAAAAAATAGCCCTTTCTAGGCCTCCGGTGGTGGTAGTTGTTCTTCTTGAATCTCAAGGAATTCATCAATCACCTTGGGAATATATCCTTGCACATTTAAACATATTTGAGAATATTATTATAAAATTCCTCTGAGCCAGATTGAGGGTGAAACTAAGGATAGGATGGATAAAGAAATGGTTCACAGTGACTGAGAGAGGAAATTTTTAAGTGTTGGCTTAGTTGTCATAGCCAAAATTTTCAATTTTGCATGTTAGGCATTTAGCATAACAACACAATGTTTATCTCTTGACAAGTGGGATATATAGTTGAGTTTTGTTTTGATTTTTAGTTAGAGAATAAATGTCTCCCCAGGAATATATCCACATTCTTGGTGGATTGAATGAGTAGAATAAGGGGATGAATTCTATAAATATTATTATAAACACTCATGTTTGGTTGTTGGAGACAGGAAATCCTTTGTCAATCTTTGAACAAAAAGAGAAGCATATTTATCAATATCTTGGTAGTGCTTGTGGAATTTATTTCACCTTATTTCAAAATGGGAATAAACACCAACTCACCTCGAGGAAGAAGGTTAATGTAATGTAGTTGTTGTACTGATTTTATTTCCAACATTACTACGCTTTTAGTTGTTATTTTCAAATTTCCATTTCTATAATATTGTTGAGTTAAATTTTCTTTTAGATAAGTTACACTTTAGTTTATTTCAATTCCTTTAGAAAAAATATGTCATACAAATTATTCCTCCTCCCTATTGTATGAATCCATTTGAAACCACTTGGATTCGACATTCTTTAGGATTAAATGATGAGGACTACAACAACCCTCTTAATTTTCTTATCTTTACACTATGTTTTTTGTCAATTCTATAAATAGTATTCAATCAAAGAAGAATAAAATATCTAATACTTAAGACAAAGTTTTAATTTATATGCTTTTCTCTCCTATCCAAAATTATACAAAAATGTTAGGTGGGGTATAGTATTCGAAAACATGTATGGTCCTGCCCCTTCTTAATCACTGACTCTAATTTAAATTATAAATAATTATTTGAGTTATTTTATCTTCTTAGAGTCATCCTTATCATAATATATCAACTATAAAATACTATACAAGAAATTCATTTTCATCTTATAATTCACTTGGCATTCTTACAAGCTATTATTGCACATATCATTCCATGAGAAATCAAAGGATTCCTAAATCTTTCTAAATCAGTTGCACATCATCTAGGGAATTCCATAAGACAAGTCTCAAGCACTAATCCAAGTCAAACATTATAGCTTCATCCATCTACAAGCATGTAAATATCATAGATCCATGTGCTAAGAAATATAAAATTCAGTCCAAACACTATACAAGGGTTTCAATAAACACAAGGGTTAGGTTGGATAATTGAGGCACACCATGTCTTACTATTAACATACTTGGTAAAATTTGTACTATGCAGTTAGTTTTCTATCTTAGTCTTAATATGCATGAGAAAACCCCTAGAGGGTTGTTTAGATATACAAAATTTCACACACACTTATAAGAACTACATGAGGTTTTATTTATTAAACAAGGATATATAGTGCAACACTTAGGTTGTGTAAAAAACTACGATTCTAAACACCTAGTTTTGTTTAAATTCAAACATATCCACACAAAAACATGGGAAAGTTCATGGAAATGGGGGACCAAAAGGGGGTCAAAAGTGGACACATTTTTCCTAAAATTAGCGAAACCTAACCTTCATGTAATAATTTGGCATGCATATGCTCAAATTTTGACAAATTAATAAGAATAAGTATTATAGAGCTCAAAATCTAGTTTCTAAACTACTATTTTTTTGAAAATGGTGGAGATTAAGAGGATAAATTTTTTTTGCACACACAAAGTAGATCTATATTTGTGTCAAAAAGATAAGAACCTAGTATGTGTGCACCCCCCCTCATTTTTCGAGTTCTATAAATTATTTTTCAAATCCCTTTCGTATGAAATTAGATAATACCATGTACGATGTCCCATTAATTTTTCAAAATTTTTGGATCAATATATAATTTTTTACTAATTTTTAAAGTTCACACATCCCAAAAATGAAATATTTGTGTGTACACCCCCATAAATTTGAGAAAAATAGTCAATTTTTTGTTTTTTTTGATGCATGTAGAATGGGATTTAGACTAAACCACTTTTTTAAAAAAATTGGATGAAAAAATCATAAATTGTGCACCAAAATGTATACATAGGTTTTGGAAAGAAAAAAGGCACTAGTAAAAGAAATTATGGATGAAATCCTTAAACTAATTAGATTTTAGAAATAACTATATTGTCACCAAGGTAAAATTGATATTGACATCGTAGTATAATTTTATTTTTAATATTATGTTGTAACACATGAGATATCTGGATGTACAGGTGAGATTTTGATGTTTTTTGTGAAACACAGATTTATTCATAGATTACATAGTCCTAACCTTAGGTTAGAATATCTAAGGAAAATCCAAGCCTATGGATTGATAATTTCAAACCCAAAGAAGATGAAATTCTCTCGCGTTATAATGTGAGCACATTATAATGTGCCCATGTTATACCGTGAACGTATTATAATGCACTCACATTCTTGTTAGAAATGTGGTATATGTGCTTTAGGGAAGGGTATACTTACTAAAATAAATGGTATAATTTTT
Organism: Taxus chinensis; assembly: GCA_019776745.2. Lineage (NCBI taxonomy): Eukaryota > Viridiplantae > Streptophyta > Pinopsida > Cupressales > Taxaceae > Taxus > Taxus chinensis. The sequence goes on along the minus strand of CM034151.1, from coordinate 546,384,745 downwards.
TCATTTATTAATATTTATAATTTTTAATTTTTAATACTTTAAATTTATACTAGTAAATATAAGAAATTAGGGTCACTCTACACCTTATGGAACTAGTGTCACATCTCCATCAGTCACGATTTAGAAGATAGTTTTTCATATTCTAATATGGTCAATACATCGGTATTTTTTTAGGATTTCAGCATTCATCCTAAAGCTTTTAGTATTTAAATTATATAATTGATGTCTATTTTGGAAAATAATATAGTCATTATCTAGGTTTTGGGGCCTTTTGGATTGTTTAGTGACATTTGTAAGAGTGTTAGATGTGTCAAAAAATAGAATTTACAAATCTCACAACTCCCAAAGGTAGAGATAATTGATAGAATGTATAGACTCATTAGTTTTCCCATGAACATGGAGTTGAATCCCTAATTTCATCTTAGAATATGGTAGAATCATACAATGGATGAGTACCTACTTTACAAGCTTAGGGAATGCTTCTTTGAGAGGACCATTCGAGCAATTTTCACAATCAACAATATAAGGGAGTGACCTTGGTTCCCATATTGGCATTTCTATAATCCTTTGATCCTTATAATATAAATTAACAATAGTAATGTGTGGGAAAGAATATGATCTATCTAAGGACCTAATAATATCTTTATTTGTTCAATAGAATAATAAGATGAAACTTGAAGATTTAGAATCTAAAAGAGTGAATCACATCGATATATGTATAACACTCAACAAAATTTAGGGTAGGAGTAGGTAAAAATGTGTAAAATATTCCACACATTCATTTACTTTCTATGGAAAAAGAAACTTAGGAATTTCATCAAGATTTATGTTAAGTAAATTAGTTACATTATCACCCTAGTGTAGGAGTAGGAAGGTTGATTCAAGTGCCATATACTTCACAAGCAATCAAATTGACATCAACATTAAGAGAAATGATTTTCATATATCCTTTTGTGTTTTTACCAAGAAACCCTTGAAATAATTTCATATATGGACAAGACACCAATGAAATAATTTTTTCATTACAAAAAATATATTTGGTGAAATCAGTACAAGAAGGTGTTGTCATGAAAAATGTATGGCATAAAAAATTGAAAATTTGAGCATGAAAACTAAACCCACATTTGAATCTTTCACTTCCCAGTTAATAGTGCATCCTTCCTCTAGCTAGCCTACCTCATTACCAGTATCAACCTGGCTCAAAATAAATTATAAAAAGGTTTTTAAGTTTGTTTTAATGTGCATGGATAATTAAATATGATGATTGATGAGTGTAGTGTGACTTGATGGAAGATAACTTCCTCCTGAAGCCTAAAAAGGCCATTATGAGATAATCAAACACCCTCTAGGGTAGTTCAACAAATATATTAAGCATCTGAAGGTGATTTCAGGGAATCTTGGAAGTTTAGAAGGAAATTTAGGAATATTCGGGAAAGGTTTACTCTTTCAAGGATAATTTGCTCTATAGTTTTTTTAGGTATAGGGAAAAAAAACTCTAATGGTGAAATATGACTTCTCCGGATGATTTTGGGAGCTTCATAAGGAGTTATGAGGGGAAAAAATAGGCAATGGAAATATATATGAATCTTATACATGTTGGTAATATCCATTTTTCTCTAAGACTTGACATTTTTATGAATAATTTCAGCCACCCCTTTCAGTTTTAGAAAAAAAATGGCCCTAAATTTGCAAGCTTTAGAGAGATTGTCACCACATGGTGATAGGTTAAGATTTGTAAATGTTGATAAGTAACTCTAGAAATTGGTACTATCATAAATATACTATTTTTTACCATGGGTGAGGATATCATGAGGATGGGGAAAATTTTGTGAGTAAAAAACACCTTCCTAACACCCCATGTTGTGTTTTTGAGTGACAAAACTTCTAACATGAAAAAGTGGTAAAAACTGAGTTACCATGATTTTAAATCATGTTTCTAAAATCTCAAGTGATGAATTAAGTGTTTAGAAACATTGTTATGATATATATAGTGTGATAGAAATATGATGCTCTCTTCTAATTACAAGGCAAGATCGAGGATCACTCTCTTACACTTATAGGCCTCCACGATTAACCAGTGATCAAAAATCAACTCCATGATGCTCAAACCATTTTTTATTATCTATCACTTACTTAAATAGGAATTCACCATGTATATGGAAGGATTTCTCATTGAATGATATTCTTGTCATGTGGCCACCTACTGGACTAAAATGAGGTGGTTGCAATGTCCTTCCTCCTTTGAATTGTGATCACACTACAAGGTTTGAATGAATGTTTAAGAACACTACCAAGTGAGCGACATAAAGTGAAACTTAGATTATTTTTCATTCTTACATACATGGTTCTCTCTATGAAGATCATCATCTTACCCCTCTTGGCTCCACAATTCTCTTTAGATGGAATCAACTTTAGGATACTCATACACCTATTTTCTCATATACCTCTCATGGATATAGATGATGTCTTGATCCTTCACACATGATGGTCTTGAATGCCTTAGTAAATTTACTATATCATCTTGGTTTGCTCCTTAAATAGTTTTGAGCATGATGGAAGATTCAATATATAATGATCCTCAACTTACTCTATGAGCTTCCCATTTCATCTTTGAACGTGATGAAACCCTTTTTAGCTTCAGAATTCACTTCCTTGACCAAGGTTTCACATGAGTGGAAACATGGTTATAGTATCTAGACACATATTTTCTCAATTTCTCCTCATGTAAATAGGTTTCCTCCTCTATATGGAAGGATTGATCATTGAATGAGACTTGAAGGAATGTTTGAGGGTGAGCTCCATCTTCTTGAACTCCAACTACATTGAAGAATTGTGAAATCCACTCCTTCAATTATAATATGTGAGGAAATTCCAACTATTGATTAAGTGTTTAGAAACAATCTCAATAGATATGCACAGTTTTTGAGCTCGAGATGACTACCATCACTAGTCATGGTGATCCTTTCTCATCATGCTTATGATGATCATTCCCTTGATGAATTCAATTTCAATGAGGTTCTTGATGTTTCATATCCTTCACCGACCTCATGATTATCCTGATGACACCCGTTATCCAAGTGTCTGTCTATTACACATTTTAATGCATATTTTTTCCTCTAAACTCATTCGGGAACTCTTGAAATGTTATATAAAATAAAACATTCAATGTTGAACATATCATTCCCTGAATACCCTCCATTGAACAGATGGATCTTGAATGATATTTTATTTCCTAAATTTTCCTAAATTACTTCAGACACCTTCAATTATCTTCAAAATCACCCTCATATGCTTTATAATTTCCTGAAACATTCGTAAAGTGTGTTTACCATCTGAAAAATGGATAAAAAATTCCTTTTATCCCTCTGGAGGAAGTTATATTTCACTGAATCTTACTAAATTAATTTATCACCTTGGGTAATCATCTTTGCACACTAAAAAAACTTCAAAAAATTGTTAGGAATTTCCTCTAATCCATGGTAAAGGTTGCATTAGAGCTCAAAATTGCACCCTTCCCTGATTCATAGACAACCCAAGATTTTAAGGCAACATGGGACTGTATCTAAGTTGTGGGACTTTCTACTTGAGACAGACCTCCAGAGAAGGTCAACTTCCTCTACTTATTACTAATGCTAAAGTACTCTTAAGGAAGGAAATGTAACTATCTAACTCTACTCTATCATTGTAAGGGACCAAGGTGAGAAGGAGATGTATAAAACTAAAATCCCAAACTAAGGGAAGGTGATAACAACAATAAAAATTGGAAAGACACTCTTAAATGAGGGAAAATTGAGAAAAATGGAGGATAGGGTAGACATGAGAACCACATTCCAAAACAACATTCAAACCACCATTTCCATGGAGAAAAACAGAATCAAACCCTGCAAGGAGAATAAAACATGCACAATACACCTGTAGATGCAATGAAATGAAATAAAATGCAATGGAACACAAGCTAGAGTAGATAATAACCAAAAAACATGAATTTTATTGCTTCAAATAGATGCAAAATCCATTACAATGAAGGAGAAAGGAAAGGATCGCCATGTAGATATCCAAATATGAGGCATGCAACTTAAGAACACTTGTGCAACACTTCAAAATGATTTACTTGCATTCTAATAGTATCTGAAATTACAAATGAGCATCATTTTACAATATATAGAAAATGGGAGAGAGAGAGAGAGAGAGGAGGGAAAATAGAGGGAAATTCCTCCATCTCTTGGCCTCCCTTCGTTCGTCGGCTCAAACATTGATATGGAAAACCTAAGGCTCCATGGAACCATTCCATTTGTTCTACCAAAACCCAAACCACTTGTAAAACTAACTCCTTTCCCCCTCGCAGTAGTCCAAATAGCCATTTGGAGATCACAAAAATCTAAGGAATTATTCCCTCATCACTCAAAAACCCGTAATATTTGCAATACACTATTTTTTTTTTCCATTTTGATGAATTTTTCTAAGTTTTTATGCTTCTAAGGCATGTAAGAAGGGAGAGGAATTCCCTAAAATGAATGCAAGTGCCCCAAAACATGAAATTTATATGTTTTCTCCAGCTTCTTCAACTAGGCTCCATCAAACTAGCTTAGTCTAGATTTTTCATGTTGGAAAATTTGTTAGATTGAAGAGATTAGTGGCCTTGAAGCATCTATTGGGCATGGAGTCAGCCTGATATTTTCAAAACTAATTTGACACTTGAATATCTCACCCCTAAATCCACTTGAAGTACTACCTAGACCTGAAGATGATATGTTATGTTCGAACTAATCATTTTCATTATAATAATTTATTTAATTAAGTTTAATGAGAGTGGAAAATTGTCTTGAATCTAAAATTTTATCATTTTTTCCTAAAATCTATGAAGAAACTGATCAACAATAGCCCCATCCTCAAATGTAAACAAGCTTGATTTGAATTTTGTTCAGATCCTCCTTGAAATAATCTTAAAAGTTTATTTTAGTTTCTCTCCATTTTTTTCTCTGAGATATTTACAACTGATCCTTAAACTTTGAAACTCTTTTCACCACATACTCTCTCTAGAATCCTCCCATGGAACACTGTGTAATGGAAAATCCGCCCAAGGACAACAAAACATTGATTTCTAGGCAAGGATGAAGCATTGTAGAGCTTTGAATTGCATGATGATTTTTAAATGGAGTGCATGCATTTGAAACTACCCCAAAACCTTACTTTCACCATGAACTCTTCTTCCTGAACTGGATTGTGCAACAACAACAAGGCTAGAAAATCTTTGTAAAAAAATAAAAATCATACATGTTCAAAGTGGAAACATGCAAAGTGTGCTCTATGCATTTTTTTTTTTTGAAATAAAACCTAAACTAACCTTGTCTAACTAGAGGCAAAGGAAACTTAAACAAAGCCTTATATAGGCAGGGAGAAGTAACTTCCTTTCCTTACAAAATTAGACCATGTAATTGATTTGATAATGGACATGGTATTTAATGAGATTGGAAAACTATTGTAAATTTGTTCTCCCTCTCTTCTCTTCAAATTATTATCTGGAAATAGAATAAATACCTCTTTTAGTTGCTATGTATTTGGATTTGAGAGGCATTGTAGCTAGCCTTTGGTGCATTAAATTTTGTCCTCATGCTCTGAAGTGAGAATGACCACTTGTAACTTCTTCTTTGGCTCTAAAATAGACATATATCTGATTGGGAACAGACTGGTCCTTATTTTTTTCCCATCTTCTTTTCTTTTCTTTCCTTTCCATAGATAAACTTTCTTTCTAGCTGATTTGAGCCTTGTTCTACTTCCACAAACAACTTTGTCTCCTCCATGATGATTTCTAATTTTTCAATTGATTCACTGTGTCTCTCCTCATCCTCAGACATAAATATTTAGAGATTAAACTCATCCAAAAAATTATATTCTTGTAAGGATGAAAGGTAAGAAAGAACCAAAGTTTTACCATTAAAAGAAAGCAGGAATATTTTAATGATCTATTCTTCATTCAAAACCTTTGAATCTGATTTATCCTCTTCCATGAGATGAAGCTCCTTCTGAGAGGTTGTAGAATCTAAATATATTTTTTGTAGATCAATGCAATCCTCCAAAAATGCATCAATTTCTAAACATACAGGATAATGGGGATAATTACATTCAAATGGAACATATTTCTCACTTGGAAGCTTCTCTTCCTTTGTTTTTTACCCTTTAGTTTGAATTTCCTTAAGTTCAAAATTTTCAATCAAAATAGGAGGTATTTTTGCAATGGTATGGGACACATCATCAATTATTCTCTTAGATTCAGTCCATTATTCAATAATTATTTCATGATTTTTAAAAATTGGACTCACCTCGGTTGATGTTGAAGAAATTAGAGAAGGATGACTATTAGGTTCTTGATGATGAACCTCTTTGGGCTCAAACTCATGACTCTAATCTTTGAATATTTTAATTTGAACAACTCTATTTGGTTCCTTCCCAAATTTCTCCTCCAGGCCTTTATGTGCATCCTGTTATCTAGAAGAATGAAGCTTAACCCTTGTTTCCATGAAAGATTCAAGATCTTGTTTAGTGAGGAATGGATCCTTAGGAAACCAAGTAATTGGGAACTTAGTTTTTTGTTTAATATCTAGTAATTCTTAATCTACAAATGATTCTTCATTATTTTTGGGCTATAAATTTTATTTTGTAAAATGGGAGAAGGATTTAGCCCTTGGCTAAATTTGAAAATGTTCGAATGGTGGAGGAGGTGAAATATTTTACTATAGAGGATATGGGGGTTTGGGAGAGAGTATGGAAAATAAATTAAGGTAAGATGGGAGGGAAGGATATGGATAAGGGGAATACTCAATGGGAGTAGTCAGAATGTTGGGAACATGAAAATTAGGTTGAGACATTCTTGGTTAGGAAGAGTGGAAGGGAGGCTATGAGATGGTAGTATAGGATTTCCCCATTAACATGGTTTCCTAACACTAGATTGATGATCCTCCATTAACTCAGCCCATTCTACTATTTGATGTGTGATTTCAGACATAAAATCCAACTTCTATTGAGGGATGAACCAAATTGGAATAGGTCATGTCAATGGATAGGACTGCCTAAATTTTTTTTTGAATGTATTTATTAAACAAGTAGCTCTAAAATACACCATTATTGCCTCCATTCTTTGAAATTTCCTATGGAAATCAACCTAATCCATGAGATTTCCACAATCACCTACATAACCTTATTCTTTAAAAATGTTTTTGTTAATGGGATAACCATATGGATTAGTGGGGTTTGGGTCATTTGCATATTCATCATCATAGGGTTGATAAATCTGATTTGTGGTAGGATTTTGACAATATGGGGATGGAGGGAAATGATACAACTATTGGAAATTAGGATTCCAATGAAGGAATGAATTCATGATTTCACAAATTCATGAGAGAGGAATATGAAATTTCAAAAAGAAAGGGAATAGAAGAGTAAATGGATAGAATAATGAAGAATTTTTTTTTTGTAAATGATAATATGGGTTGGTTGAACCATTGGAGTCGCTAGATGTGCTTGAAAATTACTCCAAAGTCTTAAATATCACCAAGATCACATCAAAATTGATGAAATGGAGTTTTAAAGTGCTTTAATCTTGTCCCACCGGGTGTGCCAGAACTATTGGAGCTCAAAATTGCACCCTCCCCTGAGTCATACACAACCCAAGATTTTGAGGCAACATGTGATTATCTCCAAGTTGTGGGACTTTCTACTTGAGACAAACCTAAAGAGATTTTTGGCTTCCTCTACTTATTCCTAATGTTAAATTACTCCTAAGGAAGGAAATGAAACTATCTAACTCTAATCTATCATTCCAAGGGACCATGGTGAGAAGGAGATGCACAAAACTAAAATCCTAAACTAAGGGAAGGTGATAATACCAAGAACAAGGGGAAAGAAACTCTTAAATGAGGAAAAATAGAGATAATGAAGGAGGATAGGGAAGACATGAGAACCATAGTCAAAAAAATCATTTAAACTACCATTTCCATGGGGCATAATAGAATAAAACCCTACAATGAGAATAAAACATGCATAATACACCTGGAGGTGTAACGAAAGGTAAGAAAATGCAATAGAACACAAGCTATGGTAGATAATAACCACAAAACATGAATTTTATTGCTTCAAATATATGCACAATCCATTACAATGAAGGAGAAAGGAAAGGATCACCATGTACATATCCGAGTATGAGGCATGTAACTCAATAACACTTGTACACCACTTTGAAATGATGCCCTTGAATTCTAAGAGTATCCAACAGTTCAAATGAACATCATTTTACAATATATAGAAAATGGGATAGAGAGAGAGAGAGATGAGGTAAAATAAAGGGAACTTAAATTTACACCTTCAACCACCAACAACATGCATTAAATTTTTGAAAATAAGTATGGGAGCCTTATAATACCATTCCCCCATTATACTTTTCTTGCAATAGAAATAATGACACCATACTTCATCAAATGTGGTGCTTGAGCTATCTGGAACTATATATTTTAATGTTAGGATTTTTTTCCTCTTTTTCACCCACTTACCCTAACCTAAATTAAGAAATTCATTTTTCATGGTGTACAGTATGATGAGACCTTTCCAACAATACCAATTTTATGAAATTTATATAAACTGGATGAAATTTGTGGCCATGCAAATTTTCGGGGCTCGAGAGGAACACAAATTTATCTATGCTTCTCCACACTCCACAATAATGCATTTTATGTTTTTGGTGTGGGGTGGATTAGATGATCAAGGAACTCACAACACTATGGAATGGTTCCTTTTGTTCTTGCAAGGAACAAATTTTCTCTAATGTTCATTGGTTTTATGTTTTGTAAGTTATTGGCCTTTAGGTGGAACAGTTCTACCCATCCCCTTTGTTCCCGCAATACTCATTTTCCCTGCAACACCATTCTCCACTTCCATAATTACTTCATATCACACTTTTTTGCACCTCTGTCTCCATGCCTCCCTTTTTTCATCAAATTGAACATTGATGCATTGAACCTAAGGCCCCATGGAACTATTCCATTTTTTTCTACCAAAACCTGAACTAACCACAACACTAACTCCTTTTCCTCTCATTGTGGTCCAAATAGGCATGTGAATAACACACAACTCTAAGAAACTATTCCCTTGGTTCTAAAAAATCCTGCAATACTTGCAATACACTTTTTTTTTCCATTTTGACACATTTTTCTAAGTTTTTGGACTTTTAAGGCCTGTAGGGAGGGAGAGGAATGCCCCAAAATATGAAATTTACCTATTTTCTCATGTTTCTTCTCCTAGGATCCATCTAACTACCTTAGTCCAGATTTTTCATGTTGGTAAATTTACAAGGGATGCAAAATTAGATAATAGGCTGAATTGAAGGTAGGCTAGTTAGAGGAAGGACGCATAGTGACTGGAAGGATGTACGTATTGATGTCTATCAAGAGGAAAGGGATTGAATATTTTTATTCCCTTATTCCTATAACTTATACTTGCATATTGTGATCATTTATCTACATTTTGGTGTTATTAGTGTTTTTATTATTGTTGATATTCAAATCTATCTAAGTAATTTCATTACAAATATATATTGGTAATTCATGAAATCTAACATTTAATTCCAACCATGAATGTTTTTATTAACCCTCACAATTTTTATCACCTAAAGCTTAATGTTGGGAGAATATCAGGTATCCATAGATCTGGGTTATAAATGAAGAAACTTGAATTTAATCCTCCTAAAGCTTATTCAATAGGTAAATGAGTCAAGAAGGTGTGTATGATAAGAAATTTGAATTTTCTCCCTATCAGGTTATCTAAAACCCTATTTTGGGATTTCAACAAGAAAATATTAATATCCCAGTTGATAATGATTCTTAGAAGATAAATCTACCTAGAATTGGGTTATAAAACCTATGAGTCTTCTTGAGTCACACCATTGCGGAGAAGAGTCCGATACCATTGTGGAGAACACCCTTTTGATCAATTTTATCCACATGGAATTATAAATTAAAGGTGAATCACATTTTCTTGACCTCCACAATGTATTGAGCTCATTACCAAGCACTAATTAAGTGTTTAGAAACACTCTTGGGAGGTATGTATTACTTGAGAGTATGAGATAATTACTATCATCACCTTCGATGGACTTGGATCAAAATGGATTATATAAAAATGTACAATATTATTCAATATTTCCTATGCCTACATGGTTTCATCCTAACTTATAAGAAAGATCTTGGGATTAGCTGGAGAAGTCAAGGTTCATAATTTGGCTGCTCATTCCTTGCACCTGAAAACCCGTTGTTGAAAAAACTATCCCCGAATGACCAAAACATTCCTAAATCTTCCTAAATTTCTTCCAAAACCTTCAAATATTTAAAATACCACATTTTTATACTTAATAATTTTTTCATAACCCTCATGTAGGATGCACATAGGCTCCAAAAATGGCCAAAATTGGCCTTTCTAGGCTTTCTAGAGAATTAGTCTTTTACTGCACTTCAATGAATGGAATGATGGAGCTTGTTAATTTTTTTTGAAAACTAACACATGTTCACCCAATTTATTAGGAATAACTTCAAGGAAAATATTATCATGATACAGGAGGAAGGTTGGCCCATAGATGGATTCAAGAATATTTGGGAGCAAGATTTCACAGTGTGGCTTGGTTTCCATGGTTTAAGTTTTGAATTTATGGGTTTGTCAATTCACATGAAAACATATCCATATGAATATCATCCTCTAACCATTCCAGGATTGAAAATCCTCCTTGAATGGAATCATATTTAGGATTCTCATACAATTATTTTTTATACTTCTCTCATGAGAATAGATGAATTTTTTATCCTTCACACATGATGGTCCTAGATGCCTTAGGATCTTGACTAGCTCATTTTGATTTGTTTCTTGAAGAGATTTGGACACAATGGTAGATTCATGATATGATGATCATCAATTAAATCCCTTAGCCTCATTTTTAACCTTTGAACATGATGATATCTTCTTAATCTTATAATTCACATCTTTTCCCAAGATGTCACCCGAGTGGAAACATGCTTATGATGTCTAGACACCCTCTTTCTCAATTGCTCATCATGGAGATGTGTTCCCTCTTCCTAATAGAAGGATTAATCCTTGAATGAAACTTGGAGGAATGTTCAAGAATGAATTCCATGTTCTTCACCTTCACACTGTACTGAAACATGACAATTTCCACCTCCCCGAATTGCAAGATGTGAGTTCATTACCAATAATTGATTAAGTGTTTATAAACACTCTCATAAAATATGCATTTTTTATCTTGAGATTATTTCCACCATCACTTATGGTGAAATTATTATATCACACTCCTAGTGACCATTCTCATGATGATTTGAATCTCAATGAAACACTTGATGTTTCATATCTTTCATATACCTCATGATTTTTCTAATTTCACCCATTATCCTCATGAAGACCATCCCTTGATTATTTGAATTGATAAAAAATTGAATATGTGTTTTGATGTATTATGTGTTATAAGGAATTGCATGATTCCATATATTCGAGCAATTTTCGTTACCTTTAGGATTTGTGAGGTTTGTAAATTCTAATTTTGAGACTTTTAACACTCCTACAAATGTTGATAAATAATCCAAAAGGCCCCAAAACCTAAAAAATGACTATATTTTTTTTCCAAAAATAGACATTCAATTGTAGAATTTAAACCCTAAAATCTTTAGGTTGAATGTTGAAATCCTAAAAAATACCTATGTACTTACCAAATTAGAATATGAAAAACTATCTTCTAAACCATAAATGATGGAATTTTGAGACTAGTTCAATAAGGTGAGGAGTGACCTTAATTTATTATATTTACTAAAATAAATTTGAAGTATAATTAATTGTAAAGAATAATAAATGATAAACTTATACTTCCCTCTCAAATGCACATATACCACATTACAAATAGGAACGCAAGAATGAGCACATTATAATGGGGTCACATTTTAGGATTGGAAATTACTAATCCTAATAATTCATATCATGCTCGCACTTTCACAAAATGTACTCATGTATTGATTCAATAAAAAAATTGGCCACTTTTTGGTCCCCCATCTCATGCACTTGCCCACATGTTTTTCTCCTTGTATTTTCTAATGCTTTGATCAAGGGTTATGTAGGTTGTTAGCATTTCTACTTTTTTGTAGATCATCACATGTCATCTTGAGGTTCTATGAATAAGGTAAAAACACAGTGAGAACCATTTCTAGACAATCAAATCACACAGTTGTTTTCAAATCCCAACTATCTCTTAGTCTAAAACCATACATTCATTATCCTAGACCGTATGGACTATATAGTTCCTACCTTTTCCATATAGATTTTATATGTTCTTGTACCTACACATTCTCTAGTTAAAGAATCTTCTATGTATAATATTTAGCTCCAGATATTCTTATTCCACTACCTTCCACACCTATATAATTCCACAATCATCATAAATAATTAATTATCTCTATCCTTTTGTGTTTTAAGCAAGTTACTTATCGATTATCAATCATTTAGTTCATTTTAATTTTGAATTTATTTTTTCTTGTTACGCATAATTGATGTTATAAGTTAATTAGTTCATAATAGTCTACCTATTTCTAGCCCTTATTCACTTCTTATCTATTTTACAATAAACATAACATTTTAGAATCTAATAAGGGTGTAAAAAAATCTCCAATTTCATATATAGCGAATGTTGCATGAGTACATTATATGAATCATGGCGTAAAAGGGTAGGAGTGTATGATGTGGATCATTGAACCAAGTGTAAAAAGAACAAAAATCACACAATATCAACATGCCAAATTCATGCACAATTCCACATATAAGGCCAATAGGCTATATATAATGTACTAAATACTATCACACAAATAAACAAGGATCAAGTGTACCATACCAAAGGTTACTAATATTGAAAATAAGAAACATTATTGTTTCACACACGTAAAAAATTACAAGAGACACAAAGAAGGGAAAAGAAATGAAAAATTTAAAGGCCTAAGGAATATTCAAAACAAATTAGGTCAAGATCTTTCCCCGAGTGACTTTGGTATAATAGATACCCCTCAGACCTTACATCTCAGCTAAAAAAGACTGGAGTTAGTCTAAACCTTCAAAAAAAACCAGTGTGCATAACAATGTCACCTCTTAATGGAAGACCATTAGGAGGTGGAATTTCCATTCACAATCCCCCTCAATGGAGACTCTGAAAGGTCAAACATTACAAGAAACTTGTAGAATTTTACAAAACACAATGGCTTCATAAACATATTTGTAACTTGATCTTTAGTTAGGAATTATTGGAGATCTATATCATCACAGAGAACCTTCTCTTGGATAAAGTGCATATAAACCAATATATGCTTCGTTATCTGATACTGAAATTGATTCTTAGCAAGATGAATGCAACTCTGACTATCATATAGAAGTGGATTACTTCCTATATCTTCCATGCATATCTCTTCCAACAACCTCTTTAGTCACATGGATTCTTTGGCTACTTCCATTGACTCTGCCTTAGTAGAATATATGGAGATTGTTAGATGCAAGTAATGACACCTATACCAAAAACTTGAACACATTTCCAGTTGTAAATTTTATATCTAACACAAAAAAAACACGGTTAAAATCATAATATCCATATAGACATCATAATAATCCTAATATAAATCATTATTCATTTCACTTTTAACCATCGATAAAAATTACATTGATAGTTTAAACACAAGTTATATAGCAACTTAAATAACAATATGCTTAATAAATAACCATTTTATACTACCAATATGTAGAGTGATTCAACATACTAATCTTGAAAAATATATATTAGATATAATCAATATTGGACATCTCTAATACAAATACAAAGGCATCCCCAAGTGTCATTTGATATGCATATAATAATATTTTACTAACCAAATACTAAGAAATGTTTTATCAACAACATAGATATCTTCGTTATCTATTCTAAGCCTTTAAAATTTGATAAGACTGATAGATAACATATCTAAAAACATAACCAAATCATGAAAAAGTAATCACATCATACATTGAAGAAAATATCCTCTAAATGTGGACACATTCAATGGATTTATGTGGATTTTTCTTCAAAGAATGATTGAGGAAGGGTTTTTTTGGTGATATCTTACCTTGTAAGTATCATTTACATATTTCATAGGCGGAGAGATTAAGCTAAGACATGTCATATATGATCCTAAATAAATGATCTCAATATTTCATGACAAAAAATGAACAATAGTTTGAATAAACTGCTAGAAAAATTGAAGCAAAAATTTTGAACACATATAAGACATTTTATTGTATGTTTATTCTATATTTACTTCTAAACCATCATAAATTATAGTTATTATGAGTTAACTATGAATGAAAAAAAAAATTCTCTTTCAATTCAATATCGTACATTCAATAAAACATATACTTTTCATTTAGAAGTGATAGATGTAGTTTATAGAGTTACTACATTAGATATATGATTATTCTCTTCATTTTCATCTTGATTTTGATTTGATTTATTCCATTTTTAATTTTTGAAATTTGACTTGTTTTTAACTTTAGATTTAGCTTTCTTATGGCCAAATTTTCCATAGTTATAACATTTACCATCAAAACTAACTCTTAACTTTCCTAGTTTCTTATCTTTACTAGGAGGTTTAAAAGTTGATTTTTTTATTTTTGTTAAACTTAAAAGTTTATTTTTAAATTTTTGGGTGATAATTTACTGAGTGGAATTCTCTTTTGAATCAAATTTTATCAAAACTTTCTCTTCTTGAATCATGAGAGCACTTAAGGTTTACAATTCAGGGATGTCTTATTTAGTTTGATACTTAGAATTCAATATTGAAATGAACTTTCTAAACCATTCATGTATATTAAATTGAATAATAAATTAAATTAATTTGTCATGAATTAAGTTATAGTTACATCCATCCAATTGAGATTTAATATTCTTAATTTTTGATATAAAGTTTATTACCTTTTCATCTTCATTTATGGGAGTCATCGTCAATTCTAGAATAAGCTTTATAATTTTTGATACTTGCGTACCTTCATGCATTGATTCCAATTGCGTCCAAGCCCCAATCAAACTTTCATGATTCCCAATATGAAGGAGGATATCATCTTGTACGCTCTGAAAAATAATGGAGATAGCTTTCTGCACCTTTTTTTTGATATGCAACAAAATTGTCCAATGTCGTTTGTTTGATGGTCGGAGCCTTCTCCATACCATATACAATATTTTAGAGCTTTTGAATCATGAATTCCACCTTTAACCATATCTTCTAAATGATATAAATTTTTCCATTCAAAATCTATGATTTATCAAGAATAAAGTGGTTAGATCCCATTTTCGCGTAAACAAATTTTCAATAAATAAGAACAATAAGGTTTATGGTAATCAAGGTTTAAATAATCCCCCTATTGTTGTTCAAGCAACGTAATATAATTTTGATGAATTCATGATGAAAAAAGGAATTGTCAAACAAATAATCTAAACTTATGATATATTAGTGTCACATTAATAATTATTTATCGAAATGTAAGTGATTTTTTTTAGTTTTACATAAAAAAGGATGACAATTAAATCATCATGTCATAAATAAATCAATTTATTTGAACAAATGATTTATACATTTGATATTATTTGAAATAAATTTCCCATTTAAAAATAAAAAAGGATTAAATTTAAATCACAATAATAAAATAAATAAGAAAATATTTATATATATAGAAAAAAAAATTGGATCCTTATGAAGGGTCAAGCTAGGGGCCGATCTTATCGAGTTACGAACCGCACTGAGTCCCAAGATTTTTATTATTTTAACTAATCAATGCATACTATGCAAGGTCAAGTGCATTCGATTTAACTTGGTAATTTGATATGGACAACTCACCACATTAACCACCTACCTTTCACGAGCTACTCAGGGCCAACTCGCCCAACTCCTCAATCATCAGTGAAACTAAATCCACCACCATCCATACATAGCTTGACACATTTACATTGTGGCAAACCAACCTTCCACCCGCCACATGTGTGGCTTAACAAACTCAAGTGTCAACCATATACATGGTGGATAGAACAAGCCACCACCACCTATATGGCAAGTAAAACATAGCACATGCATGGCCACAACTACATTAACATGCCACCCCACTGAGGTTTATAAAGCCTTAAATGCTCCTATATCGTCCCTATGTGAGAATAAATTACCACATATAAAAAAATCATGGCCTACGGCCATATAGATAGTCTATCAGTTGAGGGGGTAGGATTTCTATGTGGGGAAAGAGGAGAGGGCTGAGAGAGGGCACAAAAATGCCCACCAAGTGGCGCACAGGGAGATGTGGGGGGTGGGGTAAAATTAGGCCACCTTTAGATATATAGGGGTCGCTTAGATAGGTTTATGTCCATAATTTTAAAAACATATATTTAATGTTAATCATTAATATGAATGTGGCCTAACTACTATAGTTTTTAGGCTATAGTATTAACCTTAGTAAAGTGTCTCCTTAGTGTAGGTTTTTAAAACTTAGGTTTATATTATATAGTTTTTAAAGTATAGTTTATTTAATTTATATTGTAATTTTAGATTATTAAACTTATAGAACTACTATAAGCCAAGCCTATAACATTTAAAGGGGAACTTTGAGACATAAAATAAATTTATTTTTGAATTCTAAAGAGTGAATAAATTTAACATGGTGTTTTACCAATAGGGGGACAAGAAATTTATCTTGACCAATAGAAAATTTTGAAAATCCTATGCTGATGGAGCTTGTCTCCTCTCTTTTAACCTTTATTTACTCTTGAATTTTACCAATGGAATTATTTCAACCTCCGCACATTTAAAACTATATAAATATAATGAAATATTTTACATAAATGTTTAACCCTTACCTCTATTTTTAGGTCCTGGTAATTATTCCACACTCAAGATTTCACTCGAGGGGTAAAATATTTCGAATACCTTTAGATTAATTTTCACTTGTGCACACTTATGTAAAAAAATATGTCCCAAAGATGGGGGTATTTATTAAACTTTTCCAACCAATTAACCAAAAAACCACCCCAACCGACACACCTAATTGGTTTAAACAAAATTAATATTAATTATAGACCTTCGCTCTAGTACCATGTTAGGACGAGGAGATTAAACCACATTTAATCATATCAAATTTATATTTGAACAAACATTAATTTAAATGCATAAATAAATAAACAAAAAAAAAATTAACACAATGAACACATTATTTACGTGGCAAAACCCCTGAGGGGGAAAAAACCATGAACAACTGAGATATTTCCATTATAAGAGAAGCATACTTTTACAATCCAGTAAAATACCCTTTCCCTCACACCATTCACACGAGGTGAAAACAATATTATCCACTACCATATTTAATTGACCGCATGGGTGAAGAAAATATTAAATGATGGGGTATGATTAAACCATATCCTGATTTAATATAAATTAGTTAATAATTAACCAATTAAACATAAACATAAAGTTTGTATTAAATAATTCAAAATATAACTTATTCTAAATTATTTACTTATAAAATAAAGTTTATATACACTTAATATTATGTTCTAACACACTATTCAATACATCCATATGTGTATTATCAAATCATAGTAGAAGAATATCAAAATTTTAATCCATAAACATGAGGAAGACATATCTTATAAATAGAAAGAGATGTAAAGTAGTATAGAAATATATAACCTTATATAGTGTGCCTTCTATAGAAAGATTCCCTCAATAAGGTAGACCATTTGGAAAGTGTAAGTATAGAATATTAAATCCATATATGATAGTGTGTATCTGGAATCATTCTCACATAACATGTAAAAATTATATTAGTTTTTTTCTAAAAAAAAAATTGCTTTTTTTAAATATATTTTTAATAGTTATTATCCAATGATCATATCGAGAGGATGGGGATATCCATGAGGCATCCTTGTGTCATAATATTTAAGTGTGAATCTTCTTGGTTTATGAGTGTCAGGTATGTGTGTGTGGGAATTATAAAAATAATACAGTTCCATAGTTTGAGGATTCTTAAGCATAATACAATGTAAATAATGTGTAATTGTATGTTGCTTATTCCTTATTGGATAGAGATTGTGTTATTGTAAACTTACATTATATGAAATGGTGATTTTATTGATATGTTATTGTATAAGACACCGAAAGAGATGTTTGTAAATGATGTTGTGCTTATATTTGTAGAGGTAGTAATGTAGGAGTGTCTACCACTTGACCAAATACTTATTCAAGAGATATATTTTCCATAGGTACTATGACCATTTATCTGTAAGGATTGTTGCCAGGACAAGGAATAGATATCATATATTGTAAAGGGTATTTGTAGGAGATTCTCGAGACCTTAAAAAATTGATTACAATAGATGTAATTGAGGCATTGTTTTATGGTAGAGGGAATAGAACCAAGATTTTGAATCCATGGGCATCCTAGAAAAAATTCACATATATTTGAATTTAAAAAATGTGTTTCTAAAGTAGTTCATCACACTTGAAGGGGTAAAATTATGTGTCTTAATACATTATGTATATGTACAATAGACCCTTTAACATCTCATGACTTGTAATTTGTAGGATTTAATCAATATATCCCAAAATTAGTAGGAACTTCCATGATGCATACATTTTCACTTGAAACATTATTGCCCATAATAATTTGGATTGGTTGTTGATTGATATAAGTGTGAATAAAGAGTGCATGTCAATATTTCAATATCATAAAATGTAATAATCCACTATGGACATGTAGTGCTATTAATGTTTCCTATAATAGCATCAATAGGATGACTATATACAGTTGGAGGAGGCTGAAAATTTTACACATGATTTACCTTTGAAATTATTTTATTCTTTTTTTTACCATTGTTGGGTACTGGATCATAGATTAATTTTAACTTTGTATTCTCGTTTACTTTAGGTCTAACATCTTATTGAGGAGTTATTAATTCAATAGTATTGTTATTAATAAGATCTTGTATCACATGATTTAACTTGAAATGTGAATTAGTAAAGTTTACAATGCACTGATTGTGATTGGAATAATTATTAAAATCAAATGATTTAGGTTGATATTTTCTCATATCAACCTCCATATATAAACAGAGATATAAAAAGTTACACACAATAATTTTTTTAAGTATGAAATATGGTGGTGATAGTAATCATGTGAACCGTCACCTAGGAGTATCTTGTAATTGAATTTTAATAGTTGGTTGAGATATAAAATTGAATTTTATTTTTGCTTCATGCTTCCATTCATTATATTTTCATTTATAGACTGGTTTTCATTGAAACTTAGCATTAGATGTAGTTGGTACATTAGGCACATACTTGAGATTATTCAATGTTAATATTTTGAGTTCTCTTTATTTAAGTATGTGGAATAGCTCAATGAAAGATCTAAATTTATAAAACATGATAGATTCTCATAAGGGTTCTAGTAAAATTTATGTAAATAAATCTTGAAGAACATTTTCTGTGAGTAAATTTTTCATCTTAGTAAGCATAGTTTTTTATCTTAACACATACTTATTGATTAACTTATTGGCTTCTTGTTAGATATTTTTTTATTTTTTGTAATATGTTTTGAGAAATTTTGATTGAAAAATGATCTAGAAATTGATCTTACAAAGGATTTAATACCTTCCTTGAATGAAGAGAAATTTCATAGAGCCATTGTAGTGCATAGTCCTTAATACTTAAAAGAAAGGTCATAAATCATTATAATGCATAGTCATTGAGACGTATTAGAAAATTATTAGTAAGAATATTATCATGATAAGTGTAGTCTAGAAAAACTATGTGAAAGGATTAGAGATTTTTCCTAGGATCCCCTTTTCCTTCATGCATTGGAAATTTAGAAGTGAAAAATCCCATGGAAAAGGATAGGATTCCACCTAGAGTGAAAATGTATTTTGAAGTAAGATACTTTAATCAATGGATTAATAATCCATATACACATCTTACCCTAATTACAATACCTTAGTCTCCAGATCAAGAATGGTATGCTCAAGGAAACAAAAAAAAATGGTTAGTAAGGGCCCATGCATATGCACACGAGGTTTTGTAATTTTAGTATGACTTGGAATATTAATTGATACTTGTAGGGGAACATTAGGTTCCCCCATACCAATTATATAGGTAGGTATAATGGATGTGATAATCTTCCTTTTTTGTCTTAGGATATGAATAATAATGCATTATTTGATGGTGATGGGGTTTAAGTATTCTAAGGTAATTATTGGAATGGTATCATCTTAAATAATTTAACCTTGATATTATTTGGTGAGGACTATCATGTTAACATTGTCAAGATGGTGTTTAGTAATCAAGATATTTACTTGAGGCATGTATTTAAATTCATTAGAACTTAGATCCATAATAGAGAACTCAATCCCCAAAATATATAAGAGTGAAACATAAAATAATAGTTCAACCATAAAAAACATGGGATGCATACTCTACAAGGAAATGGTGTTGGAGGTTGTGTTGAATCAAAATTTATCTTCACCAAGCCCTATGATTATAGAGTGTGTAAGATTGATAAATGGATTCACCAAATGATTACACCCTAAAATCAATTACATATTTATGTCGTAGAACAAGTATGTAAAACCCTAACTTAGGATTGTAATTTATAAAGTAT
This sequence comes from Taxus chinensis, assembly GCA_019776745.2. NCBI lineage: Eukaryota > Viridiplantae > Streptophyta > Pinopsida > Cupressales > Taxaceae > Taxus > Taxus chinensis. The sequence continues at coordinate 546,364,004 of CM034151.1, read as the reverse complement.
CTATATTTATATTATTAAATTACCATTCAATATATAGATCTAAACATATAGTAAATGATTAAGATGTAGAATTAATTAGGTCACATGGTAAACATAGTAAAATGAAAATAGGATAGTTCATTTATATTCTATGTATTTTGATCACTTATTACGTTATGAATCTAGAAGGAAAAAGATAGAAAATCATGTAATTGATTTTCCTCTTGAATTATGGATTTTTTACCTTAAAAAATCACTCATAATGGAAAAAAATTAACTTATTGTCCTATTCATGTTGAAAATACTTTTCCATGCTCTTTCTATCATCTATTTAAGTTTATGAATCTTCCTCTCAGTCTTCTCTTTCCTTTTTTTCTTGTGATCACTCCAGACATGTAAACATGTACTTATAATAGTAAATCCTATATTTATTTTACAAGAATTCAAATTGGAATCAAATGGGGAATAAGGCTAATGTACTTTTGAGTTAAAGAAACCATTTAATACATACATTTACCTATGTAAATATAAAACCTGATGTAGCTCACTTACCCAAATGGAAGTGCAATTATACTCCTTTTAACTACATGTATGTAATTAGAATTTGGATAATCCTTATCACAAAGAAATTTCTTCTATTAAGTGTGACAATATAGTGTATTCATAGAAAACCATAAGAAAATATGACAAAGAATTCATTGTAAAAGCTTCATAAATAGATAATTTATAGAACATGTGAAAGGGTTCGGAGGAGGTAATAAAGAGTTTTTTAACGAAGCTAAGGGCTCAAGAAGTTATGTATTCTTACTGAATTGATGAATAAAGAGGCACTCTTGAGCATGATTCTATATAAAGATGAATGTATTTGAATTTTATGAGTGAACCTTGTATGTATATTCTTTTGAATGTTGCTAAATGAAAGGAGAAGACTGTCTTGGTCCATGAAACATGTATGAAGGTGTCATGATAGATAATGAGCAAATGAAGGATTCATATCCATGTAAGAACCATGGAATTATGAAATGGAGGTAAAAAGGTTACATGGTTAAAGTTTTTAAACATTTCAAGTAACTTGTGAATATTAGAATTAGAGAGAAACTTAATTAAATAGTCAATAATTTTTTACTTTCTTATTCAAATGTTTATTTGTGTGGAAATGAGGAAGGATCAAATAAAGTGATAACGGTGTCTACACATTCTTCTTAAGAACTAATATAGCAAGGTTAGAGTATTAATTATATCATAGGGGTGTTATTTAGGATATAAGAAGTTATATGAAGATGGTATAATCCTTATAGATTCTGTAGAAACCTTGAAAACCTTTAAGAAGAAGGAAAGATGAAAATGATGGTCAAATAAGTGCTCTTGTTATATATGTGAGAGACTAAGGATTTTGGAAAGAAAAACTTGCACATTTTGAATTTCTTTCATTGAACGTAGCTAAAAATGGTGAAGATAGAATTTTAGGGTTAATGGAGGTTTGAGGAAAATTTCAAGGAGAATAAACCAATTTTGCTAGGTTTAAAAATAAAAAATCACAGTAAAGAAGTGTGTAAGAATCAGCTCTTGAGGGTTTATGGGAAGCATTTTGGTGGTATAAGTTATTTCTCTCTTAAAAGACTTGTAGAGGCTTGTTATAAAAATAGTTAAAGGAAATTAGAGGAGTTTATCTGGTCATATAAGTAACTTTAAGATATTTGAGAAAATAAACTTCAAAAAATATAGTCCATACCCTTGTTTATAACAATCAAACCATTATAGGAAGCATGGTACTACTAAATATGTAAAGTAACCAGATAATGGGTCTTGAAAAAAGTATGATTTAGGAAAGATAAGGTGGAAATAGTCTTGAAAACCCAATATACAAAATAATATAAGGTAATTATTAGATAAACCATAAGCAATACTGCGAAGAACCTCTTATAATAGTCCCCAAGAAAGGGAGGGTGAAGTGACTCAATGAGTTGTCCAAATTTGAAATGCGAAATTGTAAATGAAAGGTGACTAGAGAATTATTGTGTATTGAAAGTGAGAGTGATGTTGGAACAAAAAATTCATTATACCTATAAATCCAAGAAAACATTGAAATCCTTACTTGAACAATAGAACAAGGTGACAAGAAGAGTGGATGTTAAGTTGTAAACACAAACTTAAGACCTAGTAAAGTGAGTAAATGAATATTTAGGCTTTTAATGAAGAATATAAGGTGAAATTGAAAGTTTAGAACTAAAGAAACTCAGATAAACCTTTGAAAAGGAAGTGGGAGAAGAATTAGAGGCCTAATAGGTCTAGTTGACAAAGGTGGGAAATGGTGTTGGGAGAATTGTGTTAGGAGTTTGAAGATAAAATTAATATACCATGAAGCAAGAACAACATAATGGGTAGAAGGAAAGGTAAACATTTATTCATGAAAGGTGATGGTTTGTTCCAGGAAACAAGGTTTGTAGAAAAATAGGGCTACTAGAGAAGGGAAAATTGATTTTGGTAAATGAGGAATAACTTCGGTTTGGCTTAGAGTTAGAACCTGATTTTTGAAACTTTTGGATAACCTATACCATTTCTCAACGTCCATCTTATAAGGGCCCCTTTATTTCTCCCTCGCAAGTGAAATCTAAAAACCTCTATTCGGGGAGACTTGTTCTCTATCATATAAACCCACATCTTGTATTTCAAGCCATCAAGTACTCTAATCTCCCAAAAAATAATCAATAGCAGAATGGAGCCCCAAGTTATCTTATTTCCCTTGCTTACTTGGGCCTTATCCTCCTCAAAAATGCCTTCACCAATATACAAGCAATGTTGTATCATGTCTCATATGCCATCTTGTGTGCAACATGCATGAATTTCTTGTTTACTTATATCTACCACTAAGAATCTCCCAGCTTACAATTCACTAGGCGCATGACCACCCTAGTGCCTGGATCAATAATATTTACAACACTGAATGTGTGTGTCCCTCATTGATAATTAAATTTTGTTATTGTGACTTCGACTACAATGTCACCCTCCAAATCCAACCTGGTCTCTGCTCCACTATTGCATAACCCAATCACCTTTCTAATCAATTATGGAGCTAGGTGCATTCTTCTTCCTAAAAAATAAAAGAAATCCTCATGTACCCTAGACATAAGCCACTGGTAGAGGTATGCAGGCTTCCCAAAATATGACAACTTGTATAGTTGTAAAACCCCCATGCTCTCCAAGTGTTTTCTCACCTTTTCATCAAGGAAAATTTATCCTTCTACCATTCTCTAAATCAATTCCCTCATCACATCATTTTAGATATCTATTTTCGTAGGGTTGTGTTATGATTGTAGTCACTTATCTTACATTTTGTTAACTATGAAACCCCTAGCTTCCCTACTAACACTTCTGGTGGATATTACATTTTTGAATACTAGTCTTCAAGTGAAATTTCAACAAAATTCTTGTTCTTGTTATTGCTCTTGACCTTAGGTGACCTTTTTTGTGCCATTATTTATCTTAGCAACTGTATAAACCCTTAAATTTGTGAAATTTGTGCCCTAAGTGATGGAAATCACTTACTTGTTCAATTCTTGTGCCTGCGAGGTCAAATTATCAATCTTATTTCTCAAGCCCTTACTCTTATCCACTTCAACTTCGTTCCCTAGTTAAAATTCCTAAATATTGTGCCCTAGCTATGGGAATTTAAGATCTCTGCATGAACCCTAGCTTGTTTTTACTTCCACACCCTCTCTCCTAACTTGTACTTCCATTGAAGGAGCTCTCCAAACTCAAGGTCATGTGCACTTTTTTACTCTGGTTCATGCATTTGCAGCTTATCTAGTTCCTTCTTATCTTTTCACTTCACTCTCTGCACTTGTTCACTATCAAATTTTCAATCACACCAGTTCTTCAAATCACAAGGTAAGAATGAATTTTCTGGTGCACTATTTATAGCTTTCCCAATTTGCATCTACATTAATTACTCCTCACCTACCACCACTTTTTTATTTAAGTGTTATTTTTTATTTTTCTCATGCTTTCTTTTTCTTTCTCCCATATGTGGTAGTCAGTAACCTTCAAGAACACTATTATTTCCCAAGCTGTAGGTCCTTTCACACATATCTCCCTACGCCACAACACATTCTTCCTCTATGCCACTTGTTAGTAGTTTTTCCTCCTAATGCCTCCCTCACATTACACTATATGGTACTTTATTCATGTGGTTTCCAATTTGAATGATTCCTTAAAGCACCCCCAATCCTTAAGCACCTTTGTACCGTATCCATCCATTCATAGCACCATCTTCCGCACACCAATATATTTTTACACTGCACACCATTTTATTACATTAACACACACACACACACACACACACACACACACACACACACTTACTATCTTATAAGGAAGTACCAATGTCCCATTTTTTCTTTCTTTCTCATGTATCTACTATACCCCACACTAAAAGTATGTGTGGTCCTCAACACATCAGACTAACATAGAATAATTAGCTCCTACATGTGAACGCACTTATCACAACAAACTAAATAAAAAAAAATAGAAATGGAAATCTAATCTAATTGGAAATGCTTCCTTATTATAAACACAAAAGAAAATTATTTATAGTAGGTCTTCATTCCTATTGAAGTAACCAGATAACATGGTGTCATCTAACGCCTACAATTTACATACGCCTAATTTCAGTATCTTAGTTACTAGAAATGGTCCCAACCAATAAAATTTGATCTTTCCATGATGGCATGTAAACTTGGAGTCATACAAAAGCACCATCCTTCCCACTATAATATACTTACACTTAATATGGCTATCATGTCACACCTTCTTTCTATCTTCTATATCTTTTGGCTCCATCACACAATGACATGATGTTGGCCACTATATGTCTAGGTGTTTTCATTGATGTCAAATTCATTGAAACAAAGGGATTTAAGAGTTTCATATGAGTCTCTATGATGTGTAGGTAATATTCAAACATTAAGGCTGATTGGTAGTGCCTAGTTTTGTTGAAGTTATTATAGTGTCTAGGCATGGTTTCAAGCATGGTGCAAGTATGGATGGTCATGGGAAGAATTCCAAAGTTTTTCATGAGGTCATACATGGTCCTAAAGGTTTTTCAAAGGTGTCCAATTTTCTTCATGTGGTTATCAAGTTCATTTCATGTGATTTCATGGGTTGTAGCAGTCATTCTAGTCTCATTCCTAGTCCTAGAGCATGGGTTTTAGCATGGAGGTATGAATTTTGGAGTAGGGAAGTCATATCCAATTATTGGAAATGTTTTGTGACATGCCATATGATGTGTATGATGAGTTTCAGGTCAGTTCTTAGAGTTTTGGTGATGTTTCATGGTTCTTGGGAAGAAAGAAGGTGAAGACAAGCTAAGTAAGCACATGTAAGTAGTTGTGGATAGAGATTGTCATGACTATTTGAGAAAGTAGGTGATTTTTATCAGCTATAGGATGTTTTTATCATGCTTCATGACAATTTTTAGGTCAAAGTGAATATTTTTTGCAAGTTGTGTCAGTTTTGGTAAAACCAAGTTTTGTAGAAGTAAAATCCAGCTCGAATTGGCAACTTGTGATGCTCACTTTCTCTCACACATTTTTCATGGGACATTAAGGATTTTGGGTTTTTTCCTATTGAAATAAGACTCTTTTTCAAAAATAATGAGGAAGATTCATCGTCAGACTTTTATAAACAAATGTTAAGAAGATAAAGTACTCTAAAACCCTAGTTAAAACCTCATAATAGAGAAACTTGGGTAATATGCATGGTATGATTTCCATAATGTCTTAGAAATAAAATTTTATGATTTTTTCTTGTAGAGGTTTCCCTTAGACTCATTTTGGTGGTAGTTTAGTGTTTTATCTATTTCAGGAAGAGAGAGAAAAACCCTAGTTTTGTGGGTTTTTGAAATTTTAGGGATGAGATGGAAGTTCCAGGTTGAAAAGTAAACTATTACAGAATCCTTAGGATATTTTCTACAAATCCATGAAAATTTCCAGGCATTTAGAGGTTTTCAAATTCAGCCTAGTGTTGTTTGTCTCAAGGGCTAAAATACTAGTCTTGTGCTTTCAAGTGGGTTTGATAATTTTTCCTTATGTTGATGCATCTCATGGTTATGGATAGTTTATTTAAACATGGTATGATTTTTTTGATCTCTTTGTTTGACATGGTGAAGTGATTTTCAATTAAATACGTAATAGCCTAGTAATCCCTAGTTCTCTTCTCAAAAGTCTTGAATTAACATATGTGTTGGATAAGATTTATCCACATGAGCTATGCTTCTTAGTACTTGTACATGTTAGTGAAATATTCCTTGATGTTTTCTAGGTTATGGTTGATCTTAGAAGTGGTTTTGAAGGTGATGGATCATTTATTCCTAAAGACTGGTTCTTGAGTCCTTGAATCCTAAATGAGCAGTTTCAAATATTGGATTAGTTGAAGGCCTTCCACTATGAGTTAGAAGATCAAGTGAGTTGTTCTAGAAAGTATACTCAGAGACATTTCCAATGGTATATGTTTTTTTGTCTTGATGATGTGTTTTGTTATGTGAACCATCTTTGTTTTAAATACCTAGTTTTGTGGTCTTGAAGCTAGTTTGGATTAGTTGTAGAGATTGAGTTGTTTGGAGGTCTTCTAATGTGAGTTGTTCAGGAAAGTATATTTAGAGATATCTCCAATGGTATATTAATTGAGTCGTGATTATGATATTTTCTATGTCAAGTTGGTAATTCTTCATAATTGAATAACCAGGTGTTGAATACCTAGTAGGGTTTGCTTACTTCTTGGTGAGTTTCATGGTGGGGATAGATGTTTTAGTGATTCTTAAGATTTTTGATTATGCTAAGGCTTTTCATATTCATGTTTGGATTTTTTGGAACCTTGACAAATATTTATGAATACCTTGGAGTTTTTGGAGCATTCACATGTGCTTGGAGAGTATGTTTTGAGCTTGCTTGTGCATCTTGGAGATTTTTGGTGTTGTCTTGACCCCTTTCGACCTACTTGGGTCTCTAAAGGTTATTTATATGATGTTTTTGCTATGTTTTTTAGTTGGGATAACCAACCTAATTTTTCATGACCAACCTAGGGGTGTTTTAAGCTAATGTTGGGTATATAAGATAGTGTAATGACTCATTTGTGACTAGTTGAGATAAGGAGGTTATGAGCGACGTATAGAGGCTCAAAGAATATTGTTTAGGGGTTATAGATAGAGTCTATAAGACATTTTAAGACCTGAAATTTTTTTAGGATTAGTGATGCAAGGAAAATTGACATAATTAGCCATGAGAGGATATTTTTGAGTGAGTTGAAGGAGAGCTTGTTTGGATTAGGGTTTGGCATGTTTGGAGATGAAATTGGATCACAATCAGTTGTGTGAGAAACCTATTATATGTGATCATTATTTTATAAAATATCTTATGATGAGTAATATTCATAGGAGTCCTTTTTGTGATTCATATCAGCAAATGTTTAGGGTTGGCGCTCCTTGTGTGGTTTGCTGCCTCACTAAACAAATGTTGCAGGATGTATAATATTCTTACAAGTCCTTTCTTTGAGTAATATAAGATAAGGTTTCAATGGGTTTTATTTCCCTTTAGGGTTTTTCAACTTATATCTAGTGTCATTTGTTCTCTCTTTTGATTCTTTCACTTGTGATTTTTTAATTCACACCTAATAAGCTCATATGGTTCATGGATGATTAGATGAATGGTTTTAATGATACATGTAAGTTTTGGAAAATGAAATGAAATTTTTGTATGAATGATTCACCCCCCTTAGTCCATTGTGATTCCAACAATTGGTATCATAGTTGGTCCTTGAGAAGAAAGTTTAATCACTTGAAGGAGATCCTCGAAGAAAAAATCAATGGGAAAATCATATAATGTTGAGGTTGATTTAAGGAATAAGTACAAGATAGATGAGTCTCTAATTCATAAATTACAATATCAGATCAGTTGCATAGAGGATGAACATGTACAATCCATCAGAATGCTATAATCTCAAGTTGAAAGTATGTTAAAAGATCTAAAGAACAAATAATATTCTTGTCTCATGTATGAAGATAATTTTAAATCTTTGGAATCCTATTTAGAATATTATTCTAATAGGTTGAAGATGAATGGTAGGTTAGAGAAGAGTTTTGAATCTCTTGATGGCATCTTGGAGATTCAAAGAGTTGCTAGTGATAAAACGAGCATATGACTCAAATGAGAACTTGTGAAGAATGATGATAAAGTTGTTCTAAAATCTTAAACAAACATGAAGGTGACTAAGAAGGTTTATTCAAATAAGTATAACCTTGTTAGAAAACCTAATTTTATGAGGTATGGTCCTTCATTTAATGGTTATTTATACTCTTTTCATGGTTTTGGTCATAAAAGATAGAGATTGCAAGAAGAAACTCTCTACGAATGAGTATTCATGGAATGGTGAAATATACTTTAAGGTTCAATGTTATTCATGTTGTGAGTATGTATATAAGGTAATTAAATTTGGTTGGAACCTTAGTGTGTATGAGTGTGAAATATGGCATAGAATTATGTGTTATAACTGTCACAAACAAGGTCATATTGCAAAAAAAATTATCAAGGTAAACCTCCAAGGGGAAGCAACATGTCTCAAGCATTCAAAGGAAAAAATAAGAAGATATTAATAAGGAATATCAATCCAAATATTGAATTAAGTACATGCATGAATATCAAGGATGTTGAGCAAATAAACAAGGTCAAGGAACTGATTATGATCCTGTTAAGTAGAATATGAAGTCTGATGAACATAATCTTGATAATAAGGTAGAAAATATTGCTGGTTTGAAGGAGAAAGGATCAGAGATAGTCAAAGGAGATACAATCTCCTTCAAGTTACAAAATTGTGTTGACAAGACCAAGAAGGAAGCAATCAATTTTGTTAAGGCTAATTCAATTCATGAAGGACTATTAGCCCTAATTGAGAAAGAATAAGTGAATAAATAACATCATGAGTATCCAACTGGTATCCAATCAAAATATGAAGGTTTTAACAATAAAATTATTACTCCTAAAATGTCATCCAAGGAGAATGAAGATATCCCATTCTTGATATCATATGATGCCTATATCCGGTTTTAGTGCTCTAAGTGATTTGTATGTTTTCTCTAAGATTTTAGAAGATGTTAATTTGGTAAAGGAAGCATGGGTGTTGATTTGGGTTCTCCTTGAAGATTATTTTAGTCTTGCCAAGGTATGAGTAATTTGTCTTTAATCTTTCCATCATGTTTTGTTTTGGTAAAGAGTGGGATCTTAGTCAAGAAGTCTCTTATTTGTGTTAATATGTGTGTCATTCATCAATTTTATGTTGTTGCATAGGTTTCAAGAAGTATTTTTTCATCTTGGTCAAAGTATTCAGAGTCATGGTTATGTGAAAAGTCTATGTGATCAAGTTAAAAATCTCTGTCAAGTTTGTTTCACTGGTCTTTGTTGTTACTAACAGTCAAGTTTCAAGGAGGTTTGTTTCCAAGTTACTATTTCAAGGTCAAAAGAGAAGTCTGGTGTTTGTATTAAAGGGTTCTAAAAGGATTCAAATGATATTATTAGGTATGAATAGTTTATTTCAATTATCAAGAATGTATACATAATCATGGTATATGTCCTTAATATAATTTTTGTCATGTAAAAGTTCTGATAGAGGTCTATGACTATCAATAGTAAGATGTAAATATTGATTATTTGTAGTCATGTTTCCATCAGCCCCATGTTTATCAAGTAATATGTGTGTCATTGAGGTATACAGGCTGAAAATCATGTCATGACTAGTATAATTTCATCATGTCCTGGTCACAGTGTTTTTGTGAATGTTATCACTCAAAGTATGGACATTATCCTCATATGACTGTCATGAGTCCATGTTGATCTACAAATGTTTGAAGGAATTCTTGAATGCCCTAAATTTGTGTTGACATGATATGAGAAGCTTAAGAGGTCTGAAAATAGGGTAAGGATTCTCTGATACCTAATAAAGATAAGTTTGTGTTTGTGAAAATTGAGTCTCAAGGTGTTAGTGTTCTGAGTTAGGGTTTCATTTTCAAAATTAACATGAAGAAGCTCACATATAAAATATTTTTTGTGCAAGAAATAAGTAAGCCTTAAATTACAAATTGGTTTAATAATCTATAGTAAGTATGCATAGTCATGATGTTTCCCATAAGTCAATATATTGCAAAATGAAGTCCATGTTGATTCTTTAATCTATGTATGAGTCCCTTAGCACGTGCTATGAAGGTATCAAGGAATTTTCATGAGTTGAGTAAGCATACAAGATGTTATTTTGGTTATTTGTTTTCTTGATCTATTGAAGATGAAAAATAAAATTTGAAGACTTTGTGCTGTTTTTTAATTCTCCCTATATATTGATATGATCTCCTTGAAGATAAGGATCATAGGAAAATGTTTTAAGATATTTAAGATTGACTCCAAGGATAACTTTTTGTTGTTTTGACAAATCATGAGATTGTGTAATAGCTGAGAACATCAAGCTTAAAGATTGAGGTATGTTTTATTATCACATAACAAGAAAAGATATGTATTATGGAGTCTTTGTGTATGTCAAATCCTGAAGTGTGAAGAATTATGAAGAATGATCTAAAACTTTAAATAAGGGGAAAATGTAGTATGAAATTGGGAATGTTGATCTCTGGTCTAATTTTGATGAAACCAAGGCAATTTTTTCTTAAAGGTAATATATCAAGATATAGAGATGTAGGTTGTTCAAACTCATGAAGACAAATTGATGATTATTATCTCCTTGAGAAAATATGAGTTATTGTATTGTTGATATGCCTTAAAGTCATGAATCATGTATAAGAAGGTCTGCAAAATGTGTGACAAAGATAATTATGGGCATATAATGTTTTACAAGGCTAGAATATAGTGTATAGGTCAAGAAGGAGAAGAGATTTACATCTTGAAGGGTTGTTGATAAATCTTGTCCTATATAAAGGCCTAATTTATATTTTGATAGCTCATAAGATAAGATACAAAGGATGAAACTACATCATAATCAAACAAATATCCTACAAGTTGAGAAATAGAGTCAACATATGGATTTGAGCCAAGAGAAATTATTTGAATGAAATAATGAATGCAAGGGGATCTTGTCAAATATTTAATAGGTGTTAGTTGTATGAAAGAAAAATTACAGGGGGATTTGTGTTTGTTTTATCACCATATCTATGAGCTATAGGTAGACTAAGAATTCAAAGAATAAGAATGAGAATACTAAAGAAATACTTTAGGATTTTTGCATTGTTGTTGACACATCTCCATAACTTAAATATAAGGTATGTGAACTGGTTTTTTCTTTATCAATTAGAATATAGAATGAAGACATGGGGATAATTTGAAGGATGTTTTATATGCTTGGATTAATTCTATGGCAAGGAGAAGTTGTACTAAATAGAATGAAGAATTTCTTTAGGGATTTTGATCCTAAAGATGATTTTGCAAGTGTTAGAGGTAGATATTTTGATTGCAAACATGATATAGACATAGAAGGAGTATGAAAAGTTTGAAGAAAAAATAGGATGCATTAGCTCAGGACGATTCGTTTTACATGCTTTTATAAGGTCCATGGATCTTTTTGTTGTTGAAGAAGACAAGAAAAAAACAAGTTTAGTCCAAGGGGGGAGTTATTTGAGAAAGCAAGTCATTTTTTCATTGTGTATTGTCTTGTGTTATCATTTTCTTTATGTTGTGTCATCATTTTATCATTTATCATAGATTTAAAGAGGGAGAGTAGGCTCATAAACATGGAAAAATTCCATGTAAGTATTATGTCTTGTTGGTTTCCATTAATGTTTCTCAAGGTGGTTGTCATCAATGACAACGAGGGAGATTATTGGCCATTTTATCTACGTATTTTCCATTGATCTCAAAGCAATTGATTGTAAAGGGAGGCAAGAATGTCATATGAGTCTCCATGAGGTATAATTCATAGTAAAACATGAAGTTTGATTAGTAGTGCTTAGTTTTGGTGAAGTTGTCATAGTGTCTAGGAATGGTTTCAGGCATGGTGCAAGTATGGATGGTCATGAAATAATTCTAAAGGTATTAATGAGGTCATAGATGGTGCAAGAGGTGTGTCAAAGGTTTCCAAGTTTCTGCATGTGGTCATCAAGGTCACTTTATGTAATGTCATTGGTTGTAGTAGTCATTACAGGACTGTTCCTATTCCTAGAGCATGTGGTTTAGCATGGAGGTATGATTTTTTGAGTAGGGAAGCCCTATCCAAGCATGGTAAATTGGGAAAGGAAGGTTATTGTTGTGAGTAGGATAATTACATATTTCATACCCAATAACTAGAGTAGTTCAACATTCAATATAGATGAAATAAAAAATGAAGCTATCTAGTGAGATAGACAAACCCAGACACCAAGTTATTAGATTAATGTATCAAAGATACAAATACCTTTTAGGATCACTATGTTTTCAAAGTGCATAAGAGAGGAATATATGAAAAATAAGAAAATGACAATAGAATAAATTTATCTTGTATTTCATGTGCATTATTGATACAAATCTCAATAACATATCACAATCCATTATTGTTACAAAGAACTAAAAATTTAGGATCCTTTGAATGGAGAATCCATCCGAATTCATAGCAATATGAATTGACCTCCCATATTCCCTCACATGGCTCTTCAAATTCATATTCCACTTTTGAATTTTAATTTTCCATTAGAGAATACAAATTAAGAATTTATCTTATAATTTTGAGAAAATAATTATAATTTTGAACATATGTCACTTATGGGAGTAGGAAAAAATATAATGATTAGAATCAAAAAATAATTAGAATAAAAGGAGAGAAAGGAAGAAGGAAAGGGGATCAATTGAAATTGTTGAAGAAGTTCCTTTTGATGAAGAACTTTTTGATGATGATCATAGTCTCCTCCTTTTGCATGATGCACAAACCTCCTGGACCACCGAGTGAGTTTAGAAACATTGTTTCAAGACCTCCCAATGTGAGCTTGAGATGAAAAAAAAACCTCACCTCATGATGATGGGTTCCCAATATTTTAATGAGAGTGAGGATCATTCTCTTATTCGTTAGGTTTTCAAAAAAAAATATTCATGATGTTCGAGTCTCTTGATATTTGCATCCCTGTTCTGCACGTTTTGATGTTTTGCCTTGCTTCTGGACATGATTTTGCTCAAGATGGACATTTCAAATACCCTTATGGAGATCTAAATTTTTATGAGATATGCATTCATCCTAGAATCCCATAGAGATTCCAAAAATTTGAAATATAAGTGAAAATGGATCCATTTGCAACTTTCTGCACCCAGAATGAAGATTTTCTATTTTTAGCAGGTAGGACCAAGACCTGCTATTTTGGGACATATCAAAAAATTTGTTTCAATATGACCTTATGAACATTATATCACACTTAATCCTTCTATTTTTATAGTGCATTTTTATTTTTTAGCAAATTTCTATTTGTAGCAGGTTCCTTTTTTTGGACCCTTTTATTTTGGAAAAATTGTCATTTTTGCCCTGCCCTCTATTTTGCATCATTTCTGATTGTTTTGGGTGGTCCAAACTTGAAATGTAAGGGAATTTATATTTTTATCATGTGGAGGGGCATATCATATTCTATTTTTATTAAATTTACAAGGGGTGACGGATTGTGATGAAAAAGGTCTTGAAAATTTCTACTTCTATGGGATGACTTTCTCCAATTTTCGAAGGTTTTTCTTATCCGAATCTTCGCAAATTCAAAAATGAAAATATAAGGTCTGCATGTTACTTATGTAACAATGATTAATTATTAATAAAAATTGGTCCTCCATATCCCTAAAAAAATAGGGGCTTCATGTCACGAAAACTAGTTCACAGCAAAATTAGATTTTTTCATGGGTCATTTCCTCAAAATTTCAAGGGTTTTTCTCATCCTGATCTTTGTGAATTTGAAAAGGAAAATTATAGTTCTGCATGTTCCTAATATAACAAGGAATAATTATAATAAAAAATAATTCCTCCATATCCCAAAAAATAGGTACTTCATAGCACAAAAAGTAGTTCACGTGAAACTAGATTTTTCAGGGATCACTTCTCCAATTGTTTACGCGATTCCGCCCACTGGAATCCTAAAAAAATGAAAGGTTCATCACTTCCCTTTCACTTATGTGTCATGGCAGCCATTTATGAATTATCACATATTTTTTAATGAGAAAAATCATCCATGCACTCTTCACCCTTGAATTGATAAGTGGTATTATTGCATTGATCAACAGGAAGGGCTAGAATGAGGTGAAAACAACTGAAATACCTCACAGAGATCCACTAGGGTCATATGATGGATGAGAGGGAATAAATAGGGCTGTAATTATTTTTTTTCCAAATTTTCCTAAGGGGATGGGATAGTGCAAGAAAATGCACCATGCTCCAGGAGGTGAAAATATCTAACTCAGAAAGCATACCTTGAGAGAGGCCTTGAAAATGACATTTCAAGAGCTACATTAGGTCATTTTTGATGAACCGGTATATTATATTGACTCCCAAGATCATTATAAATACATTGGAATGGGTATAAATATCCAATTATTCCTGAAAACCCCCTAAAATTTCTTGTTATTTCTCGAGACATTAGGATGTGCCTGTCAAAAATGAGATGCTGAAAGAAACGCCTATATCTTGTGAAGGATTTGAATATTTTATCATGTAGATAATTATAAAAGATTTAAAATGGGTATTTTTTTCCCCTTAACTCCTTATGGAGCTCTAGTAATCATCCATGGAAGATCAAGTACTTGTTTTGACTGCCTTCTCCTTACACCGTAAGCACCCGGGATTAAAACTGGGTCATCCGGGGGACCATAAAAAGGGCTATACTTGGGCACAATTTTTGTGTCAAAAACTATCCCAAGGGGATATGAAAAAAGGTTTAAGAAAATTCACCTCATTATGGTGATGACAAGTGTCCTTTGCTGGTTTACGGAGGTAAAGTGGAGAGGGGGCATGAAAAATGTTCTGTGAAACACATCCCGAGTGCACATGAGGAATCAAGAGCCAAGTTCGGTATGGGGCACAATTTTGTGTCCAAAATTTCCCAAGGGGATGGGACACAAGGTGAAATAAAATTCACCTCATTTTGGTAATGAAAAGCGACACACTAGGATTCGATGATGGGAAGAGCTGAGGATGGGAACAAAGGGGCTTAACTTTCATTTTTATCCTCGTTTGGGTCATATGATGGTACAAATGGATTAAATGGAGCTAGATGATTTTTTTATCCTAACCTATCCCAAGGATATGGGAAATTTGGTGTAAAAAATTACACCATCACCTAGTGATGACATGTGTCCACCTAGAAAATTGGTTAAGTCCTAAAGCATACCTTGGAGAGAAGCTTGACAACAACGTATCTGGAGCATCCGAAGGTATTTTTAGGAACTTATTTATATGTTTTTTACTAGAAAAATAATTTTGAGAATAATGGGATGGGATAAATGCTCTTATTATTCCTTAAAACACCTTAAAAATAGACTTTTTCTCAAGACCAGAGGATACACATGTAGAAAAAAGAATGTGGGAAGAAGTACTTATGACTTGTGGAGAATCTTAAAGCACCATCAATTAGAGATTTGAAACACCTTTATAATGGTGTTTTCTTTACCTAAAAATCTTTACAGAGATCTTGGAGTCACTTCCTAAAGCTTAGGTGTTGTGTTGAACAATAGGATCTTTCACTTTCAAATACCCACTTTTGCTGAACTTGTCCCAAAAGCTCTAAAAATTTCCAAAATAAATTGTACAATGTTCCTAGCTCCTTGATACCACTCTCCAATGGATATGGGCCTTCAAATACACTATGAGAGATGTGCACTTACCTTAGAAAGACTACAAATACCCATTCCTAAGCCTCTTGAAAAGTCTTCTTTGAAAGGTACCATCTCGGAAGCACTTGAATGAACATGTTTTCCTAAATCACCTATGGAAAAGGTTCACACAACACATATAAGAACGTGATTGATTGGGATAGACCTAATGTAGGGGGGATGGGTCTAAGGGAGTGCTCGAGAGGCTATATAGTCCAAAATTTTGACACTAGGGTCTATTGTCATGCTTGAAAATATGAAATTTTTGTGTTGCATATTTTCATGACAACACCACCATTAGCCTACAAGTAAGATCTTACATGTTTGCTTCACCTATATAGTGACCTCCTGTAATTCCTTCACATGCTTTTTCCATTATTTATTTGTTCTCATTCTCTAGCACACACCTAATTAAGACTTGATCTCTACCCATTTTGTATAAATCTCCTCCAATGACCTGATAAGGCACCACGTGAATGGAAAGATGTTTTTTCTATAATGTCTTCATAGCTTCATGTGAAACTCCAATGCACAAGAATACTACAATATATTCTATTTTTGTTTTCTCGTGGTTTATTTTGAACAACTAGGCATGTTTCATAGTGTCTTATATACTTTGCATATCCTCCCTAGACTTAATCCTTAATAAACGATCAAGTCCTAAATTTCTCTTACCATGATTCACTATAACCGTGAAATAAAACTCCTAGAAAAGAAGGATCTAGCAGCAAATACACCCCTGTAAAGCCATATTATTGACCAAGTACTTCAATTCCATATGATAAATATATAACATGAATGGTGTGGCCAACAAGTAATGCCAGAAATTATGAAGTGCATATATCATTGAGAAATATTTGTGATCCTTAGGTTTATAGTTTTTCTCAGCTGTCGTTAGCTTCCTGCTTGCAAAATAGATGGGATGATCAACATTATCTTCACCTAGCTGCACCAAGACTGCTCTAATATTTGTACCATAAGCATCTACATGGACATGAAACAACTTTTTCTAGGAAGGCAAGTGTAAGATAGGTGTGGTGGTTAGTTTATCCTTTAAGGTCTCAAAATATTTCTTCTGTGCATCACCCCATTATAATTTTCCTTCATAACTTAACAATTCTTCAAGGGGTGTGAAAATATTGGCATAATCCTTAATAAACTTCTCGTAATAACCAGTGTGTCCAAGGAACCTACCCACCTCACTTTAATTAGTTGTCTCTTCCGGCCCCAAAATAACTCCTATCTTGGTTGGGTCTACCAACAAGCCTTCTTTGCAAATGATTTGCCTAAGTAAAACTCCATAAGGTGTGGAGAATATCCACTTCTTAATGTTTAAAGAGATGCCAATATTCCTGCATCTTTCTAACACCAGTCTCAAGAAATAAAAAATAATCTTTCACCAACCCATAAAGTGTCCAATCATACAAGTAAACCTGAAGACACTTATGAATAAAATCTTGAAATGTATGCACCACAATGCATGATAACATTTCTGACACATTCTTCATGCCAGCGGGCATAACCATGTAGGAAAAACAATCCCATTCTATTGCAAAAATGATCTTCTTCTAGTCTTTGCACATAATCCTCACCTGATGGTAACATGAGAATCCATCTATAAATGAGTAGATCCCGTGCCCTACTACTACTTCTAGGATCTCTTTAGTGAATGGTGTAGGAAAAATATTAATAACACATGAAGCATTTAGAACTCTATAGTCAACACAGATCATTATCTGACTATCCTTCTTGATGCTAATCACAATGGGGCTTATCCATTTACAATCCTCAATAGGATAAATAATGAATGTGTTAGTGCCCATTATGAGCCCCTAAATTAAATTGTCCTTTTTCATAAGATTTTAATTAATCTAACTATTCTACATGCTTTATATTTCTCCTTGTGCTTCAAAATTCATCTTGATTCAAGGAGAAGTGTCAATTGTAATAGATATTGTACCTTAAGCAAGATAAATGAAAGGATTCGGAAAAAAATATCAGTAAACTGACTGATTAATCAAAGTATGAAAGCTTCGGGCTCACTAGTGATCGAGATATGTCTACATATTTTGAAAAAGTCAAAAACATGCAAACAAAAATGAAAATGATCCAAAATGCTCCAAAATATGAAGCTACAAATACCCAAAAGCATGCAACTCAACCATGAAGTAAAAAGTTACAAGACTTGTTAAAAAATTAGTTAAAATGGACTTAGCCATTTTTTCAAGGCTTGAGGCATTTAAACGACCGTAAATTTCCTCCTTCCAAAAGTGATGGATGTTGGCATTTGAAAACCCATAGGAGAATAAGTTTAAAATCATTGGTGGGTTCTATTTGAAAATCCCGACAGACGTTCATTTGGACGTCAAAATTCAACACTAGCAAGACATGAACTACATGGCAGTAGATCACATGTTAAGAGGTAGACACATGTTGCCATTATGATAAATTCAAAGAAGATGAGCCTGGTGGACCTCAAGTCCATGGAATACACCAAATTTCATAAAGCTTCAGGTTTGGGATGGGGAAAAATTTAAGTTTCGTTCGACAAAAATTTAAGTCCAAGAAAATAATTAAGTTTGATAAAGTATCAAGTTTAGGTGGTTTCAAAAGTCAAAGTGTGTACATGGCAACATTTTTATTAAGCTAAATTTTTATAAGTCCACCCAAACAAGTTTGAAAATGTAATCCAAAGGAGCATCCCCGAACCAATGAAAAGAAAACATGAAGGAAATAAATACTAAGAGAACCGAGGTACATGTAGCTCTCTTATTTGTTAGTATTTTGCAGTTGTCAGTCATATTTTTTTAAACAGTCTTACATCCTGAAGAATGTGAGGATTCTTCATTGGTTAATGCTTTGCAGCAAATAGAATAAGTTAAAGAAATAAATTAAATTGTGAGAAGCATGGAGCTTTTATATTAGCTCACGTTTAACAGTTGTCATTTGAGACTATCAAAAAATCTGACAAAATACAAGGGCATGGAATGATCTTATTAGCTAGAGATTCACACTTTATCAGAAGGGATATCAAGAGATTTAATTTTGAATTAACGTGGAACTCTCTCATTAGCTCACATTTCGTAGCAGTCATTCAAGCCTATCAAACAATCCAAATTGCAAAGGAACATGGATATTTTTCATTGGATCATGCTTCGTGATAGGGAAGTTAAGTAAGAGGATATTATGAATTTTTAAGTAACATGGAGATCTCTGATTGGTTCAAGTTTCACTGCACTCAGTCAATCCTATCAAATAGTTTTAAATTGCGAAGGAACGTGGAGATTTTTCATTAGCTCATGTTTCACAACAGGTAGTTATGTAAGAGGACAATATAGATTACAAATCAAATATGGACCTTTTTCATTGACTTGCATTTTAAGGAGGCTAGTAAAAATAAAATAAAATCCCAAAACTACAAAAAATGTGGATTTTTTTCATTGGCCCATGTTTTATGAAGAGAAATCAAGTAAAAGAACAGTTTAAGGAAGGCGGAGGAACGTGAAGTTTTCTAATTGGATCGCATTTCATAAAGGAATGTATTTGAGAGAAAATTCACATAAGAGAAAAAAAAATCAATGCACACATGGAAAAAATTCAAAGCCAATCAAAAGGATGCGACATGTCACTCTCCTGTGCATCCCAACACGCAAAAAATTCAAATGGCCATAACTTTTGATTCAGTTCTCCAAAATAAGAAAAATTGGTCTCGTTGGAAAGGTCTCCTTGATCTCTTCAATTTGGCATCAACTAATTCATAAATTGATGACGTTTTTATATGATAAAATGAGTAAAACCAATTATGACTTTCGTTTGAATTTGTAAATAAAGTTAAAAGAGAATAAACATACCTGGAAGTATCAAATAATGGTTTTGCACATAACAATATCTCAACCCAATAGCCAACCAAAGACTAACATCGGGAAGATCCCAAAATACTAACAAGAAATTAGATATTTTCAATTATAATATTCCCTCTTTGATCAAAATATTTTCTTTACAAAGAATGTAGTAAATATGTTACTATTTTGGGGAGGGGGAATAAAATTGTATGAACACATACAAATTGTATAAATATGAGTACTATTCTTCATATTCAAAGGGGTTAGTTTTTTTAATTCTAAAACAAGGTAGAGATATTCAATTGTAAATATTTCATGTTTCCTTTGTGAAATGCATATTGATCTTAGTTTCCCAAACTTTTGTGTCAAGGTGGTTGTAATGTACAACCATTAATAAGCTTTGAGAGCATTGATTTGATTTTACCTTGCTAATAAATTCTAAAGATTTCAATGAAATATTTCCTCTTTTGAGTTTGCATTCTATGTTATGGGTTTTGTGTTTGGAATTATCCATTAATGAGTTATATTTTCTGTTATGGTCTTGTGTTTATTGTTTCTCTTTGTAGTACATTAGATTTGTCCTTAATGGTTATGCTTTGGTCATTAGTCTGATATTTTGTTGTAAGAATTTACTTTAAAATATTGAATCTAACTATAAAATCCTTACTCTAACCATTTTGTGCCAATAGATTTTTGTTATCCTTTGAGTGTTTCTTGGGCGTACGAGGGATGAAACGATAAAAAATTTATTAGAATTGTTGCACGAGTTCTTATGTCAAGTATTTTAAAGATTGTGTCAAATCTTTAAATCTGTTGAGAATCAATGAATGCAAATCTACCTTTGTAGAAGCAATGACTGATTAATTCAATTCTCTGTGCTTTTCCTAAATGTTTGGTTTCTCTAAGTGTTAAATGCTTGACTGCAAGGAATTTTTGTGCCAATAAATCCCCCATCATTCAAAAATTACATAAGTAATCCTATGCCATTTTATCTACCATTCATAGTTGTTGTTTTGTCTTTAAATATCATTGAGACTGCCCCTCATCTACAAATTCTACCATCTAGAGAATGCAAGAGAAATCTAATCCCATTGTCTTTAGTAACCTGTGTATGGAAAAGTAAACATAAACAATATATTTTGTGAAAACTCATGAGAGTGAGTGTTATTTTTATCAAAAATGTTTATTCCAAATTGACCCACCATTTTTAGAAAGAAATTGAGGGAACAAATATCCCATCTCCCCCTCTCTCATTCAGGTTACACCTCGTGTCCTATCACCCTATTTTAAGGAAAGACTGAAAGTAACAAGAAAAGGCGATCTCCTCTGTATGTACCCCTCAATCACCCCAAATATTGATCCCTAAGGAAAGTGATAGACTCATCTCTTACTAAAAAAACAACATACCACCTAGTCTACCACCATTCCAAGCCAATTCCCCCAATTTTTTTCCATAAAGAGATTGTTGTTAGGCCACCAGGTGGTGTAGACTTGTGGACCAACACACTTTTGGCACCATTCCCAAGGAAATTCTTTAAATTATCCTTATTATTTATTGATATATATTCTATTATCCCATTAACAACATGCTTCTGGTGTCATTGCTGAAGACATAAAGATTATCTCATTGAATCAAACTTTGAGTTAAATTTTCTCCGATTGTATGAATGACTAGTATTTTTATAAGTTGATAGGTGTTTTGGAAGTTAATTTTAAGATATCTTATCATCAAGCTTCCTACGACACTATTGGGGACTTCTTTAGTCCAATTAAGGTTTTGAATACATACCTTTATAGAACTTTGCAAAAAGTAGGCAAATATAGTCTATTCTAAAGGTATTGCTCAAAATTTTATCATTGTAATCAGGTTTTACATTAAACCTGAATCCACTGGGAAAGGCATAGTAAAATTCATAAATATCTGTAAATATTTGTCTACCAATTTGTGAAGATATCCTTTCAGGATCATTTGATTTGATCTATACATCTAAGGTAAAAGTCCTTAGTGGCAGCTTCGTCTTTGAAAAAAAAAATCTTGTCTATGCCAGTGAAATGTTTTTACAACTTGTTGATTAACTCTCCCATTTTACAAATATGGAAGGAATAAGGTACTTTTTTCAAAAATGATCTAACTAAAATATTACTACAAATGATGGAAAATACGCAGTCAAGAAGGTAGTAGATCTAGAAACCAATGGGAGGTCAAAGGACAAAAGAAAAGATTATTCAAACGGTTGAATTTGATAAACCTTTAGTGGAAGATTACTCTAACACACCAAATGGCTCAGATTTAGGTAGTCCTCAATCTGATTTGGATACTTTGTTCCAAGAAGGTTCAACATTTGTAACTAGCAAAGATATTTTTCATCTCCCTCCTTTGTTGAATCCTAAAAAACAAATATATTGTGAAACTTAGTCCCCAAAAGGATTCCTATTTTTTGGATCATACTCCTCTGCCTCAAAGACCTCCTATGCTCCACCATTTCAATCCTTATTTTGAATTATGTCCACCAAATAACATGGTATCTCCCCCTCCTAAAGAACCTTTCAGAGTTAACACATATAAACCTATTGATTTTATTGGCATGGAAGGTTATCCAAATGAAGTACCCACATGAAATCAGGATGAGGTTGCCCAAGTTTCAAGGAAATAATTCCATAAGTGGAGATCAACATCTTATGATTTTTTAAAATATAATTTATGACTATGAAATAGAGCATGAAGATGTTTATGTAAAGTTATTCATACATACATTTGAAGAAAATGTCAAGGAATGGTACAATTTGTTATCTACAAATTCCATGTATTCTTGGTTATAAATGAAGAATGCTTTCAGACTCTAATATGGTGATAAGAATAACCCTAGGTTTCTATTATCATAGTTTGAAAAATATAAAAAAATACTCCTAATGAGTTTGTACAAGACTTTAATACTAGGTTCAATAAAACCTTAACTAGATTGTCTATTAATCTAAGGCCTAGTGGTGATTCTTTCTTGATTAAGTACTCATATGATTTTGATAAGAAGGAAGCTTATTATCTAAGGGATAAAAATCTTATAACTCTAAGGAAGGTTTTTTTATATGGCTTTCCAAATCAAGAACAATATCAAGGCAGCAACAAAACCTCCAAAGAGGGAAGGTGTCAATACAATTAATCTAGAGAATCCATAGGAAAGTAAGGAAATGGACCTGGAGGAAGTGGTTAAAATTTTGGCTGAATTAGTGAAAGAGATGTCATACAAGATGGCTAGAGTATAGAAAGGCTTAGTTTCAAATTATCAAGTTTAGCATCAGGCCCAAGGATAAAATAGATTTTGGAATCATCCCAAAGGAGATCATCAGGCTGAAGATAGAGGAAAAGAACCCATGCCTTCAGGAAATAAATAGCAGGCTTATAAAGAAAATAAAAAAGTCCCTAATCCAATAACAACAAGAGTTACATTGGTGGAAGAGGATCACATCATTAATTGGTGTGATAAGTTTCTATTGCCTTGACCTCCTTTTGAGAATCCTATTGAAGATGAATACAACAACGATGAAGCTAGTTTTTAAGATATATGCATGATGGAATCTCCAAAAAACCCAACGCAAGGAGTTACTTCAATTGATCTATTATATGATAGAACCATGGAGAACTTTTGGGGTTCCAAAAATTAGGTATCCTCCCTCCCATCTATTATTAATGTTGATAAAGATATGACACAATCATTTGAGCTTCCAAATCATGACTTTGAATATTTCAGAGCTTTAATGGTTAATAAGTATGATGGAGGAATCCCTTCTGAAGAGGATAAAAAATTATTAATGAATGTTGTGGTTTCTCAATAAAAGGAGTATAATCTTAGGAATAGACAAGTCAAAGGACATGTCCCTACTCCCAAGCCAAAAATTCATATCCTAGACTAACATCCCCAAAGATGATTGCATAAAGAGTGTGTTCAACAAGGGTCTTATTACTTATTCAAATCCAAGAACTTTTTCTTCCACTCAAACAAGAAAGGATAACATCCCATCAAAAAATATAGTCACCCTAGCCTCTAATACAACCCTACCAAAGTATGTTACATGTGACATGGCTCAAATTCTAAGTCCAGATAAATATTACACTCCCAATTGTGGTGTTAGTAAGAATTTTTTAACATAAAAAAAGAGCATTTAAATACTTGGGGTTGAAGGATGATATGGTTATCAAAGAAAAAGGTGCAGAATAATGTGGTGAATCCACATGATATAGTTGAAGTTGAGATAAATGAATAACCAAAGAACATGAAATAACCCCCAAAAGTATATTTAGGTACATTATTGGTATAATCCCAATTCGATGTGGATCCTTTCTTTACTACTTTGATTGTTAATGGGTGACTTCTTCATAATTGTATATTTGATCTAGTAGCTTCATGTAATATCATGCCATTAGAGGTCATGAATGAATTAGATATATGGATAAAATCATATTTTGGAAGATGGTATACCATGGACTCAAGAGAAGTTCTTGTTGTGGGGTATGTCTGAGGTCTAGTGGTGCAACTTGCTCCTTATCCAACAAAATATTTAACCATGAATATGGTTATAGTGGGGCATGTTATTATCAAGAAAATCAGTTACAAGTATGGGATGAAGTTTTCATATGGAAATGTCTTATGCCTCTATACCATTAGAAGGGAAGTTAGTCAAATTTCATAGAGAAGAGAAGATGCTACAACTTATTGAGGATCCCATAAATTCCTCTAATGAGGTATTGTTCACTGATACAGATTTGGGTAACTTCATAGGTTGTGCAAATTTTGAAGATCATTGTATGGATTTAATGCACATCTTGAGGATGCAAAGGTTCCCTGGATCATGATTTTTATGGAGCATGTTCTAAATTTGTAAATGGAGCTAGAGTGGTTTTGAATTCTTTGAATGGAGAGTCATTTATTTTTTATTTTAAGTTAAATTTTGAGTGTACCAATAATGTAGCAGCATATGAAGCACTCTTTTTGGGACTGAGAATTGTTTGGAAGCATGGGATAATAGATCACATTGTAAATAGAGATTCTAAACTAATAATCAAACAAGTAAATAAGCATATATAACAAGAAATCAAATATTAAAGTAGTATAAAAATGCAGTATGGGATCTCCTTGAGTGTTTTTATTCTTTTAATATTAGGTATCATGGGAGGAGCCAAAATGTGGAAGCTAATAGGTTGGTATTTCTAGCTTCACAATACAACAAAGAGGATTTATCTCTATACTATGAATTTGAAGTGGAAATACTAGTTAGACCTGTGTTCATGTATAAATTATGAATGCTAATCAAAAGAAGCTAAAATCTAATAACCTTAAAGCTTTGATCAAATCTACACTAAATCATCAAGATAAGATCTTAAGGGAATAACATCTATCATTGCATGAAACAAGATTAAATCAAACTAACATTCCTAAGTTATCCGTACTCTTTAGATCACTAAATTAAATATGAACCTATACAGATCAATTTGGTAATCAAAGGGTGATTTTTGGTTTAGTTCAAGAATGTGAATGAATTTCACTAAAATGGCTACAAGGCCAAGTTTAGATCTTTCATTACTAACCTAGCATGAGGAAATAGATGAAGAATCTATTCCAATGGAGGAAGTAAGCTCAAGATCAGATGTCTATAGCTTGGGCTAATACAAATGAGTTATAAGGTTGAAAGGGAGGGCTTAGCCTTGTATTTATAGTTTTCTCTTTGGGAGAGTTTGAAATTTTGGTGCATGTGGGACAAAAGGTAAGCTAAAAATAACTTTATGATTAGGAGTGGATTAGAAGAGCTAAGCTTGGTTTAGGCTAGTTAAACTTGATTAACAAGTGATTAGTGACTCATTGAGAGTTGGGAGGAGTCTGATTAATCTTTTTTATTGATTAATATCCTAGAAATATTGCATAAGTGATCTAGAGGGGAATAGGATTATGTTTATCTAATTCAAGGGGTTTATTATCTAAATTAGTTTATTATAATAGGAATACAACCAATAAAATTTGTGAATGGGCATCCGAGAATGGAGAAAAGAATAGCTAATTAATGAAGTGTATTTAATCAACCAAATTAGAGGAAATGATAGGTGTAAGAGGGTTTTGGGTGTCTACATTTTCCCCTCTTTGGGGTGGCATAAGTTATGCCACTTCAAATATAGTAGACAAACATGAACAAGTAAAATTTTTGAAGGGATGGGAGAAAAATTAGTAGAATGAAGGATGCCCCCTTGAGTGTTGATGGGGTGATGAAAGAGGTTGATCAACGATCGAAAAGATGAATAAAATGGATAGAAGAGGAAGGAGGTAATATGCCCCTAGAAAATAGCAGAATAGTGTGAAGAGAAGAAAGGGAATATAGAAGAAAATGAGTATGAGGAAGGGGGGAATGAGCTAACATACATCCAATATTATGTAAAAAACTTAATTTTCATCATATTGTCAATAATCTTTATCATCAATCCTTATTAAAAATGTAAACATATGACAAAATTTTAGAATGACATGAAAATCCATTGTACGAACAAATGTCTGTGCTAAAACACCAACTCCATCCAACATACATAATGCAATACAATATGAGAAAGTAAAATGATGCCTAACTCCATCAACATACATAATGTAATTCAATACAAGAAAGTAAACAAGCCAATCCTAACAAATAAAAAAGTACAAACACACATAATTAAACCAACAATGTCTAAGATAGTTGTACCAATGTTTTTATTATCGAGATTCAGTTTTGACTTGTGAAAATTAATGACAAGGGTTAAAAATGGTTCCCCAAACAAGGATACATGCAAGGGGAATAATGGAGGACACTTGGGTCCTAGGAAAATAAATCATGCACTATGGAATAGTACCAAGCAACTCATTATGCCCCAGAGTATAGACATAGTAAGAAAACAAACATTGTTAATGGGGCTAGATCGAGATGATCCACAAGTCATGCACATGAACATGCAAGAACAAAAGAATGAAGTTTTGTAGGATGATTTTCCATTTTTAGAAGTTTTCTAAAACATATTTGAATGTTTTTTGTGATTTTGAAATTTTTTGGAAGCTATGTACAAGAAGAAAAATAAGCGTGGATGCCCCCTAGTGATAGATGGGATGTACAAGGGTAGAATGCCACGCACATGCGCAAGAAATTGAAGATGAAAAAATGCCCCAGTGTTAGGTGGGAGTATTCAAAGGTAAACTATTAATACGTAGAGGCTAGATAAAGGACAATATGGATAGGTTCAATCATGATGATGAACATAAACCAATAACATGTTAGGAAGGAGAAAGGATGCCCCCAGTGTAAGCTGGATAAGAAATGCATGATAGAAAGGAAGTAGAAGATTTTTTTTGTGAAAGGGGATGAAGGCATCCAAAAACATGGAAAAAAGGAAATCTTATACACATGGATGTTATGAACAAAGTAGTAGAATTATGTGAATGTTGTGAATATAACTTAGAATCCTTATGATGAAGAAGCAATTAGCCAAAGGCACAAATCGTGATACAAGATATAGAATAGAGTAAGAGTCTGAAAATTTCCCAAAAAATACACTTAGTAATATACTAATCATGTTTTCTCATAGAGATCTAGTGTGTGCACGTGGAAATTAATTACCTCTCCAAGAAAAGATGTGATAGACAACAAGTGAAGACACACTATCTAATGTGTAGGAATGATTGATTTTTAAAGTTGATTTATGAATGGATTGTGGCAGCAGAGCCATACATTGCTCTGCTGCCAGCTAGGCATCCGTAGCCCCAACAGATATGCATTTTATTCTAATCACAACATTTCTCTACTACCATTTAGGCGTCCATAGCCCCAATAGATATTATTAAAAATACCCCAAGAGAGAGTTATATATATATATATATATATCAATTTACTTTTTCTTATAGCTTTTGATGTTTTATTTTGTTTTGTTTTTCTTTTTGAAAACGTATTTCATCTCTCTTGTTTGACAAGGGGTTAAGAACCATAGATGGATTGATGGAAGGATATGGAAGTGATTGTGATGACGACAATGGCTAGTGTCAACAAATATGTGAATGTTATACACATGGATGTTATGAACAAAGTAGTAGAATTATGTGAATGTTGTGAATGTAACTTAGAATCCTTATGATGAAGAAGCAATTAGCCAAAGGCACAAATCGTGATACAAGATATAGAATAGAGTAAGAGTCTGAAAAGTTCCCAAAAAATACACTTAGTAATATACTAATCATGTTTTCTCATAGAGATCTAGTGTATGCACGTGGAAATTAATTACCTCTCCAAGAAAAGATGTGATAGACAACAAGTGAAGACACACTATCTAATGTGTAGGAATGATTGATTTTTAAAGTTGATTTATGAATGGATTGTGGCAGCAGAGCCATACATTGCTCTGCTGCCAGCTAGGCATCCGTAGCCCCAACAGATATGCATTTTATTCTAATCACAACATTTCTCTACTACCATTTAGGCGTCCATAGCCCCAATAGATATTATTAAAAATACCCCAAGAGAGAGTTTTATATATATATATATATATATATATATATATATATATATCAATTTACTTTTTCTTATAGCTTTTGATGTTTTATTTTATTTTGTTTTTCTTTTTGAAAATGTATTTCATCTCTCTTGTTTGACAAGGGGTTAAGAACCATAGATGGATTGATGGAAGGATATGGAAGTGATTGTGATGACGACAATGGCTAGTGTCAACAAATATGTGAATGTTATACACATGGATGTTATGAACAAAGTAGTAGAATTATGTGAATGTTGTGAATGTAACTTAGAATCCTTATGATGAAGAAGCAATTAGCCAAAGGCACAAATCGTGATACAAGATATAGAATAGAGTAAGAGTCTGAAAAGTTCCCAAAAAATACACTTAGTAATATACTAATCATGTTTTCTCATAGAGATCTAGTGTGTGCACGTGGAAATTAATTACCTCTCCAAGAAAAGATGTGATAGACAACAAGCGAAGACACACTATCTAATGTGTAGGAATGATTGATTTTTAAAGTTGATTTATGAATGGATTGTGGCAGGAGAGCCATACATTGCTCCGCTGCCAGCTAGGCATCCATAGCCCCAACGGATATGCATTTGATTCTAATCACAACATTTCTCTACTGCCATTCAGGCATCCATAGCCCCAATAGATATTATTAAAAATACCCCAAGAGAGAGTTTTATATATATATATCAATTTACTTTTTCTTATAGCTTTTGATGTTTTATTTTGTTTTGTTTTTCTTTTTGAAAATGTATTTCATCTCTCTTGTTTGACAAGGGGTTAAGAACCATAGATGGATTGATGGAAGGATATGGAAGTGATTGTGATGACGACAATGGCTAGTGTCAACAAATATGTCCAAAATTTCTTCGCAACAATTTTATCAGATTTTGATTGTGATAGGATCTCTAAGAGGTCAGTCATTCTTTAATGTACTAAGGTGATAAAAGACCAAGGTCAAAAAAATACCATATAGATAAATGTCACAAAATGCGTGTGAATAGGCTAACCAAAATGTGTGCAAAGGAATGAAAATGGTAGGAAGACTTGCAGAAGAAGAACAATAAAGGGAAGAAAGAACATCCATATCTATGCAATACTTGATTGCAATGCGTGTTTTTTTATCTTTAAATTTTTTTGTTAATGTTTTTCTCATTTTTTTGTATTTTATATTTTCTAAAAGGTGGGATCAAAAAGGTCACTGGGCATGATAAGATCCAAAAACAATGTTCATGATTTCCTTGATAAGGGAGATTAAGCGTGTTTACTTATCGAGAGTCATATTATCTCCAATCTCGATGATTGTGGTGATCTCATATTCAAAAAATCACTGTGATTTATCTTGAAACGTGGATTTCATATGTGGTAGCTTGAGTTCCCTATCCATAGGTTTATCCACTTTGCACCATACTTAATGGTTGCGTTGATGTGTATTCTTGAATTACGTTCAATTCTAAACCTTATGGTTTTTTGACTTGTTGAGATATTTGGAGCTCTTGGAGTTTTTGATCTGAGCTTGATGAAGAAACCATTTAGGTTTCATAAGATAATGTGTGACTTTTTTCATCCCGAGAAGTGGGAGAAGAAATTAGACGTTTATGATTGATGTGATGAAAATGACACGATCCAAGAATTGAAGAGGATGGGCTACCAGGAGGTGAGCCACAAATAGAAGATGAAAGGCTACTAGGATGTGGCCCAAGAATAGAAGATGATGAGTTACTCAACGGAAACCCATAGAGGGAACATAAAGGGATACTAGGATGTGGCCTGAGTATAGATGAAATCAGGATTTTAGGATGTTGTCCAATAATAGAAGATGATGGGCTACTCAACGGTGCCCCACATATAGAATAAGATGAAGGGCTACCCAGAGGTGACCCAATGAGAGGTTGTGATTGAGGAATTATGATATGTAAAGAATGATTGACTAATAAAAAGATAGGTCATGGATTGGCACTCGAACCAAGCATGTCATCATGTGATGTGGGATGTGAAGATGGATGAATAAGAGGATGATCAAGTTCAATGGTCTTAATATCTTATTCTATGATAACTTCTTCATTTTTCAATGAATCAATTAGTATGGATTGTTGTTCTTCGACCATGGGAGGTTCATTAGAAGAAACGGGTCCAACTGGTGTGGAAGATTGAGAAGATGATGACTCAAGAGACGAAGTAGATTTGGATCTATATGTCTCACGAGTAGAAGAAGATGACATGGGATTAATTATAAGATGATATAGTTCTGGTAGAGAGAGAGGATAGCATATCCAGTTAGTGGATTACGATGTTAAAGTCAACTCAGATGATTGACTAGAAGGAATTTGATTCACACGAATCTTAGATAGAGGAAGAGGTCATTTAGGCGATGCATAAAGGGGGCTATGCGAAGGAAGGGAGGACCACGACATAGGAGTTACTTTATATGTTTGATGAAGAGTTTCCTATGAAGAAATGGAGGAATGTAAATTAGGAGGCACATCTGAATAATATTTTGGATCAGAATCATCAAGAGACCGAGGAAAATTAGACTAATATTTTGGATCACAATCATCCAAACCATACCACCAACTATGAGATGAAGGTGGGGAACAAGGTACCCAAAAAAAAATTCTAGCATGAGGGATCAAGTATGGTTTAGTCGTGATTGGCATATTTTAAGGTAAATGCCTAAACCTAGGTTTCCAATTTTCATAAGTGTGAGGAACTGTGTAATAGTTAATCATGGTTGGCATCGTTGGGTCTGAATTCCTAGACATTAATAGCATAATTTAATACTTCAAAGGGAATAAAGTTCCATGTTGATTTAGGTAGCGTAATGATAACAAACTAGAAATTTTATGGATAAATAGGGTATATTTGTGTGCTTTTCCAAGGGGAACCTAATGAAAATATACATCGTGATGACACAATTTCAATGATCCAATAAAGGTTTGGAAAAAAAATTGTGAGTGCAAAGGATAAAAAAGGATTGTCCCTAGACAAAAGATTCTAAGTGATGACCAATTACAAGGAACAATCGTGCAAGTTCAAAACACAAATCTGAATAAGGAAATACACCCTATATAAATGTGTCTTAATGATAGTTCAACACAAAAAATGATCAACACAATGTCAACACTTACGTAAAGTTTAAAAACAAATAAGGCGTAAGTATTAGCAAGGGTTGAATGATTTCCGATCAAGGTATACTATAATGATTCTAGATACAAACAAGGCTTAAATCTTAAAAGGTGGAAGTTACAAGTGTGAGCAACACAACAATTCCACTTAGATACGTTTAATCAATCTTTACATTAAAGCATGATATTAGTATCAAAATGATATTGACATGACAGAAACAAAGTAACAATTATGCTTTTTAAGGTTGAGGCAATGTTTAGAAAAGGAAAAAATAAAATTATATCTAGGAATTTCTATTGTGCAAGCAACGTAACGCTACAATCTTGAAACTTAAACCCAGTTTTATGAGAAACAATATATAAGTATCAAAATTGTATCGAGGTGATGTAATCAAATTAACACCTCAAAGGAAGATTGATGATGAGAAATCCTTACTACAAATGAGATGTTTTTATGTGGGTATCAAGATGCAAATATGTACCAACACACTTTCAATGTTTACAATCCAGTCTTAATTAAGGATGAATGTAAATGGGTGTAAAAGTGGTGGACATGATCAATCAAAAGCACATGTATGATGCTCCTCTTTTGATCAAAATAATCAATAAGAGAGTAAAAGAGTAGATCAAAATGGGGTTTTAAAATACTTTACGACACTTCAGTAGAGTTTCACCTCATCTTATGACGAGTGAAAAACTAAAATAAGGTAACACTTCATAAATTCCGTGATGAATGACGATTGGCTCGAACTTTGAGGGACTTTCCCCTTGTTTGAAAAATAAGGTTTTCACTCCAAAAAAATTCTCACTTCGTGAAGGCTCTTTAAAACATGATGGCTTGATATGATAAAGGTGGATCCAAGATGAAATGGCTTCCTATTGGTTCTCCCAACTAGGTGTCACAAAATACTTTTGTGAGCGTATTTTTCCAAGAAATTCACATTGACTCATCTTGGAGTATCCCAACTTTACTTTACCCCCTTTGACACAATGATCGTAAAAATGCATTCAGTTATTTTTTCACTGGGGTTGCAATGGAGATATTTTGATTCTAACTCACAAATCTATAGCTAGTCAAGTAGGTAGGTGGAGCGCTTCCGGTTTCCTCCACAAGGTTCCCTCTTGCGTGGACTACTTTGGGGTTCCTAGGAACATATCTTTTTTGTAGCTTAAGGATTATGCCAAAGAGAAATTTCTTAGTTCAAAACGGACGGGTTTACCCTTATATGAACCTGCAAATCAAGTGTTTTGAATATGGTGTGTTATTTATCTTTAAACTTTGTGAGGTTTTTATCGCACACCATTTGGAAACCTACAACACACGAGTTAAATTTTATCTATATCTTGACTCTTTCACAAGTGATATGGTCCATCATGCAACGATTAATAGTTCTCCAAATGATCAAAATATCATAGAAAGAGGATAAAGTGTTGTTTTTTATTTCCAAGATTGTCCTAAGACGCAAGGAAAGAGCATACATAATGTAAAATCCTACTAAATTATGGAAATGGAAATATTTTAACTCAAATTCATAAGAAAATTTTTTTTATCCAATTTTTGAATTTCATTCCCTTAGAAATCTTAGTAAAGTGTTTTCTAAAGCATAAAAGAGGTGTTGGATCATTTCTTATTCCCAAGATCGCCTAGAAGGTGCGAGGGAAGATCATACACAACATAGCCTCATAAATGAAAAAAATTCAACATTCATTAACTTAATTAAACAAATTATCTCAAATGATGATCAAATATACCCTAGAAATCAACAATTATCTTTAATAAAACCCTGCAAGGTGTTATAAAATCAAATGGATCAATCTTTGCAAACTTTAAGACATGTTAGAAAATGATGAGTTTTATAATAAAGTAAACCATAAATTTTATTTAAGTAAAAAATCCTAATTTTATATTTCCATTACGTATCTTTCTTCAATACCTTTCCAACACAACAAAAATTGAGTCGTTTGGAGTTTGGGATCAAATGTATGGCCTCTGGAAGATAGTTTATGAACACAGTTCAACGTATGTGTGCCCCTGATGACATATGTGCACCCCTTTGTAACATATGTGTGCCATTTCAATCGTATGCAAGTGCGCATGGGTGTTTTTTACGCCCAGAAATGTGTAACCACACCCAGAGAGGCGTATGTGTTCCCTTTTAAGCGTATGCACACGTATGACAATTTTTTTTAATAGAGGGTAAAATGGGTGCACCCATATAAGTGTATGCATTCCATTTTAAGTGTATGTGTGCAATTTTGAGCGTATGTGTGCCCCTTTTTAACACCTGGACATTTACCTAGAACTACACAAAAAAGGATGGAAAACTAATTTCTAAAAATGCAAATAGGTCAAAATTTTGCTATTTAAATCAATTTCTAACAGAGACCCATTAGCTTTGCATGCAAATGGAATATTTTAACACTTATAAGGTTAGAAAATTATATTAAATCCTTAAAATGCATGGAAATGGTTAGAAAAAATGATGTAAACTACAAAAGCTTGAAATCAACTTCTATGGACTATAGAGTAAGTCCCAACAAGCGTGCCAAATGTGTTCATGTATAAATTAGGAATGATAATCAAAATAATCTAAAATCTAATAACCTCAAAGAGTTGATCAAATATACACTAAACCATCAGGATAAGAGCTTAAAAGAATAACATATATCATTACATGAAACAAGATTAAATCAAACTAATATGCCTAAGTTATCCCTACTCTTTAGATCATTAACTAAAACATAAACCTACGAAGATTCATTTAGCAATCAAAGGGTGATTTGTTCTTTACTTCAAGAAGGTGAATTAATCTCACTAAAATGGATACAAGGCCAATTTTAGATCTTTCATTACTAACCTAACATGAAAAAAATGCATGCAAAAGTTATTCCAATGGAGGAAGTAAGCTCAAGAGCAGATTTTTATAGCTTGGGCTAATACAAATGAATTGTAATGTTGAAAGGGAGGGCTTAGCCTTGTATTTATAGTTTTCTCCTTGGGAGAGTTTGGAATTTTGGTGCATGTGGGACAAAAGGTAATCCAAAAAGCACTTTATGATTAGGAGTGGATTAGAAGAGCTAAACTTGGTTTAGACTAGTTAAACTTGATTAGCAATCGATTAGTGACTCATTGAGAGTTGGGAGGAGGGGTCTAATTAATCATATATGATTGATTAATAGCCTAGAAAGCTTGCGAAACTAAACTAGAGGGGAATAAGGAGATGTTTAGCTAATATAAGGGGTTTATTAGACAAATTAGTTGATTATAAGAGGAATACGACTAAGAAGGTGTTGTGAATGGGAATCTGAGAATGGAACGAAGAATAGCTAATTAACGAAGCGTCATTAATAGAGTTAATTAGAGGGAATGTTAGGCGTAAATGGATTTTAGGTGTCTACAAGACCTTTAGTACCTGATAATATTCAACACTGGAAAGTATTTGAAGATGATTCACACATTAATAGATTTCTCAATTGCAAGTTGAGTTCAATAACTAGACTATTGATTTAGAGCCTATGATAAAGGTATGTGAAGGGAAAGAATTTTTATTTGGAAAAGAAGTAATTCAATTAAAGACTAATGTAATTCTAAGGGGATTAATTAGTTTAGAATCTATTTTTGACAGTATTGATAGATAATTTTGTAAATCTTCTACTTTTCCGAGAGATGTAGTGGAGTGCAATCTAGGCTCCAGCAAAAATCTGCAAAATTTATGGTTAGGTAGTAATATAAGAAAAAATAATGAGAGGTTTATGGCCACTTATTAATAAAATACAAGGATTTACTTTCTTGGTCTTACTTTCAATTAAAATCCCATAGAGAGGATTTTTTTTAGTATGAGATACCATTGGAACCTCACTCCAAGCCCTTCAGACAAAAGCAAAGACCAATCAATCCTCTCTTTGCAACCAAAATGCAAGAGGAATTGACCAAAATAAGAGATGGTGAGATAATACAATCCACTAGGTATTCATCATGGGTAGCTAACTTAGTTTTGGTCATAAAAAAGAATGGTGAGATAAGACTTTGTGTTGATATTAGAAATCTGAATAAAGCTTCACTTAAAAATAATTATCCCCTACCTAATATGGATAATTTTATATAGAAGGTAACTAGTTTAGAAATTTTATCTACCTTGGATGGTTTCTCTTGTTACAATCAGGTTGTGGTGAGAGAATCATAGCAATACAAGACTGCATTCACCACTCCTTGGGGTACTTATGTTTACATCAGGATGTCATTTGGGTTGATGAATTTCGAGGATAATTTTTAAAGAGAAATGGATGTTTCTTTTGTAGGTTTTAAAAACAAGTTCATTGTTGTATATTAAGATGACATCATTGTGTTTTCTGAAAGAAGAGAAGATCACCTAATGCACTTGGATAAAATCTTGATTAGATGCAAGGAGTATGAAATTTCATTGAACCCAAAGAATTTTTTTTTTGGTGCAAAAAGCTAAATTACTTGGACACAGTTTCTCACCAAGGAGTCATGATTGATCCAAAATGAGTAGAAGTTATTGACCAAGTTCAAATCCCCTTGTCAAAGAAAGTTATTTAGTCTTTCTTTGGGAATATTAACTTTGTGATAAAGTTCATTTCTAATTTTTCTAAAACAACTTTTCCTATCACTAATATGCTAAAAAGAATAAAACCATCAAGTGGGAAGAAGGGGATGTTCAAGAATTCAAAGGAGTAAAAGAAGCACTCAAGATTCCTCCTGTATTAGCTAGTCTAGATTATAAGAAAATGTTTTCATTTGCTTCTGAATTTACTATTTCCTTTGTGCTATTACAAAATAATTTAGAAGGCCATGAAAACCTTATTAAATTTTTTAGCAAATCTTTGCAAGGGCCTGAGATGAAATATTTTTCATGGAGAAGCAAGCTTTTCATTTGGTCAAAGAAACCAAAATATTTAGACCTTATATTCTAAGTTTAAAAATTATATCATATGTACCTCACATAATGGTAAAGGATTTTTTTTCTCAGATGGAAATATCTAGTAAAAGGTGCAGATAGATTAACAAGCTTCAAGAATATGACATGGACATAAAATAACAAGCTTGTTTGAGGATTAGGCTTAGCAAGGTTGATGGTAGAGAGAAATTTGTACGTGGTAGAATCCAAAATGTTGAAGAAGATGGGCCTCACCCTCTTCAAAAGGTGAGTAATTAATTATGGTATAAAGATATAGTTTATTATTATATGAAACTGAATTGTCTTATGCATTTAGATAAGAATCAAAGGAGAACACTTAAGCTAGTTTATCAGAAGTATATCTTGATTGATCATGGATTAGCTTGGAAGAATCTAGAAGGATTTTTACTTAGATGTATCACTAAATAAGAGGCCCACAAAATAATTGAATAATTTCATTGGGGAGTTTGTGGGGGTGATTTTTCTGGAAGAGTGACTTCTCACAAGATTATAAGGGAAGGATATTGGTGGCCTTAATTATTTAAATATATTTCCTTCTTGGTTCAAAGGTGTGAAAGTTTTCAATGGTTTTCTAGAAGACTAAAAGCTTATGGGGCCCTACCCTTGCATCATGTGTCAGTAGAAGCTCCATTTAAATAATGGGGCTTTGAATTTATTGGTGAAATATCAGACTCTTCAAGTGTTAGTCAGAAGTGGATATCAGTAGCCACTGATTACTTTACTAAATGGGTTGAGGCCATTCCCATTAGAAAGGTAACACATCAAGTAGTCATGAACTTTATTTTCAATAATATAATCTGTAGATTTGATGTGCTTGCCAAGATAATTTTTGACAATTCTATGAGCTTTAGAGATAAACCATTGGCAAAAATGTGCCATGAATATGGTATAAATTTATCTTATACATCAAATTATAATCCAAAAGGAAATGGCCAAATAGAATTGAGAAACAAAAACTTGCTAAAAATCCTCAAAAGAACACTAGAGACCAATAAAAATAAATGGGGTGAGCAACTCAAGTTTGCATTGTGGGCATACAGAGTTACTACCAATAAGTCTACAGAAAAAAATACCTTTTGAGTTGGTTTATGGAATTCAATCCCTTTTTCCCATGCACTTACAACTTTCCTCATATCAGTTTATGCAAAAAAAATTAAGATGGAGGATAAGTAAGTCCATATAAGGCAAGGATAAATCAAATCAAGTAATTAGATGAAGTTAGAAGAGAGTCCCACTAAAAACATATTAAATTAAGAAAATAATGAAGAAAATATTTGAGAAGAAGGTCACTCCAAGAGATTTTAATGTTGGAGACGTATTCCTGTTATGGGACATCAGACATGAAGATAAAGGTAAACATGGAAAGTTTGATGCCCTATGGATGGGACCATACTCTATTGATACCAGGATTGGAGAAAATAATTTCTTTCTGAAAGACTTGGAAGGACATTTGCTAGAGTTTCATGTTAATGACAGACATCTCAAATACTTTTTAGATTGAGACAAGCAATCAGGTATGAATATTGTATAGTGTATAGTTGTGTTATTTTTCCCTTTATTTGTGTTATTGTTTCCCTTTTGTTCTATGGTCTACAATGACCAGGTTTTACAACATGAAAATATTCATGTTTGAATGTAATGTATCTTTTCATAAAAGTCTTGTGTGTTTTATCCCCATGACTCCCTACCCAATGGATTAGGAATCTGGTCTAGTCTTTGTTCTTATGGCACCCACAGGGGGTAACCATCCCCAAATAGGAGCCATTGTTAGTGCCCATTCTAATCCCCTGAATTAAATTTCCTTTTTCCTAAGATTTTAGTTAATCTAACTATTATATGTGATTTATATTGCTCCATGTGCTTCAAAATTCATTCTGAGTCAAGAAGGAGTGTAAATTGTAATAGATCTTATGCCTTAAACAAGATAAATGAAAGGATTAAAAAAATATTAGTAAACTGACTGATTAATCAAATTATGAAAGATTTGGTCTCACTGGTGATCAGGATATGTCTATATCTTTTGAAAACATCAAAAACATGCAAATCGACACCAAAATGATCCAAACTACTCCCAAAATCTAAAGTTATGAAGACCAAAAGCATGCAACTTGACCACAAAGTAAAAAGCTACAAAAATGGTTTTTAAAAGTAGTTAAAACGGACTTAGCCATTTTTGCAAGGCTTGAGGCATTCAAACAGACATCGATTTCCTCCTTTTAAAAGCACCAGCCATTAGAATTTGAAAACCCATGGGGGACTACGTTTAAAATCATTGGTGGGTTCTATTTGAAAATCCCGATAAATGTTCATTTGGCCAACAAAATTCAACACCAGCAAGATAGGGACTATGTGGCAACATATCAAAGGCTAAGAGGTGGACACATGTCACTATTCACAAGAAATTCAAAGTAGATAAGCCTAGTAGACCTCAAGTCTGTGGAATAAAATAAATTTCATAAATCTTCGGGTTTAGGATGAGGCAAAAGTTGAGTTTCACTCGGTGAAATGTTAATTCCAAGATAATAATTAAGTTTAATAAAGTATCGGGTCTGGGTGGTTTGACAAGTCAAAATTGATACGTGGCAACATTTTTATGAAGCTAAATCTTTCTAAGTCCTTCAAAAACATTTTTGAAGTTTGCGATGCAAAGGAGCATCCCCGAACTAATGAAAAGAAAGCACGAAGGAAAGAAATATCGACAAACCTGAGGTATATGGAGCTCTCCTATTGGTTAATATTTCATAGTTGTTAGTCATATTTTTTAAACAATATGACACCCTAAAGAATGTGGGGTGTCCTCATTGGTTGATGCTTCACAGCGGGAAAAATAAGTTAAAGAAATAACTGACATTATGAGTAGTGTGGAGCTTTTCTATTAGCTCATGTTTCACAATTGTCTATTGAGACTATAAAAAAGGCTTACATAATGCAAGGGTGTGGAATAATCTTATTAGCTAGAGATTCACACTTTTTTAGAAGGGCTATCAAGAGACTGAATTTTGAAGTAACTCATTTACTCACGTTTCACAACAATCAGTCAATCCTATCAAATAGTATGAATTGTAAAGGAACCTGAATATTTTTCATTGGCTCACATTTTATGGTAGGTAGTTAAGTAAGAGGACAATCTGAGTTGTGAAGTAACGTGGAGCTCTCTGATTGGTTCAAGTTTCACAATAGCCAATAAATCCTAGTAAACAGTCTGAATTACGAAGGAATGTGGATCTTTTTCATTATCTCATGTTTCATGGAAGGTAGTTAAGTAAGAGGACAGTCTGAATTGTGAAGCAAATGTGGAGATTTTTCATCAGATCGAATTTCAAGGAGCCTAGTACAAATAAAATAAAATACTAAAATTGTGAAAAATGTGCAGCTTATTCATTGGCTCATGTTTTACAAAGAGAAATCAAGTAAAAGAACAGTTTAAGGAAGGTGGAGAAACATGGCATTTTATGATTGGCTCACATTTCATAAATCAATGTTATTGTGAGCAAAGTAACATAAGAGAAAAATAAAATCAATGCACACATGGATAAAATCCAAATCCAATAAGAGGGTATGATGTGTCACCCTCTTGTGCATCTCAACATACAAAAACATCAAATGGCCATAACTTTTGATCCAAAGCTCCAAATTAAGAAAAATTAGTCTCGTTAGAAAGGTCTCCTTAAGATCTTTAATTTGGCATAAAATAATTCAAAAATTGATGCCTTTTAGGAGAAAATGAGCAAAACATTTTAGGCTTCCATATGATTTTGTAAACAAAGTGAAAAGAGCATAAACGGACCTGGCAGTATCAAATAATTTTTTTTCACATATCAATAGCTCAACCCAGAAACCAACCAAAGACTAACATCGGGAAGATCCCAAAATAATAACTAAAAATTAGATATTTTTATTTAGAACATTATTGCTTTGATTAAAATATTTTATTTACAAAGAAGGGGGGAAATCAAACTATGAGAACACATCAAAATTTTATAAATATGAGGACTAGTCTTCATATTCAGAGGGGTTAGTTTTTTCTAATTCTAAAATAATGTAGAGATATTCAATTGTAAATATTGGATGTTTCCTTTGTGAAATGCATATTGATCTCAGTTTCCCAAACTTTTGTGTCAAGGTGGTTGCAATGTACAACCATTAACAAGATTTGAGAGCATTCAATTGGTGTTCACTTGCTAAGAAATTATAAAGATCTGAATGAAATATTTCCATTTTTGATTTTACATTATGTCTTCCACGTTATGTGTTTGGAATAATCCATTGATGATTTATATTTATTGTTGTGTTCTTGTGTTTATTGTTTCTCTCTTTTGTACACTAGACCTATTCTTAATGATTTTTCTTGGTAATTAGTTTGATATTGTGTTGTAATCATTTACTTTACAAGATTGGATTTAATTATAAAATCCTTACTCTAACCATTTTGTGCTGATAGATTTTTTAGCCTTTAAGTGTATCTTGGGCGTACAAGAGATGAAATAATAAATACTTTTTTATAATTATTGCATGAGTTCTTGTTTCAATTATTTTAATTATTGTGTCAAAGATTTATATCGGTTGAGGATCAATGAATGCAAATCTAGATTTG
The DNA here is from genome assembly GCA_019776745.2 of Taxus chinensis. Taxonomy (NCBI): domain Eukaryota; kingdom Viridiplantae; phylum Streptophyta; class Pinopsida; order Cupressales; family Taxaceae; genus Taxus; species Taxus chinensis. Next base: position 546,323,149 of record CM034151.1, on the reverse strand, counting down.
TAGAAACTATGACTGGTTAATTCAATTCTTTATGCTTTTCCTGAATTATAGATTTCTCTAAGTGTTAAATTCTTGACTGCAAGGAATATGTTTTCCTATAATCCCCCTCATTCAAAAATTACATAAGTAATCCTACCCCAGTTTATCTACCATTCATTATTGTTGTTTTTATGTCTTTAAATATAACTGATACTGCCCCTTAGTTGAAAATTCTACCATCTAGAGAATGCAAGAGCAATCGAATCCCATGATATTTAGTAACCTATGTCTATAAAATTAAACATACACAACATATTTAGTGACAACTCATGAGAGTGAGCATTGAGTCCATTCACCATGTTTATCCCGAATCGACCCACCATTTTCAAAAAGAAATTGAGGGAATAAAGATACCATCTCCCCCTCTCCCATTCAGGTTACACCTTTGGTCCTCTCACCGTGGCTCAAGGAAGGAACAAAAGTAGAAGGAAAATTCCATCTCCTATGTATGTGCCCCTCAGTCGCCCCAAAGCTTGATCTCTAAGGAAATTTCTAGACCCATCCCCGGATATAGAGTGACATACCACCAAGTCTACCACCATTCCAAACCAATTCCCTACTTTGTATCCATAAACAAAATTGATGTTAGGACACTAGGGGTTACAAATTTTAGGACCAACAATATGACTTGAGAATTTAATGAATTTACTCTTTCACCTTTATGCACATGTTGGGATTCATCTAGTAAGGTCTCTTCCAAACCGGTCACGCACCCTCCTTAAGCTTTATTTTCATTTCCCTCAATGATGGATGTACGCCCTTCAATTCATGATTTCCCCTAGAAAATAAATCTTTAAAGTCATGCAATAGCTCAATTATCTTTGCAACCTCATTTTCAAACCAATAGTAATTAATAATCACCTTCTTAGGTGCATCCTTAGTCCTAATATTCACTTTATTGATCTATAATGGCACATGGTATGTGTGCACCAACTCATTTATGAAATCCAATGCTTCATGTGGACCTTCTGTATGCTTAATATAAAAATAGACAATATTTCCTTTCTCTTTCTCTCTCCAAGTGCACCCCAACTATGTCTCTTCTATTTCTACTAGGTCCTCATGCACTTCAGTTTCATAATAAAAAACAACTAAATCATAATCTTCTCATCCTTTTCACTATCCCCCAATATGATCCACCTCATTATCTATAGAGCTTTATGAACTAGTGGCTTATTATAAAAATAATCAAAAGTATGAACAATACCCTTATTCAAGTTGCACCAACTCACTTTCTCTTGTTTAAACTCATCATGTACATACCAAGCATGTGCGCACCCATGCAAAGTAGAGTAGAACTTATGTACCCATATATATGGTGGAAAAGCATATTTCCCTTGTATCCAATTCCTTTCACAACTTTGAACGTGTAACATGGGATAAGTCTTCCCATCATAATCCTATACTAAAGAAGGAAGATTTCTCTTAATAAACTTTTTCAAGAATGCCACTCTGATCTCACGCCAAACAAGTAAACTATCTCTATATGTAGCCTACAAATGTGTTTTGGTCCCACATAATGTGTATGCCATCATGTTTCTCTTATCTCCCTCATTGTGCCACTGTCTTTCCATCCCATGCAAGAAATATTTGGGATTCTCTTCCCCGGTATACTTCGGCAACCTGAATTTACCCAATCACCTGACTGTGCACAACCAAACCATCCTTTTTACCATTCCTTGGACCTCGCAACCAACCATTTAATAATTACCATGGGCCCAACTATCACAAGCCATTCTAGTAGTATCGCTGATGGATTGTGCATTTTCCTAATGAAGCACACCCTCCTTTAATGGATCCTTATTCTCAGGGTCAGGCATCACTATGTACATTCAATTGAGATATTATTCATTGATGGGTTCTATAAATGGTGTAACCTTTGAATCATCCACCAATATCACAACACATTCATCCTCATTCTCAAAACTGATATACCTCTTTTGAAGTGTAAGTATGCATTATTGGTATAACACCAAGGACATTAGAGTAGCGTAGGGAAATTATCTTCTTCCACGAGTTCTAATACCTCAAAATCACCCATAAACTTGGCTCCCTGAATAGTGATAGAAGCATCCTTTAGTACCCCAATGGGTATAACCCTTGTTTTTTTAGCCATATACAACACATATGAATATGGATGTAGTGGCGGCCTTCCCATTTGGTTCCAAGAATCAAGGGTGAGAAAATTTACTTCCATGCCTATATTAATGAGAATATTACTTACTATCCATTAATCAATGCATCCACTGTGATTTCTTTGTCCTTATGGTGACAAGTTAGTATAGAGGATCCAACATTCTCTAACTACTCCTACACATGGTATCTTATCCTGCAACCATTCTCCTAATAATGGTATGTTGTTCTCATGTCTAAGCATTCTATATACCTCTCTAAGATCATCATCATCTTTCTGTGGTAGCTCAATACTCCTCACATGTTCCCTCTCACATGCGTGTTTCTTTAAACAATAAATCTATGCTTCCATCATTCTAATAATGACCATGGGATAAAATTACTTCTATTGTGTTGTATTTGGATACTCTACATGAACAACTTCTTCCCTTATGATGAGAAGTCTTTCCTTTCCTTTCTCCTGCATGCTACCTCTATGAGTATGGTAACTAATAGAGGTTAAAGTTTAGGCTTAACCATCTTCTTAGGTTCCCATTGTCATTTCTTAATGTATTCCACCTTAATCATAATGAAACCATTATCATTTTTTTATTCTTACACATATGAGAATATGAATCTGGACAATCTTCAGCCTTGTGTATCTTTCCACAATACATGTAAACCTAATTATTCAAACACTCATGCTAATAGTGATCAAGCAATGCACAAGTATAGCATATTCCTCGTGTAAAATTTCCTCGGCCACAATGGCCTCTGTTGGATCTAAAATATGCATTCGTGCCCAAATCATAGATAATTTGGGATTTTAGATAACATGGAATTGTATCCAAGCTGTGGGGTTTCAAATTGAAACAGACCTCTAGAGAAGGCTGACTTCCTCTACTTACTCCTAATGTTAAACTACTCCTAGGAATTGAAATGCAACTATGTATCTCTACTCTAACTTTCCAAGGAACCAAGATGAGGAAGAGATGTATAAAACATAAACCTATAATAGAGAATATGATAACACCAAAAAAGGGGATGAATACTTAAGCAGAGAGAAAATGGAACAAAGCGATGTTGAAGAGGGACAATATGACAACCACATATCAGAATCACATCTAGGATTTCACTTTCACGATGCACAATAGACATAAACCTCTGAAGAAACACATATAAAAAACCTATGAATGAATGAGAGGAAAGAGAGTGAAATAAAACAATAGCTAAGGCATAAATGAGCCACAAAAATAGATATTTTATTGCTAAGAGATCATGAACATATCATCACGATACATAAGGAAGATGTAAAACATTTACAGAAACATATCCCAAGGTGTGTGACCCTTAAAACACCATGTGTAGCATAAAAATGATGCCCTCAATTCCCAAAGTATCCAACATTAAAATAAGGCCTCACTTTACAATATAGAAAATTAGAAGAAGGAGAGAAGAAGAAAAGAGATGGAAATTTGAATTCCCCCTTTCCCCCAACCACCTTCATTTTATTTTCTCATAAGATCTTATTTATCTACAATTTCACTTCCCCACACCATTTTCCTTGTTTAAGAAGGAATGATTCCCATACTACATTTAATTCTAGTGGTTGAGTCATCCCAAGTAGACATTTTCATGTTTGGGAAGTCTTCCTTTACTTTAACTACCTAAATTCATAAACTATGATTTTGTTTCATATAGAAGGCTAATATTTATTTAAATAATATCATATTTACAAAGATAAAATCATCACATTAAAATTCATGTTCATTTAGTAATCCATGGAAAAATGCTATTTTCCTTTGATACATGGCTTTTCTGTTTCAGTTCCACGTGGTTTTATGCTTCCGTGACTTTATCTCCCATTCCACGGTTCTACTAATTTCTCCACTTTACTCCATGGCACTGATATGGAGCGACCTCATATTGACCTCTTCAGACTACCTATTCTTCACCCCGCAACTTTTGTATTCACTTTGTTCCATAACCTTAGGTCTTCACAGGTTTTCAAGTTTTGTCCTTCACTCCTTAGCTTTATCTCCCATTTTGCAGCTCTACTAACTTCTCTTCTTTACTCTGTGGCACTGATATGGCGCTACCTCATGTTGACCTCCATGGAATGACTATTCTTCACCCCTTGGATTTTGTTTGACTTTTGTGGCATGCTTAATATCTTTCACAGTATTCAAGTTTAATTTTTGTAGGAGTGAAAAAATAGACAAAACTTTTGGTGACTCATAGGGTCCATCTTCCTGCTAGATGAGATGATCAGTAGCCTTAGTATCCATTGGGCATGGAGTCAACTTGAAATTTCTTGAGTCTGATTTAGTTTCTTTACATTTAATTTTCTGAGGTGACTGCAACTAATCCTTGAAATTTTGAACCTCCTTCCTTTTAGAAAAAATATAGAGAACATGATGAAACAGTGCACAAGAACATCTCCAAGCAACAAGATTGTGCAAAGCCCTTAGGGAAAGAAACCTACACAACCAACAATGTAATGTGCTGAAATCACCAAGAGGAATTGAAATTCTAATCTACTATGTACAAAATGCATGAACTATCTTAATGAGAAGGCTTGAGATGAATCCCATTGATTGGGATTTGAAGCACGTTCCCACAAAGATCAGATAGATCAAATGAGTTAGCCTCCTTGTAAGCGGTGATGATGTATGGTCCACTCAAGATAACATCAAATTTGGAGTGTCTCCCTAGTTTAGCTCAATCCGCGTCCCACTTCAAAACTAGATCTCCAACCTTGAATGTATGATTTCTACCTTTTCTATCAAACATCTATTTGGTTGATATTTGATGTTGTTCCATCATAACCATTGTGGCATTTTTGTTTTCCTCCAGTTCCACCAATTCCATCATTCTGATTTTCCTTTTATCCATGCCTTCAAATTCTAGTTGTTGAGCTAACTCAAATAAAGGAAACTCTAGTGGCAATGGCTATCTTACTTCTTTACCATATACCAATTTGTAGGGATAAGTGCTAATAGCCTTCTTCGTTGTTATCCTATCTAGTGAAAGTGAATTTTTCACTTTTGTGTGCTACTATCTTTGATTGATGTCCATTATCCTCTTCATGATTTTGATCATATTTTTGTTAGTAGATTCTACCAACCCATTACCTTGGGGGTAATAATTGGAAGAATTTTTTAGATAAATCCCAAGTCCCAAAGCCCAACTATAAATATTTAATCCTAAGAAATCTTTATCGTTATCAGAAAATGATGGTCTGAGGGATGTCAAACCTTGTAACAATTTTTTCGAGAAATTCCAGGATAATGGATTCAGTGGCTTCCTTAAATGGTGCGGCCTTAGTCCATCTAGTGAAGTAGTATGTGACTATAAGGACCCATTTGTGACAAGTGCTAGATGGAGGATTGGTCATACTAATGAACTCAAGACGCCATTGTATAAACAACTGATTTGCTTGAATAAAATGAAGTGTTGGGGTTGTCAATATTTTCTTTCTAGTGAAGAATACAAATTCTTTACAATTCCTAACCCACCTATGAGCATCCACGAGCAACGTAGACCAAAAATAACTTTCTTTTATTATTTTCACAGTTGTAGCTTTAGCAAAGAAATGTCCACTTGAGAAACCATCATGGAACTCAGTTAGAATTTTTCACATTGTTCACCTTCAATACACCTAAGCAGCACTCCCTCAATGTTTCTTTTGAAAAGGACACCATTAATTAATACATAGGGAATAGATCATAACCTTAGATGTCTTCTCTTTGTCTTATTCAAACTAAGAGGGTATGCACCAGTAGACAAAATAAAATTCATATCAATAATCTAGTTGTGATCATTAAACATATTTCTTTCATCTTGTTTTCATTCAACATCATGCAATAGCTCATTACTTGAGGGAACCTCATTCATGAGGACGGTCTCTTGAGATTCCAAAACATCTAAAGACTAGCTAGACAAAGTGCTCTTCCCCTTACTAACTTTTGTGGCCTTAATGGTCACATCATATTCCATGATTTTAGTTACCCATCCATCTCATTTATCACTGATATCTTTCTCCCATAATGAAGTCTCTAACATTAGGAATGTGATACTAAAAACTTTACGCAGCTAGCATCAATCATAATTTTCAATTTCTTCAAGTCTCTCATGATGGAAAATGCATGTTTTTCAATGTGACTATACTTGAGCTCATAATTCTTTAGTTTTTGGCTAAAAAATGCCACAGGATGCTCCATTTCTTGATCATTCAGTTGTTTCAAAATTGTGGCTATGCTGGAATCCACCCCATGAGAATAAATAACGAAATCATTGGTGTAATCTCGATTAATCGATGTTGGGGCCTGATAAATCTCTTGTTTTATCTTTTCAAAGATGTCGATCCCCTTCACTATCCACTTGAATGATGCATCCTGTTTTAGCATGAGAGTAATAGGTATTATCAAACCCATGAAGTTAGGAAATGAAGTTCACTTAAAAAAATTAATTTTCCGAAGGAATGACTACAGGGCCTTCTTGTGAGTTGGAAAGCAAAGAGTTGCACGATAGCTGCAATTCTTTCTGGATCAATGGTTAATTACCTTATTTTCATACAATATGCCCCAAGAGATTGCCTCTAAGAGACTGCAATTTTTTTCACTTATTAGGATTAAGGGATACACCCAAAATCCCTGCATCTCTTCAAATACTTTTTCCAAGTGCTTTATGTGATCCATGCACTCTACTTCGAGAAAATAGTAATTTCATCTAGGTAAACAAAGATGAACTGATTAATATACTCCTTTAAAATCATTATACATTGCTCTTTGGAAGGTAAAACCTACGTTTGATAATCCAAAAAGAATATTTTGATAATGAAAATATTCCCCATTTGGTGGTGAACGCATGGTCTTAACTACTGATCATCTTATTTGACTTTGACTTGGTAAAAACTAGAACAACCATCAAGCATTGAAAACCTCGCATGATCCTGTCTACTGTCTACAAAATTTGCTCCATTGGAGGGGCAAAGGATAAGTGATCCTTGAGAGAAGCCCTATGTTAAAATCTCTAAAAGTCTATGTAGATTTGTATTTCACCATTTTTCTTCCTTACTAAGACCAAATTTTCCACCCAAGTAGAATACTTCATTGGAAAAATTATTTTGGCCTCAATGAGTTTGGAGAGTTCCTTTTTTCATGAGGGGTTAAATCATTGGGATTGACTGGCCTTTATTTTTGCCTAACTGATTTTGATGTTAGGATCTAGGATCAATGGAATTCTTGGACTATTTTTGATTTGGTTTATTTTAAATCTTCATAGTCCCATAAAAAAACATCACTAAATTTTTGACATAAGGAAACAAAATCCTGCCTTTCACTTTCATCACATACATTTCCAAGTATAACTTTTTTACCTGGAGTGATTTAAAATGGCCAACCAATCCTCTTGCTTTGCCACCATAATTATTTTTCCATTCATTTGAATTCATCATCTGGACTAAAAATCTGCTCTAACGTGACTAATCCCTTCGGACAACTTGTTTGTTCTTAGTTGAATAGTTTTGATCCCCATATACTTCCTACAAATCAGATTTGCATCTTCGAGGATAACTATGCCTCATTTTGGATGAACTGCACAATTTACTTATTGCTTTCAAACACCTTCTAGCAAGCTTGGTTTTCTAGAATAGATGGCCTAACCACCATTTTGATATGTTGGGCATTCTCTTGATCGAATCCTCTGAAGGGGAGAATTAAGAGCCAAGGGATGCCATTTGGTCTATGTCATTGTTCAACTTTCTAGGCACAAAATGTAGGTTAATGGCATCAAATATTTCTAGAAAAATCCCAAACTTTGTGTTTGTAAGATTTCAATAGCTTGTTCTTCATTGCACATCTTGTGTGGACTTGGTGAATGACTAATTTAGTGTCTCCAAATACCTGCAACTTATTGATTTTCCTCTTTTTCACGATTAACATACTATGTACGAATGTTTCATATACCTCTACATTATTAGAACATGAAAACTATAATCTATGAGCAAAGAATAACTTTTTAGTTTTCAGAGAAATGAGCACAACACCTACCCTGACTCCATTTCTTCTTATAGAACCATCAAAGTGTTAGGATTTCATATTATTAGTGCTCACATTATTATTAAAGTTAAATTATAATTATGTGATGTAATTGAGTTGGTATTACAACTCATATTGTTATAATATATTGTTTCAACAACATATTATTATAGAGTTTTGTTGTACCAGTAAAATTATAAACGGGTAAGTTGTTTATTGACTTCCTATTTTCGAGGAAGTAGTTCTTCTATTGTATTGGCTATATATTAGCCAAACATGTTGTGCAAATATATAGAAAATATAATATTATTGTGTGTTATTTCCTATGTAAATTTGTTGTTGCACTTTCATTTGGTATTCGAGCAATCTGATCCATGAAACTCTAAGATTAAATCAGGGGAAATTAATATGTTCTATTTGCCCCATATGATGTCTTAAGCTTCTGATTTTGTGACTCTGTTTATTAGTTTTAGTTTATATTTTTTGGCATGTGTCTTTGTTTATTCATTGAAGTTTCGTGTAGTTCAAACTTTAGTTGGTCAAGGCCAACCACATCATCCAATCATCCATGCTTTGTCTCAGACCTGTGACTGTCTTGATTATCCTTGAGCATCTACTCAATGCATTAATTTTTTCAAAGGTGACTGGAAAATGAAAGTATAGATCTACAGAAAGACCTTCGATATAGCTTTGTGAATGATCCCACAAGGAACTGTTAGCTTATTCTTCTGTCTACAATCTGCATAGATTACGGATTCAATGTGTGGATCGATTTGGGTGCTCAAACAGTGTGCCATTGAGGTTTGTCATTTCAAAGGTTCTTCGCTAGATTATTCAAAAGAATCATTTGATTCATTCTATCTTGGCTTTGACCTTCTTGACAGTAACATACCAGAGACCCTATAAATACATACACGTGAAGATTCGAATCGTTAATCAATTTTGGGGTCTCCTCAACAAGTATTTCTAGCAGTATTTGACCATCTCATACATTGTAGATATAAAAAGTGAGACGCATCATCTTTTCCTAAGCGTAGATATGCAGATCTTGAGAGCACTCTCACAGCTCTTGAAGTGAAGGTGACCAAGTCTATCATCTATGCTGCACGCGCCCGCATGTTTCCATCTACTACTTCAAACATGAAGAACAATGCCAAATTCAAGTAACACTCAGTCATAAACAGATTTTAGGTTAGGTGATGAAATCAAATCTTGTTGGTACCATTGCAGAGATATTGAAAGCACCCTTTCCAAAGCATTTTTTGGTTTATAAAACGGAGCTCTGGTTGTCAAATTATCAGCAAATCATTCTATCACTTCAATGAAGCCCGTGAGTTTTTGCATCCATTTGTGATTGGCTAATTTTTTAATTTTTAGCAAAGACCATAGTTTGAAAAAATTAATTTTACTATAGTTTTTGTTTAATAATTGCATTTTAAGGCTAATTATTATGTTTTTAGCCAAATTAATATTTATCCAACACCATTTTTCTGGGCCTTTGATATTTTTGGAATCCTCATTTCCTCCCAATTCCAACAAGTAGTCACATGATTAATTTTCTCGTCATTTTGAGAAACTATTTAATCATTGTGTCAATTTTATTTAAGTTTAGGCCATTTTACAGGAAATTGTATCCTCAATAACCTTTGCATGGTATCTCGAAATTGAACGTTGTTTTTTGCAAAAGTGTTTAGTTTTTCATTCTCATTGCATTGGTTCTAATTTCATTGAAAAATTCCAAGTTTGGAAAATATCCACTTTTTGTAGTCCTTTTTTTAGCCTTGTTGAGTCATAAATGCCAAAAATAAAAATAAAAAATTGTAAATGACGCATTATTGCTGGAACATGACATCTAATTTTGGGGGGTGATTATTGAGCTTCATGTCCATATTCCATTGAGTTAGCAGCATCATGATATTGGAGGATGGAGGCAGATGGAGGTTGGAGGTCATTTTGTGACCTCTCGTCAGTCACCAATGACGGGGCTGCACAAATGATTTGGTGGCATTTTTTTCAGTTGTGTGCTTGCTTCATTTTACAGTGTTCCTAATTTTAAGAAGTGGAAATTTCACATTGAGGGGGGGAACATGAGCCAATGTTCCATTTCCATTATGTCATTTTTTTTCTATGTATGTATGAGCAGCAGATTTCAGCAGATTTTCCTATGTTATTCCCTGCAGTGAGATATTGATGAGGGCTGATAATAGTACTTGGCATATCATGATGTGTTTGTACGGTAAACCACTTGAAAACCTTCATTTTTGGTTTGTGGTAAACCAATAGAAAAACTACCATTCTTGGTTGTTGGTAATCCATTTGCAAAAAACCATCATTTTGTGGTTTGTGGTAAACCAATTGCAAAACCACCATTTTTTGTTTTTGGTCAACCATTTGCAAAACCATCCTTGAGGTTTGTGATCATCCTGTGAAAATGACCTAATCATGAGTAGGTGCAAGTACAAAGGCAAGTTTTCCCCATGTTCAAACTAATGGGGGGGAATGTTAGGATTTCATATTATTAGTTCTCACATTATTATTAAAGTTAGATTATAATTATGTGATGTAATTGATTTGGTATTACAACTCATATTGTTATAATATATTGTTTCAACAATATATTATTATAGAGTTTTTTTGTACCCCGTAAAATTATAAATGGGTAAGTTGTTTGTTGACTTCCTATTTTCTAGGAAGTAGTTCTTCTATTATATTGGCTTATATATTAGCCAAACATGTTGTGCAAATATATAGAAAATATAATATTATTGTGTGTTATTTACTGTGTAAATCTGTTGCTGCACTTTCACAAAGAACATCTGTCATACTCCAGAAATGTTTTCCTCTTCTTTTTGTTTGAATGTCGTGGGTATCATACATTCCTCCTAGAGAATGCAATACGTTCTGAGACCAGTATCAAACGTCTTGAGCTCTTCATCATAAGGATCAAATTTATGATCTCTCTCATCCCATTCATCCAACAAAAAATCAGGCATGGAAAGAGGGATGACCTGCTCATCTAGGATAGAATATTTCTCATTTTCTTCTTTTATTAGGAAAATTGATTAGATGCAAGTGACATCAAATGGATCAATATGGTAAGAAAATATGGGCCCATCTTGTATTGTGAATCAGGTACCATATCTAGTTTTCAAAAGCATGTGAGTCCAATATGAGGATAGATAGCTGCCTACTTTAGTAGTGAAGTCTCTAGACAAATAGATGGAAAACATGGGACGAATGTCAATGACTGAAATATCATGGGTTATGGTGAGGATTGGGAAGGCATGAAGTGTCAACTCAAGGTATTTTATTATGCCCAGGACATTCACAATTTATCCATCAAGTTGTAAAACTCCCCTAGACACAGGACTGTATTTGAGACCTAAGATATCAACAATTTTCTTGGGCATTACAGAGGTTCTAGCTCCTGAATCAATCACATAGTTATGAACTAGGTATTTTCCCACAATTTTCCACAAGTAAAAGGGTGGGGTTTTTATAGTTTTAATTACTTGATCATCCCTTTATTGACAAACAAGAACTATGGCATGATTTTTTGCATCACCAGATCCATTAGAGGAAATTGCTTGAGGGCTTCACACAGGAGATCTCACTGCGATGGAATAGTGAGTTCATCCCAAATTGAGACGTTGACATTGGTATTATTCATTTTTTCAAAAAATTTAAAAGACCCGTAGATTTTTGCATCTGTGGCATGCTACCTTATTTTCTCTGGTGGCAATATTTGATTTGGTGGATTTGGTTGAATAACAACCTCTTTATTGGTGGTTTTTACAGGAAGCCCAAACGGCTTACTTTTGATCACTACGGCTTCTTTTTCCTTCCCACAGAATTGGTGTGATCCACAGAATGTGAAGATTGTGACTCCAACATCCTTTTCTTGTGTCGTGTATTATTAACAATGTTAATTAATGGTCTACTGGACCTTCTTGTCACTTGGTTAACTGCGTAGAAGTCTTCAGCTCCAAAAACCATTAGGTTAGTGTTGTTGTTGGTCTCTTGACCTACTTCTATGGTTGGATTTGGTACCTATAGCAGTATTTCCTATACACTAGAAGATCCCTAAACCATGTATACTTAAAGATGCATTTTCTTTCAGAATCAAGTTGGTTATACCACATATTACATAGAAAACACCACTCTATTTTTTGTGCCATATTATTTTGAAAAGGAACTAAAGCATGAATTGAAATGGGAGGGGAAAGTGTTTGTGGAGGAGGGATTTTTGTTAATGGAAGAGGAGAAATTTGATTCTACCATCTATTATTCTACTATTTGTATGCATATATTTGATTAGGCTGCTAATTTCTCCATGGTTGATACCCCTGATTGGAAGGTTGTCGTTGATTTTGATAATTCTAATAAGATTGGGCTTGTTGTATCTCTAGGGATATAAATTTTTTTTTCAAATTTCTAATCAAATCCTTCATTTCTTTATCCTCCTTTTCTAGGAAATATTTTGTGAGGTGGAAGCAACAGATTACAAATTTGGCTCAAGGATATTAGCAATAAAAGGTTGGGTAGCTTTAGGTAGTTCTGGATACACTGACATGGGTGGTCTAGGAGCTAATTTCCTAACTTGTATTAAAATATTTTCATCTCTAATTGCAATTTCATAAAAATTTGGTAGAGTTGTTCCTCCCATAGATTATGTCATAGCAAATATATCAGAGTTAAGAGCTTTTAAAAATTAAAGAAAGGAACCTTCTACTACATGTCTCACAAGAGCTAGAATTCTGTCCCAAGTTCTCTGGAATCTAAAGTTAACATCTACCATTTTCTCATTAGGTGCTCTCTTGATTGTAGTTAACTTCTCCAAAGGAGATAGGTTGTCTGTTATTTCTCTAAAATGGTCACAAATAGCTGTGCATAATTGATCCTAGTTTTGAATTGTTCCTACCCCAAGGCTTCTAAACCATTATAGATCTTTTCCTTTAAGTGATGAGGCCAAAATTTTCACTGCCACATCCATCACAACAATCTCATGGATAGAAAAAACATTTGCAATAACTTGAATGTGGTCAACTAGAGTACCTATGATTCTCTCCAGTAAAATATGGGATATTCTTCAAAGTTGATACTAGAATAGGATTTTGGGCATTCAAAGAAAGTGGAATACTTCCTGTGAAGTTTACAAATGGATTTTGAGGTGGCGGTTGTTATTGATGAGCCATTCTAATTGGTCTAATAACTATTGTTGATGGGAAGAAGGGCATGTCAGGTAGAGGTTTTAATAGAGTTCAATTTAGAGGAGATGGAGATCATTGAATATGTCTTTCTCTTCTACCTCTTCCTGGGGATAAATGCAAGTATTCAAATGTTCCTTCTTCTCTTATTCTCGACCACATTTGGATCCTTCTCATGAATCGGGGATGCTTAAATCACCAATACTACTGAAACCAGTCAAAATTTTGAAAGGATTTTCTAGATGTGTTACTATAGAGCCTCCAAAGGCTAGAGCTTCACCAAAATACACATCAAAACTTGAAAAAAATGGAAATATTAATTTCAATGTTCCACCGAGCATGCCAAAACTTGAAAAAAAATGTAAATATTAATTTCAATGTCCCACCAAGCATGCCAAAACTATTGGATCTTAAATATGTACCCGTGCTCGAATCATAGACAATTCAATATTGGAGACAACATGGGATTGTCTCCAAGCTGTGGGACTTGAACTGAGATAGAAATCTGAAAAATGGCAGCTTCCTCTACTTACTCCTAATGCTAAACTACTCCTATGAATTCAAATGCAACTATCTAGCTCTACTATAAATTTCTAAGGGACCAAGGTGAGGAAAATATGCATAAAACATGAACCTAAACTAGAGAAGGTGATAACACCAAAAATAATGGGATGAATACTTAAGTGGAGAGAAAATGAAATAAAGAGATGTTCAAGAGGGCCAATATGACAGCCACATATCAAAATTAAAACCAGGATTTCAATTTCATGATGCGCAATAGACATAAACCTATGAAACAACACATACAACACACCTATAAATGAATGAGAGGCAAGAGAGTGTAATAAAACAATAGCTAAGGAAGAAACAAGCCACAAAAATAGATATTTTATTACTAAGAGATCATACAAAAATCATCACGATATAAGAGGGAGATACAAAAAATTTACAGAAACATAGCCCAAGGCATGCGACCCTTAGAACACTATGTGCAGCATAAAAATGATGCCCTTGTATTCCCAAATTATCCAACATTAAATAAGGCATCACTTTACAATATTTAAAAAATTAGAAGGAGAGAAGAAGAAAAGAAAGGGAAATTTGAATTCCCCTTTTTCTCCCAACCACCTTCATTTAATTTTATCATAAGATCTTATTGCTCTATAGTTTCACTTCCCCGTGGCACTTTCCTTACTGAAGAAGAAATGATGCATATACTACATTTAATTCTAGTGGTTGAGCCATCGTAAGTAGACCTTTTGTGTGTTTGGAAATTTTTCCTTTACTTTGCCTACCTAAATTCAAAAAATCTGATTTTGTTACATGGGGATAAGATTTAATCAAATAATATCAGATTTGTAAAGATCAAATCATCATATTGAAATTCATGTTCATTTAGTAATCCGCAGAAAACTGTTGTTTTCCTTTTATACGTGGCTTTTTTGTTTCAGTTCCACGTGGTTTTATGATTTCATGGCTTTATCACCCATTCCACGGTTCTACTAACTTCTTTGATTTACACCTTGACAATGATATGGTGAAGATTCATGTTGACCTCCATGGAATGCCTATTCTTCACCCTGTAGATTTTATATTCACTTTGTTCCGCAGCCTTAGGTCTCCATGGATTTTCAAGTTTTTTCCTTCACTCCGTGACTTTATCTCCCATTTTGTGTTGCTACTAACTTCCCCACTTTACTCTACGACACTGATATGGTGGGGCATCATTTTAACCTCCACGAACTACCTATTCTTCACCCCTTGGCTTTTATTTGACTTCCAAAAAATGCTTAAACTCTTATGTGTCCTTCAAGTTGTTTAATTTTTGTAGGGGTGAAAAAATAAACAACAACCTCTTCTTCTGTAAGCACCTATAAATCCTTCATTCCCATTATTGTGTGTTTAACTCATTTTTCCTTACTTCCCCTACGAGCTGCTTTCCACATTGGTCTAGTACAACCCTATTTCATAAATCTCATGAATATGATCATTCAGATGAAAATTGGTTGTTTCATGGATATGTGTATCACAAATTTTACAATACACGAAAAAATTATTCTACACTGCACATTGTAAAAGTGGACAGTTACAGACATCATGATTATTATGAAAAATATCACAAGTTTTTATTAGCACGCATGCATTCCTATGTAGAAAGTTATCCTTTGAATTCCCTTCCACCTTGCAATCAAAAAACCAAATTCTACTACACATCTCATGAACTGAATTGTAAGAAATTTTCTCCAATAGAGTAGCCATTTTTGCAATCTAGTCTTCAAGGAATAGACTTACCCCTTTGTCAACACTTCCAATATCTTCAGTGCATAGTGTCACTTCTAAGGATTCACACAATTCCATAAATGTCTTATGTGATAAAACCCTTTGAAAAGGTGTCAGAAATCCTCCTATAAACCACTACACATGTTGGCTCTGATGGATATCATTGGAAAACTTGTTAGCAAGGTCTTAAAATGTACATCATATTCTCTAACACTCTCACATGGGACCTAATTAACATCCTTCAGCATGCTAATTCTTTTCTTCTCAAACTCAAGTATATGGAATTAAGCCAAGAAGGTGACATATAATACATCATAGTCCATTTTTGTCTAATGTGGATCATACTTCCTATACCAGCTATGTGCGTGGCCCTCAAATTTTGTTACAAATTGACTTGCATTCTGATCTAGAGTTGTTACCCCTTTATCTCTCCATATAAGTTCAAACTTATGAACATACTCAGCTTCATCTCCCACACCTCTATATTTTGGAAAATGAATGGACGTCTTTAAGAATATCTAAGAGGTTTGTTTTTGTGGTTATTGTGTTAGCTATTTTGGTCCATTTCCTAGAGTAGGGAAAGACCTTAAACCTGATCCTCTACTAGGATTTCCTCTATGCGGTGGAGGTCCTAAACCTCTTGAGCCTCATTATGTGACCTAGGAACCTGTATAAGTACTACCCTGCATCCTTGTAGTGGTACTAAAATTCACACCAATTTTCTATCCTATAACTCCACCTATAGTACTACCTCTAATGATTATCCCACCACTACTCTATCATGACGACGTACCTACTAAATTACTTCAAAATAAGGATTTTCCAAAAAAAAGAGCCTATTGCACTAACATATGTGTGGCATTAATTTTTTATGCCTATTATGATAATACCAATACATTCCTACCTATATCTCCAACCCAATGTGGTGATCCTTGATTACCTTCCTAGTCACCTTCACTATTATGGTCTTCTACAACATCTGTATTCCAAGCACCATGCACAAAGGATAGGTGGCTATGTTGGGTCAGATGCACACCAATGGTTCTCATTATCTTTTCAAACTCACTCTCATCATATTTTGAAGTGGTACTTCTACTGCTCTTTCCTAATACTAGAAATGCATGATCCCGTGGTCCCTCGCCTTATATAGGGTTTTCATCACTACCACACATCATCATTCTTCTTAGTCTTAGTACCTATTCAAATTCCCTCTCTCATTCACCATTATACCTACACAATATTTCTTCTTTTTCTCTTTCTTCAATTTGGACCAATGCCATCCTTCCCAAACCTGCTTCCCACCCCTACACATGTTGGGGTTTTAACCTACCATCGGTGAGTTTTTAATCCCCAATTTTATTAGTAAGATCTTTATATATAAAGGTATTGTACATAAGTATGATCCCCTTAGTTCACATAGAAACCATAACTATGCTTCTTTTGGCCACAAGTATGTAAAAATCACATAATATAAAGTATAATTGTGCAACATACCTTCCCACCAATGATCTATAGCTTTATTCCATGGCGCGTCTAAATTAGAGAGTGTTTGATGCTCATCCTAGGTCCACACTTGCTTCTTTCCTAGCCAGACACCCTTGTTCTACGCATAAGATGATAAAAACTTGTAGAGTTATACTAGGAAGAAGTTAAAGAACATCTCATATAAGCAATCATAGAGGTTATCTTCCACCCATTTTCATGCATTAAAATATGGTCCAATGTTGTATCTCTAAGAAAACGTGTCCTAGACGTCATGCACACAAAGCTCAATATTCTCGAATGATAGCCAAAATTCCATATGAACGCCACATCTTGATGAGCATAAATAAATGAGGTCTCATAAAAATAACCAAAATTTAGTCTTTTTGTGAATAAATACTTAGTTGGGTGCACTAGCACTTCATTTAGATAAGTTCTGAATGCTCACCCGAAGCACACACAAGCACCAAGTCCCTCCTTTGTTCACTTATCAAGATGAGGTTAAAGTATACATGATTATCATAACCATTACAACATGGATAAAGATACAACATATCAAGTAGAAGTAATGGAAACACATATAATAAGGAAATCAATCAACATAGAAAATAATTAGTAATATTTGGATTCCTATTACCCCATAATCAGATCTAGTAATATTTACAACCCAAATATAATTGTCCATCAAAACAACAACACATTACATAAACATGTTGATTACAATAATGTGTTTAACCTATGTGCACATACTTACATGTTTTCTCCTTATATTTAGTCAATAATACTTTATCATCACACCACATTAAATTAATAGCGCACACAAACTATTACAATGAGTCTGAATACCTATTTATACATGCTAGGCACTTTACCTTCACTGTTTACATGTATTTTCCTAATAATAGACATCCTAAACATAAATTACATGCTTTCTACAAAAAAATTTAACTATAGATTGAGTTATAATTATCTCGGCCTCACCCATTCTTTAATCCTATAATTATATGTCTTTTTTTGCATGTTTTTTACCTTCTTCACATGTTATTTTCCTATTTCTAGACCTTGCTTGCATGATATGTCATCTACATTTTTTTCCTATTTTTATGATTTGCTTAGAAAATGGATAAGTTCTGGAAACCTTGTGTATGTGAGAACCTCCTTACGTGCTGACTTTCTCATCTATGTTATGTACACCTTTACACATTACCCTATATTTCACTACATGTTCGTGTGCATGATTCCACACATTGACATGTATTATCCTTTTTCTTGTGTGTGTATTTCTGCACAACCTCTTTTGATATTTAGCTTATTTTCCCTTTATATGTGTGTGCCTTCCTACACATGGTGCTCTATGCATGGATAATACGTATCCATTTCTTTTGGCCAACATGGAGTGTGTTATTAATCAAAAATTTCCTTTAAGAAGGGCCACAAGCTTGTGTTAAGGTCTATATGGTGAATGATTAAAAATAAAGTTTTAAATTTTTTTGAAGATTATAAACATTATGTATTGGTGTATTTGAAGAGATGAAAAGATAATATATCCTTGAATCATCCAATTTAGGTACTTTAGTGTTGAATGCAAAATTTCCTTCTTGAATTAAACATGTTTTGCATGAACTTGAGTACTAATTTTTTGAGTTGGTTGGTGGACTTGATCTCTAATGTTAGCAAGTTATATTAGAGAAGGTTTTCTCTTTGAAAGAGAGATAATATAAGATAAGTGGTAGGAATCCCTAAAAAAATAAGAAAAAAGAAAAGAAAAGGAAGGGAATCAAAAGATTGTGTGTGAAAAAGAACCTAGATGAGACTAACAAAAAGTTGAAAAATACTTGTTGGGAAGAGAAAACATGGAATAATGAGAAATAAAGAGGGTGAAGGGATTAGTGAAGCTAGTGTTCCACAAGAAGAAAGAGAAAATAGGAAAAGATGAAAGAATTAACAAGAAAGAGAGAGTTATGGATGCAATAAGAGATACAATAATTAAGAAAGGATGTGGAGCATCTAGTAGCAATGATGGGAATAATGAGGTAAGAAGAAAAATAAATTGGAATAGAGGTTAAGAATAAATTTAAATGTCCTATAAGGCTACTTGTGGAGAGAAGGAAAATAATGTAGTTGAGAGAAAGGATAAGGAATAAAAGTGGTAAATCAAATGAAAAAGAGAAAAACAAACAATAAAAAGAAGTAACTAAAGATATAGTATGTATAGATGGGAAATAATATGATGAATAAGGTATTATAGAAAAAAATTTACATTATCTTATAGAGTATAAAGGTGAAGAGTTGGGTAATGAGAGTTAAGAAGCATCTTGTGCTACCAAAGAAGATTCAAAAGGACAATAGATAAAATATGAAAAATAACTCTTACATGGAGATACACATGAGGCTATATGACCTCCATATTTTCATTCTAATCTTTCCTTGTCGTGTGTGAATGTATGTGATCAAAATGAAGGTATGAAAACAAAGAAAATTTTTATAAAAGAAAACATAGAAGAAAATAATACTAAAAATAAAAGTAGAGATGATGAGGAGGATGAGTTTACAACAGAAGAAAAAATGAAGGAATCATAAAACTTAGACATATTTGAAAATGAAGAAGACTATAGAAAATAAAAAAAGAGCTTACGAATATCTTATGTGATGAAGGATAATTCAAAGAAGATGAAGAGGGGGGTTGAATCAATCTGGAAGAAGCCATGGGAAGGTGAATATGTAAATAAACCTAATTTTATGGATTAACTGAGTGTTTAAGAGGAAAAGAAGAAAAAGAATGAAGATAAATACGAAGACGATGCAAAAAAAATCAAACAAACAAGAAGCAAATAAGAAAAATAAAAAAGAGTGAAAGATTCAAAATGGATGGAGATCAGCCTAAGAAGAATAAAAGAAAATCAAGAAAGAAAATAAATTTGAAAACAAGAAAGAAAACAAAAGGGATCTTGAAAATTCCAACTTGGGGAGTATGATGCAGGACAATCACTTCATGTAAATAATAAAATTTTGGATTTCATAGTTTTCTTATGTTGTTGAAGGTTCTCTTCGATGATTTGGAATATTTTAAGTCCATTTGGACTCTTCTTGCAATGTAATAAGTGGTATTTAGAGTTTCCCTCTAAAATAACAATTTAAATATTTGAATTAGTCTTTATATTGTTATAGGTCTAGGAGTTAGCATAAGATAAATAAATTATGTAAAAGGGTTCATGGAACATAAATTCACCTAGGAAATTATCTACTTGATCATAAAATGGCTTTAGTTTGTTATGGTCAGCCTTAGTATAGTTGATTTAGTTGGATTATAAACCTAACTACCTTCCTACTCTTCATTAGTATGATTAGCATTCAAATTTATAGAGAGATAGTTGGTAGAGAAAGGGTTCATAGGAGGGAGTTTTTTATAGAGCCAAGGCTCAATAATTCATGTGTTCTTACTAAATTAATGAATAAAGAGGCTATCTTAAGTATGATTCTATATGAAGAGGAATGTATTTGAATTTTATGAATGAACCTTGTTTGCATATGGTTATTGATGTTGTTATAGGAAAGGAGAATACTGTCTTGGTCCATGAAACATTTAGAATGGTTTCATGATAGATAATTAGTAGGTGAAGGATATGTATCCATGTAAGAACATTGGAATTATGAAAGGGAGGTAAGAATATTATATGATTAAAGTTGTTCAACATTGGAAGTAACTTGTGAAGATTAAAATTAGAGAGAAATTATTTCAATAATCAATAAGGTTGTGATTTCTTATTCAAATGTTTATTTTTGTGGAAATGATAATAATAGACTAAAATGATAACTATGTGTACACAGTCCTTCTTAAGATGTGATATAGTGAGGTTAAAGTATTAATTATATCACAGGGGTGTTGTTCAGGTTATAAAAAGTTATATGAAGATAGTATAATCCTTATAGTGTCTATGGAAAACTTGACAACCTTTAAGAAGAATGAAAACTGAAAATTATGGTCAATTAAGTGCTCCTAGGTTGTATATGAAAGTCTTAGGGTTTGGGAAATAAAAACTTACATATTTTGAAAATTTTCCATTAAAAATAGCTAATAATGGGTGAAGATATACTTCCATGGTTAATGGATTTTTGACGAAAAATTCAAGGAGAAAAAATTAGGTTTGGTAGGTTAAAAAGATAAAAACACAGTCAAATATTGTGTGATAACCTTGTCTTGAGGGTTTAGGGAAGAATATAGGTGGAATAATTTATTTATCTCTTGATAGGCCTATAGAGGCTTGTTAGAAAGGTTGTTAAAGGAAATTATAGGGTGGTTATTTGTTCATATGAGTAAATTTAAGATATTTGAGAAAAAATCTTAAAAATACAGTCATACCCTTGTTTATAGCAATCAATCCATTATAAGAAGCATGGTACTACTAAAGAAATAAACTAACAATGTAATAGGGCTTGAAACAATTTTTATCCGGAAAGATAAGGTTGAAACAATCTTAAAAATATGGTATACAAATTAATATAAGGTAATTAGTAGAGAAACCATAAGTGAGATCACCAAGAACCTCTTATAAAAGTTCCCAGAAAAGGGAGGGTGAAGTGACTCAATGAGTTGTCAAAATTTGAAATGTGAAATTATGATGAAAGGTGGCTAGAGAAGTACTGTGGATTCAAAGTGAGAGTGATGTTGGAACACTAAGTTCATATACCTCAAAAGACAAGAAAACATTTAAATACTTACTTGAACAATAGAACAAGGTGACAAGAAGAGTGGATGTTAAGTTGTAAGCAAAACATTGAAACTTGGTAAAGTGATTAAATGAATATTTGGGTTTGTCATGAAGAATATACGGTGAATTTGAAATTTAGAAATTGAGAAACTCAAATAAACCTTTGAAAAGGTGGAAATAGTGTTAGGATAATTTTGTTAGGATTTTGAGGATGAAATTAACCATGAAGCAATAAAATCATGATGGGTAGAAGGAAAGGTATACATTTAATCATGAAAGTGGATGGTTTGTTATGTGAAACAAGGTTTGTAGCAAAATAGATCTACTAGAGAGTATTAATCGAATTTGGTAAATGAGGAATACATTTAGTGTGTCTTAGAGTTGGAACCTGAAACTTTTGGATAAGATATAATTCCTTTATGGCTGTCTAAAAAGTTTGATAGGGAGAGCTAATGCCTTGTGGAGTGTGTTAGTCATAAATATTTTCCTTTAAGAATGACTACAACCTAATGTTACGGTCTATATGGTTAATGAGAGATAATGAAGTTTTGAATTTTTTGAAGTTTTTAAACATGTTGGATTGGTTTATTTGAGAAGGTGAGAAGATAATATAACATTGAATCAGTCAGTTGATGTACTTTGGTGTTGAATGCAAAACTTCCTTCTTGAGTAAAACAAGTTTTGCATGAAATTAAATAGTAAATTATTGATTTGGTTGGTGAACTTGATATCTATTGTTAGTAGGTGGTATCATAGTAGGTATTTCTCTTTGAAATAAATATAAGATAGGAAAAGTGTCAGGAATCCCTTAAAAAGAAGAATAAAAAAGAAAAGAGAAGGAAACAAGTCAAAATATTAGGTGTGAAAAAGAACCTAAGTGATAATTACAACAAGGTCAAAAAGACTTGTTGGGAAGAGAAAACATGAAAGAATAAAAAAAGAGAATATGAAGGGATTGATGAAGCTAGTGTGCCATAAGAAGAAAGAGAAAGAGGAAAAATAGAGTAAGATAAAAGAAGAAAAGATGAGAGAATTAACAATAAATAGATATTTATGAATGCAATAAGAGATACAATAATTGAAAAAGGATGTGGATCGGTTGGTAGAAATGATGGGAAGAATGAGATAAGACAAGAAAAAAATTGAAATAGAGGTTAAGAAGAAAGATAAGTGTCCTATAATTATACTAGTGAGAGAAGGAAAATAATGTAGTTGAGAGAGAGGATAAGAAAGGAATAAAAGAGGGTAAATCAAATGAGAAAGAGTATAAACAACAAGAACAAGAAGTAACTAAAGAAATAGTATGAATGGATAGTCAGTAATATGATGAATAATGGATTATAGAAAAAAAATTTCATTCTCTTAGAGCATATGAAGGTGAAGCATGCATGGATAACGAGAGTCAAGAAGCATCTTGTCGTACCAAAGAAGATTTACAAGAAGAAGCACATCAAAGAAAATATGAAGAGAATATCTTACATGGAGCTTCTTGTGAGGCTATATGGCCTCTATATTTTCATTCTAATCTTTCCTTTTCATGTGTGAATGTAGATGATAAAAAAGAAGGCATGAAAACAAAGAAAATTATCGTAAAATAAGAAATAAAAGAAAATAATACTAAAGATAAAAGAATAGATGAAGAGGATGATGAATTTACAGTAGAAGAAGAACTGATTTGACAAGACATCATGAAGGAATTAGAAAACACAAACCTATTTAAAGATGAAGAATACTATAAAAAATAAAAAATAAAAAATAAATCTTATGAATATCTTGTGTGATGAGGGAGAATTCAAAGAAGATGAAGAGTGAGTTGAATCAATTTGGAAGAAGCCATGGGAAGATGAATATGTACATGAACTTGATTTTATGGATCAAATAATTATTAAAGAGGAAAAGAAGACAAAGAAAAGGATGATGCAATAAAATCAAGAAAACAAGAAGCAAAGAAAAAAAATACTCAAAGATTCAAGATGGATGGAGCTTGGCCTAAGAAGAAGAAAATCAAATAAAAAAAGAAAAGAAATTGGAAAACAAGATAGAAAACAAAAAGGATCTCAAATCTTCCCACTTGGGGAGTATGATGTAGGAGCAACACTTCATGTAAATAAGTAAATTTTGGATTTCATAGTTGTCTTAGGTTGTTTAAGGTCCTCTTGGGTGATTTGGCATGTTTTAAGTCCATTTGGACTTTTATTGCATTGTAATAAGTGGTATTTGGAGTTTCCCTCCAAACCCACAATTCAAATATTTGAATTAGTCTTTAGAGTATTAGAGGTCTAGGAGTTAGAAAAATTTCAATAAATGATGTAAAAGGGGTCATGGAACATAAATTCACCTAGAACGTGATCTACTTGATCCTAACATGGCTTTATTTATCTACGGTTAACCTTATCATAGTTGAGTTTGTTGTATTAGAAACCTAACTACCTTCCTACTCTTCATTAGTATGATGAGCATTCCAATTGAGAGAAAGAGAGAGTTGGTAGATAAATGGTTTGTAGTAGGAAGGAGTGTTTTATAGATCCAATGGCTCAATAATTCATGTATTCTTATTAAATTGATGAATAAAGAGGATATCTTGAGTATAATTCTATAAATAAATGAATTTATTTGAATTTTATGAATGAACCTTGTTTGTATATGGTTGTGAGTTTTGTTATAGGAAAGGATAAGACTACCTTGGTCCACGAAACATGTAGGAAGGTGTCATGACAGAGAATGAGCAGATGAAGGAGTCATATTAATGTAAGAACCTTGGCATTATGAAAGGGAAGTAAGGAAAATAAAAGATTAAAGTTGTTCAACATTGTAAGTAGCTTGTGAAGATTAGAATTAGAGAGAAAATTAATTCAATAGTAAATAATGTTATTATTTCTTGTTCAAATGTTTATTTTTGTGGAAATGAGACGAATAGACTAAACTGATAACTTTGTGTACACAGTCTTCATAAAAACTAATATAGCACGGTTAGAGTCTTACTTCTATCATAAGGGTGTTATTCAGGATATAAGAAGTTATATAAAGATGTTATAAGCCATGTCTATGGAAACCTTGAAAACCTTTAAGAATAATTAAAAATGAAAATTATGGTCAAATAAGTGTTACCGAGATGTATGTGACATTCATATGGTTTGGGAAAGAAAAACTTACATATTTTGGAAATTTTCCATTAAAACTAGCTAAAAATTGGTGAAGAAGACTGTCAGGGTTGATGGAGTTTTTAGTAAATTTTTAAGGAGAATAAATTAGGTTTGAGAACTTAAAAAGAAAAAAAAAAGTCAGGTAGTGTGTAAAGACACTTTCTTAATGGTTCAGAGAAGAATTTTATTAGAATAAGTTATTTTTGTCTTGAGAGACCTGTAGAGGCTTGCAAGAAAGTTGGTAAAAGGAAATTAGAGGGTGGTTATTTGGTCATATAAGTAACATTAATATATTTTATAATATAAACTTAAAAATACAGTCATGTCGTTGTTTATAATAGTCATGCCATTGTAGGAAGCATGATACTACTAAAGAAGTAAAGTAACTAGAGAAATGACCTTGAACCAAGTTTGATTAGGAAAGATAAGGTGGAAAAATATTTAAAACCCCATTATATAAAGGAATATAAGGTAATTAGTAGAGAAACAATAAGCAATACTACCAAGAAATTCTTATAATGGTCCCCAGGAAAGGGATGGTGAAGTGATTAAATGAGTTGTCATAATTTGAAATGTGAAATTATAATGAAAGGTGGTCAGAGAAGTATTGAGGAGTAGTCAAAGTGAGAGTGATGTTGTAACACTAAATTCATATACCTATAAATCCAAGAAAACATTGAAATCCTTACTTTTGTAGACACACAATCATGCACTTGGGTACATTTCTACGTCCTAAAAGCATTCTTGCATTTATATGATTCCTAAGTAATAAAAGTAGTAATTGACTATTGTCTTGGGCCTCTTTTCTATATTTATTGATTTCTCTTTGGTCTTGCACACCCTACAACCTAATATAAACTTTGTTTTTGTATCTTTCATGAATCTAGACATCAGTTCCTAGACAGGACGTCAGTTCCCAGGAACCCTCATCCTTCTAGGTGCCCTCAACATCTTTCTACTTTACTCACTCTTTTTGGGCTTCTCTTATCTTTTGAGCATATTATTTTCTTATGGGTCAGCCTTTCAGTTGTCAATTATGAAATTCAACCAAGGGAATCATATAAATACAAATATATATAAAAATAATAAAGGACCAATCTTTAATCATCTATTATCATCACCTAAGGTTTCACCCAAAGGCATTCTAAGAGCATCAAAGGAATCCATCTAACACTCACTCAAGGGATAATGAACCACATTTTTTGTATACACACATAAGAAAGGAAGTTCATTTTACTATTCACACATGTATTTACATTGGTACATATATCTATCTCCCATTATCATGTGTGTTTGCTCAAGGGCTTCCTAGGGCATAATTCTATCACACACACACACAAGAAATACATGAAGTATGAGATGTAGTGTAATGCTTAGTTATAAGTTCATTCAGTCGAGTAACCATCGAGATTATTCTGAATCCCCATATTGCATCTTTTCTTTTTAGGATTTTATGTAGTTTGATGGTTTTATAGATCATTATCTCTTTGTAGGTTACAGGAAAATTTTGTGATCATCTAATGACATACAGGAGACCAAAAATGACTATCAAACCTTGCAACACCAAAAAATTTAGGTTCTAACCATTTTCATAGTCATAGGAACCTACTAGTAGAATCCAACACCCAAATGCCCTTGGCCCAGTCCAAGTGCCCCAGTTCAAGCATATACAAAAGCTCCATATTTTATTATGCACAGTTGTGACAACCTACCCTTCTTGTTTATCAGTTTCTCCAGTAAATCATCTAAGTATCATCTTATGGCATTCGTGCTTGGTGCTGGTATGTCGGGGTTTCCTGTATCCTAGGATCCCTCAAGATCATTATGGATCCTCTCCCCCCATTTATCTACTCCATAGATTCTCCCACACATGTTCTGTCGATCATCAGGGATGAAATCTATAGACAGTTTATCCAGATCACTTGGACCAACCCTCGGGGTGATGTAAATCCAAAAATGGACTTCTACATCAATCACTTCCTTGAAATAAAAAATGGACTGATCACTCGCCCCACCTATATCTCATGCAACTGGATGCATAATATTTGCACATCTCTGGGCCAATTCAAAGTTGGCTCCCACAGGCTTCGATTTGACAACAATCACCAATTGGACTGGTCCAAGAGGATCTACCAACTTTTCTCCTTCTAGGAGATTGAGATAGAGGAACACTTCATTTTCAGGTGCCCCATCTACTATGATATCAAAGGGAGGTTTCATTGTCTTTTCCCTAAACACCCAAATTTCATGAGTTTATTTAGATATTATGATCAGAGGTGTCTCACCCTCTATTTATAGGAATCTTTTAAGCTTCACGACGGGATATAGTAGCTAAGATCGGTGTTGGCATACTGAGGTTTCCCATCTCATGGGATCCCTTGGGATAAACATGGACCATCTCCCCCAATTTAGCTACTCCATGGATTCTCCCACACACCTTCTACCGAGTAAGTAGGACCTGCACAAAATCATCAAGGACGACATCTATAGACAGTTTATCTAGATCGCTTGGACTAACCCCCCGGGTGAGCTACGTCTGAAAATGGCCTTCTATGCCAATCAATTCCTTAAGATCAAAAATGTACTGATCACTCATCCCACCTATATCTCTAACCATTGGATCCATGCTCTTCACATATCTCTAGGCCAGTTCAGAGTTGGCTCCCACAGGCTTCAAGTTAAGAGTGATCACTAGTTATGGTGTCCCTTAAATTTTCACTTAGAAATGGTGGGATACCCCTTTAAAAAAAATTGTTCAATGTGACGGGTCTGTTTTGTGTTTGTTTCTCCTACACTTGTCTTCATTTCTTTAGAATATTTCCAGGGAGTCATAAAATTCAAACTTGACAAATACCCACATGCTAAAAGTCACTCTATCCCTTTGCCAGGTTCTGTCAGAGAATTTATTTATTGAATAAATAAATTTCTATTTAAAAATAAATTGTGTTGTAGTTGAACCCTACTGAGGATTTTCATGCCAATATTTCTTCTACCTCTCAATGGAGTGTTCACCAGGGAAGATTTTTTACTGACCAACTAGTCGGTGAGTGAGCAGAGCTCAATATTCCTTCACGAGATTGTAAGAGGTTGCTTGGTCCAAAAAGGTGCAATAATGGATTTTATGAAAATAAGAAAAGTACCACCACCAATGTGTAGATTTCAAGAAAATATGCACTTTTAGAAAAATGAAACCTAAAACAGAGCCACGGAGTGAAAGTTATGACACTTGCAAGTTTTTGCCGCTACATCTTCCCAAACCCTTTCTGAAAATGGAAAATTTTATTCTATACTTAATTCAAATAACTTAAGTGAAAGTGGGAATTTTGGCACTACCTAGAAGGTGGGAATTCAAAGGCTTCTTAGAAGGTTTATTTTTCCCATTATGAAAGTCAAATCACTTAAGTGCAAATGGGAATTTTGGAGCTGCTTGGAAGGTGGGAATTTGGAGGCTTCTTAGAAGGTTATTTTTTCCCATTATGAAAGTCAAATCAGTTAAGTGCAAATGGGAGTTTTGGGGCTTCCCAAAAGGGTAAAAATTACCACTTCCTTTCCCTCTTAATTTTCACATAAAAGAGGTTTTATTCACCCATGCAAGTCACATTTTTTTAAAGTTATTGGGAAGGTTGAAAATTCACCCAAATCACTTAAGTGGAAAGTGGGAATTTTGAAGCTGCCTAGAAGGTGGGAATTTTTAGGGCTTCCTAGAAGGTGAAAAATTCCCACTTCCCCTTCCACATATTTTTCACACTATTCGTAGCGCAAAAATGGTGACCCAATATGGAAAATTTGCATGCATTAAAAGATATTTATTTTTATTATTTCTGGGAAAGGTTGGCACCAAAGGGAGAAGTTGTTAGCATTAAAAAATATTTTAAATTACTAAGAAGCATCTAGTTTTGGTGCCTAGGTTTGGAAAGGATTTCATTTTATTATTCTAGCTATTTGCATGTTGATGTGAGTACACAGGTGAATAAAATAAATTTTTTAGTTTGTTTGGCATGAAGGCAAATTCTAAAAATATAGGGCATTCTGATTTATAATCAGATTTTAGTGAAAAAATTGGGTATTCATGCCATGGATTATATGTTGGTCTGAATTATTTGTAGGAATAATTCATTGGTGCTCATATTGGTGAAAAGAATGAAAATTCAATGTTTGATACATTGAATATATCTTCAGGATCAGAGGAAGTAATTGCAACACTGCACAGAGAGATTTAAATTTCAAAATTGCAAAAGCTTCACGCAAAGGTGGAAAAGGGAAGTCTCAGACAAAAGCAAATTTAGATAGAATGAAGGGTGATGACAAGGGTAATCCAGTAGAACCATGCATAATGTCCAGACATGTTGAAGTTAATGATACAGACATGGGGCACATGTCTATCATCAGATAAATGGATAGATCAAGGGAAAAAATGAAGTTTTGCAGCTGGAATAATTTCTTCCCTCTTTCTTCTTCTTTCTCTTATTTTCTCCGACAAAGTGATTGAGTGATCAATTAAATTGTAAAACTTTTGTAGTTAATTTAAAATTCGTTACTTAAAGTTACTAGAAAAATTTAATTACTTGGGAATATGTGGTAGACATGTAGGGAATTGATTTATTATTCAGATGCATGTCATGTAAAGAGGAACTCTAGGGGAAAGGTTTCCAGTTTTTACCTGTATACCTTCCGCATATGTGAGTTTAATTAAAAACTTCCTATTTGTAATTTCCCTCTATGCACTATAAATAGAGGAAGATCCTACATATTTAATGATTAGAACTTGTTGATCACAATTTTTCTAGAGCATTCTCGAGTTTTCAGACTTTTTTTTGTAACCCTTGATGTTATTTTTGTGAAAGATGGGGAATTGAATAAAAGGCAGATTTACGAAGAACTTTGTGTCTACAAGTCTTTGTTTCTTGCTTCTATTTGAATTTTTAGATAAACTTTGTGTTATCTGATATTTAGGTTATAAGGTATTCTTTTCCTTTAATTTTGAATATTATGAGATCTATTTATTTATTTAATTTGTGTATGAGACCAACTTTGAGAACAATTGGTTGAATCACACATCTTACTTCCTTCTTTCCCAAATTTCATATTTCCTCTTTTCTGTAAATACTTCATAACAACTTCTTACTTGTTGCAGAATTGTTAAGCTACGATTCATGAGATTTGTAATTAAAGTAAAACCCCATAAATAATTATTAGGACTCATACCCACTACATTTATAAACATCTTACATGGGAGCCTCACCGTTAAATGAGGTAGATTTATCTCATGACCACCTAGGTTTTTAGTAGTGCATAAAATCTAGCCAACACGCTGGGCCGGTATGAAAGGATCTACTAGATTTTATCCCTCCAGGAGATTGAGAAAGAGGAACACTTCATTTTTAGGTGCCCCATCTACTATGAGATCAGATGGAGGTTTCACTATCTTTTCCGTGAATTCCCAACTTTCACGAGGTTCTTCAGATATTATGATCAGAGGTGTCTTTCCCTCTATTTATAGGAAGCTTTTAAGCTTTACGATGGGATCCTCCATCCCCTTTCCAAGGAGACTAGTATTCATAACAGGGATAATTTTAGTGGAAAATATTCATAATATGACAAAAAATTCATTTTAGGAAAATTTGAAAAGGAAATTTTTTCAGAGCGGATCGATGCCCTGTTCACCTAAAATTTACAGTATATATTTTTTGGGGGGTCAGCTTCACCTACATTTGAAAACATCTCCTATAAAAACCAAGGTGATTCTTCTGGTAGTAAACTATGGTACTACCACCAGTAGCTTACCAATACCATGAACTCACATACTCTAAGTACCAAAGATTGTTGTTATCCTGTTAGTAGTTTAGAGTCGGGCGGAAGATGATATTTGCTAACACATGACCTAGGGGTTAGCAATTGATGCGTGATAGGGATATAGTTGACACATGATAAGGATGTATTACAGATGCGTGATAAGGGGGTAAGTTTTTGAAGCACGACAAGGAGATATTGCAGACACATGACAAGGGGGTTAGCTATTGATGCACGACAGGGATATAGTTGACACGTGACAGGGATATAGTTGACACGATGTTGACGCGTGATAGGGGTAGTTGACGCGATGTTGATGCATGATAAGGGTTAGCTGTTGATGTGTGACAGGGATATAATTGACATGTGACAAGGAGGTATTACAGATGTGTGACAATGGGGTTAGTTGTTAATGCATGACAAGGAGGTATTACAGACGCGTAACAAGAATTTTATCTCTGACGCACAACTTGGTTCTTTTGATGATGCAAGACTCTATTCATAATAATGGAAGGTACTAGTCCTCAAAATGCAAAGACCCTAAAAGTAACTAAGAAATATAAGAAGTCCATGTTCAAGTATTTTTGAAACTCTACTGATACTGATATTGTAACTAGTAACAACCATATAGCTGCCACTAGAATGAATCAAAATACTAACTTTGTGGAAGGTAATATTCAGGTTGACATGCATTCTGCATAGTATCAAACAAATGAACCTATGATAATATGCTAGATCTTGAAGATATAACTCTTGAGATGTCAGATCCTGGAGATATTTTTCCTGTTGGGGTGCAACTAGGAGTGCATCAAGATATCACACATACAAATACTCAGCAAAATGGAACACAAAAATCAAATTCAAATTCTAGTTCATGAAAGAGGAAACCAAGTGATTGTGATATTGCTCAAAAATCTACTCGAAAAAGTAAAACATTGAAAATGAACAAGAATATGCGGACCATTGGCAGGACATACAATTTTGATTGGGCTGACAAATTTCTGTTTATCAAACCTGTAGAATCATCTAATTCAGAAGAGATCCCATCTGAATGTACATGTACAATATGTACGTGGAAAATTGGGAAAGAAACAAAAATGCAAATGAATCTGGACACTATAGAAAAACATTGTGGAAAACAATATTTGACTATAATAGGGGTGGATGTCCAGAAAATCAAAACACACAGGTAGAAAAATGAAAAAGATTGCATGCATGTTAAATACGCAGTGGATTATGAAGTAGAGTAGAAAAAATGTAGACATCTCGTGGAAAAGGGAGGAACGATCACATCGCAAATTGGTAAGATGAATCAAAAAAATCTACATGCAAAACTCATATAGTTTTCTACTTTATTTCACATACTAAAGAAAGGAAAAATGATTTCAGATTTCCTCGATTTCAAAGTTTTGTATCAATATAATGGAATGTCGAATGTACCTCAGTCTCATTAGTCTAAAATTAGTGGATGGGAAATGGAAAAATGCCTTTCGATGATAGAGAAGGAAGATTTGAAATAGAATGTAAAAAAATAGAAGTTTATCTCTCTTTCAATTGATGAAGTGACAGCAGTCGACAACACTGCATGGGTATGTATCCATGTTTATACTTTAGAAAATTATATAAGGACACCTCATCTGCTGGGTGTTATGAAAATGGTTGAAAACTGTAATGCCAAAAACCTGCATAAAATAGTTGTTTCTCATTTGAAAGATATTGCTGGAATGACTGATTATGAACTTGCTACGAAGTTGGTATGTGTCGAAGCAGATGGTGCATCTGTCATGCAGGGTCACTGAATAGGGTTGTGTGTTAGATTACAAACAACAGTGGCCCCATATATGCTACCAATTCACTATATGGCTCATATAATGAATTTAGCATATAAAATGGTAAGAAACTACGAAAAATGTTGCTAAATTAGAAGACCTTATAAGAGAACTTCATGCCTATATGGAAAGTAGCCCAAAGTGATTTCTTGAGTTCCAAAAAATTTACAATTGGAATTACAGATGGAAAAAGGTTTCTGAAAGATGTTGAGATGAGATGGATCTCTTTGTATGAACCTGCATGCAGAGTTTGTGAGGATTATCCTTCGTTGGTTGGTTTCATGCACAAATATCATCATGAAGTTGATAGGGCAAGGGAATTGTTGTTCTGTTTAACTGATTTGGAGACATTGCTTACATTGGTTGGTATTCTTCTAATGTTGTAGGAGATCAATACACTAATGAAGCATGCACATGGGAGATTAATGTATATTGTGGATTTTATATGGATGAGAAAAATGGTATGTCAAAGTCTTGATATCTTGTACTGTTCCCAAGATAGTTTTAATACACCTATTTTTGAGAATTGGAAAGCTTTATTAGATCTTATAAATCCTAGTAAATATTTGAGATTTAATATCCACGATCACCTCTGCATCACTGTTAATGTGAGGGACATACCACTGCAGATTTTGTAAAAAATTCAAGATATTACAGGATCGGAATGAGAAGATGTTCCCATGACACGTATTCTCTTTGAGTCTATTATAGTTAAAACAAGAATAAAGCTAAAAAAAATTTCAGTATCCTTATCATCAGAAATTAGAGGATGTTTCTCCAAAGATAAAATTCTTGAAGCAATGGGTGTGATGAATCCTAATTTTTAGAATACTGAAGGTGGTCGTGTAGACTTTGTAAGAAAGTATTTCCATAAATCCATGGGTACAATAATGGAACATTTCACAAAGACTTCAAAGTTCAAGGGTATGGAACTCAAAGGTATACTGAATCCTAATTTATTAAAGTTTCAATCAACAAATTTTGCAACAACAATGAGGAACCAATATAAAAATTTAAACGAACCTTCTGAAATTGGTGTTATTACAAGGTTGTGGCGAGGAATCTATCAAAGTTCTATCTTACAAGAAGACATCAGTGAATATTTTAGATTATATGAGTTATGCCAAACAATGATTTTGGGGTCTGTGGAGGATGAAAGGGTTTTTAGTGCTTTATCATTTATAAAATCAAAACTGAGAAACAGGTTGGATAAAAATATGGAAAGTTGCATGAGGTGTTATGTATCTCGCTACTCCATGGAAACCTTTCATTTCGACTGAGCAATTTCACATTGGAATTCCCTTTGCAAAAGAAGAGGTGTGAATAATACAGCTACAAGTACAATTGTTCCCAATGATGAGAGTGGAATTGGCGCATTATCACACTCTACAGAAGAGAATATCGAGTTTGAAGAAGCTATTAATAATGGATTGTTTCAACTTTAAATATGTATCTCCTTCACCTTACTTTTATAGTTTGTCACCTTAAATGTTGTTTCAGCTCTTGTTATCATTAAAGATGTTATAGGTATATATATTTACATTTATTTAAATACAATTATTTCATCTTCTTTTTTTGAAAATGTGGGTTGACATCCATCCGAGGAAGCTCACACTTCTCAGGACTAACAATGTCAAGAAACTCACCCATATATCTACTAATCCATTTCTCGTGTTGAGTTTTCTTAAATTAAAGATCTAGCACATCACGAAGGATGATTTCATAGCCATCTAAAACACTAGAGGTAACTTAAACCCTATCATATGAAATTTCTTGATTTTTTACAATTATGTTTAATTTATTTTTTAAACTTTGTGGCATAAAATCACACAATTGAATTTTACAAAGAGGAAGATTTTTCCATATTATACAATTCATAATCCACGATCCATTATACAATTATATATCCATTCTAATGTCATCATATCATTACAAGTTTAGAGACGAAGATTTTGAGAATGTTTAAATGTCTTTGTCATACTACATTCCAAATTTTATTAAAACAATCATCCATTATCATCATCCAAATTCCATGATCGTGCTTGAAGCTAAATCTACGTCCACATACAATTCATGATAATCCATATCTATGATACTATGATTCTATTCCAATGTCATTATCCACATCTAATGCATATCATCAATTACAACTTACAAGTAGATAAGAAACATAAACACCATCTACAATCTAGAAATTCTATACATAATATATAGGAAGTTATAAAATTAAAGATTATATAGTATTTCAAATTTTCAAAGGCTATCAAATTCAAGTTTCAACTTTCAAATCCAGATAATAAAATTCAAATGCCATGACCATCACACTTAATGTTTCAAATTTTCAAATATAGATTCTATTTTTCAAGTTTCCACACTCAATAATGAAATTTTTCAACCCTCAATTTTTTGTACCCCTTTCCACTCATGTACTCCTTTCCCCAATGGCTTCTCCACCTATTCCCCTTTCCCCAACAACATAAATAATCCTAGAACTTATGAGATCTTCTGCAACACTATCTAGATTCTTTAAAATTCTTTCTTCTTGCTTTGTCGCATCTCCATGGGATAGCAAATTTGGATTAGTAGCTACCTTGGTTTTGAATAAAATTTCAAGGTCGAAGTCATGCTCTTCAATTATCCACTTCAGTGTATTGTTTTGTTTGTTAAGCAAAACAATATTTTCCTTCAAATTCTTCACTGTGGATAAACTGTTCTTCGCGGTTTCCAAGTGAACTTGGAAAACCTTTGCTTGAATCTTCAAATTTTCATATTTCAACTGTACAAAAAAAGTGATGTCAATTCAACATATTACTAAAATAAGAAAAAATCAAATTAACAAAAAAAAATTATTTGAAATTGATAATACTTACGACCGCTCTATCTCTCTTGGCATTTGCAACTGCTACTAGATCCTTGTCCTTAGACCATTTGTTAAAAGATGTCTAGGCCTCAACACTAATATTTTCCAATTTTTTTAATGTCTTATCCAAAATGTCATCTTTATAGTTGTTGTTATATGTGACAATCCCACTTCGTATTTGGGTAAGTAAGGAATCCATCTCCGCAGATTGATTCTAGACTACATCATATAAACTATCCCTTTGCCAATAATTTTCATAATGAATTATTATCTCATTGATAATTACTTTATCCCTTCTCTCCCATTCTATGAGTTGACTGATATGAGGTAGAATAAACTCATCGACATGGGATTGACAATCATAACCAATTAAGTTCTCTAAAGGAAAAGGTAGCAACTTTTTACCATTTGTATCTGAAGAAGATGATCTCACTGGAGAGGTATGGGGGCTTTCGGGTTGATCAAATTCTACTTGTTTTTGCCTTTGGGTGGCCTAATACTGTTTGTGATAAAATAAATCAATATTCAAACAAATAAATCTAAAGTGAAATGTAGTGAAAGTTGAATAAATTATGTTGAAATAGAAGTATACCTGTTGGCCTTGAATCATCTCACATGTATTGACAAATCCTGTTGGGTCATTGCTATCAATGCCCAAGTAATCTTCATCTAAATTTATATTATTTAAAATGGATATGCACATTGCACTAGGCAAGCCACCAAGTGAGAGGGTTGGAATTTGAAATGAAGGGGTAATGTTTAGTATCCCACTACGGGCCGGAGGAATTGGCATGTGTTTACCAATGTTATTTTTTTCCTGATCCTCTGGTTGGCATTTTGAATATTATTGGTTGAGGAGGATGCGGTGTTGTTGTTTGTACAGAAGGCTAAGGAATGTAATGTGCTGAAAAGTTCAAAAAAAATCATATGGAAAACTAGAAAAGTATGCAAAAAATACAAAATTAAATGGAGTAATATTCAAAACTTGTACTTTGTTTTTGAGGGGTAGCTTGTCACGGTGCTTGAGGTGGCCATGTTGGAGTAGTAATTGGTGGTTTTTGAGTTATCTATTACTGGGATTGCTGAGGTGGTTGTTGAGAAGACACATATGCATGTGATTGAACTGAGTGAGTTGGGGAAGACAGATGAATTTGAGAAGCATGTGTATGGTCCAAAGCCCCTGCAATGTCATCAACATACGATTGTATATCAATTCAATATGGTAAAATTTAAATGGGAAAATGAAAATACAAATTTGGAATTTGTAAATAATACGTGTAAGGGTATTACTTCTCTGGTGTTTAACGAATTCAAATGGTTGGCGCTTCAGAGATGAGTGAGATTCCATTTCATTTTGTGAATTTCTCGACACCTCAGCGTGTTGGTGGCCTATTCCTCTTGATGCCACCTTTTTTCGGGGAAGGGCCTCCAAAAATCTTCTTTGTAAAGTTGCAAACAATAATAGTTAATACCTATTGTCAGTCTAATGTCGAAATACAAACTTTATAGTTTATACATGTTGTTCTTGAAATGGAATTGACAAATTTGTCAACGCCTCGTCCGTGTAAGTGGGAATTGGTTTTTATTTTAAATTTAAAAGATCCTTGTAATAAAGGCCAAGGATATAGTTTGTGGTGTGAATGACTGGTTTTTCTGAAATCTTTGCATTTGTAATGTCAATTCTTATTTTTTTAATAAAAAGGTGCACCAATCAAATTTTTGCTTTTGATGGTTGCAAGAATGTATGCAATGGCCCAGTTTGGTATATCTGTTTGCTGGCCCTGCAAAACTATTCTATATTAAAAGAAGGAAATCATAGCAGTAATAAAGTGGTGTGTAATTCCTTGCATATCCACACCACGTCTGGATTTATTGACATGAGCTTCAAATGACAAAAAACCATTGGAATTAATATAAATTTGAATTGTACCAAAATCAAAAACTGAATACAAAATGATGAATGAGAACAATTTACACTTACAATCAACATGGAAATGAAAAGTTAATTCGAGATATTTCTTATCGTCTTCGACAAGTGTTGCCTTCATTGTAACAATAGGTAAATTTTTGAATGGGAGGCATGTAAACTGATGAATATCAGCTGGGTTGATACCAAATTGAAACAATCAGCCATCGTCCACATTAACATTAAACATGTCATCCTTTGTATTGTATGAGGAGAGAAGGTAGTTCAAAATATCTTAGTCTATTTCGAAATGGGGCATCTTAATGAGCCCACCAAACTCACATGCATCGATCAAATCCTTGTATTCTGAATTCATTTGTAAAATAGTCTAGATGTGGGCCACAAAGGGTTCCTATATACTATCTTGCCCGTCAATAGAACTTGTGGGTTGAGTGGGTTTTACTCTTGATTTTTGTCTTGAGTTTGGGATGCACTTGTAGTTTCCATTGTAGTTATCCTTGAGCTTGATTATACTTGACCTGGATAATGGATTCATGTATGCAAAAAAATTCAAGAGCCAGAAAGTGTAAACCTAAAAATGACCGACATGAGGGTATTTATAGGAAAACACAATGGTTCTGAAGGCTCATTGACACGCATCAATGAGCCTCATTAATGCATGTCAGCTTTTGCAACTTTGTAGTCTCTCTAACTCAAAAAAAATCAGGCAAAAATTCAGTTCTGAAAAATTGTTAAATTCACCTTTTAGTGAAACTGGCTCAAGGAATATTTTCCAGGTATTTTCCACCTCCAATTTCCAAGAGGTCTCTTAAAATAAACCCTGATTCAAAAAATCACCTCCTACTTTTTGTGCTCCCCAGTGAGAGGGGCATCAAGTGGGGGTTCCCTAGTAGAGAACCCCAGACTAGATCCATTAAGACTAGGGGGCTACTTCCCAGACTAGATGCATCCAAACTAAGACTCGGCCAAGAGCCCACCCCATATGAGGAAATTCACCAGGCCTATTTAGAAAGCTAGACTTTATGTAGGGTGTATGTGTACTAGGATTCTTCTAGATCTTGACACCAAACGTCATCATATCACCATTTTTTTTAGCCAACTTCAGATGAAATTTGAGAGGGTTGGTGTCAAGGATCCTCCCTCCACCCCTCCCCTTCTTTATATACTCTCTCTTCTTCTGAATTATCCTATCCCTTTGGTCCCGAACTTCTTCTATTTTTTCTTGTTGTTTTCTGGAACCTTTTTGGGTTCCCTTGCTGCTTCTTCATGATATTTTATGGTACAATCCCATTGACCTACTTTGTGGTCATTTTTGGACATTTGATATACTTATCTTATCAACAATTATGGTTTATACAAAAATTCTATTTTTGTTAAATCATTTGGTGAACCCATCCATTCAGACCCAACCTTACTTCTACACATTTTTGTAATATTATTATCATGGCTCAATCTTGTGAACTCTTTACTAAAGAAAAACTTTAGGACCTCAATTTTCATCTTGTTAAGCATCCTCAAGATATAGATCTTCTCTTATTCATTTCTCATAAGGATGTCACCAATCTTGTTGAGCTTAATGTTCCTACATCCACTACCAATTTTATGCCTATTACTACTCAACCCCTTAATTCCACCCTTCCGCCTACTTATAGTGTTCCCGTATTTGTTCCTAATCCCACCAATCACTTCATTTTTCCTCTTATTTATCACACACGAAAATTATCTTCCACTGTAACTCAAGACATAGCCTCTCTCTAGCAGGATTTCCAATTTCAAATCCATCAACTTCAACAGGCTACTTCTCATACCTCTCCATCTCTTGATTCCATCTTACTCCTTCATACTCCTTTCACCTGTCATTTCCACTTATACACTTCCTCCAAACTTATTCACCCCTAAGATGCCTACCTTCAATGGACATTGTGACCCTTAAGATCATCTCCAATATTTTCATGTTTCATCTCTAGATTATGTGGATGATCATACTTTATTATTAAATCTATTTCCTAGAATCCTCCAAGATTATGTTATGTGTTGGTTCTACAATTTACCTGTCCATTTGGTAACATCATTCATGCATTTAGCCAATGATTTTCTCACTCATTTTTCAATCAATATCAATTCTAAGATACCCTATGCTCAACTTACACAAATCAAACAAGGATCTAATGAGCATCTAGCAGATTATGTGTTATGATATAAGAACAAATTAGCTTAGATGTCTAATGTACTCGTAGACTCTGAATCACAAGATATTTTTATCTAAATTCTTGTCTCCATTGCAAAATAGTGTCATCTTTGAGACCTCTCCATAATTTGATCATCTATTCCATATTATTAAGTTACACAAAAGAAAACCATTATCTATGGGAAAACTTAAATATCATGATCATGCTTCATATTCTAAACGGTTTCAAGGAAAATATAATTTCAAGCCATATCCTAAGCCCATAAAATAAAAATATATTATTAACACTGTTACTACTCTTAAAAAGATTGAATTGTAACCTCCAAAGTGAACATTTACTAAATTACCTTGTGCTCTGCACCTTTATTTCCGTAACTTCTTGAGATAAATCTTATTGCACTTCCACCATCATTGAATCTTGATCCATCTCACCCTAAGGGCCATAATTATAATTAAATTTATAGATGTGACTATCATCAATGTACTGGGAATTCAATTGATTGATGTTTCAAACTCAGGCATCTCATTCAAGATCTCATTGACAATGACATAATTAATCTCCTTGAGCATTCGGCATCCAAGCTGGTCAATGACAAAACAAGATCAAAATATTCAATGATCTATTGCCCAAGCATGATAAGTAAGTTGTTGATTCTTCAACCAATCATACATATCATGTTGTGCCTCATCCTTTATCGAGGGATCTTAATTTTCTAGTTACTAATACTGATGCATCTCCACCACTCATCACATTCTCTGATCATGACTATCATGCTACATTTTCTTCTAATAAACTCCACATCAATGCTTCTATCAGATCTTATACTGTCGATAACACCATGATCGATCCATCGGCTCCTATTGGTTTATGCTCTATCGCACTCCTTGTTGAAATCATCTATCCACTATCTCAAATTTCATATCCAATTCTAAAATCTTATGGCTTCATCAAGATTCCAGCTATATTTGGGCCTCTCACCATGTTTGTGGTATTCATTGTGGCACCTTTAGTCAAAGGTTGTGACATGATCTTAGGTCTTCCTTCGCTTTGTGTTGCTAAGGCTATTTGTTCATGACCCACTTATGTCTCAAATTCATTCACAATAAAAAAAATTTCACTCTCAAATGTGTTCCAACATCTAATTTGTTACCTCATCCTCCCCTTAAGGATTTCATTTCACTAGCTGCAGCATCTAGGTCCCCTGGGCCTCTCAAATCTAAGGCACATTCTACACCTAGTTCTCTCATTCACACATGACCTACTCATTTTCATCGTTCCACCATTCCATCTTCTTGGCTTAAGTCCCCTAATTGTGTGTCCCCTTCACATAGGATCTAATCACCTCCTTTAACTCCTAGGAATCCTTCACATATATTCTCATCACCTCCTAGGTATCCTTCACATAGGTGCTCATCACCTCCTCAGTCTCCTTTACATAGGTGTTGATCACCTGCTATGTATACTCCACATAAGAGACCTTTACCTCCTAGATCTACTTCATACAGATGTTCACCACCTCCTTCAGCACATAACTCTCATTCAATTATATGTTGTCACTCTCATACATCTTCGATCTCAGAGCATGGTCACATGCCTTTATCTCCTCACACGTCGGGTGGAAGACCCTTTCCCTTCATGTTTTCTAGATAGTTTGATCATCATCATACACTTGGGGGCATCGTTCTTACTTCCCCCATCCTAACATCATAGGTTGTATCTGATTTCTACTCATATGCTTCATGCTTCATATTCCATTTTTCTAAGCATCATTACACAAATTGATACAATTTCTATCGTCATTAACCTATGATGCACTCTATTTCCACAGTTCATACTCGACTGTTGAGGGTCTAAATCTGAAATGAACATCTCTTACAATGCATTTCATGTTATGCACTTCATGATACATATTTATAGCATTCTATCTTCACACATCATATTATTCTCTTCTATACTCTACACTGCATGCTTCATTGATCTATCATTTTAACGCAAATTATCAAACCATTTCCCGATGACGAATTCTTGTTCTATGGTTCATTCTTGACTATCGAGGGGTATTTTATAAATGAGCCTCATATCATAGTCATCCAAATTCACTCAGAGGGTACGCTGCTCCTATCACATTCATTTTTCATTACATTCCATTCACACTCACTGATCCGTAAACTTCTAGTATGGAACTCTATGAATCACACAACGATGTTGTTCTACTTTCAACTTTGGAAAATGACATATTTTCTTGAAATTTAGAGCTACGTGTCTGATTATCTAGTGTTATAGAAAGGAAATTGTAGAGAAGGAAATAATTCAAACTTCAACACCAACAATTTTATCCTAGAAACCTCCGAGGAGGAAAACCATTCGGGAAGGGAAACTGCTCTTTCTTCCCACTTTTATTGGTCTAACATATACAATTACATATTACAATAATTATGAAAAGAAGCAACAGTGTAAACCTTCTCTCCAATTACTTGCTTGCTCTGTTTCTACACCTTTCTCCTACAATTCCATTCCAGCACTAAATATCTTTCTCACTGCTCTCATTAAACTTTGCTTCTCGATCTCTTTGGATCTTTGAATGTCTACTCTCTTGCTCCTTCCATGTATTTATAGGCCTTCCCATGTCCTCCTGTGCATTGGAGGATGTGAAAGGGAATGGAAGGGAAGAGACATGGTTGGGCGCTTCAAGAATGCATCCACTCACATTCCATTCTTCTTTTATGTTTGAAAGTTTCAGGACCTCCGCCTTGGCTAGGTAGCGATTTCAGGACTGCCACCCTGCAGGGCAGCGGTTCTAAAACCGCCACTCTACACAGAGCAGTGGTTCTATCCATAACCTCATTTTTTTCACTTTTCTTGTTTCTCCTTCTTGGTGTTGATGGAACTGATGAAGTGGTGCATTTTTCTGGATCCCTATGGATCATACATCCCCTACTTAGGAGGATTTTGGTCCTACAAAATCTTAGTGGGGGAGTGGTAGATGAATTAACTGCCTCTCATGCTCATTTGAGTACCACTGGGTATGCCTTGGTGTCTTCTCTCATCTAACCTACTAAGACTCCTACGGATCTCTAGTTTATTGTTCCAGTGCTACATCCTCCTCTGAGTTTCCTCAAGTACAATTCTCTTTAGAAGGTAACTTTTGTATCTTTCCTTCTTTGTCATACATATATGGTGTTAGTGGATGCGAGCTCTTGCAACTTACTATCGCATGCATCTACATGAAATATGGCCTAAAGATTTCTTCTCCAACCTGCTCAAGTATGGCGAAGGTCCCATACTATAGTGGTTTAGTCCTTTCTTTTCTTTGTCTCTCGAGATGGATTGGTCGAATCCTCTCCAAGTACATTATTGCTTTAGTCACCATCATTCCTTGTATATCCTCTTCTC
This sequence comes from Taxus chinensis, assembly GCA_019776745.2. NCBI lineage: Eukaryota > Viridiplantae > Streptophyta > Pinopsida > Cupressales > Taxaceae > Taxus > Taxus chinensis. The sequence continues at coordinate 546,280,148 of CM034151.1, read as the reverse complement.
CTTGTTGCCCCACGGTTAGGTACAGTGAATCCGTAGGTAGATATGGTGACTGCATAACGAAAGTTTGTTTTTCTCCTTGAATGAGTAGTTCCTGTGGTGGCTTCTTCTGCAAAAACTAACAAGTGTTATCCTAATTCTCCATCCTCTGGCTGCTCTCACATCTATTTTGTCTTTCTTCCAATGAAAGCAAAAAAAACTGATGATTTCCCTAAATAAGTCTTGGTGCTTGGTTGGTACTTACCATAGCTTTCTTTGATTTTCTCTAGAGTGCCCAGATGTTAAAACTGACTCCATCCTTAACCCATTTGTACTGGTTCTCCCTCCTTGTGAACACAACATCTCTGATATATAAGTAAGGACTTTCGAAGACAATGTCAAATGCATCAAGTGGAATAATATCAACCTCTAATACATCTATGTATTGGGTATTTATCCCAAAATAAAACTTACACTCCCTTGTAGCATGTATTTCTATACCCTTCTTTACCTATCCCAGTGGGTATGGATGTGGATGCACGTAAGTCTCTAGACCAAGCTGTTTTACAACCGCATTAGAAATAAAATTTGATTGAGAACCAGAATCTACTAAAGTGTTTACCTTAGTCTTCTTGATTTGGTTTCCAAATTGAAATAGCTTACTCATCTCTTCTTCTTCTTCTATTACCCCATACATGTTAGTGGCCATATATCCCAACCTCTCGTCTACATCCGAATCATCCTCAATCTCCACCTCTCTCTCTATCTTCACAGTGGCCATGGATTTCTTGGAATCCTTGCTTCGGTGCTTTGGGTGCAGTTTCGAATGTAACTTCCAATATGTGGCCTCAGTATGTCCATTTACATCACAATTCTTACATAAATTCTTAGGATATTTACAAGTATACAAATCAGTAGCGGCATGTTTACCTTTCCATTTACCTCTGCTACTTTTCTTCCCTTGTTCTTTGTCCTGATGTTTTGTTAACTGGTCTCCCTTTGGCTCTATTTCTCCTTGCTTCTTCTCGTCATCAATGTAGTATGCTTGTACACAAGCTTCATGGATAGCCTTGGGCTTCATGGAGATTACCTTCTTCCGAAGGTGAGTGTGAAGTCCTCCCAAATACTTGGTCATAATGTCCTCATCCTCCAAGTCCATATTAAGCAACATGACTTGTCTATGAAATTCTGTAGTGTAGTCTTGCACGCTTTGACCTCTGCCTTATCTAAAGTACTGCCACTTAATCTTCATGTTAGTATTATGGCTAATAACATAGAAGTTAGCTCTAATCAATTCTATAAAACCCTTCCAAGTACTGACAATAGGACATTTCTTCTTCTCACAAGTGGCTAGATGGGTTTCCCACCAAACCACAGCATGACCTTCCATTTTGAGACATGCAAAGGTGACCCTTTGTGCCTCAATGACATTGTGCACACTAAAATAGACTTCTAACTATTTTATCCATTTATCCAGTAATTTTGCATCTACTTGTCCTTGAAAATTCTTTATTTCCACTTTTTTGAACTTTAAAAGGTGTATGTGCAGATTTTACCTTCTTGCTTACAATTGGCGTCTCTTCATGCTCTTCCCATTCTTCCTCTTAGTGGCTCTTTCCGATACCAAATTTTTTGGCTAGTGCTCGAACCACCGAGTCCATGGAATCTTGCTTAACCGAAGTTGTCTTTTACAGATCTGAAATCTCTTCTTGTTTTCTATGCAATCTATCCATCATGGTCTCTAGCATCTCGACTCTACAGACCAAGTTCTCTTCCTCCATTTGAGCTGGAATTCTTTGTTTCCAATTCTTCATAGAAATATTTGGCTCACAAGGTAAAAATTCTTCACCTTTGGACCTTTTCACTGTTATACAAAATCATAAGAAAGATTCGAATACCACAGTCTTGGATATATAATCAGCTCTGATACCAAAATGATCTATAAAATTCTACTTTGGAACTCTACGAATCACACAACAATGTTGTTCTACTTTCAAATTTGGGAAATTATAGATTTTCTTGAAATTTAGAGCTTCGTGACTGATTATCTAGTGTTATATAAAGGAAATTACAGAGAAAGAAATAATTCAAACTTCAACACCAACAATTTTATCCTGGAAACCTTTAAGGAGGAAAACCAGTCGTGAAGGACAACTGCTCTTTCTTCCCACTTTTATTGGTTTAACATAGACAATTACATATTACAATAAGTATAAAAAGAAGCAACAATGTAAACCTTCTCTCCAATTATTTGCTTTCTCTATTTCTACACCTTGTTCCTACAATTCCATTCCAGCACTGAAGATCTTGCTCACTGCTCTCATTAAACTTTGCTTCTTAATCTCTCTAGATCTTCAAATGTCTACTCTCTTGCTCCTTCCATGTATTTATAGGCCTTCCCATGTCCTCCCATGCACTGGAGGATGTGAAAGGGCATGGAAGGGAAGAGACAAGGTTGGGTGCTTCAAGAACGAGTCCACTCAAATTCCATTCTTCTTTTATGTTTGAAAGTTTCAGGACCACCTCCCTGTGCAGACCAGTGGTCTCAAGACCGCCACCCTGGCTAGGTAGCAGTTCTATCCAAAACCTCTGTTTACCTCATTTTTTCACTTTTCTTATTTCTCCTTCTTGGTGCTAATGGAACTGATGAAGTGGTGTGTTTTTCTGGATCCCTATGGATCACTCACATTATGTTGCATATCTTGTTAGCATTTATTCTTGGTTTCTTATACTCACATGTTACACTTTACTTACTATGTTAGATGGATATCCAGTATGTCAATATCTTTTCTATATACACATGTGCATTCAATTTTTCTTTATTTGTGGATGAATAATTTCTATAGATATTTACATGCATAATTATGCTTGGCATTTTACCTCTTACTGGTCCCACTGAGGCTCCTAGGGGCATATACATTCCTACTCTTATGCACTACATGTGTTATTGTTTCATTTTTTTACTACTTCCTATTCTTATCTTTCTAACATGCTAATGAGTGATTCATGTGCAGTATTTGTCTTGCAAGAAATATTTTTCACAGTGGTTGTCTGATATTTTACTTACTACTTTTTTCCATTTATTGTTATTGTTTACCATTGTTTGTGGGATATGCCATTTTTCTTGTGTGAACATTTTCTATTGTTCTCCGATTCATCCCCAATTGTCTTATGACATTTTGATCGATGTCGCATGTCTGAAACTTTATTTTCACGGTATCTTTTGTATGCTCATTTGATTGTTTAACTTCTTTTCTATGTCATTCTTGCTTCTTTTTCTACTAAAACATGTATTTAGCCACTTTATTTACATGTGCCTTGGTTTCTACCATGCACATTCCCTCTCACTATGCAAGGACATCAGTTTTCATATCAACATCCAGGTCCTCTCCTTTGGGCCACATCCTCCTAATGACATTGCATGCACCCCAAATGAGGGAGGACATACATTGGGTGAAACAGATCACCCCATACAATAATACAAAACCATAGTTTAGATATGCACAACACAAAATCAACACAGGTTACAATTTCAGAAATGATCCCAGATTCTGACTTGGGACCTCAATTCAACACAAACACCAGCATTCCTAGACTATAGACACTAACATCTGGGTGCGCTCTTGACCATTTCCTGGGTGCCTTTGACCAAGGGTAGTTACAGTCACTTTATTAGATCAACATAGTTTATAGAATAGTTTACAGAGAAATTTACACAGTACAAGCATAGTTCCTCTAGTAATCATAATGTCATTCTATATTTTTTTTCCTCGGATTGACACTAGAACAACACAGAAACTAAACATAGGATCACACCATCTGATAGTGGTGCTATAAATTCGGGAAGTATTTATGGATGGAGAGTAAAACCAGACCTCTCTCCCCAATACTCTTCCGTTGTGGCGTGAGATTGCACCCAAAAACTCATCACGTGGCATGAGATCATGCCCAAAAAAACTAAATTATTGGGCATGAGATCACCCAAAAAACTCTCTCTTGGTATTAAAAAATCACTCTTCTATAGTAAATTCAGGACACTTTCTATCCTTTTTCACTCATCATACATCAGGTGCCCATTTTCCATTTATTACAGATTTCCACCTTTACACACTTTTACATGTTTTTGCAACAGAGTTTGTCATAACACATGACCTTGAATACTCTTTTTCTCTTCTTTTCGCAGGCCCGCCCTTAATACCCAACAAGAAATTAACCCTTCATCAAGCCAAACACTACAGGTACAACATGATACAACATCATACGCTTCACCTCTAGGGTCACTTCCTCTTTCTTAGCTTCCATACGCTTCATTTTTATCACTTCACACTTTCACTTGTCTCTTGAGCATGCTTTCATCATCACCATACTCTACATGGTTATCAGGAAGACATCTCTTATCTACTTTATGTTATCGAGTATTCACTCAACAACATAAAGTTGGGGGCAAATGTAGACACAAAATCATGCACTTTGGTACATTTTTAGGTTTTCATTTTAAACAGCATACTTGCATTCATATGATTTCTAAGCAAGATCAAACTACTAATTGTCAACTATTGTCTTGGGCATCTTTTCTATTTTTTTTACTAGTCTTATTTATGGTCTTACACACCCTATAACCCAATCTGAATGCTTTACTTTCTTTATCTTCTCATGAATTTGGACACCAACACCTAACTAGGATGTCAACACCTAGGTTCGCTCTCGTCCTTCTGGGCACCCCGAACCTCTTTGTACTCTTACTCACTATTTTTGGGATTCTTTTATCTTTTGGGCATCTTGTTTTCTTATGGGTCGGTCTTCTAAGTTGTCTAATTATAAAATTCAAACTAAGTGGAATCATTTAAATACAAAGCTATGTGACCAAAATAAAGGACCAAGATCTATAATCATCTATTATCATCACTTAAGGTTACATCCAGAGGCATTCTAAGAGCATAAAAGGAATCAATCTAAGTAGCTTACTCACGTGATAATGGATTTCATTTTCTACAGACATGAATCAGAAGGGAAGTTCATTTTTCCATCTACACATCTAATTACAAGGGTACATCTAGGGATTGCACCCGTTATCACATATACACACATAAGAGCTTCCTAGGGCACAATTCTAGCACATCCATAAGAACTACATAGATTATTGAGATACATTGCTACATGCTCAGTCTTAATCACATGCTAGTCAAGTGACATCTTGCACAAGTTAGCTTCCTGTTAGGACAGAGATATTAATAAATCATATAACATATTAATTAAATCAACCAAACATTAAACATTTCATAAAGAAAAATGAAATAACACATTTACATAGTGACACCAAGATATAACGTGGAAAACCCCAATGGGGTTAAAACCACGGAAGAATTTTCCATTAAATGAGAAACTATTAATCAGTCCAGTAACTCCCTTCCTCACTTCTTGCTCCATGTTTTTAACCCGAAGTGTAAAAAATCAATACCATGATTATGGCCACGATCCATATTTAAATAACCTGAAGGGTTATGAACTATTAAGTGATTGGGGCATTACCCCAATTTAATAAATAATTAGTTATTAAATAACCAATAAACATAATATAAAGTTTATATTAAATAATAAAGAATATAAACTATATTCTATATTATTTAAATATAAACTAAATATTATGAGACACTTTAATATTATGTTCTAACACTCTCCCTTAATATTAAGTGGGGATCCATATGCCAACATTACTTGTTTGTACAACAAGATTTACAAATCCATAAACCATTAGTGAAGGTTTAGGCTAACATATCGTATTTTGAAGGAATTATAACACCTTTCATCATGCTCAACTTACCTTTTGGTACAAAAGGATTTGGAATCCATAAATCAGAAGTATGATTTAGGCTAAGCATGATTTTTGAGACTACATCCCACCATTTCTCATGGAAAATATTCTTAAAACCACATATCTAGGAGCCTTTTATAACACAAGGACCTCCTTTACAAATAGATGCAACATTGTATTTTCTATAAACTGTATCAGTTTATTGTAAACTCTATCAGTTTACATAGATCATAAAAGATATCTTTTTACAATGCTTTAAACCAGAGTAGAAGTATAGAGGAGAAGGAGTCAACAACCAGCCGACCATTAGGAGGTGACATTGCTTGTGCACTCTACCCCTCAATGGAAACTCTGAAAGGCCAAGCATTTCACAAAAAAAAATTGCAATGTTTTACAACACACAATGGCTTGTAAACATATCTGCAATATAATCTTCAGTCTGGTAGTACTGGAGATCTCTATCACCGCAGAGAACCTTCTCTCAGATAACACGCATATGAACTTCAATATGATTCATTGTTCTCTGATGTTGAAATGGATTCTTTAACAAGAGTAATACAACTCTGAACCACCACATAGAAAAGGAATACTTGCTTTAGCTTCCATGTGTATCTCTTCCAATTGTCACTTCAGCCACATGGCTTCTTGATTTTTCCATTTTACATACTCTGCCTCAATAGAAGAAATGGAAATGTTGGTTACTTTTGTTGTTCCAAGTAATGGTTCATGCACCAAAAAAATTGAACACATATCCACTATATTTTATATCTAACACAACATCAACATGGTTAGAGTCACAATATCCATATAGACATCATAATAAGCATATAAATATTTCATCATTGATTTCACTTTTAACTATATATTAAACATTAGTTGTATAATAACTAACATAACAATATGCTTTAACAACTAACCATGTTATAAAATATATTTTTCAACATATTAATCTTGTAAAATATATATTAGATGCAATTAGTATTGGACGTCTCCAATACAAACAAGGGTCGTCCTCCAAGTGTCATTTGATATGCATATAATAATATTTTAGTAATCAAATACTAAGAAATGTTTTATATAAAACATATATATCTTCATTATCTTATTCTAAGCCTTTACAAATGAGATAAGACTTGATAGATAACATATCTGAACAGATAATCAAATCATTCAAAGAATAATCACAGTATTTACTGAAAATCATAATCCACTAACTGTGGACACTTCTCATGGATTTAAGTGGAGTTTTCTTTAAAAATGACATGTAAGCACCCTTTAATACATTTCATAGGTTATAAAATTAAGCCTATACATGTCATATATGATTAGTTTTTCATGCCAAAAATGAACAATGGTTCTATTTTTGAATAAACTATAAAAAAAATGAAGCAATAATTTTAAAAACACATAATCCATTTTTTGCGTATGTTTTCAATTGTAGTTACTTTTAGTTCATTTTTCACTAACCCATCTTGAGTTAATTATGAATGAAAAACAACTCCTTTTTCAATATATATTCAAATAGAACATTAACTTTCATTTAGAAGTAATAGAAGTAGTTTATAAAGTTACTATATTATCTTTATGATTATTCTCATCATCTTCATCTTGATTTTGATATGATTTATTCCATTTTTTATTTTTGAAATTTGACTTGTTTTTCAATTTACAATCTTCTTTCTTATGGCCAAATTTCCCACATCTATGAAATTTACCATCAAAACTAACTTCTAAGTTTCCTGTTTTCTTGTTTTAAAGGTGGTTGAGCCTATCTGATATTGCTAAGTGACAAGTTTTTTTAGGAATAACTAGCTGCCAGAAGTGTCTAAGTGGCATTCACTTTCGAGTCAAAATTAGTCATAACTCAGCACATCCTAAACCAACAACCAGCACATCCTGCAGATTTGAGAATCAGGGATATCCTATTCAGTTTGCATATTTAAAAGTAACAAAGATTGCGTGGCCAAATTCCACATAGTTCCCTGTATATTCAACAATTTCCAATGAAAAAACAATTTTTCTTGAATACTTAAAGAAAAATCCATTCTAACTAAACTTAGAAATTTATAAATTTTTCTAGAAATTTTTTATTTTTCATCTCCCTTCATGAAAGAATTCATCCAGTTCTAAGATAAATGCATGTGTTTTGATACCTTTGTGTACCTCTTGTAATTGATTCCAATTGTTCTTATAAAAAATCATGTAAACCATCTTGATTCTAATATGAACATTATACAAATAAATCTTGATACATGTATTATATACTATGGACATGTTTACAAACCTTTACACTAATATGTAAAATAAAATTGTCGCTTAAATATCCAGTCAGCATAATACACCAATTTACTATACCATATGTGTTTGAGCCATGAGTCCACTTGACCATAACAAGCCACCTCTATTAATGTTGTAATTATTTCCATTAAACATCAGAGATTTATCAATAGTGAAAGTGTTTATACACCATTTTCACAAATAAATGTTTAAATAAATAGTATCTTAAAAGTTTACATATGCAAGACTCAACCCTACGAGTCAACCAATAATGTTGCTCAAGCCTCAATGATATAAGAAGATAAGACTTTATATTAAATAAATTTAAACTAAGTCTTTATAATCCTTAAACACTTAGTTTGACATAGCACTTTAATCACATAATGTGAGACCTATACTTTTTTTTAAACCAATGCATATTATGTGTTATCCGCCAAGTCACACATAGCCAAATAATGTAAAGGTTAAAGTGACCTTAGATTTAGTTAATTTTTTAATTAAAAAACTATATAAAAAATGTGTATTTAATTAATGCAAATAAAAACCAACTATATATTATATTTAATGTGGAGTGCTTAAGGGGGGTTATAATATAAATTTTATAAGATTTATATTATAAACTATAATTCATAACATTTTACCAAACTTAAATGAGGCCTCCACCAAGCATGTGTTAGGAGAGGTAATATATTCTTTTAAATTAATTTAATTTTTGTAAGTAACTTCATCTTATATTATATAAAATATATAATATAAACTGAAACATAAGTTTATTTAAACTTAGGTTTTTACAAACCAAAATAATATTTGTCATACATTTTCACATGGCCAATAGAAAAATTCAAAACCCTATTTCCGTGGAGGGTTGTCTCCACTTGAGAGACCTTAAATTTAACTTGGCTTTACCCGCAAATTTAATTTTAACTTGCACATTGAAAACCTGTATAAATTAAATAAAAGAAATTTCAAATTTATTTACCCATATTTTAGTATAGAGTGTTGGAGGAGAATTATTTCACCAAACCAATTAATCCTTTTACATATGAGGGTAACTATGATTGTAAGTTTTTTTTTTGTAAATTATAGTTTAATTTTTTTTAACACTAAAAAAACATAGGCCACATTACTATAGTTTTAAATGTTGAAACTTTTGATTTTTTAAAATATATAGTTTTCAACTATACACTATTTAAACTATAGTATTTTATTTCAACTATAGGATATATAGTTATATTAAGAATAATACGTATAGATTTATAATTTTTAGGATATTTTAAACTATATAATTGTTAAAGTATAGTTTATATATAATATATACAATATAATGTTTTTTTATTATATAATTTTAAATAGTTCTAAAAACTATAGATTTGAAATTTTTAAAGATATATTTTAGGTTACATTAAATAAACCAAATATATAAACTATAAAATATAAACTATAGTTTTTTTAAAATTATTTCAAATGTAGTTAATTTAAGAAAGGGTACCTCAAGGAGACATACACAATTGTTTTCAATTTTAAAGGGGGAAAACAACTTTATTAATGATTTTCCACCTATGAAACCAACATCCATCCAACCATACCGAAGAGGGTGTAGTGCCATATATATATATTCCATTTTTTAAAAAGGAAACACACTAAAATTTAAGCTTTAATATGTAATGCATAACTATATTTTACAGATTTCAAACCAAACAATCATTACAAATGAAAACAAGTAAAATGAAGAACTCATGATCTTATGTGGTAATCTTTTTTTTTTAATAGAGATAGGTTACAAGACAAAAGAGACATGTTATCACAAGACTATTAAATCACAATAGAAGGAGTTTACAAGAAGAGGCTATCCACAGTCAACCATATAACATAGTTACAATGAGGTGTAATCTTTACAATGATTTTAAGGATACAAGAAACAAATTCACCACTCCGACTGAAATTTCATTATTGAGTCTCCACCTTGAGTGTCCTTCTAAGAGTGTTGAAATAAGAGAGAGTGTTTGTTTACCACCCAACCATTAGGCATCATCACATACCTTTCCATGGTTGGAAGCCATGCTAGCCTCCCCCAAGCCCATGGGAGAGAGGAACAAACTTCCACAATGTGCACAAGTAAAATGGGGATAAAACACAACAAGAAATACATAGGACCATTTAAACACTTAGCCAAACTACACATGGTAAAACAACATGAGGAGAACAAGGTCAACCTCACAAGGGGTAAGAGAAGAGATAGGATGCCCAAATCAAAGGTGTCTAACCATAGAAACACCAACAAAAGCATGTTTACAAAAATTATTATTCCTCCTAATCATTCCTCCTCCTTATTCCTCCTTTATGTCAAAGAAATCCTTCTTGGGAGGATTTTCAAACCCACAGGGTTTCCTCACCAAGAATGGGGAAAAGTTCAAGCCATATGAACCTTTCTCCCACCTCAAACCATATGAGGGGATGAGAAGGGACCTTCATGGCTTGACCAACAACCATGAGGTTTGAGAGGGAAATCCCTCTCTTCCCCTACATTCTCCAAAAAACATCAAACCAAATGATGATGGAAAGAAAAAAAAGAAAACAACAAAGTAACAAAACAAACAAACTAAATTCACCATACAACTTTACAACACATCATTTCACACACATCATTTTATTGACCAATGCATAATTAACAAGATAAGCACAACTAGGAAAGAAAAGGATTAAGAATCCTACCTCTACAATGCTTTCCAAGACTCTAAGCTTTTCACATTGTCTAAGAAAACCTCCAAGCTCCCAAAATTCTCCCAAAAAAAGAGGCAAGAAGACCCCTTCCTTCCACATGAGGCAGAATAAGAAGAGGAACCCAAAAGTTTCCTCACCGATGGGAAAGTGACAAGTGTCACCCCCTCTCCTCTCAAGAGTCAAAGATTCCAAAAACTAAATAAGTAAAAGTAAACTCACCTTTTAGCCCCTATCACCCAAAATACTAAAAACAAAAAATAAAAAAAAGTGGAGCAACTTTTAACAATTACACACAAACCAACCATCTTACATGGATGGTGACTAAGGAGGGAAAAATGGGAGGGAAACCCCCTCCAAATCCTGGAAATAATCCCCCTACCTATTATGTAGGGTCCAAGGGCCCATTTTCATGCTAAGGGAACTCCCAAACCAAAAGGGGTCCCTAAAAATGCCTAAAATAACCCAATTTCGGGTTTGGCATGCTTGGGCACAAGGGTAGAGGGTGTGGGGTCCATCCAAGGTTTAGATGTGGTCTCCAATCCCTTCTACCAACACACACACACTTACCCAAAAACATCACTTAAATTAAGATGAGATCATTAAACCCCTAAACTAGTTTACTTAATAAAACACATCCTAAAACATAATTAATTTTACAAGACATAAATACATTATAATTCAGGGTTCACCCATGGTACCCAATTAATACACCTATTCTAAGACCTCAAACATTTAGCATGGTTAGGACTCAACCCGTGGGCCACTTGTGCACAATTGCGTAGCTGTCCTGAAACCCATGCTCTCCTATACCTATCACCTACACACTCATTGCACACATTAAACACATTTGTCCAACATAATAACATCATATACACATCACAAATTTAATCAACTTATAATTTCCTAACATCATTTTACAATTGATAGTGAAATGTATACAATTATACACATAGTTTGGCACGAATCACCCATAGATAAAATTACAATGACATACACTTAGGCTAGTATGTGATTACCAATACTAAATCCAGGAAACTATACCATTGATCAAATCAACCATAAGAAATCAACATCTAACTAATAAATCTCACTATCATATAACCTTGTTAGTGTCATCAACATCATAAGAAATATATCAATATACGAATCTAGTCCAATTGGCGCTACGCACCCAAAATACCATAATGTCCGTGAGGATAAATAACATAGAAAAATGTCCCAAATCTATCAGAGTCTCAATCAAAACATGTCTATACATATAGGAACCAACAGATAACTGGAGCTATAAAAATGTGGGCACTACAATGGGTCATACACATATTTAACGATGGAGCTCATAAAACTTATTTTAAGGAGAATTTTGATAATGTGGGGATGGAGGGAACTAGTTTTACTATTGAAAATAAGAATTCTAGGAAGGGAATGAAGTCTTGATTTCAAAAATTAATGAATGAAGGGGAAATGGAAGAATAGAGGGGAAACAATGAACAAAAATGAATAAAATAAAAGGTAAAGTTCTACAAGTGAGATAATGGGTTTGTTGGAGCAGTTGAGTCATCAAATGTGTTGAGAAATACCTCCAAAAGATGAATAACATAAAGAACACATCAACCTTTTTGGTATAAAGTTGTAAAGTGCTTCAAACTCTTTCCCACCAAGCGTGAAATTTTTTTTAAAGCTTTTTGCACCTGGTACCCCAAGTCATATAAACTCAGGATCTAATTGCACTATGGGACCTAAGCAAAGACAATTGTTCTTAGAAGTGTTAATGACAAACATTCTTTCCCTTTGACCAGAATTGGTGTGTTCCATCTACTTGAATCACCCCTTCCAAGTACTACCTTTCTACTCAATCCTAAAAGAAAATCCTAAGATAAACATTCCAAAGGACCGAGGTTAGAAGGATATGCATGGAAAGGGAAATCCTAAGCTAAAAGGAGATGATAGAATCCAAGAAAATGGTGATGAACATTAAACAAAGTTAAAATAGAGCCTCCAAATGAAAAATTTATGCACAACATATTAATGAGAGTGAAAGATAAGAAAGATGCAGATGAAACACCAATATAGGGCAGAAGAGATCCAAAAACACCATGTTTCTCCATTTCTTTACAACTCAAATCAAAGAGTTAGAAAGACATTTACAAAGGAAGAAATGAAGGCTCGCCATGACCTTGTGGTGGAACAATACTCAAGAAGGGTCATTTTTGGGTATAGAGTTCCTTGGCATATTCCTTTGAGAGTCCATCTACTTCATGATTTGAAGGCACGCATTCTAATAAAAATACCCAGAATACACAGACCTGGCGATACCATCCGTAAATAGAAGGAGCATTTTCAACTTTCAAGCACCAATAGTCTACATCGAATTCACCAACAAAGCATATGGGAAATATGCAAGGCCATTACTATGTCTATTTTTTCTTGCAGCAATGAATGAAGCCGTACTTCATCAATTCTAGTGGTTGAGCTACATGATCTAATCATTTACGTGCTCAAGTTTACTCTCTCCCTATAAAGCTATGTTTTCCATTTTTACCCACCAAACACCATCAAATTTCAAAGATGATTATATCAAATTGAACTGATCGAGGATATTTTTCTAGTGGTATTAAGTCTATCGTATTTGGAGCTATGGATTCGAAATAGTCTGAACTTCCTCTGTAATTGCTACTACTTCTCATAGAGCACAAGACCCCCTTTGACAAGTAACAGATATCGTGGAGAACTAGATATCAAGGAAACTCATTCAGCTCTCACCTACGTGCTACGCTCGAATGCAAAAATCATAGGTGTTAGGCCTCTAGTCTGGGTATAATGGGGATTCTTTACATTTTACACGACGAAAATGTAATTCTATCAAATTTACAACTATCTTGTAAGGGCCTTACAAGTGAATAATTAGCCACTTAACCACCCATTTTTTCCCTTGACGTAACCTTATGACCTGATCCAAATGAAAACACCTGAAGCATTAACCAAATTGAGGTAGTTCCTTAACATCCTTCAGGATATTACTTATTGACCAATCTGACTGGAACCACTACAAAGTGCGAGCCAATGAGATTAAAATCCACACTCTTCAAGTGTTGGATGTCCTTGAAGCCTTTTTCTTTTGTCCAACATAAAGCATCCAACCAATAGAAGAGCTCCACGTCCGTTTCATGTTTTATGGTTTTCACCTAACGCGGCCTTTCACGTAGGTAAACAACCAAGTCACTTTGCATGTTAGTTTAAATTCCTCCTTCCCAGCAGATTTAGGATTTTGGCTTTTCATTTCTTCCGCATGGAAGTATTTAACTTGAACAACATGTTTCCCCAGGATTACTTCCATTTACAATCTTTTTATGTTTGCTTTTCCACCGGTACCCACATGGATCTGAACTTTATTGAGAACTTGATTCTTCACTGGACTTGAGGTTTGCTTGACTTTTCATTTAAATAGTTTAAGTTTTCAGAATGGCGTTCACGTGTTTTTCTTCTAGACTTTTGATCCTCTACCAGATTTCTATTACCTACCCATCAACTATCCTGGAGCTACCTTAAACCTATACTAAAACTTGAGGAACTTTATGGATTCTTATTCCAGGCCTGGGGACTTGAAAATCCTTTGGAAAATAGGAAGGACTCTCCCATTAAAGCTTTAGTCTTCAATCATAGTGATGCCTTTCCTCCAATGGACTATTGATTCTCTACCACTCATAAGACTTCTTTGAGAAGGAACAATGACTGGAGATGGTTGACATTTACCTCATCTTTCCTATAAAGGACCTGAAATCTTTGGGAATCTTCATTCCACTTTTCATGAAGTCTGTCCATAGTCGGGATTTTAATTTAGGCAGCTAGCCAAAAAAAGATATTAATCCACTTGGGGTAAGATCCTTCTACTTGATTTTTACCCCATTAGTCCTTTTACGATAAAATTAGTTTTGAAATTTAACATATAGGCTGATTTAAAATATAATTTGCTAATGAATAAAACTTAATCCCCCATGGGTTTTATAATTCTAACATAATTACTTTTGAGAAAGTCAAATTGACGGCCATTTAATGGTCCCAAACTGTAAAAAATGGCCAATTCCATTTTTAATGCGTTATCCAAATTAACCTAGGGGGGTAAATTTGGGATAAATATCTCCGTAAGTAAGAAAACCATCCAAAGGAAGAGAGTCAAAAGACACTACTTTGAATTTCTCTGTCAACTGTGTGTAATTCTAAAACCCTTTCTAGTCTCCCATATAGTTATTCTTCAGTTAAGATATATTTGGAGATTCATCTAAATGAATTTCATAGAACATTTCAGATCCTCTTCTGCAGGTTATTTTCATTAAAAATTAGGATTCCATTCTGCCTATATTACTACAAGTATTTCATCTTTATAATTTACACCCAAAGACCTTGTCTTGAATCCTCCAAGCCAGCCTTGAAATTAAGGCCTCATATCATAAGAGATAATTTTTTTAACCTATAATCCTCCCATAGCTTATGTAAGAATGACTTTATCCCAGGCTCACAATAGGGAATTTGAACTTCTCACCAGCTCCCATTGTTCCAGGAACCTACTTTTGGATTTTCTAGAAGGCTTCCTTAATTTTAGCAGGGAGCATGAAAAGAGATCATCACATAAATGGGAATGTCACTTGAAGGGAGCTTTGGAGCAGTTGAATCTTACCAGCTTGAGAGAGTAAGAGACCCTTCTAAAATGAGAGTTTACTATTAACTCTTTATAGCAGTCATTGCAAACATGAGGTCAGGTTTCTTATGGATCAGATTGCATACCCAGATAAGAATATGTAAAATGCTTAATTTTGTAACCCAAGATGCAATCTAATCTGTCAAGGAACCTGATTCTCCCCATTAATGAAAAAAATAAACTTGTTATGGAAATTTTATCGCATCTTCCAGAAATTGGTTTTCATAATCATTAAGAACCACCTTAAAATTTGAGGCCTATGGACTAGGATCTTACCCATCATAAAGTTATTGTCCACAAACTTGTTGAGGCAAATAGAAGGGAAGACCATTAGAGATTCTAACACCATAGATAAATTGGAATACTTGGCAAGTTGACAGATTCTACTCAGTGGATTCAACCATTATGACATAAAGGAAAGGTGAGGAGGATCACCTTGTCTCAACCCTCTACCAACTTGGAAGGAACCTTCCAGATTTGTCATTGACTAGAACCTAAGAAACTGTGGTGGAAATACAGGTCATAATCATATTAACCAAAAAGTTATCAAAACCCACCTTTAGCAGGATGCCCTAGAGGAAAGACCAATTTATCATATCAAAGGCTTTATGTAAAGGAACGATAACCAGATCATATCAAGCCAATAACACAGATGCTAATCAAACACCAAGATCAATAAGATGAAAACAATTCACCAGAATAACTTTACATAAAACCTTTGCAAACAAATGAGCAATCAATATATTATATGGAACTCAATGAAATATAATGAGAATGGGCCTTGCAATAGGCAAGGAATAACAATCTAAGAGAAGGTCATAGATCAAGCCATGACTCATGGTAATAACTAGTCAAATCAAGGAGAGAACTAGACATCAAGGATCTAAATACCATAGATTAAGGAAAGAACTAGTCAATACCATAGATCAAGGAAAGAACTATACCTAACAACTAGATAATATCTCCTAATATATAAATAAGATAAAAGAAATATCCACACACATAAGTGGGTGAGGATAAATACAATAAAGGTAAATAAATTACCTAGGTGAACATGAGCTAAGGTAAATACCTACTCTAACACCCCCCCTCAAGTGAATCTAGGGGCCAAAATAGAAGTGGCATGTCCACAGTATGAGTCCCGGCAACTAGGCCTGATGAGGTACTCATGTACAATATACTGGGAAAAAAAGGGACACCGCAAGGTACCCAAAACTAGTAACAACAAAGTAAAGAGAGTAAAAAACTACTCCAAGGCATCCCAAGAAGCCTAGATCAAAAAATCATATAATGCTGAAGAAGTTTGGTGTGCACTATGGTCTGAATCTGCTGCTTGATCAAAAAACTCAAAAACAAATGACACTGGGCTCCACCAGAATAGCTCCATATGAAGGAGACTATCAACAGCGTGATGTCGAAAGTGCAAAAAAAGAAACACCAAACATAATTTGATCATGTGCTGCAAATAGGTGTGTCCATGATCCAAAAATAAAAAACCAAAGCAACAAGGCAAGGACACAAAATCCAAAGTGTCACGATCCAAGAAAATCTAAGGTAACAAGGAAAGGACACAAAACCCAAAGAAGTTAGGATCGACACCACACCCTCCCATACTGCTGAATGGGTGGAGTGGCACTACAAATCTGTATGAGTTGTCAAAAAAAATACTCAAACAATGAAAAACTAACACTGGGCTCCACCAGAATAGCTCCCTGCACAAGAGAGACTATCAACATGCCAAAAGTTTCAAAAATACGAGATACAAAATCTCTCAATAAATAAGAGAGATACACTACACCTGCTAAAGAAAAATGCTCAAAACAAGAAGCATCAAGATGCAGAAGGTATAGAAAGTGGAGCAAGAGGCCAAATGGTGGAGGAGCCATGCCTGTAGATTCCTCTCAAATGAATGCCTATGTCAGAAATATCCAAACCAAGTGATCAGATATCCACCCCAAATCAACATGTCATGGATGAAGAAGATGCCTCTGCATATGACTTGGTGCAAAATGCAGTAATGGGTGCATGCAAAAGAACATCACAATGTTTGTCAGGTTGATCATGTCTGACATACATGATATCTCAGAGTTTCTCAAGCCTGAGTGAAGATGAAGAACTCATGTGTTTCTCAAGCCCGATCCTCAGAAAGAGACCTCGAGCCTAGAAACAAAAAAAGGATCTCTGAACAATGTGTGGCTCCCAATGAAGTATCTGCTCTTGAAAACCAATGTCATGAAGAGAATTCCACTTAACATGTGGAATAGAGGAAACAATACCCTATGAATGTCTGTCTAATGACTCTACTAGTGAGACCCATAGAACGGAGCATGTGAGAACTGAATGCAGTACCTTATGCTTTTTAAAAAATTTACATGCAGCTAAGCAGAAACAGGATACACAACATGTGGTTGGTTGTAATAGCCACAGATGTGGAAGAGCATGCAGTAAGGAAGATATCACAGGTGTATGAAACATCAAAGCAAGAATTAGGATCAAAGACTGAGCAATCAATGTCAGTGGATTCAAGAGAAATCAGTCTGATAAGTGGACTAGGAGCATGGATATGGTTGTCCAATTAATATGATGGTGATGTTATAGGCTAGCAAAGTTTGTTCTGGTCAGGAAACAATGTATTATTGTATCCTTATACTAATGAATGAGTGATTGTAGAAGAGTAATTTCACTTCTTGAGTGATCTATTTTCTTCCACAAATTTTACAATTCCTCTTGAATTCCACATACTTCAGAGAAAAGCATATCATTCTCAGAATCCATGATAGGATACAAACTAGAGAACTCCTAAAAATTTAGGACGTTCGGGCTTGTGCTGAAAATTGCATCCACAATTGATTACAACACTCCTCCATATTTGACTCACTTTATAATTACAGTTAAAGTCTCAAAATAAATATTTCCAATGGAAAGATGCATGAAAAAACAAGAACTTTTGCAAAAAATGGCACTTAAAACTGAGTTACCGATGAAAAGTTACAAGCTTTTTTTACTATTTTATTTTTCGAACTCTGTTATTTATTGATTAGCTGCCACTAAAACAAAATAAATTGTCATGCCTCCTTCTTCTTCATCTCATCTTGAGGATCCTTTCTTTGAGGAGGTTGAAGCTGAGGAGGTACTAGTAAGAATGTCAAGCTTGAGGATCATATTCTTACTGATGTCATACCACTATGCCCAAGTGGCTATGGTAGTACATTTTCTGAAGTGAACACCTTTCATTGAAGATCAGTTCGAGCATTTGGCATGTGACGGCAAGTCGTGTAGCTCTAATACTAGCTAGTTAAGTGCACCACCCCCAGAGTAGTTCTAGGATGGGTGACCTCCTAGGAAAATTCCTGGTGTCACTTCCTCCTAATGTTGTTGGGCCTGATTGGGTGTATATCCGGCTCCATCGTGCAAAGGGTATTGGTGTAGCAACTGATTAACACGATGAGATCCCTCTCCACCATAAATTCAAGCTTTTGGTGTGATGGAAAGTCGTGTAGCTCTGATACCATGAAAGGAATGATAAATAGATCATACCAAGCCAAGAACATAGATACTAATCAAACACCATGATCAATAAGATGAAAGCAATTCACCAAAATAATTTTACATAAAACCTTTGCAAACAAATGAGTAGCAATATCATATATTATTATGGAACTCAATGTAATGCAATGAGAATGGGCCTTGCTTAAATATGTAAGGAATAACAATCTAAGCACCAGTCAAGGTCGTAGATCAAGACATAAATCAAGGAAATAACTAGTCATCAAAGAACTAGTCAATACCATAGATTTAGGAGAGAACTAGACATCAAGGATCTAGTCAATACCATAGATCAAGAAAAGAACTATACCTAACAACTAGATAATATCTCTTAATATCTAAATAAGATAAAAGAAATATCTACACACATAAGTGGGTGAGGATAAATACAATAAAGGTAAATAAAGTACCTAGGTGAACATGAGTTAAGGTAAATACCTACTCTAACACTTTATGCATATCCAACTTAAGAAACATAGCTGATCTTCTAGAGATTTCAATGGAGTGGATGGCTTCTTGAATCACAATAATGCTATCAGTAATTTTCCTTCTAGGAAAAAAATCCCCTTAATTCCCAGAGATGAAGTTGGGGAGAACCATCTAAATCCTCCTTGCTATGATTTTAGTCAGAATCTTATAACTAGTGTTTCATAAGATTATAGGTCTGAAATCCTTAACCTCCTTGGCTCCAGCAATTTTCGGCACCAGGACAATAAAAGTGTTATTCATTTGCCTCAAGAGATGACCGTTGTTGAAAAACTCTTGGACCATATCAATGACCTCGTGTTTAATCACCTCCCAAAATTTTTGAAATAAAAAGGTAGGGAAGCCATCTAGCCTTGGAGATTTATCAAGTTCCATATCAAATATCGCAAAACAGATTTCCTCCTCCGAGGGGTTTCTTAAAATATCTCTATTCTCAAGAGGGGTGATAACTTCCTAAAAAAGATCCAAGACTTTGTTCTAAACCAAATCCTCTGACCTCTACCCCTGTTCAAAGAGCTCCTTGAAGTAATTTATTATAAAGGCATTGATGTCCACTGTCTGTAAATGACTCCCCATTTTCACCTCTTATTTCATTAATCTTAAGGATATTGGCTCTAAAAGTAACAGATAAATGGAAGAATTCAGTATTCCTATCCCCTTCCTTGAGCCATTTGACCCTAGATTTTTGTCTCTAATACACCTTTTCTTTAGCCAAAATTCCATGGTAATCAGCCAAGAGTTTTTTTTCTTGATCCTTGAGAACCAGATTAAGACCAACATTCTCCATAAGTTCTTCAATATTTCTGAGATCTTCAGTAATTCTACTTTTTTCCTAGAAAATATTCCCAAAAGTATCCTTATTCCATATTTTAAGATTACTTTTGATGTGCTTCAGTTTAAAGCACAATCTGAAGCTAGCAACCCCACGAACCTGGTTATCCCACCATTAAGGAATCTTGTTGTAAATATCCAGGTGGTCTGGTCACATCTTTTCAAATATGAAAGGCCTAGCGTTTTTTAGATGATTTATTCCCAAATCGAGAAGAATCGGATTATAATCCAAGCCAATTTTGGGAAGATTTGTTAGAGAATAAATTTAATTGATCATACAAAGATGGCTTACCACAAATCTATCCAATATTATTTGAATGAGCTCAGATAATGTCCTTTTGTTTACCCAAGTAAACTTGGATCCCTCTAAATCTAAGTCAAACAGACTATTACTGACTAGGAAGTCAGCTAAATCTTCCATACTTTTAGAATAAGAGATCAAACCCCCTCTCTTTTCACTAATGGAAAGGGGGGTATTGAATTCTCCTCCAACTATCCAATCTTTATCCTTAAACAGTTGTCTAAAGCTAGAGATATCCTTCCACAAATTTTGTCTTTCACTGAGTTTATTGGGAGCATAAATGTTAGAAACATACCAGGATTTTTTCGACATGATTTCTGTAAAAATCATAACCACATGGCCAAGGGAGGAAAGGATCAGAACTTCATGCACCAAACTAGGATCCCACATAGTAATAATGCCTCCTGAGGCTCCAGAGGAACTATATCCTTCCCAGTGACTATCTTTCTAAATTTGTCTCCCCAACTCTTTAAATCTATCCATGTTCATTTTGGTTTCTTAGAGTATGAAAATATCTGGTTTAGCTTTAACTCTAAGATCCTTAGCAATTTTGTGTTTAATGGGATTATTCAAACCCCTAATATTCCAAGAGAGGAGGATCATTTAACATTTCTTATTACGGAGAATCAACTTCCCCAGAGTACCCTGAATGTCAGCTTCTACTTCCCTCCTGGATTTAGTCTCCCTTAATTCCTTCTTAATTTTCCTGCCCAAAGAATTTGAGTCCTTACCAACATTAAATCTAGAGGTGCTTCATGTGACTGGTTTAGATTTACTAACTGGGGTCTTGGGAGAGACCGCTAGTTTGTAAGTATCAGCAACATAGTCCATAAGAATTCCAAATCCATTAGACATATGTAATAGTTCTTCTTGTCTCTGACTAATGGAATAAACTTCATCTAACGATGGACCACAGACCACTTACAAAGAAAGAGTGTTACCTTTCGAATCTTAGCTTACCCCTTCCCCTGATTCAAGAATCCCCTCCTCAAAGTCCAGGTTTTCATTCTCATTCTCATTCTCATCTTCAGCTTCAAAGTTATTGGCTTCAAGGAAACCGAAGACCACCAGTTCCTTGCAAGGGGTGTTATGATGACTCGAGGGAATCACTTCTTTAACCACCTTCTAGATGTTAAGAGGATCCTTTGTCTCTACAACTTTTCTATTTTTTCCAATCAGCCTCCATTCCTTTGCCTCCTTATTATTTTTCTTTTGTGGACCGACAACGAGATCAATTTTTTTCTTATGAAGAGAACAATTCCTATGATCATGACCCACTTGTTTACATTTTCTATAGGAAAAGGAGGACAAATCATAATAAAATATCTGCAACCAAACCCCTGTGGAATTCAAGAGTTTGATATGACTTTCTAAGGGAGCATCTTGACCCATATTGACATAGCATTCGGCGTGGGTTAATCTAGATTTATCCTTCGTGACTGGATCTGAACCTATCGGCTTTCCCAGGCTTTTAGCAATGCCAATAAGGACTTATGGCTCCCAAAAATCTAGGGGTAAGCCCAAAAGGTTGACCCAAATAGGGAAATCAGAAATATATGTCATAAATGGGTTAAAAGTCGGTTCTCATTTCTTAATAACCACATGATATTTTCCAATAAACTAGGGACCTCCAGAAAGAATCTTTGCCACCTGATCTTTTCTAGGTAAATAAACAAGGAAGAAACCATTTGCATAAGCGGAAACCTCAACATTTCCATTGGATGCCCAACGTCTCTTGACCTAACCCCTAAAGTAGTCAATATTTGGTCTAGAGCCAAGGCATTTTGCAAAGATAGCGTTTTCCATGGAGGCTTTTGTTCTTTCCAAAAGAGTCTCAGAGATTTTAAGGGATAAGTTACCTTTCTCCTTAGATGGTTCCATCCCCTCCAAAATCACCTTGTCCAAGATTTTTCCAACCAAACGTTCAAGCCATGTTCTCAAAGCCCCGTCATTTTCCTTATTGTCCTTGGGAGCAACAATCACGTGATCGTTAACCTGGTGCAGGGTCCATTCAATCTGCTTCTCCGTTTGACCCATTGGGGATTCTCGCTCAAAACCTTCATTTGAAATTTCCAGCAAACTCCACTCCCGCTCCATCGTAACACTCTCACCTCACCACTACTATAAGTTTGAACAAAAATAATATATCTTTTATAAGCATTATAAACTATAATTTGAAAACCCATGTTTATCAAAGCCCTGGGTTTTGAATATAAAAAGATACCCAAGTTAACAAAAAATAACATGTTTATACTATAGTTTTATTTCAAAATTAATTTATTTAAATAAAGGGTACTTATAGATATAAATAAATATATTTTCAAATTCCAAAGAGTAAGCGAAATTAACATGATGTTTTACTAAGGGGGGAACAAGAAATTGACCCGACCAATGGAAAACAATTAAAAACTCTATTTTGATGGAGCTTTTCTCCTCTCTTTCAACCTTTATTTACTCTTGAATTTTACCTTGAATGGGTTTTATCCTGCACATGAAAACTATATTAAAATTGGTAATATTTCACAAATAGTTTATTCTTACCTAATCTCGTAAAAGTTTTTCATGTGCCAGTAAGAATCCAAAGTCACATGTGCACACACCAATATTAACAAAAACATGTCCTAGAGAGGGGGGGTTAAATAATTATTCCTAACCAACTAAGAAACCACCAAATGGACATTACTATTGGTTAATTAAATTAATAAGTATTACCTAAATGCTTGCATACCATATTAGGACCAAGATATTAATTAACTATATAACATATTAATTAAATCAACCAAACATTTAACATTTAACAAAGCAAAATGAAATAACACATTTACACAGAGATGCCAAATACAACATGGAAAACCCCAATGGGGTAAAACCCCATGGAATAATTTTCCATCAAATGAAAAATTATTAACTAGTCCAGTAACTCCCTTCCTCACTTTCTGCTCCATGTTTTTAACTCGGTGTAAAAATACAATGCCACCGATTATGGCCCATGACCATATTTAAATAACCCGAAGGGTTATAAATATTAACTGATGGGGTACACCCCAATTTAATAAATAATTATTTATTAAATAACTAATAAACCTAATATAAATTCAATATTAAATAATAAATAATATAAACTATATCCTATATTATTTAATTATAAACTAAATATTGTGCACACTTAATATTATGTTCTAACAAGTCCAACTCCCCATATTACATCTTTTCTTTTTGGGATTTGATGTATTTTGAGGGTTTTGCATATCATTATCTCTTTACAAGTTACAGGAGAATTCTACAATCATCCAGCAACATACATGTGACCAATATTGATTATCATTGACAACCTTACGACACCGAAAAATTCAGGTTCCGGTCATTTTCATATTCACAAGTACCCAGTAGTAGACTCCAATGACAATGTGCCCCTAACCCAGTCTAGATGCCCTAGTCTAGGCATATCCGATAGCTCCATATTTTATTGTGCACAGTTACGAAAGCCTACCCTTCCTATTCATAATTTTATCCAATCTGCACAACCCCAACATCAGGCGTAAATCATCTAAGTACTTTCCTCTCTCTATTGCACTAAGGGTTTTACATTTATCTATCTTATTTCTTGTGTCATATTATATATATTATATGCTTATCATATTTTACATCTATTACTTTTCAATTAGGGTTTATAAAAAAATTCTATTTTTGTTAAATCAACTTGAACAATAAAACAAGTGGACAAGAAGAGTAGAATTTAAGTTCTAAACACATACTTGAGACCTGGTAAAGTGAGTAAATTAATATTTAGGTTTTTCATGAAGAATATAAGGTGAATTTTATAGTTATAACTAGAGAAAATAATCTAAACCTTTGAAAAGGGAGTGGGGGAAGACTTAAAGGCCTAATAGGGCTAGTTGAAAAGGTAGAAATGGTGTTGGTAGAATTTTGATAATGAAATTAATCATGAAGAAATAACATCATAATGGGTAGTAGGAAAGTTAAAAATTCCATCATGAAAGTGGATGGTTTGTTTTAGGCAACAAGGTTTGTAGCAAAACAAGGCTACTAAAGAAGGGCTGATCGAATTCGATAAAGGAGAAATAAATTTAGTGTGACTTAGAGTTGGAACTTGAAAATTTTAGATAATCTATAATGCCCTAATGGGTGCCTAAATATTTTTTACTGTAAGAGATAATTCCTTGTGAAGTGTTCTAGTCATCAAGATTTTCCTTTAGGAAGGGCTACAAGCTAGTGTTAAGGTCTATAGGGTAAATGAGGAAAAATGAAGTTTTGAATCTTTTTGAAATTCTTAAACGTGTTAGATTGGTGTATTTGAGTAAGTGGGAGGGGAATATATCCTAGAATCACTCAGTTGAGCTACTTTGGAGTTGAATAAAAAATTTCCTTCTTGAGTTAAACATGTTTTGCATGAGCTTGAGTACTAACTTATTGAGCTGGTTGGTGGACTTGATATCTATTATTATCAGATTGGGTATCCATGTCTTTGTCAAACAATATTTATATATACACTTTTGATATATTATTTTTCTATCTTTACTTAGGAATATACCATTCAAATATGAGATAATTATATGTGATAACCCCACTTGTAGCCTTTTCCATTCATATTGTATAATTTATCCCTTCAGTTTCATCAAGACGTCTAAAACATGTATGGCTTTGCTTTACATAAAACATGGGATTGGTTTCCACTTTTGGATTTTTATTGAAATTTCCAATGAATTGTCCAATACCACACTAATTTTTCTCCTCTTTACGGTTTATAGTTTCATCCACACATTTTTTTATACAACTTTCTTGATTTTAATATATTATTTGGTCTTTGGACAAAAATCCCCTTTGTAAATGTTTATTTTAGGAAACATATCTTCTTTTAAGGAGTCATTAACATTCTTATAATATTTTCCTTGGCTAGCCTAAAATTACAACCCCTCTATATGCGATTCATGGAACATAGAAATGAATCTATCAATTGATGAATTAAGACTACTAATTTTAACTTTATTTTTGTGACCATCATAATAAACTATTTTTTCTAGTAATTTTTTAGTCAAGATCAAACTGTATTCAAATTTTATATATTCAACTTCATATTTTCCTTTTATATTTATTTGTTTTAAATATTTGAAAATAATATAGTTTGGAGAACCTTGTGGTACATCACACCTACCATCCTCTAATATCCTCCATATCTTAAGTGGTGCATATTAAGTTCATGATCATGAATTGTGTGTTTGAACTACAAAAATGGAGAGTCATCTGAGTCCCCTCTTAGTAGTAAATGTCAAGATATTTTCAAACCACTTATCTCATCCTTATTTTTGATTTGATAGGGTTTTATGAATCCCTCAAAGTCTACAACCTATTTAATAAGATATGGAGTAAACATCCTTGTGGTCTTGCAAGTTCTATATATGTCCATCATTTGGAGAAGAGTCCACACATCGCATCCCTTTAAAGATGCAATTAAAGTTCCAAATGTTTCATCTATATATTCATGGGTATGATGTTCTCAATGGAAGCCAAATTTGATTTCTTTAAAATAACCTCTCTATATTATAGGTTATAGGTACTCGATCAAAAAATATTTGTATTCGCTAGTGGAAGATAAAAATTCATAAAAGAATGCAACAATAGAAATAACATTCAAAAGTAAAAAAAAAAAGTTTGTTGTAAACAATTTTTTATATACAAAGCTTATCGACCTCTAGCTCAAAATATTTGGTAAATAGGTAAGAATACCAGTACCTTTGAAAACTTAATATTGCAGTCATATACATCGAGCTTATGAAATTAGAGTTACATTCATAAGAAAATTCCAATATACAGAGTTTAAATCCCACTAGCTCTTAATATAGCAACGCATCCTATGAGCGCATATGTATGATAAAATATATATTATTCATATTTTATGTTATTATAATCCCTTAGAATATAATGCATACATTCATATAGAGCTTCATATAATTTGAATTTAGCACCCACTAGCTTGGAAACTTTAGCATACCACATGTTATCTTTGCAAAAAAACTATATACTCTATAATATTGTAAATAGTAATTTATTTTTGCTAAATTTTCAAGCAATTATAATTTTTTAAAATGATAAGTTGATCATAATTTCCATTATAAAGTGACCAATATAGATAATTACTAATAGTGACCCTTCTTATTACCTTCTATGTATGACTTAATATATATTAATGCCCTATTTTTGGTACGAGAAATAAAAACATAACATAATAAATAAATAATACAATCGATATTGATATGTTATAAATGGATAACAATAGCTTCCTATTTATTATAGCTAGATTAAAATAGCCAATAATCCAAAAACCATGAGTGGAGACTAGTGCCCACTAGCACTTATACAAGTGAGATTCTACAACATACGAAATAGAAAAAAAATCTTTACAACCAAATGACAGATATACATTTTCATAGAAAAGTAGTCATAGTGAAAATGAATATTATGTTTAATATAAATAAAATTATAATTGCATGAGAATTTAATCATAATATTTTCCTTTTGTTTGGATAATTGCATTATTTAAATAATAAATCATTATTTTTGTCTTCTAATTATTTTGGAGAGAAATATTACTGCTGAACCCTTAATTAAATTTTAGGTCAAATTAATTAGGACATTGAAACACTATTGTAGTCAATGTCATGATATATAATTGACCGTAACTCAAATAAAATGTGTAATAGAAGAGTTTTAAATTTACATGTCTATGAAGTAACAAGATGTAAACAAGGAAAAAATACATCTATTTGTTTTTCCTCTAATTTTTCTTGGATATTTGTATTTCTTGAGCTTTTCTTAAGGATTGGGGGTGATCAATCTTTAATATATGTCTAGGAGGAACCAAAATGTGAGGTGCATGCAACCTAAAATGGAAATGTGTAAAAGAGAGAAGAATAAATAGGTACAAATGCACCTATACGAAGGAAGAATAGTGTGTACCTATACGAATGAAAATTGACATGCAAACTTCAACCACACTCAACCCCCCAAGGTCATCCTGGAGCAACTGATGTTGAATGTGTGTGGATAACTATAGGAGGATCAGTGACTAAGATCTGGTAGTGTGATCTCCTGGTAGCCGAGTTGACAAAGGGGAGATTTAGAGGCTATGAACGGGTAGCGTAAATTCCCCATGATTTGTTTACCTAACTTGGATCTAAGCACTAAACTAGTTTGAAGTGTCCATGTAAACTAAATGAAATTAACAAGCTATGCTACTACTAAAAGGAAACTAATCTAAACAAATCACAGAACTGAAATATTACAATCACAAACAACAATTTGCCTTTATTCTAAATAGTTAAATCTACTTTTACACTAAAACTAAACAAGTGAGATAACTCGATGTGGTTATTCAACTGTGCTGAGTGTATTGAATCTAAACTAACTTAAAACCAAAAAATTTCCTAATAATCTATTATGTGTAGACAACCTCCTATAGATATTTTATCCTTCAAATCCACAGGGATGAGAAGAAGAGGATCTGTCACCGGGAGTTGCTATAAAAGATTCAAACCCTCTTGGAAATTAACTAATTACTTATAAATGAAAGGAAATTGATTTCTAATCTATTTGATATGATATAACAATGATAAATTATAGGAATGAAGGAAATAAAACAACACATCCAACCTAGAATTCACAAAACAGAGGTAAATCTAGTTTTGCAATAGTATGTCCCCTCAGTTTGTTCCTTTCTTTCTCTGAATGTTCATATGAGTCCAAGGGATTGGGAATGCAAGAATGGTAGTAGGAGGATGGAGCTTGAGTAATGGAAGCTTGATGGAAGTTTGGATGTAAAACAGGTAGAAGAGATATAGCACAAGAGATTAGAGCTTGGCTATGCAATTCCTAGCAAGATCGTAGCAGCAATACAATGCAAGATACACAAAATTCTCAGGCCCCCCTTTTGCTTGAACACAAGCATGGAATATAAAGGAATGGATGCTAGGAGGTTACTTCATGCATAAGGCAAGAAGAGCCACTTCCAAATAATTAAATATACCAAAAAAAACTCATTTTTCAATTCATTTGTGCATATCGACCTGGTGATTTTTAAGCTTTGGGCCCACGTTGACCGTTTTTCATTTTTGAGCATGGTTGGATTAGAATGGATTTGGGAATGGTATTTTGTGTTAGGCTAGGCCCTTTGTTGTTTGAATACTTTTGAGAAGAACTCCTAAGAAATTTGTAACTAGAACGGTCATAAGGGGCCTCAAAGAGGCGGATAGGCAAAGTGCCTTTATTTCTTAGTCTCCATTTTGTGAAGCATATATGATGTTTTGATATTTCGTACTCATTGCAAAAATTTTGACCACACCTAGTGTGTGATGACATTGTACAAAAATATGACACACCATGATATGTACATATATATCTTTTTGGCTCGATTATTCCTTGCATAGAGTTGGCTTACATTGATGATTTGATTCATGTGTGTACTCTTAGATGTTTAGAATTTCTATTTTTCTATGCTTTTCAAAATGCATGCAGTGGACATGAATGTTAATAGAATGATTTCTTTTTTTTTTCTAATGCTGATAAATGATGATGAAAACACGATGTGATGTTTGAATTTTAGTGTCCGTAAGCAACCTTCGATACCTCATATTGTCTTGACAAAACGTGGTGATAAAATGATATGATAAGAAGAATGAACTTTCCCCGCTCTTAACTCCACACAACCAGTAAGATGTGAGGGCTCATCACCGAGAGCCAGAAAGGGTGTGAGTTATGAAATTTGTTGAATGGTAATGATGAGGGAAAGACAATGGTTTGACAGGACCAAATTGAGACACTACAACCTCACCCTACTCAAGTTACCTCATAGCTTAGAATGTGAATTGCTTTGCAGTTTATCTAGACTTGGATCTGTAGATGGCTACTTGGTTGAAAAAATATGGGTTTGGGGTTTTAAGCTCTTTTGGAATTTTGGACATCTAACTCACTTTATTTTTTATTTAAGAACTCACAACCCAGAAGACTACCCATTCCCTTTGGTTTAAACAGGAGGAAGATCGGATCGTCACTTTCTAAGAGTTTCATAATTTTTGTTATGGTTTTAGTGGACACTAATTCCACATATATTGATTTATCCTTATTTGGGTTTACCACCTCAAATTTTTTTTGGTCAATGACTTCAACCTTTGGAATGTCTAGGGTGACTGGGACTAAATCTTTCATTAGAGGTGGTTTATTTAATTGATTCGCAAGAATCTCATACTCCATATGGACTCCTTTCTTCTTCTTGAGGTTTTCTAAGAGTGTATCAAAGGGCTTAGGATCCCCTTGAGCAATGAAGACCTTCCTCAAATGGAGGAATCTAATCTCCTAGAACAGGGTAGAAGGGATAACCTTCATTCGATGAATCTAGGGTCTCCCAAGGATTATGTTATAAATTTTTTCTCTGTCAATAATGTAAAACTCTATCAAGATGGTTTTTGGACCAATTTTGACTGGAATAACTATGGTTCTAATCGAGGTCACTTTAAGATTGTCATACCCACGTAATGTGTTTCTTGTAAAGGAGTAATTTGTCTCTCCATATCCCAACTTATGCAAGAAAGAGAAGGGAACCACATTGACTGCAGCCCCATCGTCAATCATGGCTCTCTTAATACAATTTTTGTAAACCCATACTTGTAAAAATAAGGTAGGATCACCTCTTCGGGAAATTTCAGCGTCAGATGGCATCTTGTCTATATCAAAAACAAACCCAGTATCCCTATTGTTCTATCCTGGAGGATGTATGTCAAAGTTAATATGATTTATTTGAGCGCTAGGAGGTGTCGTAACATGGATTAGATGACCAATACCTAGTCCATTGAGCAACGTAGATTGATGCACAGGTGAATTCTTTAGCAAATCTAGGAATGAAATGTGAGAAAAGGACTTGTTCAAATCCGATATTAAATCATAGGCTCCTACTGGTTTTGTGATTTTAGGAACGTCATCCCATGGGAAGGAAAGATTGGGTAGGGGTTGTGAAACATACTCCTTCATCTGATTTGTTGCATTAACTTCACACTCAACCTATAGCTCAACTAATCCCAATATTTTTGTATTATCATTTAAACCAAGGTTAGGAGTGACCCGATAGTTATTGGAAGTTGAGGCTTCATGGTCATTTTTTCCTATAGGAATGCCTTTATTTGTGTTTTGTGAATTAACCTTGAAATTTTTAGGATGTATAGGGAGTAGTAATTAAATATGCTCACATTATCATTTTGAGGAGCTACAGCTCTTGTATAGTCAGATTGTGAGTTTTCTTTAGGATTCACTCAGAACATGTCTACAAAGAGTTGCCTTTGCTTTTCGGGAAGTCTTTGTAGAAACTTGTTGCAATCGCGGAAAGTCCTGTCATCATGAACTCAAACTTTATGGAAACCATAGTATAGGTTAGGGTCATAATATCTTGGCCTTTGATAAGGGTCTTGTTGTTGTTGATTATAACTTTGGTTGTAGTTTTGGAATTGGTTGTTATAACCATTATTTGTTACCCCTTGGCCAGAGTTTTGATACTGGTTTGGACCTTGGGTTTGATTTTTTTTATGCGGTGGATGATTTACATCGACCATGTTGACAGAAGACATGGTGTTAGGGCCTCTTTGATTGATTGAGTTATTGTTATCGTTATTATTGATGTTGTTTCAAAAACCAATGTTTTTGGCTTGATCAGTAGCATTATTTGTGGTAGCACCATGATTACAATTCACACCCTTAGGTCCTTGGTTTTTGGCACCATTTTTTTTATAATTTGAATTATTTTGGTTTGGGGATACCAATTTCCCATTGGGACCATAGGTCTTACGCTCACTATCAATACATGCTTGATCAATCCAAAGCACTCCTTCTAATACTTCCTCGTAAATACAGAAAGGAAACTTTTAGACCTCTTCCCTAGTCTCTCGATTGAGCAAATGAAGGAAAAGATCGTAAAGTTCTCTCTAGTCCATGTTGGGTGCACTTGCAGAGGAATAAAGAACTTAGTGCCATCTCTGGATGAAATGAGTGGAAGATTCATTTTTCTCTTTTCTAATATGCAGGAACTCCCTAATCCATGTATGTAACAACTTTTTCATGTCAAATACTTTTATGAACTCAGAAAAAAGTTGTTTAAAGGAATGTATGGAAGCTTCTATTATCCTATAGTACCAATCCAATGTGATTCCTTCAAGATTATTTGGAAATATCTTAGCCACTACAGCATCCCAAGGAAGAAATTCCATAATAGCAGTAGCGTAGGCCTTGATATGAGCATTCGGGTCTCCTTCTCCCTTAATTTTTGGAAGATCCGACAATGGGCATGGAAGCATGAAACCACGTATGGTGAAGTCAAGAGGCTCCCTTAAGTACTCAATGCATGTACCCATTGCGTAAGATTCCACCATCGAAGATCCCTGATGGGGAGGTGGAGGAGGAGGAGTTGGATAAGATGCATTACAAGTGTTGATGGGAACATATGGGGTCCCTTAATATGGCATGTAGGGAGCAGGAATGATATATGGGTCCATCTGGGGAGTTTTTGAATACATATGCATATAAGGTGGGATAAGACCAGGATATGGAGTAGTGGGCATAAAACCAGGGAACGTCACATTGCATGTCGTGGCGTCATTTGAGAACACATTTCCGGTCAACCCTTATGTAGGATAAGCTTGAGAAGGATGAGGACCCATCCCTAGTTTTTCTAACCCTATGAGAAGATCACCTGGATTTGAATGAACCTGATAACCTTGTTGTATAGGATATTACATTAGTTGTTCATTGGAAGGGATGTATCCTTTGTTGTCAACTAGATACCCCGTGTTCTACCCTACTGCGTGTGGTAGTTGTGAATTCTTGGCACTTTCTAGTTTTTGAATCCTCCCCACTAAAGTAGAAATGATATCATTGGGAGAGGATTGAGTCCCTTGTTAGGGTGCATGTGGCATAGGGTTTGATTGAGCAGGCTCATGATACCTTGTTATGAATTTTTCGGTGTTATAATTATGGTCTTCCTCAGAAGTAAGAATCTTAGGACAGGTATTCAAAATCTCAAAGGTTGAAGCTTTCATTCTATCCAAATACTCATCTATATGACGAAGAGGATTAGTTATTCATGTAAATAGATCATCCTCTTTTGATTGCATGGAAATGTGAGGTCTTGACAATACCCTATGGTAAGAACCTGTTCTATTCGTGATAACAACATGGTTTGCATTGAGTTGATCATTTTGAATGTATAATGGTTGATCAACCTCCTCCATCCTTACATAGCTAATGGGGTTTGAAGTGTAACTAGGGGAGGTTTGGATGTTGCTTGTGTAATTATCACCCCACTTTGAAAGAGATGGGGATTGTTGTGGTTACATGTTGGTATAATATCTGTCAGATCCAAATGGCCCACAAAACTCTCTTCCAGACATATTTTAAAAGGTGTAAAGTACCTACCAAAATAGGGGAAGAAATGGAAAGATGAGGTAATAGCAATGAAAGAAAGGAAACAAGAAGGAATTAATCCTTCACATTGGGTTCAACAATTTTGTACGGATGAAAATTAACATGCAACCTTCAACCGCACTCAACCCCCTAAGGTCATGCTAGAGCAATCGATGTTGAATGTGTGTGGCTAACTATAGGAGGATCAGTGACTAAGATCTGGTAGTGTGATCTCTTGGTAGCCAAGTTGATAAAGGGGAGATTTAGAGGCTATGAAGGGGTAGCGTAAATTCCCTATGATTTTTTTACCTAACTTGGATCCAAGAACTAAAATATTTTGAAGTGTCCATGTAAACTAAACAAAATTAACAACCTATGCTACTACTGAAAGGAAACTAATCTAAACAAATCATAGAACTGAAATATTACAATCACAAACAACAATTTGCCTTTATTCTAAATAATTAAATCTACTTTTACACTAAAATTAAACAAGCGAGATAACCTAGTGTGGTTATTCACCTATGCTGAGTGTATTGAATCTAAAGCAACTTAAAACAAAAACTTTTCCTAATAATCTATGATGTGTATACAACCTCCTACAAATATTTTATCCTTCAGATCCACAGGGATGGGAAGAAGAGGATCCGTCACCGGGAGTTGCTATGAAAGATTCAGACCCTATTAGAAATTAACTAATTACTTACAAATGAAAGGAAATTGATTTCTACTCTAATTGATATGACAAAACAATGATAAATTACAGAAATGAAGGAAATCAAACAACACATCCAACCCAAAATTCACAGAATAGAGGTAAATCTAGTTTTGCAATAGTATGTCCCCTCAGTTTGTTCCTTTCTTTCTCTGAGTGTTCATATGATTCGATTAGGAATACAAGAACAACAACAGGAGTATGGCACTTAATAAATGGTAGCTCGATAGTAGTCTAGATGAAATACAGGTAGAAGAGAGATTGTATAAGAGATCAGAGCTTGGCTATGTAATTCCTAGCAAGATCGTAGCAGCAATACAATGTAAGATACAAACAATTCTCAAGCCCCCCATTTTCTTGAACACAAGCATGGAATATATAGGAATGGAGGCTAGGAGGTTACTTCTTGCACAAGGCAAGAAGAGGCAGTTCCAACTAATTAAATCTTATTTAAAATAGAAGGAGCAAGGAAAACCAATCAAACAAAGCTATTTTTAGCCAATTTGGCTCACGGATGCGTTCTAAAAGAAAACTTATGTGACTCATCACATGTTGAAACACACATGAAGAATCTAGAAAAATCAAGTAGGACCACTGTTGTGTGCAGGGTGGTGGTTTCTGGATCGCTGCCCAGCCTATGTGGCAGTTTGAGAACTGCCACCCAAGTAGGGTGGTGGTCCTGGTGCTGAAGGCCAAAACACGGCGGGGAGATGGAAAAATGCATGTAAAAGTTAAGTAAGGCCATCTAGGCTACAAATATACATTGTGAATGGGTTTTGGAGCTCAAACACCTTCTTGAAAGGATTTTGAATCATCATTGGGGATTCTTGGAACCGTTTTCCCGACAATGTAGCACATGTAATTTTGAGTGCGTACAGTACCATAGTTATTCAACAACTCTGATATATTCCCCTTTAATTAGAATAGGAGAGGGAATTCTACCCAAAAATCCCTTAGATTTTTTTCTACCTTTCATAACCCCACATATCACACTGTTGTAGATGGATCTAGACCTAATTTTGTAAACAAGGACATACCATACAAAAGAGAATATGTGACCCCTAACTCTCCACACATGCCACAAAACTAAGCATGAGTTGAATAAGTGCTAGAATATGCTGAAAATGTGATAAAAATCCTAAAATAGAAAGGTCCTAAAACTAACATTTGATGTGAAGAAGGAACAAACACTTTCATGCCCCCTTGTACTAATTTGAACTCAGTATTTATGGATATAAAATTTGCAAAAAACTTGTATTCATAGGTGAAAATATCAAAATGCTAAAAAAAATTCTAAAATTGCCTGTGGTAATAAGCATGTGGGGGGAATAGGACTGTACCATATGGTTCTAACCAAAGTGTAAGGTTTTTACTTTATGTTTATTTTACCAAAATTATATGTATGACTTCATTTTTGGGTTCCTATACCTTTCTTATACCTGCAACTACCCCCAACATTATGTTTATACCTATTGAAAAAGTATAATAAACTTGAATAGATTCCCCCTCTTTTAATAAATGTATGAAAACCATGCTGAGAATGTGGCATAAAATAAATTGATATGTACTACTAAAATATACATATGAGAATTTCATTAGAGTACTGAAGAGTGATGCAGAGAAAATTAGTTTCATACATATATTTAGTTATCAAGATAAATACAAACCTCAATTTTCACTTTCTCTCTGCATATGAGGATCCATAACAAGTTTATAAAGGCTAAAAGCTAGCAAATCTGACCCAATATCACCTATAATGGTTTCCAAAAAGCATATACTTGTTTGTACCATGTCTACACCATCAGTAAGTGCTAACCCTGACACCAATTTCAACTAGTTTTATTCAATTCTTCTTGTGCTTACTTACCTCCCAAACCTATTAACTTCTTGCTTCACATTTTTCCAACACAAATGAGAAAATAATTTTCCTTGACCTCCTTAGCACCTACAAGTTTTCTTCCCTTGTCCATACACTAATACACTATTAGAAACATCAAATAAATGCATTAGAGGAGGTTCCACACTCTAGTTCCTATGAACTTCCTCAACATGTCCTTCCTTTCTCTTTAGATTAAACTTTTTTCTCACACCTGGGTTATACACTTCTGAAGTTACCCACAAATTCTAACTAATTTCATTACTTCACTCTTCCATTCTCTGATATGCTTGCAAATTTTGAGAACTTTATTCTTTTTCCAACTCTCTCCATCTCACTTTTTGTGTTTTTGCTCTTAAACATTGTAATAGGTCAGAGACAGTCTTATGATGCACATATATCCTTATTTCCTTAGTAACCAGGCTTAAATTTGATGTTTTTTGGTCACCCGTTATGGATTTATTAATGTGTTACAAATTTTAGGAAATGAATCCAAGCATAAACTCTAGTTCCTTCGCAAAGTGTCCCCTATAACTAGGTTTTCCTAACTGTGCATAGTGCTAAGGGAGTAATAAGAAAATAACAAAATTTCACCAATGAAATTAAAAAATCATTCTCTTAATAGTCAAGGATCCACCTGAGATGGTTTCTACCATTTTTTGGGATCAGAATCTCCCTTTGAATATTTTCAGCACTCTTTCTTTGTCAAAACCTTAACTGAGTCTTCCCCTAGCTCGAGAGACTTCTTTCAACTCTAACTTTCTTCAAACGTGGTTTCAAGGTCCTAAAAATTTCCCTCAAACCTATTTTTACTCCATGCACATGTGTATTCTAACATTGAAGCTTGAATTATGAGTTAACGTTTCCTTTTCTCCATCTCTCCACTATCCCAGGGTTCTAAGAATCCATAGTCATAGTTTGCAAAGGTCATATATACTTATACTAGAGAAATGCAACCATACACTTATGTTGAAACCCTTTTCAAAAAAAATCATGCACTATGTCGCTGATCAATGATACTTTTAATAACTCTATAATATTGTATTACCATATGAACTCAGTGTACAATCTAGGCTATATACAGTCACAAATTTTGAAGAGTTTCCAATATGCCAAGAAAACCATTAGGATACGTATCTTTCAAATATTAAGGAATGAAAATCCACCACTTGACTCATGTGGAACAACAAAAAACTCTTTGTGATGTCTCGAATTAAAATCTCCTTTTGCATTTCTTGTTATTATTAAAGACATTCACATAGTTTGTTTATGAGAAATCAGAGATTGCTAATCTTGTCAAGTTTCTAATGGCTACAAGAAAATCAAGTATGAAATATAATCAAGATCATGTCACACATATTCAATATTCTCAATCAAACACATATCAATACCATGCAATTATTTAACATCAAATAAGATTCAAATTCTTCATACCAAAACAAAGTTCTTATTCATAAGACTATAAATCACTACAAAAATGACACATTCCTTCACTCCCCAATCCTCCATCATGAGGAACCCCCGAAACTATCTCCATTTTTTTCCTATGTTTGAAATTTCATCCTTGAATGTAAGCACCACTCAAAGTGTAATTTCCCTCCTTCAGACTTTTGGGCTTCCATAGGGTTCCTAGATTCCTAACTTACCCTCTTTCACTAAATTAAGAATTTTGTAATGATTCACTCCCAAACTTAGGGTCATACACACACACTACTACCTAATAAACACTTAACAAACCTTAACATACCCTTAATCAACCTCTAGAACACTCTTAGACATCAATATCCCTCTCAAACTCATGACAAGTCATTTTACATCCTCTTTACAATTTTCAATGCAATTTTGGAGGGGAACCAACAATATTCAAATTTAAACTAATTGACCACCTATCTCTCATGATTGTCACCACACTTACATGCACTAGAATGTTGATTTTCCAATTTTGGAGGTTCTTTAAGATGTTCATGCATCATACTCCCAAGGAGGATAAATTTGAGCTCTATCTTATTTTTCTTCTTCCAATTTCTTCTCTTTCCTGACTTCATCTTCTTACTTATTTTCTAAGTTCTCATCCTGTCATTTCTCTCTATCTTCTTTTTTCTTCACTCCTTCTTTGTTGGATTTAGCTTTAATTTCTTTCCCTATTTGTCTTCACCTTTCTTCTTGTTTATCTCTTTCACTTTCAGCTGCCTCAAGAAATCAAGTTCTTCTTTATCTTCTTCACTCCATATCTTGCTCAAATTTGGTTCCACTTGTTCCTCATGGTTCCAGCTACCTTTGTTCATCGTTGTCATGTTCTTCATCTACACAAAAAAATCTAAAATACACTTTAGTTTACAAAACTAGAGACAAATACAAGTCCCTTCTCCTTGTCTCCTCTTCTTCTCAATCTTGACTATCTTCATTCACTTACTGCTCTTCCTCTACTAAGAGACACTATATTTTTTGCTACAAACTCATCATGTTATTGCTTGTTTTCTTCTTCTTGAATCTCTACCACACTCTCATCCTCATATGAATAATTAATTTACCCATGCATCTCTAGACACTTGCCTTGCTTTTCACCTCATCTTATCCACTAATCCAGATCCACATGCTTTTGAGATATCTCCATGATCTTCTCATCGTACCCTAACTATTGCATTTTCACTTCTTGACTGATTCACAGTGAGCTTGAGATCTTCTCACCACACTCTGGTCTTTTTATCTTTTGTTCACTATTCACAAGAGTATCAAACTTATTGCCTCTTCTTCATCTCTTTGTGTACCTATATTTACCTATTCAAATACCTAGTCATTTTTCAAACTTTGAGGCTATGGAGCCACATGAGAAGCTTCATTCATGGATTGATATATCCTGTTCATTGTATCTTGCATTCTTCACTTCATCCACCCTTTAAATGCTCTCATACACAACTTCTTTGACTATCTCTTTCTCTTTTTAGCTTACATGCTTGCTCATTTGATTTATACTCCTCTCTTATTCTCTAATGATATCTTTCAACGATAGCCTTTAGTTTCTCTTGACAAGATTTCTTATGGGCCATTTGACTCTTCTTCACATCATAAATCCAACTTCTCTATCTTATCTCATCAATAAATCTTCTAACTTATTTACATCCTCTCTTAACTTCTTTAATTATTCCTCCATCCATGACTCTTATCTTCTCTTCTCCTCTCTCTTCTTCTGGGTTTCTCTCTCTTTTACTTTCTTTTTCCTTCTTGCTTATGAACTTCACCAACTCTACCACTAGTTCTTCTCTGTCCATTATTGTCTTTGTCTCTTCATCCATCACTACACAATCACAAAAAAATCATAATTTCTTGTTAGCAATCAACAATAAAATCTCAATACCACGCTCTGATACTAAATGATGCAAATAAAATATGAACAATCCTATATTTAAATTTTCAAGAGTTTGTAAACGACACTCAACTCTATCTCTACAAAAGAGGATCCAAAATAAGCATAAATGGCTAGAAACTTACAAAATTTGAAAAAATAACATTTGCAAAGGTCTTACCATAACCTTAATCTCTCTTTTTCCATCATTCAACCTAAATGCATTCATAAAATTCACACCAAGTCATGTAAAATAACTTGCATTTATCTTCATTGATTGGATTTCTCTCTTCCCTTCACTATATCTAGGCTCAACTATCAACTCTTAGTATTTTAGCTACATGAAACCTCTCCACTACTTAGGAACCTATCTTTCACTCAAAAGAATCTTAGAACCATCCATAAAATGCATTAAAAAATACTCCAAACTCTAACTCTTACCATCTTCCTTATTCTGCCCTTTCATGCTCTTAAGAACACACCTCTTTCTCACACCAAGGTTGTGAAATTCTAAGTTACCCATAATGATTTATCACCTCCCTTATTTTCCTTTCACTACCCTTGATATGCTTACAAATTTTTGGCTCTTGGTTCCTTTAACAACTCTTCTTATCACACCCTTGCAACTTTTTCTTGTTCTAACCTAATGGCTTGAGGAAGTCCACTGCTAGCTGTAATTCTCTTTGCATGAGTTTTAAAACTACAACCTATACTTTTCTTTATACCCATTTGAGAGTTCTTCAATTTTGTGAAGTTTTATGATCAAATTCCAAGGTTATCACCCACTTTCTTTATAATTAGGCTTTTAACTGTGTTTCAAGACCTACTGGAGGACTTTCAAGAATATCTAAGGATTCTACCTGTGAAAATTTAAAATTCTTCTTCATTTCATTAAAGGACATGCTTACCATGATTTATCCAAGTTTTCAAGGCTTAATTTGATGTCTAGAGGGTTATAAGGCATTTTGGTCCAAACCCTAGCTGTGATGATTGTGTGTGCCCGAGAAGGTTAAATAGCTTATAAATTTCTTTTCACTTTGATTCATGGCTTCAAATATCTTGTGTAGGACTGTCATATGCTTGCTTTCATCCTTATTCTAGCAGTGATGTGTGAAAACCAAGTAATGGCATGTGTTTAACAAATTCTTTCTCAGATATATGTGATAAAAGCAGGGTACTCAAGGTTATTAGCCTCTAACTTGTTGGTATAATCCTCCTTGTATTCTATGATCTTCTTATCTGCCTTAAACAGAAATTTAACATGCACATAACTTAGTTTCTAGGGACATATACACCATTTCATGTGAACCACAAGAGTAAGCCTTGTTTATTTTTTCAAAACCACAGTCACCATGATCTTATTGTGATTGTTCAACATGCAAAGGAAAATACTGAAGTAGTTAATATCTCATGCCTATCAAGGTCAATCTAACACATTACACACATATATCACCACCTCCAACAATTATTAAGCTCGCCAAATTCTTTTACAAAAGTCAATACATTCTTATCAATCTACATGAAATTTCAGGACCCATGTACTTACTAGAACAAGGTAAATCTTGTCTCTACTACAAAAATTTCCAAACCAAGCCATAGAATATAATTCTTAATAATACTAGGATGATTTCTTACCTATATTAACCAATATTTTTCTTATACAAATATATGAATATGAAATATACTAACCAGATACATAGTGTTCATACCCCAAAAATAGAGTTCTTCATTCAAAGATGTCATTTCATACAACCTTGCATGTTTTTTATCCTCTTCCATGAGGAATGAATATAGTACTGACTTCTCACAATCCTATATACTCGAAATTACATCTCATGCATGTACCTACTACTTAGAAATGTAATGTTCATCCTGTGATCTTTGAACTTCCATTTCCTTCTAGATGAATAGATGTCATTTTTCAAACTAATTTAAGCATGTTCAAAGATTCACCTTCACATTAAAATCATTACACACACCCTACCAGCTAACAAGATACCTAAAAACCTTACAAATCTTTAATTAACCTCTATAACACTCTTAAACATCAATATCCCTCTCAAATTTATGACAAGTAATTTTTGATCCTTTTTATAATCTTGAATGTAATTTGAAGGGATCCAACAATATTCAAATTTAAACTAATTTACCACCCTAGCTCTCATGCTTGCACCACACTTCCATGCACTAAAATGTTATTTTTCCAATTTTGTAAGTTATTGAATATGCCCCTACATCAAAGAGGTGGCCACCATGTGTTGGAAGCACAATGGACTAAGTGGGGGGTAATTCAGTCCTTCCAAAATTAATTCAATTTCACATTGCTTACTTAAACCACTATCCAATTAACCGTCCCTGAATTTGTGCACAACGTCATGTAACATATATGTAGTCAACCATGAACAAGATAAGCAACACCATAACACAAGATATAAGTGGGAAAACCTCAAGGGGAAGAAAAACCCCTAAAAATCTAATTATATTACTCAAATAAAAAGTATTTAGTGAAACACCAACTTCATAAAGAGCACCAACCCCTAATTTAGTAGAGCACATACCCTATAATAAGCACCAACCCTTAGTTTAGTGAAGCACCAACTCCATAAGGAAACTACAACCCCCTAATATGATCAAGCACCCACTCAACCACATTTGAAGAAGGCCTTTGATGTCTTGTTTCTGCCACAACTAATTGAGATCACTTATTCAGCTCACAACCTTCAAACCCTTACACACATATCTCATGTTTTATCTTTCCTTCATCACTTGTCTTGGCCTAAAAATTTTGCACGCACTCTTGAAAAAATTGCTCTCTCTCTCTCTCTCTCTCTCTCTCTCTCTCTCTCTCTCTCTCTCTCTCTCTCTCTCTCTCTCTCTCTCTCTCTCTCTCTCTCTCTCTCTCTCTCTCTCTCTCTCTCTCTCTCTCTCTCTCTCTCTCTCAAACTAGTTCAAATTTGAACTTTAACTTCACTTTTATACCTTCCTCTTGATTCAAGCATACACAACGTTTGTATCCATCTATTATTTTGATAAATGAAACTTAAAAAAATCCCAATTTAATAATTAAAACATTCACATATAACCCATATAGGTCGGCCATGCTCAAAACCACTCAACTTGTACCAAACAAGCTCAAAACCCCATCACCTAGATGGGCTAAAACCACAAATGTCAAAACTATGATTATTCAAGCTCCCAAATTCACCATACATGTGTAAAATAGCATCAAACATGGTATTTAATTACCTTGGAACAATCAAAAAATTCATAACACAACTCAACATGCTCATATCATTCACTAAACAATTGTTTCCAGCACCTTGTCTTCACATTTGGGCACCAAGACCATCAAATAGAAAATCAAATATGGACTATAACCACTATATTGAATCCTTATTACCTTTATATCACATCCATGCAATTTATACCTCATGAAACATCCATGTGTTCAAACCACATAAACGTTTTGCTTTTCCAAATCAAGCTTCCTGGAAATCAATTTTCAAAAATCAACTAGTTTGCACCATTTCTGTCACTTCCAAGACCTCAAAATTCCCTAAATATGAACAAAATTCATTCCTCTTCACTTTAAATGTGATATAAATCATAAAATCATCCATACCATGCTTCATTCACTTCATTCTTTCAGCCTGAGTAGATCTGTCCTGAAAACCAAAAATCCTTCTTCTCTACAAATTGACCTAGATGACCCATAAGATAAAGTCACCAAGACACAAACTTTATACAAATAAATATCCCTTTGAATCCTATTTCCATAACATATTGTAGCCATGCTGGATAGGTTCCAGAGAAATCTTACTGGCTAAGAGGGATCTATACTATTAAGCACTAAGAAATGCTTTCTTATTAAGAGAACACTTCAAAACTTCTTGATTTATATCATGTCCTTATCCTATATTCATGTGGATGTTGTGGAAAAAATAGAAATAATCCAAAAAAACCTTTCTATAGATAGCAACTGAAGATAAGAATAGGATGCACTTGGTATCTTGGGATAAAGCATGCAACAACAACAAAGTTGGTGGCGTTGGCATTAAAAAAAATTAGACCATGAATGTTGCTCTTGTCTCTAAAATGGGTTGGCGGCTAATGAAGGAGGAACAACCATGGACCAATCTCATTAAATCTAAATATCTAAATCAAGGTAGTACAATGGACTGATTTAATAGTGACAGTCACCCGTTGGGTTCTGTGTTCTAGAACAACATCGTCAAGATCAAGAAAGAGCTAGCTACAAGATGCAAATGGACTCTAGGCATAGGTGAGAAATTAAATTTATGGCATGAAACCTGGGATCATTTTAACACACTTTCAAATAATGAACAATGGGAGTAGCTACAAGATAACCTTACTACAACATTGGGACAACAAGTTTGCAACTAAATTCAAAACACTAAGGGAAAATGGCACTAGAAAACCATTGAGGCATTCACATCAAATAACAAGGAGCTTTTTGGGGAGCTTAAAAC
The DNA here is from genome assembly GCA_019776745.2 of Taxus chinensis. Classification (NCBI taxonomy): domain Eukaryota; kingdom Viridiplantae; phylum Streptophyta; class Pinopsida; order Cupressales; family Taxaceae; genus Taxus; species Taxus chinensis. The sequence goes on along the minus strand of CM034151.1, from coordinate 546,236,625 downwards.
CAAATTAAACCTCATCCCCATTAGTCAAACCCAAAATCAAGATGATTTTAAATGGGTTTATTCATTTGATGGTAACTACATGGTGAGATCGGGCTATCAATTGTTTATCAGTGAGCTTATCAACAACTTCCCTTGGGAAAAGATTTGGTTCAAAGAGCTTACCCTGAAAATCAATAAATTCCTTTGGTACATGCTCAACAAAGGGATACTCACCATAGACAACCTTATAAAAAGATTTCAACCATGTCAAATAGATGCTATCATTGCAAGATAGATAATGAAACAATCCAGCATATTTTTCTCCACTATTCAATTGTTAATTCTATTTGGAAACTCATCTTTAAAAGGTTTGAATTTATGTGGTATTTTCCTGAATATATCACACAAGCATGAGTGCAATAAAAGCCTCATTTTAATCATGATTTTCTTCATATGTTGTGGAAAATTATTTTCCCTCACACTATCTGGAGAATCTGGAAATCCTGAAACTCGATCATCTTCAGTGATACTAACAAGAGCATCAATAGTATCCCTAAATGAAATCACAACGGCTGTGAAAGAATATATCTTAAAATTTAAACCTCCAAAAAAATCCACATATCCATAGGAGGAGGTCAGATATCTTAAGGCATGAAATATTGATCTACAACTGTGTACCTCCCCCATCCAAAGCATTGATAGGTCTACTGTAAAATGGATTCACCCTTCTAAAGGATGGTATAAGCTGAATTTTGATGGTGCCTCCAAAGGAAACCCTGGTCCAGCTGGAGGAGGTGGTTTGATCAAAAATCACAAGGGTCATCTTATTACAACAAATGTTGGTCCCATAGGCAAGAAAAATAACCACTACTCTGATGCTCTAGCTATACTCTAGGGAATTAGAATTGCTAAGAATCTCAACATGGGAAACATCATCATCGAAGGCGACTCAATGAATATTATCAACATTCTCACTAAATCCTTAAATCCTAGTTGGACCATCAGGGATTTTACTATTGAATCTCATAACTTATGATGGTCTTAACATCATTTTCAAGCATGTGTACAGGGAAGGAAACAAATATATGGATTTTCTTTTAAATATTGGAGTTTGTAACGATGATTACAAAGAGTGGAATGATATCAATGACACTCCTACTGAAGTTAGAAACGTCATTTCAAATGAAATGAATTCACTCATTAGTACACCTCAATCAATGGGGAAAACACGTGTGCAATCCCAAAGCTAGATCTCAATGGCATTTCAGGCATGCCTGAATTTATTCTTCCATGTTCTCGAAAATTGATCACAAAAAAAATTTCAGGGAGAAAGAAGTGGATTTTATTTCTACTTCGCACAGGCATACAGGCTATCGAAGGGCTGTTGGGACATCTATTGTTCACAAATTTCATTTTAATTCTGTGAATTCTCATAGGGTTTTCAGAATGGGTGGTGCCCCTTGGTGCGTGGAACCTAAATTTGATCCCCAATGACAGGAACAAATTGAGCTTTTGGAGACCATTAATATAGAGGGCTTCACTGATTTCATCCAATGCATAAAAGGGAATCACCAATATATATCCATTCAGTTCGTGATGAATTGGAAAGACAATAATGTCCCCTTTGGAGATAAGAGCTTCCAAATCACTGAGGATTTCATCTCTTTTATTACGTATCTTAACATGAAAGGGAATAAATTTTTTAGGAAAAAAATGGATAAGGAAGCAAAAGAAAGGTTATTTTTGGATGACGATGAAATGCCAAACATAAAAAAGGATGGCATACTAGTTTCTTCTATCCCGCATCCATATGATGAGGTGACATGGATGATGGTACGCTATGTCACTATAGAAGGGATATTCTCCACTATTCCACAGTATCATTTGGTCTTGCTTAACCACTTTAGGCACGAGATGAAGGTACACATCCAAAAAATATGTGACTCCAATTTGAAGGAGTCCTCTACATCATACAATCATCACAATTTCACTAGAATTCCATTCTAGGCACTTAGGATCAATATATCTCCTACCACTTTTGAGCTAGGGTTTCAAACACATAGAAAGTTGTTTACCTTCTTAACATTCGTTCATAAAAATTTGATGAATAAATTACCTTTTAATTTTTTTGAAACATTTTAGACTTAATTTATAAACATCTTTGAAATCCATAAGGTCCCATGAAAATCACACAATTCAGGGTGAGCATCAGAAGGTGTAATTCAAGCTGAAAATGACCTTCTTCTTGACCCTATTTCACTCAAACTGACATATCTTACAAAATTATCATTTTGGCATCTTTAAATTTTTCCCACATCATCATGACACATCCTACTAAAATCTCCAATCATCATCATAACTCATATAATTCTCCATCTTATCAGCCCATCTCATTTACATGATTAACCCTTAGGGGTTTGCATGGTTTAGGATAGGTTCAACTGAAACAAAATCATAAATCATCATACAAAATATCCAAAATATCCTAACATCATTAGTAAATCATGAAAAACCTACCTACATGCATCGATTAGTTCACATGGCTCCACAACTCAACATCATGCCTCCAAGCACCTACACATGGTCTAGATAAGCACCTGAATCTTGGTCTTCATACTATACGTACACCCTGAAAATAAATTTAGTTCCTAAATACTCTCCGAAAATTCTCTCCATTCTTATAAAATTCTCCTTAAGACATAAATAATCTCAAATCACTAAGCTCCATCACCTAGGGTAACTAGGTCACCTGACAAGGTTTGCTAGACCAAGCCAATCTCACTAAACCAACTCACACCACCATGAACACACATGAAACTCCATTTCACCATCACACTAAGCTTCCTCTAACTCTACTCCATTATACTCTTTTTTATTAGTGAGATTTTACATCAATGAAAACACCTAAAACACAACATTCCAACAATCTCGCCATTTTTCATTGATGGAAAACCTCTTAAACTTCTCCCCCTTTCTACATTAATGAAAAATCATACCTGTAATTTCATTGTATTCACATTTATAATCTTGAAAGGGACATATCTTGGTTGGAAAATCAACCAAATACTTCATACTAGCTCACAAACTAGTAAATTCTCACAAAATTCTGATTTTTGCCTTCTTTCTCACCATAGGTACATTGTATTCCTCCTGGGAAAGAGCATATACAACACCTATTCATGCCAAAAATTATGATATACAACTGGAAACATATTTCTTATCTCTCTCTTGGGTGTAATAATCACACAACCTCCTTTTTTTTACTCAAGAACATGTTTACATCTCCTTATACCCTATTTTTTTACCTTTTTCTTCATAGGAAAGCATTGTAGCAGACCTAGAACTCAAGCGTACACCATGTAATAATTCCAAAAATCATGAATTGAATCCAAAAACACCATGCTTACCTTTTTATAATTTTATAAATCCCAATCTTGACTAATTTCTTGGACACAATGTATTCTCATTACTCTTAGGACTGAAATACCTAAGACAAAGTTCTAGTGCATTCTAGACAATTTTTTACAAGCCCTAGAAACATAGACATTCTATAATGGACCTCCTTATGGCTCCCCCTATAATTATACCATCTTACTCTATCATAAAACATAATAAGTTTACTCCTTACCTTGAAATCTTTCCTTGGAAGAGACACAACCACTTTAAGCACAACCCTAAAGCACATTTTTCAGTCTTTCATAGTTTCCTTTGGATGAGATTATGAAAATTAAATCAAACACTTACTTTCCTTTGAAATTAACCTTTATTACCTCAATATCCTTTCTTATCATACCTTGTGACCATATAGAACACCTTATATAATATCAGATCATGTTCCCCTATCTTAAATACCTTTATACACTTGTAGCACGCCAGCTTCATGCTTTCATAACCCTGCAACACCTTCCAAGGGTGTAATCATCTCTTGGGAACCAAATAATCAAATAAATGAGTCTTACATCATCCTTAATTCTAATCAAACACCTTCTATGTCACTTTCTTCATGATTTTGAGCTCAAAACTTTATTTCCCTTGCCTTAGTTACCACCTACAGACCTATAGGAAGCCCCTTTGATACATTTGATATCATACAATCTAAACAGTGGTAAGAAATTCATACAAAAAACATTCAACTATCAACCTTACCTTTTTTACCCCTTAGGATCATCTTATTTAGAAACATAGCCAGCTACCCCTGATTTTTTAAGCTCGTATATTTGTGTAGCTCTATATTTGATCATCTTACAATATTATAACATCATATTAATGCCTCATGAACATAACTCAAATATTTACAACCTGGAGCTTACCTTTCACACTTTGATAGGCCTTATTATTTCTTCATGCACTTTTAAGATGATTATACACCTATGGTATTTCTTAATAGGATATTCAAACCATCAATGTCATTTTCACACAAACCTTTACACATGTAACATGTTATTTCTTTCCTTCATAGACACTAACAAGTATCAATCTCAAACTTGTAACATTCTTACCTTCATATTTGATTCTTTCAATCATTTATAACTACTCTTATACACTATATCCTTTGTTTTTAATTCAATACCACCTATATCATCCTCATAAAATATTCACATATCTGTATAACATCATCTCAGATCACCATTCACTTTGTGTTATGATATTACACAAACCAATGCATATTTTAACTAGTAGTTTTGATAAAAAGCTTCCATACAAACCTCCAATTCACACTTACCCATCGTAATCATACTTATTATTCCTTCAAGGGAATCAAGGATTCACATATCCTTTTCACAAAATTCATTTCTCACCTAATTGAGGACCTACATGACTGTATAGTTATACCATTATAATTATATGCCTCATAAGAACAATTTTGACAATACCATTTGAATAACATCACCACACCTAAAATTTCCTTGTTTGATTTAATTTTGGATTCAATACATGAGATTATTTTTATTTTCTGAGCCAAGTGGTCCCTTCTAATCATCTCATTATTCAACATATTTGTTTGCAACGACTACTAGTAATATCTCTAAAGAGAATCACTCAAAAAATTTGACATGTTTACTTTCTCAAAGGGAACCTACCAGTTTTGACCACCCATTTGGCCACTATATCACCTCCATAAACTTTGATACATGTATTTGAAGAAGCACTTCTCAGTTTATAATTTTACCCTTTGCCAATTAGGTCTCTAACATTCTTTCTCTATCAAGTCTGAACATTGTCACAGATTCCAAATAACTTTGACTATTTCTAGGCATGAAACTTCTTGAATCTCAAATAAATCTATGTTAAGATGATTTGTTCCAAATTTTGGCTTTGGATTCCATCATTTACACCTTCAATTACAAATTTTCCTTCATACCACTTTTTTTGAACTCTTGAAATCTTCTTAGCTTGTCTTCAGTCATCCATCATGAACACCGTAACAATCCTCCTTATGATGGCCTAGCTAAGTCATAATATTTTATGACTCATTTATTATTTATAATACATTAGTGAGCTTGTCACCATGATGAGCCCAATACAAAGACATATGACCCAAAAACATTAGGACACAAATAACTATAAATGGAAGTACAGACTCCTTGATGAACATCTATGCTCTGAGAAACTTTGATTACTTAGATCAACTTTTTGAGACCAATTCATATATTTGCACACTTCATACACTTTTTTATATGCTTGATAATAGACACAAGAAGTTATGACAGTTCTATGACACAACATATTTAACTTAGGACTAACTTTATGAGGTAAACACAGACTTTTATACCTACCGTCAACTCTAATCACTAACTTACTCCATGATATGACTCAACAAAATTTATACTTAATGTTTAATCTCTTGACTCACAAAAACTTAGATTTCATTTGGACTTCATAAAATAATATACACATACAAGACTATACTCATACTATGCAAACATGGAATTGATCAACATACACCTAGAATTGACTTTTCATATTAATACATAATCATTCACACATACCATCATCTTAGCAACTAATAAACCTATAAAATAGGTTCCACCTAAAAACTTCATGACCCTAATAGAGCTATGAACATTCATTATGACACACACTGTCATGACACACATAGACTTAAACAAGACCAAAGACTTTTGACAGAGTTTACACCCTTCTTACAACTAGATCAATCAATAAAGACCTCATAACATGCATAGAGACTATGAAAACATACTTTTCTATCTTTGAGGAGACAAAAACCAACCTAGACATCTCCCCCTCTTTCTAATGCTTCATATGAACTAATATACCTCTAAGAAGCCTAGTAGAGGCATACGACACCATGGAGGATATAGAAGAAATACTTGAATAGAGCCCAAGCCTTTTTGGATACCTAGAAATCACCTCCATCAACTTGTTTCTACTATGATCTCTTAGTCATGCCTTGCTTTGTATCAATACTTGCTCTTGATGAGACACCATTATCCCTTATAGGCTCCCATATCTTTCCTTTATTGTTATCATGCATCTTATACATCTGGAAGCTTCTTTCTTGTACCTTAGGTCCCTAAAAAACTCTTATTTTTCCTTGATTAATGATAGTGACACTCTCTAGAAATATGAACAACTTCATTGAAACTAAAACATGCCACTGAATTATTCCCTTTGTATCCCTCAACTTGACTAGGTAGATCATTCAAAAAAACACTTAGCAACATGACCTCTCTCATTACAATTATAGCATACCACACTCTTAGATTTCTCACTCCTATTATCTCTCCATGGATAATCATATCTATCATAACTTATACACTCCATTTCCCTATGACCCAAGACATTACAAGTAAAATAATAACCATTTAAAGATCTTTCATACCTTGATTCATTAGTTTTCCTAATAGGATTAGTCTTCTCATTTTCCTTGATGAATATTTATTTATTTCCATCCTTAGTACTTCTTCCTTCACCATCCATTCTTAGATTATTGTCCTCTTGCTTCATTTATTTTCCTTTGGTGTCTTCTTTGAAGCCCAAACCATCTCTATCACCTATTGATTTCTAACTGCTAAGAAGATCATCAAGATCCTTGATGCTCTTCTCAAATATCTGAAATGATATTTGTTTGTTGATTGCATCAAACAACTCCTTCTTGAGAATATTCACTTCTTTATCCTTATATTGCAATTTTAGAGTCATAGTACTCATCTGCATCTCTGGCTTTCTCACTTTTTCATAAAGCTTCTTTGTAATGGCCTAATTCTTCTCCTCCATGTTTTGAATATTTTCCTCATATTATTTGACTTGATATTTCAATTTGCTATTGTTATTTTTGTCATGCTTCAATTCTGATCATACACATACCAATTTAGTATCTATGTCATGTTCTTCTACTTCAGAGTCTTTACACGAATCTAATATAAAATCACCCAACATTGTAGAACCATCACTAGTAGATCTCATAGCATCTTTTGTCACAAAAAATTTCATCACCTACATCTCTGTGATCAAATTTAGACTCAAAATCTGAAACATCACTTTTGCTACTTACTTCAGAAAAATAACCCTCGTCCTTTGCATAAAAAATCTTCTTTCTCTTCTTCTTGTGAACAAACTTCTTGAACTCCTTTTTTAACTATACCTCTAATTTTTCTTTTCATTATCATTATCATCATCATCTCTATTTTTATTTTCATGCCTATTAGGACACTTAGCAGCAAATTGACCTACTTTAACACAATTAAATCATTTAAAATGAATCTTTCCTTTATACTTAACAAATCCAATATTCAATCTTCTAGTCACCATTGAGAAGAGTTCTTCATCATCAATTTAAGGTGCATTATCATCATATTTAGTCTTCTTGTTCTTCATCTTCTTCTCAACCTTGAATTCCATCTCTTTCTTAGGAAGTTTGGAGTCAAATACTCTTATCTCATATGCAGTCAAAATCCCATGTAATTCATCCATCTTCAAGGTAATTAAATCCTTTGATCCCTCAATATCGTATACTTTAAAATCAAACTTACAAGTTAGAGATCTCAAAAAAAAATTAACAAAAACTTCTTCCTTCACATATTCACCTACACCTCTTATGGTTTTGATAAATTTGTCAACCCTAGGTAATAATGTTGCAATGGACTCATCATCAGTCATCTTAAGGCTCTGAAACTGATTTCTGAAGGTTTGGAGTTTTGTAATATTCACCTTAGATTCTTATTCATATAAGAATTGAATCTTCTCCCACATATCTTTATCTAATTTTCAATACATCTCCTTTTCCATCTCAAAATCTCCTAAACCACACATGATGGCATTCATATCCTTTGAATTTTCGTGATATGCCTTCTTGTCTACAACACTAGTTGGTGTATTGGTAGGAACATTATAACCATCTTCAATAGCCTCCCAAATATCAAACCCTAGGGACATAATATGATTCCTCATCCTCAAGCTCCAAAAATCATAATTCACACCTTTAAACAAATGTTCCCTTGCTAGTAGATAAACCACTATGTTGACTCACCATTATTTTGCTTCAAAGGATCTCTTTACAAGTGATCAAACTTCTCCAAAAGGACCTACTTTGATACCAATTGTTGGAAGCACAGTGGACTAAGATGGGGGTGAATCAGTCCTTAAAAAACTTAATTCAACTTCTGATTCCTTACTTAAACCATTATCCAATCAACCATCCATTAATGTGTGCACAACATCATATAAGATAAATGCAATCAACCATGAATAAGAGAAACAACAACATAACACAAAATATAAGTGGGAAACCCTCAAGGATAATTAAAACCATTGAAACTTATGATTATATTACTCAAATCAAATGTATTTAGTGAAGCGCCAACTTCACAAGGAGCACCAACCCCTAAATTAGTAGAGTACCAACCCTACAAGGAGCACCAACCCCTAGTTTAGTGAAACACAAACTCCATAAGGAGGCTACAACCACCTAAGATGATCAATCACCCACTAAACCAAATTTGAATAATATATTTGATGTCTTGTTGCTTCCATAACTAATTGAGATCACTTATTCATCTCAAAACCTTCAAACCCTTGTTAAAATCCTTGCACACCCAACTCTCTTTTTATCTTTCCTTCTTCACTTGATTTGGCCTCAAAATATTGCACAAACTCTTGAAAAAACTATTAAACTTGTCATACATGCTCTAAGATCTCAAATAATTCTCATATCTCTCTCTCTCTCTCATCAAATGTATTTAGTGAAGTGCCAACTTCACAAGGAGCACCAACCTATAATTTAGTAGAGTACCAACCCTACAAGGAGCACCAACCCCTAGTTTAGTGAAACAAAAACTCTAGAAGGAGGATAGAACCACCTAAGATGATAAATCACCCACTAAACCAAATTTCAATAATATATTTGATGTCTTGTTACTTCCACAATTGATTGAGACCACTTATTCGGGTCAAACCCTTCAAACCCTTGTTGAAATCCTTGCACACCCATCTCTCTTTTTCTCTTTCCTTCTTCTCACTTATCTTGGCCTCAAAATACTGCACACACTCTTGAAAAAATTATTCAACTTGACATACATGCTCTCTCTCTCTCTCTCTCTCTCTCTCTCTCTCTCTCTCTCTCTCTCTCTCTCTCTCTCTCTCTCTCTCTGGTTTCACTTTGTCCCTCACTTTACTTCACTTTAACTTCACTTCACTTTTATACCTTCCTCTTGATTCAAACATATACAAGGTCATTTTAACCTCATTTGGTTTAACCAATTCAACTTAAAAACATCCACTTTAATCATTAAAACATTCACATATTACCCATATAGGTCGTACATTCCCAAAACCACTCAAATTGCACCAAATAAGCTTAATGCCGCATCACTTGGATGGGCTAAAACCACAAATGCTAAAATCGTGATTATTCAAGCTCACAAATTCTCAATATATGTGTAAAATGACATTAAAAAATCAACTATTGTCATTAATTATGTTGGAACAATCAAAAAATTCATAACACAAGCAAGCAAGCTCGTATCCTTCACTAAATAGTTGTTTCCAACACCCTATCTTAAAATTTGGGCACCGAGACCATACAATAACAAATCAAATATGGAATGTAACAAATCTATGTAATCCTAAGGAATTTTATATCACATCCATAGAGCTTATACCTCTTGAAACATTCATGTTTTCAAACCACAACAACTTTTCTCTTCTCCAAATCAAGTTGCTTGGAAAACAGTTTTTCAAACTCAACTAGTTTGCACCCTTTCTGTCACCTCCAATACCTCCAAATTTGTTTGCTAGGAAAACAATTAATCACTATTCACTTTATAGGTGATATCAAACATCAACTCATCCATATCATAGTTCATTCACTTCATTCTTTTAGCCTAAGAAGATTTTCCCTAAAACCAAATATCTTTCTTCTCTACAAACTGACATATAAGACCCATAAAATAAACTCACCAAAAAAAAAACCTTATACCATTGGAAATAACTATTAATAATATTTCCATAACATATTGGAACTCCTTCCAAATTTAAGTGGAAGGCCTTCAACCCTAACTTTTGACTATCCTAAATAAATAGGGCACACTTTTCATTTTAGAATCATCCTCATGACCTGAAACCACCATGAACATCAATAAAAAATCACATTTTAAATACAATGTCGATTTATTTTTCAACTCCTTTGGAAAACCTTGTCCAAAACTGAACTTTTTCAGAAACATGCCTTTTTGAGTGGGGTCCATTCATCACCACATGCATTACCATACCTTTCTATAAACATGGAGGATTCCTATACATCATTAAAGCATCAAGCTTTCACTATTGATCTATTCTAGGCACTTAGTAGCAATATCTCTCCTACCGTTTTTGAGCTAGGTTTCTAACACACAAAATTTTTTTTACCTTCTTAACATTCATTCATAAAAATGTGACAATGAAATTACCTCATTATTTTTCTAAACCTTCTAAAATAAATTTAGAAACATTCCTAAAATCCACAATGTCCCATGTAAAGCACACAATTCAGGGTGAGCATCAGAATGTGCAATTTGAGTGTGAAATGACCTTCTTCTTGATCTTGTTTCACTCAAACTGACATATCTTACAAAATTCTCATCATGGCATCCTAAAAATTTTACCACAACATCATGAAACATCCTAGTAACATATCCAATCATTATTATATCTCAAAATATTCTCCATATTCTCATCTCATCTCATTTTCATGACTAGCCCTTGGGGTTTTGCATGGTTTAGGATAGGGTTAACTAAAACAACATAACTCATCATAGAAACTCTAAAAAATGTCCTAAGATCCTTAGTACATCATGAAACACATACCTAAATTCATCCATGAGCTCACACGGCTCCACAACTCAACCTCATGCCTCCAAGTACTTAGACCTGGTCTAAATGAACACTTGAATCTTGGTCTTTAACCTATAATTGCACCCTAAAATTCATGTGGGTGCCTAAAAACAACCCAAACATGATCTCCATGACTATACCATACTCCTTAAGCCACCAAGAAACTCAAATCACTAATCTCAATCACCTAGGCTAGCTAGGTCACCTGATAATGTTTGCTATACCAAACCAATCTCATTAAATCAAATCATACAACCATGAACACACCTAAAAATATGTGTCATCATCACACTGAGCATCCTATGACTCTACTCCATCATCATATTTATCATTAATGAGTTTTTACATCAATTAAAATACCTAGAACACAACTTGTCAACACCTTGGAGAACATGTACCTACAAAAGGAAAGGTGTTTTATGCAAGGTGGAAACCATGACATGCAAAAAAAATGATGCTAGAAAAAAACAGTGATAGTAGAAACTAGAGAAACTATTAATAATAACACATGTAGGATAAAATCATAAAAACTTCAATTCATCTAATTACAAATAATGGCATACAAAAGAATTCAAAAGACTTAGAGCCTACAAATATGGGACATCCACGGTGTCATAAGATAATCAATTCCCTTAAGATGACAAACAATAAAAATTAAGGGAACACAAAAGAGACATAGAAACACAAACATGGCACACCTATGGTGTCATAGAACATTCAAGGTACTTAGGCCATAATCAATGAATCAGACAACTAGTAACACACACAACTATCAAGCATGTATAATAGCCAAGAGTGTCAGAATGTGATTAAAAAAAATAAAAGAAATAACAAACAAGAGATGTCAATGTTGTACAAGACACGTGTTAGTCCAATTATTTTGAGAATAAATAAGTAAATAATGTAAGTAATTTATTGTAAATGAGGAAGCACAAAGGAACTATATTAGAATAGTAACACTTACAGAATGCGGAAGCATTGCCCCCTAATCATGAGAATGTAAGGAAACAAGAGTGCTCCTATAAGAATGTATCAATCTGTGTGTCCTACATCCATCTCAATATACCTAGTGAACATGTTTGCAAGGAAATAAATCATGATATACATCAAACCAAAGTGACAAAAAACATTTGTAATGTAAAGTGATAACAATGCAAGTAAGTTGCATATGTCCTAATTTTATATTCTTACAAATATTTGTATGTTTTTGTATTATCTCGATATATATGTATGTTAAAAATATGGGTAACAAGAGATCTTATCCTATGATAACCTCATGAGGGTGTAAATATCATACCACAAAAGATGGAGATTTGGGCCTTAGTGGTAATACAAATGCTAGCGGGATTGTTGTAGTAACATATTCCAAAGAATTTTTAGTAGATGTAGAACTAAGATGCATAGAATGTTACCAATGTAGCAGAATAGAGGAACACGCATGTCAAACACTAGCATGGTATCAATAAGTTATAGTGGTAGTATGTCCACTATAATACCAATGTGAGTTCCTAGGTGAATGAGAATGGTGATAAATAATGAAAGGGATTGTAATCCTATGAGTAATTATAGATTCATGAGATGTAGACTGTGCAATAGAAGGCCAATTGAGATACCTGAGATGATCAAAATCATGAGAGAAAGTATATACAAAAAATGGATTAAGAGAATTCTCAAAATTATAAATAAAGTGAAGGCATATTGGATAAGGGAGTAATGTAGAAGTGATAGGAGCATGAAATACATTATGCACAACCAGAGATCTATCCATAGAATGTGTTATGATCCTAGCGTGTGGGTTCACTAATGCCTTAAGGTTTTTCGTGATCCATAAGATTTTTCATGCTTTGGATGTTCCCTAAATTTCCTTGAACCTATTCCTTATGGAAGAATAGGTCAAGAGATTTATGTTATCTATTCAAACGTGAAAAATGGATATTGTATGCTCCATATATAGTCCATGTAAGAACAAGAGTTTTCATGAATAACTTAGGGTATAGGTGATGCAGTGACTCGGAACATTGCAAATGGAAAATGGGTCATTGTGATGTCAAAAAGTGGAATAGAGAAAAATTATGGATGTATTTTCACTGTCAGTATTCGAAAACCGATAAAATGGTTTGGAACAATGGGGTCTGTTCTTGTTTCATAATGGAACCTGGCCACCATAGAACTCTAAGTAGCTCATCAAGATAAGACCAAGTTGAGCTCATGATTGAGCTAGTAACCATGTTGATGGGTGTGTTGAGATTGAGTTGCAAAGTGAGCTCATGGTGAGCTAACCAACCGAACCAACCATCCACACAACCTAGTGAGTCACATGGTGAGCAAAAAAAGATAAGCGTGACCAAAGCTATGAGTGTAAAAGGTGGGCTCTAGATATATTAAGACCAACATACTTCCTCACCCACCGAATGTGGGATAACCCCAATGACCCGCCATAGTGCAACATGGAAAAAGTGACATCTAGGTGACAACATGGAGGGATGACATGGTAGTAACATCTCAGCGACCAATTCAATGGTGAGGCGGACGTGGAAAGGAAACAAAAATGTATAAACTCAATGACATGACATGGTAGATGCAATACTTAGTGAGATGGGATCTAGTGCAACGACAGGAGAAGAAAAATGTGGGTGAGATTCAAACTGCCAACTCTTCACTTGCAACTCATCCACCTCAACAAACTCAACCAACTGATTCAGTTGATTCCAACCAAGATGATAAGACATTTAAGCTGAAAAAACAAGCCCGAACCCTAGTATATAAGGGGGTCGAGGCCATTCACCAAATCACCACTCAAGTTCATTTCTAAAGCTTAGAGTGAAGAGTGAGGGAGAATTTTTGAAACCTTAAGGAGAATATTTAGGCATTGTATGAGTTATTATTTTTTAACTCATTATTTTGTAAAGGATAATTGAAGCCTTAGGCTTTTCATGCGGAGCTTGGAGTTCAAGAGTGGAGCTAAAGGGATTTTTTCAAGCACTGGTGAATCATTATGGAGTTCTCATTCTTTATGTTGGGATTTATTAATCTAATTTTCTGTTTCTTGGAGGACATGGAGGAGAATATTATTACTCATCTTTACGATGCCAGATATGAATTATATCTATGTAGAGACTAGAGGTCATGTAGTAGAGGGGAAGTCTACAAGAAGGTGTTTTTGACAACTGACACTATCTGACTTAGCTCTGTGTAGAGGTTGGAGGTTGTGCAGTAGAGGGGAAGTCTACGGGAAGTGTAAATTTGGAAAGGAATGCCAAAACATTGAGAAAATTTTCAAGACCAGTCTGGTTTCTTTCGAACCGATTGGCCTTAGAGTTTTGGTGAGTCAGAACATTAAATATAGTATTGTAATTTTCTTTGTACTTACAGTCAGAACTTTATAACGAATCAATTCATCAATTAATGAACCATGAGACATAGGCTATTGTCAAACTCTTTAATCAACTCCTATGCAATGTCAGTTGTTATTTTACATTGCATTTTCTTTGAGTTGATTTTATTTTTGGGGTTATATTTGGCACCAAAATAATTTACCTATAAGGATCCGTTTGTTGAGTTAAATAATTTGACCATTTTATAGATCAAGTTGTTATTAGATTTCGTTTATTGACAATTGATTACTCCATATTTTATAGTTGGTTCATTTGTGATTGAATAGGTATAAGTAAACTATGGGAAATTTTTAAAAAATAAGAGAATCTTAAAGAGCTCGAGATGTTCAACCACCAGATCTAGGAGGAGAAAAATTTCCTGAGATCCAAGTTTCACTCCTTAAAAGAGGATATAGAATGTTTAAAATCTGATTTGCAGACCAAGGATGAGCTCTTGGCATAGTTGTAGCACTAGTTGCATAGTTGTGAACAGAAGGAGTAGTTACCTTCCAAAAATATAGAGACCATGATGGAAGAATGCATTGTAAGTTCACACTGCAACACTTCTTCTACCAAATCAGTTCCAAATGTAGTTTTTGGGGATTTTGAGAAACACACCAAAGATATCAGCTCAAAACTATTATTCAAAATGGATTTTGATTTAAGAGGTCTTAGAAAGAATAGCCAAGGCATTGTTAACCCAGTACAAGTCAATGATTTTCCTTGTTATGCAGGTTTGGGTTACACTAGTGAGAAAATGGAAATAGGATATAATTCTAAATCCACTGAAGGAAGACAAGCATCCAACAACAAATTGATTACACCACTAGCACAAAATAATGACTCCATGTAGAGGAACAAGTCATCATAGTGGATGAAAAAAGGTGTACATGAACAACAATAAGAGGTAATGAAATTCCACCTCCTCATTCTTACACTCAACATAGCACGAGAAGGAATTGTGTAAATTATGAAACTTCTAATCCTCTCTTTCAGTATGAGAACTATGGCTATGATATACAAAAAATGTGGCATGCTTTTCCTTGCAATTCTACTAGTAAATTAACCATTTCTTTACCATTTTTTGGAAAAGAAGGACATTGTTGAATAATTTGATGCCTTTCATCAAAAATAAGGTAGATTCTGAAGACGAATCTTGTTATTTAAAGGTAAGAAATGGAAAAAGTGATTTCTTATCTAAACAGGAGGACAAGACAAACGCCTGCACTCATTGTCACATAAGTGGACACAATGTTGAGAGATTATGGAAACTCCATCCAAAAATCCATCTGAGAAATGGTAAGAAGAAGTTGGATGATGAGGTAAATTCACCAACCAAGAATGAGACAAACTTGGATCTATCTACACATTTACCGCAAATGAGTACATTTTATTTTGATATGGACAATGAAAAATCATTTGTTTTGGATAGATTTGTATAACATTGTTGATGATTGATGATAACATGTTATGATTCAAATATTTTGGTAATGGGATTCTTATTGAATGATGAAATTAATTTAACGGTAACCTGTGTGTTATCTTTGAATTCTTAGAGTACTAGATGAGGATATTATCATGATAGGTTTATCATGCTAGTATTTTCTCACATTTCAAGTAACTCCATTATGAAAATAGTGTATGCAGATGAAGTAGTTATGAAATTGCATCTATTGATAGAATGCAGGCTAAGGCCCATACATGGGAAACATGTTTGTAGATCAGGAAGTTCACCATTAGGGAATAAAAAACTAGTGCAGAAAAATTCATTGGTAGATCACCAAATTAGTTAGATTGGTCTCCTTATCATGGAGATGTCTTTTTCAAACTAATCATTTTGTGTGATGTTGTGCTTGTAGTGAGTTAAAAAATTTATACATGAAAGGAATGACATAACTTGTTTAATTTTTAGTAACAGTTTCAGAGGACGTAAAGTCTACTATGAATATCTCTATGAGGTAATGTACAGTAACACTTCTAGTACCAGGAAAATGAATGTTTCAATTTTTTGTGGAACAAAATCCTTTTCAACAGGTAGCTATGATCCAGAGGATTTTTCATGATTCATATGTTCCCTAAATTTCCCCAAACCTATTCCTTATAGAAGAACAAGTCAAGATATTTTTGTCACCTATTTGAATGTAAAAAATGGACACCATATGCTCCAAATACAGCCCACGCAAGAACAAGAGTTTACATGACGAAGCCATGGTATAGGTGACACAGCGAATGGGAACATTGCAAATGGAAAATAGGTCTTCATGACATCGACAAGTGGCACAGAGAAAAAATATGGATGAGTTTTCACCACCGATATTCGACAACTGATAAAAGGGTTTGCAATAGTGGGGTCTACTCTTGTTTCAGAAGGGGACCCAACCACCATAGAACTCTAAGTATCTCATCAAACTAAGACCAAGTTGAGATCGTGATCGAGCTAGAATCGAGTTGATGGGCGAGTTGAGGTTGAATTTTAGAGTGATCTCATGGTGAGCTAACCAACCAACTCAACCATCCATACAACACGATGAGTCACATGATGAGAAAAATGGGATAAGTTTGACCAAAGCCATGGGTGAAAAATTTGGGCTCAAGATATATTAATCCCAATGGACTTTCTCACCCACCAAATGTGGGATAAACCCCAATGACCCACCATAATGCAACACAAAACAAGAAACATTTTTGTGAAAATGTAGAGGGGTGACCTGGTAACAACATCTTGGTGACTGATTCAATGGTGTTGGGAATGTGGCGAGGCAGCACAAATGTGGTAGATCAATGACATGCCAAGGTGGATGCAGGAATCAGTGAGATGGGAGCTCATGTAATGGAAAGATATTAAAATACAAGTGGGAGTCAAAATTCCAACCCATCGTTTGAAACTCATTTGCCTTAACCAACTTTGTCAATTGATTTGGTCGATCCAATCAAGATGATAAGGCAATTAAGATGAAAAAATGGGCCCGACCATAGTATATATAGGGGTCGAGGCCAATCACTAAAGAACTACTCAAGATTATTCCTAAAGCTTAGAGTGAACAATGAGGGAGAGTTTTGGAAACCTTACAGAGAACATTAAGGAATTTAAAACCTTATTAAAGGCATTGTATGAGTTATTATTTTTTAACTCATTATTTTGTAAAGGCTAATTGAAGCTTTAGTCTTCTCATGTGTAGCCCAAAGTTCAGGATTGGAGCCAAAGGGATTTTTTCAAGCACTCAAAAATTATTACGAAGATCTGGTTCTTTATTTTGGGCATTATTCATCCAAGTTCATTTTACTTAGAGGCTGTAGAGGAGAATCATGTTGCTAATCTCATTAATGACACCGGATATGACTTAGCTCTATGTAGAGACTGGAGGTCTTGCAATAGAGGAGCATTCTACTAGAGGGTGTTTTCTACAAATGAAACTATCTAACTTAAATTTACGTAGAGGTTGGATGTCATGCAATAGAGGGGAATTCTACAAGAAGTGTAAATCAAGAAAGCAATACTGGAACATTGAGCAGCTTTCCAAGAACAATCTAGGTTATGTAGAATTGATTGACACTAGAGTTAGGGTGAGCTGAAATATTCGTTATATTATTATAAGTTTGTTTGTACTTACATTTAGAAATCTATAATGAATTGGTTCGTTAATTAATGAACCTGGAGACATAGGCTTTTTCCAAACTCCATTATCAACTCCTATGAAATTTCAATTATTCTCTTGCATCGCATTTTATTTAAGTTGATTTTATTTTGGTTTTATATTAAGCATCAAAATAATTTACCTATAAGGATCCATTGGTTGAGTGAAAATTATTGACCAGTTTATGGATCATTTTGTGTAACCATTCGTTACAATTGGTATCATAACAACCACCTAGGTCTGATTCCCAGTACGGGTGGCTACGCCAACATTATAATGTTCACCTGGGGCTCATATAAGGTTGGTGTGGTCCCAGTATATGGGCATAAATCTATCCTGGGGACTTGGCTATGGAGCATGGTGGGATGTTATGGTCTTGGTATGTGGATTCACTAACACCTTGATTTTTTAGTGTAATGGTTCATTACATTTGGTATTAGATTCACATCCTATGTTTGAATCCCATTCAGTTGGTTACACCATGTATTCAGGGCTTGTGTGGTGCCTAAACGTTAGTGCATCAAGGCTCACATGTATGGGAGTGTGCGTGCAAACCCAGCCTGAGGTTGGGATCTGTGGAAAGTGTGGTGGTATTTTATTATCTCTGCATATGATGATCATAAAAAGCCCTTCATCTACATCCTTATGTAGTGTCTCTTCCTATTATAGAATTCATCCCTCCCATAAGTAGCATTGACCCTTAGTTGATCAAGAGATACAAGGTTATTCCATGCAAGGTAAAGTAGATGATAAGTGGGTTGAAAATACTCTCTAGAAAGGAAAGGCATCACTACCATATTCTCTCCCTATTCAAGTATTTTATTGCCATTGTTTTTAAAGTAAAGATAACAAAGGAAGAGATTGAAAAATAAAATACTCATTAGGATAGTGTCTTCCCACTTGTGTCTGAAATGATTTTCCTTGATTTCCACAGTCTCATGAGTGGGAATTTTTTCACATTTGATGTTGATAACTTATCCCCAGTTTGGACCCACACATTGAATGTAATACATGACATGATAAACAATGTTATCTAAAAACTTAAATCTTGTGGACAACATACCATTAATATTTTAGATGATGTTAGTAACTGTGTACAGAAGCTTAGATCACTTTCACTCACTAAAAATTCACCTTTAGAAGGACTCATTAGTTATTTCTAATATTGGGTTAAGAAGGAGGCAAGTGATCTTTTTCCTTCAATGAGGATACTTTAGAGACCCTTGCAAACATCAAATGCTCAATATCGAACACTACGAGAGTCATAAGGTGTCATTGAATCATTGCAATACTATCAATAATTTTCCTAAGACATGGATCAAAGTTTTGATCTATTTTCATGTTCTAGAGGAAGAAAAGGTGGCACCTTCAGTAGCCCTTTTTAGTAAAGAACTCAAAGGAAAGGATCTCATTCTAGGGGTATTTCTAAAAAGTTCATCAAGGGCCAATTCTTCATCAATAAAGGCTTTGTCTTCATCAAATTTATCAACCCTCCTCTCTCTCTCTCTCTCTATTCTTTCTTCTCTCTCTATATTATAATTATTTATTATGAATGTACTTTTTCACTATTTTTTCTTATTCACTTAAGTGACCTTTAATTTGATATTGTAAGAGTTATTTTTCATTTATAAGAAAAATCCTCACTTTTATTCCCTGATGAATATGAAAGGTCATAAGTGACGAGGAAAGGTGAAAAGTCATGTGGGGGATGAAGAGACATTTATAATGTTATAAATTTGAATGGCTTCTCCATTCCAAGAGGTGGGTAATTGTTTATTGTTGTAATTGTTTGGGATTTGTATCACTACTACTGCAAGAAATAAAGCTACATTTATTCTATTCCCTCTCGTCTATGTTTCATCTACTTCTTTCATAATCAAATTTGTAAGCATTGTAATCTTGCATAACTAAGGAAGAAATTTGTGTCTTTGATTAATGAATTCATAGAAATTTGTATCTACATTTTTTTAGTCTTACTATTAATTACATGGTTGAATTCTTATAATTGAATGTGGACCTACTCTAACTAATATATGTGAATGTTGTATGTTTACTCATAGCATTAACTCTATCTCCCTATTTCTCATACTCTTCTTTACCTATCCTCAATGAAAATTCCTCCCTTGTATATTTTAAAAGCACTTTGCCACATGTTTAGTGGAGTATTCCTATGTGATCCTCGACCTAACAACCACCCTGTAGTCTTAGTTAGTTTACATTCAATAATGGGAGCCTCCCCATACCAAAAAAAGAAGGGCTTAGTCCCTTGACCTTTGGTGAAAAATAATTATCTACATTGCGAACATTATTTCACCAACACATGGAAATACATCTCATTAAAATTATCCTACTTAAATAATTATAACTTCTTCCTTTTAGGCTAAGTCAACATTCTTGTTTTCGTTTATCATATTTATAACTCAACCAAGGAACTTTACATTATATGAACTTATTAGAAATCTACCACTTTCAAACTCAGCGCATTCATGTCACTGATATTCTATTTGCAGCTACACTTTCATTTTTCATATTTTATTCAAATGGATTATAGGTTTGATTCCTATCATTCCAATATTTCAAGAACATTTTGAAATTCTAATTTTTATTTAGAAAGTAGGTATACATGGTTGTTTTACTAAACCTACATTTTTTTTTATTTTCTTCCCTTCACCCTATTTTTAGGATATCTTCACACACTTCCCCTTAACTAAATATTTATCAATTTATAAAGTGTGAGAATGTTGTGTTTGTTCTTGGAATGTTTCAAGGTTCCTATTATTCCCACTAAATTATCACGCTTATCATCTTGTTTATTGAATATTTATTGACACCCAATCAACCGTGAAGACAAAGTGTTGTGATCATCTACTACTCTTACACCTTGAATATTTTATGTAGCCTTATTATAATGCAACCAACTCTACTTATTCCCCTTTAAATCAGGAAAAACATCCTAATTTCATTTCTCGTTTTTGTAAATGAATAAAAGCTCATCTTACCAAGTCAAAAAGGATACAAGAAAGAAGAATTTGACTACATGAAGTATCAAATAAGTGTTAATTGCATTACCATGATTATGCCACCTTCCACATGGTGCCTCTAACTTGTTGGGATTTTCAAAATAGGGAAATTTAATAGTTGGAAAATGTTGTGTGCAACTTGGAGAGTTGTGAAAAAACATAATTCTTTAAATCAATAAGACTTTCAAAACTTTCTAGTAGTTTCATATTCCTACAACTATTTTATAAAATTTTGGTACAAATTTAGGCATAGATGACATATTTTAGAGTGATGGATCATTAAATAGGGAGCATGAGTACTTCATTATTATCCTTTACACTTCTCATATATAGATACAAGAACAATATTTGGTGTAATGGGCCTTCTCCTCCTTTGCATTATTTTAAAAATTACATAGTCAAACACTATCGTACAAAACATATTGGTTCATGGTATATCCATTCCTTTTCAAATGTGTGGTTTATTTACAAACTTGGGCCTAGATCAATATACAATAGTGTGGTCCATGGGGTTATGTAAGGTATTAAAGTGGATAAGTTCTTTGTAGGATGTCCTTCCTCTCCTCTTTCAAATTTATGGGGGAAGATATCAAGGTTAGTAAAAAATTAGACACAGTTCTTCTCTCTTAATGGGGTGATTCAGTTCCTCTCTCTATCCTCTTCATTTTTTGGTTGTATTTACTCAACACTCTAGTTTCTCCTTTGACACAATCAGGGACCTAGAACCCTCAATCTCTCAGCTTTTCAAAAACTCCCAGCCTCTAAAGTATAAAAAGAATTAGATCTCCTCCCTCCATAAAATGAACACATGTATTCCTACCATGTTTTGCATATTTTTCCTTTATGAAATGAAATTTAAATTTTACAAAAGTTATATAATGTATTTACATTTTATTTAAATTTAATTTTATGTTGTAAACATTAAATATACTTTATTTTGAAATTTTTACCATGAAGCATGACAATATTAGCACATTAGAATATAACTATCAAGTGAATACAAAGTGTGTATGCACACCCAGGTATTTTTTTCCTTTAAGAATTCAATTTTCAGCAACACACTTAAATGGAGGAATGTAGACACTCAAATTTGGAAACTTATCTTTTGGATATGAAAAGTTTGGCTATGTTCTCTTGTTAAGATAAATAATAATATTCTAAACTCAATCAACACATATTTTTATCATCTTCACATTCTTATATGTCATTCATTCAAGAAATATTAATTAACCAAAGAAGTAAATCACCTCCAAGAACATGTTTAGAAATTATGATTTTACATCACTACATGCCTAGGAAAAAACATATACGTTGTTCCATGGTGCACTACAGTCTCAACTGACTTGTATGACATTGTGCCTTTTCATCTTGTGACTCTATTTCTAATTTGAATATCTTGAGTGTTGCATTTCATCTTCCTAGGTTTAAAATTAGTATGACATTTCACATATGGAATACTATATGATAAATTCAATATAACTTTACAAGTCACCAAACACTTCCATAAGATCTTGTTATCAGCCAATTTTGACTTCACAAAATTAATAAAATAAAATAAAAAATAAAAATAGAAATTTGAAATTTTTCAAAAGTGTTAGTTTGCATGGTTCATCTCCTCTCATCGCGATCGTCTCATTTTTGTGGATCGTTCCAGTCTTCATTTCATCCATTTCGGGCAAGAACTCCTCCCACTAGGTCTCAAACTGCGTTAAATATTAATTAATTAATAATTAATTAATTAATTACTCTTTGTTTGATAAAATTAATTTTTAATAACTTTGGAGTATTTAATTAAATAAATATTAATTAAAATTCATTGAACAAGTTTTATTTTATTGTCGGGAAAAAATAAGCTTCCGCTTCCCATTGTCGGGATGCCAAATTGGCTTCTTGGGCTCGGATTTCCCCTTTCCTAGAAAAATTTGTTTGAAATCCCCGCTTGTGGAGATTTCTTCCCCCGATTGCCAAATTAATAAATTGGACAAACGGGCAAAAAAAATCTCCCGGTTTCCCACATGGGGAAATAAAATGGGGATTGCCAACCCACCTTGCCATTTCCATTGGCAATTGGTCGTTGCTTTCCCCATTTCCCCCTGGCAATTAATTCTACTACCTGGAAAGAAGGAAAGTTGGATTAATCCTCATAAATTCCCCCTGTCAAACTCATTGGAAAGAGTCATGCGAAGCTTTCCAAATTACTTTAATATTTTTATCACATACCTCAAAACAATACTAGTATGTGAACGCCATTGTGAAGGAGAAATACAAGGAAGGACAGTCCAAGCAAAGGCCATAGCAAAGGATAAAAGCAATCCCAAACAGTCCCAGCCAAGGTAAAGCAAAGCATAACCCATGCATGAGGAAAGGAGAAGTTGTTCAGGCATGAAAAGATCACACATTGGCAAAGGAGGACAGTCAAAGTAAATCTCCACGCATTGGGAGAATACAGCTGAGAGTTGGGGAATAATGAAAAATAAAAGAAATAGTGTCAAAACTAATCTCCACGCAGCCAAGAAAAGGAAAGGGAGGATCCCACACATTCATTAGAAGCACAGGCAACGTGGTGAAAGAATAGATAAGACAACAAATAAAATCCACGCATTACTTTGACCAATGGTTCATGCTATTGAAGAAATAAGAAAACCCACGTAGCAAAGGAAGATTTAAATGCAAGTAGTTAGAAAAAGGACAAAGAATATTTCCAAAAAAAAGACAGTAACAAATACAAGGAATTTTCCAACGCATTTTGAAGGAGGAAAGCAAATTTATAAAGTTTACAAGCTTCCAACATAGGGGAGAAAAGAAGCAAGCTTCACATTGCTTATCCAAATCAAGTATTCCAAACAGCCAAGAAAAAACCATTCATTGTTTGCATGCATGGGAGAACAAAGTTTTCAAAAAGGCAGTAAAAGAAATCCCACGCATTTGCTTTGTTGAGCAAGCCACGTGGGAGGAGGAACAAGGCGAGGAGCCCACAAATTCAAGTCAAAAATATCAAAATTAACGTGGAACAATTTCCAACCCTTGAAATGAAGAATTTAAAAGAGTTTTTCATAAGTCACACTAGCTGTTAAAAGAAGATAGAAGGAAATAGTCAGTGTGGAGAGTAATGTAGAAGATCAAGCACCAATGAAAGAGTAAAGAAAGTTTTCATGCCAAGTGAAATGAAGCTCCAATGTTCATGCATGGAGGAAACACAATTTCCAAGGAACCCAAGTGCAGGAGCTCTCAAGGAAGTTCAAATAATCCAAAAATTTGAATCCAATCCTTTTCGCGGATTCATTAAAAGAAAAAGCAGAATTTAATTTTAAAAAATCATTTTCATAACACAATTACAAGAAGAGAAGTATGTGCGTGAGACTATTCAAAAACATCACGCATTCAAACATTACCGATGTATATCGGCAAAAAAAAAAATGAATTTAATAAAGAAAACAATAGATGCGGAAAGAACGTGCCGCGGGTTAGTATCTGTTGAAGTAATCAACTTTGGAGCTCAATATCTCGAAGTCACGGATGATCGTCAGGAAGAAAGGTTTGGTTCGTTGAATTCTCCCATCTTCATATACTCATTTTCCAAATTTCAAATGTGCAACACCTCATTTGATATTTTTCACGAACCCAAGAAAAACCCAGTTTGCTCGATTTTGCCGCGCGCACAGTTTCAGCTTGGCAGAAGGCCTACTTTGAGAATTTATATCTCAAGCCAGATGATCGTCAAGAGAAACGGTTTGGTTCATTGAATTATTCCCACATTCATGTACTTCTTTGCAAAAATTAAAATGTACAACAGTTCGTTTGATATTTTTCACGGAGTCAAATAAAATGCAGTTTGCATGATTTCGCTGCGCGCGTAGTTTTCAGCCTGTCAAGGTGACTCACTTTGAGAGTTGATATTTTGACTCAGATGATCTTCAAGAGAAATTAATTGTTTTATTCAATTATCCTCACCTTCATCTCCCTTGCCAAGTTGTAGATGCTTCATTTGATATTTTTCCCAGGCTAAAACCCTTTTTTAAAGTTTTACACTTACATTTTCCTAGCAGTTTCAGAAGAGTCAACTTTGACCTTTAATATTTGACTGAAGAATTTGATTGGAAAAAAACCTTTGACACACAAATAATATACCCCCTCATCCAGTGAGAATTTCTTAGGCAAGATTTACTATTTTTCCATTTTTCAGAGGTGATTTGTGCAGTTTTGTAAGATGAAAGTAATAGCCTGAAATCACGCTTCTGTCACAATCATGTCATCTTCAAACAAAATGATGTTGCGGTATAAGTTCCAGGGCATTCTAATCACCTCGACGCTCCATTCAGAGTATGAGAACATCATCGATACTAACTTGGGACACGTCAACATAGGTCGATTCTGCGATCGCATATCAACCGAAGGCGAGTCACAATTTTCCTGACGTTTGTTCTGAATTGGTCATCACTTGCATGGATGCACCACAAAACCTGCATAGTGTGGTGATTCAACTCCAACGGCTCCAAAGCATAAGCAACCTCTAACTTCCTCATTATGTGGTATAAGTCGTAGCTATTGGCATTGGTCTCTTCGGAGTCAAAAGTCATTGTTATCGGCAGAGATCGATAATGGGAGAATCTTGTCTACATCAATTGTTTTCACTTGATCATTGTATGGATCTATTCATCGACAAACCAAGACCAATGATAAGTATAATTGTGTGGATCATCAAGCAAGGCCACATCATTCAAGTGTGTCCCTGTCAGCTCTCAGTTAGCAGTGTGCACAATACTTCATCGACCAGTCTTAAAGTTGGAGTGTTCTCAAATTGGACGATCGTGAGCGAATCAGAATGCCAACACTTCGGGATGGTGATAAAGACAAAATACATAACTCCAGGAAGTGAATTGCAATTTTGGCTCTTGGAAGATCTTCTCAATGGTGAAAGATCAAAAGTTGGATTCTGACAAGCCAAGGTGGCGTAACGACTACAGTCTCACGACAAATGAATAATTCACCATGGAAAGGTATTCAGAGCATGTGGAGAATTGTGTGTAATTTTGAATGTGAATACGAATGAAGATGAACTTTCTCACACCAGGATGTTGCTCAAACGGAGGGGTGGATGAATTGCTCAAGTTTCAAGCTCGGCTCTCTTGTCATCTGGAGGATTGCAGAGCACGGTCAATGAGTTCATTCCCGTACGATCGGGATAGGCAGACTCTTGGCCCAATGGATAAGGCACTGATCCTAGGTGTTTTGATCTAGGTGGCGCATTGCTGACTAGGATGTCTATGTGTGCATCCAAGTCATTTAAGTGGGGTCCACATGTACCCATTTCTTTTATTTATGTATTTTTCCTTAAATGACTTTTTAACTTAAGTGGTTTCTATTTTTAGTCACTTTTTAATAAAGTTGGTTGAAAAATTCAAAAGTCACTTAAGTGCCCTATTTAATGTGCATTTAAAACCCTAACTACTTTGTAACCAACTTTTGGGTTATAAAAGGAAGTCAGGGGCTCATTTGTAAGGGTGACTTTGAGAGAGGAGAAGAAAATAATTTTGTATGCAAGCTTTACTTCAAAGAAAGAAACTTTGTGTTCTTTTGAGAAGACATTTTGGAGTTAATGAAATATGAACTTTGTGTCCCATTCATTGTCTCTTATAGCATTTGATGTTCTTATGTTCATTAGATGTTAGTGTTTGAATCTTGCATGCAAATATTGTCTTTGATCTTATTGTCAACGTTATTAATCTGTTGTTCTAGTTCACAGTGATCAAGCTCTGATTATCTACTTGCTCATGTGTGTTCCCTTTTACACATTCTTGTTTAGATAACTCAAACTCCATTTTATTTGTGTTAGTTATTCATCTTTCCTCTTCGTGCAATATTAGGCTCTGTTTTTACCTAACTCTTGCATGTTCTTTCAACTCATTCCATTCCACTCCTTTCCTTCATTCCATTCCATCTCCCTCATTCACTTTTTCTTTCCATTGATGTTCCAAAACACCCCCCACATACAATTTTGAATGTACAGATGTAAATACAGTTTTGGTTTTCAATAAAGGCAGCCTCACCTTCATTGAGGAGGGACTTTGTTCCCACACTGTTGCATGTCATTTGCATGCATGTGCAAATCCATATGCTAACAGTTTTTTTGGTGACTCTACTTGGGATTCAGAGGAATCGTTAACCAGTGCTTGGTTAAATCTTTATGACTATCCCCTCTGCACAAGCTCCAATTCTTCAACCGAACCTTGTGCCCGATGAATATTTTCAAGGAGACATTACTGCCAACCTTCAAACAGTAGCTTGGGAAAACCATGAAAGCTTGCAGCAATTTTTGGCTGTTGATAGAGCCATTGACAGAGAAATCTACATTGAAGACCTTAGAAGAAGAGCACCCGCACTTGTGGCCAGAAGACCTCCTGGACACGTGTTGATCGTTGTTCACCGACGCGGTCCTCTTCCACCAAGGTAATAATTTGTATGACTATTACAGGTAACCCACCTATCTTGCAACCAAATCTTGTTTTTGCAGATACTCAAGAAGATATATCATCAGATTTGAGGCAAGCTATTTGGGAAAAGCGCATGAATAACTATCATTTTCATCTCCGCATCAGTACTAGATAATGAAGAAGAGAAATCTGTGAGAGTTGCTAGAGTTATTCAGGTGCAAATAGCTCAAGAAAGAGAGTGAAGAGAAAAGGCTAGAGCTGATCAGAACATGCCAGTGATCCCTTCACAATAAAGATTTCAAACTAGAAGGAAAGAGGTTTATGCGAGGAGAAAAAGCTAAAGGTCGATCTGATCCCATTTTTGACTTTCAAGGAAAGTTTGGTTTCAAGTTATCTCCTCCAAAGAAGAACACACCTCGTAGATCTGCAAGCCTTGCATCAAGTCCTGAAAGAGCAAGCAAGGAAGGAATCACTACCAGTCAAGCACTTGTCCTTGCTCACGTTGTTTTACCTTCGCATACCACCTTTCCCAAAATGGCAGTCAACGTACCATGGGGAAATGCCATAGGCCCATTGGCCTTACCAGCTCGACATGACCTCCCAAGAGGATCGAGGAAGATTCTTCCCAAGTTCGATGGAGATGGGAAGACATCACCAGATGACCATATTTCTGCCTTCTTCGCTGCATGTGTTGTTTTTTCAGTAGAATATGAAGATGTTTCTATTCACCTCTTCGTTGAAACATTGCATGATGTTGCTGCAGATTGGTTTCATCATCTGCCAAATGGATGCATTACAAATTGGAATGATATGAAAACTAAGTTTGAAGATCGATTCAAGATGGTAGAAGATGAACATGCTCTTCTTGCCCAACTATCTCAGGTGAAGAAAGAGCCAACAGAACCCATGAGGAATTTCGTGGCTAAATTCAACAAAATGGTGAATAAAGTTCCTGTTGGGATTCACCTGAATCCTGATGGACAAAAATGTTTCTTTATTAATGCACAACAACCAGAAGTGTGCTATCAGCTGAGAAGGGCTAGAGTGGCTACTTTGGAACTTTCTCAATCCTTGGCCATAGAAATTGAGGATGACTTAATCATGGCAGGAAAATTCAAGAAAACTTCCCTCAAGGGAAAGAGTCAAGAAACCCCCAATGCTTCAGAAGCTATACTTACTAAGTTAGCTAATGATGTGCTAGCTTTGAAAAAGCAAGTTGCTCAGAGTAGTAAACCCTCTCCTTACAAAGACATTCCAAGGAAAGGCTACATTCCCAACAAAGCCAGGATTACAGGTCCTCCGACGAGGCTTGCTATTGAAGCAAGCTCCCACAACTAACTCAAAATGTGATGTCATTGAAGAAAGCGACGATGAAGTTGAAGTCATCGAGGTTGATGAGGAAGAGCCAGATTCTAGAACATCTGAACCTGAAGTTGAAGATCCTGAGGGAGAAAGTAATAATCATTTCTTCGAGTACCGTTCAGAAGAAGAAGATGAATACGAAGAAATTATAGAAGATATGAATAGTCAGTCTTTCGTTGTCTTCACACGCTCTCAGAAAAAGGAGAAAAATACCACTAAGGTGGGAGATAAAGAGGTTTCCAAGGAAGTTCCTAAAGAATCCAAAATTAAAGAAGCTTCCAAAGAATCAAAGATAGCTGAGACTCCTAAGGTCAAAACTATCTTAAAGAAAGGAGAACCTTTGCTGAGTCAATCCATAGATAAATCAGCTACGAAGAAAGTTTCTTCTTCTACATCAGTATCAACCAAGCCCGAAGCAAAGGTCAAAAGTGTGCCATCATCAAGTTCGAAAGAACTAGTATCTGAGACATCAAGTATGATTACTTTTCCCAAATTTGATATCATTGATCATATCAATAAAACAAAAATTTCCATGTCACAGGCAGAGTACTTGAAGTCCAATAAGGATCAACTCGAGAAATTGGTCCAGTTTATCAAAGGTGACTCTACTGTTCATTCCTCCAAAGGAATTCTAAAAACTCCCAAAGATGGGAAAACTCAAAATATTGTGGCGGCCACTACACCTTCAAATGAAAAGATTGAACCTTTCTTTGTGTCCTTTCTAATCAACAGATGCAAATTAAGTAATTGCATTATAGACTCTAGAGCCTCGGATAATGTGATGCCGAAAAAAGTAGCACATGCTCTTGGTTTGACTTGTATGAGAACATTTGGATCATGTTACTCCATGGAAACCAAGCAAGTTCCTCTGATCGAGCAGATTAAAGATGCCCAAATGGTTTTAGCCCAATTCCCTCAAAAGCGAGTTAAGGTAACTATTTTAGTTGCTGACATTCCCGCTTCGTATGGTATGTTGTTGAGCAGGAAATTTTGTAGAGATCTAGGTGGAGAGATTCAAATGGATTGGTCTCATGCCATGATCCCTATCAATGGAGAAATGAAGAAGCTAATGCCAGAAGCTCAGGCAAAGTTCACGGTAACTAAAACCGAAGATCCTCACACATAGATCCTTTTCCAAGGCTCAAGTATGGGTAATTATATGATGACTGTAGAAATTCATACCCCTGAGATCACTTGCCAAGATTCCAATGAGATCTGGACTCTTGAGTTCGATGGAAGTTGTTGCTCGACAGGTTCTGGCGCAGGAGTGGTGCTCATATCTCCAAATGGTAAAATATTTCCTTTTTCCTACAAACTTGAATTTTCAAATACTAACAACACTGCAGAATACGAGGCATTAATCCTTGGCCTCCAAGTTGCAGAGGAGAAAGGGATCAAAAATTTGGAAGTCTTTGGAGATGCAGAATTGATCGTGAAACAAGTAAGAAATCAGTTCCAAGTAAAGAATGATCATTTGAGACACTACAGAAATAAAGTGTGGGACGCGATAGAAGTCTTCGATGCTTTTTCCATAAAATTTGTCCCTCGTGAAAAGAATGACAAAGTAGATTCTCTAGCAGTCTCAGCTTCATTAATGATTCCTCATTCAGAGTTTGATCAAGTCAAATACACCATTGAAATGGTTTTTAGGCCAAGTGTTCCTGACAATGCAGAAAATTGGCAAGTATTCAATGATGATCAACAAATTATTGCCTTCTTGGAAAAAAGGGATAATTTTGAACAATTGTACTTTGAAGGAAGTGATTCTGCATTTCACGAATCGACTACCTCACCCATTCAAGAAGGAGTTGAGAATGAAGATCCTGGTGATGGCATCATTCAACTCAAAGGAAATAAAATTCCCAAAGGATTGGTTTCACTTGAAGAACTTTTTGATAAACATGATAGGTTTATCAAAGAGAAAGAGCAGGCAAGACCTGTGAATTCTGCTGACTATGAGCAAGTTAACATTGGTACCAAGGATAAACCTCACCTGGTCAACATCGGTAAGTGTTGCTCACCTGAGGAGCGCAAGAAATTCATAAGCCTCCTTACCAAATATTCTGACATTTTGGCTTACTCATATGAAGACTTGAAGTCTTTCCAACCTAGGGAAATGGAGCATGCCATACCCTTGAAGCCTGGTGCAGTTCCTTTCAGGAAAAAGCAAAGACAATATAATCCCAAGATTGCAGGGACAATATTTCATGAAGTTCAAAAGATGTTAGATGCACGGATAGTGTTTCCTATTCAACATTCGACCTGGATAGCTAATATTGTACCGGTTCGCAAGAAAAATGGAGAAATTAGGATTTGCGTGGATTTCTGCAATCTTAATCAAGCTTCCTTGAAAGGATAACTACCCACTGCCAGTCATGGACCATATTCTACAGGCAGTAACTGGATCGGAAATGCTATCCATGCTAGATGGTTTCTCTGGTTATAATCAGATTGAAGTGGCTAGAGAAGATCAACATAAAACCATGTTCACCACCCCCTGGGGTACGTTCACATATAGAAGAATGCCTTTTGGTTTGATCAATGTCGGCGCTAATTTTCAAAGGGCTATGGATATGGCATTCGCAGATTATAAAGACAAGATCATCGTGATATACCTAGATGACTTGACAGTGTTCTCAAAGAAGCGAGAAGATCACCTAAGAGATTTAGAGAAAATATTGCAAAGGTGTAGACTTCATAAGATTTCTCTGAATCCAAAAAAGTTTGTGTTCAGAGTTATGGAAGGGAAACTCCTAGGTCATATTGTTTCTAAGGAAGGAACTAAGATTGATCCTGAGCATGTTCAAGCTATCAAGAATCTTTCCTTGCCTACAAGTAAGCCTGGAGTCCACTCATTCTTTGGGAAGGTGAACTTTTTGAGAAGGTTCGTGCCAGATTTTGCCGAGCTGACTAAAGAAATCACTGATATGATGAAAGGAAAAGAATCCTTCAAATGGTCAAAGGAAGGTAGAGAGGCATTTGAAAAATCAAGGGTGCTATTGCAAAAGCCCCTACATTGGTGTGTCCTGATTTTAAAAAGGATTTCATAATCTATTGTTATGCTTCACTACACACAATCTCTGCCATCCTGACTCAACACAATCAAGAGGGAATCAAATCTCCTATTACATTCATGAGTTATGGATTCAAGAAACATGAACTTAATTACACTCCCCTTGAGAGGCATGCGTACGCGGTGGTGAGAGCCTTGAAACACTTCAGGTACTATGTGTTGAATTCTCATACCAAAGTCTTAGTTCCAAACACCGCAGTTAAATCGATGCTGACACAACAAGAACCAGGATCTAAAAGAGGTAATTGGGTCTCCAAGATCCAGGAATATGATTTGGATATCAAGCCTACCAAGTTGGTTTGAGGAAGAGGACTCTGCCAACTCATCGCAGAGAATGAACCACGAGATGACTCTAAAGAAGAACCAGTTGAGGAAAATTTACCACTAGTAGTTTTTGTCAGTACCACAGACGAATGGTATTCTGATATAGCCTACTTTCTCACATATGGTGAGTGTCCAGAGAATCTGATAGCTAAGGAAAAACAAGCTATCAAACTAAGAGCTGTCAGGTACGTCATTTGGGACAACACTTTGTTCAAGAAAGGAATTGATGGCATGTTCCTCAGATGTGTTGATAAAGAGCAACAACCTAGGTTGTTGGAAGCTTTTCACAATCATGCTTGTGGTGGTCATTTCTCTAGCCCAGTGAATGGCTCATAAAATTTTGTGAGCACATTATTACTGGCCCACTATGTTTTCCGATGCTCAGAAATGGGTGACAAAATGCGAAGCTTGTCAGCAATTTGTTGGAAGACCAAAATTGACAGCTTTGCCTTTGAAGCCAGTTGTCATTGAAGAACCCTTTCAACAATGGGGTTTAGATTTCATCGGGGTTTTGAATCCTAATTCTAGTGCTGGTCATACTCACGTGCTCACCGCAACTGACTACTTTACAAAGTGGGTAGAAGCTATACCAGTGAAACAAACATCTACTGCGGTAATCTGTGACTTCATCAAAGAAAATATATTGGTTCGTTATGGAATTCCACACAAGATCGTGACGGACAATGCCTCAAATTTTTCTTCTGCAGAGATGATAGGTTTTTGTTATGGGTATGGATATCTTTATCTCATTCGTTAGATTACTACCCTCAGGGAAACAGTCAAGTAGAATCCAGTAACAAAAACATCATTACTATCGTGCGTAAGTTAGTCGAAGAAAATCAAAGAACTTGGCACAAAAAGTTATATGATGCATTGTGGGCTGACCGCATAACTCCCAAAAGAGCAATCGGGATGTCTCCATTTCAAACTTTTGTATGGAACCGATGCTCAAATTCCCATCACACTAGAGTTACCAGCATTACGATTAGCTCAAGCATTTGATGATGAATGCTTCACCAATGCATTAGATAAAAGGATCATGTTCCTAAGAAAGCTTGAGGAATAAAGAAGTCAAGTGGCAAACAGGATCGAGGAACATCAATCCAAAGTAAAGAGGTTGTTTGACAGGAAAACCAAAGAGAGGCAATTCCAAATCAATGACTTGGTTCTTCTCTGGGACAAGAGACGTGAACCGAAAGGAAAGCATGGGAAGTTTGATTCGTTGTGGCTAGGCCCTTTCAAAATCAGACATTTCTGTGGAGATAACACCTATTACTTGGCGTATCCTAATGGAACTCATTTGCCTTTTCCCTACAGTGGGAAATATCTCAAGCACTATCAAAATTGAAAATGGGTTGTTCCCCGTATGTACATAAGTAATTAGGATTTTGGTTTGTTTCTTTTCCCCGTCTTTCGGTCTCCTCTCTTGTATCACCCCATTTTTTTGTGCCCCATCGTTTTGAGATCATGTTCATGAATATTTTGGTCTAGGTCCGTTGCTGCATCCATGAAGTCCTTGTCCCCAATTAGAGCCAGCTATTATCAGCCAATTTTGACTTCACAAAATTAATTAAAAAAATAAAAAATGGAAATTTTGAAATTTTTCAAAAGTGTTACTTTGCATGATTTATCTCTCTCATCACAATCGTCTCATTTTTGTGATCGTTCTGGTCTTCATTTCATCCATTTCGGGTGAGAACTCCTCCCGCCAGGTCTCAAACTGCATGACATTAATTAATTATTTTAATTAATTAATTACTCTTTATTTGATAAAATTAATTTTTAATAACTTTGGGGTTTTTAATTAAATAAATATTAATTAAAATTTCATTCGACAAGTTTTATTTTAATTGCCGGGGGAAAAATAAGCTTCCGCTTCCCATTGTCGGGGATGCCAAATTGGCTTCCCGGGCCCGGATTTCCCCTTTCCTGGTAAATTTTTTTTAAAATCCCCAGCTTGTGGGATTTCTTCCCCCGATTGCCAAATCAATGAATTGGCAAACGGGCAAAAAATATCCCGATTTCCCACATGGGGAAATAAAATGGGAATTGCCAGCCCACCTTGCCATTCCCGCTAGTAAATGGTTGTTTATTTCCCAATTTCCCCCTAGCAATTAATCCTCTTGGGATAAATTCATCCGTTAAACTCGTTTGTTGGAAGAGTCATGCGAAGCTTTCCAATTGTTTCTTTTTTCTTCTGAAGGAACAAAGTAATATTTTATCACATCCCTCAAGCAATACACTGAAGGCCATTGCAAAAAAAAAAAAGAGAAAAGAAAATGAAATAGCAAGTAAACTCACGCGGCCATAAAAAGGACAACAATTTCTATGCCAAAATCCACATTTGCACAAGGAAATATATCCATATTAGTCCCAAATCAGGTAGGCCACGTGTGAGAGGCCAAGAACAAACAAAGGGAACAAAGTCAGGTCAAGGGAGATGAAAGATAGCCCACTCATTCAGTAGAAGTCCACACACGGGGGTGAAGAATTTTTAAAAACAAACAAAAGTTTACTTTGACCATAGTTCATGTTATTGAAGAAAATAAGAACACCCACGTAGCAAGAGGAATTTAAATGCAGCAGTTGGAATATTTAAACAAAAAAAAACATTAACAAATGCAAGCTTCCATGCATTTTGAAGGATGATAACAATTTACAAAGATTACAAGCTTCAACGTAGGGGAGAAAAGACATTCACATTGTTGTCCAAATCAACTATTCCAAATAGCCAAGAATTTTGTCCATGCATGGGAGAACAAAGAAAACAGTAAAAGAAAGCATTTGCTTTGTTGAGCACAACCATCGTGCAGAGTAATGTAGAAGATCAAGCACGTGAAAGATA
The DNA here is from genome assembly GCA_019776745.2 of Taxus chinensis. Classification (NCBI taxonomy): domain Eukaryota; kingdom Viridiplantae; phylum Streptophyta; class Pinopsida; order Cupressales; family Taxaceae; genus Taxus; species Taxus chinensis. The sequence continues at coordinate 546,201,251 of CM034151.1, read as the reverse complement.
GAAGAAAGTCAGCCACTAATGAAATGAAGCTCCAGTGAATGCATGGAGGAAACACAGCCAAGGAACGTGAGCAAGGAAAATAAAAAAATTCGAATCAATCCTACGTGAAGTCATTAAAAATCGGGAGAATTTAATTTTTAAAAAAATCATTTTCATAACACATTTGTGAGAAGTATTCAAACTATTCAAAAATGTCATGCATTCAAACGCGTTACCGATGTATATCGGCACAAAAAAAAATGAATTTAATGAAGAAAACAATAGATGCAAAAAGAACGTGATGCCGGTAGTAGATGTCGAAGTAATGAATTTTGGAGCTCAATATCTCAAATGAAGAGTCTACTTCTAATGGATTTTAAGAGGACGCTCCGAGAACGAAGTCATTTTCCTTTAACCACTTGTCGAATTAAAACACTGTGATTATAAGTTCCTTCACCTATGAGGTGTGAACACACTCCAAAGGATTAAATAAGTGTTCAAAAACACAACTACGAGACTTGCACTTTGTGGACTTGAGATGACCGTCTAATATTGCAAACACGATGATCTCGTTCTACCACAACTAGGATGAATTGAACCATCACGTATCTTACAAAAGTGACCCTGCCAACCCTAAATAGCCCAATGAGAATGTATTCTCCTCTGCAGATGTTTAGTGTTAAATCAACATCCTTATTTTCAAGTCTTCCATTTTCGTGCTTGTTACATCATTGTCACCCACATTAGGATAATCAATTCTTAATGTGGCATTTGGGTCAAAAATTGAGTGTTTGAGCTCCATGGTGACAAAGGCTATTCAGATGAAATGGATATGACTGGGTATGGAGAATTTGACCACAATTCCAACACCATCTATTTTTAGTAATTACAATTCTATGGTGTATATTTTTAGTAAGTTCCTCAATTTAGCACTTATGATTATTCTTGATATGCAAGGAGAAATGACGACTCAAAGAATAAACTATTTTTAGGACTAACTATATTTAGAAGTGGCTTTTCTGGGTGTCAAAACAGACAGAGAATGTTCTCAAAAGTTTTGTTGTTTTAGAAGGATGATTTGCTCCAATTTTTAAAGGATTTCAAGAACTCTGTAGTTTTGAAAAATAGGTTTATATAACTGGAAAATTCATCTAGATATTAAAAATAATGTAGAACACCATTTCATTCAAGGTTATAATCATCTGAAGGAAGTTTTTGAGAAGGAGCTATAGTTAAAATTTCATGGAAAATGGGTAAGGGGTTTAGGAGATATGAGAAACTTTCCATTTTTGGACATGGAGGTCCCTGACATATATTCAACACCATAAAAGATGGAAGATAACTTGGGAGGGAAAAATAAATCTTTCAAAACTCAAAAATGGTTAAGTATTTGAATAAGAATCCTTTCTACCTTATTTGTACACTTAAACTCACTTCTAACCCATTTAAGCTAAACCAAGGCTAGATGAGGGTTGAAGTCGAGTTTCAACCTAAAAAATAGGGGGAAATTAAGTAAGGGGACAAGAGGGGCATCCAAATTTTCTCTACACCAGATTAGGACTAGTGTCAGCAAGGGGTTTCATGAGATTGAGATGAAGGGGGCTAAAAACAAGCTCTCGAGGCTCAACTGTTGTCATGCATGTGTTTGAAGAGCCAAGAAAATGAGGTCAAGCACACTTTTGTGTCCCATATATCCCCTTACAAGTTGTAACAAGGGCATAGTGGATAGGAATAATTGAAAAAAGTGCCATGAGTGTAACTTCCATGAGGAGGGGGGTCAAATTTGACTAAAACTCAAGTTTTCATGTTCTAACACTCCTAAAACTTCAAGTTGTGACTTTCAAGTGACAAAAAAAATCCATCATATGGGGAGTGCACTTTGTTTTCCATTTTTTACCCTTACACCATGAGACAGGGGAGACAAGGGACACTTAGCCTTGAAAAATGTGCCAAGGGGGTCCACATCATGAGGAAGGGGTCTAATTTTAAGTTATGCTTACCTAATAGCCTAGGTCACAAGGTTTAAAATACGAAAGAAGCACATGTGTAGGGGAGCACATTTTTATGTCCACTCTAACCTCTTCCATCTTGTGACAAGGGACAGATAGGGTGAAAAATTGTGTTCAATACTTTAAGTTATGTTGATGTCATCATCCCAATGCAAAATTAGAACACGAAGCTTACATTTTCTACCATGGGAGAAAAATTTGGAGTTCAGATGTGAAACCTTATATGATTTTGAATCCAAATTATCCATTAAGTTAATTCTAACCACTTCCAAGACTTGAGTCATCTTTCATCTTGATTTATGGAAGCATTCACCCTTTTGGCACGAAGGAGCGGTAACAGTGACATGGAATACCACAGAGAGTGGTGAGGTCAAGGAACAAAATTAATGCATCCATCATGTAGTGGAATCCAAGATATTTCCATTTAATTCTTTATGAGATCCTAATTCTTCTTGTAACTCCTAGAATCTTCAGGACAATCTCACTTTCTCTATTGAATCCTTCATTCCACGTGCCTGGGAGTGACCCAGTTTTGCTTGAATTGTTCTTAACATCACTTGGTTCCACATACTTTCCCTAAACTTCCATGGATCAATTCATTTACATATTTCATAACTCCCATAAGGGTTAATCCTCCCCATTCATATTCTATATGATGTCCCCGTACTACAATATGGCTAAAAATACACAATTTAGTGCTTCGAAGAGCATTATTCCACCTCAGAGCTTAGTATCACCCTAAAATCAACTTGGATTCATTCCCCTACATATGAAACACAATTTAAAAACATGTTAGTATATTACTCTTAGGTAGAAAGAGTATGACACATAATCAGAGGGACTATTTGGGTTATTAGGCTAGTCGGAGGAAGGGTTCACAACGACTATGAGGGGATATCAAGATGGTGGGCTTGCTTGTCATGACCAAAATTTTCAGTTCTGCATGCTATAAAATTAGTATGAAAACAGATGGCTATAACTCGAAGAAATTAGACTATAATGAGTAATGAATAACCTTAGGCATCTCGTGGAGGAGAAAACCAGTGCCTAATCCATTGGGTCATAGAGTCACCATATTGAACAACTAGCAAAGCTACCAACACAACCAAGAGAAAAACAACACAAACACACAACAAAAAAAGGAAACACATAATGGAAATGGAAACACACAATAGAAAAGGAAACCATGATACAACATTCCTAAATCACCTATGGTACATGCGGGTGATAACCCACTTTCATTGTAACATTGATTCTTCTCTTAATGTTTTACACATGTACAGGTAGTATTGAATTCCTTTGATTTGAAAACCCATTTATTAGTTCAATGAAATATGACCCCTTTCTCAATTTCTTGGTAAGTGTTGAACAAGTTTTCTTGTAAGTGAGGGTCCACTCAAATACCTCATTTCTTTTATTGCTCTAACATTTTGTTTCCATCTTCTCATCTATTTTCAAATTTATTCCAATTTCTGATTTTTTATTGCTACTAAAAGAATGAGTTTTGATCATACCAAGATTACTATTTTCACACCAAGGGTTATGGTCTTTGATGGGAATTTTCCCTTTATTTTTTATTTTCTTTATGACCATGGTCTCTATGAGCTAGTTCTTGGAAGATATTTTGATATTTTTAACCTCATCACAAGCTTCTTAGTACTCCATGTTTCTCAATTACTCTAAACAATTATCCTTCACACATATTTTATCACCTTTGACTTCTCACTATGGTGTGATGTGCATAGTGCTTCATCCTCATGAAAGGATAATGAGCACAAGTTCAACCATGTATTATGAAAATCATCATTTTCCCCATTTTGATCATCTTGAGATTTGAAAGTCATATCCATGAGGGAGACATCCTCTTCTTGAGTAGAGTCAACTTTAAGAGACCCACACATCTTCTTATTTATACATTCCTCATTGAGAAGGTCTTCGTCTCTCAATGGGAAAGAGAAGGCTTCATATTCAATATCATATTCATCGAAAAAATCTTCATGTCAGATCTTGAGAAGGTGATTTGAAACTTGGGGCTCATATGCTAAGAAGTTATTTGATAGCCATTTTTCTTCATGTTTTTCATTGCTCATCACCTTGAGATTATTTTTCAATAAGTCAATATTTCCATAACCCTCATCACCTCTAAGTAGACAACCTACATCCATACTTAGTGGGAAGTGCACACTATCTAGTTCCAGATCCATCAGGTCATCATGTTGTTTCTCAACCGGCTTCGTCACACATGGGTATTCCTCCATCAACATGGGCATCTCAACATCTTCCTCTGAAGTTATGAAAAAAATTCCATACCTTGAATCTTGAAATAGGATGTTTTCCCTTGGTTCATTTGGTTTTTGAACTATGAATTTCATTTTCCTTATTACCATTGACGAGTATGTTGGCATTGAACCAATCCATCTATATATCTCCACCAATATCCCAATAGAAACTCTAGCTCAACAACATACCATATGAAGTTGGCATGTTTTCCAAAAGTATTTTCATCGTGATTTTCTTGTCAGGAAAATCCGAAAATGAGCATCCTTGACTTGGAAAATGAGAGGTACTTCTTTAGTTTCCATGGAAGTGGGAAATGATGATCCTCTTTTTGTTGTTATTTTTAGTAGAGTCACCATTTGAGGATCCAAGTTGTCTATTCTTGGGAAGTAGAAGAAGAGGCCTTATTTCTATGTTTTTGAGTAGGTGAACACTACATAACAGTAACTACTCATATTAGCTATGGGTTCTTCCAAATATTCATCAAATGAGTATTCAAAATACCCAATATTGGCATATCCATCTTATTCTTCTCTTTCAATTTTTGATTCAACAATTTCTTCTCCTTCATCTTCATAGGTTCCATATACTACATTAACTAGTGGAGCTTCCAAGGAAATCCTTTGGGGTGCTCAACAATTTGATTCCTATTTTTATTTTGATATGAGCAATGTTGAGAAATTTGACTTCTTTAATGTATTCAAATCATTAACCAACTTTTACAACAATGGATCAGCACTTTCATCTTTGGAACTCTAGACCTTATTCCTTATTGAATAGTTCTTTACCTTCCCTGACATGATAAGGTCATATTCCACTTCAATAGAACGTGATCTTTAGAATTATCCAAAGTGTTCGGTTGATCTCTCCACAATATGAAACCTAACTTTAGGAAACTAAACATTTATGAATAACCTATTTTGATTATCTCTAATAGGATGAGGCACCCGTAGGAATTTTACTAATCAAGATTGTTAAATTTTTCCACAAATTCTCTCATGGGATCTTTGCAGTTCTTTCTTCATCTGAAGCTAATTGAGAAAGGAGGGCATGGGAATCTTCATAGTCTTCAATATTACTTCAAACATGGTTTTCATGTCTTCCCAGTTGGTAATGGAGTGAGGTGGAAAGTAGTAAAACCATTCCATCGCAACATCTTGTAATGAATCTATGAATATTCAAATGAAAACATCTTCATGTTCCACTCTAAGAACACCCCATGTTATGATAAAATATGTGATATGCTCATCTAGATGTTATTTTCCATCTTCATAGAACTTGGGAAATTTCTTTCTTGATCATTTTGGTAATTCATGAAGTGGAGGAGCCAAAGATTTAGTGTAACCTTGTTCCGTACCCCATGGTGTAGGTGGAATCAATTTATTCTTCTTCTTCTTCTTCTTCCGGTGAGATGATTCTGAAAAATGTTTCTATAATGGAATCTTCGAGAGGAAAATTAGGATCAAATTCAAGGAAGAATTATCGCACAACTAGTCTTTCTACTTGGTAATAAGAAGTCTGAAATTTTCTTCTTGTTTTTATTCTTCAAATGCATAAATCAACAATGCCACTTACATGATCAACTTCAGTATACCTTTTTTCTTTCAGTTTTACTCAAATAGAGTTGAAATAAGATTTTCAACCATGAAAATTACATATTTTTAATAAGATTGTAAAAAGGATTTAAAACATTTAGATAATATTTTTGGCATTTTTTAGTTTTTTTTTTATTAAAGGTTTTTAAAATATATTATTTTTTGGATTTTAGAGATCATTATAAGGTGAAAAAGGGAAAAATTTACCCATCAGAGTCGCTAACAATTATTGGTGAAATAATTTACCATAGGAAAAATTAGTGGTTTTTTTTCAACACTCTAAGGTCTAGGCCCCTCCTAATTTGGGTATGAGGATATTCCTATTTATTGAATGAAAGGAATAAATGAAAATGTGGGTGGCCATTAGGATGGGGATCACACATGATTACTCCACTAAACATTGTGGTAAAGTGCTTGTACAATGTACAAGGGAATAATTTTCTTGGAGAGAGATGAAGGGAGGGTAGGAAAATAGAGAGAGAGGGTTAAGATTGTGAGTAGACACTTGTAGATTCTCACCAACATTAACCACATTAGGTCCACATTCAATCAATAGTAAGAAGAACTGTGTAAGCAAATAAAAGACCAACAAATCAAAGACACAAATTTCTATAGATTCATTAATCAAAGAAACAAAGATATTTTCTTGGTTGTACAAGATTACAATGCTTGCAAAGTTGAGAAGTAGAGGGTTCAAAAAAACATAGACAAAGGAGATAGAAGAATGTAACTTATTGCTTTACAGTAGTAGGGAAACAAAATCCAACCCCTTGGAATGGAGACGCCATCCCAATTTATAGCTTTACAATGATGTCTACTTCACCTCCCAAACATGTGAATTTTCATCTCACCACCACTTGTGACCTTTCATATTTCATAGGAATGAAATTAAGTCATTTTCTTATTTTTGAAAAAGGAACTTTTACAATGCAAAATATGGCCACTTAAGTGAATAAGATGAAAGAGTCAAAAAGGTACATTCCCAATGAATAAATAGAATGTTAGAGAGGGAAGGAGGAGTGAGAAGAGAAGTGATAATCGAGAGCCGAGGAAGCTTCCATTGATGAAGAACCTACTTCTAATGGATCTTGAGAGGATGCTTCAAGAATGAAGTTCTTTGCCTTTGACCTCCTGATTGAATTCAAACACTATGATTGAAACTTTCCTTGGATTGAAGGTGTTTAACACACTCCAAAGCATTAGACATATATTCAAAAACACTACTACGAGAATTGCACCTTGTGTGACCTGAGATGACTTGCCTAATCTTGCAAACATGATGATCCCCTTCTTGCACCACTAGGATGAATTGAACCATCTAGTCTCTTACAAAAGTGACCCTACCAACCTTAAATAGCCCACTAAGAATGTATTCCCCTCTGCATTTTCAATGTTCAATCAACATCCTTGTTTTCAAGTCTTCCAGTTTCATACTTGTTACATCACTGTCACTCTTATTAGGATACTCAATGTTTGAATTGAAATTGGCTCAAAATTTGAGTGTTTGAACTCCATGGTGACAAAGGCCAGTGAGATGAAATGGAGATGATGAGTATGGAGAATTTGACCACAATTCCAACACCAACTATTTTTAGTAAGTACAATTCCAGGGTGTCTATTTTTAGTAAGTGCCTCAATTTAACACTTTTGAGTATTCTTGATATGCAAGGAGCAATGGCACACTCAGAGAATGAACTATTTTCAGGAATTACTATATATAGATAGTGGAACCTGGTAAGACTTACTATTTTTAGAAGTGGGTCTTCCAAGTGTCAAAACGGAACGAGAGTGGTCTAAAAAAAATCAAAATCTTTATTGCATTCTCCATTTTCCAAATTATAGAAGATTTCTTATTGCCTGGGAAAGTAACTTCATTGAAGAGGATCTGAGAGAAAACTTAGTCCTTTTATACTCCAACTCAGCAAGAAATTTTTAAATATGATTTTATTCAATTGGTACGAGTCACCAAGAAAATGTAAATTAGCTTAGGAGTTCATAAAAATCTAAAAAATAAGGAATTTCTATTAAAATTTCATGGAAAATGGACAAGGGGTTTGGGAGATAAAAAATACCATTTTTGGACATGGAGGTCCCTAACATATTTCAGTAGCATAACAACATGGAAAAGAGCTTGGGAGGGAAAATTAAAGTTTTCAAAACTAAAAAATGGTTAAGTGTTTGAATAAGAAGCCTTTCCACCTCATTTGCACACTTAAACTCACTTTTAACCTATTTAAGATTAACCAGGGTTAGACAGGGGTTGAAGTGGAGTTACACCCTAAAATAGGGGACAAATTGAAGCAAGGGGGCAAGATGGGCACCCAAATGTTCTTTTCACTAGATCAAACAAGTTTCAGCAAGGGATTTCATGAGAGTGAGATGAAGGGAGCTGAAAACAAGCTCTCAGGGCTCAACTATGGTCCTACATGTGTCTGATGAACAAACAAAGGAGGTGGAGCACACTTTTGTGTCCCCTATATCCCATTATAGGTTGGGACAAGGGAAATGGGATATAGAGCATTGTAAATATGTGCCACAAGTGCAACTTTCATGAGAAGTGGGGCCAAATTTGACTAAAACTCAAGTTTGCATGTTCTAACACTCCTAACACTTCAAGTTGTGACTTTCAAGTGGCAGAAACAACTCCATCATAGGGGGAGTGAAATATTTTGTCCCTATTGTCTCAGTGACACCATGGGACAAGGGAAAAGGGACACTCATCCTTGCAAAATGTGCCAAGGGAGTCCACATCATGAGGAAGGGGTCTAATTTTGAGTTATGTCTACCTAACAGCCCAAGTCACAATTTTTAAGTGATGAAAGAAGCACATGCATATAGAAGGAGTGCACTTTTATGTCCCCATTATCCCCTTTCACCATGGGAAAAGGGAAAAAGGATAAAAGGGGAAAAGTGTGCTCAAGGCTTTAAGTTATGTTGATGTCATCATCCTAACGCAAAATTGGAACATGAAGCTTGCCTTTTATGATCCCCAGGAGAAAAAATTGGATTTGGAGGTGAAACCTTATATGATTTTGACTCCAAAGGATCCACTGAGTTCATTCAACCACTTCCAATACTTTATTCATATTTCATCTTTATTTATGGCACCAGTCACCCTTTTGGCACGAAGGAGCAATAATAGTGACCTAGACTACCATAGAGAGTGGTGAGGTCAAGGATCAAAATTAATGCATCCATCATGTAGTGGAATCCAAGATATTTCCATTGACTACTTGATGAGATCCTAATTCATTCTTAGAACTCCCAAAATCTTCAAGAACAAGCTCACTTTATCCATTGAAGCCTTCATTCCCTGTGCCCGTAGTGACCCGGTTTTGCTTGAACTGTTCTCTGACATCACTTGCCTCCATATATTTTCCCTAAACTACCATGGATCACTTCATTTCTCTCCTGAAAAACTCCAGATGGGTTGATCCTTTCTAGTCAAGCTTCCGGAAGATGTCCTCATGTTGCAATATGGCTAAAAATAGCCAATTTAGTGCTTTAGAGAGCACTATTCCACCTTGGAGCTTAGTCTCACCATGAAATCAACTTGGATCCATTCCTTTTCACATGAAACACACTTGAAAACCATGTAATTATGTTCCTCTTATCCAAAATGAGGATGAAACAGACTCAAAGGGATTGTGTGGGTTATTAGGCTGGCCAGAGGAAGGGTTCACAATGACTGGGAGAGGGGTTTTCAAATGGTGGGCTTTGTTGTCATGGCCAAAATTTTCAATTTTGCTTGTTATACATTTAGCATGACAACATATATCAATAATATAGTTTTAGAAAATATAATTATTTCAAATTGAAAATATAAAATATTATAAATATAATTAGTATAGCTCCAAAATATTTTAGTTCCCATTTTTTATGGGACATTTACCCCAATTATCTCCTAAAACCATATAGTACCTCCATAATTCATGGGAGATTTTGTTTGCAACTACAAAATGTATCAAGATTCAAGAGAATTATATAACAAAGGAACTCCATTTTCTAGAACCAAATAGGAGGACACAAAGAGGGAACATGTGAACACAAAAAATGAGACACAAACACACATAAAAGACATTGATGAATGTGTAATGAGTCCACTAGCCCTATAAATGACCCTATGTTGCTTCAATATACTATGTAAGACAATATGTCTAATGAACAACAATATATTGATTCCTTTAATTCACAAAGCTCTGAAAACATGCAAAAGATCCTCTAATTTAGGACATCAATTTGGATAGAGAAACGTTATTATGGAAAGTGATATACTATTGTGTTGGATTTTTCCCCAACTCAAGTCTAGAACTTACGTATAAATTTCAAGTAAGTTTGGTTGAAGTTTCCCACAAAGAAAAGAACATTTATCATAGGATGGATACAAAGGTGAAAATACAAAATATTAAAATTGTCGATTCCCTTATTTGGTCTAATTCTCTCTACAAAGGACAACAAATACACATAAATGAGCCTATGTTACTTAAATTGTTTGTTGTAAGGGTCCAATCTAGTCATTCACATTATTAAGGCATTGCAATATTACACGGGTGGCATCTAATTGACTACACGAACTTCCAAAATTAGGGTGCCCTAGTTTCCACCATGGGTTCCTCTTCCCAGTTTCCACCCTAGTTTTTATTTGTCCCAATAATTGTTTTGAGGCATCTTCTGATAATCCCATGAAATAGATAGATCCTCATAGTATTTGTGATGAGGCCATAAAATACCTCATTTTAATATAAAAATTGATACTCTTTTTCCCTTTATGAACCAAATGTTAAGTGGATTTGACTATGGTTTACTTCTAGGATATTTAACAAAATTATGGAAATAATACTTGACTTGGTTCTTGAGAGTCATTATGCCCTAATTTTTTTGTAATAACATTTTTTCTTCGCAAATAGTTACTATATTTTGTGAAAGAGGATATACTAAGAAAAAAAATGGGAACAGATGCATATTGGTAGATTTGATACCAGAGTAATAGTTGGCTTATTGGGTCTAGCTACAATATTTTGGCCTAATGTAACTAAAATAGAAAGCTAGGGCTTAAATCTTTCAGTTCATATTTTTAAGAAATATTTACCCCAGTTAGCCACTGAAACCATAAAGTACCTCCAGAATTCACAAGAATCTAAATTTTTGCAAATGCAGAACTTATCAAGATTTAGTACCATTAAATGACCAAGGAAATCTATTTTTGAGAGCCAAATAGGTGAGAAAAAGGGGACCACATGAACACACCAAAAATGAGACATGAACACACATAGAAGAGACTAATGGATGTGCAATGTGTCCACTATCCCTATAAATGACTTTATGTTGCTTTAATATAGTACATATGACAAGTTGTCCGATCAACAAAATATGTTGATTCCTCTAATTCATAGAGCACTACACACATGTAAATGGTCCTATGATTTAGGAAAATCTTGTGGAAAACTAAACTTTATTGTGGATAGAACTGTGTTATTATGTTTGGTTTTTCCCCAATGCAAATCTAGAAGATTATGTCTAATTTTCTAGGAAGTTCGGTTGAAGTTTCCCTTAAAGAAAAGAACATTATCGTAAGAGGGATAGAAAAGTGAAAATACAAAATAAGAAGATTGTTGATGCCTTGATTTAGTCTAATTCTCTATGAAAAGGACAATAAACACACATACATGACCCTATGTTGCTTCAATTGTGTGTCTTGGTGGGCCAATCTAGTCATTCACATTACAATGAATTGCAATATTACTAGGGTGACATCTATGTGACTGTATGCACCTTTAAAGTTAGGGTGCCCCAGTTTCCACCATGGGTTCCTCTTCCAAGTTTCCACCATGGTTTTTTTCCATATTAATACTTTTCCTAAGGCATATTTTGATAATCTCATAAAAATGGATAGTCAAAAGTAACACTCTTTTCCCCTTTTATGAGCCAAATGTTAAGTGGATTTAACTATAGTTTAGGAAATTCTAAACTAATAACATAAAATATGGATTGAATACTTGACTTTCTTCTTGAGAGTCATTATGGCCTAATTTTTTTTCTATATTATAACATTTTTTCTTGGAAAATAGTTACTATATTTTGTGAATCATGATATACTAAACAAAACCACAATTTTGGGAACAAGTGCATAGTGGTAGTGTTGGAATAATTAGAAGATTATAGGGTCCAACTATACAATTTTTGGACTAAAATCTACCATAAAAATTCGACTCTATAATAGCTCTTTAATCATTTTTTCACATTTTTTATGGTAGATTTATCCTAGTTATATCCCAAAACCATACAATATATGTAGAATTCATGAAAAGCTAACTTTGTGTAACTACAAAACGTGTCAATATTCAAGAGCATTAAATAACCAAAGAACTATATTTTTAAGAACCAACTAGGTGTAAGAAAAAGGTGAACACATGAACACAAAAAAGTGAGACATAAACACACATAAAAGACATTGATGGATGTGTAATGTGCCCAATAGCCATATAAATTACCCTATGTTTATTCAATATACTATGTAAGACAAGTTATCCAATTAATATCAATATTTTTATTCCTCTAATTCACAAAGGACTAAACATATGTAAAATATCCTCTAATTTAGGATAATAATGTGGACAAAGAAACTATATCATGGACATAAATGTGTTATTGTGTTGGGTTTTTCCCAACCACAATTCTAGAAACTTGAGTATAAATTTCCCATAAGTTTAGTTACAATTTCCCTTGAAGAAAATATCATTCCTTTTAGGAGGGTTATAAATGTGAAAATACAAAATAAAAAGAATAGCAATGTCATGATTTGGTCTATTTTTCTCTACAAGTACAATAAACACACATATATGACCCTATGTTACTTCAATTATGTGTTGTAAGGGTCCAATCTAGTCATTCACATTAATAAGGCATTACAATATCAATAGGGCAACATCTAAATGACTATAAGAACGTCTAAAGTTAGGGTGCCCAAGTTTCCACTATAAGTTTCTCTTCCCTGGGCAAGGGTTTCTCTTCCTAGTTTCCACCATAGTTTTTTAACATCCTAATAGTTGTCCCAAAGCATGTTTTTATAATCCCATAAAAATAGGAAAATTCTCATAGTGTTTGTGATGAGGCCATAAAATGTATAAGGTAACACTCTCTTTCCCTTTATGATCCAAATGTTAAGTGGATTTAACTATGGTTTAGAAGCTTTTAGGCTATTTAAGATAAATTATGGAATGAATACTAGACTTTCTTCTTGAGAGTCATTATGGTCTAAAATGTTTCTATGTTCTAACATTTTTCTTGGAAAATAGTTACTATAGTTTATGAAACATGATATATTGAGTAAAGCAACAATTTTGGGAACATGTGCATAGTTGCGGAGTTGCTTTCGAAGTAATAGGAGGCTTATTAGGTCCAATTACATAATGTTTTAGCCTAAAAACTACCGTACAAATTCAAACCCAAAATATCTTTAGAATCTTTCAATTAACATATTTTATGGGAGATTTATCCCAATTAGCCCCCAAACCATACAATACCTCCAGAACTCTCAGGAAGCTAACTTTGTGCAACTATAAAACATGTCAAGATTCAAGAGCACTAAATAACCAAGGAATTCCATTTGTTTAGAACCAAACATGTGTAGGAAAAAGAGGAACACATGAACACACAAAAATGAGACAAAAACACGCATAAAAGACATTGATGGATGTGTAATGTGTCCAAAAGCTCTAGAAATGACCCTATGTTGCTTCAATATATTATGTAAGATAATTTATCCAATCAACAACAATATTTTGATTCTTCTAATTCATAAAGCACTAAACACATGCAATAGATCCTCTAATTCAAGACAAAAATTTGGACATGGAAACTTTATTGTGTAAGGGGTAGATAATGACATATCTTTGAAGTATTTGTATGACCGAAATAATAGTTATAATCACAAATTGGGATAACAACTAATGTAATATCCTAGTGCACTTGTGTGGACTAGATTTTCTGCATAGCTGAAAACCTAGGCAGTCATGAGATAAATCTCTCTCATTTACCGGTAGGCTCCCATGTAAGATTTGTCAGTTAAATATGTTAGTATCTATTTATGGGTATTACTTTAACCATGCAGCTCATGAACCATAGTTGTATAGCTTTGCAGCAAGTAAGCAGATGTTAAAGAAAGGAAATAATAAAACACAGGGAAGAAATAGGGAAGATGTGCAACCCAATCAATAGATTACAGAGTTGATTGCATGCACATAGACATGACCAATAGATATTAACACACACAATATTATAAGCAAAGACAACTTTCAGATCTAGATCTAAAATAACACAGTTTATAAGTAGATATGAGATAAAAAGTTAGAAGTAAAATGCACCGTCGACACAAAGTTCTCTGGAAATCTGCTCCTTTCTATTCGTTTGTTTCAAATAGCTATCAGGGATTTCAACACAAAGTCTAGAACACAAGAATGTTGCTTACAAATTCTGATCCTTTAACCCGTAGGTTCTTCCTCTACTTGTAGCATGTAAAGGGGAAATTACAAATAGGAAACTTTTAGTTGAACTAGCACATGTGAAAGTCGGAAAGGAAACAACTGGGAATCTCCCTCTTGGAATTTCTCTTCGTATGACATGCATGATTTGCAACTGAAGATAGAACCTTCTATTTTGCATGTTTGCCACCTATCTCCAAGTAGTTGACTTCTTTAAGTAATGGTTTTAAACTAATCACTTGAGTTTTATAATTTAATTGATCGCTCAATTACTTTGTCGGAGAAAAGAAGAAGAAAGAGGAAAATGAATTAGAAGAAAGCTGCAACACTTCTGTTCTTTTTCCATATTCTGCATGTAGTTCATTCTTTTGCCTTTGATTCTCACCAAACTAGATCTAGAAGCAACTCGATCTGGAAGCGGCTGGATCTGGAAGTAAATGACTGTGATTTGCTTGTGGGTATTGCCTTTGACTTGTCTTCCTTCTTATCCTTGAAGCTTTTGTAGTTCTTCTCTAATACATGTATCAGTGCAATGTTTGTCGTAAATAACTCATCTTTTTTATTTTTTAATTGCATATGAGCAATTAAAAATTCAAGAAAGCACTTTGAGTGAATGCAACTTCAATCAAGGCTTCAACTGGAAGATTGGAAGCACATGCACAAGATCCTGGAAGGAATTTTCTATGCACCGACTTCTACACGAGCTGTGTCAGAAACAAGAGGATGATTTTTTGTCGGAAGCCTTTGCAATTATGAGATCTGGATCTGAATCTGGATTTGGACTTGGATCTAGGCCTACTGACTTCAGCAAATCTGGAAGTTATGCATGATTATGCTGATCATTTTCTTTCATCATGCTTCGCCATGGCCAGAGCAATCTTTGTCTGAGCAACTCTTTTTCTTTTTATTCGGTCGAAATTCTTTACAATTGGTGCAAATCTAGGAATTTCTTCAGATTCAGAGGATATGTTCAATGTATTGGACATTGATTTAAGCTTCATTTCTCTTATAAAAGCACATGTAATGAATTCTTGCAATTAATTCAGACAAAGATGGCAACCAGAATATGAACACTTGATTTTAATTATAAAAATATGCATATATCAAGCCTATTGCCCCAAAATTTGATGTTTTGTTTGCATGCAAAGCAAGCATGAATTTTGTCAACTTCACCTGAGCACATGTACCACTATGCAGACAATTAATTAGACTTAATTCAAGCTCCTTCAAACCTAGGTGCCAAACTTTGAAGCCTTCCAGTAGTAAAAACACCTTCTGTGCAAAATTCCTCTTTAATTGGGTGCCAAAATTGTCTAGACTGCACTTTCTTGTTGAAGAATTAATCAATTCATCATTATGGCAGCCCATTCTTATATAACCTTCACCATTCTATAATTAATAATTGTCTCTCATATTCCTGGCAATTAATTAATTAATTAACATGTTTTTCTCTTCAATTTGGGCGCTTATTTTGTGCATGCTCATGGCTGTCATTAAATAAATTAAGTTTATTTAATTTTGGCTTTCTACTTCCAGTCCACATTAACTTCACAGTGTGCTTTGACCTTATGCACCAAAAATAGAAATTAATTCCATTAATTAATACTTTATCAAGTATTATCTCTCCTCAATATGGGTCGCACTTTTTTGCATGAGAGGGGGCTGCATTAAATAAATTAAATTTATTTAATTTTAGAATTTTATTTCCAATCTTCTTTATCCTTTCATCATGCGGTGACTTTTCCTCATGCGTGGGCGCCAAAATTGGGTGAATAAACATTAATAAATATTATTAAATGCATTATTATTCACCCAAAGTGGGTCGCACTTTTTGGCAAGGGTGAATTCTATTTTTAAAAGTCAATTTCTAATAGGATTATTCACCTTGCACCGCAGCTCCAAAAATCTCATGATCCACTTAAGTTGTTTGACTTTCAAAATGAGATTTTTTACCCTACAAGGCAGGTAAGAAATTACCATCAATGCCTTAAGTGATTTTCTTTTATTTCACAATGGAAATTTTCACCCTGCAAGGCAGGTAAGAAATTCTCATCTGTCTGTTGCCTCTAATAATCTCATCATGACTTAACTGGTTTGTCCCATGGGAAAAAGTACCCTGCTAGGTAGGTACAAAATTCTCACCTACCTGTTGCTACCAAAAATTCCATTGTAACTTAAAACCTTCCTTTCACAAAAATGTGACTTTCCCGGAAGAGGCCTTTTTTGTGCATGACTTCATCTTTTTAGAGAGAACCAGACCTCCTATGGCAAATTTCTTCTAGCATGACGTCCATAGATGATTTCCAGATGCTCCAGGCAAGAAAACAGACTAAACCGGCAAAGGAATTGACATAGAGAAATTTCATAGAAAACAAAACAGGAAAACACAAAAAACGTAAAACGTTGCCAAAAGTCACAGATAAAACCCAGGATTCATTCATGGTTAAAACCCTACTGGTATATGGGAATATTGACATCTAAGACCACAACAGGGTTAAACCGGAGCACAATTTGTCTCAAACGAGACTCAGAATAATTAAATAAAAATTTCCCACAGGCAAACCCCAACGACAAAATATAACGATTTCGGGCATCTGGGTATTTGACGAAATTGACTAATATGACTCCCTAGGAATGTCCTGACGTAAAACAGACACTTTCTGGCAATTAAAACACAAAACGACCCTTTATTTTAAAAGTACAATTTTTTTTACATAGAGTAGTCCCAGATTTCAGGGTGAAATCTGGGGACACCAACTTGAATTTATGTATATGATGAACCTTGTATGTCGGTAAACCTAGAATACTTGGGTAGGATGTTTAGCTTAGGAAGTAAAAATTTGATGTTTTAGTTGAGTTTTGAAGATGTTATGCTGCAAAAAGCTTTATGTTTTTACGCTTGAGTAATTGTATTGAGTTCAAGGAATTTGATTTTCTTTAGCATTTGTTAAATCATCAAATGAATTGGTTTTCTTCATAACATGCTTGAAGGCTCATGGCCTTGCTAGAAAAAGAGGTAGTGGAGGAATTTATTTGGAGACATTTATATTTTCGTGTTTTATCTATCCTTGTATGAGCTTGAAATTCATTATTTTATGCTTATGCAAATGTTTGATTACATTTATTTAAAGAAAATTAAAGAAATCTTTAGGTTGGATTTTATGGGATGTTACATTATTCAAGCATAGATTACTAATTGTATGTGAAATGTAGATATCATTTTGTAAACTAAGTCTTGTCCTAACTTAGGATTGTTATTGCTCGAGTTTTTATTGAATTATATGAATAAATAGTTAGTGTTGTTCTAACCCTACCATTTGCACTTTATTTTTTTTTCAAAGAACGAAAAAAATACAATGATGTTTAGTTGTAGGGCTTGATTGAAGATTGTAACTAGTTTCATTCATGGATTTGGTTGTATAAATATGAAAGGATTGTGTATAGTGCTTTTATTTTATGAGATGCTTTGATATTGGAGAATTATTGGATCATAATAATGCACTATTAGGGAGAAGACAATAGACCATTGGTGTATCATAATTATGTCTTATTTTTTATTTTTTTGCATTGTTGGGACTATGCAGTAATGCTAGGAAAATTGTCTTCACTATTCTACATTCAGGAGTGTCTAGATTCTTCTAGTATTATAAATTGGAGCAGGAGTTAGTGTGTTATTTTAAATTGGAGCACTTTCTACATCTTGGAGATGTGGCACTTTATTTCTAGATGAGCATTTACATTTTGGTTGGGCTGAGCATTTCCTTGTAGATGGATATAATATAATTAAATGAGGCTTCTATATATTTGCTACTTCTTGCAAAAACAACTATATTACATGTGTGTTATACACAGATCATTTGACAAGGGTCAAGATGAGGTTGTTTGAAACACCATTGTAACTTGGTTCAGATCAATTACGAAGTTCACCCATTTATTGCTAGAGATGAATCACACTATCAATTAACCAAAACACGTGATGTTGTTGCCCTTGTAATAGAAATATCATCTACTCAATCCAAAATTTGTGCTTAAGAATGTTGAAAAGGTGATGGCAACACTTGGTTATTTCTTTTGGGCTTATTAATACAAGACTTGCAAGTAACTTTTCTATCTGTTGTGACAACCATAGCACTACCAGTTTCTTGTCAAAGGTTGCACATGATTATTGATTATGTTAGTAAGACATAAATATAATCACAAACATGGTATGATATTAACATCTCATAATTTTAGATAATTTTCGTGGGAATTTTACTTGTGCTTTGAGTCATTGCCTAAACGACCTCCATTAGTCATGAACATAACATTTCTTCTCATATTTATATGGTAATAATGAGGAGGAAAGCAGACCCAGTTATCACACAAACACCATGAGCATTTGTTAGTAAGGGGAGGAATCGTGAATATAATTCACCACTTTGGGCTTCCCACCCTCTAGCCTCTTTACCCATTGGCAAAGCTTTTGGAGTGTGTAGTGCCTCATATACACCCATGTCTCACAAATTTTTTTTATTGATAAACGCTTTTGACTGGAGCTATGAACCGGAGGGTTTTCCTCGGACCCCACCCGTTACAGCGAATGTCCTGAGACAAGATATTACAATTATACCAGCCCAGACAACGGCCAGTGAGCCCGCACCGACGATACAATTTCTGCCACCGCCATTTTTAGAGCCACCAGCCGCCTCGAATGCCAATGCCGACGATACAAAGTCCGCCACCGCCGAGAATAACCGCCAGTCGTAACCACTGGTGATGCAACAACCACCACCACCAATAACCACCCCGAAAGGATCGCGCCTAGCGGGATTTGAACCTGGGTGGATCCGGACACAACTGTTTAAGTTAACCGATCCACCCAAACCCCATTGGCTATGTCTCACAATTATTACTAATATAGAATTAATCCAATTATAACTCAATCATATAATATATCACCCAATATATAAAAAAATTACTTTTATTTTTAGTCATTACCCAAATGATCTTTATGAGTAGTCATTAGCCTAATGACATTCTCCCTCATGTATTTATGATACTGATTACAAGGCAAGGGGACCCTCTAAGCACACAAGCACTTGTGAGTAGATATATATAATTCACCAGTTCAAGCATTTTACCCTCATCTCTTTCCATATTGACAAAGCTTTTGAAGCATGCATTGCCTTATATATCACCCTAGTCTCACAACTATTACCAATGTGGAATTAACCCAATTACAACCCAAAAGCATATTTATGTTAAGTTAGGACTTCCATCTGTGTTTTTTTCCTTGAATATGAATTTACTTATTTGAAATCCAATGTGGCAATTTGTTTTTGGAGCATAGTTTTTGCATTTTCCTAGGTTGGGTGTCTTGCATGTGGCAATGGTATAAAGTGCAACCAGTTTGTGTTTGTGCGTCTTTATATGTATATATACATATCCCAGTCTCTCATCATCTGTCAAACATCTATTCTGCAAATGGAAGGTAGGATCATAAGCAAAGACAAAAGTCAATCATTAAGGAAGCATTATAGGAGAGTGGCCTTTTTCCATGGCAACTTAAGGAATGACATCAATTTAGTCAAAGCAGCCTATCCTGTCTACTTGAAATTTTTTATTTCAGTAAGGCTCTGAATTTTTTTTGTCAGTGTAAAATTTCTCTATAGTAACTCTAGTATTTGGTTTCTCCATTAGTGAAAAGCTAATCTGAAATATTAACTGTATGTACAATTACAAGGACTTTGAATATTTCAGTTGGGTGGGTTATCATAGCTCACTAGGTTGCCCAAAGAACTGCATTTATCAGAGTCTTTGCACATCCTAGAGTTGAGCGGTTCTTCAGATGCCGTTAGGTTGCTCCCTTTCTTCACTGCAAGAACTTGATTTAAGCATGTGTCAACTTGAAGGAACTATCTGATAGCTTAGTCAACTTAAGCCTTTAAATCATCTGAATTCGAAAGCTTGTGCAGGGCGCACAGCATTAACCCAAAGATTTGCCTTGTTTCAAAAATATGGATTTTAAAGACCAGAGAAGCAGAAAGTTGCACTTACTCCTCATCATTCCTACGCAAATCGGCCTTGGCCACATATATTCCTAATTTTACCCCAGGGGTAATTGTTTAGTGAGCTTGAGCCTTTGAATCATCTGAATGTTAAAGGTTGTGCAGAGCTCATTGCATTACCCCAACAATTTCGATGCATGTCTTGTTTAGAAAAGCTGGATTTTACTGACTTTGTGGAGAAGCAGAAAGTCCAAGTTGTTGGTTTGTATCCTTGCACATATAGGCTACATATGTTTGGAACTGCCCACACTGTGACTTTTGTTTGTAGTGGCAAAGCAACCAACATCTATTGCTATTAAATATTTGATTATCAACTAAAGTAAATAGAGAGTTAAACTATAACAAACATTCTCAATATACATAACTTTATTTATTGAGATGCATTTGGCTAACCGTGCAGCTTTAAATGCTTGCATAGTTAAGTCCCTAAACGTCGTACAGAAAACTATCCAAAATAAACACCAAGATTAATAGGGTAACAACATTCAGGGATGAATACAATAACAACGTGCAAGGCTGGGGCATTCGTTGGGAAGTCTCATGTTCCATGCCGGTGCAGGACCCTTAGGTTTGTGGGTGGAGTTAAGTACCTTACCTGTGTGAAAAAGGGTTTATTGATTTGGGATTTTAGAAAAAGGTAAGAATCCATTAAATATAATCTCTGTTGTAAGAATCCGTTAGATATAATTTCTGTTTTTAGAATCATTTAGAAAGGGATAACAAGAACCATGCACACCAGAATTTTCATTTGCACCTTTTCATTAAAAAACTCAAATCCTAAACTATGATGCTTTATTCTTAGCAATGTGGTATAGCCAACATTGGAAAATTTATCTTATTGAATGCATTGTCACTCACTAGCAAAAGTAGGGACTATTTATCCCCAAGGTAAATTGAAGCTGACAATAGGGAAGTGTAAATTGAATAACAGTTTTTCCCCATAGAAGGTCCTTGCTCAATAATATCAAATCACACATTCCTGCATAGATTTTCTGTTCAACACCTGTACATTATACATGAGCTTTGTTGGCATCAAATTCCAACTTTATGCTTCTTTCAAAACTGCAAATGAACATACTCTTATCAAATATTTAATACCAAGCAATGAACAATACATATATACCAAGACGAGTAAGCCAAGACGAGTAAAGTAATCAGAAAATTTCATAAAAATTACACTATAGGAAAGGCACTTTCATAACCCTTCAATTATAATGGTGTGAGTTCCATTGACAGTATGTATCAATGAGTTATCGGAGGTGGTTGGACTCAGTAAAGAAGCTCTTCAAAAACTGGATCCACACTGTTAGCCCACTTTCCATGGTACAAGTCTAAAAGTCTTTCTGCTGGTGTAATACCTAAAATACAACTCAAAAGGGTTAGGTTCTGCAAATCTTGAAACAAGTTTCATTGAGGAGTATTTACAGAGGCATACATCTTCCACAGTTTGAATTTCAAATTAAATGATATATTCAAACACAGGTAAGTCTCCACACTTATTCATTACAACGATAAAAAACAGGGATATTCTACTTTACACCATCAAAATAAAAAATAAGAAATGCACGATAATTAGAACAATGAAGTCCAGTACATAATAAATAAGCTTTGAGACAATTGCTGACAAGTTTGATGAACAACATGAGCTAGAAATTAGTAAAGATATCTTATGGTTGCAATTTCTTGCATCCCCAGCTGTGTTTTTTATTACTGTTTTTTTTAATAAGTTGAAGTTAATATTTGAATTCCATCACCCACTCTAAAGATTACTACTTTTACGGGAGAATTTTATAGGGCCTTTGTCACTGCAGCAACAGATAAGATGGGGTAGGCTGCATGATTTTTTTATTCCATAGGCATGCAAGCTGTAGATCGATTTGGTCATATCTTTGGCATTGTTCATCGATAAAATTCTTATCGCATACTCTGCCAGCAGTGCTTGAGCAAAAGCAGCTAGTAATTTCAATTTGGAAACAGAGCAACTTATTATTTGTGAATTCCTAGTAGTATTTACAATTTTTCACAATTGGCTTTCTCCAATTTTGCACAGGTCAGGCACTTCTTTCTATTAACCATTGAAAGCCTTCACCAATGCCATTTGTAGAGTTTGTAATTTCTCTATTTCCATATTTCCATCAAGCAGTTGGTATTTCTTAAGATACATCGAAGGGATTAAGCTTCAAGTAAAAATGACATATACATTTGGAGCTAGTTGAGACTAGCTTATGTACGACTTGTATGATCATTTAATGAGAACCTACTTACCAGTTGCTGCCTACATTCACATTGCTGATATCCATTAATTAGCATACTGTCTCTCTTAAAGCAGTCTACCATGTAGGTCAATAAACTGTGAAGGATGATCTGCTGTAACGGAGGGTCAAATCTAAATGACAGTCAAACTATAAATGGATTTGTTGATTTAATGACAGTTTGCCTCCTTTGATGAATGGAACTCAGCTTCCTAAGTGATGAGTGGGTTTGGGCCTCAGCTCAAAGGCATATATCCAACTCCTTGTTTTAATGATGGTCTCATCATGTTGAATAATATGCTTCAGTGCTGCTAAGCATCAATGACTAGCACGAAATAAATATGACACACTGAACAAGTGTGTCAAAGTGCAAACAATATCGAAACATAGTTCTGCTTATTACTGCATTTTACAGTCAACATCATAGTATTACAGAATCATATTTGTTTGGTTTCCCAAATTGATATCAGCAATGCATGTCTAAGGCCAATGGAGCTTTATTTCAATGAATTAAAGTTTGATATAATCACATTCTTCATATATTATTTGTTTCTTCATATTTATCATTATCCTTTATTCTCTTGCCCTTGTCCTTTCTTCTTCAAAAGGTCTAGATAACACCTTCTCTTCATCCTAAATCTATCCAGACATGATCTACATCTACTGTGGCAGGCTCTTCATCTGACACCTCTCAGCCTGTATGAGTGTCTTGTTTTCTACTATTGTAATTTTCTAATGTTTTTGTATTTATTATTTTCGCGTTAATCTTCCTTTTTGATATTGGTATGGCAGATTGATTTCTCCATGATTCCCTCTTTTGAACATTAGTTTTCTCTTTCTTTTTGCTTTTCCCCTTTCTTTCTTTAATCTTCTTTGATTCCTCAACCCTTTCCCTCCTAATATCCTAAACCATCAACTGCTTTCTTTATTACATTGACCCCCCTCCTTTTGTCCACCATCTAATATGTGCATGTACCCTACAAGAACAACTTACAATCAAACAATAACCCTTCTCTGCACAATTATGACACATTATTGATAAATTGCTCTTTGCCCCCCACACAAAGTATTCCTTCTTGTTATTGAAACTCACCCAACTCTGTAAGGCCCACTGCATATCCATATGGTCAAGGTGGTCTCATTGCTCTTGTCCAAGGTTTATTGATCTATGCCAATCCTTGCATCTTTGGTCTTGTCGTGATAATAAAACATTCTAAACAAAATGTTGGAGTCAAATTTACCCTTCTCACATCCACAACCACAACAAATGGAGGAATTCCATCCAAAATTCATTGTCCTCGTCTACGAAAAAATTGGGCATGCTCTTGGTTGTAGGGTATTGTGAATTCAGTCATTCCTTACCACGGTTCCACCAACAAAAGCAAACATTGGCATAAAAACATCATAGCTGAATTCTATACCAACAAAGAAGGTTCAATCCCTAAGTAAGGAAAACCATTCACTAACCTAAACCAGTTCAACTTTTAAATGTAGTCAACTTACTTTGTAATATTCAAATCACACATATTCATTATAAAGACATAACGTACAACCTATGCTTCCCAACATGTCTATTATAACCCACAAGTCTATAGAACTCATCAACACAAAGAAAAGTATCCCTGAGTGCTCTAATATCTTCTATTACATTATCATACATTTTGTATATTTCTTATCATAAAATTCTCTCTTTTCTATTCCCCATACCACCTATATGCTCT
This sequence comes from Taxus chinensis, assembly GCA_019776745.2. NCBI lineage: Eukaryota > Viridiplantae > Streptophyta > Pinopsida > Cupressales > Taxaceae > Taxus > Taxus chinensis. The sequence goes on along the minus strand of CM034151.1, from coordinate 546,176,891 downwards.
ATCATATTATTGAGGCATTAATCCTCAACCAAAAGGACACACAAAACAAGAGTCATGCCCCAACATGGTTAGTTTCATGATGCAAATCTTTCTTAAATGACGTAGTTTGTCTACCTTTATTGCAAGGTGTCACTCTATTGAAGCGCATCTTCTCATTCCTATGATCAGTGTCTATTCCTATGTGCCAGTATCTGCTTCATTCTGCCACAATAAAGTAACCAGATAACAAAAATCCACCATTCCGATACTCATTGGATGCCCCGCTTAGCTTATTCCCTTGAACGGACTGATTATTATGAGGACCTTTCCCCACACAACCGTACAGCCGTAAAATGGTTCTGAACATTCTTTATAAATTTTTTATGTCACCGTCGCGTTTCCCAGCTATCCTTAACATTATTAGTCACACTGTCTAAGGATTCCTCTTGTTCAGTTAAGGGTCTGTTCCCAAAAAAATGAGTCGATATAAACAATCATATCCCTCAAGGAGATAGGTTATGGCGTCCTTGTTCTCTCCATAAAATGGAGAATGAGCACATTACTTTTGGATATCCTAATTGTTATGATCTCCTATAAGAGGTACTACAGAAACTAGAGAAATTAATTATCCACCTGCCATTATCTTGACTTGAGGTTCTTGGCCCTTTTCCTTCAATAGGTTGTTGATTCCAGGCATGAGACATTGCAAGGGACATCCATGGATACCAAGTAACCACCTCTTTCTTTCAACTCTTAGTGGAACTTAGGGTTATTAAGCATCCCTAGGATTTGACTAGTCCGCACACAAATGGTGAGAAATAACTAAGATGGCATCCACCTTTGTCAGTGCTAATAGGATATTGTATCTCTCACTCACATACTAGATGTCATGGATCCACTCCTACTCGACGGCATGGGCTGTAAAGCCCCCATTTTGTAATTGTTCAATATATTTCTCATACACTTCAACACAGATTTCTGACATATTATTTGCTAAATTTGTTTACTATTTTTGTTACGCCAAAAAAATTGTGTAATGTGCATGAAAATAAACCAAGTAATAAGGCATTTACCTCTCCCACACGACTTAGACATCTTATTCCTCTCACTCACAAAGTAGAGGTTGTGAATCCACTTACACTCGGCATCATGGATTGTCTAGATCACCTTCTGTTATTGTTCAAGATATTCCTCACACAGTTCACAATCTCAACCCCCTTTGCTGTGCTGTTTACTCTACCTGTGATGCTTAAATCTGATAGGAACTAAAAAAATATTCCAAACCAATCAAAGATCATGTTGCAACCTTCTCTTTGACACTTAAATATTGAGTAAAATTCCACCTAGCAATTTGAGCATGTGAAACAACCAGTTGAACATCACATTTCACCTCAGTTGGAAGTTGTATACTTGTTCTGGACTGATTCATCTACAAGAAAATCATTTCAAGTCAAATTCCCTTTCTATATTTTAGGCATGCTAGTACAAGAACAAGATCACTTGGTTGGTTTTGGTGGTGTCAAGTGGATGTTTTTCATGTGCTTTTGATGTCGTCATTTGTTCAACTTCAATGTAGGAGGCCTTCTTGTCTTATGCACAAATCATCTTCTAAATATCTTATCCATTTTGGATAATATGTTCTTATTTTTTCGTCCCACAAAAGCTTGATTTTGAAGGATATGATTAAACAGCTCCCCCGCCTCCTCCTTCAAGTGCCACATGGCTATGCTTAGTGGCTGCTTTATAACATAAATCTCAAAGCACTCTTGCTCTCCCTTTCATGTAGTTCTGACCTTTTTCTGAACTACATCTTCCTTCAATTCTTTGTATGCATACTGTGTAAAATCATTAAAATAAGGTTAACACATTCTCTTCCTCCTCTTTATTCAACAATGATGGCTCAGATAGGTACAAGTTCTCTGCATTCACAACCACATATATCCTCATATAGGAGGGCAGATTCAACTTGAATGCATTGTCACCAGCTTCACTTATTATCTCCAAGAACTATACATCAATGGTTTCAACTACTTTGCTTAGCCTTCGAGTCTAGGCAAAGCCATACCATGTCGCCTCCTCTCAAATGAGGGTACTTTCTATTTCAATCATGGTATGCCTCATACTTAGCTCGAAATCCGATCAAGTTCTCTTGCACCTTGTAGTGGATATGTCATACTATATCGATGAAATTTTTGGCATTCGGTGCTTTTGAATGCTCTTTTGGATCCCCTTGCTGTCCATAAACAACAACAAATAGTGTTTTGGGTAGACACCTAAAACATGCCTCAAATGGAGATTTTCTTGTGGGTCAACTACCCTATTTAAGGAATGTTGAATGTATGACTACATCCCAAGTCTTTCAATGTTTTCTATTCTATCCCCTTAAGAGTCGCACTGATGTTCTATTCACTAGTTTGGTTTGACCATCTGTTTGTAGATAGAAAATTGTGGATCTCCTCAATTTCATGTCCATATTTACCTACAACCAGTTCCAAAACATGTTCAAAAATGTCATAGCCCAATTTGGGCACCCTGTAGTTTGATGTTCGGATGACCAACAACAAGCATGTTTTGTCACCATGGAGAATTTGACTAATGTTGCAATGACTCATTGGACATATAAGACCCCCTTGTGAGCCAAGTCACGTGCAAGTAAGCACTTGATTACGATTTGAGCTCGTGGATTAAGTAATTTGGGGGCACATTTATAGAAGTGATATACTGCCGCTCATAAAGGACTTGACATATGATGTGGATCTGGTTTAACCTAACATTGTATCATTAGCATAGCAAGGTTTTACATAAAGGGATTCATAAGACCCTATTTATACAGCCTACACACCTATGGATAGCTAGCAAATGGTTATTGCCTCTATAATGGCCCTTGAGGTCTTACATAGCATTTTATTATGATTTTTGTGACTTACAGATCTTGCATGACTTGAACTCACAGAATAATTGTTTGGCTTTTAGTAGATGAATACAGTTCTATGTTTTAAAATCCCGTCTTCGTTGCAGTCATAATCCCTTGAAGCTTCTAACAAGTAGGTGGGTGGTGCGCATTGCTGAAGGGCAGGGATGCATGTTAGTAATTTGGAAAGTAGATCAAACTTTAATGATTACAAATCATCCTGAGCCAGAATAAATAATTCATAGTCAGTCAACTCCAAGCCATTTGTCTTGTCCATGTGAATTGGATGTTGATGATCCATTAACCTCCATTAATTCCTTATCCTCGGGAGCTATTACTAGTCGTATGCAGTAATGAGTCCGCATAAAAGTCTTGGGCCATATGTGGTGGCAAATAAGGGAAAAAGAGGCTTCTTACCTGGAATTTTAATGGAAATCTGCATGTTTAAAGGAGAGTTCGTGAGAGTAAAAGAGAGTTTTGGTGAGTAGTATGTGAAAGAGGAGAGGGGGATCTTGTGTGAAGTCATTGAAAGAATAAATAGGTGGTGGGCATAATATAAGGAGGTAATTTCAAATCTATGCAAGGGGGAGGAGGAGAGACAGTGGGGAAGGCCAGGCTGTAGAAAACGTGTCCATTTCAAATCTATGCAAGGGGGAGGAGGAGAGACAGTGGGGAAGGCGAGGCTGTAGAAAACGTGTCCATTTCAAATCTATGCAAGGGGGAGGAGGAGAGACGGTGGGGAAGGCAAGGCTGTAGAAAACGTGTCCATGAAACATGGGATACAAAAGCTAGGAAAAGATATAAGGAGTGTGAGAGATGTTGCGATGAAGAGGTAGGGTGGGATTTAACTAACAAAAAATAACATTCCTAGGTATTAAAAATAGTGGAGGGCAAGATGGATGATTATATTTAATAATTGTGGTCACTACAGTTAGATTTGTTTGGGGTTGAGTATAGGTGGGTTAAAATAAAAAACAATACTTTTTCCTTATGATGTGGCTCCATGGTGAGCCCAACATTTTGTTGAGTCTCCACGACAATACCTTATTAATAAGGCTAAGATCTTATATTAATACCTCCTATGTTTTCCAGTTGTGGAACCCACGTTCTACTCCCAACCAAAATTCGTCTATATTGATATCATTTCCATTCATACTTGTCATGGTAGTGGGAGGGTTTAGCAAGTACACTAACACAGCTGGCAAGACTGTTTGCAACACTGCATTCTTCCCACAAATCAGATCCAGCCCATACTCATTGCTTGTCCTTCAAGAATAACAGTATAAATTTCTTGCTTGCAATTATGTGCCTCTTTATTTAGTTGGCACTCACTAATTGTATATTTTACCTGCCCTTCTATGCATTGATAATGAAATCTCCCCATACTAAACTAGGTGGTATTTACTTATTTTCCTCGTTAAGATTGTCTTCTTTATATTCATGTAGAGGCTTCCAAATATTACACCACACACATCAAGCAGTACAACATCAACCTCCACCTCACCAATTAGCTAGCATCAATGGAAAATATAAGTTTTTTATTGCTTCATCATTTGCATTTATTCATCAGTGTGTACCCATCCCAAGGTATATGGATGTGGATTTTCATGGGCCTCAAAATCCAGCCTACAACTTGCTTTCCTTCCATCAACTATGGTTATCTTGCACTTGTTGAATTGTTCCTTTTGCAGTGCTTGGAGTGTAATTGTGGATGTAAAATTCGCACACAACTCCTTTGTGTGACCATCCATCTTGCAAAGTTTAGGACGGTCATTGGGGTCTTTGCAGTTGTAGATGGTATTGACATTCTTCTTTGATTTATCAAGCCATTTTCTTTTCCCTTTCTTCTTGTTGGAAGTGTCTTTCTAATTGGAGTTGGAGGAAATACCGGGTTCTTTCTAACTATCCATCTCTATATGTTGAATTTGTACACAAGCTTCATCTATACTCTTTGTTGTAACAATTAGAACTTTCCTCCTTATGCAACTATGAAGACCACCAAGGTACTTGATCATCACACTTTCACCTCTTGGAGAAATGCCTGATCAGATGGCTTGTTTACGAAATTTCGTGGTGTCATCTTGTAGGTTTTGTTATTATCTTAGTCATTAGTATTTCCATCTAATTTGTTGTTCTGTTTTACACTCACTAGGATATAGTCGGTACTTAATCAAGTGTTGGATACCTCCCATATTGTCTCCTTCAATGCATCCTTATTGCTTTCCTGCCCAGAAATGTTTGAACATGTAGATATGCTTTTCATCTCTTCACTTACTTGACGCTTCTCATCTCTTCACTTGACGCTCTTCATCTCTTCACTTACTTGATGCTCATTGAAGTGGACCTCAATCTTCTTCAGCCAATTATCTAGCATTTCCACATCCAATCAGCCTACATATAGCTCATTTCCATCTTAGCTACCACTTTAAAAGGTGGTTGTGACAGTGCACTAGAACTCTCTCCTCCATCTACTCTCTTCCTTGATTTGGCAGATCAAAAGAAACTAAACTTCCAAGTGAGCACTGCCATTAGCTACCCCATGTTTTGAGATGTATTTGACACACCTAATTCCAATTTTAAGAACCTTCATACATATCCTCCACTTGATGCTCGACACTTGTACATTCCACTTTCTTGTTTCAAATTCCAAATTCAATTTTAGAACATGTGAATGTTATCTTCATCTCTTCACTTACTTGATGCTCTTCAACTCTTCACTTACTTGATGCTCTTCAACTCTTCACTTACTTGATGCTCTTCATCTTTCACTTACTTGATGCTCATTGAAGTGGGCCTCAAGCTTCTTGAGCCAATTATCTAGCATTTCTACATCGAGTTGGCCTACATATAGCTCATTTACACCTTAGCTACCACTTCAAGAGGTGGTTGTCACAGTGCACTGCTTGAACCATCTCCTCAATCTTCTCTCTTCCTTGATTTGGCAGACTGAAAGAAATTTAACATCCAAGTGAGTGCTGTCATTAGCTTCTCCATGTTTTAAGATATGTTTGAAACACCTAAATCCAATTTTAAGAACCTTCATGCATATCCTCCTCTTGATGCTCGACACTTCTACATTCCACTTTCTTGTTTCAATTTCCAACTTCAAGGTCTCCAAATCTCATTTTGGTTAAGGGCATTAAAATAATAAAACCTCACAGAAACCAAGAAAAAGTGGTTATGATACCAAATTGCCAATATAATCTATAATTGAACTATATATTCTTGATACAAGTTCACACAAATCTTGGAAAAGATTATTCATTAAATTTGTTGACAATTCTTGCTACATCAAGAAGCTATGTTTAATTTTCAGGTAAACAAACCAAAATCATGCTCTAAGTAGCTAGAACTCATTCTATAACAATGGAAATTGACAGTACATGAAAGGAAAAACAGCTACAGCATCATAAATATTTAATAAACACCAGATAAAACTTGGAGAAATCCAATGTGAGAAAAGTTCCCTACGAAAAAGGGTTTTGCTTTGTTATTTCCTTCAATATGTCAACATCAAATAATGCAAATAGAAAAGTTTGCCAACAAAACAGAGCTGCATACCACCATGGCTCAACACTAAAAAATTCCCACAAAAATCTCACACCCCTCTATTCTTTTCTTCACTATACTACAAACTACTATGTTGTTGAAGTCTTCTAGGAACTGGGAATGAACACTTTTCCTGGACACTACAATATCGGGTTGAATTTGAACCTACTAAGAGAGCATGTGGAATGATCAATTGAACCATCCATGCATTTTCATGCTCTATTAAAACACCTAGTATATTCAATTTTCATACTTCAAGATATTGGTTTTTATTTTGTAAAGTGGATGTTTACCATGTGGCATTTAGGTCTTTGTTGTTTGTTCAATGTAGGGGGCTTGATTATCTGATGTAGAAAACATCTGATCCATTTTGAATCATACATATATTACTACCAATATAGATAATAATTTTATGATAACAATCTAGAAACCCCATATAAGGCAAAAAAGCAAACCATATATAAAACATACATATCTCTTCCAATAAATGTCATTTGCTCATTCAACACCTTTCCCCAATATATTTTTGTAAGCCTACACTTGCAGAATGCATGTCTGAAAGATTTAGAGGATCCATGGAGCTTAGAATGATTAATATGCCTGTATTTTCCAAGACATAAGTAACAAGAAGTGGTTTGAATCCACTTGAGGACTAGATTTCTACAAATCAATTCACTCAGCGGTTTGTTTGAAGCCCCATTTGAGGACCACTGCATGTTTGAGTAGTCCATTCGACACTCCATATGTCTCGATATACAGCCATGTATTGCAATACCTTGTTTTCAGATATTTGCATGACTTCTGTTCCTTGCTGTATATACACTCTTCTTTCTAGCATGCAAGCATTCTATTTTGGGAAGAGTTCTATTTTTGAACCCTTACAGAGCCATTGTCTATCAGTGAATGTTCCTCAAAGGTTTGGAGGCATTGCAAGATCTATAAAGAAGCTATTTCAAGCATTCAAATCAGTGCATGGAAAGCATGTTCAGATAGGAAAACCTATAAATATAGGTGTGTACCTTCATGCAAGAACACAAGCAAATTGGAAATCTTGAGCTTTGTTCGAAGAAGCTCTGTGGAAAAGCAGTTGATAAAGCTATCTGAGGACTTTAAGACAGATGCATTTGGATAAATTTGTATACAGGCATGTTATCCCTCTCTCTTAATCTAGTTTTACCATGAGTTGGATATGTAGCTTCTTGGAAACCCTAATGAGGTGTATTTATTGTGCCTTGATCTGGAATTGATGATCACTTTAATTGCCCTAGATGTTTGAGGGTTTGCAATTGTGGATGTAGGGGCATACGCCACTATGCATGAGCTGGTCTCATGCATGCACACATATAGACATACATCTACACTAGCAGACCCTACTTGAGTGGTGTGTTCCTTTTGCATAAGGATTGATTGATATTTTTGTCAAGATGGGAAATTTGATTGGCTTTTTTCTTGAGATCTGCTTTATTTTTGGATAATAGCAAGTTGAGAAACATTGTTAGATATGGTTATTCCTTTGGGACTGGTTGCTACTAGATTATTAAAATGCTTCATTTATAACCCTATATCTGAGAAGTTTTAAGTGATGGCTTTTATGTGTATTTACTGTGGCAGCTACGTTTTGGAGGAGAAGAAAACATACCAGCCTTGTGCTGGCAATCTTGTTGACATATTTGATGCAGGTTAAAGGTTATCTGACTGAAGAAACCACATGATATCCTGATTTATATAAATAGTGAATGCAATGAAAAACAACAATAAATGGAAAATGAACAAAAAACAGTGCAAACCTCCAGTAGCTTTCCAATGCAACCTCGAGTAAGGTTGTTGGAAGCTTTGGAGCTTGTGTAACCTTGTGAATGACTGATTGTGGGTGCTCTTAAATAAACCTCCAAAGTGGGGATGAAATTGCTACGAACACAGATATTTTAGTCTTGGATAGAGCTTCCAATGTGTAGATATTGGAACCAAGTTGACAGAGTTTTTGTACAGTAAATCCAAGAGGATTTGTAAGAGGATAAGCTTGCATTTTATAGAGGCTAGAGTGGTTGGAAAGTTGGTTCAACATGGTTGAATGCACAAACTAAAAATAGCAGTTGAGGGGACCGAATAGTTACAGGAAGATAAATGCTATTTAGGGGCAGTAAAGGAATTAATTAGCAGAAGTTGCATCCAGAAAGGTGGTTGTATGTGCAATTGAATTGCCCCCACCTTTCTAGGATTCTAGAACCTGAGTTGACTGTACTGGTGAAGTGGAGTCCATGTGGAGTCCACTGTGGTTGTTGACTAGGATGTGCACACTAATTAATTAACCATTTAATTAATAAATGATAATTAACTAGCTAATAGGGGTACTAAGGACTAATTTAATTAATCCAAAGGGTACAATGCACATGATTAATCAATTTAATTAATCAATCATGAAAGGGGTGAATAACAGGATGAACTAGGACAATACTGGAATAGGTGCGAGTGATTTTGGGTGTCTACATTTGCCCCTCTTTAAAGTGCTATTGTGAAGTAATAGTTGTTTTGAAGATAGTAGACGCATGCAGAGTAGAGAGCAGAAAGCAATGAAGCATTAGGATGTCCCAACAAGTAGGATAGTAGAGGAATGCCCCCTCAAGCGAATGGATGATGCAGCAAAGCGGTGGACAACTGCTTGATAGGAAGAAAACAAGGGATTGGAACAAGGATGGGAAAGGACTGTGCTCGTAGCATGAGCGTCATTTGGAGAATAATTTGAGAGCAACCTTATTTTTGCTGTTGCACAATAGAGTTGTCACCATGATTATGAAGGAATCAAGATGGTTAACCTAGATGCGCATGAACAAACACACACAAAAAGAAAAGATAAAAAATGAAAATGGAACCAATATACAAGTAGGTGCAGGCATCAAGGTTATAAAGGAACCAAGATGTAATCACACTACTTGCAAGTGGTCCAAAAAAGTAAACATCAACAATGCAACACAAAGTCGAAAAAAAAGACAATCAACTATGCCCCTAATGTGTGCCACAATGATGATTAAGTAGATGCAAATGCTCCCAAGGTGGGAATAGGATCAAACTAGAAGAGCGGAGTAAAGTGACTCCTTATGACACTCTTGTTGGATCTGTTGTGCAAATGATCGAAGTTGAAATTGCCCCAATCGAAGTTATATCGTGCAAGGAAAAACAATTTTTTTGACTTGCCCCAAGCAGAGTTAGCCTATCATGCAAAGGGAAGAAAGTGATAGTTGTAAGATTGGAACGATCACTAGGGTAGTAGATAAAGGTATGACTTTATCAAGATTGTGTTGAAATGTTGAAAGATTCACTTCAAGGGTTTTCCAATTGTAGGATTTTGTGATAAGTGAATGTTTGTTTGAAAATTTTTTGGACTTTTGCGTGTTTTTGAAAAAGTTGAAATACAAATGACAAATGCAAACAAACTTGAATACACAGAAAAAAGGAAAACATTCCATGGCTTAAATAAACCAGGAGGAAAACACAACACATGCAAGCACCAAGAAACACAAAACAAGCATTGCAAACAAACCCAATATGAACAGGAAGGAACCACACCAAAGTTATATGTGAACTAAGATGTGAATAAATTTCCTGCAATTGGTCTACAGTAAAGGTAAACAAAGTACAAACAAAATAAGAAAATGAAAGAAGCAAAAGCATCGTCACAATGTTGACAAATTGCAATAGTACAACACAATTTGCAATAAACGACGTCTAATGACACTCTGACGAATGTGTTCCACATTGAAGAACTAGACAAATTTGAATGCCCCCAAGCGATAGCTTAGAACGCGAGAGGATTGGATCAGGCCGACCGAAGAGTGGAGTGATACTTAGATACTCCAAAAGATACTCTTGTCGGATCCCATTGAAGTTTGATTTGTATTGGATTAAAATGTAAAATCCAAGTGTGCCCAAAGAAAAGTTATATTGTGAAAGGGTAAATGATTTCCTCGAGCATAGATATACACCACGGGCAAGAAAAATGATTATCAAAAGATGATCTGGAACGATCATGAGGAGCCGTCAAAAGGCGAAATTGTTGAACTATGTTATCCAGTTGCTGAAAGTTGGTCAAACATTATCTGAATGTTTTGATTTTGACAATTTTATACTATTTTTTGGATTTTGAACAATTTTATATTGTTTTTGTATATTTTGAACATATTTGAATGTTTTTTTGTAAGTTTGTGAAACATTTTTGAATGTTTTTTATTTTCATTTTGGTATTTTACAACTCAGTAAAAAGGGTGCACTACTTGAAAGAAGGTGCAAATAATTAGAAGCATTCCATTCCATTGGTAGAAATGTAGATGATAAAATGATAGGGTGTTTCACTCCACTTGTGACTCCACGCAACTAGGAAGATGCGAGGGCTCATCACCGAGAGCCAAGAAGGACATGAAAACGAGGTGAATAGTGATATGAAAGTGAAGATGATGGATGCGAAGACACAAGGTGTAACAATGATCCATATGAGAAAAATGTAACTCATCTCAGTCAAGATTATCTGACCGATTCCAAGATGATTCCACTTTATAGGTTTTGACTCAACTTAGATCCATAGATGGCCTACTGATTGGAAAAATCTGGTTGAAGGAATTGTTGTCTCTCTTTAACATAAGCAAAATTACTTCTTGGGATATTTTTGATTAAGCACTTTGATTCAAGATTTATAAAGGCTTTATTGGTTAATTGAATTTTTGTGAAGGACCCCCTACATGTTGCCCCATGCCATCAGTAAAAGCAAGGGCTCAACACTGAAGACAAAATGTAGGCGAGTAAGGGCTTCCTCCGTTCCCAGTCTCATACTACTAGTGAGAAGTATGGGCTTATCACCGAAGACTGTGAAGGACGAAAGGTGTAATGATTTTATATTTTTTTTTGTATTTTATATTGATTTAATTTTCGTTTATGTCGATGATGTGCTTATTGGGAAGGAACATTCTGCCCCCAAGTCTCAGCCTCATGCGACTAGTAGGACACAAGGGTTCAACACCATAGATTGAGATGGGCGGTCAAAAAGGACTGGGTAAAGAAGTTTAGAGCTTTCTGTTAAAGAGAGAGCTTATTTGAAAGGAGGAGTTGCCATCAGTAAGCTTTGAGACAAAACCATAGGTAAAAAGATCTGAAATGAGTAGAAACCATAACAGGGATGAGACACACAATGCCCAAGAGGAACAAGGTTAACACTGTGTCGTAATAGGTGAAGAATGCAAATATATGATAATGGTATGATTAAGATATCTGCCAATAGATGGAATGCTTAACATTATTTGTACTCACTTTTTCATTTCTGATTTGCAAACAGTGCTTTAATATATGGAGTTTTATTCTTCTTTTTATGCTTTTTAAGTTTTTTGAATTTTGGAGGATGAGGATTTGAAATGGACTCATCAAGAAAGAGGTCCATGTTTATTAAAGTTGAATGGTCCTGAAATACAAGACTTGTGCAGATGAAATCCAAGTCAATGAGGGGGAATCGAAAGATTCGATAAGTCCTGAAATACGAGACTTGGGCAGAAAGGTTCCAAGTTAAAGGAAATATGAGAATACGAAGATTTGATAAGTCCTGAAGTACAAGACTTGGGCAGACAGGTTCCAAGTCAAAGGAGTGAATCAAAGATTCAATGGGTCCTGAAGTACGAGACTTGGGTGGACAAGTTCCAAGTCAAAGGATGTGTGATTAGATAAGTCTTCGATGAGATCGAAAGACCTATGTGATGTTAGAAGAAGATTGTCGATGCAGGGAATATGTTGAGATTCATATTCATCCTTGAGTGAAAGAGTGTGAGGAAAGAAGGATTGATCTCTAGATGTATATCTGAGGTTCCTTATAGGCCGTAGAGAGGAGATATTCAATGTTTCTCCTTCTAGGTTGTGAATTAGTTGATTTGACAAAATATTTGACAATTAAAGTTGAAAAGGTTGTATAAGGATATTCCTGGGTATACGTACCTCATAGAAGTGTACACATGTAGATGTCTTGATAAGTAAGGAATCATCATTGATGAGATGCCTGTAAGATTGATCATTTGAGGTGTAATGGACACAGAAGGTTGCATTGTTGCAAGTGTCCAAGCTTGTTGTGGTTGTATTTCACAACAAGACTAGAGATGTTAGGCATAGGATCCAAAATGGAAAGAATAGAATCAAGCTCAAAGGTGCTTGATGATGGACCCTCTTCTGTAGTTCTAAATGTCAAGGTTGAAAGAGAGTCTTGGAGAAAGGTCAAGCTCTCGTTAGGTGTTAGAAGATTGTTGTCCGAAACAAGTTCAATGTCTGTTTGGATATAATACGAAGAAAATTTAGGAGAAGAAATAGATTGGTTTGAAGGGAGAGATACTTGACCTTCACGTGATCTCGTTGAATGTCAGTATGTACAGAAGTGGGGACAACAATCAACTCTTCATTAGAAGTTGTGGAAGTTGACATGTCATCAATTGCTAGAGCTTCATCGTCGAGCTCTATTAAATGGTTTTTGTCGTCAATTAAGTCTTGGACATAATGACGAAGAGTTGTACAATTATGCAGTAGAATGACCTTCCATGTGATGGTATTCACAATATTCAAATGCATTATATGACGTAGGATTGGGTTCCCCATTAGAAAAGGGTTTCGTAGGTGGATATTCGATCATGTTAGCCTTTACTAATTTTGAAAGGCACTAGATAGAATCTCTTAACGAGAGGTGTAAACTGACATTCAACGGTGCTTAGAGTAGTGTCAACAATACAGGATATGATGGATTTATAATCAACATTGTTCGAGGATTCACCATGTTCATGAGCTTTCCCCTTTGTATCATGGTTAGATGGTAGGTCTCCAACCACTATGTCTCCATTGTCAATGAGGTCTTGGATGTAGTTGCGAAGTTGTTTGCATTTATCTGTTTGATGACCATCAATGCGATGAAAATCACAATATGTGTTAGGTCTATACAAACTTGGCTTAGGTTCACCTTCAGGAAAGGGTTGTGTAATAGGATAAATGACCATATTAGCACTTGTTAGTTGTTTTAAGACACTTGAAAGATATTCCCCCAAAGAGGTATAATTCTTTGTTATCATTGAGGAAGGAAAAGTTTCTCTTTTTGGAATGGTGACAAATGGTTTAGACTTAATCTGTTTTAATTGGTTGTTATGTAAGTTGTGCACATTGTGATTATCCGTGACACCATTTGACAACATTACGGTTATGGTCTTGATGTACCTAGGTTTATCGTGAGAAGTGCTAGGGTTATTGTTGTTCAGACGAATTATGCCCATTGTCTTTATAATGAGGCTTATGTCAAGCCTTTAGAAATGAGAAGGCTTTTTCTATTTGAGTTCCCTTTTTGATAACTTCCTCCAAAGGTTGTTGAGGCAGTGCATCTACATGTGAAAGAACAACTCATTGTTAAGGTTACGGGAAGAAGATGTAGTAACCATTTGTTTTCAAGGGATTGAACATGGGAACCGTCTTGACTCATTCCTCACCATTGTTGTAAAAATTGTGCAAAGCTTTAACTTTTTTTGTTGTTTTGCATTGCAAAATCCATCATTGTGACTTCAAAGTCAAGATTGAAAGAAAAATGTTTGACGAAATAAATCTCTTCAGGTCCACGATTGAGATAGATCCCTCTTGGATAGGTCCGTCAAAATCAAAGTTTCCTCATAAACAGGAAAGAGGCGTACAAGAAAGTTATCGTTATAATGGCCACAATTGGCATGATGAAACAATTCTTTGATTCATGCTATGACATAGGATCGGGTTCCCCATTATAATTGGTCTTGTAATTTGAAGATTTCAATCTAAAAATCCCTAAAGGGATATTGATCAAAGGCATTAGATACATTTAGCAATCCGAGCAAGTTAAAATGATTGTTTGCAAAATAAACCAGAGGGGAGTATCTCTACCAAGAATATATGGATTTAAAATTGAACATTGTTTCAGGATTTACCATACTTCGAAAATTTATATTGAGTATGCAACAATGGAGGAAATGGATTAGAAATCAACTGTTTTTGAAAATATGCTCTTCAACTATGTTTAAAAATGAGTTCTATAAATTCACTAATTTTTAGCGAAGCCCTACATTGTCTGTTCTTAGAAATCAATGCAAATACAAATGAAAAAATCTTATATAGCTTGTCAGATTGGAAATATGGCTATCACATTTGATGGATAGATGGGAGCAAACCTCCAGAATCTAGGCTTAGAAACCCTTCCAGGAAAGTGTTGCTGTTTAATAGGTAAGTGACATATTAGTGAGGCTTGCCAAAAAGACACTTGAAAGTAATCTCCCAAAGTGATGTATATTCTAGGTTCAGGGTAAGCTTGTAAACATGATTAGAAAAGTTTTCTCTTTTTGGAGGGGATGACAGCTGGCATTTGATCTTAATAAACAATTGATTGTTTTGTATTTGAGAGCACATTTGATTATCCATGCAGCAATAATTGACATTAACTTGTAGTTACTTTTGACATACCTAGATTTACTGAGAAGTGCTAGGAATGGTCTGTGTTATTGGATTCCTTGTATCGTTATTTTCTACAAGGCAATTTTCGATCAATGCAAACAACAATTGCTCAATATCCAAAATGTGTGAGTGTGTAAGAATGAGATCTATTACTCCCCCATGTCAATTAACTTCCCCAACAGGCAAGAGGCATTTGCATGTGAAAGATAACCAATGTTAAGGTTCTAGGGACGAA
The DNA here is from genome assembly GCA_019776745.2 of Taxus chinensis. NCBI lineage: Eukaryota > Viridiplantae > Streptophyta > Pinopsida > Cupressales > Taxaceae > Taxus > Taxus chinensis. Next base: position 546,161,745 of record CM034151.1, on the reverse strand, counting down.
GATATTAACCATTTGTTTTTCAGTATTGAACATCAATCGGTTTGCGATTCCTTCCATCATTGTAAAAACTGTGCAAAGCTCTCAATTTCGTTGTATTATGCGTTGCATTAAAGTACCATCATTGTGACTTCAAGTCTAGGTTGAAAGAAAAGTGTTTAACGAAATTCTCCGAGAGGTCCGCGAAGGTAGAATATATCCCTTTGGAAGGTGTAAGAACCAATCCAAATCTTGTTTACTCCTAGACTCTTAGGAAAGATGCACAAGAGAAAGATATCATTGTAAGCCACCTCTTGGCATGCCATGAAAAATTCCTTGACATGCTCTCTAGGATCATTTTTCCCTTGTATTTTCAAATTTGGGCATCTTGAAAAGAGCGTGGGAAGGGTATGCGTAAGATGTCCATGTCAAATGGGTATGGACATAATTCATCAAAATTGAATTGTTTGCGTTGTTTTTGCATACCCAGAAATTGTGTCTTTCATCATTTGCCACTCTTGAGCAAATGGTGAATTGGTTTATGGGATAAATGGCGATTTATCATTCTTATGATTATTTTTCTCGTTATTGGTCTTAGAATGAGTTTTGAAGGTGTTGTCACTTTTCTTCATGTTTTGATACCTTTGGTATCGTTGTTAGTGACTATAGAGGATAGGAGAGCCAATTGTTTTGCCATTGCATTGATTTGATCAAGCAAGGCTTGGTTGGGATTAGAGGACGAAGCATTAGATTTGCCTTTATTATCGGCATTTGTTTTACTTGGTCCTGCATCGTCATGTTTGTTTGACTCAAGTGGTGGACCCTTAGGGGATTTAGGTCATCCTTTTAAGTTTTTCAAAATCATCCTTGTCAAAATCTGAGGGAAATATTGCTCCCATTGCAAGGAGACAAAGAAGGAATTGGTCTTTGTTTTGTTGTAAAGTGGCTGTCTATAGAAAGATTTTTAAGTTGGTCTTCGTCCTCTTCATCAGAGCTGATATGGAAAGGATTTCTTTCCTTTCATTGAAAGGGACTATAATCACGATGTCTTGTTCCCACCATTGTTTGAAAGAGGGGAGGAACAAGAAGAGGTGTGATAGAAAACTCAACCCTTAGCAAAGTGAATGCTAAGATGGAAGAGGGAAAAGATGAAAAGCTCGACCCTAGCAAAATGAGTGCTAAGAGGGAAGAGGCGAAAAGGGTTAGTTGACTTCCCGACTCTTAACAAAATGAGAGTTAAGAGAAAAGGGACTAAAAAGGGTTAGATGTGCTCTACTCCGTAACAAAAATGAATGTTAGGGGAGAAGAGACTTGACAAGGTGAACGCAATCAAATCTTAATCAAAATGAGTGATAAGAGTGACGAAAAGAGTGAAAGGGTTAACTCTAACTTGTTAAGAGAAACGAAAAAGGTGGACTTCACTTAACAAAATGAGTGATGTTAAGGTGGAAGAGGGACTTAACATGTTAGTGCAGAGGACTCTTTGCAAAATGAGTGATAAGAAAGATGAAGAAGTTTGAAAGACGTCGCAACCCTTTACAAAGTGAATGTAAAGAGGGAAGAAATGAAAGAAGATTAGTTTCCTCAACTTGCGACAAAATGAGTGCGACAAGAGGTGACTTAAAACACGATGAAAGATGCTCAACTCTTAACAAAAATGTGTTAAGGGAAGAGATTTAGGAAGATGATGATTTTTTCAACTTTAAACAAGGTGTGTGTTAAAGGGGAGACTTAAGAAGACGATAAAAGATGCCTACTCTTAACAAAAGTGTTTGTTATAAGGGAAGAGACTTAATAATGAAGGATGTCAACTCTTAACAAAAGTGTGTTAAAAGAGGAGACAACACCAAAGAAAAGGGAACACTAAAAAATGACAAAGTGAATGTCGTCACAAGAAGCGAAGAAATGACGATGAGAAGGTTTGAATCTCACGAAAGTGGAGATATGAGACGAGGGAAATGTGATTTTAATAATCTCAAATTAAAGAAAGCGAATGCTTTAAAGAGAGAAGTGATGAAATTTTGAGGATGTCGACAATGCAACAAAGTGATTGTGAAGTATGACGACGTAAGATGATGGGGGAGAGAAATGGAATATGTTGTCAATTCAACAAAGTGAATGTGAAATGCATCAACACACGTAAGATGGGGGAGAGATAATTGAAGATGTCGTCAATTCAACAAAGTGAATGTGAAATATGACGACGTAAGAGTGATAGAATGCTCAAAGTTCAACAAGAGTAAGTGTCGAACTTACAGACTTACGATAATGAAAGATCAAGGTGATCAAAAGGGTGCTTGACCATGATAAAGCGAGTATCACGATGTTAAGACTTCGATGAAAATGATGAAAGTACTCAAGTGCAAACATGGATGTCCGTAACCCAAGACTTAGACACGTTTACAAAGTGTTGGCTAGATTTTCTGCACAACTGAAAACCTAGGCAGTCATGAGCTAAATCTCCCTCATTTACTAGTGAGGCTCCCGTGTAAGATTTTGTCAGTTATATGTCCTAATATCTATTTGTTGGTATTACTTTAACTATGTAGCTCATGAACCATAGCTAGACAGTTCTGCAGTAAGTAAGCAGCTGTAAAAGAAAGGAAAAAATCTGCATAAGAGGAAAATAATAAGAAACAGGAAGAAAGGAGAGAAGATGTGCAATCCAATCAATAGTTTACAGAGTTTATCGCATGCACATAGATTAAAACAAATAAATCGTGAAATACAGAATTCAAAGCAAAGGAAAGTTTCAGATATAGATCTAGAAAGAAATAAGAAACAAAATGCACCGTTAACACAAAGTTCTCCGGAAATCTGTCTCTTCTCAATTCCTCAGCTTTCAGAAAGCTATCAAGGGTTTCAGCTCAAAGTCTAGAACACAAGAATGTTGATTAAAATTCTGATCCTTTAACCCGTAAGTTCTTCCTCTATTTATAGTGTATAAAGGGCAATTACAAATAGGAAGCTTTAAATGAATTCCCGCATGCGGAAGCTATGAAAAGGGAAACTGGCAATCTTCCTCTTGGAATTCCTCTTTGCATAACATGCATGATATATAACTGAAAAATAGAACCTTATATTTTGCATGTCTGCCACCTATTTCCAAGTAATTGACTTCCTCAAGTAGCGGCTTTTACACCAATCACTTAAGTTTTATAATTTAATTGATTGCTCAATTACTTTGTCAGAGAAAATAAAAGAAAGAGGAAAATAAATAAGAAGAAAGCTACAACACTTCCAGTCTTACTCTTTTTCCATATTCTACATGCAATTGACTCTTTTGCCTTTGATTCTCACCAAGCTGGATTTGGAAGTAGTTGATTGTGATTTGCTTGTGGGCATTGCCTTTGACCTATCTTCCCTTCTATCTTGAAGCTTTTGTAGTTCCTCTTTAGTACATGCATCAGTGCAATGTTTGCCGTGAATAATTCAAATAAAACTCATCATCTTTTATTTAAAATTGCATATGAGCAATTATAAATTCTGGAAAACACTCTGGGTGAATGCAAATAAATTCAATGAAGGCTTCAACTGGAAGATTGGGAGCACATGCACAAGCTTCTGAAAGGAATTCTCCAAGCAATGACTTCTACACGGGCTGCGTTAGAAACAAGAAGATGAGTTTTTGTCGGAAGCCTTTGCAATTATGAGATTTGGATCTGTCAACTAAATTGGTGATATGTTCAGGGCCTATGTCTGTATCATTGACTTCAGCAAATCTGGAAGTTATGCATGATTTTGCTAATCTTTCTCTTTCATCATGCTTCAACATGGCTGAAACAATCTTTGTCTGAGCTCTTTTTCTTTAATTCTACCGGAATCCCTTGCAATTGGATCCATTTGCACGGATCTGGCAACTTCTTCAGATTCGAAAGATATATTCAATATATCTGACATTGATTTGAACTTCTTTTCACTAATATGAGCACCTGTGATGAATATCTACAATTAATTCAATCAAAGATGAAGTCCAGAGCATGAATACTTGATTTCAGTCACCAAAAATCTACATATGAAGCTTGCTGCCCTAAAATTTGAGGTTTTACTTGCATGCAAAGCAAGCAAAAATATTATTTAATTCACCAGAGCACTTTACCAACATGCAGATAATTATCATAGCAAGAATCAAGCCATTCCAACCTTAAGCGCCAAACCTTGAAGTTCCCTAACAATGAAAAACACTCTTTAATGCAAGAACCCCCCTTTGGGTGCCAAAACTGTCCGGGCTGCAATCCTTTACAAAAAGTATTAATTACATCTTCACTATGGCAGCCCATGCTTATATAACCCTCAACATTCTATTTTTAATAATTGCCCTTCCTATTTCTGGCAATTAATTAATAAACAATAATGTTTATTGACCCAAATTGGGCGCCTATTTTTGCATGTTGTTGGCTGCCATTAAATAAATTTTATTTATTTGTTTTTAGCATGCTACCTTCAGTTCTCTTTGACTAGCCTTCATGCATTGACTTTCTATTCATCCATGGCCCAAAATTAAGCAGAAAAGCTATTAATAAATATCATTAATATCATTGTTTAATCACCAAATGGGTCGCACTTTTTGGCATGGGTGAATTCTAAATTTAAGAAGTCAACTTCTGATGGGAATTTTCACCCTGCACCCACAGCTCTAAAAATCCCTTCTTCCACTTAAGTGATTTGACTTTCATCATGGGAATTTTTACCTTACAAGACAAGTAATAAATTCCTGCCTACCTGCCACCTCCAATTTTCTCATTGCACCTTAAGTGACTTTCTAAAAAATGCGACTTGCATTAAAAATAGCTTCTTTTGGAAAAGTACCACTTGCATGGGTGAATAAAACCTTTTGATGGGAAAAGTTATCCTGCTAGGCAGGCAGAAAATTCCCATCGGTGCTTTAAGTGATTTTTCTCTTTTTTTAATAATGAGAATTTTTACCCTACAAGGCAGGTAAGAAATTCCCGCCTGCCTGCCACCTCTAATTTTTCCATCGCAGCTTAAGTGACTTTGACTTCATGGGAAAAAGTACACCGCAAGGCAGGTAATAAATTCCCGCCTACCTGCACCTACCAAAAATCTCATTGCAACTTACACTCACTGATTCCAGAAAATGCAACTTGCCTAGGAGAGGCTTTTTGTGCATGACTTCATCATTTTTGGTTAGCAGTTTGCATGTTGAGGCTGATTCCTTCTGGTGTTGTGTCAGTAGATAATCTCCAGATGCTTCAGGCAATTAAACAGACTATACTGGCAAAAGAATTGACCTAGGGGAATTTCACAGAGAAATCAGAGAAGAAAACCGGAGAAAAATGCAAAAGAAATAAATAAAAGCAAAAAAACGTTGCCAAAAGTTGCAAACAATGCCCAGAATTCATTCCTGGTGAAAACCCTATTGAGATGAGTGAATACTGGCATGCAAAACTTGAACAGGATTCAACCAGAGCACAATTTACTTCAAACGGGGCATTATTTATTCAACAAATAATTAAATAAAAATTTTCTGCAGACAAAACTTGGTGGAAGGGATAAAATGAGTTTCAACATCTGGGTATTTGTCGAAATTGGCGCATATGATTCACTGGGAATATCTTAACGTAAAACAAACATCTTCTGACAATAAAAACATAAAAAGACCCGTTAATTTAAAAAGAACGAAATTTTTTCAAATCGGTTGTCCCAGATTTCAAGGTGAAATATGGGGACACCACAAAGCGACAAGGCGGATGAGAGAGGAAACGTGAATGACAAGAGAGAAATACATGTAATATGCGAGAAAAAAGAAAAAAGAATGTTTGTGAAAGTTGGCCTCTACCTTAGATTAGCTTGGACAAGGCGTGGCTTCCTAGGTAGTTCACTCAACTAGGTGTCAACAGTATACTCGAGCGAGCACGGTGTTATTGCTAGCTACTGGCTTTACTTTACCCCCTTGAAACAATGAGCAAAAATATTGCTCAAATAAGTCGCACTAGGGTCGCCACTAAGGATATCCGTAACTCTAATCTCACAAGGTGCACTAGACAGTTGGGATGGGGGTACCCATTTCATCAGCCAAATCCCTCAATGTGCTAACTACTTTAAAAATTTTGTGTTACTCCTCAAGTGTGTTTTATGGCTTAAGCCAAGGCACTTCCCACAGTTATAGCGGTTGGATAATAGCCTTGTCAACTACACCTGCAAATACAGTGTGTAGTGTTAATTTTATCTTGATTTAAAATATTCCATGCACACAAAGTATTAGTAGTTTGATTGAGGTCACGATCAAGGCAACTTGCAGTTAGTAGTTTTGAGTGGTCTTCGTAATGCGGTCCTGCAAACAAGTGTTAGTAGTTTTCCCAAGGTGAACAAAGAGAAAACAATGAAAGAACAACACAATCGCGTTTCTGATTCTCAAGATCACTGGTAACAAGCGCGAGAGCAGAGCATACGCGCGAAGTGTGTTACGACTAACTTCACAAAAACGAAAAAACAACAAGGGAAACACATGCAAAACACATTACAAAGTGTTAGTGACGTTGTAAAAATCAAGCAAAAACGATTAAACACACTAACTAAAAGACGAAAAAGTGACCAAAAAAAAGTTTACCGAAATGTCCAGTAACCCTAGATTAGCAACTTTCACAATTAGTCCGGTTTGCGAAAAATGACGAAAATAACAATGAAAGGGGGGCCTAAACGATTTAAAAAGTGATAAAAAGTCTCGACGAGCGAAAAGAAATTGGATTTGACGTCCCCAATAGCCCTACAAAACCAAATTTTACGATTAGTCCAATTTAACGAAAATTTATGAGAAATGAAGAAAAAGGTCCTAAGGTTAGTTAAAAAGACCTAATGTAAATTAATTAGATGAATGAATGGAATTAAAATAAGCTAATGTGATTAAATGTATGAGATAACTAGCTAGGTGAATGAAATTAGTTAATTAATTAAAAAAATTAATAAATTAAACTAACCGACTTAATGAAACTAATAAAAAAAGGAAACTAAGTGACAAGTTAAAGTAATTAATAAAATATAAGCTAAGAAAAGTAAAGTAGAAGTAATTAAAAAAACAATGTTAAAAGACACGTAAGATAAGATAAGATAAGATAAACGGTAAGCATAAGATAATAACATAATAAAATTAAATAACATGCAAAAACTAAATGTGGAAACTATAGTTTAAAAAATAAATAAAAATAGCACGGAGGCAATCTATTTTATAACAATGGAAAACCTAAAAGCGAAGGTGGGAAACTTAAAAAACTTAATAGTATATTTTTGCTTGAGCTATTCACTTCATCCTCTTGTTCCTCAAGCTTCCCTTCATCCTTTTGCTCATGCTCCCGAGTTCTCTTATTATTTTTCCACATGCAACCATTTAAATTCAAAGGAAAATTATTGACAATTAAAAGTTCTTTACCTCCCCTTCTTCTTGGTTCTTGCTTGGCCATTTCTTCCTCTTCTTGAGCTTTCTTAAGGCTGTAAGAAAAATCAATCAAGGGTTCACCTTTGGCAATAGTGGTGGGTTCTTTTAGGGCTCCCAAAGGCTTATCCTTCTCCCCAAATAGATTATGCAATGGTTCTTCCTCTTTTGTCACCTTGGAAGGAAGGTTGTAAAAGGAGTTTGTCTCTTCAATCTTCATCATGATTTCTCCATCTTGTAGCTGATCCGCAACATGCTCTTCGACTTGCTTCTTCACACTAGAGGGTTTTCTTCCCTCAATGGATGAGACCTTTTTGCCAAGGTCCTTTGATGGGGTTCGGGCATTATGCCTTGTACCAATTCCAACTCTTTTTGTCTCCAACTTCATGAATTTTGCAAAAGCTAGGGCATCCTAGACCTTCTATGGAAGAGCTCTATACTCTTTTCATACCATGTACCGATGTTGCTCACTTCGGATGGCTAAGAATTAATGACTTCCTTTAAAGAGCTCCTTCCACCATTTGAACCTTGAATGGTATGGATCAACCAAGCCATTGTGTTGGCCAATCTTTCTTGCCCTAGGGAAAGCTTTTCGAGCCTAGCGTCACTAAAAATTCTATCCACCATTTCGATCTTCAAGCAAGGAAACCCTCGGGCTAGGAAGACCAAAGCTTTGATACCACTGTAATGTCCCTTTTGTGGCCAAAACCCAGATTTATGGTTTTTGCCCCTAAAAGGGACATTAGAAAAAGAGGCTTCAAAGCCAAAAGGAATACTAACCTATCTAATGGGATATTTTGGATCATGCCATTATTATCCTTGCAACCCTCTCACAACCAGTCAAGAGAAGTTTTCCAACTAATGGCTTTAGACTTATTACAAACCTGTTTTAGACATTGATTCAAGACGATATGTATCTATCCTCTTTTGCAACCCTCTCACAACCAATCAAGAAGAGAAGTCTTGCAGCTAATGGCTTTAGAATTATTACAAACCTGTTTTAGACATTGATTCAAGACGATATGTATCTATCCTCTTAAAACGTTTGAGGATTATTCCCAATATAGCTCACCAAAAACAGAAGTGTCATCAACAAATTGAATGTGAACTCTGAATCATCTGTACAAGTTAAATCTTTTAACTAGGTGACCACTATCTCTAAGGAAATAACAGAGTTTCAGCTGCAACAACAAACAATGAAGATATCAATGGACACCTTTCTTGACATATCCTTCAAGGAAAACAATGTCAATAAGGTATCCCTTAGAACCTACTCTGACTTCCTATATTCCTGAATTAGTCATTTCCTTGGACACTAGTGTGCTTCATTTAGATCATTAGTCCTCTCTAGAGAAAGAAATCCTTTCATCGATCTCATACATTTCTTTGATGTTTCCCATCGCATTTCCTACACGAATTTGTTCCTATATGTAGTAAAACTCTTGAGCAGTGACATCTTCATTGGTAAGCACCAAAGGACACTTATACCATTTGAAAATTTTGTTTAGAATTTATTTTCCGGATAAGAAAATCCAAATCAGTGGTTTCACATCTTTTCAAAGAACTCTGCACTTTCATTAGCAATACATTTGAACATCAAGAAATAGAAGATGATTTGGTGCTGTTTGGATTTGATTTACTTTTCATGATTTCAAAACATGAAAGAAAATCATAACACTTGGTAAATGCATATGTTACCTGTTCTGACTACTTCAGATACTTCATTCAAAAAGCTGGTTTCCTTGAAGCCTCTTCTTTGCAAACCGTCCTGCAAAAACCAATAATAAAACAAGTTGGGGTGCTCAGAATTGTAACTATCAAAAATAAAAGTTAGCTTCCTAAAGGGAGATGCAATAAGAAACATCTACAATCTTCTAATATATTATTTAGATTTGACTCAAATATTAATATCCACTAGTTGTCGAAATGGATGATAGGGCTGAAAAAGATACAATGAACAGAGTGTACAATCGGTGTGTCTAATGCATACCTGAAGGGTGGTGCAGGAAAAGTATACAACATATTTAATAATACAAGATGTACAAGAAATACAATGAGAAAAAAATTAAGTAGCCGGTTTGCTTTCAGATTGAGCAAATCAAGTTCTCCGGTGCAGCGATTGTTTTGGTCCCCATACAGCTTTAGGTATGGTCGTACATAAAATATATATAAATATTCTAGCCTAATAAAAAAGAATTGACCACATAGTATGCATAGAATAACAAAATACCCACAAAAACACTACTGATAATTTAATAATGCTAACTGAATGCCAAATGTCTTGACAAATATTAAATATTAACTCAAAATATAATAAAATGAGAGGCAAGTGTCTTTTTATGGTATCTTTTTGAGTTTTAACTTTTAGGGTTTTTAGGTGTGTTTTGTCATTGCTTAAAGTCAAATTATGGGGGAAAAATTTAAATAAAATATTTAATAAAGACAAAAGCCTGTTGTTTGCCCACAGGTCGCCCCCAGGGACAGTCAGGGTTTGCCCAGGTCTTTCAGCAGCATGACCTGGGCGTTCTTGGGCCGACCAGGGAAAACTAGACTTGTACCAGTACCAGGTATGCCATGGACCTGTGCCGGGGTTGGGTGGGTACAGGGGGGAGACAAATTGCTAACATAGGAAAAAATAAAAACTAAACACAAATTGTTATGAGTCACGGGACAAAATAAAAGGAAAAAATATCAATTAAATTAAAGCAGTTGTGCATGATTTATCAAAGTCAACCACGAACTTCTTCATTAAAAATTATGCAAAGTACGACTTCAGAAAGACTATAATATGAAGAACAAAATGAAACATATCAAGTAAGATGTCTTACTTTTGCCAGCTGCAAGATATCTTCTGCTACATGTTTCAACAGTCCGTCTCGAAAAGGAGTCTTCAAACCCATCTTTGTGACCTAACATATCCCAAACAAAATCTGAGAGAAAAGGCATTTGAAGGAAGATTAACCATGAAAATAAAGTCAATCGACATTTCTGCAGGTTAGTCATATTGTGTTCAAGATTAAAATGCATATTCCTTTTGTATTGCATAGGTATGATGTATCTATAATAAATCCTTAAACTGCATTATGAACCAAAATGGGCGAAAGCACCAATCAAATTTTTTCATACATTAATTATTCATGATGTGAATGAGATTGAAAAAATAGCAAGTCGTTTGTGTTAACTCTGCAATTGACACTGCAATATATGAAATGCAAAATCAAAAAATATTGAGATTATGCTCATACATTGTCGTGGAATTTCTAATCCATTGTTGCCTGATTCAATTTGTGAGGCATGAATATCATTTGCCATATCAATATGCTCCAGATATTTAACATTCTCTTGTGGAGACTTGCGAATAGATTGTTTAGTAGGCTACTCTTGATGTTTAAAAGGATGTGTAAAAGGAAAAAAAGGAACAATAGAGCTCATTGTTTGCTATAAAATCTACACTACCAAGAGAATAATATCGCAGAATTATAGGCACTTACTATAAACATGGCACAGAAGAACATAAGAGAATATCAGCTTTGTTGCATAAGGTAGTGTACAGCATGATTCCTTGGTACACGGAGGACATGTCACATCAGCACCCTTACCCCAATATTCATTTTGCTATTTATATTTCAAGAGACGCAACGATTATTGGTTTAAAACCCAGCCATTCACCCAACTGTTCATAACTAAAGACACATTAATAATTTAATACCCTACCTTTAACTCACAAAAGACTAAACACGACATAACAAAGGCAGATGCCAAAACTAATGCTTTTAGGAAATTCAATGGTCTACAGTCATTTGAATCTCCATTAAGGGGGGGAAAATATGGTTAAAACTTTGGAAGATATATGATCACTAGGCAACATAATGTCATTTCACAAGCTAGGGAAATAGAAGTTCAACTCCCCCCCTCAATTTCTTACATCATATAGATGTTTATCACACAAATATGAGTGTCTGAAGATGCAGGTGAAATAATTAACACACATATTCCATCCTACATTAATATATATAGCATCATAGTACAGGTCAAATAGGACCACAGTTACCAAATCTTGACAGATATGACCCAAATTTTGTCGGATCAGGATTTTTCAGATGTGCTGAACCAGCCCAATCGAATCCAGACTTTTTTTTATTATTTTTATTTTTCAAAATTAAATTTCATTTACTTTCAAACCCACATCCCAACTGTGTTGCTTTGTTCTGCCCAACAATTAAAATTTTACACATATTTGTGCTATTTAAATTTTTAAATACAGATAATATAGATTTATTGAAATATTTATTCTTTTAAACGAGTCTTTCTGATTTTTTTCTGGATTTTGGATTTCAAGAGTTTTCCCCTCTACAGTATGTATCTGGATTTCCAGACTTGGTAACTATGCATAGGACACAATATAACAAATAGAATCTTCCGTTAAACACGTGAAGAGACATTGTAAACATCATCATACTCATATTACACCAATGATTGGAATGGTCATGATAGATATCTATGAGATGATCTCGAGGAACAATTCACAATACAATATATGAAGATGTTGAGTAGTCCTAGGAAGTGGGTGCAGCAAAGATGATTTAGATCTAGAAGTACTGCATATGTATCTACATTGATTTAATAACTGGGAAGCAAGTTTTTAGTAAACAAATGATCGTGTCAGATTTAATGTACTTGTGGTTGCAACCTTGAATAAAGTTCCAGAGCCTCTTTCCAGTCACTGAGGTGGTTCAATAGAAAAAAAATTTATACAGATGACAGTCATATTGGCCTAACATTTGATGTAGAGGCATTTGCTTTATCCTGATTAAATTTCCTGAATGGCCCGCAAAGTCTTTAACATGGACCTGACACTATTATTATTAATTTTCTTTTCTTTGTATAGATAAATGACGGTTGATATTGGGTGTCTCACCCTCGAAACAGAACGCAACAATCATTCATGAAAATTCAAATTGCACAGCTCCGAATTTCCTTAGTGGTTAAACTCTCAAAAGCATGGAAACCCCTGGGACCCTCCCGTTTCAGGTCTGAAACGTTTCCGAAACAGAAATGTGATACGAAACGCTGGGGAAATGCCAGGGAAACACCATTCAAACTTTCATTGTGCCCTTTGAATCTTTCTGAGAGTGGTCGAGGTTTCTGAGAGCGGTCGAGGTTTCTGGAAGTGAATTTGCAGAGCTCCCATGCCCTCATTTCCGGCAGAGCCATGACAGTTTGCGAGGCACATTTCGTGAGTCGAGTGTCAAGGCATATAGGTTTAGTTATATTAGTTTATAAACTTTCTATTTATTTATTTCTATTTCGTATTAGTATTAAAATTTATAACTGTCTATTTGTTTATATTATTTAAATGTCATGTAATTTAAGTCTTAGTTCCATGTACATTAAAAAAAGCTATAATGTTATTTAAAAAGTAAATATTTTGAGTGCTTTATCAATTATTTCTTATGGTCTACAATTATAAAATGAGTGTATATATATATATATATATATATATATATATATATATTATATATATATATATTGTACAGACGTTTCCCATAACGTTTTGTATCCAAGGTTTTTTGAAAATTGCCGTTTCCACATTTCGTACTCGTTTCTGTTTCCGTTTCCACTTCCATGCAACATAGATTAAACTACATTTTTGCAAGTTCTCAAAACACATCTTCTTGGCAGAGGATTGCAGCCATGAACCAATAGCCATCCTTTCAATAATCTCCAATGTCATAGACCTTGCATTCTTTTCGTTTATTCACGAGTACATCAATTTTATCTAAACCACCAGCGTCGACTTACCCCATAAATATGCATGTATGCATGGTTGCAATATGGTTTTTCAATAGTTCTAAGGTTTGCCATGTAGATTCTATCTCTCCATTCTCCTTTTCCTCTTCGTGCAGCATGGCCCATCTCTTCTCCATGATGTGAAGAATTGAGAAATAGCTGCATGTCTCCTACACATGAAGCAACTGGATCATGGGTGTTCTCTAAACTGCAACAGCTCCCCTTATCTTTCTCACACTCGTACAAAAACACATTTACCAACACATGAACTATTAAGACACTCGGAAACACTTATAAGACACGCTGCATGAGAATTGAAAACAAGTCAAAATTCCCAACAAAAACATACCAAAAAGATTAAACAAGGAGGCTCATCAACCTTAATTTCTAACCTTGGTGCGCATACTATCCTACAAGGCAGTATTGGGGTAAAGGAGGCCAAGGTTCTCCCCTAGATTGATTGATCAATCGGGTGCCTAAAAGCTCTTGCCCTCCAACAACTTCAACGGGCGAATCCCTCCCACATCTATGTTGGGGGAATGCCTCCACACTACACAAGGTTAGAATAGAGTGGGCTATTGTACTATATGATGTATTACTAGCCAACCGATAGAAGAGGTGGGTAATTGTAGAGTAATCAAACTCCAAAGCTATAGGGTTGGCGCACTATATAGAGAAGTCTACGCTTTTCAGTACCTCCCAAACCTTTTATTTTAATCTTGTGGCCTACCAAGGCTGGCTAGAGATTAGGACCCTTTAGTTAAGGAACTCCCCACCTTGCCTGCCCTACCCTAAGCTGACCCCATATATCTATATCTATTCCGACCTCCCCTACCCATAGCAACTTAAATTGGGAGGGGAAGTGTACTGAGTGACAATGCCCATTCATCAAGCCCAACTATCTATAGTAATTATAAACACAAGGTGTATAACCTCTCTTTTACGAGAATGTCACTTAGAGCAAGCTGCAATATCGATAAATTTATAAGGGGGGCTCTATATAGCTCTAGGAAGAATTCATGGCTGGTTGGACAAATGAAGGGTGTGGCTAGGGGAGGAGTCCATGCCAAAGATATGGGAATGCTTGGAGATACAACATCTATGGCATTGGTAATCGCTATCTATGGACATAATTTGTACCAAAACAAAGCGGATTCTACAAGACTAAGAAGTTGAAGCACTTGGTTTCTCAGGAGAGGAAGTCATTGGAATTACTCCAAACACTCATCGGCTTGTGGACTAGCCAATAGCGGACCTATAGGTGGCATCTGTTGGAACCTCCCAAGTATTGTACTCATAATACAAGAGGGGAAATACAACAGAAGACAAACAGTGTTATGCGGGGACACATCCCCTCAATATCCTTGTCGTCCAAGAACATCTCGATGACTTGGGGATAGCGATGAAGCACACCCCTACTCACACCCCCCTGCACCCGACAAGACCAAAAATATCGAGGACATCACCAGAGTTTCGAGACATTCCCGAAATGAACCTTTTTAAATGGATGCCTTGGTGTTCCCAAACCAATTGTTGTTCTGACTTTGTCATGTTTATACTCGTCAAAATTAGGTAGAAACAATTGAATGTTTAGTTGTGTGGTTGTGTAAGCCATAACTGTTGTACCTTGACATTCGCATAGCATGTTGCATGGGGTAATAGCACTTTTATTAGCTCCTCAATGTACTGCACAATCTTTACTTACCACTACCTAATTAATGTGAATACAAAGCTATTCTTACTCTTATAATTCTCTTTAGAATACTTAAATTTGTTATTCACTTATTGTATGTGACTCTTCTTGTACTTTCATTTCTTAAACAATTTTATGGTGTCGTGCCTTTAAAGAACGTCAGGTCAAGTTGAAGTTGGCTCTAAAAGCAACAATCAGTCAACAATCCTCTTTGATGTTGACACAAATTATGGGGATGTATTGGCTCAACTAGTCTGAGAAGTAGTGGAAACAAATGAAGAAAGAGTGGACGATCTCACAAATGAGTTTGAGTACTTGTGGGATCGATCTGTACACAAGCACACCAAGAATGAATAGGAAAGAACCCACGTACCGAAAAAATTCCATCTTGGTAAAATTCAAAAACTAAAGAAGTGGATTGACTACTTGATCAATTTCGCAAACTCCTCGTCAGGTACTATATTGTTTCACAAGAACTTTGGGTGGAAAATGACCACGAAATACGAAAGAGAATTCCTACAATGGTACAGGGAAAGGTGCCATCATGAAGAAGAAGAAAGTTTTGAAGACCGACGTTAAACCAAGGGCATTAATGCCTTTGAACCTGAACAAAGGCAAGAGAAGACGACAATGAAACTAGACCAAGAAATTCAGTAGTATACAATGCTCTTGTTGCAACAAGAGCAAAGATAGTGACTGCAAAAGTGGCAACATATAAAAATTCCTCAAGGCAAGTGTGGGACACTATAAAAAGCGATGTTGAAGCATAAGCCGAAGTTAGAGCTGAAACCAGGGAAGAGTTCAGCCGGTACCAAAACACCATACACCACTCACAAATACACAATGGGTGGAAATTGTGAGTCGGTTTCCCTTTCCATAGGAAGGAAGTGTTGTGCTAAACCAATACACTCGATAAGGTTGGAAGATGAATCCAAAAAATATAGTTGACACCATTGCAAAGGTGCCAAAAAAATTAAACCATAAAAAGCCATTCAAGAACACAAATTTTGTTGTGTTTTTAGACGAATTTGAGGGCATTTCAAGTTTTAGGGCACAAAAAGTAAGAAGTCGCCATTTTTGAAGGATGTTTGAGGGTTGTTTGAGCAATTACGGCACAAAAGTAAGACCTTTTTGGGAAAAAAATATGACTGAGAGAATGTAGTAGAGAAAAACATGATTTAGGGAACTTTTTTGCAGAAAACATAGTCCAAAATCACAAGAGGAAAAAACATTATTTTCAAAGGTATCTAGGGTAAAACAAATAAAATACAGCCATGCATTTCAAGATTTGCAATTTTTTGCAGGTTATTCACTGCTAGGGCACACAATTTGGTGATTTTCGGTCACAACAAGTTGTCTAGGGCACAAACTTGCCTGGTGCAATTCCCTTTCTTTGCTTAAAAAGATAAAAACAAAAAAAACAGTTTTAAAAAATCTTGTTGCATTTATTTGCCGATCATTCTATTTTTTGGGAAAGGATTATTTTCTACAGAATTTTGTTTGAGGATGGAATTTTCATTAGTCTAATATTTTGGCCTCAACTTTCACACCTAGAAAGTAAAAATCCATATGAAAGACAAATCAAACGAAGTTAATATAGCCATTGTGAAGGAATTTGTTGATGAAGAATGCATATTTTAAAGAAGTCCACACTTTGAAGACGTGAAGGGATCTAGTGTAGATGAAACTCAATATGGATGGTTGTCCAACTACTTTAGGAGTTTGTAGATCTTCAGAATTATACCTTTACAAGGGTCATGAGTCAAAACTTGAGGGAGCATTGTGGATGTCGCTCAATATGGATGGTTGTCCAATAATTCGGAAGGTTCGTAATTCGGTAATTTTGGGGAGGTGGAATCTAGTAACTCGGAAATTCAACTTGGGAACTACAACTTTACAAGGGTTACGAGGCAGCTTGATGGAGTTCTACCTAGTCAAAGAACTATTTTCAAAGAGAAAGCTTCTGAAGAATGTGTGATTGTGTTTGAATCTGTTGTTTCATTTTTTTTGTCAATGTGTTGTGTTTGTTTTTGCTTTATGTACTGCAAGCCTTAAGGAGTATTAGAATACAAGGCTTATAGTTTATTATTAAGTCATTATTAAATATGTATTAACTAAAGATTGGTTGTAACCTTCTCAACCATTTTGTAACTATCCCTTGCATAATAAAATGATGAACACACAATCTATGATGGGTGCATTCCAGTTTTCATTCTTTCTTTGTTCCATCTTCTAACATAAGCGTCCAATAAGAGACACAAAGAACTGTTCGGAAAGCTAGGAAAAAAACCACCAGGTGGGTTGGAAAAAACATGGTTGATTAAAGGATTGGTACCCTCATTGTAAAAGAACATGAAGGTGGTCCTACCTTTGTCTTATGGAAATGCATACAACAAAGCCATGCACATATAAAGTAAAAACAAGACGTCTCATACTCAAGGAAAGGCGGGGACGCAGACTCCAAAACCAGTGACAATGAACTGGGATCAGTTATAGCTTTTCAAAAAGGCATGCTTCACATAATGATGGAATTAAAAGATGACACAAAGAAGGAAGGAAAGAACCTATGGTGCATGAACTACAAACAAGGTCATACCAAGATGAACTGCCCAAGGAAGATATTCTATCAAATACGCCAAGTAACAAGCCATGTAATCAAAGATTGTTCATACAAATTTATAAAATAAGTGTGACTGAGTATTCTTCACACAAGGAGATCCCTAGACACCACCAATCACCCCAACAAAGCTTCAAAGGAGTAAGGGTGTGTTTTCGAGTGCATCCTTTGGCGGGTATCAAGATCCGAAAACATCAAAAGATGCCAAAACAATATGTGGGGCAGCATAAGTGGCAATTGAATCATATATGACAGCCAAAGTCAGCTAATTATCCAATGTCAAAAGTGCCATGAGTGCAGCTATTTCTCAAGAGACTATCCTACTAATCAAATCAACATTGGACTTCACTATATATGGTGTGAGCAGCGAAAGCATATGGACAAAAATTGTCCCAAGCAAGCAAACATCAATATAATTGATATAGTAGACCAAAGAGTTATGGAAATTACAAGGGTGCAAGGAAAGAAAGCTAACTACCCTGACCCACTTACAGAGAAGGAGAGGCTAGCCAACACAAGAGTGGAAGTAGAAATGGGAATGATCAAAGAGCAACAACAGTACCATAAACGCACATGTATAGTGACCAGTTGACTTGAGTCCAACAAAGAAATTGATATAGTCGACCAAAGAGTTAATTTCAAGGCTGCAAGGAAAGAAAGCTAACTACCCTAACCCACTTATAGAGAAGGAGAGGCTAGCCAACACAAGAGTGGAAGTAGAAAGGGCAATAATCAAAGAGTAACCTCAACATTACCCAACCATAAACACACATGTATGGTAACCAATTGACTTGAGTCCAACAAAGAAATTTCAAGACTTGTCTTGCAAATTGCCGTGCCCATCAAAGTAGTGGATCTATTACAAAGAATTCCACAGTTGAAGAATGTTATAGGTGCTACTATAATTGATATAGTAGACCAAAGTGTTATGGAAATTACAAAGGTGCAAGGAAAGAAAGCTAACTACCCTGACCCACTTACAGAGAAGGAGAGGTTAGCCAACACAAGAGTGAAAGTAGAAAGGGCAATGAGCGGAGAGCAACAACAGTACCATATACGCACATGTATGGTGACCAGTTGACTTGAGTCCAACAAAGATATTTCAAGACTTGTCTCAAAAAATGTCGTGCCCATCAAAGTAGCGGATCTATTACAAAGAATTCCACATCTCAAAAATGTTATAGGTGTTACTATGCAAGGCATTGACCACAAAATAGAGTATACAACGCACCTAATGCTTGAAGGTGTAGAATTAGGGAAGGAGAAGAACAAGAACCAAGACAAGGAACCTACTGTTGACCACCCGTTGTAAGGGGATTGAGTGATTGATACAATTACTCTGGCAGTGAACCTAACTCGACAACTGACAATTATTCATATGGAGAGTCTAGGAAGGAGTCTCTTAAATACTATTGTAGATGGCAGATATAGAGTAAACATTTTTCCTTAAGAGATGTGGAAGAGTCTCAGGAAGCCCACTAAGGGAAAGGCAGTAGTAGTAGTTGTCCACCCCAACTTGACTGAGGCGAAAGAGCCATGTAGATGCCTTGTAGGCCACATAAAAATTACACCATTATGTAACATATGGTTTAGTTATGCTCTCATTTTCATTAGGTGTGTTGAATTAGAGGGAAAACCATATTTTGAATTAATTTACTACAAAAAGTATGTGCACCAATAGTTGTGCATAGGTGACCAATAGTTGTGCATCCCATGTGACATGACATAATTGGCCCTTACAAACTAGGACTAGGTACAAGTTGCACATTTACTAGTCCTATTTTATTTTATTACTAACACTTTTAATCACAAGTACCATCACATTTATTGGCACATGCTCATTTATTGTACCTCTCCCCCATATGGCACCTAACTTTCCAATTAGTGAGAGAAGATCAACATGGATTAAATGTGTTGGGAGTCCTCATGGCTCAAAAGATAATCGTCGGCACCCAACATTTTATGTTAAACTTCATGGTCATCTCACTGAAGAAGAAAGCCTATGAGGCACCATCATAGTTACACAGGGACGCGTCCCCCCCAAATTTGGCACGTTCGGGACGTCCCGGACGTCCTGAGGACGTGGAGGAAAACATTTCCCCCACGTTTCCCTTTTTTTCTAGGAAACGTCCAAGGGACGTCTGAAAATGTTGGGAAACGTCTTGGAGACGAGCAAACGTGGGGGGGACGTGAGGGGGACGTGGGAAAGTGGGGGGACGTCCAGACGTCCCCCACGAATTTATTTCCTTTTTTGGCATTTCTTTCCTTTTTTGGATTTTTGGTGAAAACACAATTATAGAAAAAAATTGCCATTTTTGGAAAGGGTCCGTGAAGATATAGTAGCAAAAACTTGCATGTGCCATAACTTTCATTCTGTGGCTCGGTTTCAGGTGTCGTTTTCTCTAAAAGTGCATATTTTCTTGAGCTCTACACATTGATGGCAATATTTTTCTTATTTTCATAAAATCAATTTTTGCACCTTTTTGGACCAAGCAACTTCTTGCAATCTTCTAAAAGAATCATGAGTATTAAGGAATGTATTTGATGTTTATGAGTTCAAGTTTCACCTTATTTAAATCTCAAATGGTTTTATTTCAGCTTATTTATATAATTTAGTCACTATATCTTTATATTTTAAATATTTATATCATAGTTGAAAAAATCGTAAATCGGGATTAATCGGCAGGGCAAATTTTGAATCGGAAATCGGGAATCGGCAAAAAATCGGCAAAAAATCGGCAAAAATCGGCAACTTTATCGCTACTTTTAAAAACATTTAAATTCATAAAATATACTTAAATTAAATGTAAAAACAATGTTAAATGATGCAAGAAGTGACAATGTAAAAAAAATGTTAAATGAAAAATCGCTGTACAAAATGGAGACGCGGACAGGGAAAAATCTCTGTAAAAACTGTATACGCGCCGCGCGGACAGGGAAAAATCACTGCAAATAGGTATAAACCCGCGCCCAAACAAGTATAAAGTTTAAACCGCGCCCGAACAGGAAGAAGGAGGACGAACTGGTAAAAACGACCACGGATCAGTGAAAAACGCGCACGAACAGGTAAGAAATGCACACGATTTGATTAAAAATACGCGCCGTATTTTAGTGCTCTCACGCGCCGACGGAAAGAGAAAAAAAAAACAAATCGATTTACTTTATTTTCGTCTTGCACCCTAGCCGCGTTTTTTTCCACCGATTTTCTCCGATTTTAGACGCGATTTTCAACGATTTTCGAGGGTTTTTTAAAGCGATTTATCGGCGATTTATACCATTTCGAAAATCGCGATTTTTTGCAAGTTTTATCGTGTGGCAGGCTGGACGCGATTTATCGCGATTTATCGGCGATTTTTGGCGATTTTTGAATCTATGATTTATATATTTTTTAATTAGCGGTCCCCAAAATTTAGAATTTTTTTGCCGTCCCGGAAACCCCGTCCCCCCATCTCAGGTAACTATGGGCACCATTGGGTTGCAAATGGATGATAGCAGCCAAAGCTAACCATGATTGGAAAAAGAATCATCTATATAGAAAATAAAGGACAAAAGTATATCATAGACTTGAAAAATTAGGCAGTCAATGAGGAAGTAACCTCATCGAACTTAGCTAGTTCGGACTCTAAAGAGGACCACTCAATAGATGGAGACCAAGGTCCAATGGAGCCAAACGATGATGGGATTTTGGAATTACGGTCATGCTTAAAAGACGAGACGAACTCCCTCAACAATTTTTTCCATTGGCAAATGGAAGACTATGAGGTGTTTCAACTTGATTGTGATTTTGTGAGATCACGAAGATTGAGAAAAGTAAAGGACTGCATTGAGATGACTGTAAGAAGAACTCAAAAATGCCAAGCTCAATTGAACCGTTGTCCTCACACTCAACCTATCCTCGAGAATTCATGAAATACAAAGAGAGGGATACAAAGTTAAATGACAAACCTGCTCATGAGTTCTTAGGCGTCGAAGTTATGAAGTACAACTAACCTACTATTATCACTATGAATTTGGGAACAAAGAGAGATCACAAAAAAATCATGGTGAGAGATTACTAGGACTCGGTCTTGAAGGTTGTAGCATTTTGCATATTCATGGAAAAGGATGTGTATTCCTGAGCACACAAAGACCTAAAAGGGGTCCCCCCTTGAGATGTGTGTGCATATAATCCCCTTAGTGTCATGAGTATCGCCAGTAACAAGGAGAGCTTATATGAAAAACAAGAATTATGTTGCTAAGGTCAATCGAGAGATTAATAAAATGTTAGAGGTGGGTATAAACTTTAAAGTGGAGACAAGTGCATGGGTATCCCCATTGTGATCAGTTTTGGGAAAGAATCTACACAAATAAGAATATGTGTGCACTCCCAAGTTTCAACACGGTTACTATTAAAGACTTGTTCTCAATCCCATTTTGAGATTCTATACTCGAAGAAAAAGCCGGTCATAAGATTTATCCATTCACAGACGGCTTTTCCAAGAGCAAATTGGTCAACATTGTTGAAGAGGACAAAATGAAAACTAATTTTACAGCATGATGGAGTCTATGCATAAAATTGGATGCCACTTAAACTATGCAATGCTCTAATGGATCATTCTACATATTTTATCAAAATCGGAACTAGTAACTTTGAGAATCCTAGTCAATTGGTACATATTCAACACTCAAAATACTCACCTCTAAGCCTTGACGAAATGTATGTGACATTGTCAAGTGACCAAAATGGCATTGAATCCAAAGAGTTGCAGGTTTTATTGGACATATTGTTTGTAAGGCTAGATTGAAGACCAATCCCGAAACAATATTCGTGGTACTAGAAATGAAAGTTCCTAAGGACATCATTGTGATAAAGTTGTTCTTGGGGCATGTCGATTATTACTAATACTTCATCAAAAAAATTACACAAGTCTCACGTCCTTTAGACATGTTAACAAACAAGAAGCCCTATTTATATGGTTAGATGAGAAAGAGCAAGCATTTAATGAACTAAAGGTATACCTTATTCGTTCACCTATCCTTGTATATTTAGATTTAGGCAAAGAGTTCCATGTGCACGTCGATGATTTTAACAACATTGTTGCAGCCACTTTGACCCAAGTAGGAATTCAAGAGTTGGATCACCTTGTGTTCTTAGTGAGCAAACTCTTGTCAAATGTCAAGGAGAGCTACAATACTATAGAATGTGAAGACCTCAGTATGGTTATGCAATACATAAGTTCCAACATTACCTACTGAAAACACTCTTCACATTCTATGTAAACCGTCATTCATTGTCATAGTTTGTTAATAAGCTATTTATCCAAAGGTCGGATAAGCACATGGTTGATGTTATGACAAATTCACATTCAACTTTCTTAGATAAAGTCTAGTTAACGTCCAAAATGTGTCATTCAAGATTTTTCAAATGGCCATTTATTCCAAATTGTGATTGTGCTATATTGGTATGAATATATTGAGGAATATTTATCTACTACTTCATTCCCTTGAGACATGCAACCTGTCGAGCCCAAGAATATAGCATTCAAAGCCTGAATGTTTCATTTGGTCAATGGTCTTCTATACAAGATGGAAGCTAACAATATCATGTGACAATGTGTAATGAAAGAAGAAATTGTAAATGTGCTTCTGGAAGCGGATGAAGAACTGATTGGAGGCCACACGGGACCAAATGCTATGATAGAGAATGGGGAAGTAAATCAAAGGGACTTTATACCACTATGCCTGTCGCAACCCCAAGAATTTTTTAGAAAAATGAAGAATGGATTTCAGTCAACATTGGAAAATCAGCAACATCCAACATTTCAAGTACATTTTGGTTACCATAGAATATCTAACTAAGTGGGAAGAACATTGTCTGACAATAGTGCTCAAAGTACTACAAAATACATCTATGAACAAGTGGTCAATAGATTCAAAATACCAACATAGATCACCAATGAAAGGGGAGGGCATTTTGTCAACCATGTGATTCGGTTGATGACTTTGGAGTTCCATCTCTTTCATTCCCTCTTGAGCCCATCATACCGACAAGCAAATGGCCAAGCAGAGGCTACAAACAAAATTTAAGATTGGTATCCCAAAAGTCATGCGGTATGGAGGGCACGATTAGGAAAACCAGCACTTCTGTAGACCTATCTGTTCTACCTTTGGAATGACTACTAACCATACACCCTTCCAACTAATGTATGCAAGAGGTAATTGTCTCAATGGATATTTGGTGTCAAGCTTAAGGGTAGTGGTCGAGAACCAACTCAATGACGCCGAGAGCCTCGCAAAACAAAGTTCTCAGTTGAATACATTTGATGAGCATCTAGTAATGACACAATGGATAATTGAAATCATGCAAAAAAGAAGGAAGCACTGACATGATAAACACCTCCAATGGATGAAACAAAAATTAGCAAACCAAATTCTAAGTTATAATGGGAGGCAATAAATTAAACTAGGTGAGTTTTAAGGTGATGTAGGTGGGCCTACTTGAAATATAGAGATCTTTGAGGATGGAACAATCAAGTTAGAGAACTTGGATCGGACACTGCTAAAAGAGACAGCGAAGGGCTATAAATTAAAATTGTATATCGAATGAAGACTAAGAATATAAATATGATTGGCATTGGACTTCTATGTATGGATGAAGTAAGGCCCACCAACAAGGAAAAATGTACAGGTAAAGGCGCAAAAAAATCAATTACAAGGGAACCATACAATTAATATAAACTACTACCACTAGACGACCAACATAACGAAGCATATAAACCGTATGATCAATATAAAAACCATACAAACAAGAGAAAATAACACCACCAAAATTGTATGATCAAGAGGAAATAGTAGCACCAAAACTATATGACCAAAAACCATACCACTAGCAATTAGCAAATCAGTACGACAAGCGAAAAGAAAGTTTGTATGGCCATCTATACGGATAGAACAGAGTAATAAAAGAGTCATAGGATAAAACACGAGTAAGAGAGGAACAAGTTTATAGTCCTGCGCCATATGAACAATAAGAAATGCAAGGACAAAAAATTAGTTGTATGATCGCCCCACAAAACAACATATGTATTGCTGGTCATACGTCCATCCCCTAAAAACCTCCACAACCATATGACTTCCTTAGTCAACCACCATCATCGTACACCCCTACTCACCACATTAAGTCGTATGCCCACCTAATAAAGTCATGTCTTTGGATAGCAACAAGAAGTTCAATCCCGTGCCCTACAAATTCAGCGTTGTCATTATACAATAAGGAGAACATACTGGAAAATAAAGGCTTTTAATTCAACAAGTAGAGAAAAGTTTAACAAACCAGCATTCAACACAAGCACTGGCTCTAGGAAGAAACTCCACTGTAGGGTTTAATGAAATTGTAAGTCCCAAAATTCACATCTACCATTCATGTGTACATTGCTATTTTGTACTCATCAAATATATTCTAATTATGTTTTAGCACAGGGTACCAATATTGTATATGTTTCATTGGCATCTACATGTGGATCAATTCACTTTGGTTGTTTATTACACATGCGATGTTTTCGATATTTAGCATGATATTTATGCCACATCTATGATTATTGATAAATGACTATTGAGAAAATGCCATGGGTATCTAATGGTGATTTGAACATTATTTGATGATTTACTTCAACTTGATGGATATGTGATTGTAAGTGATTTCAATGACTAGTTACTAGTTTAATTCCATGGGCACGTTTAATGTTTGCAATGAGCATGCAGGGGATAGGGGCCAAAGGTAGGTATACAATCGGATCAAACATGTCATTCACCCTACATGCACTCTATAGCCATTCTCTAACCTTCATTTAACCCTTTTGAATTTATATTATGGTTAACTAGCTTCTAATATTTTTGACTAGCCAATTTTTTGTAATTTTGGATTTTTAGTCATTTTGGCCCCAAAAAACCCTTATTTATTTACCCAAACCTCTTTAATCATTTCTAAAACCCCTTTGACCATGTCCTTCTCTTGGGTTGACTCTCAAACCCAACCCATGAGCGCTAACTCGAATTTGCACCTTCACCCATCAATAGCATTAAGTATTTGACAAGTAATACACCTCTTGCTCTTTTAAAGCCTGTGACATACACCTAGTTGTTGGTGGGTTTTGTAAGGCTTTGTTTGCTTGTTTGGGCCACCAAGGACCTCCATTATTGGCCTTAGAAAAAACATCGTGTAAGAGACCCATGCATATGTAAGTAGGTTTAATTGTATAAGCAAACCCATGTAAACGTGTAAGAAAAGTAATTGCATTTGTAAGAGAGTGGGGGTTATTTTGTAAGGGAGATTGTAGAGATCTTAGGAAGGGATTTAGCATGCTTCCACTCCTCGTCAGTAGAGGATTTGGAGAGTTTTCTTATTTATATGCCAACTCTTGACTTGTGTGGGGGTTATGCATTTGGTTTTGAGGGCTTTTGCTTAAGGAGAAAAAGCTTTCAAAGTTACTTTTTAAAGGAGTTTGGAAGGAATCTTCAAGGAAGAGCTTAGAAGCTTAGGGTAAGCCTCTCACTCCTTTTTCTTTGTCTAGATTTTCTTCTGAATACTTCAACTTGCTCATTTGTTGTAATAAAATAGTTAGTTAATGCATATTTTTACAGATAGTGAAAGCTAGTTGTACTAAGGATTTTGTCAAGTTATGGCCTAAGGTTTTACTTTGTTTTTCTTTGCTTCCTTAAATTTTTTAGCAATCAATTGGTGTTGTATTTCATTGTTTTATTTGGAGAATTTTAGGCATTGTTGTGCCACCCATTTGGGTTTTAGGAATAAGCACCTTTAAATAGGGAATTAGGGAGTTGTAGAGCACTTGCTCTTGGCTTGTGGAATAAGCATTTAGGGGGATTTATAAACGATTTTTTATGGGCAAACTAGGAGTTTCCACTCCCCTTCTCATATATGTTATTGACATGATTATTTCTCTTGAAAAGTGGAACCTTGCAAAATATTTAAAAGCCACTTTTTCACTTCATGAAATGGGAGGTCTAAGGAGGTTATTTTGATTGAGAAAGCATCACTATCTTACGGCTTGGAAAGCCCTTTTTAATACATAGATTATTGGCATAGTTTCTAAGAGACAAGTACCAGTACCAGTACAGGTAGGAATGGGTATGCCAATTTTCATAAACATAGGAGACAAGTATATGAAAATGGAATTATTCATATTGTGTGTGTGTGTGTGGATGGGTGTGGGTGCGTGTGGGTGTGGGTGTGTGGATGTGTGAGTGTGGGTGGGTGTGGGAGTGTGTTGGGGGGTGTGTGGAAATATGTGTGGGTGTGGGGTTGGGTGTGCGAGTGTGTGGGGGGATGTGAGGAGATATGTTTGGGTGTGGGTGTGGGTGTGGGTGTGGGTATGGGTGTGGGTGTGGGTGTGGGTGTGGGTGAATGTGCGTGTGTGCATGTGTGTGTGTGTGTGTGCATGTGTGTGTGTGCGCGTGTGTGCGTACATGTGTGTGTGCACGTGCGAGTGCGCGTGTGTGTGTGTGTATGCGCACATGTGCGTGTACGTGTGTGTGTGTGTGTGTGTGTGTGTGTGAAATTTAGAGACAACAATAAAATAAGGCCTGATATAGCCTTGAAAACATTAATAATTTTTTAAGATAAAGATATTAAATGTTAACCAAACATAAGAGTAATAATATTGATAATTATCTTTCATATCTCATCATATCTAGGGTCAAGAGGAAAATATATTTGAAAAAAATACTCACATGCATGTTTCCGAAACGAGTACCATCACTTACTAGTATCTGAAACACATTTTTGCGGTAGGAAATGAGTCTTCATGCAACACGAATCATTGGTTTAAGAGCGATTGTGCCCCTCTCCTCTTCCCCCTTTGACTGCCTTAGTGACATCTCATGTGATGTGTTTTGAAAGAGGGCCGTGTGTGTGTTTTGGAGTTTTTTTGTGGCTTGGAATATTTCTCTTTTGGTTTATTTGACCTCTTTTCACCCTCGTCTTTCAATCAAGACTTGATCACGAGTATATGGTGTTTTCAATGCCTCTTCCTCTTCAGTTGGAGGTAGCTATGCATGATTTTCATGCAATGATGCCGATAGAATAAGTGCTGAGAAACCCTCCCTTGGCCTATTTTGGAGCCTGACGCTTGGCGCATGTGTTGTTCTTTTTCTACTTGTAGGATTACCCTCGAGTTGACGCTTGGTTTTGGAGACTTCTTAGAGCATCCTCGATGGAGTTTGTAAAGTGTTATTTAGCCATGACATGTTTTAAGCTTCGAAATGATTTGATATCGAAAGAAAAAATTGGTCCCTTTGTACTCTCTTTAGATATGTTCAAAGTTGCTTAAAAGTGTCTTGTTCATAGTTGAAAGTGTAAGGGGGAATTCATAAAGTATTTTAATGTAGATTTAAACTCTTGAATGACCTTGAAAGACATGTAAATGGACTTTGATTAATATTCTTTCTTCTTCTCCCTTATATGCTTAAAGGCTTGTATGTTGATGAAAATGATGCAAAACAGAAATGTGGCATAGGTTGTAGGTTTACACTCTTGAATGGCCTTTAAAGACATGTAAATGGGCTCTGATTAATATTCTTTCTTCTTCTTCCTTAAGTGATTAAGGCTTGTATGATGACGAAAATGATGCAAAGAGAAATGTGGCATAGGATTGTAAAGCGATGTAAATCCAACATGTAATTATCTTTATTTCAATAAGAAACCGGTATAATATTAATTTAATATTTACAGCTGCAATAAAGAAATAAGCTATTTTATTATTGTTGGAATGCGAAGAAAATGACAATGTTGTTTGGTGACGAATAATGTTGTTCTTGTTGCATTGCATTCAAGAGAGTGAGAGAGATTTCATTATCTTCGTCTATGCATTTAAATGGCACTTCAGTGGATATACAGCATGTCCACATTCTTATATTAAGTTGGAAAGAGAAAAGAAGTTGTATGTCCAAAGAATAAATCTAGAAACGTAGGCTTCTTTGCAATTGTAATATGGGAAAAGATATAGAATCTGGTTTTGCTGTTTTGCAGCATTGAATGTTTGTTTTAAGCTCCTTAACCTGTCTCAAAAAGACCCTTGCTCTTCAACGATTCCAATAAAAAAGAATCGTTCATTTCCGTTGTATGAAGCAATAGTAATGGGCTTTTTCATGAAATCCTTCCCAATAGGATAAGGATGACGAGGGGATAGGGCAACCCATAAGCAAGATGTGTGCCCTTAAGGTTCTAGTAGTTGTTCAAATGGAAGGGGAGGCCATTGAATTCCCTCCCCTCACTATTTCCCATGCTTGGGGATGGCCATGGAAGCGAAGGGTTTTCGGGAAAGGCTTTAGGCCTTTTGAGCGCTTGGGGATCATGGGAAGTGGCAACCCCACCCTCCCCTTCTCCATTATGTTCATGAAAACCCACAACATCAAACATTAAACATCCTTCAAACCATATTCTACGGCTATAAAAACACATTAAATAATGGAAACCCCATGAAGGGGATAAGCCTCTTAGACTTTTACTCCTCTACAATGAAACTTATGGAAAAACAGGAAGATCTATTCTTAAAATTCTTCATTCATCATCATCCACCTCCTCATTCTCTCCATTTTTCCGAATCTGGAAATGGGGCCTCATAGGCTTAGAATGATATCTTTGTGTTTGTCCTTGTGGATTATAGCACTTTTAGGGCATCTCTAATCCAAGGGTGGAGATTACACTCGATCCAACAATTGAGATAAATCCCTCCACTTTTTGGAGGGAAAATCGAATCAAACTTAAAACACTTTTTTAATTTTATTTTTAAGTTGTGTTATTTCATCAATGTTCTATTTTCTAGTTTAATGTTGACTTGAACTTTTCTAATTTAATGTTGACCTGAGCCTTTTTTACTTAAGTGAACTTTAAACTAGAACCTAGGAACCCATAAAGTGCAACGTGGACATTAAAGTAACACTTTAGACTCTTAGAAACCTTCGAAATGGATTACTAGTGTATTTTTTAATATGTCCAAACCTTGTGCAATCTTCTAGGAGCTTGTTGCTTCGCAAATGAAATGCTTCTCACCCCTCAAGAGCCGATGGACCTATTTGGGTTGTTGGGCCCATTTGAGGTCATTAGGTTGCCTAAACCGTGTTGACAGTGTCATTGAATTGAAAGGAATCTCAACCCTTGTAGGATTTTGGGGCTCGATTTGATCACCAAAACCGTTTACACTTTTTCCCACTAGGGTCTTGGGCTTGGAATTTGTGCCACTTATTAGGGTTTTGTAATCAATCACATTGCAGACTAAGTTTTTCACCCATTGGGTTGTTTTAGGTTGTTCAAGATTATCGACATCATTTTGGGTTGCTCAAGTGCAAATGAGTGCTACACATGCACCTAGCCTACTGTACCCCATTGTGAGTGGTTATGATCATGCAATTGATTGTATCGCATGACCATTAGATTGTTCACCCATTGGGTCATTTTTGGTTGTTTAGGATTGTTGGCAGCATTTTGGGTCGCCTGAGTGCAAATGACAGGAATATATGGGCCTAGCCTACGGTACACCATTGTGCCTCTCTTTTTCAAGCCACCCTTGCTAACCTATGAAATTTTTTCTTTCTAAAAAGTAGTCAGCAATTGTAAACAAGAGCTTTCACTATGTCATTTCCTTCTTCCTTTGTTGTGGTGTGCTTTGTTTACGTGTCATCTTTTGCAACACGGCATGAAACATGGACGTATTGTGTTGACCTTCTCTAGGGTCATTAATAATGTGTAGAATGCTCTCGCTTTCAAAAAAAATCACACTATTTTAAGTGGTTTATTTTGTGCTTAAATTATATGCATGACAAAAATAGCCAGGATTCAAGGACATCGACCAAATTCCAGAAAACAAGAGAGATTTAGCAGATATTCCTTCGTTGAAATTTTCTGGGTTTTATGCAGCAATTATGGCTAAAAACACAAATTCACAATTATGGCAAAAAACACAAACCCTCTTTCTCTGGTGGTATCACTACCTTCAATGCAGGGAAAGAATGCCTTGAACATGGCATTGGGAAACATTGACACAGCTAGGGAAGGTTGTATAGTTCCTAGATAAAAACCCTACCTCAAATCCAAAGATGGTCCAAACTTCATTGCTAGTGAGTAATTACAAGCAAGGGGTAGAAAAGAGAAGCAAGAAGAAAAGGGATCGGAACCTTCACAGAAAAATAAATGTAAGGCATTACCCCTCCCAAGACACTTGGTTGGGAGAATCTTCCAACCACATAATCCCACAAATGGTGGGTGGGAAAATCGAAAGCTAAAGGAAGTATTGTGAAAAGCAAGTGTGGACAAAGTTTTGTAATGTCTTTTTGCAATGCTGGCAGATTAGAAAGAATGAACGGAATTAATTATATTAATGTCCACAAATGACCAAAAGTAGGTCAATGGAACCAAAAGAAGAACCGTACTTGGTTTGGGTGGTTTCAAGTTATAGTTGGGACACCGGATGCTTATTTACCTATTACATGGACAAAGAATCCAAAATTACCTACATTTTGCAGGATTTGAAATAGGTATTCAAGGTTCCCACACATGCACTGTTGGTTAACGAGTTGGTGGGCAACCATCATATGACACCAACTTAGAAGGATTAAAAAATGCACAACCTTTGCAAGATGGATTTGATCAAGGAAGAGTTAGGAATAAAAAGAATATCTGGCTTCAAATAAGTGGAGGCATATCATGGACATGATTAGATGAAATCATGCAAGATGGTAGACGCCACTCAAGCATTTGATATTGTAGGCTAGATGACTGACATGATTAGTCTACACTGAGGTGAGATTTGTGATTGCCGGAAGCATTGGGAGGCGAATGTACTTTAGACACTTTCTATGACCCAATTTATCAACTTTTCGAAAGACTACTTTGTTATCTTGCTAGCTGAAGTAAGGGATGATAGGAAGCAAAGAAAAAAGAGGAAACTAATTATAGAGCCTACCACTTCGAAAGAGGATGAGCGAGAAGATTTGGACAGATCTGAGGAGGAAAATGAAAGCACACACATGGTATGGCTGCTAGAACCTCAAATTTTGGTTACTTCTTCCCCCTTCTGTGAACCAAGTAGCTAATCTAAACTGCTAAATTAGCCTATCATAGAAGGCTAACAACAAGAAGAGCAACAGGTAGAGGACTAGTTGTAACATATAGGCGATATAATTAACTATGTAGTAGATGTTCCATTCAGCCCATTGCAGCCCCTGGAGTGTACAAAGAAAGAACAAGTTCACATGGGGATTGATATAGAGTTACATTTAGAGGGAGGCACCTCTTAAACATGAAAAACGAACTTCCAAGGTTCCAAGGATGAACGTGTTCTTCTATTTTTCCCCCATCCAAACAATGCATCCAATCCATATAAGACCTTGTCTCAATTTTTTCAAGCTATTAGACCCTCTGTTTTAAAAATTGCGATTAATCAGAAGTTAATTGCGATTAATCATTTTTTGCAAGTAAAACGATTAAAAGTTCCAAAAATCGCGATTCTTGGCTTTCTGATTAACTGGCAATTTTTGGCGATACAAAACCCTCGAAAATCGTGGAAAATCGTCAATAAACTCGTGGAAAATCGTCGCTAAAAATGTGGCTTTTGTTTTAATGCGAAAAATGACCAAAATGATTTATTTTTTCTCCTATTTTCTTCTGTTCAAATCGTTTTTTGCTTCTACGACTTGTATTTCGTCCATTTCAAGTCACATAGGAGGAGGGCATTCGACTTGCTTTCGAGGGCACTTTTCCATCACTAGGGTTTCTTGCTATTTTGTGGCCATTTCGTGGCCATTTCATGCCCTAGCAAGGAAGTATTAGAATCACAGACTTATGGTAAATTTTTTTCCCTTTTTTTAAAGATTTTCAATATTATAATATATATTACTGTTACAATACCCAGAGTTTACATGAGCTTCACTAAATAGTTAGTAACTTATAACATATACGACTTTACAATACCCAAACTTAACATAAGCTTCACTAAATAGTTAATAACTTAATAGTATTTATTTAATATATTATTTCGTTTTTGTTGCTTTGTATATATTTAATATATTGCAATCTTGTATATATTTAATTAATAGTTAACTATCTGCATTATATAAAATAACAGTTATACTATATTTTATATGTTATTTAATTTTATACAATTTATAACGTGACTGTGAGCAATAACATACATTGTTTTTACATTTAATTTAAGTATATTTATGAATTTAAATGTTTTTAAAAGTAGCGATAAAGTTGCCAATAAATTGCTAATTAATGTCAATAAATTGCCGATTCCTAATTTCCGAGTCAAAATTTGGCCTGCCGATTAATCGCCGATTACAATTTTTTGAACTATGATTAGACCTATGGTCCAAGCCCTCCAAGGCATTACCAATGTGGTTGGGCATGTGGAGGTGGCCAGAGGGTTGTCAAAGATACAGATGATCTTGGATGAGATCGCACTCCACTTATAATACACACAAATTTATATCAATAATGGGTGACCAAAAACAAATACTTTGGAGTTGTATGAGCAGTGGATTCCCACTCCAGTTCCTCGCACAATTACTTCCATGCCCAGAGCATATTGGATTCCCTAAGCAACATCGAGAGTACATTCGAATATCAATAGTTCCTTATGTAGTCCTCCAGGAGTGAGCAACACAATTTGGAACATGAGGACACACTATCACTAAGATTGCATCTCTACCAAAGCAGTTAGAAGATTAAAATAGCCACTTCCATGATGAGATCACTTAGCAAATGCAGCTCACACATGCTAAGACACAAAAAGTACAGACAATGAGGAAGCAATTTCGTCAACTCAATGGCAAGCTACAAGTGGTTGAGCAAGCAACAAACCAAGCAAAATGGAAGTGGCAAGAAGCTACTTGGATGGTCAAGGGTTCCTAGGAGTGTGAGCCTATTGCAACAAAGTATCTACAACGGCATCCCCCTGAGGTTTATACTCCCCGAGATGAATGGCAACAGTTAAAGTCAGCACAGGCAACCTATTCTGGTTCCCCTCTAGCTAGATCTTTAATGACTCCAGGAACGTCTTCCTCTTCCCCTCCTCCTTGAGCTGATTTTGTATGAGTGTTAATCAAATGGGACTCCGACTTATCTAAAGGGGGCATAATGTAGACCTTCCTTGTAAATAAATGTAATTATTACTCAAAATTCGTCATGTTGATACTTGTCGGCATCGGGTTGTAACAACTTGATGTCTAGCTATGGAGTTGTGTCAGCCGCAAACCATTTGTACCCTAACAATCAAATAGCATGTCACACGTAAGGATAAGGGCGCTTGTATCATGTCCTCCCTATACTGCACAATCTGTATTCAACACTACCTTATGTGAATACAAAGCTATCGTTACTCTTATATTCTCTATGCAATGCCTAAATCTAGTATGCATTTATTGCCCACAACTATTCATCAGTTGTGTAGTTTCACTATAAACATTAAAGTAAACCTAACACAAAGGAAACCAAGCAAGATCGAAAGAGATAACTAGAAATAGAAATAATTCTTGGATATATTATTGAGAGAGAAACCCTCACTTATAGAAAAGCAACAACATAAACCCATAAACCTAAAATGCCTAATGTGAACATAGGTCATGTTTAAATTATTTGATAATGTTTAAATTATTTGATAAAACAAACTAAATTCATAAAGTGACTTTATTACTGAACCTATCACTAAGACTAATATGACCATTACAACTTTATGTTACAGATTCTAACATCCTTCTTTTGATGCTCATCCTAGAAAATAAACCCAAGTTTGTCTCTAAACTTTACAAATTTATTTAGACCAAAAGACTTGGTGAGAATGTCAGCAGTTTGGTCCTCAGGTTTTGACAATATTGCAGCTCAACTTCTCCATCTTCTACAGAGCTGTTGAATGAAGTGGCAATTTATGTCAACATGTTTTGTTCAGCTAACCGAAAGATGGGATTCTTTGCTATCATGAGAACTCCCCAGCTGCTGATTATCATGAAAAACAAATCCTGGGCTCAGTCTAATGAGCTTGTAGATCTGCCAACATCTATCTCAAAGCCAAACCATTTCACATGCCCCTTTTACTGCTGCGTCTGTATTCTACTCCTGTAGAGGAGAGTGAACCACATGTTGCTTCTTGCTGATCCATGAAAATGCTCCTATTCCAAGACTGAACACATAGCTTGATGTAGATGTCTTATCATCCACAGATCCTGCCCAATCTGAGTGAAACTCCACACAACCCAATCTCCATACTTCTAAAATTTACCATATAGAATGCCAGAGTGTAAACATCCCTTCACATATATTAGCACCCTCTTTGTTGTTGTCCAATGTTATGTTTTTGGAGCTGTAGTTGACTGCATAGCTAAAGTCAAGCCTAGTAATTGTATGATGGATCAAAACTGCCAACTAGTTGCTTGTAGACTGATTCATTTACTAACTTTGAATTAATCTTGGATGAAAGTTTTCAGCCATCTCCATAGGTGTAGATGTGGTTTTTTACAATCTACCATCCTGAACTAGTCTAACAATCTTTTTATATATTTTGTTTGAGAAGCAAAAATATGTTTATCAATTTGCCAAACTTTTACACCTTAAGTAGTAATGTAGGAGGCCTAACTCTGTCATGTCAAAAGTGGAACATAGATCTGATTTTACCTTTTGATTGCGCTGACCTCACTATTTGTGATGAAGATGTCATCAACATATATAAGTAGAATCACCACGTCACCATTTTTTCTTTCGACGTAGAGATTGAGGTCAGAAGGACTTCTTTTGAATCCGTGTTCTCCCAAATACCTGTCAAATTTGATATACCATTCACTAGGATCTTGTTTCAGCCCATAAAGAGCTTTCTTCAGTCTGCATACAATATGTTCCTTCCCTGTAACTTGAAATCCCTGTGATTGGTACATGCACACTACTTCCTCTAGATCTACATTGAGGAAGGCATTCTTCACATCCACTTGATGTCTTCACATCCATTTGATATAGTTTCCAGTTAAACTATACTGCCATGGCTAGAATCGAATCAGACTGCACCCATTTTTGCAGAATTAGAGCAAATGTCTCCTCATATTCAATCTCCTTCCTTTTGTGCAAAAGCTCTTTCTGACTAGCCTTATTTTATATTGGATTTAATGTGTGTCAAGTGTTCAATCTATGCTTTATACTTGACCTTGTACATGCCCATTTCCAGCCAATGGATTTCTTCCTCAATAAGGTAGTTCTTCTAGGACTCTATCTTCGAGTTCTTCATTTAAAGTTTCATATTCGGTCTTGCATAGCCTTTTCCCATTCCAGTCTACCTGTGGCTTCTTCATATGACCTCAAGCTCAAGCCTCAAATGAGCATTTAATGTTGGTCATCAAAGCATAATTCATTGTATCAAATGTCTTTCCTCTTTTGGGTCCTACTTCCCGCCCTCTTATCAAGAACCTCTAATCTAACCAAACATCACCAATAGTGTTGAACCACCAAGTTCGGCCTTTTCTTTGCCTCCTCCAACTCAGCACTATTTTCTTGCTGATTTGGTTTATTTCCAGTAGCTTCTTGAAAGGTAATTTCATGAGAACTAACC
Source organism: Taxus chinensis (assembly GCA_019776745.2). Classification (NCBI taxonomy): domain Eukaryota; kingdom Viridiplantae; phylum Streptophyta; class Pinopsida; order Cupressales; family Taxaceae; genus Taxus; species Taxus chinensis. The sequence goes on along the minus strand of CM034151.1, from coordinate 546,125,695 downwards.
TCATAACCATCCTCCCTCTAGATTAATGTCTCGCATGTATCATACCTGATTTTCCTGCCAATTTATCTTCATTTACAACAACTTTCAGATCTGATTTTTGTAATGTTGTTGCTTGGAATAGCCCTGCACTTTTAACATCTACAACATCATGACTAAAGCATGCTTTGTTAGTTTAAAGTTTAAACATCAGCCAACCGGTGTGCTTTATAATTGTCATTGTAGCCTGTGAGCATCCATTTCTTGTATTTGGCATCAAGTTAAGTTGGGTTTTCTTCAGTAACCCATGAATATGCAGCTGAACCAAACATTTTGAGATGGCTTACTTCCGTTTTTGGTCCATACCAATACACAGATGTGTATACTGCATCTGCCCAATATTTATTAGGAACATACATTATCTCTCTAACATACACTTTACCATCTCCACAATGGAACAATTCCACTCCTCTCCTACTCCATATTGTTGGGGAGTGTAGAGTGTAGGGTGTCGTGTATTGCCTCTGGATTCCGTCTATAGTACAAAAATAAAAGTAATTGTTAGAGAAAAATTCACCTCTATTACCTTACCTAAGGATTTTGATGGTCTTTCTTGATTGTTTCTCTACCATGGCCTTGAACATTTTGAACTCATCAAATGCATTTAATTTTTTGCTTTGAAAAATATACCCATGTTATTCTTGAAAAGCCACCTACAAATATCAAAACTACCTCACACAGGAGACTGATGTCATCAAATGTCAACACGGATCACTGAAGGACCTCCTTAGCTCTCCAAGCTTGTCCTTTATCAAACACGGCCTTGAGTTGCTTGCTATCCTAGCATGCACCAAAAACTCCTTGCTGATTCTAAATCTCTGAAAGGCCATCCATCAAACTTTCTTCAGCCAAATAAGAAATGTCTCAAATTTAAAATTTCTCCTACCTTGCATCAACCAACATGAGAACCCCATAATCTCTAGTACCAAAAGCAACTATCTTATTACTAACCTTACCAACAATATATCATTTTTCTTTGCCGAAAATCAATGTCACTGGGGGTTGTGTTTTATAATTTTGCCTCCAAAAGTAGAATCTTCTTGATTCTTATAGCATGTTAGACATTAGGGAAGACCAACTCTTTACCTGATATGGTTATTTGTGCATTTCCTTTTCCTTCTATTCTGAATTCCTCCCCACCACTGAAAACCACAAAGTAGAAATGTTAGCAACATAATTAATAAACCAATCTTTCCCGCCCGTAAAATGACAAGATACACAAGAATCTAGGTACCAAGCAGATGTTTTCACATTGATCACTTTATCCAAAGCCATGAGCACAAAGATATCCTTCTTTTCCTTATGTTCTGCAATATTGGCCTGCTTTTTGGGCCCTCGGATATTTTTCTCAGCCTATAATCGCTCCTTTGCAAAACTGCTTGTTATGGACTAGCTTTTCACAATAATGGAATTTAAAAGTCTTTACCTAAATCATATCTCCTGTTGATGCTCTCTCTCTTTCCTCCATTCTTCTTAGGAAACTGGCCCTTACCCTTGACGTTTGAAGCCAAAGCTATATTCTAACACACATTCTTGCTACTACTACCAAACTGATTTTGCCAATTGTCTTGTTGCAATAGTTTAATGCTCACCATTTCAAACTTTTGGTTACCGTTAGTAGCAGTAATATTTAGTGTTTCAATAAAAATCTCAAACAAAGGTGGCACGTAAGCTCTTGAGAGTCCTCAATACTAGATGGGTTGCCTCAAATGCAGAAGCCTTATGGGTCTGTCGGCTCCATAGTGTGTGGGCAGACAAGGTCTCTTATAAACTTTAAGTCTTTGTTTGTCTCGTGATATATCAAGGGCTTCCTACAAAGGCTCGTTTGTCCAAGAGTGGTCTTATCTATGGTTTATGTCTTAGTTGCTCTAAACTGGAAACAATTAAACACCTTTTGTGGGACTGTCTTTTTGCTAGATCCTAGAGATTATTCTGTTTTTATTGTTGTCCTTGTTGCTTTAAGGACTAAATTGTGATTTTCAATGTACATACCATTGTACTCCTCATTCTTTGTATAGCCCTTTGTTGTAAATATTGTTTTTTTAATATATGAAGCATCTATTCAAATTAAAAATTAAAAAGTAAGCTCTTGAGAGTGATTACTACCATGACTTCTTCAATTTTCTGCACAATAGCATTTAACTGTTTTCTAATATCCTTGATATGTACCAATAGATCTTGTAAAGATTTCTTTTCATTCAGTTTCATTGAAAACAGTAAATTCTCAAGGGAGAAGGCTCTACCTTTGTCTAGAGTTTCATGCCACTTTTTATTTCGTTTTCAAATAGCTGAAGCATCATCGCCAAATCTGCACTTCTGGTAGAATTTCATCCATCAAAAAGAGTTTTATTAACATCTCCACTTCTCTATTCCGCCCATGAAAATTGCTATGATCATTTCCTGCTGTTGTTGATCTTGTTTCATTCCCCAACACAATTTGATCCAAACAAATGTACTCAAAAATAGATAGCATTTGTTTCTTCTGTGTATGATAATTCTTCCCAAAAAGCCTGTGGTTAGCTTCCAAAGTATTGGACAAACTAACCATTTTTTTGGCAAAAACATTCAGCCTAATTGTGGCAGAAAAACAGTACATTTGTTGCCGAAATAGAGACTTTCAATGAAAATTGTGTTATGGAGAGAACAAAAAAAACGTTTTCTGAAAACTGATGAATCTGCTGAAAAGAGCATTAAAAACATATTTTCGGGAAAATGCTTAAAGCAGAAAATTATTGAAAATTTGGAATTTCCGAAATAAACTGAAACTAACAATTTTTGAAGATGGTACAATTCTGTGCAACTTTCCTTTGATGCTTTGTACGCAAGGGTTCCCCCAGTGACTCGATTTCCTTAGTGTGCCTTTTAATCAAAAAATGAATCAGTTTAAACCCCCCAAAAAAAACTAGCTTTCTTTGCTTGAAAGGCCTTTCAGAAATTTCATACATATCGTATGCAGTCTGTCACTGATCTGAGCAGTCCCTATGCCTCCACCCACTAATTCCTGGCTTCACCTCACTATGTCTTTGGTACCATTTTACAAAAACCAAACATGCAAACACAAGCAAGAACCATAGGGATGAGGACTGTGTCCCCATCCTGTAACCATATTTCTTGGTAACTACATCTATATAGAATATAGTCATACCCTTACTCATTTAATCACATACCTTGATTTGAATGGCATCCAGTACCAGTCGTTGTACCCCTACGTCTCCCGGTAACTATGGACATTGGAAAGAACACAAGAGAGAACTCGAGAGAGATACGTTTTGGATATATGATTGAGAGACCAATTGTCACTTTATAGGAAAGCAACACCATAAACCCTAAACCTAAGTGAACATTATGTCATGTTTACATTATTTAATAAAGCAAACTAAAGTTATAAAGTGACATTATTACTAAACGGCATACCTATCACTAAGACAAGTATGACCATTTACTTTATGGTACGAAGTCTAACAATTATTTCTGATATAGTAGACATCAAACCTCATTTATCGATGCCTGCCCATTTTGATTCTTAGCACAGACCTGTTTCGAATCAAGTGGAATGTGTTGTCATGTTACCTTCACACAGTCATAAATGACTGCGGAAATAAAATGTGAATAGCACCTTCAGCTAACAACAGCCATATTTTCATCTCGTTCTAGGAATAATCATAGTAGCTCATCAAACCAAAGGCTGCTCAGTTCAACAAATGCCTCACCCGCCCTTGCATCCAATAAACTTCATCCTTCAATTCCCCACTCCCACTCATTTCTTCAGTCCTCGGAAGGTTGATTAGACAAATGTTGTCATCCAGAGAATAAGATTAGGCAATTTGTGTCAAAAAGCACGCCTTCTTTCAAACAAGATTCAGGCACGTTCTAATGGTTCTCTGCAGCTTTCAATTTGATTGCAAATATGGGCTGCAACAAAAGTCCAATTCGGCCAACAATTCATAGTATCATCTAAATGCAAGAATATAGGTGAATCAAGAAGTTGCTCGAAATTGGTTCTACCATTCGTAGTGAGGTCACTTGTACATGACCGCATCTCGCTAGTCAATTTCCTCAAATATGAGAAGCAAAATCTCCAAAACTCAGTTTTTACCAGTGTACCCTGGGAATGTGTCCCCTATGTTTTTGGGGCAAACCCCTATAGGGGAGGTTTTAGGGACGCATAGGAAACGTCCCCTCGACGTCCCCAATCTTTTTCCCAAAAACATTTTGGGTACGCCATTTTTCCAGCAAAGGACAGCTACCCATCCCCTATGTCCAAACACTCACAAAAACACGTCTTTTAAAAAATACTCAAAAAAATTGCATGTTTTGTGAGTTATGACTCCCCTAAAACTCCACAATTTTCCATCAATGTGATGAATGGAATCCAGTTGAGTGGAAAGAATTTGAATGTCCAACTTAAGCGAGATGACAAATAGAGCAAGCCTTATTGAATAGACACACCCATCATGCAAAGGGGAGGTGGATGGACAATGTTGTAATTTACAAATTGAGACTATTTTATTCAGCATGTAGTAGTTATATGTCCCATTTTTGTGGGTTAAAAAATGGCTTGTTGTATGATATTGAAGGGAGCAAATGAAGATTGTGGATGCTTATATATGTATCTCTAATGTTGTCATATGAAAAAGGTGGGAACCAATAGCTCCCTTTGGTGAAGATTGAAGGCTTGAAAATTCATGTCATTTATGTGCATATTGCATACTAGAAAATGTGATCTGGGTGACCTTGTTCCTTTTTAAATTGATTTTTCGGAGTAAACCAATCTGATTATATATGTTTTGGAATTGATTTTTAGTTTTGTTACTACTAGATTAATGTAAGATTATTATTGTTATGTATTGCATCTATTTCTATATAACAATGTTTTACGCGGCAGTAAATTTGAATGTGTTAAGGATATGCAATCATTCAAGGCAAATTTTGTAGGCCACTGTGTTTTGTACTTGTAATTATGTATGTTACTTGTGTTCAACTATCCCTCCTGCATAAATGATGGTGTAATTATTATATATATCCACATTGAATATTATGTGAAATCTCAATTCAGCTCTAATGTTATGTAATAAGGTTCTATAATGTATATGATGAATGCCTTATGAATGTTATCATATGAATATTTGCAAGTTCCTATATTTTAAATTTTCCCTTATTTTACAATAGCCTTCCCCTACCGTCCCCTAAAAAATGTCCTACGAAAAAAATCTGTCCTGGAAATATGTACCCTGTCGTCCTCATCCCAAAAACTTGGTAAACATAGGTTTCTACATATCAGTTTTGTCTGCAACTTCTTACCTTCACAATTTCACCTAGAAATCAGTTGGTAGTTGCCATGCATTTTATTTAAAAAAATTGGGTCTGGGCATAGGTACCTCTACTTCCAAATCTTTTTCAAAACATTTATAAGAAAATTGGAAGACACTGCCACACCCACATTCAAAATGCACATGTACCCCCAGCTACAACCATCATTCTAGTAATGTTATAACTCAATTCAAGAATCTGAATTGTGAACTGTAAATTTTGCAAGAGAATTTGGACTCATAAAGGGCAATGACTTCTCCCAAGTGGAGGTAGATAATATAGCTGCACATGGAAAGCACTTCATAAATAAATTTTGCATCTATGTTATAACTTATGGGAAAAATCTCAATCTAGTGATGAGAAGAGATGTCAAACGGAAGAAAAGAGGAAATAAAGGTAACATTATCTAAGACAAATAAACCACCTTAACTGTGGATAAAGGTGCCATTACTGCTAGAAGTGAGAAACTAATCATGGAGATAGCCATGGCCAGAAGAGTTACAGGCCAGCTAAAAACTCTAAAAGTCAGCTGTTGGGAAAAAAAACGCCAGACTCCTCATGAAGAGAATGAAAAATTCAATTCAGCCCCGGAGTTGGAGGAATTCAAGGCCATCCTATAAAGGATAAATTCAGAACAAATAATAGATATAATTGAAATCCTATTGGGCTCATTTGAAACCCAAATTCAAATATGTTCTCTCATATAGTGTGTAATGCATAACAAATTTAAGTAGCTTAAGTACAATTTTTTTTCGAAATTCATAAAAACCATAGCAATTTTGTCCATAAGAAATTTGCATCCTAGATAATTTAATTGAATATCTTCACTGGTATTTAACAATTCTGTATAATAATTCTTAAGACTATTAATCCAAACAACAGTTTATAGGAGGTTTATCTGTGTTTTTGAGTTAATAAATGTTATAGTTTTCATGTAAACCTAAATCACTCGCTCAATATATTATGATGTTTAGAGTTGGTCTAGTGATTCGACCATTCTGTTTAATAATCATTAGACTATTGATCCAAATAATATATAGCAGATTCCTGTGTTCTTAAGTTGATAAAATTGTTTTCATGTAAACCTAAATCACTTGCTCGATATAAGTATTGCATATAGAGTTGATTGAGTGATTAGGTAGTCGGGGTTAGTCCATTCATAAACAGTATATGAGCCATCATTTGGATGGAGAGGTTGTCATAGGTTTTTTTCCCTCTCCATATTAATAAAATAAGAGGCATTTTATTCCAACCGCCATCTATAATTCGTATCAGAGCAGTTGCGAGACTCTTAACCATCACTACTCTTTCATCTTTTGGCAGTATCTATGTTTGTATCGTAAAATCTCGATGGGTGTGAGAATGAATGTACAAAAGAAAAACCATTTGAAAAATGGTGTTGGTTTCACTAGGTCATAAAAGGAAAAACATAAATTTAAAACATATGTAAGTTTGCAAAATGATGTGGAGCAATATGCAGATGATTGACGACATTTTAATAGAAGATGTCTTAGAAGAGTAGAATTGTGATGATGAAGTATGTGGAATATTTTACAGCCAGTAGGAGAATCTATAAAATTCAAGAGATCAAGAAAATGCTCTAGTTGATTGCCGAGTTGTCATCCCTACAGAAAATTTTAAACTAGTATACGTATAACTAATCTACAATAAGTTTCTCGTTTTTCATATTCTTTAAAATTAGATGAAGTACTTGATAGGATTTTGTAAAAAAATCGAAGTTAGAAGGTTTTCTAATCTTTGAAAAGTGAAGAGAAAGAAGGAAGAGTGTCAATAACAAAACCGCCAAAATAGAGCAAACTTTTCAGAAGTTCCTTTTTAGAAACCCAACTTTATGCGATTGTTTAAGATTGTTTCCTTGAAAATGATGATTGTAAAAAGCTTGTGAGATATTTGATAGTGTTCAAGTTCCTTTTGTGTGTGAGTCTTTTGTATAAAGGAAGAATAAGGTTGTTGTAAAGGAAAAGTGCAAAAGACTTGGGTGAAAAGATATTGTAGACGGCAGAATTCAAAATTGTGAGGAGTATGTAAAATTACTTACATTGTAAAGGGGCTGGTTACAATGTAAAGAAGTATTTTTATATATGTTTTTGTGACTCCTCCCTACATTAGAGACTTGAGGCTCTTTTTGCAATGTGATATGATTGTAGAAATGTTTTTGGATATGACTATGTAAAGAGTTTCAGTTCCAAGACTTGGACTCATCGTCGGGGAGAAGAAGCATACGGTTGGGGAACAATAGAAAAACAATGTATCTTAAATATGCCAAGAAACAGAATAAGAGGAGGTTGTCAGCCAAACAAAACCATGCGATAATTAATTGTATTATTGTTTGAATAACAAAGAGAAGATCCTTTTTTAATTAATTAATTCTATAAATAATTATAGCACATTAACAATTATTTAACATTAGATCACCTAAGGCATGCATATAAGCTCTATAATTAGTTCATTAGTTAACAAGTTAATTAATTAGATTAGATTAGTTCAGTTACTTGAACAAGAAAAAGAATAGGCGAAGGGGGGCATGGGTTTGTGTACAAAAGGTCAAAGGGAGTAAATGAAGGGAAGGAATAATGTTTAAAACAAACTACGTGCCAAAGGTTTCCAACTATGACCCAGCTTCCAGCCAAAATCTTAATTTAAATTGTTCGAACGATTCTCATTCGCCATTGCCTCTTGAATCATTCTATCAATGACACAACTCCGTGGCTAGCATTTTGGTGATACTTATGCATATTGAGTGTTTTTGTTTGGTCTTTCATGTTATGCTAGAGTCCACATATAGAACATCCCATGCTCTAAATCTGCACAATGCTCCTTAATTTTAATCTTCAAATTATGGTCCCATCAATGTAGGATCTACCACAGCGACGAGGGATTGAGTAAATAACTTTTGTTACATGACAAAAAAAGAACATCATGAATTCCGTTGTCGCAAAATTAGAAAGAAAGTTTAGAAGGTAATAGAAGCAAACTGATCCAAATGAAGGGCATGGAATTCAAATTTAAGAAAACAGATTAAAGAAGAGAATAAACAATAAATGCCAATTGAAACCTATAAGATTCAAGATTTTTGGAAGGTTGACATGCTAGTAAGCTTGTCAACCAAACCCCTTAATTTGAATCAATCAGTGCAGAGAGAGGTGGGTAGGAATATAGGTTGTAATGCATTCATCTTGTTTGTCAATATTATTGAGGTAAGTACTAGGCAAATATAGCACCCTGACACAGCTCCTCGTGAAAAAGAAATACAATATTATTAAAAGTATAGAGTGTCATTTGAAGCACCCAAAACATCTTTAACATTCACTCATGCAAATATGGAATAAAATAAATCAAAAGAATAGGAAAGGCAATAAATAATGAAACATTTCTTGAGGAAAAGATATGCAAACCTTATTTCTTAACATTTGCCTTTCCTCTTTTGTCCAATCCCTTGTGAGGTCCAATACTGTCTGAAGCGAGGTCTCATCATACAGCAATCCTACCTGCTCAATTTGATCAGTTGCTATTAAACACACTTATAGACTAAGCCTACTTTCTGACACAAAATAAATTCATTTACATCAATATGTAATCCATTTGTAGCCTATTAATAAGTTTCCCAAAAAAAGAAATAATGAAGCCACACAATTGCTACCATAACAGAAAGACTGAAACAAATCCTTTATCTACCTTAGTGGTAGTCCGAATCACTCTTTTTTATACAAGTAGTCAGTTCACTTCTTTAGACTAAGCGCTTGCACGCTTTCAACACCAAGTTTAAATGTCCCTTTAAAACAAACATCTGCCTCAATTATCTTTTATTATAGTTGAAGCACAAAGATATAATCTGCACACCTAACATGGGGCAGGATATTGCATGAAGGCTGAAAGAAAATTGAAACTCAACTTATAATAAGTTTTATCGTGTTTAAAAAAAAAATTCTCTTGTTGCTTTTAATTTTGGGCAGAAAGAAAGAAGTTATATTAATGTCAACAAATGACCAAAACTAGGTCCATACGAGTCAAAAAGTACATTTAATTTGAATAGAGAAGAATCTGGGTAAAAGGGCTCTAGATTACCAAAAAATACAGAGTATTATGTACTAAAGAAACATACAAATAACAAGTGTTAAACCTAAAACAAACCCAGCATAATAACACTAGGTCAATGGGAGTCAAGAAGTAGATTCAATTTGAAAAGAGAAGTGTCAGGGTAAAAGGGCTCTCGATTATAAAAAAGAAATAAAGTGTATTATACACTAAAGAAAAGTAAACATAACACACTGTCAAACCTAAACAGTTTACCCCAGCACAATAGCGGCCAAATGTGGGAAGGAGCCCTCAAGGAAGCACGGAGCTAATGAAGACAAAAGTGGGAAATCCTGACTAGAGACCAATAATGTCACATCCATAGAAAGGCTCTGTCCAGAGGAAACCAACAGCATAATCATCTATCACTGTGAAAGGGCCAAAGGACTCCGTCCAAGACTCCAGAGGTCAGACTACTATCCTAGAATAAAACCCCGGTACTCCTAGAACCTCTCACATCCATGGCTGATGAACATTTGTTGTTTAAAGAAAAGACCAGAATTGTGTCCGTGCCTTCATGACCTTGTCTGCAGACAAGGGAGGGGAGGGGGCAAGACCAAAAAGGATAATAGAAAATCATTTCAATATCTAGCATACAGTGGTGATGGAGTGCCTAAACCATCTCCTCAAGCTAATACTCCATGCCAAACTCTTCAAAACAAAGTAATACGAGCTTCAAGAAAATGAATTAAGCCACGTCGAAGAAATGAAAAGGCTGCATGATTCTATGTTTGAAGCCCATAATCAGCTAAGTGGGCCCTAGTGCTTGACATTATCTTGGAAGAAGATCTTACATGAACTCTAACCATGAATGTCAAGGTAGTAGGGTGCAAAATAGCTATATAAACACCGATTCTGATTGCTCAGGTGCAAGTGACAAGGACTATCGCGTCCATCATCCATAACCATAAATTTGTTCACACCATCACAGAACATAATCATAGCCATAGCACCAATGCAAATAAGCCAAAGATGTACTCTCTATGAGGAAAGAATCACCAATATATAAGGCAGCACAGATTTTGTTCTCAGTGAAATTACTCCAGAAGATTTTTGTCTGATCAAAAGACGTGAAGCCCAAAGACATAAATATAGAAGAGGATATTTTAGACATGATCATTCAATAAACATATTTGTAGTTTAAAATTTCACTTTTTCAAATTTACATAGGCTAGATATGAATTCCTAGAATATGCACACTCTAGTTGATTAGTTCTGAATTTAATAAGTGTAAATCAAGGTAATTACCGTCATCGTTTAGAATCTTTACAATCTGGGCATGCTTTAGCTTTATTTTGAATTTTATATCTTCATCTCTCTTGCATCCTCTTGTACATGATTTTTCTCATGCATGCACCATTCTGATCTTCTATTTATACACAGAAGGCCTCTTCTTCTAGGAATGTTCGGGGACTAGTTTTTCTTAATTTGTTGTCATAGTTTTGTTTATGATCTTGCTAGCCTAAAACTGCCTTTTTTGTGAGAAATTGAGGAGCAGACGATCTGAAGGTGGAACCCATGTCCATTTCTACATAGTGTCACAGCTTCGTTGCTAGTTGTTTGTTGCCTCTTCTACATTTCAAGTTCTATGTGTGATGTTGGGCTGCCATTACTGTGTCACTGCTCCAGTCTTCAGCTCCAACCGTTTCAAAGTTAATAGGACCTCACCAATGCATCCAGAACAGTACAAAACTTAAAGATTGTGTCTAAGTTTCAACCCAGTCAATTCTACAAAGGTGAAGAAAATGCTAAATAAAAATTTACAGTTGTGAAGAAAATGCAAGTTAGGGACTTTTTAAATATTTTTTGATCCTAATGTTTGATTGAGCAAAAAGAAAAAGGAAGTGAATTTAAAAATTTGGTTATTTTGGAGGCTTCCTTTTTTTGCAGGTTGGATTGGAGGACGACCCCAAATCGGAACCAGAATGACCGTGCACCTTTGTGCAGAACAGATCAGAAAGCAGTTCCTCGACCCCTATGCGCCTTCCTCATACCATTTGTTTTTGCAGGCCTGTTAGGCTGTTACCCAGCCTTCCATCAGCTTCAGCAACTCGCAGCTTCCGTCCAAGCTTGCACTTCGACATTACCAGCTAGACATCAATCTGTTTTCAACTTCATGGTTTCATTCCACCTCCTCTATCAAACTAGCCTAACTTTCCCACAACCATGAACCCGTTAAAAAAGTTACCTTCCAGCACTTTTCTACAGGCTGGCCTTCCAACATCCTACGGTTCATGCCCATCCCTTGTGGAAATCATAGAAGCAGAAACTGGGGAAAATGTCAGATTATTAATGAGTAATCACCGACTACCCCCGAAAAACATGTTGAAAAAAATCTTCATACCGTATTTTCCCCCAAAAATAGCATGTTTTGGGCAGATTTCTCAAAGAATTTGCTTTTTTGGTCTGTAAAACTATGTTTTGTCAGTATTTTAGTGGCAATTCTAGGGGATGGATGTATCCCCAAATTAGCTTGTTAGAAATAGCCAAGGAAATTGGAGAGGTCAGACTACAAGCAAATAAATGCACTTTTAAACATAGTTACCAGGTTTGGAAATTTGAATCTGTTCGGAAGGGCCAAAAATCCGGGGTTCTCAAAAAAATTCGGAAAAATCCGGTTCAGTATAAATATACATATCTTATTATATATATGTATATATAGACAAATACACACAACATAAATCATGTCAAACATGCAAAAATCTATCCATCTACCAAATAATGAGCATAATATTAAAGCTTGTAAAATTGAGGAACACATAAGAGTTTGAAATTTGAATAACAATAAAAGAGAGGCATGATTTAGAGCCTAAGCTCAACACTGAAATGAAACTTAAAAGTTTCAAACATTTGCAACATCAAAACCTTCTTCAAAATCATAATTAGCACTAGCACTATCATCTATTCCATGTTCATCATCACTATCAATAACTTCCTGAACTTCATTGAAGGATGATTCTCCAAGGTGAGAATTGCCATCTTTTGCAAGATTGTTCTCAAGCAAAAGCAAATTGTTGTGGACCAACACAAGATCTGAGATTTTTTTAGATCCTAGTCTATCCCTCTTGTTGGTGTGGATCAAATCATGTGTACTCCAATTTCATTCGCATGTAGAAGCATCGGCACACTGGCAATGGACACGCATGGCAAGCTTTTGAAGCTCTGAAGTGGAAGACCCATAAGTTTGCCACCATAAATGGGAATCCATGCAATGGATGTCTTCTTGTGCCTCCTTACGAGAAAACATGTCCTCTTGATTCTTGAATAGTGAGTTGCCTTCTCACCTTAGCCTTCTCATCATCATCACGAACCAAGTTGTTTATGGTTTCCAATACATCGTTTTTTACCTCATCTGCATCATGATCCACCTATATAAGCTTAGGATTTAAATAGCACCTTGTTGCATGGATAGAGCGATGTAACATGTCCCAGCGTATGTCCACAAATGACCTAAGTAGGATAGCAGTTCCTAATTTTCATCTGCATACCAGTCTGGTTATATGGACTGATGAAAGATATGATTCTTCCAAAAGGATGGTTACAAATGTGAATGCCCATCCTTAAACGCAATCCTAAAAAACAAAAGTAGAGTGTTTCAAGTGCACCATCAAGGTTTTGCACCACTAAATACAAAAAAAAAAAACTTTGGAGTTTACGAGGAAAATTGACCAAATGGAAGCTTCATATCTTCCTCATTTTATGGTTGGCCTCTAGACTCCCATAAGTTTTCGACCTAGGAATGTTGCGGAACCTTTCAATGTATCGATATTTGATTCATATTAAGTTATCTCCAATGCAATTTTGGGTCAAGTATTGGGAGATGAAGATGACAAGCGAGCAGATACCTTAAACAAGTGACATAGTTGTGGTTAGGGGTCTCAATTAAGAGATGCCTTATACCACGCAACCCTTAGAATACTCGATGGAATTATGATATACAACACAACACAACACAGGAATGGAAACAAAAACTCAAAAGCTTATTTACGTCAACAGAAAGATAAATAAAACTACAACCACACAACAACAATAGTTCCACAGATCTTCACGGTCTTTGCAAGTATAACTTACAACACACTAAACTAACTAGTCCAATTTATTGCTCTAGATCGTGTGGGAATCATCCCTAAGACAAATAGGATGGCATGCTTATATTGATGCAAGACCCGCCTTACAATATTGCTTCAAAACAACAATTGACAAGTATGACATTTGATATGTCCCCATCCTCTATGCAAAAGTAAGGCCCAAGTGATAATACAACTAGATGCACAACGAGTTTTCTCAACACTACCAAATATGAGATAAGTTAACTCATGTCGCATTCCTCAAACAATGTTAAACTTTTGAAATTTCAAAAATTACGAGCCACATTACGCCCTTGCACATTGGATCTTCAATGAATCCTTGCACGCAATTGCAATACAAACCCAATGACCTTGTGTTTTCAGTAGTAGACGTGTCATTGAGATGAACTCATGTTGATAACATGAGCCTTCGAAAGTGCTCCTTTTGATGTCGTGCACACACAAATGGTGATTTCCTCCACACAACCAATTCTGTTGGAAACATACTTTTGTGTTCCTCTACTAATTTGCATGCTTGCATAATCTCCTAAAAGATGTTCTAGACTCTAGAAGATATCTTGAACCTTGCTCACTCCTCGGAATATGCTGCAACCATAGAACAGCTATGAATTACTACATGACACTTGCACATGTCAATAGACTTACGCAGAGCAATTACAAACATAGGCATGTTACAAAGGTAGGCGCAAAACAACAATAAAACATTTGTGCACTAACAGATGGCACAAAACATTACAAATGACTCTTGCGTTCTCACAAGCCACACTCATTACAAACATAGGTGTGAAACAAAACTTCCGCAAAACTGACAAACAATGACTTGGCATGAAACAGAAAGTTGCACAATGCTAGACTTAGCTTAATTTCGTAATTAACATGTTTTGGGTGATGTGAGATTGCAAGTGAACCTGGATGCTCTCGGATCCATAACATACTCCTAGTGAAGGGTTGAATCAATGCAATGTGTTGTCTGAATGGGTTACATTCTTGTCAAATAAGGTGGATGAAGCCTTGGAGATTATCAAGAATGAGAAGCCCTTTGATTTCAAACGTATTCCCATTTATGTTTGCTCTATTCCTTTGGATATTTTGAAAAGGCTAAGAAACTCAAAATGAATGCCTATTTTTAAAATCCCCAACCAGATGTTGGTACAAAGAAGTCACTTCAATTTTGGGCCCTTTCCCTAGACAAACACCATAGGCTTGTTGGTCATGCCACCTTCCATGGCCATTTCATGACTCCCATCTATGGATTGTTTGATAAACCAAAGGCAAGGATCACTGGATCTGAAATGGAATTACCATGACTCCATGAGCTCAATATATATGGGAACCCGACATAAACGGGAAGAATGAAACTTCCATCTGATCATACATATATCAGGGTATAGAGCTTCAATTGTGCTCCATAAAGGCTCCCAAAACTTGTGTCCAACAGATTTCTAGTACTAGAGTTTTACGAGGTAGGTAGCTTCAGGTTATGATGACTTTGCTAATATTTCAATGGGATTCTTAATCAAAGTTTGCTTCAAGGTGGGAGATTTCACTTTTGAGAATATACTAGCCTTGAAGACTCCCCAACCGATACTAAATATTTTGCATTCCCAACTATGGATCATAGGTCATATGACCTTGACAAGGTCGTGGATAGAAAGATGAAAAGTACTAGGAGACCATATGGATATGCACATTCATGTGTCATCTGGGAAGAGATTATAGAAAATTTCTTGGAAATTGATGACATTGGGTTATGATATTTGAGTATAGGCAATTTGAAATACAAGAGGAGAGAAGAAAGAAAAGTCATCTTAGTTATGTTGGTGCCTACTCTCATGGTAAGGACCCTGTACAAATGATCAAGATCATTTCTGAAGAAATTGAAAGAAGGAAAAAACAATCTAAGCTTTATAAAAAATGATTTGAGATATTGAGGTGGGGGGAAGTCATCTACATCTCTCCCACCTATCTAGAAAAAATTTGAAGCTTCCCAGCAGAACCAATCAAATGTGCAGTCTCAAGAGCAATCCTTGAGCAGGGATCACAAGAAGAATTTGTCCCCATTATTGTCCAAGAGCCTGGTGATAGATGGTTGGGAGAATCCCCAAGACGAGGAAAAATTGAAGCTAGAAGAAGAGCAAGATATAATTGAAATTTCTAATGAAAACCAAAGGGTTCGAGAACACAAGTAATTTGTGGAGGATCCCAACTTCATGAATACCAGGGAGTTTTGGAAACTTTGGAAAGTTGTCAAGAGACTAAGGGAACAGCAAATGCATAAAGAACAACGGGGTCAACCATTAGTTAATTACCCTTCAACTGAGGCAAAGCAGGAAGATATAACTTAATCTAGTTAAGGTCCTGCCTCCAAGAGACATAAGCATTCCTTAGATTATGTAGCCCCTGAGAAGGCAATAGCAAAGTAGGTTATTGGCGTTGTCACGGTGCGATCTAGTACGCACATTAGTGATGCATAAATTAAGGAGGAGGATCTTTCAAGGATATTTATCATTTGAAATAGATCAAAACTTCCGTGGGCAAAATTTTAATGTTAATTCAGTGTGTTGTCTAAATGCACAGTGGCTCCTACACACCGAAATCCCATGTGTCAAATGAAGTTTGGAGATTTCCAAGGGTCACTTGAAACCACTAACATGGAGGATATGACCCCAAGTGAATTTTCTAGGAAATCATATGACAAGGTTGCTTACAATGCAAAAAACACAGACTTATTCGAAGAAAGGAACAGAAAGTTAGAAGACTACATGAAACACAAAAGTGAGAACACTCTCCTCCATGAATCATTGGATGCTCAAACAAGGTTGTGTGATAAATTGCAGAAGTGAATTCAGATGATGCAGCAACAAGGTTGTGTTGCAGGCTCATCCACAAAAACCCTAAACACGCCCTTTGCTCCCATTAATAGAGACATAGTTGATCTGTAGCACAAGCTGGCTAAAGCAGAATACACCATCATAGATATGGATACACAGAGAGCATCATTAGATGCTTACTACAAAACCACTATGATGGAATTCCTCAGGCCTAAGGTTGAGGACTTTCAAAACTTGTCCGAGAACATGTAGAAATCCATCAAGATGAGCAGAAACATGCCCAACTTGGTTAATGAGATGTTGAATAAGCTAGACAAAGCTTCCATCATATGGGCTGATAGACTCCAACATGCTAATGATTTGAGGGTAAACATGGAGTTAATGGAGGATGGGGAGATCGAAAAATATGGATGGAAGAATATCTCCTCGTTGAGGGAGATTATTGAAAATCTTGCTGAAGCAACAGCCATATTTAGAAAAGTGCACACTGAATTACAGCATCCAGGAGATCAGGCCTCATAGGAAAAAGTTGCAATGGGGGAAATGATTAGCCCCGGGTTGCCTTCTCCCTTCAATCCCAACAATGGACTGAAATGGGGAATGGCATCAATTTATTAAATCTCTCATTTACAAATTTGGCATAACCATCAAAGGGGATACACACCCTATAGAGAAGGGTATAATAGAAACATATGGAATAGTCATGAACCTGAATATTAGGGTTGAGGTGTTAATCAGACAGCATGGGTCCAAAAAAAGATCCGCAAGCATTCAAAGAGGCAGAGAGCATGCAGCAGAGGTGCATGTGCCAGAAGAAGCAACATGGGAAAAACTGCAAAGAAAATTATGTAAGCCCCTTAAATACCATACACATTCATTTTATAAGGTGTTTGCATTACTTAATATAAGTGCATTGCATAGGCACATTGAAATATATACGTTGAGTAGTCAAACTGTAACAATTTAACAAATTGTATGTATTTGGGCACATGGGCCCATGCTCGGGAACATATTTGTAATTGAGGGAGTATATTTTTGTAAGGGTAACATATAGCTAATTGTCAAAGGGATAACTACAAAGGAAGGTCAAAAGAAACAGCTGCCATGTGCATCAAGATCAATTACTGACAGTTGGAGGATATAAAGCTAAGTTGCCGCATTCGAATTCGTGTTCGAATTCGCCGATGATTAAATTCGTGAAAAATTTGTTGGTAAAAAAATCAGCGATTACATTCGTGATTAAATTCGCCTATGAGAAATATACATTTTTATTACATATATAAAAACAAAAGATAAATTCACATTTCAAAAGAGAGATAATATCACATTTCATTGATTTCATAAGTAGCTATTACAATAATGTGATTGAAAGCAAAAACTTCAAAAAACATGTGCTCGCAGCCTGCAGGTTGCGACCAAGCTGGCAGGTGGGACGATTAGTCCGAGCACGGGAGAATACTCGCTGAGTTTTGGAAAGCTATCCAGTATTTTTAATTACTAATCTGTCTACAGGGAATCAAAGCTCATGATTCTTTCAGAAGATTGCAAGAAGTTGCTTGGTCCAAAAAGATGCAAAAATGGATTTTATGAAAATAAGAAAAATATTGCCATCAATGCGTAGAGCTCGAGAAAATATGCACTTTTAGAGAAAACGACACCTGAAACGGAGCTACAGAATGAAAGTTATGGCACATGCAAGTTTTTGCTGCTACATCTTCTCGGACCCTTTCCAAAAATGGCAAATTTTTTTCTTTACTTGCGATTTTTTCACCAAAAAGCCAAAAACGGAAAAAATTGCCAAAAAAGGAAAAAAACGCGAATTACATCGCGAATTTCAACCCACTGTTAAAATTCGGCGATTCGAATTTTTTCCTTCAAATTCGCCGAATGCGGCAACTTAGATATAAAGAGAACCAAATTCCCACGCAGTTCATTTTTTTTCTAAGTCGGGTATGTTTATTTATGTGTCTTGCAAAAGGTTCTTATTTCCAGATGTGTGGAGAAGTCTTGTTAAAACAGAACCATTTTGTGTCATTTCAGGGTATATACTGCTAAAGGATGGTGGAGCATATAGGGGATAAACATCTGTGAAGGATCTTAGTCTCGAGTCTATTGTTATGTTATTCAGTATAGGACTTGGTCATATAATGGAGCTAGACTCTCACTTACTTGCAAATCCTTTATTATTTTATTATGCAATTTGCTCAGGGTACTGTTTAGTAATTCACTGAATGTGTATTGTTTTAGTAACTCTAGTTGTGCTTTACGGATGTGAGGTTTGGGCTAGCAGCAAGTTCAGATTAAAGATGTCAGTCCCATATGAGATTCTTCTAGCTGAAACGGGTGTTGTACCTTTAGAAGCTATTGCTATGGTTCGTCTCATAACAAATTTTTAAGGGTCGAGCAAATGGGATGGAAGTAGATGGCCTAAGGAAGTCCTCAACAAGTTTTTGGAGAAAAGAAAGAAGTCATGGATGAATCAAAACATCAAATGGCTTAAAAAATGGAACATTTACTTGAATGCATGTCCTAATAATAGCCAAGAGATAAAGACTTTTGTTATAGATATATTCTGCCAAGTTATGTGGGGAAAGCCGTTAGCGAGAAAGAAGAGGTACTATTTGGAGGAATTTAACTCTACGTATGATCATCAACAAAAGAATTTTATAGGGACTAATATCCCGTAGAAAGCGAAGATCTTCATAGCTCAATTCAGGACTAATTCACATCATCTTCCGTGTGAAACAGGTAGATGGGAAAAGACCTAAAGAGGTATGGGAAGAGAGAGTAGTATGTGTTTTCTGTACGTCTGGTAAGAGTCAGAGAAACATTTCATGTTGGAGTGTAATGCTTACAATGACATTAGGGCCCAATTTGCTAGTACGGTGGTTGTTGCATCCTTACAGGTATTTTCAGTGAGAATATGGTAGAAAAAACAAGGGCGCTGATTATGAAACTCCCCAACAGGAGATCGGAATCCCAAAAAGATCTTTAGCAAGATTTTTTGTCCCATAGGCTGTTTTTGGTAGCCTCGTGGTCGTTAAAAGTTCTTCTTCTTCTTCATGTACAGGAATTTCCCAATAATTGTGAAGTTTTATTCATAAGGAATAAAGCATTTAGTGAATGCATGGTTTAATTGATATATCTTGCCTTACATTTTGTGAATGCTGTGTAAGCTTTTATATTGCAGAGTTGTCTGGTCTTCTTCATCGTCTTTGACAAAATTCAGAAGTATGTGTTGGCCCGATGAAAGTAGCAACAGTCTTAGCATATTAGGTCAATAATTTTGTAATTATTTAATGTTTCCTTTTGAAGAATTATGATACACAGTGAAGCAATTCTAAGGGAATTCTTTGGTAAGCTTCAATGAATCTGATAAATATGCATTCTTACATCATTGCCTATAGTGTTAAGTTTATATTTTGAATGGTTGAAATGATCTTCCAAATCTGTGAGATTATCTTACTGTATCTACTCAGCTCTCATTTGATCATATAAATGAATGAGTGTTTAATATTGTTAGCGACAACTTATAGGGAAAATCGGTCATGGAAGGGCATCATTCATGTGACAGAACTGGTGTACATCGAAATCAAGCTTACCAATATACAATTGAGAATTGATACGAATTCTCACCTAGCTTATGCAGAGCCCAAAGTGAAAGACAGGAACCTCCCTTTTACTATATTGGCTCAAATCCAATTCCTGTTGGGATAATAAGATTGTGCTCAAGAAGTGTCGCCATCATACAGCTTACCTTTCTCAACAGTTTCAGGGGTGTTGATTCAGCGCCAACTTGATGTACAAAGCATCTTTTAAAATTTAAACATATAATTCGTTTAGTTCAGTGAGAGAATCAAATCAATTGAAACATGAGTGATCCATTTTTATATCCCTTAATAGGAGCTAAAAAACATGGCAGATGGAGCAAGCAAAATACACCTTTCTGTATGTCTGCTTATGCCTTGAATCTTTAAGGGTGGGATGTAAGCACGGTCAAGAAGACGCATACTTCCTACGGTAGAGAGGTCAAATGAACATTACATGCCACTGTAGTTACTGATGCATGGGAAAAATCCTATTGGTACATGCTTTGTGTCTTTTTTATAATTCTTGTATGTCTTTGGGGTCAAATTAGTATCGCCTGCCACTATAGTTAGGAACACGGATACTTGGAGCCAATCTTCATTTCAGACTCCAATTGCACAGCAGCAATTGATCGTTTATATTGTTTAGGCTGATGTACAAATTGTGGTTGATTTCACTGACCCTATTTGTAAGATCATGCACTTAGCAGATAAAGACACCAATGTTTTTGGACAATTTTATGAAAACATTGAGTCCATGCCGGAGAATCATACTGACCACAAATATGAGTGATTTTATATCCCTTGACAGAATCTCAAATGCATGACAGATCACAAAAGCTAAACACAAATTTCCTTATGACTACTTATGCCTTGAATCCTAAATGATATGATGTTGGGGCAGCCAAGAAGAGACATCCTTGCCAAGATAGAGAGGTAACCGACAATTTCTTTACCACAGTGAGCAAAATTGAAGGAACTTGAAAGAAGGTACCTATATCAAGAGCCAATTTGCACAACTTTTGCTTGGACATGTGAATTTGGTGAAGTGGAAACCTTGTATTATAGGGAGTCTAAGAAGGACCCAATAAACTGGTGGCATCTTCATGAGAAACATGCATCTTCGTTGCAGGCATCTACAATACTGTTACTCTCACAAATAGCCTGTCTTCAACCTATGAGTGAAATTGGATTTCTTGCAGACTTGTGGTTTTACTCCCTTATTAAAGAGGAACCAATTGGGGTTGAAGAATGCAAAGAACGTGGTCTACCATTCACAACACCATGCAATTTTTATCTAGTAAAGACCCAAGGTACAAGCAGCATCCTACAGAAAAATGGGACCAATTAACAAGCGATGCAGATATCTTGTGTATGGATGATGAAAAGAGTGAACCAAATGGCCTTAATGACCTAAGGCCCACTTACACTGCCTGTGTATGAAGTAGATCTCAAGAGTGATCAATACTTGTAGAGTATCTTCATAAAGTACCTACATCATAATGAAGCAGTTGATAAGGGAGCTAGACTTCATCTTTGCCCCTAAATTTGATCGGCTGCAGCATTTGAGTCTCAATGTAATCTTCTCGATTGAGCACTGCTGTTCGTGTAATCTTCTCGATTGAGTACTGTTGTTCATTTTTAATACCAATTTCTTTGCATATTTATATGCAAATTGTTCATTGTTCAAAGTTCACACTGCAGTAACCAGCAAAAATACTTTCAATTATTTCGACATTTACTCTGCTCATTTTCATCTAAAAATCTTTTCATGAATCAATGTTCCGGTTCATTTTCATTTTTCATTAATGAATGACGTTATTATTCTTAAATATCAATGTTTGTTTTAAAGAATGAAGTTTTAGTCTCGACACGCACCTTGCAACCCCATATCCTTTTTTTAATGGTGAAACGGGAATCCCAGCTGTACTCACATTCCTACAGACTTTGAGCTAACTCTATTTTTTTTTAAACCATGTTTAAAAAATGCTGCAGAAACAGCAATCGCAGTTGACAGAAGCATTCCCAAAATAGTCATGATGAAAGCAACACATTACAAACCCACTCCCAAATGGAAAACGATTTTACTTCTAAATTGCAATTCATTCTGGTTTTGACATCCATACTTGATAGATGCTTTAGAGCTATAGAGTTCCCAGGAGAAGAAAATTATTATATTAAAAAGGTTGCATTAAAAGATAGCTTATAACTGGTAGAGAGGACTCTGGCAGAGACGTACTTGTTTTCTGATTTTCTTATGCTCTGGTGCTAATTGCAAAATTGGAAGTAGCAAAACTTATCATTTCTGAAGGTGGAAGATTTTGATTCGGTTCCTTCTAGCCGGTGAGGTGTGGCTTTGCATTCCAAAGAAAGCAGATGAATTCAACGCAAACTGTAGAATTTTTTTCCTCCAGTTTGTGGCTGTTTCTCCTGCTTGACTCTCTTGGGATTTTTATTTTCTGCAATTACTAAGAATATCTGGGTAAAGAAAGGGGAATGGGATGTGTTTTCTGAAAATATGGAAAGCCGAATGGACCATGATAACAGGGGAAACAGAGAAGCTGGTGAGAGTTTAGTAAATAGGAAAAGTCCTAGGCTTGCTTAAGTAAAGGAGGTAGTGGAAAGAGTCATTCACGGTTAGAATGAAATTTTGATTAATTATTACACCTTGGATGAGGTTCATGAGGCTATCATGGACTTGTGGATGATCTGGATCTGAAATAACTGCTTGAGGGCCAAGTAATTATTAATGAGAACCAGATCCACTATCGAACATATTTTGGAACACTGGAAGAGAGCTTTGAAGCAGGGGATAAAGAGCCCCAAATTGTTGAAGTGGGCTGCCATGATTGTCTTCAGAGCCCAAATCTCAATGAGGCTAGGCCAAAACACTTCAGTGGACTGAGTGTTGGAGACAATGAAGGATCCAACACAGTCCACCCCCAGATTGAATGTTAAGAAGGTTGCCTATTTAACTGATCTGCAAAGTATGCTAGACTCAAGTAACACCATTGCAAACTACAAGGAGATGCAGCAGTTTGAGGGCAGGGTGCTGTTGCTTAACAAGATATGGAAGCTGCAGAAAGCCATGGCAGGTGAGGTGGTGAGGCAAAGACACAAGACCTAGGTTACCGGAAACGCCTATAAAGGCAGCGGGAGCAGGAGCGGGAGCGGCCGGGAGCGGGAGCGGCGGTGGGAGCGGCCAGGGAGCGGGCAGGGGCTGCGGAAACGCCCGGGTACGGCCTGTGCCGTACCCAGGCGTTTCCGCAGCCCCTGCCCGCTCCCACGTTGAAAAAAAACGTTTTTTTTTTTATTTTTTTTATGTTTTTAAAGCCACAAATCAATAAAACATTATAAATTCTTCTAATCTAAAACCTAAAAGCTACCTCTAAACAATAAAACAAAAGAACGACAAACAAACAAAACATAAAGCAAACAAACTCACATTGTGGCTCTCCAAAATTGCATTGTGCTTGTCTAGGGTTTGAGGAGCTATTGCTAAGCTTGTAGGAGTGTGAGGAGCTATTGCTAAGCTTGTGGGAGTGTGAGGAGCTGCAAAGGAGGATTTTTGAAGGATTTGATTTGTGGTTTACTAAGTGAAGGTAAGTTTTTTTCTAATTTCTAGCCTTGTTCCTCTCTTTTTTTTTTTATTATTTAATCTTTCACACATTACATTTTTTTGCTTATGTTCATTTTTATTTTGCTCTTTCCATTTAATTTTTTTAATTTTCATTGTTCAATCACAATGCAATTGCATGCCATTGTTTTCTTTGCTTAATTTTTTTTTTAAACCTTGTAGGTATTTCTACAATGGCAACAAGTTCTGCTTCTTCTCGGCAATCTTTGGCCAAAGACTTTGACCCAAATTCACCATTATGGAGGCACATAACAATAGTTCGACAACTTGCAAGTGGTGGTTGTTTTGAATGGAAATGCAATGAGTATGATGGGCTATTCAAAGGCTCTTACAGTAGGGTGAAAAGCCACTTGTGTGCCATAACAGGTAATGGTATAAGAGTATGCAGGGGGAGGAATAATGCTGAGGTGCCAAAAGCAAATGTTTTGGCATATATCAAAGAGCAGGAGGATGCAGAGGCTAAAGTGGCTATGAGAGCGGGTCATCCATTGGCCAAAAGAGGAGGTTCATCTCGTTCAGCAAGGCCTCCAGTTGCTCCATCACCTAGTGGATCCCCAATTGTGGCCATGCCACATCCATTTGTGGCTCCTATCTCCACAAATGAGGATGTTTCCCTTGCACGAAAGAAAAGTAAGACGAAAGGGCCATTGGAAAAGGCCTTTCAGAATGAGAACAGGGAGATTGCAGATGAATGCATTGCAAAGTGTGTATATGCTAATGGGTTTTCTTTTAATGTTGTGAGATCACCTTATTGGCATGAGATGGTGAAAGCCATCAATGAGGCACCAAAAGGGTATAAACCACCAGGATATGAGAAGATCTACACCACCCTTTTGGATAGACAAAAAAAATATGTTGAAACCTCCTTGCAACCAATTAAGGACTCATGGACCAAAACCGATGGATGGAAAGATGCAAGAAACCGCCCTTTAATCAATGTGATTGCAATATGCCCTAAGGGGGCAATGTTTTTGAAAGCGGTTGATTGTGAGAGGCAAGTGAAGGATGCCCAATTCATAGCCAACATTCTCTTTGAGTCCATTGAGGCAGTGGGGCCTGAAAATGTTGTCCAAGTGATAACGTACAAGGCCAAAAATTGCAAAATTGCGGGGATGCTAGTTGAGGCACGGTATGGGCATATTTTTTGGACACCTTGTGCTGTGCATTCATTGAATTTAATGTTAAAGAAAATGGCAAACAAAATAGAGTGGATCCAACAAGTGTATGCAGAAGCTGAAGAAATCCAAATGTTTGTCACCAACCACCACATGTCACAGGGCATTTTTAGATCATTCTCGTAGTTGGAGCTACTGAAGGTAAGGAAAAGCTTTATTTCTTTCTTTCTTTTTAATTTAAAATTTAATATAAGTTTTTTAGTATTCTTTTAGCTTTCAATTTTATAATTTAAATTTTATTTTTAATTTTTGTTCCTCGTTCTTATTAGGTTGCTGAGACTCGGTTTGCATCACACACAATCGTCTTGAGACGACTAGTGAAGGTGCGAGAGGCACTCATGAGGATGGTAACATCCAATCTTTGGTCGGTATGGAGGCAATCAAACACTCAAGGGGCTCAAAAAGTGAAGAACCTGATCTTAGAGGACCCTTGGTGGGATAGAGTGGGTTATCTGTTGAGTTTTACGGAGCCCATTATGAGCATGATCCGGTTTACTGACACGGATCAACCATGTCTAGGAGAGATATATGACAGCATCGACTCAATGATTGAGAAGATAAAAGCCGTCATAAATGCAAAAGAACAAGATCCCGAGGAAATATTTTTCAAACAAGTGAAGTCAATCCTCATTGAGCGGTGGAACAAAATGACCACCCCATTACATCTACTAGCTTTTGCATTGACTCCTAGATTTTATAGCACAGAGATCCTTTCCTTGCCAGGGAGGGTAGCACCATACAGAGATGCGGAAGTCAGTGAGGGATATATGGCGGCATTGGCTAGGCTCTTCCCTGATCTTGAGGCCCAAGACCAGGTTATGGTAGAGTTTGGCAATTTCATAGCAGAAACGGGTCATAGCCTTCTTGCTCTTCGAAGCAAATACAAGATGGATGCACATATGTGGTGGTACCTCCATGGTACTTCATCGGCCTACTTGCAACCTCTTGCAATCAAGGTCTTGGCACAGGTAAGTTCTAAATTTTTTTATTCTCTTTTATTTTAGTTTTTTAAAATTTAAGTTTGAGTGTTTAAATATGAAGTTGAACTTTGCATTGACTTTGAAGTTTGGGTTGCCTTAATAGGTTGCAAGTTCATCTTCCTCTGAGCGCAACTGGAGTACGTATAATTTCATCCACTCACAAAAACGCAACAGGTTGGGGGCTAAAAGGGCTGAAGATTTGGTATACATACATTCCAACTTGCGCCTTTTATCCCACAAGCAGCCAGAGTACAAGGAAGGGTCAACAAGACATTGGGACATTGATCCAGAAATAGTTGACTTGGATGCTTCCATTTCCCACCATGGAGCATATGATGATGAGAGGAGTTCTGTGGCACCACGAGACCTACATGCACAAGGGGGTGCAACTGGCAGTGGCCCTAGTGCGAGTGGTTCGAGCCCATGTGGTTCTAATGAACCACATAATGATGATGATGTAGCTAGTTTTGATCCTCTTGATGAAGAGGAATATGATGAATATTGACAATGAAAGATAGTTTGAGCTTTAAATATTGATCTATGATTGAATTTAATATATCATGAGATTCATGACATTCACATTGTGTTTGATTTAAGTATTTTAAATTTTAGTTTAACTTTTAAGCTTTTAAGTTTCTAAGTTTTATCGGTATCCTAGCTTGTTTGTTGTGGTTATTCACTTATTTAGCTTATAACTTGTCTTTTATCTTGTCTTTCATATGCATAATATGTGGTTAATAATTAAATTCCTATTTAGAAGGCTGAAATTTATATATTTTTTAATTTTTATATAGTTTTTGTACTGCCGTATCCTACGCCGTATCCGGGGTCAAAAAAAAATTTGCCATTTCCGCGTATAGGATACCCCACTCCCGCTCCCATATCCAAAACGTTTCGGTAACTTAGCACAAGACCAATGCCTTACAGAGAACACTTCGTATGGATACTCAAGAGCCGGATAATGAGGAGAAAGAGGAGACATGTCAGGCAGATCTTCTCCACTTGCTGAAGGAGGAGACTGAGCCACTTAGGAGAATGAGGATCTAGTAGAGGTGCCTGCTTCTAGTGATGAAGCACGGGGAGACCTTGCACTATTAACAGGTTTGGTTGGGTGTGCAAGGTGTTTTCCTGAAATTTGCTCTTCAGCAATTTTTGGGTTGGGCTGGTGTTGACAGGAGGATGGATTGGCAGCAGCTACTATTTTCGGCATGTACCTGGGAGCAGAGAAAGCAGATCGGGAGCCTCATTTTTGTTCACTCCCAAGGATTGATCAACAGTAGAGTTATTTTTGCAAGGAAGATGAATGCAGACTTCCAATTGGCATTCCTTAGAGATTCTTCCCGTAGCTCTTCCTTTTCTGTAAATAGTACAAGTCCTGCAGTAGGAAGTAGCTTTTTGGAGATGGCAGCAGAGCTGCCTGAGCTGATTAGAAGATAAGCTTCTTTCATAAGTATATCTATGTAGTATAAGCACACAAGAAACGAAATTGTAAGAGATGAAAACTGATATATTAAAGAAATGCAGAACTGGTTAATTTTGTGTGTTGTCTTCTTTTCTGATTTCCTCTTCCTTCAGATTTCTGCCTCGAAGGAATGGTTTATCAGATTTTGCAATTCCCAGGTCGATTCCAATGAACCAGCATATAAGGGTTTTATACTTATCTGTGGGGCTGGAGCCATTTTTGTTTGTCAATTCCTTTTTTTTTTTTTTTAAAGAATTAACCTAAATCTGTACCCATAATGCTGGCAAGGCACACAATCTTCTCCACGGACCTCCATCTGCACCTCTCATCTCCAAGTATCTTTTCAGCCTCACCTACAGATAAGGAATACAACTGGAAATTATTCCATCTTCATACAATGTTAAATTAGCATGAAATTTAATCGAGCAATAATTGACCCACGTTACACTCCTACAAATCAAAGTTTTACAAATGATACAAAACGTCTATATTCCTAAAATAGCTAAGTATGCCTGAAAATAACCTCTGGAAAGATTGTAGTGAGATGATTTTTCCCAATCATT
Organism: Taxus chinensis; assembly: GCA_019776745.2. NCBI lineage: Eukaryota > Viridiplantae > Streptophyta > Pinopsida > Cupressales > Taxaceae > Taxus > Taxus chinensis. Next base: position 546,097,931 of record CM034151.1, on the reverse strand, counting down.
AAGTGTAGGCAGTTCACCAGGTATTGAAGAAAAGTTTGCCCACCAAGAAATCCTGGACCAATACAAATGTTACTATAGAAGAAAACTTCAACTTAATTTTGGAAATTCCATAAGAATAGCCGATATCATGCCAAAACATGTTGTCTAGGTTACAATGATTCTTAATAGCCTAACGATGCAACTTTCCTAGTTAAAATGAAACTATATAAAATATCCAAAGTGCTTTTACTTTCTAAAATGAATGATGCACAATATAATAGAGAAAGGATGAAGTCTCAATACTCTGAATGACATGCCACTACAGTCAATATACTTCTTGTTTCGATACACAAAGTACATAGGAACATCTAAAGCATAATCCACATAACTTTCAAACCTGCATCAAAAGAACATTCAAAATTAGACTGACATGGGAAATTTAAACCTAGCAAAAATCTAAGAGAAATTTGGCGCTGCTTGGCTATTATGTTTCTGAAACTGTATGCGACAATACTAATCATTAAAACTTTGATGCGTGATAGTATTACTATCTAAACACATGTGAGAAGAGCTTCTAACTAGTAAATTACTCACTGCCTAAACAATGACTACAATTTTTTTGAGGAAGCTATGATTCTTAAGGTGGGAAATGAAATCCAGCCAAATAGATAACGTATTCAGTTCAAAAAAATTCAAACCAAAGAAAAGGAAAAAAAATGGGAAATACCTTTATTTTTATAAGGGGGTAAAATATTCTGATCAAGTTTGAAGGCTGTCCTCTCATGGCGAGCTTGGTAGGGGAGCCAGAAGGTCCCCCTCCCCTCTCCTTCAAGCAGACAATGTTCAAGAGTTTAAGGGTCCTCAAGAAAATTCCCTGACTAGAGCAGCTAAAATATTGAAAAGAGAATGTGAAACAGCCAAATCATCTAGCAAGAGTGACGGTGTTTGAACGTCAATAGATGCATTTCCCAAAAGAGGCTCGAACCGAAATGATGAACCCCACAGCCCTAACAGACAACATTGTTTACCCGAAATAAATGCTTTGACTTGTAAGGTTTGGGGGCTAAGGGTGAATGTGGGTTTTGTCAACAAATGGGGAAAGAAGATGTGGCTGCCCAAGGGTGACCTGTAAACTTTGTTTTATGTGCCAATGGGTTCTTCACTGTAATTTTTTCCATCAACGACAAACCAGCCAGCCCATTGTGGGCAGCCCATATTTCTTTAATCTTGCAGACATGTTTATAAAGCCCTAGCACATCGATTTTGATCCAACTGAAAATTCACCATCAAGATTCGAAACTCCGTATCCGAATTTGGTTTGTTTAAATTCCCTCCAAATTTTTGAAGGGTGTGCTTCAATACTTGGTAAAGTGTTGAGAGAATAAATTGGGGCCTCACGAATCAAATAGGAAAATTTTGTGGTTAGCTATTCCCATATATGTTTTATTCTAGGCCCAAGTCAGCCATCTCCCAAGTCTATTAACATCAGTGTGGGAAAGTGTGTGGGGGAGAAAACCTTGACTATGAGGCATGTTATCATGACGTTTGACAAAATGGAGAGCGAATCCAGGATTCCTATGTACCACTCCTCTATTCCTCAAGGGAGGCTTTCTTAGAACTTAGGTATGAGAATTTAGAACTCAGCAGAATATTGTTAGTACTCAACACTCAAAAGAGAACTCGGTGCAGTACTCCCGAGCCAAGTAACGAAGATAAAATCGATGAGCCCGCGAAAAAAACTTGACCACCTCTGCATACAACAGTCCAACTGAAAAAAAGCCTTTTTTAATCCAAATATTAAGATTTTCTTCCCTACCATGTGATTTTGCACATTTCACAGTTGTTAAGGTGATTTACAATGGTTTCTATCAGGATTTTCAAAGGGATTTGATCTGGTAAGTATCTTCATTTAGTTATTTGTTAAACTTGTTTTGAATTTTTTTCCATTTTAGATGCCCTACGTTTTCTTCCATTCTTTTGTTTGTTTACCCAGTTTATTCTACTTCTTCCGTTAATGAACACTAGCAGCTAGGGTTTTAATCTAAACATTTTTTTGTTTTATAGGGTTCATACTCGTTTCAATTTGCCGCAATATAAATCCAACTCAGAAAATGGCATTGGCATCCGATTCTCTTATCCGTACTAACCCTAACTCTCATGATCCTTCTTGGAAACATTGTGAACAGGATGCAGAGGCCAATCATGTTATATGTAATTATTATAGGTTTGAGATGAGTAGAGGCATCAATTGCCTCAATTACCACCTCCCACCAATCATAGGTTAAAATGTATGATTGTTCAATCAAATGCCACCTGAGGCTCACAAAGAGATGGTTGCTTACCTTGTGAGTTATACAAAGAGAAGATAAAATCTGAAGCAATTGCAGCCCTGGTATATAAGAGGGCGGCGAGGGATGATTCCAATGAGTAAGACATGGGAGCCTCTTCTATTACCCCAACTCAAAGTCAAGTGGAGCGAGGACTGGGTTGGGAATAAAGCTCGTCTATTGGAGATGGTTCGAATACACATGGAGTTGGACAAGATTTTTGTTCCTTCAGGTAGCCCTAAGTCACAACCTTCACTAGAAGGTATTAGTTGGAAAAAAAAATTGCACGATGAAGCAAGGGTAGTTGCGGGAAACTTTTGGTGTTACGACAACATTCCATTCTATGTAGTGAAAAGTCCTTATATTAGATTGGTAAATGCATTGACCATTGTTAGAAAGGGGCTCAAAGCTCATACTTGTGATTTAGTGGCTCATTGTTGGAGGATGTCGTCCAAAATATGAAAGCTATAGTAGATGAGCAAAAACATATATGACGTTGAAAGGGTTGCAGCATTTTGTCTTATTGGTGGATGGGTGGGAAAAACCGCACTTTGTGTGATATGTTGGATGAGGTGGTGATAGAATTGGGTGTGGAGAATGTCATCCAAGTTCCGAAAGAAAATGCAACAGCATATATAGCAAAATGGAGACTTCTTGAGGACAGACACCCAACACATGTTTGGACACATTGCACAACCAATTGCATTGATTTCTTACTTGAGGACATAGAAAAGATAACATGGGTGAAAAATGTGGTTGAAGATGCAAGAAATATCACAAAGTTCATTTACAATCACCCTTGGATGTTAAGCTTGATGAGAGATCACCCTAATGGAAAGAAGTTTGTGCAAATGAGAGTCACGTGATTCGCCACAAGTTCATCACATTGTTGAGCATTGCATCCTCACTAACATCTCTTAAGCAAATGTTTGTGAGTACATAGCAGTTGGAGTCTCCCTATGCTAGGGAGGCCAAAGAGGAAGGGGTCATGAAGATTGTTTTTGATGATGTATTTGTGAAGCATTCAAATGAAATCCTTAAGGTAACCTTAAACTTAACTTTTTTTTATTGATCATTTATTTTTTTCTAAAAAAAATCAAAATTCTCTTAATTTTGATTTTCAAATTGTGCATTATTTTTTTAGGCGTCCAAGCCTTTTGGTTAGAGGCTTGGTGGATGGTGAAAAACGCCCAATGAACCTATATGAGGCCATGGGCATGGCCAAAGAGGCCATAGAAAATTATTACAAATCAAATAAAAAATATGAACCCATTTGGTACATAATTGATGAGGGATGGAACAAGCGACTCCATCAACATATACATGTCGTAGCGGCCTACTTGAATCCCTAGTTTTTCTCTTTCGATTCATTTTTAGGTTGATGAGGAGGTTATGGATGGCCTCAACACATGCATAGAGAGGTTGCTCCCTAGCATAGAACATTCAAGATGTAATTTTTGATGAGATGCAAATTTATAAGAGTACCGATAGGAGGCTCCTTTCTTAGTAGGCATGTGTTTGAAGGAGAAACACATAACCAAGTAAAAACAAATTAAATTGTTTGTTTTTTGTCTCATTACTCGTAGATAGTAGACTTTTTTCATTTATTTAGTCCTAGTTGACTTGCAAAATTTAAAATGTTTAAATGTCTAATTTGAAGATTATGGTGGGAAGATTATGGTACAAGTACAAAAAATCTTCAGAGGCTAGTCATGTGCATTTTGTACCAACCATGTAGCTCTTCTAGGTTGAATGCAATTTGAGCATGTTTGAAGTTCACAAAAAGAAGTGCAAAATGTTGACAACACAATGCAACAATGACCTTGCTTTTGTGTAATATAATCTTTGTCTCTATGTGAGACAAGTGGACGGGCAAGAGAATCGTGTTAGAATTGGTTTTAATGATATATGCCGACTGGATTGCTGACCTTGAGGGTCTGGGTGAGCAGCTAATGTTTACTGAGGAAATCATAGAGTTGTAGAGGAAAGTAGAGGAAGCGATAGCATCAAGGCAACAAAGGCATCAAGAGCTAGAGGGACTAGTGAGAATGCAAATCATATCTTTGTAGATGATGCTATTGCAGAGGAGAAATTTTTACCTTCCACTTTCGGGGGGCAGCAAACTAGGTGATGGAGATGATATTCATATTTGATATTAGTATATTTCGGTGCTTTGATTACTAGTGTATGACTCTATAAGCATTGCAATTTTGTGCTCTTTTTGGTCAAAAACTAATGGAATGTCGTGCCCATGCATTTCAACCCAAAAAGACCACCCAATAGCCCACAAAATTTGGGGCAAATTTTTGCTTTTTTTATAAACATTAAATAAGTATAAAATGATCAATTCATTATTATTCTAAGTCAATAACTAATCACAGGTGTATAAAGATAATCCATACTATTGTGTGCACAAATAAGGTTAATTAAGTTTATTACAATCTCCCCCACCAAGAGGATATACAAATCACCGTCATGTTATATTGTGCAAATTAGGATTCCATTAGGTGTTATAAGATTGATATTTTGTTCCAAGTCAATGGTTTAGTTATTTATTAATTCCCATGTCATTAGATTAACCAAGGGGGTATTAGATATGTTATTCCAAGATAGTGAACTTAGTTGCAGAGAATAATATTAACCATAAAATTATTTTCACACTTAACATTACTTAGGATTAATCCAATTTTCTCCACCAATAGCTCCAATTTAGCAAGGTGAGAGAATGGATAACTAAGGGTTTGAATCATTAAGAGTATATATGTTCTCTACGTTCATTTCTCATGTCATTCGAGAGTGTTGTTCATATTTTTTACACTTATTTTATGAATTTATATTTTTTTTAAGTATCAATAAAGTTGAGTGATTATCAAGTCTCAACTCCAGAGTCCAAGTCAAAATTTTGGGCTGTTGTGTATCATGTTTTTAACTATGCTTATCTAGATAAGTATGCAGAAAGCATCAACAACTTGAAGAAAAAAATGCTTGAGATATTTACAATATAAAAATAGATGTATTTTGGGTTTTTTAAATGTGAAAGTCCATTGACAAAATAAAACCACCTAAGCTGAAAAAAGTGTATTCTATATCAACAATCAAGTATTACTTCAGCTAAACTCTATTCTGAACTTAAACGTATGAACCCAAAAATTAAATTAAATGGAATGTTCCAAGATATTTTTTTCTTTAACATATGTTTTGCTTCTTTCAAGACATCTTCACTTGCAATCATACTTATAATTATATTAGTGTTGATGTAGTACATGGGATAATCAAGATATTTTTCTATACAACATTTTTTGTGCTTTCAAGGTATCTTCTCGCCTAAGCTTCTAATTTTGCATCAAAAATCACACAAAAATTTGTAAGAAAACATTTGACATCACCATAATTTTAACCAGCTTAAAACTTATTAGGGATAAGGCTTACATGGAAACCATCAATGCATTTCTTTTTTGCCTAGCATACAATATCACTCCACAACAGCCTTGCCTCTTGGATGCATTGCAACTTCATTCAAGTCATTGTGACTTGTTTTCCTCATTTCATTGAGCTTAAAAAGCTCGTCACCATGCCTGGTTTCTAGAACCAACATCGCCTTTTGTCAATCTCCCAATACTTACCAAGTTTGAAACTCTTAATTATATCCATCACCATGTCAAACATTTAGGATGTATCCTCTCAAGGCCTTACCAAACAAAATGTCTTCAAGTGTATGCTTGGCACTTCGATCTTCCTCCTTCCCAGTTAATATAGGGAACTTTATTAAAATTGGCATAGGGGCCTAGATTTGAGTCAATTGCTTGATCTAATGATAAGCAACATCAATTTTTCTATTCTCTGCATACTTCTTACTATCCACATCCCACTACATCTGATTCATAGTAACAATATTTAACACAGCATTCCCTTTCTCATGCTTGCCCAACTCATCCTCGTGAATATCAAACCTTTCAATCACATAATCATTTTCTATCATTTTTTATTCTGCTCCACTTTCAGATTGACTCTTGCCACTATGTAGGATCTCGACTCTTTATTGTAACCTATTCCAGCATTAGCTATCGGAGTATCCGTCAGGATCTCTAGTAGAAAAAAAAAAGCACGTGAAGTTGCAAAAATCGAAATAACTAACAATAAAATACAATATGATATTGAACTCACAAGTGTATGAAAGTGCTAAACAAACAGCACAATCTGCAGCAAAGCCAATAATTACAAGATATTCCAATACACTCCCTTAATAACTCACAAATGAAGATGTACAAATACGAGGGTGAATGTGTAACTCCTCCATGATTAGTGGACAAAGAGCCCAAAATAGAAATGTAACTCTCACACTTGGCATATTCAGTCAAAGAGTAACTCTCGCTTAGCTAACAATGACGACCAATTGTAACTCCTATTTCTAACTCCAAGTGTAACTCCTATGACTAAGTACACCTAAGCAAGCTAACTCCTAAAGTTTAGGAATAATCCACAATAAATAAATATGAGGAAAATAATGCCCTACACTAACACCGCCCTTAAACATAGCTTAGGTGGGCGGAAAAGAAAGTGGGTCCTGGCAACAAGGCTTGATGAGGTACCCACGTACAATGCAACTCTCACAAAGTGGAGTAAAAGGAGAAAACCCAGTGAGAAAAAACTCCCCCCAAAAGAGAGACAAAGTTGAAAAGTGAGGACTAAGAAGCCTCACTAGAAGCTACAACTACCTATAGCTACCCTGCAAAGTAAGCCCATGTGTGCCTCCACAAAGAAGAGAGAGAAGATAAACGCAGAATGTCGCATGGCGAATGTTGTAGGTTCATCTACAACAAATAATGTCTCTTCCTTTCGGAAGAAAGAAACCCATAGCAATCAAACTGTTGAATTCCCAATCAAGTGGAATGCAGGTAGGAATCAAAATGTAGAAGTTTGGAAAATGCTCAAATGGCTCCAAGCGAGTGCTCAAATGTGCCAAAGTATGATCAAGAAATCCAAGCCTAATTGTAGATGATGGCAATGCAGAAGTAAAAAATGAAGGAGGGAGAGCACGGGGATTTATAAATACCCTCATTACATCCAGAGAAGAAGGTGCAACTCCATAGGAGCTATCAAAGAGAAGACAAATGTCCTCAATGGTGTTATCTAAATCCAAAATGTGGGACCCTACAAAAAAGGAAACAATATCCGGTAGAAATGTGTCCCAGTCAGGTGAATCTAGAAGACATGTGATCCTGCTACAAAGGATCAAAGGAGGGTCTTGAATGCATAGGAGTAGGTGGAGGTGCCTTATCCATAATCTCCATAAGTGATGGTGGAGGTGCCACATCCTCTAGAATCATATCCTCTTGATCAATGAAATGAATAGGAGTACAAACTATAGGATGAGTAATAGGTGCCTCAAACAAACCACATGCAAGTGTGTCCTCTAGGAGGAGAAATAACTGCAATAGGAGATGTAGGAGAGGAGGATACCAACAAATCCTCATGGAAATCACTAGAAATATCATCGCAAATAAGGGGATGAAAAGGAAGAGGAACTACAAGAACAATAGGCGACGGAGCAACAATGGGCTCCCAAAACAATGGTGCAAGTATGTCCCAAGCTTTCTTTGGTGACGTGGCATGTGCAATTTGAGACTACAAGCTATCTGAAATATTGAGGCGAATATAGAAAAAGGCCCTTGTTTATTTTGATACAAACCAAGCAATATCCTTCTCCTTAATGAAGCTTTGTACACGCGTAGCACCAATAGTGACTCTCCAAAAACCGTTTGCCTCCCACAAATAGAAAACCCCTTTGTCTCAAGTCACCAACTGACAAACTGGAAAAATGCAGACCCACGTAAAAGCGAGAATGCATCCGAGAAGAAGTAAAATGAAAATACAAGGTGAAGTGTTTACAATGAAGAGAACCCATGCATGTACAAGTTTGAAAGAAGCGCTAAAAACTGCCTGTAATTTGGCACTTCAAAATTTTAGCGCATTTCACAACAAAAAGTGACCATTGGAAGGAGGACGGAAAAACATCCACTTTTGAAGAAGATAGCACTCAAATCTGAGTTACCGATCAAAAGATATTAAGGAAACAGGTTCCAATCATTAATGGCCTATTTAAGTCATTCTACACTAAAAATTTAAAATGGCTGCAAAATTGATTGAAAGGAGGCACAATAATCTTTCCAAAGAAAAACATAGAAGGGCTACACTTAAGCACCCACTAGTAGGAATCCTTTGATTTAAGCCCGCATGTGACCTAGGGCTAAGGCATCTGATGTCACTTTTCGCCAATTCAACTCTCCAAAATGCTTGATTTGACATGGTGAGTGATGTAACCGCATAATGGGGGAAAACTTCACATGAATAACCTGTTTTGCCGCGGCATAAAAAATGACGTCGATTACACGCAAAAACAAACCCGCAGAAGGTACGCATCTCGAACTAGATGCACAAGAAAATAAGGTTGCTCAAACCAAACTACAGTCTTGTTTGTGCAGGTTACTTGCAAGCAAATCAATGCAGCTTGCAACAAAACAAAAAAACAACCTAGAAAAGTTTAGGCATAACACAAGAAGGGTGTTTCAGACACCAACCCACCCAATACAAATGTCGACGTACAGTGTATACCAAATAACCCTGCAATGATTTTTTTTTAAACCTAAAATCAAATGTCTTGGAATACGGTTTACTTTGCAGTCAAACCTGGGATTTTGTCATCTTTCGGATCGAATGACACAACCCAATTTGCACGAAAATGGCCCAGAGTCAAAATCTTTGCACACGGATTTGTTAGTTGCCTAAACGATGAATTCGAAACTATAACTAGACTGAAAAACAAACACGTTTTCTCTAGCAAGACTTGATACCATATCGTAGTATTTGTGGGGATCTTTGACAGAAAAATGAATGCACATGAAATTGCAAAAATCAAAATAACTAGCAATAAAATGTAATATGATATTCAACTCACAAGTGTGTGGAAGTGCTAAACAAACAACACAATATGCAGCAAAGCCAGTAATCACAAGATCCTCCAATACACTCCCTTAATAGCTCACAAATGAAGATGTACAAATAGGACAGTGAATTTGTAACTCCTCCATGATTAGTGGACAAAGAGCCCAAAAGAGAAATGTAACTCCCACACTTCGCATAGTCAGTCAAAGAATAACTCCCACTTAGCTAACAATGATGGCCAAGTGTAACTCATGTGACTAACTCCAAGTGTAACTAAGTACACCTAAGCAAGCTAACTCCTAATGTGTAGGAATAATCCACAATAAATAAATATGAGGAAAATAATATCCTACACTAACATTAGCTTTCCCCTTTTTCTCTTAGAAGAGGTTAAGCTAAACAACCCCTCAAAAGTGAGTTTACACTCACTCATTGTAGCCCATCAACTTTCAATGGTTCTCTGTCAATCTTCTTTTTTTCCTAGAGGCACGTTGTCCCCCTAATCACCTTTCCTATCCAGATCAAAAAATTCATTAGCAATGGCATGATCATTGTTTGCTTCCTTATTTTTTCATCGCTAACTACTTCATCAACATTTTTTCTTCATTTTTATTGCCTTACTAATAGTTCATATTTTGTGCACTCTTGTTGCTAGAACCGTCCTTTTTTATCTTGATTCTTCCTTCTCTTTTCTATATTTTTTACGTATATTAATCTTCATCATGTGGTTGATGTTTCTCTTCCTTATCTTGTTAGGACTATCATCATCCTTGTCACCTATGTTGCCGCATTTGCCGAATATCATCCATTAGATTTGAAAAATCTTAGAATCTATAGCTGCAACAAAAAAATCATTGAGATTCATGAATAAATTTGTCAAAATCAAATGTTGGAACTTGGAAGCTTTTGAGTGTTCATGGAATCTTGATGACATTGTAAACCCTTGCTGCGAAGTCGTGAAGCCTCCAAAAACTAGAAAACAATTGTCAAGAGGAGAACAATGGCCACGTGCAGATAAACCAATGTCGCGCATGAATGAGAACATGTGTCATGCGACATGTGCCATGCGACCTGTCTCATGTGTGAATGAGGATTTGTGGAGTCGTACATGCAATTCGAAAGACAATTACCGTGACGATGTGCAGGAATGTGCCCTATCGTGGGTTTAAAACTCTTATTAATGTTTGTTATTGTTTTTATGTTTATTTTATAAAGTTATATATTTATAATTTTAATAACATCTTTATTGTTCGGATTTTATAAAGTTATATATTTATAATTTTAATAACATCTTTATTTTTCAGATTTTATAAATTTCATAAATTATTAATTTGTTATGGTTTATTTTTCTAATAAGTTATATATTTATAACTTTATGGATTTAATAAATTGTTAATTTGTTATAGATTATTTTTCTAATAATTTCAATAAATTCTAAAATAATTTATAATCTTTTAAATTTAATGTTTTTATCAACCAATAACCTTAATAAAGAGTTATAGTTTATAAAACATTAATAATATATACTAATTTTATCTAGCCGAATTTAATCACAAATTCTATTGTCGATTTTTTTAGCAACGAATTTTTCCTCAGTGAATTTTTAACAAATTTTATCCTTGGCGAATGCAAAGACAAATTCGAATGCAGCAACATAGCTTGTCACCACTTCTAGCATTTACAACATTTCCACCCTTAAAATTGAAGATCTTATTTGAACCAGATTTACTGCCACTATTAGCTTCTTCTTTTCTTTTTTGAACATTTTTTAGCCTTTGATTCTTGCCTTTTGGACTATCCAATTTGGGATATTTATAAGTGGTATTTTTTCTGACGCATTCAATTAAGAATTCAGAATCTTTTGGAATTTCATTATATGAAGTTGGTTGTTGGATGTTGAGGTATTAGGTACCTTAACTCGCACTTTCACTTCAGAACAGGGTCACCATAGTTACCAAATCCGGCTAGATCTGCACAAAATCCGGCCAGATCCGGATTTTTCAGCCAACCCAGATAAATTTGGTCTAGGTCGGACCTAATTTAGGAAAAATTATTTTTTTTATTTTTTAACATTTTATGTAGTTTTCTGGAAAAAGCAGTCAACTATCAACCTTATATATTAAAAAATATAACATTTTACATTATTTAATTTTTTCATTGTATTTGTCAAATTTTCATATTTATAAAATTCAACTCATATATTTCAGACCAGATTTTTCTGAACTTTTTCAAGAATTTTGGGATTTTCGATTTTTTTCCCATCCCAAACGGATCCGGATTTCTGAAACTGGTAACTCTGCAACTGTGTGGGATGGCTCCTCTATCTCCACGTTGTCCAACATGCTAGATTCTCTAGCTAAGATGCGCAAAGTATTTGGCCCATCATCCTCTACATTTTACTTCTCCTTATCTTGCATTGGCCCTTTCACAATGATGGCACAAATAATTCGTATCCCGGGAATGATCAAAGATGTCTGATGGGACTACCATCCAGTCTTCTCAACTTTCATCACCCCATGCACTTTAGGGATTCTTGCTCCCCCAACATGGCTATTTATTTTGGATCTTAGCCACATGGGTTAGGAATTTACCGCTTTGGGTTTACTCCCCCTCATTTATTTCAGTAATTTTAGTTATGTATTTTATCCTAGGGTCCTTTTACCCTAGCACTTCATATTGTAATTGAATGTATTCTCAAGTCCCATTGACCTAAGTTTGATCATTCATGGACATTAATACAATTTCTTTCTTTCTTTCTCAATTTGACATGAATGTCACTAACAATTAGCAAGCCCCTTCTACCCAAGGGTCAAGAATACAAGAGAAAATTATCAATTTGCAAAATTTTTCCCTCCATTTGTACCCCCTTGAGCCCACACCCTATTCCACTTATATTTTCTATTGATCTCCTCTGCTAGACTTGTTGCATATGTGTTATTTTTGTATGAATAACACCCAATTTCAATATGGTACTAGATAGGTAAATTATTTTTGTTAGGGATGAAAATGGTATGGATCTCTTAAGGTTTGCTTAGCATATTCCAATAACAAAATATAATCTCAAACAAAATGAGGAAACTCAATAGGTCGACCTTCAAAACCATATATCCTGGGATAAGAAAAATCCATATTATGAATGTACCAATCCACTTTGTGGCCTTTCCTCGCTCGTAAGAAACGCTACCAAAATGGACATCATCTTTGAACTCTTGAATAACCTTGGAAATAAACCCATCATTAATAGTTGGTACGTGGTTAACGGGTAAACACCCAATTTGTAATTAGGCCTAATGTGATTGGTTGAAAAATCAAAAACAAACTTTCAACCAGTGTGACAGTAAAGCTTGTAGAAAAAGATTAGGTAGCACAATTTGTATATAGCCAAAGATTTAAGCAAAAAATACAATGTGTTTTAGTCTGCATGGAGTCTTCCTTGAAACAATTCCAGTGTAAACCAGGATTATGCCATACTGTGGATAGCTAGATCTGCTTGATTAATGAAAAGCAATGACTTTATTTTATGTTATGAAATTGTCATGTGTATGCATTGTACACCTTTACTTTGATGTGATGCAATGTTGCATTGGTTTCTCATGTTTATGTTTCAGATATTGTAAGCTTAGTCTAAAAAGTAGCCCAAACACCAATGAGTTGGTAGATATTTAGTTTACATTTCACCCGACCAGAAAGCATTGCTTTTGTTTCCTATAAGTTGTTTGTATTAGCCTCCTGGACTAAGAATGGTGTGTTAGGGTTGGATTCGGTAGTGTTAGAGTACTGCTAGAGTTTGTTGTTGAAACCATAGTTCTTATTTACACATCTGAGCCTTTTGGTTAACCCTGGACTCTCGCAAAATGAGATAAGCGGCGTGACCACAGCTCAGTCTAAGTCAGGCATGCCTCCACTGCAGCGAAATAGCTGTGCAGCCATTCTTTTCAATTCTCTTGCATATGTGTCCACTAGTCCAACTCCGCAGTTTTCAATTGTAACCCACAAGATCACAACTAACTCTGTCTTTGGGTGACTCCAACAATGGAATCTCAGCAATCTATCTTCAAAGATCGAGACGATCATGGTTGCTACGTTGGCACTATAGCATTTATGATTTACCTTAACCACAATATGATGGAGAATCTAATGGAGAGATACACATAGAAATTCAAGAATTATTCCATCCAAAAAATAGTGATTTCCATCCAAGGTCGTCTCCAGGATCAAGCACTAGAATGCTTGTCAACGCTGAAGTACCAATATATTAAAATGATGATGATTAGAGCTAGAATGCTCAACAAAGCTGAAGTACCAATACATTAAAATGATGATGACTGTCTCAAAGTCAATTTTCACGCAGAATATGAATGGAATCTTTTATTTGAGGTGTAAATATAACAGTTTGGATAACAAATGCCCTTTAGATGCCCCCATCACAAATTCTTTAGCAACACAATCACTGCATGCTCTAATCCCACAATTATCACAATACAGCCAGCCACCTGAACTACCCATACTTGTTGCAAGGCGACCATACTTTTGTGCCACATCGCCACAAGAATATCGCAAATGTCAACATTGTTCAAGTTGTGCAATCGAAAAACCATCCGGTTTATAGCCAGTGGCAGTGTGTGATCCAAAAGAGCTATAATCCTTAAATCCAACGAGCACAACAGCCAGTAAATCAGAAAATTCGCCAACACTTCGTTGAGTGACTGCCTCCTCAAAAGCAGGCAATGGAGGCATACTGCAAGGCTTTGTCCGTATCAAGTTAGTGTAATATTCCCCGTCATTTGTGGTTTCACCTCGCAAGATTCATTGGATTTCTGTGATTTAGGATCTTCAACGCACTAATCAACATCAACATGTCAAATCAAATCCTCATAATGACTTGGGAACTCGCAACAGAAATGTCCATCTAATTGACAAAAATTCCACAACCCTTGGTCATATTCTCAAAGGTCGGATCGAAAACTTGTTCATGGATACTCGCATAAATTCCAACTGTCAAATTGTTTAGCGAAACCCACACAAGAGGCAGATTCCATAGGAAAATGCAAGATCTGATCCCTCTATTCCAGTTAACTTCCTCTAATTTTCCCGAAACCAACCATACTAACACAATGTCACAACTGCATCGTGAAGAAAAACAATTTGAGCACTAAGCTCCACATTATCCATTTTCAGATGCTAAAATCACATATTCAAGACTAGCCCATCATCATACAAATAACAAAGTGGCATGTCCACAATTCTGCCAACTAGTTGTTACACTAAAGAGCATTTTTTAGGACAAGCTTGCCTCGTAAAAGATGGTTTTCCTTCCACCTGGTATCTATGAAGTAAATTTGCAACCACCTCCGATCCAAGTGGTTGTTCAGGGAACCTTCCCTTAAGAAAGTTACATTGTGGGAGTTGCATTTTCTTTACTAGTGCGCAGAATCCAACAGTGTATGAAATGCCAGAAAGCTGAAGATTTTCTCTATGTCATTCCTCTTTGCTTTTTGAAGCTAGAATTTCTGGAATATTTGTCTGAAGGGCCCCGAAAATGCAAAATACAAAAATTGTTGAAACTGAAATTTCATTTTTATTGAACCTCGTGTCAGAACATTACCCTCAACCTCCAGGGTGAATGCTTGTCATATGGTTTTCAAAATCCAATCCAAATTGCTTCGCTTTCTATTTTTAGAACTTTTATTTCCTGCTAAAAATAGCAATAAAGGAACTCTCGTTGAAATGTAAAAATCAGAGGGAGGGTTATAGCTTCACATCTCTTCATAGAGATTGCTACCATATTGCAAAGAAAGAAAAAGGCAGTGGTTTCACACCTCTTCACACAGATTGCTACTCTCTTGAAATAAAAAGAGTATAGCAGAGAGCAGGGGGTAGCTTCACATCTCTTCTCAGGGACTGCTACGTTCTTTTTGTAGTAATACAGAAGAAATAATTTCTTCATAGAGATGATTATCCGTACCTCTCACATACCAATGAAGTGGTTAATTCTTTTATTCAGAAATCATTTTATAGTATACTTATTTTATTTCTAATCATCAATGGGTCAATGATTTAGTAACAATTATGGAATTATCTCTATGCTACCATTGTTTTAATTAATTGTGTCTGCCTATAACACATCTAAGTTACAACAGATTAGAGTGTTTCTCACTAGAGTGCCGATTTCAATCCGGATCCAACTCCCTATACTATTTATGTTCGACAAATCTCTGAAGAGGATCTTCACATGAGCATTCACTTCAACAGAAATATGATTCCTGATGCAATCACTAATCTTTGACAAATCTCTAAAAAAGATCTTCGTATCAGCATTTGCTTCAAACAGAATTATGACTTCTGATGCTATCACTAATCAAGTAGGCATTCCGATACTACCACAGATGTCTTTTGAAACATTTGAGCAGGCCATCCTTGGGCCCTGTTACCACAAATTAGTGCATGCTAAGAATTTGCACCAAAGAAGTGCATGAAAAAGGTAAACATAACAGTCACTATGCATTGGGATTTTTTATAAATAAATCAGCACGTTAAGTTTATCCTTGGCACCAAAATAAGAGTGAATTGGCTAAAAATAGAGCCCCATGCAACAAAGGGAGAAGAGGAGGCTTGAGCATGCAAGAGGTAAAAATAGAAGATCCTGTTTTTAGGAAATTTTGGATTAAATAAGAGGAGCATGCTGCTGTTCTATTTTTAATAAAAGATTGACTAAAAATAGGTGCATGGATTTAAAATTAGAAAAGCAAGCCTTTGTGCTAATTTTAGCATCTTTCTATGCATGAAAGGACGAAGATATTAAAATTAGCATGTTAACTTCTATCCCATGTGCCAAAAGGCAGGGTGAAGGAATAAATATAATTAATGTTGCTTAGTTTCAGATTTGGCGCCACGAAGGAATAAGGAGGAATTTATTTATTAAAAAGTCATGCATGCTGCTGCCCCAAACAGTGTTGGCGCCAAAGCATGGAGGAAGAATTAATAAATAAAATAAAATAAGTTGCAGCAGAGGTTGTTGGCACCAACAGGGCAGGATAAGGAGAATTTTAGTTGATTAAATCACTATGCATTTGCCCATGCGCCACAGGGTGAAGGAATAAATTAAATAAAAGAAGATTTGCATGCAGACAGGGCTGTTTTTGGATGCAACAGTCCATATAGGGAGATTTTTGTAAAAGAAATGTATCAGACACATACTTGGGGCTGTTTTGCTATTGCAATCCTAGCTTTGTACTTGCATCTTTGAATAAAAAAGCTCCATTTGCCCTTTCATATTGTTGTTTTTCTGATTTTTCATTGTGTTTGATAGGAATATTGTATTGCTTTAGTGTGGAATTCACTCCCTCTACCGCTGTCCTTTCTCCTAAACCTTTGAATTAATTTTGCAAAATAGCTTAGAGTTGTGCAAGTATGTGGATCTTTGATTTCCCTGTATGCAGAAGTATATGCATGTGTTAAATTATCAGTGTATCACCCTTATTTCCCTTTTCCCGCATTCCTTCTTCCTTTTCCTTGTTAAGTTTTCGTTTTTTAGGTGATTCACAAGGGAACCAGGCTCTTTGGAGGTTCAGCTCAGACATAGGTTACCCACAGCCTTGAGGTGTTCCAATTTTGTCAACTGGAGAGAGAGTACACACACCATTCTCTATCAGAGTGCACTTCTAGGTGTCAACAGGCCCATCTTCTAGCATTTTGCATGGGAAATAACATCTATGCCCTCTGAAAGTTATTCTATGAAATGCCATAGTACAAGCTGTAAAATTTAGTCAGAAGACAGACTTTAAAGGCATGGAACTGGAATGTTCATAAGGTGTTCAATCATACTGAGTTCACCTTGGCCAGCATTGGTTGGAAGATATCCGCAGCAGTACAAGCTTTTAGAAAAGCAGTTTAAGGTAGTGCAAAAGTAAATAAAGCCTCTTTTTCCTCTCAATAGTATGCAGCTTCTTTAGACTAGTCCTTGTGAGTGGAGTAACTATAAAACAGATACTGAACCCAATAAAGGAGAAACGATTCCTTTAGTATCATACATGAAGAAAGCCCTTTTTCTCACATTCTACCGTCCTTTTTGGTTGATGCTCCACTAGCATGGTCTAGTTTATAATAGAGTAAAGGACAAATATAAGTTTTAAAGAATAGTCCAGACTAAACTTATAAAATCAAATTTTTTTCTAGAATTTGGAAGCAAATCTGCCCCTTCTGTAAAGAATGCTTTGTTACAAATTCAGAAATCCCATCCTAAACTTCTGCATCTTTGCATGGTTCAAACTGTCCCAGTATTGGAAGAAACTATTTTTTCAGAACATTTTACCTTGGAGCAAGTGGAGGATAGTCAAATATAGTACCCACAAAGTCATCCAAATATTCCTAAGAATCAGTCCTTCAAAACTGTCTACATCACTTTGAAAATGGAGAAGAATTATAGGTTGGTGATTATTGGTATGGGTGAAACACTTGCCAAAGGAGCTATTTTGAGAATTGAAAATATCTTTGCCTGGTCTTATGCAGATTTTTCTGAAACACCTACCAAACTTGGGGAGATTTGTGTGAAATACCCCAAACTTGGGATGATGCGAAGGGAACAACCTAAACATATACAGCAGAGGCCTGGCCAAATTTCACATCACTTATATGATAAAGTCGCGAAATAAATCGACAAACTGTTGAAAGATGAAATTATTGAGCCAAGTGGACCCGCCTACTTGTATTAGTATGGAAGATGAATGGCAAGCTTTGCATTTGCACTTATATTTGTGAGCTTAAGAAGGCAACAATTGGAGACCCTACTCCTGTTCCTTTCATTAAAATTTAAAGAAATTTTAGAGCATATTGTGGCCAGAAAAATCTATTCATTCATTATTGAGATTCAAGTTCTTTCCAAGTTCGCATTCACCAGTGCTTTGAAGAAGACAGTATTTGTGACTTAGTGGATATCTTTTTATTACACTAATTACTTTTGGTTATACTAATGCTCCTGTATGTTTTAGTTGAGTTATTACTAACATTTTTAAGGATTACTTCCATAAGCTTACAAAGATTCATTTGCAAAACCAAAAGGCACTGTTTCAACGATGCAGAGAATATGGCCTGTCATTAAGTGTTTTAAAAATTGAAAATTCTACGTCATGTCTCCAAGTAGAAAGCTGCTTGGCCACATCAACAAAAATTGGCCCAGGATGGACCCATCCAAAATAGAAGTCATTCTCAATGTTCCAGTATCAACAGACCCTTCACAGGTATACATCCTTTTAGACCATTCAAGATATTCTCAGAACATTCATTTGTGGACAATCCTTGCTCACCTTTCCTCTAGAACAACTCTTGAACAAGAATGTGAAGTTTGAATAGCCACGTGCATGCTATTTCTGAGATTTTCATTTTGGAAGATGCCTTTCCATGTTCACACTTAAGCTTTGAATATTGTTATTGGTGCTTTTCTCATTCATCTTAAAGAAGGAAACATTGATCATCCCATCTATTTCACCAGCTGCCGATTCTCACAAGCAACAAAAAAAATTAGACTCATAGTTACCAAGTCCAGAATTCTGGAACCATTTGAGAGGGCAAAATATCCCGAAAATCTGGAACTCTTAATCAAGTTCGGAAAAATCCGGTCTGAAATATATGTGAGTTGAATTTTATAAATAAGACAATTTGACAAATACAATTAAAAAAATTGAATACTGTAATGTAAATGTTCTATTATTTAATATATAAGGTTTGTTAGGTGACTGTTGTTTCCCAAACAATAAAAAGAATCAAAAGAAAAAAAAAATTAATCTCTAAATTAGGGCCGACCCCGAACAAATTTATCCAGGTTGGCTGAAAAATCTGAATCAGCCAAATTTTGTGCAGATCCGGACGGATTTGATAACTATGATTAGAGTACAACTCAACGTGAAACTATGTCAATGATTTTTTTATTGTGATTTGGAGTGAGGGTGTAACTCTTATTTATAGTTTCTTTTGGAGTGCTTAGTGGGTGGGTAGGGCCCATTGAGTATTAGAGTTAGGGTTGGGGGTATAAATTTTTAAGAGAATTTTTTAAAAAATAATAACAATAATTTGAAGCAGCCTTAGCCACAGGGGACGCCTAGGAGTCTTCTGGACGGCCCGAGAGACTTCTAGAAGTCTCCAAGACATCTCCTAGACTCCAAGGGGCCCCCAAAAAGTGGAGATGTATATGAAACATCCTCTATTTGGGGGAAACGTTTCGGGGACGTTTCCTATCGATTGGTGGCAGTGGCGGGCCGGTACAGGGACGTCCCCATGGCATCTCCGAGTCTCGGAAACGTCCCCTGTCTCCAGGACAGAAAACATTTGGGGGAGACAAATCTCCGTGGAACACTGGATGCAAATGAACATGGTTTCCACACGGTTCTTCACTTCAAGCTAAGATGTTTTTACAAAAGAGAATGTTGAGGTTGAAGGCTCCAATTCTATTGTGACCATTTCTACTATTGGGGCACACATATCCATGTTCTGGATATAGGTACAGTGTGGCTTGGATACGGCCCGGATACATACCCAGAGGTGTGCTAAAATGAACCCATAACTGGGCTGTATTAGATATGGCCAAGTATGGTATGCAAGCCCATGTCTGATTTAAAAGCTAAATTTGTTTTGAAAATAAGTATACAAAGATATTAAAAAAACTGCATATGAACTTCTATAATGTGTTTTATCAGTAAGACTTGAGGACGTGGAGGTGAATGAATGCTGATTTGTTCTATTACTTCAAAATTTCATGTCGGCACTTCTCAACCTGCTATGATTTTATTTGATTTGTTTCCTTTGGCCTGCTTAGTTTCTTTTCTTTCCTTTCGTCTAAATTTCTTTGGCATGTACAATCAGTAAAACAATTACTGCCCAACTTCCTATCTTTCCAATATATAAATTTCTTTGGAATGTGAAATTTGCTTGCTATTTTAATCTAATATATAAATTTGTTTATAATTTAAATTGATAATTATTATAAATAAATTTCTATTAATTAAAAATCTAGATTCTTATGATATCTTAAATATAATATATATAGTATGTATGTATGTATATGCCGTATCCATATCAGGGGCTCTTAGAAAATAGTCGTATCCGTATCCTTATTCATATCTGTGTCCGTATCCATGAATCTCTCCAAAAAAATTTAAACCCTTTTTCCATGGAATTGTCAGGAGATCCTGTAGAGAACCCAACAATCTACATTTTTAACCAAAACTTGAATTTTTGTCATAGTAATTTTGACAACCGTCTCTCGAACATCTCTCAAGACATTCCAAAGCTTCTTCTGAGTTCACCTTCCCTCAAACTTAGCTTGATCAGGAAATAAAACAAAGGCCAAAGTTGTGGTTATTGATCATTCAGTATTGAATAAAACCCTGTTAATAAGTTCAAGTCTGAAACTATCCCAAAACTGGATCTGATAACTGACAAGGAAAAGGTAAAGATCACTAGGGAACAGTTACCCACATCAAGGCTAGACAAGCCTGTATATTTCTATCCTCTATACCTTACCATTTAAGGACTGAGATTTGAACCTACAATTTTCTAGGTGGGAGATCATATAATTTTCTTTTATTTCATTTAAAATGCAGTTTTTGCCTTATCACGAAAGGAGAAAAGATCCAGTTTTTACCCAAAAGAATCATCAAAAACAAAAGGAAGCATGCCAGATCGATTGTTATCAGTATCTGTCCAAATATGGCTGCAAAATAAGGAAAAACAGTAAGAAACACAACTCAGTGCATCTTCTAAAATCTGACAAAAGTAAGTAGCTTCCAGAAAACTTTGAATCAAATATAACATGGATAAGTAGACAATTACCTTCTATAGCTGAGAAACCCATTTGGTTTTCCTTCTGTAAATGGTGAATTTGCAAAAAGAGCTGTTGCGATCTGCAAAATAGAAAGAAAATATTAGTAAAATGGTCACATATGTTCTAGAAACACCTTAGTAAAACTGGATAACAAAATGAGTTGTAGAGAAAAATGTGCTCACAGGCTGCAAGGCAAGGCCAGCCCGAAATTTACGAACCATGTCTATTTCTGAACTGAAGTCGAGATTAGCCTGTTTAGAAAAGGTACCAACTTAAAGACATAAAATACCATTAAAAACATTGAAATATAGATAAGTATGACCCAGATTCAGTCATCTTTTCTGTTTCTTTCTTTGTTATCTTGGCTTTAAAAACAGATTATATAGCACAAAATTCTGCACTATAAAACATAATTAGGAAGACAAATACTGATCAGCCTAGGCTCATACAAGATACAGCTTTTATTAACTATCATGTGCAACTAAAATTCTGTCTTAGCTCCATCACCATAGCACTCTGTGTAACCAAATTGACAGTTTCCAGCTTTAATGTCAGAAATGTCACCCATGAATTACAGATTTAACGCCAGATTTATGTGTTAAACATTTAAAAGAAGATGTTTTAATAGCATGCACAAGCAAAATAAGTAAATCTACACAAAACATTTTTTAAAACAGTGTGTGCTTCAAATTGGATCATGAAAATGGTTGTAATTTAGTTCGATTGAGGTGAGTAGACTAAATTTATAATTTGTATGACTAATGAAGTATTTTGAGGCATGCTCGCACTCGTGCCATGATGAGGAATTGGACAAACAGTAGTGCAGAGGTTGATTAGAGTCAGATAACAGGTGCAGAAAGGCCTGCGGATGATCCATGCAATCTAGAGCCCACAGCAGTCATTGTAATAATCATGTATTCGATAGGGGCCAAAGATGCAGACATGTTTGGCATGAGCCAAATTCATCTGGTACACCAGGGAAAATACAGACGGGTTCGGCATGTGTTGAAACCGCCACATATAAGACATGGATGAAAACTCAACCTTCCAAAACAAAAGTCAAAATGTGTCCTCTTCAATCTCTTCACAGGAATTGACAATTGAAATCTTTGCACAGTTCTATTCGTACACAATAAATACACCCCTTGGAATCATGTTTTATTCATTATGGAGTTGTACGATGTGTGTACAACTGGCAAGGGTAATGAAGCGTGTCATTTAAGTTAGTAGTCTGAGCATGGAAAGCTTGTACAGCACTGTAGAAGTGTTGCAAATGTCAAACAGTGTTCTTGGAGGCTCAATTTGGGCAATTGGCTTGTAAATCTTGCCTGATGATAGTGGTGATGATACCTTGCATATCTTACATTATGTTTCTCCAAGGCAAAATCTTGAGTTGATTATACTTATCATGTGTTCGTACAGTCTTTTACTGTTTACATGCTTAATTTCATTTTATGCAACTACTTTATCAAATTTTTGTACTTAAAGCATCACAATCCAAGGATAATTCTACAACTCAAATACACAATTCCGATACATTTCGTTCAAATGCATGCATACAATGATAGGCTTCAACTCTTTTGTCTCCCTCAAACGTCACGGTCAAAAATGTTATTTGTTTCCTAAGTAGTGGGAGGGACAATTTGCAATTGTACCATTCTAAAGGTTGAATTCCTTTAAACTGTGGATTTGTTTAACCATGTGTTACTAGCTCTAAGATACTTAGGAGAGTGTATTATAATGCATTTGTCTTCAATGGTTGGTACACTACTGAGTTGTCTTTTTACTAGGTGCAGAAAAATCCCTGGGTCCAAATGGATATCAAATAAGATTCTTCCACGAATTTTGGCATATTGCAAGCCCAGAGGTGTAAGAAGCAATAGAAGAGTCTCGTAGGACAAAATTAGTTTGAAAGAATGGAATAATACTTTCCTATCCTCGATGCCAAAAAGGAGGATGTAGAATTCTTTGATGTCTTCATACCAATCTCTTTATGTAAGTCGATTTATAAAATTTTGGTAAAAGTAAAGGCAAATAAATTGAATAAGTATCAAACAAGATCATTAAAGAGGAACACGAAGGTTTTGTGGCACAAAGATAGATATCAGATAGGATCCTATCAGCTTAAGAAACTACTCATTCAGTCTACAAAATTAGAAAGACAGGAATGAATATAAAACTAGATATGAACAAAGCTTATGATAGAGTAAAGGGATGAATGAAGCATTGTTGAAGAAAGAGAAAGGAAGGAAGGAGGGGGTTCATAGAGTATTAAGAGTGGCAAAAACTTTTTGCAAGCAATAGTCAAGAGTAAAATGGTTGAAGGAGGGAGACACAAAAACAAAATCTTCTATCCATCAACAATAGATGGAAGAAACAAAAACAGAATAAGTAAGCTAAAAAACCCATATAGAAGATCATAAAAGACAATCAGAAAGAAAGAAGCTAAGAAATATTTCAAAACCCTGCTAATTGAAGAAACTGAGAGAAGCACTCGATGATAAACTCATAATACAAGAATTAGACTCAAAAGGTGTATGAAAAATAGTGGCATGTCTAGGTGCAGAAAAATCCCTAGGTCCAGAGGGATATCAAATAAGAATCTTCCACGAATTTTGGCAAATTGCAAGCTCAGAGGTATAAGAAGCAGTAGAAGAATCCAAAAGGAAAAAAATAGTTTGAAAGAATGGAATAATACTTTCCTATCCTTGATCCCAAAAAGGAGGATGTGGAATTCTTTGATGTCTTCAGACCAATCTCTTTATGTAAGTCAATTTATAAAATTTTAGCAAAAGTAATGGCAAATACATTGAATAAGTATCAAGAGAGATCATTAAAGAAGAACAAGGAGATTTTGTGGCACAAAGATAGATATTAGATAGGATCCTATCAGCTTATAAAACTACTTATTTAGTCCACAAAATTATAAAGGCGGGAATGAATATAAAATTAGATATGAACAAAGCTTATGATAGAGAAATTGAGAAATTTTCATCAAAATAACAAAGAAGTTTAGCTTTGCACGTAATAGGGTCACATAGGTTGAAAGTTGCATAAATAATACATTTTCAATTCTTGTTAATAACTTTCCTGCAGGATATTTTCATGCATCAAGGGGTTTAAGGCAGAGAGATCCACTCTCTCCCTATGTATTTATGATAGGGACATAAGCTCTAGGAAAGAAAACAGGAAGAATCTGAAGAAAAGAAGAAGAAAAGGTCTAAGAATGACCTCCTCAAAGGATATAGTATCTAATTTTCAATTTGTAGATGAAACTATGATGGAAGGGACTCCAACAACTCAAGAAGCTGAAACTTTTAAGAAAAAATCTTACATATTTATGAAACTCTTGCAGAGAGAGTTAGCAAGAATTTCCTTAATGTAATGAGGGAAAAATAATTTGTAGACTTACGGAGTTTGAAAGTTCTGAACTACCAAATATAATGCCAGGAAATGATGAAGAACGAATGTTGGAAGTGAGTGGTAGACCAAATTTAGTAAAAACTATGGACATGGAAAGGAGATTGGCTTACCTTAGCAGAAAAATTCTGATTAATTAAAAGTTTGTCTACGAGTATTTCCAATATACATGATATCTTTATTCTAAGCACCAAGTGAAATTGTTGAAGTCGTCACGAGATTAAAATTCCTTTACTAGCTTAGAAAAATATGTGCCTACCAAAACCAAATGGGGGTTTGGGTTTGAGAACCATGAAGATCATGAATTTTGCTCTGGAAGCGAATGGCATGGATCGTATATAATCAGAAGGAAAAGCTTTGGAGTAGTGTGGTTAGGAAGAAGAATTTGGACATGCCAGAAGCTGAAAGGTTACTCACTTGAGAGCCTCTTCCATATGGTTCTTAATTATGAATTTTTGAGGAGGTGTATCCCCTTAATTAAAGTGGACTTCAAATGAAATGTAAGGAAGGGTGGCAACACTTTGTTTTGGGATGATACCTAGACAGGGTCAGAACCTTCAGCTCAAAAAGCTGAAGCAGAAAGAACACAATTTCCAACCAAGAATGTGTGGCTCAAGCATGGATTTCCAAAGAAAAAATCCCATTTTATGGTTAGCAATTTCAGGTAAAGTGCTGACATATGAGGTCCTCACCTGTTATCAAATGCATAAAGAAGAAATACGAAGGAATTGTACTATATGGACATAGCAGTGTTTATTTATTGATGAGAGGTGGTTACAATCAGTTTTCCAGCTTACATTCAGTTAGAGGCAGTTCCCAACTACAAAACCAATGCTTTTAATATAACTATTCAACACCCCCTCCTTAACGACTAACCCAGAAACAACATTAAGTTTGTCGCGAAACTTTACAAATAATAAAGGACCAAGGAGTTTAGTCATTATATCAGCTGGCTGCTACTTAGAAGGACAGAAATGAAGAGAAACATCACCCAGATCAACCAATTGTCAGATATAGTGATGATGGATTTAAATATGCTTAGTGCAAGCATGGTATATGGGGTTCTTTACCATTTTAAAAACACCTTGAATAGCACAAAAAAGTGAAAGAGGTGTAGCTGTAGCTTGAGGAAGATGAAAATCAATCAAAATCCTACCAAGCCGTACTGCTTCGCAACTAGCGCTAACAGTTGCCCTCGTATTATGCTTTAGTGGAAGAGATGGCTATAGTGGACTGAAGCTTACTCTGCCAAGAAATGACTCCTAAACCAAAAGAGAAGATATATCCAGTGGTGGGATCCCTCCTCAATCAGAGTCGGTATAGCCAATCGGTCTAAAACTGTAGAACTCTCTAATACAGAATACCAAAGTAAAGAATCTCTTTGCCATATCTTAGAACTCATTTTGTTTCTCCCCAATGAATGAGTTTTGGTTTAGACAAGAACCAAGAAAGATAGCTAACAGCAAAACATAGATCCCGTCGAATAGTTGTGAGATAGATCAAGCTATCCACCAACTGTCTGTACAATGATTCATCGACTGGTGGTGAATCATCATAAGCTGAAAGTTTCAGCCCGACCTCCATAGGTGTAGAAGAAAAATTACAATCATACATCTGAAATTTTTGTAAAAGGCTTGTGGCATACTTAACTTGAAAAATGAAAAGCAGGTGAGCGCGTTGCCAAAATTCCTACACCAAGATAATAGTGGAGTCCTAAATCAGTCATGTCAAAAGCAAACACTTAAATCTGATTTTACCTTACAAATCACAACATCTCCACTGCCTGTGATGGCAAGGTCATCAACATAAACAATTAGAATCACAATGTCATCACCATCGCTTTTGACATAGAAATTTGGATCAGAATGACTTCGTTTGAACCATGAATCTCTGAGATGTTTATCTCTTTTGATATACCAGGCTCGAAGAGTCTACTTAAGTCCATACAAGGACTAAATCAACCTGGATACTAGATGCTCACGACCACATGCCCGAAAACCCTCAAGTTGTGTTATGTACACTTCTTCCACCAAATCGCCATTCAGGAAAGCACTTTTGACATCCATCTGATATACTTCCCAACCAATTTGAGCTGCGAAGGAAAGAAGTAACCGAAAAGTGATCATCTTCGCAATAGGATTAAAAGTTTCCTCATAGTCTATCCCCTCCTGTTGTGAAAATCCTTTTGCAACAAGCGGAGCCTTGTACTTATCCAAAGTACCATCTACTTAACACTTGATTTTATACACTCATTTACAACCAATGGGATGTTTCCCTGGAGGCAACGGTGCCCACTTCCAAGGATTATTTTTAATCAAGGCATCATACTCTAGTTGCATGGCAGTTTCCCATTCCGGTATGCCTCGTGCTTCAGAGTATTTTTTGAGGTCATGAATATGAAGATCATAAGAAAGAGAAAATTGAGCTTGCTCAGAATAATCAATCTGCTTACCAATCTTTCAAGACCGGCCATCTAAGACAGGAGACAATTCTTCCTTCCTCAGATCCTGAATAGTGGAATAAAACCACTTACACCGCCTCTGAACTGAGGATGTGGGATCCTGTTGTGGTGCTTTCGGAGGCGAAACCAATGCAAGTTGATTACCTGGAGACACAAAAGTCTTAACACGAGAGTGCATAGACTGTATTGGAGTCCGTGGAGGAGTATGAGAAGGACCAGACTCATCATTGGACAAGGAACGAGAACCAATCTCTCTTATTATCCCTTACTGATTGCTACCCCTTGCTGGTCCCTTTGCTGATTACAGCCAAAGAAAGACTCTATTTCTTTTACATCAACATCCCGACTAACAATGACTTTATTAGTGGAAGTATCAATCAGTCTATAGGCTTTAGAATGATCAATATAACCAATAAAGAATATCTAGAACATTTGGAATCTAGCTTACTCCTCTTACAATCAAGAACCAAAGTATAAGCAGTTGAACCAAAAACACGAAATGTTGATATCTCAGGTTTGATTTTGGACCAAGCCTCTTCCGGTATGATCTCTTGCAAGGCTTTGCAAGGACTCTAATTGAGAATATATTTCGTTGTGTAAAACAGCTTCTCCCTAGTAGTTATATAGTACCCCTCGATTATGCATCATGCACCTTGCCATCTCCACGATGGTTTTGTTCCGCCTCTCTACAACCCCATTTTGTTGTGGGGTATAAAGGGTTGTCAACTGGCATTGAATCCATTCTTTACCACAGAAATCTGTGAATTGTTTAGAGGTGAACCAACCCCATTATCGGATCTCAAAGTCTTGATCCGCCGGCTAGTTTGGTTCTCCACCAAGGCCTTGAACTTGATAAAAGAAGCAAAGCAATCAGACTTTTTTTTCAAAAAATAGACCCACATTCTCTGGGAATGATCATCCACCAGCAAGAGAAAATAATGTGTACCAAGGATCGTGGGAGTCTTCCACGATGGCTCACACATATCTACATGCACAAGATCCAAGAGCCTCTTTACACACCAAGCACCTTCAGTGTGAAAAGGTTTCCGCTTATGCTTTCCTGCAAAACACCCAATACACATCTTGTTTTTCTTGGATAGGAGGCAAACCAGCAACCATGTTGGCTCTATGAAGGCGGACTAGATACAAAAGGTTGAGATGTCCATATCTCTCATGCTACAAAACGTAGGTATTGCCTTCCACAATTAAGGAATGCAAGTTGACCGTGGAAGGATCAACAAGCCTATATACACCACCATGCCCAATCCCCACGGCAACAACCTTATTTTGCTTGATATCAGACACAATACATTGTTTGCCAGAAAAGTTTACAGAGATATTAGAGTTATCAGTTAGTTGACTGATAGATAATAAATTCTTATTCATGTTAGGTACATATCTAGCATCTTTCACAAGCAGTTTGGTGTTATTATTCAAGACAATACAAACATCCCCAATCCCTTCTACACCATGTGATCTTCCATCCCCTAAAGTAATTGAATCAAAAGAACATAAATGAAAATTGACATACCAATCTGTTTTACACGTGAAGTGCCATGATGCTTCGGAATCTGACTCGTGTTCAATTGTTGCCTCATGTGCCTACCCCTTTTGCTTCTTTAGGGCATTGAGTCATTTCTGACAATCCTTCTTCATATGACCAAGTTTGTGACAATAGTAACACTTCACTTGAAATTTAGGAGAGGAAGTAGATGTATCAGCCTGTCACTTCCACTTTCCTTTGGACTTAGCAGCAAAAGCGCTCTCAGATTGTCCAGAACTACTCTTAAGCATATGTTTGTCTCGATTCCTTTTGCAACAGGTAAGAACTCACCTTGTCAAACGTAAGAGTTTGACTCTCAACCATTAAATGGAATGCCTCCACAAATGACTCATATGAAGAAGGTAAGTTGTTCAGAACCAGAGCCACCATATCATCATCATCCACCTTTTTGTTAATGGAAGATAATTGGTCTCGGAGGTCTTTCATCTGAAGTAGGTGCTTAGACAGTGATCCATCTTCTTGTAACTTCCCGGAAAAGAGCATACTCTTCAGGTATGAAACCCGACTCTTTTCTGACGTATCATATTTATCCCTCAGACTTTCCCATAGCATACTAGCCCCAGTGGCATTTCGGACCTCAGGTATCAAATCATCCAACACCAACAATTGAGAAGTAATAAAACCTCCTTATGACATTTGTCATAACCTGTGAAGTTCGTAGCAAGTCTTCCTTCGTTGCCTGTGATTATTTTATCACAATCTCGAAATCCTGCAAGTGTCAAAATCTTATGGCTCCATACATTAAAATTTGTGCGCGTCAACTTTTGTGAGTCCAACAAAATCAGGTTCGATATATTTGTCATTTATTATTCCAAAAATAGAAAATGGGAAATAATAAATAATATACTAGAATGATTGTAATAAGAATCTTATCCTAGCCTCGACTGGGATAATTGATGCCCTTCTGCCACAACTAGACTAACCCACGATTTGATATTAGTGCCCTAGGTGACTAGATTCATGACTGGAAAATCGCGACTATGAATAATGTATACATAAAATATCCTTTGCCCTCAAGACTGCCATAGCGAATGTGAAAAAGACAGTACTTTTAGTTACCTCTATAGCATTTTCAGAAAAAGACTTAAAACTTCACTAGAATGTAAAAAGCCCTTTCGTGGCTGTCACCAAATGATGAAAATAGAGTTTGTCGATTTCTAGTGCAGGTATTAAATGCCCAAAATACGACGATGTTTTTCTCAAACGTGACTATTTTTCTCAAACGTGATTGTTTTTTCCTTAAACGCGATTGCATATTCCTTCACATTCCCTACACTTTCGTGTCTGTTGAAAAGGCTTCCTCAAACTGTGAAACTCGCGCTCTGACACCAATTTTATCAGATGCATAAAGAATAAATACGAGTTGTATGTTGAAGGCATTGTCCTGTATGGACGTAGCAGTGTTTATTTATTGATGAGAGGTGGTTGTAATCAGTTTTCTAGTTTACATTCAGTTAGATAAGATAATTATATTAAATGTCCAACAAGTGACCACAAAAATAGGTCAATGGGACTCACCATGCAAAGCAGAAAAGAAGCAGCAGGGAAAAACCCAAACGGGTCCCCAAGAACAACGAAAAAGAAGAACAAGAGAACGAAGAAGAAGGGGAGGTGGAGGGAGAGGCCTCGACACCAACCCTCATGACTGTCGTCGAAGGTCAGCCGAAAAGAAACTAGTGATGTGTTGATGTCTGGTGTCAAGGACTGGAAGCTGTCTGAAACGCCTATGATGCGTGGAGAGTCGAGATCTTCGGGTGAACCTGGTGTTCTAGCATCCATGAGAAGGGGCCCTTGGCCAGATCTAGGTCCATAAATCTTTGGCCTGGGAAGAAGCACCTCTGGTCCTAACAGATCTAGAATGAGAGTCCCCACATGAGTCAAGTCTCCGCTTGGTGCCCCTCTCCCCCGAGATCACAGCAAAGAAAGATGTGATCCGTCTAGTAGTAGTCTCCTTGGAAGGTGGATGGAGGACCCCGTCGCGGAGCTTAAGAGCTTCCTGTAAATAGAAGGCAAGACACCTCTAATCATAATACCTGAAGACAGTCGTGAACATGGGACATTCACGGAATAGACAGTGAAACCTCCCTCTGATCTCATAGTAGGTGGGGCATCGGAAAATGAAGTGTTCCTCTGTCCCAACCGCATAACCGATGCATTTAATATAAATATTCAACATCACCAATAGGGGATTTCATAGCGTTACATGGGGATGCCTCCCCTAGCTTTTGGTGACATCTCAATCATTTCACAAACTTGGGAACTTGGATGGGATGTCCCCTTTTTAACAAAAAATAAAATAAAGTTTGTAGATATTTTAACTTTTAAAAAGCTATTATTTTTACCAAAAACATTGAATTCAATCTTGAAGAGTTGAAAATACATTAAACACAATTTAAATCCCTAAATTTCATTGAATAAAGTTTAAAATTTTGGAAATTGAATTTTATATATTATTTTAATACTCGTCACCCTTCCGTACCCAAAATTTGGGAAAAAAATTGCCATCCTAAAAACCATGTCCCTCCATTCCCCTATCCCCGAGAGTTAGGTAAGTATGGGATTTCATGGCCCTTCAGATCGTCATTTATTTAAGAGCATATCAGTAGTTGGAAAGCATCCATTTATGCATTGTAAGATGGCATATAGGAAATTTGGGGAAATACTTAAATTAAAAAATTATCATCCCAGAAACCACGTCCATCCATCACCATGTCCCCCCTCCAATAATGAGGTAAATATGGGATTTCATGGACCTTCAAAATGTCTTTTATGCAAAAGCAAATCAGAAGTTGGAAATCATCTAATATTGCACTATAAGATGGCATGTGGGATTTGGGGAAGATCCTTTAATAAAATGGAAGTAGGATGGGTTGATAAAGGAAGTGGATATGGGTAGGGGAAAGAAGCTTTCAAAATGGCATTTTGAAGGGCATCTAGACAAAACTCCAACCTTTAAAATTTGAAATCCATATCTGGAAGAAACTTCAAAATTATTCAGGAAAAAGAAATCCGCTATAGAGAATATAGGGAAGATAGAGGCTCAATATCAAAATTAGTCAACATTTGGGAGTCCAAATCAATAAGTAATTTGAAGATGAAATTTCAAAAAGATGGAAGTTGATTAAGATATTCGTTAATGAGATTCGTAGGAAATTGGAATAGGCTGAGAAATTCTAATTATGTGTGGAAGAAACCTCCTAGAGAATGGTTTAGGCTCAATTTTGATGGAGTTGCAAAAGGTAATCCAAGAGTCACATGGGGAGGGATCTTTGGAGATGATAATGATGGACAACCACTAGTAACATCTTCAGTCCACTTGGGACTTGTTGACGAGAAAATTTGTCAGGTGGACAAATTTGTGGGTATCCGCCAACGCTCTGAGACTCTAGGTCCCTCTGCTTGAATGGTGCAGCTCCATTTATTATGTGTGAATGAAAATGAAATATGTGGGTGGCCTACAGGCTGAGAATCCAATAGGAGCACTCCACTGAACCTGTGGCAAAATCTTGCAATTTCTTGCAAGGGAGGAATTTGTTGTAAGGTGGGAAAAGGAAGGGGGATTAATATTGCATGTAGAAAATCAGATGTTTGTAAAGGTTAACCAGAGCATTTCAACACACATATTTAGAAAGAAAACAAACTTGTTACTAACACCAAGACAAGATGGAATTATGAACACAAAGTCTCATTAATTCCTCATCAAGAAAAGCAAGAAACTCTTTTATTTTTCATTGATACTTTGGCAAAGTTATACATAGAGGAGAATGAAACAACATAGAGGAAGGAGAATAGAGGAAATTTTCTCGCTTTTGATTTTCACAAGTAGTTACCTACTCCTGAGCATACAAAATTGACAACCCTTAAAAATGAGAGTGTCATTACAATTTATAGACTTGAGAAAGACTCTTCACCTACCCTCCACATGACTTTTCATTTGTCCCCTTACAACATGTGACTTTTCATACTCCTAGGAATAGAATTAAGTCCACTTTTATTAACTAAGGGTAACTTATTACATTACAAACTATAGTCACATTTAAATCAATAAGACAAAATAGGAATAGAACAAAATGAAAAGTGCAACCCCCCAATGAAGAAATAGAACATGAAGGAAGGGGGGAGGAGGGGGGAAGGGGGGAGAGAAGGAGAGATAACTATGTTGATGAAGATGTCGCCTCTGATGATTCCGCCTCGACGCCTAATTGATCCTTGCTAAGCTCCACTAGAAAGATTTCCACTCCCTTGAACTCTTTACTGTATCAAGCCGCCGCAGGTGCGACTTTCTGAGGAATGCGGACACAGCTCAGGGAGTCGAGCCAACCATTTGAGATATCGTTGATATTCTTGCTCTTCGAAAACCACGACTGATGTTTCTTTGCAATGTTCAAAATTGTGGCTCTAATCTCGGATAGAGACTCCATTGTATCTTCGCTGAAAGAAAAGGGGCCCCAAGCCTTTTTCTGGACATACTCCTCAAATAGCCTTGACAATTCATCTACGAAAGTGTTCTCATCAATGGCGGGCACTCCAAGCTTTTGTGTTCTATGTTGACGTTGTCTTGCATCTTGAAGGCATGCTCTTCATTTGAGGCCAACTCATCAATGGACTGATTTAACATTTCGTATCGAGAGGTAAGAGTTCTTGCCCACACACGCGACAAGTCTTCAGATGGACAATTGAACACTTTTCTGCTTACCAACACCTGGGAATAAGCATCCCCCATCTCCATCACTAGTGGATGAACTTGGTCCCAATGTTCTTTTTCTTTTTCCAATCCTTTCCTTGTCATCTAGAACTTGTCGGCAATGGCGCACATGTACCTATACAGTGAGATCAACTCTGGAAGTGATACTTTCCCTTTCTTTATGATCATGCTCGTCCATTTGTCATTTGCTTGTCCCTGCATGGTGAAGCCCTACGTTTTTCGAATGGACTCTGGATCGAAGCTACTGATTGGAGTAACTTCTTCAATTAGTAGCAATGATGAAGCATTCGGGTCCATGAAATGTTGCACATACGAGGTGAGTGTTTGCACATGGTCTTCCAATTGATCAATCTTTACTTTGTATTCTTGGTTCCTCGCGAGAAGGCAAGCGGAAGACTCCTGGAATATGTGTGCATCTCCCTCACGAGTGGCTGGGCCTAGGGAAATGGTGCTCATCTCATAGTCGGTCGGTGTCATTTCTTTGATAGGTTTGATTACCTTTCGCCTGACTACTTCTACATACTGATTGCCCGTGGTACCACTGAAAAAGCACGAGGTTGTTTGAGCGAACTTTTTCATCTTCCCTTTGACCAAAGATGATATCGCTGAAAAATCAGGGACTTTCACCTGCTGGACTGTACGAGCTTCCTTTGTGATCATTTCTTTCATGCAAGCAAACATCTCATCTGTCTCAGGCTCGGCAACTGACGCAACCGATGTCTCCTACTCGAGGTGAGAGGGTACATCTTGTGCGAGAGGAGCAGGAGTGACAGTGACAGGTGGACAACTCTGGGGCTGTTGCGAAGCTGAAAGATGGACTGGCTCATTATCCTCAAGTTCTACTTATACAACAAGATCCTCTATTGTTCTGACTTTCTTGTGCAATCTCTTATAGTAGGGGGTTTCCGACTCTACAACTTTGCGCTTCAAACTCTCTCCAGATTGAACTAAGCCTGAAGTCTTATCCATGTCCTTCGACGAAGAGTGGTGCGATGCCTGTCTCTAAAGGGTGGGAAAACTTCCCGATGTGATGGAGGCAGCCTTCTTCTTCTTGAACCATTCCTTTGATCTTCTGATTACAACCTCGGTCCACTCACTTATGTCTCTCGATTTATGGACGCTCCATGTTACTTATGGCAGAGGTGAAGCCTTCACTGCTTGATATTCCGGATCATATAACTTTGTGCCATCATCTTGGATTCCCTCTTCATATCGGTCAAACTTGAATTTCTTCATTTGTCCAGCTGACATCCGCATATGGTCTCTTTCCCTGACATCAAATTCATCTATGCAATTCACCCAAAAATCTTCGATTTGCGGTACATGATATGACTCTTGAAGATGGAAAGTGTCTAGATCACCTCGGATGTCAAATCCTGCCCTCAGAGTATATGAATACAAGCTCAGGGGAGCGAAGGAGGCTTCCAAGTGTGATGCATCATTGACACTCTTGCAGTTGAAGTTTCTAAGTGAGATGGGAAATGAGACATTCTTCCTTTTCCGGTTCTTGAGCTTACTGTGAACATGGGCGAGTTGTTTGCAAAGCCCGAACGGTACGATCTTGTCGCTAAGATACCGAGGTAACCTTAGCAGGGCAAGATCATAACCGGAAACTTGTATGCAAGAGAAAGTGGCAAATTGTGTGAAATATGACCCGTACTTCTTGATCAAAAAGGCCGTTTGTGGCGACAACCTTGAGTGAAGATTCCCCTCCAATGCCCTAATGACAAACATTGTGAAAGCATTGTTCACCTTTGTGAAGTTCTAATTGCTCTCCTTCAAGACCAACTGAGGATATCTTTCGAATGTTGGGGCTTTGAGAGAGATGTTTTGTGCAAGTGCCAACCCTTTGAATGGTCTCAAGCTCGCAAGAGCGTAAACCAAATATGAAGTCATTGTGAACTTCTTCGAGACCGGTACCTGGAGCAATTGGTGGTGCAAGTTGTCACTGATGATCTGCCCCCAATCAATTCTCTGCCTCCCTTCGATGATTGTGAGCATGAAAAGGGCCATCAAATTTTAAAAGTCCACTGTGGTTTCTTCTCCCATCACCCGACTAAGAAGGGTGCTCGCGTCCAAGTAGCCTTCGTGAAACTCACTCCATGAAGGCTTTCTTCCTTGCTTTAACCATGATCCCAATGCGAGACCTTGCAAGTAAGAATTTTTTTTGGTCCATTCGTTCACTATAACATCTTTTGAGATGACGGACATATTACTCCAAGTTGGAATTTGCATCAAATGAGAGATGGCTTTAGGAGCAAGCACTATCAAGGCTGAGCCATCGTCTAATCAAATGGTTATGGTTTCTAGTTCATAGTGGTGCGAGCATGCCAACACCAATTCAATACTCTACACTGACACTGGGTAGCCACCCCCGTACAACTCGCTCATGAAAACTTTGTCCTCCACCGGCTCTCTTAGCCCTCCAAGCATTCGATCTTTGAGACCTTCGAGGTCCATGTGGGTGACATCGTTGTCCCCCACAACTGAATGCTCATAAGAGAGATGAGACTGGTTCAAGGCCTACAAATTTGAACTTCATGGCTAACACTAGCACTTCTCTGTATCCAGAATGGGAGTTTACTATTTTTAGTAAATTGAGCTTTTTCACCCTTTTCAACTTTTTCACCTTCAATCACCTTTCTCGTTCCTTTGGATGTTCCTCATACACACTGCCTTTGAAGAATTTGCCCTCTGTGAGAATTTGCTATTTAAAGTAAGTGCTCGTGTAGAGACTTACTATTTTTGGAATGTGGCTTTCCCAACCTCGAAATTCGACGAAACCACCTCCACTGGGATAGGTTTTGTCTCACGATCTCCCGTACAAAATTTTAGCTCAATCTGATCTCCAGAACAACAAGAACTAAAATCTTATAAAATGAGGGCATGAAGTCGGGGTTTTTTCACCGTAAAAAATCTAGGTTGTGCATGTAAATGCTATCAATTGGGTCTTCAAGGCGCTTAGAAATGGTGAAGAACGCAAAAAACCTCACTTCAATCTGTGCACCGGTTTGCAACATACAGATTTTCTCTTCACAGGCTATGAAGTCAATCTGGCAAAAAATGAGCCTGGAGCTTTAAAAATTTGCAATCTTTTGTGAGAAATCTTCTGGTGCAACCATGGAGAAAAGGAGGGATGAATGCAATAGGAAAAATGGATGAGGAGGATTCTAGAAAAAATTCTTTAGAGTTCCTAGTAGAAATGGAGCAAAAGTTGGGGGAAGCAAAAAATGGCTAACTCCAGGTTTTACAAGCATGAGGAAGGGGAGGCGCATTTTTTTGTCCCCCTTGTCCCCTTGGAAAGGGACGAAGGCAACATAAAAGTGCGCCTCCACCCCTAAGTGACAAGTGTTATCCATGCACAAGTTGAGGGGTTTGCAAAAAGAGCTTAGTTTGAGCACCCAGGAGTAGTTTTTGGTAACATGAGGAACCTGGTAGGAGCAAGGTGGCGGGGGGGGCGCATTTTTCTGTCCCCCTTGTCCCCTTGGAAAGGGATGAAAGGGACACAAAAGTGCGCCTCCATCCCTTGGTGACAAGCGTCATGCATACATGCCTTGGAACGGGGGATAGAAAAATGGCAAAACATGCTTATAGGAGCCTCACCTTAGCCTCATGTTGCCACGTGGCGCTCAAAACTTTGGCTAAGGACGGAGCTTGTACTTTGAAGAGGAGCTTGAACTAACATCGCCAGAGCTCCCGGATGTCTTTTTAGGCACTTCCTTACATGATTTTAACTGGAAACAACATTTTAAGAAGGATGGGATGGGTCTCAAGGTCTGATTCAGCTTGCAACCTTCTCAAAATGGCCTTTTTCATCGGGACCGCCATTTGTGCCTGCAAAGAATGGGTTGTGGAAAGAAATGAATGGGTGTTGTGAAAAATCTAAGGTTACCACCATATAGGGCCATGAATTAGCTTTCCATTGATATTTTGTTTGACCTCCAGCTCATCCCAAAGCTCCCAGAATCATCTCCCGAAGCTCAGGTGCCTTTTCAAGGTGCAAGCTCCTTTGACCTCCAAAACCGGCTTTCGTTGAACTTGCTCATAAATCTCCAAATCTTCCTAAATCAATTGCACTGTGATCTAAGATCATGAATACATCTCCCTGATGAATTGAGGACTTGAAATTCGCTCCGGAGAATATGTACCAACCTTAAAAAGGCTAAAAAT
Organism: Taxus chinensis; assembly: GCA_019776745.2. Lineage (NCBI taxonomy): Eukaryota > Viridiplantae > Streptophyta > Pinopsida > Cupressales > Taxaceae > Taxus > Taxus chinensis. The sequence continues at coordinate 546,060,548 of CM034151.1, read as the reverse complement.
AGTCATTCCTAAGCCCACCGAAAGATCCGCCTCGAAAAACATTCTCCAAAGAATCCTGTGAACTTGTTTTCCTCTTTTCAACACATGGGCGAGGGTGGGACCACAGACATAAACATTACTTGGATGGGGATAGGCCTGACATAAGCGATGTATTGACCTGAAGGGGTGTCGGGGAAGGTTTACTATGAAAATTTTTGACACTAGAGTATAGTTGTCCTATTTTCAAGTTGAATTTTGCCCTTGCAAAAAAACAGGACAACAAGACTGGATACATATAATAAGACAGATGTAATGGCTCTCTTGAAGGAATAAAATTGGCTAAACAAAAGTGATGTCAAAAAAATCATGTGGATGGGGACTCAATTTAATTATTGAAGCATTCAAAAGGGGGCAGTGCAACAATTGGCAAATAAGCAAAATATTATTCATAAAATTAGGTTGGAAACAGAGAATTTTGATATCTCATACCAACATATCATGACCGGATATACAGTGGCACATCTCGTGGGCAATTGAGGACACAAAATTTGGGCAAGATGGTTTGCTCTCATCATTTTGCCTCCATTGCAATAAAGATACTTTCAGAAAGCTGCACCAAAGCATATGAGCTTGCTCTTCATTAAAAATTTGTAAAATTCGGGATTAAAAAGAGGACAGATATTTGTGTATAAAATTTGTATGTGTGGGTACTCAATAGTGCCTTTTCATGATTGCATCAAACAGAGGATAAATGAAGAAAGTGTGAGGGACAAATGATGAAATCCACAAGCCTTTATTTTTGCTAACTTGCTAGCAGTGGGAACATGCTTGGAGCTGAAGAATGGAGATTTCCTTATGGTCAGAAAAGTATATGCTTGAATTTGAATTTTGAAATTCACGTCATATTTTTTATTTTTCCGGTCTAGTTAGTTAACACCAACTGGGAATTGGCATCTCGTAAACCATTTTTCCAGGTTTAGCATTTATTAACACTAGGTACCATTGGCTAAAAATATTAAATTGTTTTTTTTCTTTTTTAAAGATTTAGAAGTCTGTCATGGGTTGATTCTAAATATGCCAGGCCTTTTTTGGTAGTTCCAAAGAACCTAAGATGTTTCTAAGGAGAACCAAACCCAAGATTGAACCGGATTGGATTTCTTTGGAGGAAGGGTAAATCTGAAGAATCTGGTAATATGGTATAAATCTTTCATCTTTTTACATGCAAGTAATTGGAAAGATAGATAAACATGGAAATCGCTGGAATGTTTGTTACTAGTTTGAGTCCGCTACTCATTGTAAACTATTTATTGATTAATAGTGTATTTTTAATATTTGAGGTGGAGATGGGAATCATGTGCTCCAAGTCTTCTATTAAATCAAGGAATCAAAAGCTAGTGTAATTTGATGTGTTCTTGGATAGTCTATAAGTTTTTGTTTGTGAGACAAGCCAACAAGATTAAACATCTTTGATCAATAAGATCTCTTAGATAGTATTCTTAATCGTGAATATCAGTCTCTCTGTATTTTTATCTCTTCTTTTCATAACTTTTTAAATCTTAGGAAGGATGATTTGATCCTAAAAAATACTGCCCACCATAATGATTCATGTTTCTTTCTACTAGTGGCATGAGTAAGTCTTGTGATAGTAGAGATTGTTGTTTAGATGTATTGATCTCATTATTCTCTGTAAGTTATTTTTGCATGCAAGATAAATTTTCTTTTTGTTTGTGATTGTTGACATTATTTTTGGAACTCGGTTTAGATAATGGGATCTCGTACGAAGGATTTCCATTGCCTCCAATCATACAGAAGCGTGTTCAGATGAAACAGTTCGATATATGAGTGAGCTAATTTATTCCAAGTTGAGAGTTATCCCTTTAATTTTACAATGTTGCACTGAATGCTTGATTCCAAGTGGTTATTGTCTTGATCATTCTTTACTTCCATTTTCCAAGTTATACTTAGGAGAATTCCCTTTTAAGATATGGTGTTAAAAATGATCCTTTTTGTTTGGTTTGTCACTTGAATCAGTTTGTCTAATGTGGAAAATTCATATATACTTTTTGAGATTATTTTGATATTTGAGTTTCTTGAGACATTAGAGCATTGCGTCCATAAAAAATTTCTATCATGTGTGCATATGAGATGTTGATTTCATAAGCATATTGAGATTCACTCTTAGTTATATTTTTTGAATTGAGAGAAAAGATTATGGCCCTGGTCAAAAATCACTTTAGGTGAACTTGCATGGGGAGTTAACCCTAGGAACTGAGTTGTTGTAATGAGGCACATGTTGACATTGTAATGTCCCTTTTTCCTACTTAAGAATTAGAATTTGGACTTCTTGTCGTTCCTTCTCCATGGCAAAGAAGTAGAGGAGTTGGAGAAGAACATTGAGCTTTCATTTGCTTTCGTTTTTCTAATTTTTATGTTTTCTTTTTGGTGTTATCCCTCTTGAAGCAGGTCGGCTAGGTTAAAAGCAAATAAAAGAGGCTCAATGAAGAAATATAACATCTTTATGGGTCAGTCTTATCTTTCTAAGCTTTGGCGCCAAAAGAAGATCATAAAAGGAGACTTGGGACCTCATTTGGAGCATCTGGATTTTGGCACATTTTCCATTTGGGCATTGTGAGCTTGTTGCTCCATGTTCTTCCACTTGAGGATGAAAACCCTCATGTGTTGCTTCCTAGAAGGACGAAAACCCATATAGTGGTTTTGTTGGAGGACGAAAAACCCTTCAACATTGATTGGTATTGAAGAATATTGGATAGTTGAGGAGAATACTTAATATTCAGATATTTATTGGCATTGGGCAGCTTTATCTACTCATTTAGAGATTTCAGGATCAATTTTGAGAGGGTTCCCATGGTTAGAAAATTATGATATTGGTCTCATTTGATTGCTGAAATTTTTATGATCATTTTGAGTATTCATATGTGTGGAGATTCCTTGTTTTCTAAGTGTTATTGAATTAAGTTTCAGCTGTTTTTGTGCCATAATAAATTCCAGAATTCTAAGTTTAATGATTTGATCATATTTTTTGGCTTCTAAAATCAAGGGCAATCCAAGGAATAACTTCTCATCATTTTTAAGTGTTTCTACAGTGGATCTCTCTCTCTCTCTCTCTTAGTCGCTAGAGTTTGAGAGTGTTGTTTGGTCCTTATTTAATTTCTGTCGTAAAAAATCAGACTTGCTTATTTTGGGTGTTTGAGCTGATTTCCAATATTTTCAGTGTTGTCCCCAAAAGGGATATTACAGGCATTGAATCTCCTCCATCCTTCCTCTTTGGGCGTTGAAATGAGGCCGTGTAGACCAGCTTAGACCTTTACTCACAATCACCTAGTTTATCATATATATTAACACCCTGACCATGATACTCAGTCAAATATCATTCAAATACATCCTCTCATTTAGATAACTGGCTTCCCCCTTTATTTGTGCAGCTTGCTTCAGAATTTTAATTGTCTGTAAGCAAGCAGCGATTTGGCCTTTCAAAGGAGTAATCTGCAAAATTGTAGGAGAACAGAACCTAGTACATGCTGGTGGGTGAAAAATCATGGCAGGCAACTGAATTTGGGGTGTCTTAAATGAGCAGAAACTTGGATGACCAACAAACCATATCTTAAGTCTCAATAGACTCCTATTTGGTATTTGTACATATTTCATACTTTTTATCTATCTCTTGACATAATGTTTATGTTTATGTTTATGTTTATTTAGGCATTTCATGAGCCTTACATAATGGCCTTATGGACATAGTTAAAGGAACTACTATTATGTCGGTGCCAAGTTTCCATGAAACTGCATAGATTTTCTAATCAAGGTCCCTCTGATCAAAAGAAGATGCTTATGATGGGGGGTCATGGCACAATAACGGTGCTTATCGTGGAGATAATGTGATGCTATGATTCAAGTGAAGATGACAGGTTTAAGATGAAATGAATGAAAGTGGCACAGACCAGGAACCATATGAGTTTTAGCTTAATGGAAGCCTGGAAGGTTTGATAACAGTCATAGGAATCATTCTTTCCCCTTGACAGATCAACAAAGGCTTCACCATATACCCATTGTGCCTTAGTATATTTCATTAATTACTAACTAATAATCAATACAATAACTGTTTCTCATCTTTGTGTCTGTACCTTGGACCAGGAACCATAATTCATAACAGAAACAAATGTGTTACAAGTGCACTTCTGGAATGGAGAAATTAACTTAATGTCGTTACCAAAATTGAAGCACTTTCAATGTTATGCCCCAGATTGATCATTGCCAAAGCTACCAAAAAAAGTAAAAGAGCTATTGTTTCTTTTTTATTGAACCCCATTTGCTTCATCTTCAATAGGGATGGAAGTGGCATGAAAAACATAAACAGTTTGTATCATAATACATGAAAGTTAAGACTCTTGTAGACCCCTAAGTTTGCCGTATGCAGATATGTGTGAGACTAAGAATCTCGTAACAAAATATAGAAATGTGGTGATGTGCCACTTGGGTGTCACTTCGTAAATCCAACTACAAGTTGAAGAAATATTATGGACTAGAAAATTGTTGCTATCCAGAATTCTACTTGCCTTAAGCCCGTGAAAATAATAGGGTCCAGGTTCATACTTCAATCATCAAAGGGCAAGCAATTCTTCTAAATAAAAGCAGATATACTGTAAATTCCAAGCAAAGAATTAGCTCCTAAGTGAGCCAATATGCTTCTCACTAAGTGCTCAGATTAACAAATTTTGAACTGTGCAAATATAAGTAAAGAAATGTCTCTCTCTGCAGCCTGTATAAAAATAACCTTATCAATAGGTCCTCAAAAATAACATCCTTCTAGTAAGGTTTTGGAAATAATTATACCAAATAACCGCCCACCATCTATAGCTTAAGCATCAAATATGCAAAAGTGCAGAAACTACAGATGAAATACAAGTGTGACATCACAATGATATTAAGCAAGTGAAGCAACTGCACCTGCACTGTGCACGTTCGGAACATCATGTCAAGTCCTAGAGTCCCTACTTTAGGCATGTAGTTCCGCATTATGTTGTATCTACCCTGCATAATCAAGTCCAGATCAGAATATTTTCTGTAAGTTGATATGCGAAGAGTGAATAGGATTCTTTGTACTCCACTGGATCAAAAGGGAAAATGACATTAACAGCAGCATTAATGGTCATATGAATAGAAGAGATCATACACATGAAACAATTACAGACAAACTTCACAAAATTGCAGACTATAGACAGTGTCACACAAGGAATAAATTCTGACATCCTTCAGATGTTAGAACATTTCATGCGTTAATACTTGTTTCGGGAGTCCTGAAATCATGGCATCTGTGGTATGCCCTTTGAGCACCCATTCTATGGGATTAGCCAAAGGCCGCTGCTAGGCATTACACAAATTACCCCATAGTCAATACTATGTTCATGTTATGTTCCCATTTACCACCTATTATGATCAAAAGGCTGTTTCCAACCAAACTTTTCTGTAAATTTTACTAACCGGTAGCTTGCAGTTAATACCAAATAATATTTTATGCATCTTAATATTTGTATAATAATTCAAGAATAATTAGTTAGACAGCTCTATTATATTAAAAATTGTCACACACAAATCCGCATTTCAATTAATGACTTTTCAAATGATTCGCCATTATTCCATAAATAAGCTCCAAATCATCCTCAGTCAAGTGTACATACCAGATAAAAGAATTGTAACAGTTTTGGTAAAAGCAGCTTTCGATCACTGAAGATCTCTGAAAAGTCACCAATGAGAGAATGTGGACAATGAAGAGGCAATGGACATAACCACAAATAAACACTTTGTCATTGTTCACAAAAGAATTATTGCATCCTCAAATAGCACAATCCATTTTTTTAACTTTTCCTCTAATGTGTGTGCTATAAACATTGCACACAAAAATTAGACGCCCTTTGGTTTAGAATGGATAATAGTATTCCTTTTGGCAATTAATATCAACTTTATTTCTTTTCTTATTTTAGTTAGGAGCAATATTTGTATATGTGTGTATGAAACACTCAAAATTTTCTTGTATTTCCTGTACCGAAAAATTCAGCTAGCATATTTTCTGATTGTGCTCTTGCCCTCACCTTTCAAGTCTTCCATAATCAGTATCTACAAGACAATTCAGGAGAAATGATAACAAAATCATTGATGGTGGAGAAAAACAAACAAATATAATGTGATGAATAGAAAGGAAGTTGGGAACAAGTACCTTGAATGCATTTATAAGTAATAGGCAAATGTGAACGGCTCGACATTTTCTGTGCAAAAGGAGGACAGGTCATGTAATAGGAGTGACAAAGAGGCAATGATTAAAAAAGGTTGATGGAAACCAAGCCAAACTAGAAGTTTGATAAAGGAAATAAACATGAAGAGAGCTAAAAGTGCAACAAAATTCTTTTTCCACTGGAGATCATATCAATCAATCTGCATATTGCATTTCCTCCTGAAGTTTTGACGTTTGTAAGTCAGATCCTTTTAATGGGGCAACATTGAAAGATGGACAACCTGAAAGATAAAAGGAATGAACTGTGACAGAAATGATTATTAGTATTATTATAGCAAGGCATAACACAAGGGAGGAAGCAGAAGAAAACTGGTTTTCTTCGTTTGAAGTATGTTGGTGCTCAAATTAGTCTCGCCCCGTTTGACATTGAAATTCCTCAGTTTGCGGCCTCTGTTATGTTTTCTATCTCCCCGAGTTGGTGCTTGAAGACTCTGTCCTCCATTTGGTTGCCATGATCAGTCCCTTCCTTGGTCGAAGATCACTTAAAGGTCCAGAATTTTTTTTTTGTTTCTCTGTCCATTTGAAGGACTCTGTAAATTGGGCGTAAAACTCGGGTTGTTCCTTTCCTTCCGTTTTCCGCAATCACATATTGTTGTCCCTGTCATTTTTGTCCCAAATACCTATGGAAACGTGATTGGATGTAGCTTGGAAGATCATGTTGAGCCTTATAACATTTCCAAATTCTCTATCCTTGAAGAAAAATTCATCTCCGGGCTCAAATGGTGGTTTTTCTACATTTTTAAGGTTTGACGGGTGAGTTTTCCCCGTCAAATTTACATCTCTAAATCAGTGGAAACGTGGCCCTTTTTGGTTGGATGCGGCTCGGCAGGGCACTCTAAAAACTCTATGGCTCGCTTCAACCCAAAACTTGTCCACATGGAGAGACGACGCGCATGTTTGGGGATCGGCCCCTTGAGTTTTATTTTGAAGAAGCGCCAAGAGGACACTTGGAGGCTTCCGCTCACTCTGCCTTTTTGCTTGGACTTTTCAACGGCCGAAGGAGACTGTCTCGAACCTTAGACACTTGGCGCCTTCCGTTGAACCTTCAACTTTTTAACAAACTCTGCCAGACTGAGACACGTGTTGAGCCCGCGGTTGTTTGGGGTCTCTACTTTTCGGGACCATCTCAAAATGTGCCATTGAGACACGTGGCAGGCGGGGAGATGGAGAAGTGGAGCTGCAGGGAAAATTTGGAAAATTTTCTTTTTTCCAAAAACGAGGTAAAATAGCATAATCAAGCCGCAGGTTCCTTTGGGACCCACATTGGGACATGTGTCAAGCCTGATTTCTACGGGTGGAGGGGCGGAGAAAAATGTCAAAATTTTACTTTTTCCAAAAGTTATAAAATGTCAAAAGGTGCTCCCAAGCCCGTTTCCAATCACATTTTGCCATGTGGAGGGCTCACATTAAAAGTTGAAAGGGGCAAGATCAACGGTAGCTGTGCATTTTCATTTGTTTTTGCCGCCATTGAAGCTCCAGGATGTTTGGAGACGCATTTTTTTGCATCATTCTTCATCAATTTTTTGGCAAATTTGTGTCGTTTTGGTCTGCAAAGTTCAATTGAATCAATTTGGGAGCTCCATTTGTAAATCTAAAGTACCTTTAAAGTGGATTTTTGTCCTGGGCTTGTGCAAAAACGCAAAATGCCAGATCCTGAAGTTGCAGAGTAAAATTTCAGAGGAAAAGGAGGGAAAGAGGATGAAATGATGAAAGTGCAGGTGAAAAAGGCATTGCCTCGAAAGCAAAAAGGGATGACCTGTCAAGTCCAGCTATGTAGAGGCTCTGAAAAATGATTAAAAAGGGGATTTCTCGCATGACAGAATCAGAATGATTAAAAGGACTCCCAAAAAGTTGTGGCATGGCATCCTAGTCATTAGTTGAGGGCCCAAGAAACGTGATCAATTCACAATTGGTCCACCTGGCAAATTTCGGATCTGAATTTGTTAAGTGTCGTCTAAAACAAATTGGTAACAAGCAAAGGTCCCTCAAATATTCTTCTCTTTTGGGGGGAAAATTGAGTGGGCAAAAATGTATAAATGCAATGAGAATACTCTTGCAAATGGTCGGAGTTTGAATTCTTGAGAAAAATTTGAGAAAGTCGTCTTCCCGAGAGACCAAAGCCAAGGTTACTTGTTATTTTCTTCTGTGTTAGATTTTCTGTCGTGTCAAGTTGGTTGCAGATGTATAGCCATTGACAAGCTCTGAGATTGCTCTGGAAGCTTTCCCCTGCTAATGAATCTAAGCAATTTTGGAATTAATTTGTGTCTAAGCTCTAGCAATTTTGTGTCTACTTTATTTTCAGAATGTCTGCAAATAGTTTCTTTCGTTCCTATTGCAATCTTACACTGAATTTTTTGTGAAATCACACAAGATATCGTCCCTGTGACAGTCTAATGGTATTTGCAATTTCATTTCAAGAAGAGCTTTCATCTTGGATGAGATAAACAAATTTAAAATCAATTCACTATCATTTGTTGATAAAGATTGTTTGTAAGTCTTCGGGTGTACCTTAGGCGTGATTAATTAGAAACTTTAGTGTTTAATTGAGTCTTCCAACCCGAGCCTTCGTGTTGGAGTCTCAAAGATTATGTGAAAACGTACTGATTTGAGCCTCCATTGAAGCACACCTTTTAGTTGAAGGAATGTCTTGACTGTTCTGAAACTTTCCGTTGTGAAGTTGTTCGTTATTGTGAAGTCCCTCCAAAGATCCGGTATAATCAACTTTATCCTGCTTCATCTCCCACAAAAATCATTTAAAAACCATTGATCCACCCTGAACTACCCTTGTTTGCCCTGTGTATCAACAAAGGAACAAAATCTACTTGCAAAAATATGCAGAACAATCAGGATTTCTTAATGTTTTTAGTAACCTTTGCCTTGTATTGAAAATATCTCCATAATTTGGAAGTGACAACTCGTGAGAGTCAGATTTGGTGTGTTGATAATATTTTCCAAAGGTCTTCTCTATAAAATTTGTGCAACAGAAGGATTTACCAGCATTCTTTAATAACAGAGGTTACAAAATAGGTTCTCTTACCTTGGTTGAGAGGCACAACCTAAAATAGTTAGGATAAGATCACATCCTTTTAAGGTGCTATCCATCTCTCCACAAATTTGAGTAACAAAGGGCCAATTAGATCTCATTCTCGGCAACAAAACGACACACACTATGATCTATCTGCCTCTAAGCTCCACATCTAATCTGTGTTGCTGCTCGGCTTGAAAGGAAGAACAAATTTGGATACCAACAAAGTAAACATTCAAAGAGAAGAAATATAATACTCTCTAGCTAGAACAAATGTGTTAATTCAAGAAGTTTAATGACTAGCTATGAATGGTGTCTATTAACTAAATCATCATTTATGTGATTATTATTAAATAGATGAATAAGAACCACATAACACACAAATATACAAAAGAAATGGAAACCAAAACACCTTTTGCTCATGTTAAAACATGTAAAATAGAATCATGAGAATTTAGATATACAAACACAATGTAAAGTAGGATCAATGCTAAGAATACTAGCATAAAAAGACGTGGTCGTTCGGAGTTATCAATATAAGCGGTTCCATATTTGCAATCTTTTATCATCATCTTGATGATGGTCACTCCTAATGCATCCACGGAAAAAATGCAAATCTTGCTAACCAAATTAATGAGGAGAAGAAAGTATCTCCATGAACACCATATACCTATGCAGTGAATAATTTATTTATTTCTCAATGGGGTACCACCTGCATCTTGTTTATTATTTTGCCCACGTTCTAAGTTGTCTAATGACTTGTCATAAAGGCTTAGCAAAAATCTAAAATAACGAAGTATCTATAAATATCAAAACATAACGCGTACATGTTGGTTACTCTATTGAGTAATAATTTTAAATGAATTGATGAAGCAGAACACTTTTTTGGGTACAACAGCTCCAATTGTCATTAATCTCAAACTTTTTTCTCTCTTCAAGTTCTTGGGTTGATTTTCACTCTCAATACCTTCTCTTACCAATCACTTTGTGTACCGTTGAACCCTGTGACAACCTTTCTGTCCTCCCAGCAAACACTAGGATTTTTGATTGTGTGGGACATTTAGTACTCAATTCATCCTTTGATGATCTATTTTCCATGAGTAGTCATTTCCTCTATTGCCTTTCATGTCAATTGAAATAATCACAAGAAAAGGGAACCCATAAAGCACACAAAGTGCCTCTAAGAGATTTTAGAACTGGAGAGGAGGATCCTAAGACATCAACTCCGGAACTTTAACCACAAATCCTTCTTCCAAATTGGCAAAGCTTTTGGTGCATGTAATGGCTTATACACCAACCTTGTCTCATAATTATTGTCAGTGTGGAATAATCCACAACTACCACTTTTTATTTCTTTAGTAATTGGAATTTCCATAGTGCAACACTACTTATATACTTTACACTGGTGGAAATTTTAACTGCATATAGCATTCTATGTCACAAGGTTCTCCAAATTTTATCAAAAAAGTTTGAATTTTGCCAAACTTTATTCTCATCGAGCATTAACTCGAACTTTATCCATTATTTGTGCATGGGAAGTTTTTGACATGATTTTGCATTATTTTACAAATGTGTGTATATATACATATACCGACTGAAAGTAGCGAACAAAAAGCTCTCTCCACTTTATCCCTCTGACATATTTATGCATTTTTTCAAAAAATTAAAAATGATAGAAAAAAATAATTGTTCAAACTTAAAGACGTTTTTCTCTTGAACTTTATCCCTTGGCGAACTAGAACCAAACTTTATCCTCGTCGAACATAAATGTGAACTCGAACCTTGTGACTTAGGTAGTATTCAATGCTTGCATTCTCCTTCGACGACATCCTATGGCCACTCTCATGCACATTGAACCCACAAAGCACACATGCACTTCTAAATGACATTAGTATCGGAGAGGAGGACGCTACCTAATCAACCCATCCATTTTCACTTCAAAGCAACTTTTAGGATGGAAGAACTCTTGGTCCATGTAATGCATGTACATTTGACCTAGAAAGCAAACATGTGCCTCTCAATGATGTTAGTATTAGAGAGTAGGACACTAAAAAGTCAACACAGGCATTTTCACTCCATAGCCTACTTTCATAGTGGAAGAACTTTTGGTGCATGTAATGCCTCATAATCCTACAATGTCTCACAATTATCATCAATGTGGGATAATCCAGATTCCAAACTCAATCTTTATTTTAATAAGTGAACGAAGTTTCTGCAATGCAACATTGCTTAGATATTTGATTTTTGTGTGGATTTTTAACTGTGTGCAGAATTTAAGACTCGAATCATCCTTTGATGGCCTATTTCCCATTAGTGGTTTCTTCTGGCCACCCTCTCGTGTCCATTGGTAATAATCACCGGGCAAGGGGACACAAAACACACAAGAACCTCTAAGTCATGTTAATACTGGAGTGGAGTAGGATGCTAACACATCAACCGATAAACAGATTTAGGGCGTTGTGTAACAAGAGGCATCCCATCACTACACCCCATAAACGACTTCTTTGATACTAATCAATGTTGACTCAAATAAGATTTAAACCAGCGAATTTGTTTAACAAAGAACAAGAGACTTCATGATAATTTTACTTGCTAACCAAAAAGCAGCCGATAAGGTGGATAAATTACAAATATGACAGCCTATGAATGCTTTAAACAGCTTCATCAAAAAGTAGAAAAACAGCAACAGAAAAAGTGCATATACAAAGGTCATAGGACAGGCAAAACATCACCTAGAAAATCAAAACCATGCCCTCCGCATTAGACAAGAGTTATCCATGAGAATTAGTTTTTAAAACAAAAAGTCTGGGTATGAACCTTCAAATCTGCTAAAGCCTGCTAAACATGCTATGAGCTATGAGCAACTGTTTCCTTCTATCACTCCAACAAATTGAATATATTATAGGATTTTAAGCCTGGAACCATGTGAAACTGGTAGGTAATATCTTACAACCATTGTTGTGCTACTTCCAAAAAGATAAGGTGCATGTTTCTAAATATATGTTATCTTTACAGTAAAAACCTCTTCAGAACTAAACAAAATCCAAAGTGTGATGAGGATGAAAATCTACCTTTGGCATGATTGGTATATCCTTCAACTCCCATTTTGGCTGGAACCCAATTCCTAGAAAGCCTATACCCATTTCCTCTGCCACAGCTTTTACCTGTGCCCAATATTACAATATTAACGAAAACAATATATCATATAGAAATGAAATAGAAATGAAACAATACAAAAAAAGAGATCAAGCAAGCAGCTTGAAATTTTAAATAATGATATTGAGACGTAGCAATGACAATTTGAATAAGGTACTAAGGAAATACTGAACCTTTTAGAAGCAAACCAGAGCTATCTTCTAAAAAATACATTTATGAAATCGCACTTTCAGAAGGTAAAACAATGTCCAACAGCAGCTCAAACGGGTAAGTGATCAAGTAATGCAAAATCAAAAGGTGAAGGACCATTGGAGATTGAAACATTACAAATATATTTAAAGACTATCACTACTGGCTCTCTCCTCAGTACCGAAGGACTGGAAGATCGCCAAACTTTTCCAACTGACCTTGGGCGACCCAAAATATTATAGGCAGTTCACAAGGGAAGATGACAATCTAATTTATGTATCCATATCGCATGCACTAAGGTATGAAAGAACCACATGAATCCTTTACTAACAGCTTAAGGTTAGTAATCTCATATTTTTCTATCACTTCATGGGCGTGAGTTCATGAAAATCAGTGCCCCCCAGACCATAGAATAGCACAGGTAATCTGTGATAATTATGATCATGACATGCAATCAACCATGATGTCTGGTGCAGCATGCTAATAATATACACCTATATCTGTTTGTCACAAGACCAAGACAATAATTTGAGGCCTCAGAACTCTTAAACCATTAATGTACTACAATGCAGAAAACCTCTAATTAAACAAAAGCCCCTGTATCTAATCACATATAAACAAACCACGAGGTTTGTACCACATACCAACAACAAAGAACTCAGGATTTGTCAAGCGTCACATAACAAAAGTAAGCAACAACGCGTCATGTTCTCTAGGATTGCAGAATAGCACACTACTTATGTGGTTGGAAATTTTCAGAATACAGACTACATTTATGGAGCCTTTCCTTTGGAATACTTTGGAGGTAATGATGTTGGAGAATTTGTGAATAAATAGCCAGCACAAAAGATGGACTTGGAACATAGTCACACCACTCAGACTGGACAGCTAAAGAATCTGAAGAGTAAGAACTGACACAATACTTGGCAAAACGAAGTCTCCAACAGTTGACTACTTCAGTAGTACTTAGTGTTTAGTTCTATTTAACAACCTAGGATCTTTTTTCTCTAGTATTTAGCTACTGTAACTGATCTACTTTTCAGGTCTCATCAACCTACTTTAGGTCATCCATGGACATTAACATAATTACTTTCTTTCTACTCATTTTCTGAGAGAGTGAGTCAGACTCGAGAACACTTGGCCACTAGGGAAGAGCATTATATATAATACATGAAATAAGTATCCAGTTAAGAGGAATTTGCTATCCTCAGTTATAGATGCGGGCTCTTTACCCGCATGTCTCCTGCCTAAGTCAGCATTAGAGAGAGAATGCTATTCCAACAGATTTCTTTGTCAGTTTTTCTGATGTCTTCCTCCCACTACTCATATGTTTATCTTCTACCACGCATTGCAGCAGCTTGGTTCTGTTTCTTCTGTCAGAAATTTTTACACCAAAAGAGCAAGACGAAGAAGAGGGAGATTAAATTAATGTCCACAAATGACTAAAGTAGGTCATTTTAACTCAAAAATACAAGTTACAGTATCATGTGGGAGTGATAAAGAACTCCAATGCTAAAAATTAGCTAACAATAAAACCCATGGGGTGAACCCAGAATACGAGAAACCCTAAACATGTCAGAAAATAAATGCCATAAATAAGTAAAAAGAATAGATGGTCATGTGAAAAGAAGAGTTGTGAAGGGAGCCAATGGAGACCAGAGTTGGAGAGCAAGGCTAGAGATCAAAGTTGGATCTAGTGAGTATCAATGTCAAAACTTCCGAAGTATCAAGACCAACAACATCTTCATCAATAACCGTGAAAGGCACTCGACAGAATCAAATAATGTTCATGGAAGAGTGGCCTAGGGTAAGAGGGCATGGTTGAAAAATCCTTTAGTGAACCACAGTACTCCCCATAGAACCTCTCCTAACATTCATCGCCGATACTTCTTGTTTGGCTATTGCAGGTATCAGCTTACTATAGTTATTTTTTAGCCCAAGCATGGAGAATATTAGCAGCTAAACTTTTTATGCTATATAAAAGAAAGTTCTGGTCGCAGAATCTCCAAAGGTACAGAGAGAAGGACTAATTTGCAGCCACCTATGCAGCCTAATGATGAGCAAATAAAAGGTCTGAATTTTACAACTTATTTGTGTCCTTTAGATCTCAGTATGGGCATTGATTATCTATTCCCTAAGCCACTTGTTGGAATTTCAGCCATTTGTAGGTGTAGAAGGTTGAAGGCTAGTGAAGATCTGCTCTTAGAGGGGTAATCCAGGTTATGTCTATTTAACACTAGAATTTGTGTCTAGCTATACACATTTGCCAGCACATGGACATTTTTATGCCTTGTGTGCCTTGATGCCTCATTTCAACATACTTCTTCCTCTCTTCTCATTTTTGTTCCATTTCCACCTCATGTAAGTGGAGTTCGTTATGAGGAATTAAGTAGGTTACTATCTTAGCATGCTTCAGAGTAACCTATTCTCTTTAGATGATCGTCAATTAAGGTAAAGAGTTGTTTCAGGCACTCCCAGAAATGCTTTATTCAGCCTACATGCCTTACCTGGCAAATATTGTCACTTACTGTAATGACCCTTTCAAGGGTTTCAACCAAACACACAAAATGCAGATCTGATTTTTAAATTGCAACAGACTGTAAATATAAAATCAGCGACTTTATCTATCACCAAAAATCGCCACAAAAACACCATAAATCAATTCGCCACAATTATGTATATATTTTATGGAATATTACGAGCCAAAAACACAAATAAATGTTGAAGATCTCACTGCTGGAAATTAAATATGAACTAAACATTGCAGCCACAAGAAAATTATGAAATATGGGTATAGAAACCCTCAAAATTCACCAAACTTCAGATTCTGGCTTTATAAAATATTACAAATCAGATTATCAAACCAGATTTCTCAAATACTTCACCAAAAGCTCCAAACCCCACCCAAGGTAGGTCGCTCCACTGTTAATAAATCAAATGCTAACTGGAAATTACAAATATCTCTTCAAATCAGCCCCTAGAATCTATCCCAAGCCAAAGAGAAGGGTTTTCGTCCTTCCCTTGACCTCTAGAAGGGTTTTCGTCCTTCTAGGCAAGTCGCATAAGGAGGTTTTCATCCCCAAATGCAAGAACAAGCAACTCCAAGCTTATTTTTCTCTAATAAGATAAAATGCGCCAACTCTAGATAGCAAATGGTGCCTCTAATCTTCTTTTATATCTTCGTTTGGGCACCAAAGTACAAAAAGGAAAAGGCCGACATGTATACGCAAGGAAAACACTAAAAAAAATATATAATATTAGATAAAAACACAACATAAAGGTGTTCAAGGTTCTCTTCCTTCATTTTTGCTTCTTTGCCACGGAGAAGGAATGGCAAGAAGACCAAATATCAGCTCTTAGGTGGGAAAAAGGGACATTACACTTACCTACCAAAGACTGTCACCTACCTAACACAATCCAAAATGTATTTTAAGAGGCCTTCTTAATTAGATTTCTAGGAACTTAAGCCAAATGATAAATTCCAAGATATTCCAACATCATCATGTACCCCAAATGAAACCACATGGGATACCAGATCTATTGTATTCTTTTCTAAGGCGATTGAAGAAACCAAGAAGGGACAGAATCAAACCTCCCTAATGATTACATTATATAGCTATGGCTATTATGTATAATGGATGTATGAATTTAAGTAAATCAAGTAAATGCCGATTGTAACTAGCTTCATGTAACTCAAGGAATATAAGTACTTTTAGATTAGCTGAGTAAACAGTAGTTCTAACCTCTGCCCTCTTCCATTTTAGGAATTTATTATTTAATTTTTGAAAAATCTATTTTATTTTTTATGATTTTTCATTTTAAAAAACAAATATTTTTGGGACGAATATTCTTATTTTAGAAATAACATAGTTCATTGGGAGAATTTTTACTGTGCAAATCAATTTCAAGCAAAAAAAATCAAAATCAAGCAAATTTTGAAAAACAAAACAAATTGTGCAAAACTAAAACAAATTGCAACATTCGGTATCAATGGTGCCTTTGGTTCGCACTTGTAATGTCGCCGAGATCAAACTACTGCATCTATAGCCTAATATAGCTGCAACAACAGTATTAGTGGAATCGCCCCATAAATCATCAAGGAGAAATAAGGAAAAATTTCATTTTCCCATTCCCTTTGTTACCCATTCGTAACTATCGCTAGACTCAAATCCCGAAAGCAAGAATACTCCAAGTATATATGGTTGTTACGCCCACGTACAACAATGTTACGCAATGACGCATCCACCCTGAAACCCATGTATTCGGGTCATCTTGGACGTTCTATGGACATCGAGACGTGGGGGAAACATCCCCTTGTTGTTTCTTGCATGTCACGGATGAAGGGAAACGCACTGGGGACATTTGGGAAAGATAAGAAACATCCTAGGGACAAGACATTTGGAACATGCGGGGGATGTCAGGGACACTAGATGTCCCCGGGATACTCGCGGGACGTCCAGACGTCCTTGACGTCACAACAATTTTTTTAAAAGTTTTTCTTTAAAAAAACACTTGACTTTTTTAAAATTTGTAAAGTAATAATAATATAAAATAAACAAAATAACCTAACCCTACCCCTATAAGTGATATTCTAAGTTATAAAATGACTTTATGACCTCATTCCATATCACATTCAATATTCACACTTGAGCAAAGTGAGCAAAGAGAAGAAGAAAGAGCAAGAGGAAGAAGAAGCGCAAGAGCAAGAGCAAGCAAGAGGTATTTATAATTTTATTTGCTTACAATGCTTGATAATAGTCTCTAGTTTTCAAATTTTAGATTCTATTTACATTTTTTATGGGTTGTTTTTAAGTTTTTGTATCTACATTCACAATATGATCATGTTTATAGTTTGTAGGATTTTGCAAAATGCATACTGCATAGGCTTTGGTTGTTATTGGTTAGGTTTTTTATTTAATTGAATAGGTTTGGCTAGGTTTAACTTTTCCATGATAGTATGATACACATTCCTAGAAACAATTACATTAAGAATACAAAAACTTTAATGCAAATGAATGTAGATTAAAAAAATGAAAAACTTGATACTCTTACAGCTATGTCCGATGTTTTTGTTTTTACGTTTTTGTGTTTTAATATTTTTGCATATAGTTATGGGCCTAATAGCCTATGGCTTATTTTTAAATCATTAACAATGTAATTGCAATTTGCATGTAGCTATAACTTATGGCTGTTTTTTTTTTTTTTTTTTCTTAATCATTGCATATACTATTTAGTTATTGTTGTTTTTATTCATTGCATAATACATATTGTTATGGTTGTTTTGTTTGCTTATAAATTAAAATTATAATCATTGCCTATACTTATAGTTATCATTTTTTTTAATTCGCTACATATAGTTATTGTTTTTTTAATTCATTGTAGCCCCAACAATCATCATCATGAGTTCTTCTAAGTATGGTTATGAATAAGAGGAGAGGGTTGAACTTGAGATAGGTGGAAGTGTTGGTGATGACATAATTGAGGGAGGTGGTGAAGCGAGACAAAATGTAGTGCAAATGTTAACTAATAATTCAGCTGGTAGTGCTACCAATTGCCCCTCTCAAATGTTGTCCAGATTTGCCATTGGACCATTTGATGAGAAGAAGCCATTGCGACAATTTGTTGAGATACTTGAAAACCCCAAGCCTGGAGGGGCGAGTAAACTATGGAAGTGCAACATATGTGCACTGACTTGGCGTGGCAGCATCATCAGGACCAATGCACACTTATTGCACCTTGCAAGAACGGGGGGTTGGTCTTTGTAAGGCTCTTTCACTAGATCAAAGAGCAGAGATGGTGAGACTTTTTAATAGAAATACCACAAACAACATTCCAGAAGTTTGTGGTATTGGCAATGAGGCTAACACTCATTTGAGATCTTTTAGGACTGGCAAAAATACTTTGGCTAATTCTAGTTTTGGAATGACATAAGTGGAAAGCATAGGGAAGAAAAAGGTCATAGGGGCAGCCACCAATCCAATTGTAGACATCTTTGATTCAAAGGCAAGGGAAGAGGCGGATGATGCAATCGGAAAAATTTCTATGTTGTTGGGATTCCATTTCATGTCACTCGCTCTCCTTATTACAAGGAGGAGATGGCCAACGTAGCAAAAGAAGGTACAAGTTATGTGCCTCCTGGAGACACCAAACTGAGGATAACAATCTTGGATAGAAACTATTCCAAGGTTAATCTGTTGGAGGAGATGAAGGTCGCATGGATGCAGCATTATCATGGATGGGTGGCCGGATATTAGACATCGTCCAATCATCAATATCATTGTCTCTTGCAAAGATGGACCGTATTTCTTGAGAGCAATTGATTGTTTTGGGAAGCGAAAAGATGTTGAGTTCCAATTTCCCATTTTGAAGGATGTCATTAAGGAGGCTAGACATTCAAATGTTGTACAGGTCATCACAAATGCAACTTGTGTGCAAAGCAGAAGGCAAACTAGTGGAGCATGCCTACAATCATATTTATAGGACCCCGTGTTGTGTGCATGCCATGAACAATGCAATGAAAGACATAAGGAAGATTCGGTGAGTCACCAAGATAGTGAACAAGGCTAGGGACGTGCAGAAGTTCATATGCAATCACGACACATCATTGGCACTCTTTCAAAGCTTTTCGTAGAAGGAATTCCTCAAATCAGATGACACCCACTTTGCATCCTACTTTATTTTGTTAGATAAGATGCTTGAGTTGCAGGAGCCTCTCCAAGTTATGATTATGACACAAGATTGGACCAGGTGGCATGAGTCCAAGACAAAGCAAGGGAAAAGAGCAAAGGAAGTGGTGGTGAGGGAAACATTTTAGGTTGATGTGAAATACATCACATCAATTATAACTCCAATGTTTAGCATCATTAAATATGCGGATTCTAACAGCCCCAATCTTGGTGAGATCTATGAGTGCATTGACAACATGCTTGGGAAAAGGAAGGCAACTATTAGGGTGAGGAACCCCACTCTGGAGTTCTACCATGAACATATTCAGCCCATCATTCAACATAGATGGGAGAAGTTGAACAAACCATTTCATATGGCTGAATATGCATTGAATCCCAAATGGTATGTAGAGAGCCCAGGTAGAGTTTATCCCTTTGGATGACGATGAGGTGAAGAAGGGCCTTATGAAGGCCTTTTCAAAAATGTATAGTCCACAGGAGGCTTCACAAATCAAGTTGGAGTGGCTCAACTTTACTAAACTTGATAGGTACAAAACTTCAGCAAAGATGGACAGGGCAACATTGGCACATGACAAGCCAATCAGTTGGTGACGATTGTATTGGCTTCCAGGATTGCTGCGAACACTTACAATTTGCCTCCTTTCCCAGGTTTCTATCTCCTCTACTTCTAAGAGGAATTGGTCTACATATGGTTGGATCCACTCCATTAAGACGAATAGGCTTACCTTTGCGAGAGCGGAGAAGCTTGTAGCTATACACAATGTTTTGCGTCTTATGGATCGCAAGACAACTGAATACAAGTAGACCCTAGCATTATGGTGGGATGTAGATCCCAAGGAGCCGAGGCAAGTAGAAGAGGACAATACTATGCAATGGGGATTGATTGGGCTCTCCTTTGAGGACGAGGATGATAGTTCCAGCGAAGAGTGCATGGATGTTGCATCAGATGTTAATTCTAATTTTTAGGCTGAAATTTGTCCTCTTATTATTGTAATATTGACTATTGTTGGTGTATTTGAATTTGAGATTAATGATATGAATATCAACTATCATCACTTGACCAATCACAATGGTTTAATAATTTATTTCAGCTTATTTAGTTTTAAGTCTCAAATTGAAATAGTTTTATTAAATTATGTATAATTATAACTATATTATATTTAATAATTTAAATGTATTTGATATTTATGATTTCGGCTTATTTAAATCTCAAATGGTTTTATGTCATCTTATTTAAGTCTCAAATGGTTTTATTTCAACTTATTTATATAGTTTAGTCACTATATTTTTATATTTTAAATATTTATTTATTTTTTAAATCAGCCGTCCCCAAAATTTAGAAAAATATTGTCGTCCCTTATCCCAGAGTCTTAGGTAACATTGTATTTTATTACATCTAATTTTCTTTTAAATTATAACATGATTAACTTTTAAAATATTTAAGAATTTTCTAGATTTAATATTGCTATAAATACTAAATTTAAGATATGTGATAATAGACAACAATTTTTTTACTTTTACAATATTATAAAAAAATTAGATTATATTTTAAAGTTTTTAATATTATTAAATATTTAATAATGTTATAATTTAGACACTATTAAATCTTTATAATATTATAAAATATAAAAAAATTAAATATTCTTGAAATAAAATATTTTATGATGTATTTCTTGAATATTTTAACTTTAAAGTTTGCCTTTTCATATAAAATATGTATTTATTTTTATTGCTATTTTTTTGTTTTCAGATGTATACATTAAAAAATTATATTTATCTTATTTTTTATATGTTTAAATTTAAGTATTTTTATTTTTTAGTGTATTTAGATTGTTGTTTTTTAGTAAGTTTTAATTTTTTTGGGAAGCTATTAAATGTTTATATATTTTAGTTTTATTCTCATTAAAAATTGAAATTCATACTAATAACAAATAAAGTTGTTCAATCTAAAAATTGTAAACGGCAATGAATTCCATGGCTCAGCATCAAAAATCAAATGTTATCAGGCATGATGGAAGCATTGGTCAAGGTCAGAAGGTGCAAAGAATGAAATAAAATGTAACTTATGTGATAAACTATTTTATGGGAGCTTAACCGGGGTAGTGGACCACCTACTTGGCAAATCGAGTGGTCATGGTTGGGGTGTTAGTGCATGTGCTAACATTACACCAAATATCATAGTGAGATTGGGGAGAGAGGAGAAATAATCACTCGTTGGAAAACATGTGGCAGATACCCAAAATAAAGAATCCAAGAGGAATATTCCAAGAATACATCAAAGGGTTTTTCTTCAAGCATGTCATCATCATGCATGTAATCAAATACTAGTGGAAGTGGAACAAATCCTAACATTTGGAACATAGTACAAAAGCAAGATGTGGATGATGCATTGGCCAATATGTGGACTTATTCAAGAATCAAAGCATTCAATTCAATGATGGTCGAGGAGTCCATAGCATTTCAAATGTAGCAACTGAAGGATACACACCACCTGACTTCCCTAAGAGATCTTTCTTCCCCGACTAAGATTTGGAAAGGTCAAAAGCAGAGAGTGAATGATTTCAACATGGGCAATTTTCAAGGCCTCTTGGAGATGTAACAGCTATTTGAGTGATGGCCGGTCTAACATGTGTCAAAGGTCATTAATTAATATTTTGGTACTATTGACCTCTAGAAAAATCTTTCTTGACAAAGATTGACACCTTGAACCACAAGAAGACTTTAGGGTATATTTTTAGCACTTAGATGATGCGATTCTTGGAGTGGATGAAGAAAATGTAGTTCAAATTATGACTAATACTGCCACAAAGTGTTAAGGAGCTGGAAAATTATTATGGATAGGTATCAACATATTTATTGGAGCCCTTGTGCAACACATTGCCTTAATTTGTTGCTTCGGGACTTGACCTAATTCCAATGGGTGGATGAAGCGATTCAAAGAGGGATAACAGTTGCAAACTTCATAAGGAACCACCGCCTCACATTGAACATTTATGAAATGACATGCATATAAGGAGTTGAGGCCTTGTGAAACAAGATTTGCCTAAAACTTTTTAGAGGCTTTGAAAAGAGTGGTGAAGAATGGAGGCAAGTGATAAGATTAGTAATTTGTTCCAAGTGAGGCAAAATTTGCGCTTTCAACAATGGTCTACTAGAGAAGAAAACATGAGAGACAAATCATGTCTTGCACAACTTGATGATCAAACAAGCCTCATCTTGGCATGATTTATGAGGCTACGGACCATTGCAATGAATCCATTCAAGAGGCATTCAATGATGTGGAAAATGAATACAAAGAAACATGGCATGTGATTGATGTAAGATGGAAAATGACACACACACCCTTGCATGTAGCAACTTGTTATATCCTTAGGCTCTTTCATATAGACAGCGACAACAATAGCGAAGTCATGAGTGGACATTTTGAAGCTATTGATAAGTTTGTTCCACATGCTAAGGTTGCATGTATAATCAAGGACTAAACAACGAAATTTAGGGTGCAATAAGGGGTATTTCCAAAACTCAAGTCACCAGGATTTCCAAAACCAAGAGCCATAATTTCACTCTTAAAGGATATACGTGGTGGAACTTATGGATCAAGTGTTAATGAAACTTGTTGCTCTTTAAATATTGAGTCCGACAAGCAAGTGCCACTAAGCATTTTGTGATAGGAACTGGAATTGTTTTAACCACATCCAATCTAAGGAAACAAACAGGTTATTGTCAGAAAAGTTCAGAGATGTGTTTATATTCGCAGAAATTTGTGAATGTGCATGAGAAAAATGGAATAAGCATCTTCTTCACAACCGCAACCCATTGCAAATTTAGGAGAGTTTGTTAATATGCACAGCAATTTGCATATGTGAATGAGCAAAATGGAAAGAGCATCTTCTTCACAATCATAACCCATTACAAACAGTTTTGGAGGACGCAGATGATCCTGACTTCCTTTGTGATGAATCTAGTGATGATGATGATTTTCATGAGCCAAGTTTTTCCGTTGCTAGTCATAAGTACTTTATGTTGTTAATTGATCACTACAACAATATGACATGGATGTACTTTCTGTAAAAAAAATTGAAGCCTTCAAATGTTTTCAGATTTTACAGACCATGATTTTTTTAGAAAGTGCAATCTTGCATTTGTGACAGTGAATACTGACATATGTTTAGTGAATTACCATGCTTTCACAGGATTTTGAATGCCTATTTGAAGCAAAATGGATATCATTGTTTGATCTTGAAGGCTTAATTTTTTCAACAAAAGGAAGTATCTGACAGGATGAATAGAACTGTAATGAACATGAATGTTATGTCCTTCTTTCAAGGGGAACTCAATCCTTGCGATTTCTAGGCAAAAGCAGCTCAAATAGCAGTTTCTCCACAACAGATCACTCATGAATCAACCTTTATCAGGCTCCTTAAGAATTCCGGTGCGGTCAGCTTCCTCTAGTGCGACAGGCTTCAAAAGTCTTAAGAAATATGCTACTTGGATATCAAACTAGATGGAACAATTGAACCAGTTGTACCACAAGAGTCAAGGATTGTTGGTGCTCCTTTTTTTGTTGCTATTCTAAAAGCTTCAAAGTGCATATAGGTTATCTGATGAAAAGAATATAAGTGATCTCATTGGATGAGACATTTTCTAAAGTGACTTTGAAACCACTTAAGGTCACATATTCAACAAAGAATGGATACTAAGTCTATGTTAATCTCCTATAATCCTGACTTGGAAGCACCACCTAAACAGGATTTGGAACTGCAATCAGTAATTCTGAGCAAGTGCTTTCATGGAGCAGTTGTCCGAAAATGAAGGAGCTTCAAAACGTAGGACAGATTGATAGAGAATGGGTTTCTCAAGAGACACTTCAAGTAGGTTTTTAAATTCAGTTTCGGAAACCCACAGCTCATTTGATGTTACATTGTACCTTCTGAAGTTGGAAAATCTAGGATTGCATCAAGTCTACAAAAAAGCAAATCTTGGAAAATAGTCCAAGTAACTTGCTGGATCAAATTGAGGTCTTAGGAGGTTGGACCTTGGGACGGTCAAACGAAGGGGTTAAACAAGATTTTGCCCCCTCAGAAGAAGTCAATATGGAACTTGTGGAAGGAGAGAACCATAACTCCTTCAAAAACAAGCGGTCTCCCTTAGGGAAGTTTCATTGTCAACCTGGAGATAAAAAATGTGAGTTTGACTCACGTTTTAATCAATCATCTTAAAACTTGTCTTAATCCTCCAATCAATTGTAATACCAATATGTTATAGTGGGTCTTACCCTAACAAGTAGGAAGTTAGTTGGCTACTAACTTTCAAATACTAATGAATATAGGTTATTGCCACAACATATATTCTCACACTACGAGGAAGTTAGTTTATAATGAGACCTCATTCACACTAACAAATAAAACAAGATGCACTACTATTTGAATTTTCCTAACACTCCCCCCCTTAGTGCGAACTTTGTGGGAAAAATTAATATAGAAAATTCTCCATTAAATGGTGATCATCTGAAAAAAAATGTACATTGTTTGGCCATATAGGATCCTCTGTAATCTGATTCAACCAACTGCACATGTGCCATATTTGTCAATTTTCCATCAATGAAGATCTTGTGCTCAGTTTTTTGCAATTTATGAAGCAATGCTCACTGAGTCTTTTACAATAAAAACATGTACCTTTCAGCATTTTGAATGTTTAAGATGCTGGTAACTATAGTTTGGGTTGACATTGTAGCCATTAATTTCTCTGTTTATGGTTCCATAGCTGTGTTCTGATTTACGCTTCTTCAAGTAATGTAGAAATAATGTTTTCCAGAGAGGATTTAACTTAAAGTGAATCACCACGTTTGACATTCTATTGAAAGGCTTTGAATTGCTTTCGGATATCTTTAATAGCTTCATTTATCACTGCTAGTTGCGTTATTAGTGATCAAACTTGTTGACATAGGCAACTATATCTTCTCCTTCTTCATTTTCAACCCGAACAAGTTTTGCTTCATAGTTATCTTTGCATTGTCAATTTGCGAACCGAAGAGCATGTTCAATGTATTCCAAATATCTTCAGAAGATTTCTTTAGATCGATATGATGTAAATATGCCTTTGAAAGCCCTAAGCCAATGGTGGCTAATTTCTTTTTATCTTTGATCCTCCATTTGTTGAGCTCGTCACCACTTGTCGGTCAGGTAGCGGCGCCGTCAACAACATCCCAAAGATCTCTTTCATTAAATCAATTGAGTCTGAAGTTGTTGTCCCCAATGGAACATATGATGTCCCAAGTCTTTTTGGGAAAATCCAAACCCCAGAAGCAATATGGATAAATTACTTATCAAAATCAAACACTGCAGATAATTTTATATGCGAAGTGCGACTAGGGTGTGAAATACCACCACAAATCAGCCCCTAAATCTATATCATTCCACCAAATCTGATACTACTAATTTATAAAGCCCAAATATGTATAAAATTACAGATTTCTGATATAAACAATGCTGCAATAAATTATTTAAAAACCATGTCTAAACATAACTTCAAAAATTCATATCTTTTGCTAGAGAAGTCCAAATGAACTGAAACTTTGGATCTTGGGCCACAAAAATATGAAGAATAATATTCCAAAATCAGTTTTCGAGCAGCAAACAAGAAACCCTAATTTTGCCCTAAAAATTAGGTCGCCCAACACATTTAGGGCATCAAATCAACTTCAAAAATTATGAAGTTAATTTCTCCTTATTCCTCCTAATTTCTAAAGTCAAATCCAATGTTAAATTGATCCTAAACTGCAGGTCTGAAATAAATATTAATTAATAACAAAATGGCTTGCAAACAACTAAAATCTTCTAAAATTTATAACTCATTCAATACTCCATATTTTGCTATGAAACCAAGGGCATCAAATCAACTTAAAAAATTATGAAGTTAATTTCTCCTTATTCCTCCTAATTTCTAAAGTCAAATCCAATGTTAAATTGATTCCAAACTATAGGTCTGAAATAAATATTAATTAATAACAACATGGCTTGCAGACAACTAAAATCTTCTAAAATTTATAACTCATTCAATACTCCATATTTTGCTATGAAACCAAGTGCAGCATAAACTAGAATTGTCAAGCTTTCTAATGCACTGTGGATCAGAATTTTCTGAGCATTAAAACCCCACCAAAACAGACCCAAAAATCTCAAAACAAGTCGTTAGGGTTAGAGAAAAATATATAAAATATTTCCAACACTTTACTAGCTTCCAATCACACCAAAATAACTGCCCCTTGCTCTGTTATAAATACTAACACACGGCAGAATTCAGATCTAGCTCATATATTATCAAAACATGCTAAAATAGTTTCCAATCTAAGTCGCTATAGCTAGAATAAATGCAGCAGTAACAGCAGTACCAAAAGTACTTCAAACCCTTCCAAGAACACTTCAAAAATGAGCAATAAACATGCAGATTTCTCCCACAAATAAATACGCCACACTCTATATCAAGTCGCCAAAGTAAGAGCAATGATCACATTATAATTGCACAAGGGATAGATCTCTAAACCAGCTTTAATAGATTTTGCAAAATGAGTGTCTTCATCAATGAGAGCATCAACAACATAGGGCATACATCCCTTTTCTCCAAGCATGGAGTAAAATCAAATGATCAATCAACATAACCCACTAAAGGTCACACAACCTCCTTTTATAGAATTAAGGGGTGCAACATTAAATGACCGACCTATCCCTTTTGGAGGGAAAACATAAATTTTCATTATAATAAAAATTTTAATAAACTAAGGCTATGTGCACTTTATTATTTTTAATTAAATAATAAAAGCAACTATCCTATGTGCACATTTAAACTAACTTAGAGAGCCCTCCTTGTAGCGCAAGGCATGCCAAGGGGTTACAAAATAGACAACAAACATCTTAGGACCATCTTCAAGCTCAATCCTCAAACCCATGAGAAGAGAGAATGGGTTGAGGATCTTCAAGTCTTCAATTTCAACAACGTCCCAAGAAGGGGACATTACAGGGGATTTCCTCAACGCTCGCGGGACTAAGTCCCTTCGCTTCAAGATGGGGCGGCTCCCATTAATTGAAAGCTGGAAAAACTATACATTAAACTATCTCTCAAGATAGTCATAGACCGGGGAATGTGCAGAAATGCCCTCGATATCTAAGAGAGAGAGAGGGAAAATATAGGTGAGCGAGTGGAGAAAAACGAGGGGAATTATATTAGCGAGTTGAACCCGGATTTCACTAATTACAACTCAGAAAGCTTTTTAATTCAATTAAAAGACACGGGAAAACATACTCAGCTTATGTAAAGAACATGAAACAAAAATATAGATTGACACAAAGTTCAAATGTTGATTTTCATTCCATTATCAACAAGTACAAAGCCCTTTTGTCCTTACAAAATTCACATACATCCGACTAAGTGAAAGAGGGAGAATGGAGGAAAATTACTAGATGGATATGTAAGAATTACAGTATGCTATAGAAGGAGCAAAAACTGATCCTTTACAATAGAGAAGAGACTCCAATATATAGCCTAAGACAGATAAACTTTTGTATTCCTACATGATTGTTCATATCCCTTTCCAGAATAAGACACTTTTCCTTATTTTAAGAAAAGTGTTTTTATAAAAGTGGATAGGAAGTTACTTAAGTTACTTTTTGGAAAAAGTGCTTTCCCCAATGAAGAATTAGAAACCACTTAAGTTGCTTTTTGAAAAAGTTGATTTCTACATGAGAGAATGAGAGAGGAAAAAAGGAAGAAAACATCATTCAATAGATGGAGTACGAGAAGATAAAGATCCTTTGATGCGCTGCATTGGAGAGATCCTTTGACTTTCCATCGCTGAATTGAATCTAAATATTACTTCTAGAACTTCTCTCCCACGAGAAATGATGGTGTTGGTGATAATATCGAGCCAATGATTGGTTGTCCCTTGTATTATTTTGCAATGTTTGAGCCATTTTGGGATCTTTTGAGCT
Source organism: Taxus chinensis (assembly GCA_019776745.2). Taxonomy (NCBI): domain Eukaryota; kingdom Viridiplantae; phylum Streptophyta; class Pinopsida; order Cupressales; family Taxaceae; genus Taxus; species Taxus chinensis. The sequence continues at coordinate 546,032,222 of CM034151.1, read as the reverse complement.
GCGCCGGAAATGGCTCCTTGTACCTCAGCTAGACTATTTGTGAGTTCATGCTACGCCTTTAACCCTAATTCATTTATCAGGATATGGATAGCCAACCTATGGCTAACAAATTCTCTTATCATGTCATATCATAATTATTTATGCTTTCATATGCTTAGTGGGTCGGCCTTCAGGGTTTTGGATAGTATAGTAGGGTATATATAGGAGTTAGAGAGTAGAGTATATATAGGAGTTAGAGAGTAGGATATTATCATCATATTGAGCACTTGAGTCTTATTGTATGGTCTAGAGGTTGCCCCCTCGAAGTGGCCAAGTCATTATACTTGCATATTGTGATCATTTCTCTATATTTTGGTGTTCTTTGGTGTCCTATTACTGTTGATATTCAGATCTATCTAAGCAATTTCATTACAGTTCATCACCATAAGACTATGGGTCAGATAGTTCTCCTTTGACAATGTTTCAGAAATGCTCTCGAAGTTCATCTAGTGAAATATAATCAAAGTGCAATGGAGGACATCTCATTTTGCTCAGATGGTCATTAATCTCTTCTTTAATCTCTCGACCTCAGTTTTGGTGATATGGCCAATCTTTAATGACCTTAATGAGAGCTCTCATTTTCCATTCAATTGTTCAAATCCATGTTCAGGAACAATTGTCCTCTGGGCTCAAGTACACTTTTTTGTCAAGCACCAACTTGGGGTCCGTAGAGCTCATCTCACGAATGGCCGACAAAAGCTCACTCCAATGGTCATATTCCTTCTTGACTATGGAGAAAACATCTTGTACCTTCTTCGTCGACAAAGCGGCGATCTTGTATACCATGATTACTTCAAGGAGGTGTTCACAACCCTTTTGTACAATGGAATTAATCCATGCCTCAGTCATCTTTCCCATCTTGCCAAGACACTGGACTTCTTGAACAACATGCGGGTCAATCTTACTCAGGGGAGTAGTTGACTAGAAAGGGGAAAGAGGAAGAGCCTCAGGTTCCAAGAAGGTTTGAACATATGAGATCAACGTGTGTACCAGACTTTCCAATAGTTCTCGAGTTGCTTCACTCTCTCTTTTCTAAGCAACCAACTTAGCATTTGTTTGCTTGAAGTTATGATTATCTCCTTTAGAGCCTAGCTCTCCAAGAGGGTACCTAGTCATTTTGTAATTAGATATCTGCATTTTAGATTCGCCCTTGTCCACCCTTGGGAGAGCAAACTCAATGAACTAAGACCCAGAAGCATCAATCGTGAGTCGAGAAGTCATTTTAGCCTTCTAAGGAGTGGGTCTAAGCTTCCAAAGCTCAGGAGATATCTCAACCACTGAGGCCTTTGCTTTAGAAACAGTACGTTGACAATTCCTTATGATATCTTGAACCCATGAGAACACATGACCTGTAGAGGAAGATGAAGCACGAACTATCGGACTACCTGTAGGAAAAAAGTAGACCATTCTTTGATTTTGAACTAAAGAGGGTTCATGATCATTGCCCGTGTGAGATTGCATTGGGGGCACATGAGACTTATGAGGTGACTACATGAGAAACTTAGGAAACTTGGACTTGTTCCTTATAGGGGAAATGACGAATTCTCCCAGTTCGAGAGCACATTGGTCGGTCTTTCTCACTGGCAACTTCTTGCGAGGAGATTCAGATTAAGACTCCAGAGATATTTGTGGGGGAAGTTGCCTCGTTTGAGGGGTTTTATCACTCCTCAAGCCCCTCAATTCTCTAGCGTACACGTTGCTCCCTAATTTTTCTGATTGTTTATAACAAGGTGAAGGAGTATCACTGAGTCAATGCATCTTCTTACAGAGCCACTTTTTCGACCTTTGAAGAATTGTCGCGGTACGAGTCAAGATGTCAACAAGCTCTACAACTAACCTGTCTATAGGAGGGATAGGTGTGAAGGAAACAAACTCCAGGTATCTTGGTTCGAACAACTCACTAGCATCATTTTCTATGTCATTTATGACCCATTCAAGACGAAAGTCTTTCATTTGTTGCACTCTCATTCTGGAGAAGTCTCATTGACGGACTTTAATCTCATTGGCACAATCTTCACAATAATCCTCAATTTCGGGTTAATGAGAAATGTTGAGCCTAAGACACTTGTGCTCAACTTCCATATACCGCTTACTCTCATATGACCTCCTGGCAGAGTAGGCATACAGATTGAATGATGCAAGAGAAGCTTCGATGTTATCTGCATCTCCCGAATTCCTAAAAGAGTAGATACCCAGCTGAATCGAGAAAGTCACCCCTTTCTTCTTTCTCTCACGGCACTTGAGTTGTACTTTGGACAATTTTCGACACAACTCAATGAGAACGTACTTGTTGCTTGGGTACTGAGGAAGCTTCATTGGAGCCTCATCAAATCCTCCAACATGGATGTAGGAAAGAAATTTGAACAGTGTAAAATAGCTTTCATACTTCTTGATCAGTACACAAGCTTCTACTTATAACCTGCGATTGATATCTCCTTCCATTTTCCTGATCAAGGGCATTACAAAGACATCATTGACTCAGGGTATAGTGCCTCTTGTATTCCTTCAAGGTGAATTGTGGATACACTTGATACACTGGTGCACCTTTCGGGAGATTTCTTTCAGAAGATAGTCCGGGCCATTTATGCAAAGTTGTGATGGCATATATCAAATAAGAAATCATTGTTAACGTCTTTGTCTTCTCAAGTTTTACCAACTGCAAATACAAATTATCACTAATGATTTGGCTTCAATCAATCTTTTAAGTCCCTTTTGTGGCAATCAAAGTGAACTGAGACATCCACGGGTGAAAATCCTTGGTTGATGCCTCTCCCATGAGCCTGTTGAGCATGACTATGAAATTAGAGATTTCTTCAACGAATTCAAAGCGGAAGAGGGTCTTCAGAAGGCGGGAAAGCTTGCAAAGCTTGCAAGTTGTCTTCATTCAGTTGTCGATTGTCACTCCTTGTAGACAAGACTCCTTTCTTTCCCATTTGAGCAACGCATCCTCCTTGCTTAGGATCACCGCATTCTTGAGTCTCGAGATGCATGCATTTTAAGATCCCTTCAAGAGATAATATGGCAACGATGGAACGGTTATTATATTTTAAGCCAAAGAAGTCTGCACCAAAGGAAGGTACATGGAGGTGAAAAAATAAATAAAATAAACTCCTATAGTTAGCACCATTGAGGGGGAAGTCTACATCATACCACCATCTAGCAATGTATTCAAAAGTTGTTTCTGTGTATTGCTTCCTCCAATGGTTATCCAAGGTGGGATGATTTTCTGTTGGCATGGAGGCACTAGCAGGTGTGGAAGATGGAAAAAAGCTTTGAATGTTCTTTCTTTTTTGAGGCCGGTTTTCTTGACTATGAGTGGATGGGGGAGGCATATACCAAAAGGGGTCTCTAACATGGATAGAAGGGTCAAAGCAAGATCCTTCAACACTCAAGGCATGTTCCCTCCTCCCTATTTTAGCTTCCATCTCATTTTGCCTAGCCTTCTCTTCTTTATTTTTTTCAAGCAAGCTTTTCATTTCCAACATAATGGCATCAATATCAGGTGCATCACATGGGGAAACTTGACCTCTTTGACCAGCCAAGTGTTGTTTCAACCTATGAATCCCCCCTGATGTGTTTCTTACAATATTTACAAAAAACTTGATTATCAACTACGTCTACATGGTTCCATGTAGGGTCTTTTGTTTTGGGGGCCATTGCAAATGCAAATAAATCTGAAAATGCAAATAAAAACAATTTCAAATTTCCTATTTAATAAAATTTACAAATAAGGGGCACGTTTAAAATGTAACATACCTTTCAATGTGCACACAAATGAGGTGAAGAAACACTCCAAGCTTGTATATGGGTTGCACCCTCCAAATGTAGATGTGAAGACCACCACAAAGAGCCCACACTTGATGCCAAATAACCCCCAAACTCATTCCAAATGAACACTCTTCAATGCTGGCCCAAGCCTCCAAATCCTTCCAAATCAGAAAGGTGCTCACAAATAGAGGTCAAGAAGTCTCTATATGGAGGCCAATATCACCACAAAGAGCCCACAAGCAATGCCAAACAAGCTCCAATCCTCTAACTTCCAAGGTCACTCCAAAACTAAACTCTTCAATCTTATGTTCACAAATGCTACAAATGCTCAGTGAGAGAGGTGTGAAGTGAATAGAGGGGGGGTGTATATATAACACCAAATTAGGGTTTAGAAGAATTAAAAAATAGAAAATGTAATAAAAAAGTATTTTTTATTGGAAAAACTGTTTAACGCTACACAGGGCACGACTCGGCCGGTTTGGGTCGAAACCGGACCGGTTTGACCAGTTTGGCCTCAAACCGGTCAAACGATCCAGTTTTATTGTTGGTCGATGCAAAAAAGGCGTATATTGATCGAATCGGTTGGTTTTGGTTCCGGTTCGACCGGTTTTTAAAACATTGTAACTAATAGACACATCCCTTACAATAGTTAATAGTTCCATAGCAAAAAGAAGTGTACACGAAAAACAATAGGATATTGATAAAGCAATGGTTTTTCATCGTTGTTTTATTTTATTATGATTCTCCGCATTCCACTACAAATCCTTTCAAATTCAGGTCGAGTCCCTTTTCCATCTCTCTCACAAACACAAAGATATGGATATATAGACATGTCTCGATTCAGGTGCAGCCGCAACAGCCCACACACTAACCTTAGGAGCTTGGACGCCCCGTAAACTTAGTGCAACACTGTACCAACGCATGCCATCGATGTAACACCAAGCAGCCTTGTGCATGTTGAGTGGCCCAGTAGCTGCACAAAGCACACAATGGTCACATGGATACTTAGCACCACATTAAGCCATGCCCGACATCACTTTAGAACTCACTCCATGTTAGTGCACCTAACAAGGTACCGCATATCTGGTAGTCAAACCATTATCTGTTGCAGCAATTGAACCATTTTGTAACTATATTCTTTTATAACTTTGTTTTTGTAATAATATATTGCAACCATTCTGTTGGTTCCCAATCTAAAACCCCAATAAAAAGGCTTCAATGTAATTGGCATGAAAAAACAAGGGGCAAGGAGGAAAGATAGATCTGCTCGTTTGTCGTTTGCAATCGGGGATGTATCTATCTTTCTCACATGACCAAGCCTTTGGGAATGATAAGGAGGCACCCTACTGAGGATGTGGTTGTTATCTTGCTAATGTATGGCTCTGCCTAAACCAAGGTGAGAAGACCTAAAGGGTGGCTTGAAAGTGAGAGGGGGATATCAAGTTTCAAACCCTCAAACTTGTTGAAACTTCAATATAAGACCAAATGCAACCACAAAATGCATCACTCATTCAAGAGAATGGTCACAAAGCACTGCAATCACTTGGTTTCTTAGACACAAGCCGCTAAAGATAGATAGGAGGTGATTATAAACATCATTCAGAGGATGTTGTTAACAACTTAAGACACAATGACATTCATAATGCTTAGTTTTAACATCAAGGGCAAGCTCACTCAAACTATGCAAAGGAGATGTGGCTTGCAGGGGTAGGACAAGATGGGACTATAGAAATTGGATGAAGAACGGGTGAGCTAGGGGGCGGGGGATGGATCTAATGGGGAGAAACAACAGTGTTCCCCATATCAGCGTAATGTCCCTATGGTGCATAAGAGCTAGAAATCAAAATAAAATGAATTTTCAAGGGTTATTTGCATTCATGGATACCCAATTTGTGCAAACACTAACATGCAATCTCTGAAACTTTAACACAAACACTTGTGATTAAAAAATTCATGTATCTATCTTGCCAAATCCATAAGACCCAGGATACCCTTTAAGGCAGCAAATATTCACACCCAAATTGCCATTGCAAAAAGGACTTTTACAACTGAGACAAATATTGTTAAGTAACACTACGAAACAAAATTCATTCAATAATCAATCTAACACAATGCTCTAAAATGTGTTTCCTTGTATTTCATTGATTTGATAGATACAAAATTACAACAAAAAGATTGCATGTTCCTTGACTCTATCTATGCATACATTTGAAAATACCAGACTTAGACATAGCAAATTGCTTCTGTGCATTCAATTTGACAAGGGAGACATATGCAAATGCTTTCAATGCATGCCAATGACTGTATAATGTGCAATCACCCTAAGCTAAAACCCAAAAATTAGAACCCCTAAAGTGAAGACAAACCTTCACTTTTATACAAAAAAAATCCCATAAGGGAATATACTTAGATACCCCATGAAAAACTGAAAGCAAGAGACACGCGTGGCTGTGGTCCCTGATTTGCAAATTGGATGGAAGAGGTATCCCAACTGAAAAAGATCCCATTTTGATGTGCTTGGCTGAAGCAGTTTTGATTTATGAAGTAGCCCGTGGAGGAGTGGAGAATATTCCTTATCTTGCTAACAAACTCTTTTGTCTTCTTTTGCATTGTCATCATTATACATATACTCCAAGGAAGAATTTGTTACACATTACAATCAAATCATTTTGATTCTCTTTGAAAGAATAATGGATAGAAACGGAATAAAGAATGTGGAAGGGGACAAAGAATAAGAAAATGCCTAAGGAGGGTCAAGATCTATCTGTGCATTCTTTGCTTCCTCTTCCAGCGTATTCCTGTACACATCAAATCGTTCAAACATCCCTAAAACGGGGTCCTCATCTGGCCCCGCATGGTAGAGGAAGATTATTTCTTATTTGGAGAGAACACTATCAAACTCAGTAGAAATAGCCTTCTTCTTCTTGATCCTTGTGGCCAATTTATTGATGTATCCCTCCAAATAAATGAATCTTTGCACAGACGAATAATCAAAATCTTTTCAAGCCTCCAACTCCCCTGCAATATGTTGTTGATGAGTTTCTATTAGTTTATCTGTATCTGCAGATCCAGGGGTGTATATATCTTTTAAGGGAAGCATTCTTTCAAGTTTTGAGTCTATGTCATCCACATATTTCCTTGCTTTCTCCCTTATGTCTTGGAGTTTGCTTATGCACCCGTCCAATGTTTCAATCCTCAACTTGATAGCTCTTCTATACTCATGATGTCTCCCCCTACAATCTAAGGAAACTTCCTTCATTCTCCATAACTTCATCTCCCAAGTTTGTGATGGCTTCAAGCTTCGGCTGCAAACCATCCCGAAATTCAATCTCTCTCTAATATTTCTCAATCAAGACTTTACGCACTTACATTGTTCAGACACTTGATTGTAGCACTCAATAATGTCTCTGATGACCTTGTTGCCCTTGCTTATCAACTCTTCCTCCCACTTCTCGGTTGCCTCTCCCCTACATCTCAAATCCTCTGCACTTTTCTTCATTTCAGGAGGGAGCGATGTGGTTGTTTCTTGACTGTCTAGGGGAGCTTGTACCCACTTTTGCACATAGGTTCAAAAGATATCAAACCTTCTCTTTCAGTTGCTTCTTGGTCTCCTTATCCTAGTCAATTTTCTGAAAGAGACCACCCATTGCTATGGTAAAATCATGTTTCAGGCCCTTAATGATTGGCTTTCCAAGTGGGACCTTAGTAATTTGATAATCAAAAGGGGAAACTTCATCCCTTAAAGCATCAGTTTGGGGGGTAGCTACCTCGATAAACCTTTCTCCTTGAGACCCCATCATTGTCCTTAACAAGATTCTTGCTTTCTTAGGGGGTCTTGATGGATTCAAAGAGATGATGCTTTGAAGGTCAACTTCCTCCACTTGTACCTTCACTTTTTTCTTCCTTGGGAAGGTTGTTCCCAACCAATTTTTAGCTTGAGTGTTGCCTTCCCTTTGTTCTTGCAGATGAGGAACACTAGGCACTATCATTTGTCCTTGGGGTGTGAGGAGAGTAAGACTAGAATCTTCAAAGTGGTTTTGCAAAGTGGTTCTACCTATCTCTGCCTCCAAGAGCCTAGCCTTGATCAGGGTGGGGCATGTGTACCTTCCAGAGCTTATTGGAAACTTGATGTTTGCTTTGTGCTTCCCTGCAATCATTTTGTGCACTGCCACTAATTGCCTTAATACCTCCAAAAGTGCCCATCTATCATCCAAGTACCTTGGCAACATGTAAGGGGCATCATGAAAGCCACTTATCCTGATATGGGTGAATGTTTGGAATTGGATGAAGTAACATCCATACTCGGTGATACCTTTTTTGCTTGGTAGATATTCGGTTATTTTCCCACTCAGGCTTAAATAGGCATATGAGGGGAGCAAAGAAAGTGTCATGCACTAACTTGAAGTTGCAAATGTAGTTATCCAAATTCAATTGTGGGTACACATCATAGACTCTGCAATTGCCAAAATATCTTGTTCTATCCAGTCCAAGGAATGTTCTATGACTAGCAATGTTGTATACCAAAGAAGTCATATAGAACTCCATTTTTCTAGTGAAGCCTTCTTCAATTTGTACTGCCATCTTGAGCAAGTGAAGGTGGATGCAGTCACTGATGAACTCTCCCCTATGAATGTGTATTTTTTCAATGAGGATAATTTGGATGAATTTGAACATCCAATCACTGTAAGGATATGCAGATTCTTTCCCCATGACATTGTTCAACATTGTAATAATATCTCCAACTTCGTCCAAAAAGTCAGCTCTGCTTAACTGTTTGAGAATCCTGGTGGCACCAATCCTTGGCTTTTTAAGCCAATTGTTCAATATTTTGGAGCTCTTGGCAATATTTGCATTCTAGTCTTCTTTTGCACTTTCAATAGAAATGTTTGCCACATGAGATGGATCAAGGAGACCTAATAACTCCTCAAAAGTTTCAGTGGTTAGAGATAGAACCAAAGCATTGTTTCCATCCTAACCTCCTCGATTGTTGGGTAGCAGTTTTGTGCACATACCCAAACCAACTTTGGATACTGAGCAGATGGAGGAAAGGCGACTACTAGGGCAAGTCCACTCCAGTCAATCTTCCCCATAGTCTCATTCCTATCAACTGCGTGCAACCTTTGTTGGAATTCAGCTAGGTTTGCATTGCCTAGGTCGGTGTCTGTGATTTTATCTAAATCAAATGCAAGGTGAGAGGTGGTTTGACCACCAGCTAATTGAATCTTCATATTTGCAAGGTGAAGGTCTAAACAATCTTATTGAGAGGATAGCTTTACAACAATTCATACTTGTTCAACCCTTCCACCAGTGCACCACGGGACCACAAATTCTTTATAAGCACAAGTAAAACACTTACACATGCAAATGTCGTCGTAACTCTCATTGACACTAAGAATTAGCAACCAAATCATCTTTGAAGCTCTAAAACCACCATTCACACAATTCAAATGCACAAGTCTGGTCCCTTCCTCGTTTTAAGTCTTCAAAGTGCTCTTTAATCTTGAAAACTAGAGGCAAAGTGATGAATTTTCGTGAATTGCAGCCCTATATTGTTCCCCGCATGCTTTCATTAATGGCGACATTTGCCTCCATGGTTTCTTCATTCGCAGCCATTGATTCCTTATTTACAACTTTGAATTTCGGCCTTACACGTGGACAGATGTGCCACATGCGATTTCACTTAGATGACTTGGCCTTCTCCCATTTGTTAGGGCCTTACAAACATCTTACGTGGCGCTTTTGCATTGCTTTTACTTAGTCACTTTCTTCGGGTGTCAGGGCCGTGTACGCAATTTCAAGTTTTGCAATAACTGCGAAAGTGTTTTCCTTTCCAAGACGCTCAAGACACTGACACGTGTCCAATCCGTCAGATTGTGGGAGTGCAAATGCAGTTTGCAAAAGTGCAGCTACTGCATAACTGCAAAATGCAAGACTGCAGATCTGCTTTCTTCATCTACTGTTGCCAAATCATGACACGTGTCCCCTTTGCAGGTTGTGGAGACGAAATTGCAATTTGCAGTTTTTCAACGACTGCAAAGCTTCCAACTGCAAAACTGCAAATCTGCCTTTCTTCCTTATAGTTTTGGTAGTGTGCCACGTGTCCCCCTCGGACTTTGGGGATCAAAGTGCAGTTTGCAGAAATGCAACAATTGCAAAACTGCCAACTACATCAATGCGAAGCTGCATATTATTTCTACGGCTTCCAAATTCGAGGAATATTCGTTTTCCCTGAAAATTCCTTTTGCGGGGTTCGGATTTACATGTGCAATTTGCAGTTTTTTGCGAAAAGTGCAAAATTGCTTTAAAGACCCACATTCCCCTGATACCTCAAATATTCCCTTTTGTGGGGTTCGAACTTAGGTACGCAATCTATAGACTTGCAACGATAGGAACAAAAGGTACTCCCCATTGCAAAAATACTTAATTTTTTTCGAAATGGGTATTTTCACTTCTGCATTGAAATGGTAATGTGAAGGTTCAGAGATCACCATGGGAGCTGCAACTATGCACCTTTTCTCTGAAATTTGAAAGAAACATGGGAAAAATGCTAAGCTTCATGTTGCAAGGTCGAAACACAATGCCAAGGGGTCACAAAAGATGAAAGAAGCTGATAATAAGTTGTAGAAGAGGATGAATCATGAGGAAAAGTGACAAAAACCTATGAATATGTAATGATCAGCTCTTAGTTCAACCTCCAAATCTACACAATCGTTCAAAAATCTTGCCAATTAGCAAATTGGCCTCTTGAAAGTTCTTCAAATCATGAACAAGGCAAGGAGTTAGCATGGAGCCACGAAATCATTCCTTGAACTTCTTTAACCTGCAAAATGAACTTCAAGGAGGCCCTCAAGCCTTCTTGCAACAGAACAAGTACCATAGGGAAACAGGGGACAAATGAAGATTTATGACAAGGTTTGCATCAACATGACCATGAACTAATTTGCAGAAGAGGATGAATCATGAGGAAAAGTGACAAAAACATATGAATATGCAATGATCAGCTCTTAGTTCAACCTCCAAATCTGCACAATCATTCAAAAATCTTGCCAATCAGCAAATTAGCCTCTTGAAAGTTCTTCAAATCATGAACAAGGCAAAGAGTTAGCATGGAGCCACAAAATCATTCCTTGAACTTCTTTAACCTGCAAAATGAACTTCAAGGAGGCCCTCAAGCCTTCTTGGAACAGAACAAGAAGTGCCATTGGGAAAGAGGGGACAAATGAAGATTTATGACAAGGTTTGCATTAACATGACCATGAACAATCTCACAAGGCAGAGAGACAGAATGAGGAACAACATCAACAATGGAGAATTCCTCAAAGATGGTACCAAGGATACACAGGAATCAAAATGGGCACCAACATATTCGACCCCTAGAGGGACAAGCGTCACACACTCATTTATTCACATTCCAATCCAAGAAAATCAATTAGGCAGTGCTCCCACTTTATAATCACGAGAATCCTCACTCTTAGCCTTGCAGCACATTGTACACATATGTACATACCTGTTCATTTCTTGTTGAGTAGAAGAGCGATATTCAAATGTGTAATGCTTTGATGTTTGATTAGTTTGATATTGCATATTCTTCAATTTAGTGATTTTCTAGCTAAGTTATTGAGTTATCCTCTGCACCACCATCTTGGGCCCTGTGATACAGATCATTAGTGTCAAATTAGAGCTTTCACATGCTGGATGAAATTTGTCATTTTTAAGCCTGTGAAAAAAGTTCAGTACAATTCAGCTAAACAACTTAGTGAAAAATCGCAACAAAAGTTCGGCTCAAAAACAGCAGCAAATAACAAATGGAAGATGTGAGGAGGTTTTGAGCATGAGCACAAATGTTGACTTGTGAGGGAGTGTGCCCTAGGTGTCAAATTTGATATATACTGCATATAAAGGGTGCGACAGTTAAAGGCATTTGTGGCTAAGTTACTATGGGAGTATTTGTCTCGAGATGCTATTCGTCTTGTCTTGGACGATGCTTTTGCTACAAGTTTGAAAAGCGTGAAGGATTCTTTAGAGTACTCTAGCCCCAATCTGACAGGCGGTCACGATGAAATTGAAGCTACGAAGCGAATGAGCCTTCATGCAGCAGTCGGTGATGGAAGGCATTTACTGTGGCTCATATAAAGAATGATTGAATTAAAAGTTGCAGACACTGCAATGAAATAATGTAACGACCAAGCTGCATTTGCCGCAAATTTACACAGAGCCTTCAGAGATGATACACAGCAGAACAAAGCTCCAGGTCTCACTGCCCTTGCCCTACATTTTTTATTAGGTTAAAAAGTGCAGTCTTATTTTGTGTTTACTAATTCATTTGTTTATTTTAATTCTTTTTTTTTATGCTTTTAAGTTTTATTTTGTTTTTCAAATATATTTTTAGGTTTGTTTTTATATTTTTTCTAACTTTAAGTTTGAGTTTTATTTTTTTAATTTATATCTTATATTTTATATTTACTTTTATGTTTAATGTATTTTTTATTATTGATTTATATTTTATATCTACTTTTATGTTTCGTTTATTTTTAAATATTTCAATAATAAAAAAAAAATCTATTGGTTGAAAATAATGGCACATTTTTATCGAACTTTACTCATTGGCGAACTTGAACCAAATTTTATCCTCATCAAACTTGAACACAAACTTAAACCTTGTGACTTGGTTTGTAAATATGCGAGGACGGCAGCAAAAGGAATGGCTTCAATTCAAATATGTATCAAACTACCGAGAAGAACGTAGACACAAGAGTAAGATGGTTGATTCCCAAAAGCAAACCCTTTGATGCCTCTCCAGATGTCCAACAACTCATTCAGGACAATCTTAAGGGGATGTGCACACTGTGCACTCCAATCTTTAGCCAATTCCGCAAATTTATGACACAGTTTGGTCCAGCATCGACTCATTCTTTTGTGCTACCTGTCAACCCATTAATTCAGCATTAGAACCCTTTCAAAGTCCAAGTCAATCTAGACATTCCAATGCTTGAAAGTAAAATTGACGCCGCAACATTAAATAGTTGTTTTTGACAATCTGGTGCCTACTTCTCGGTCAATTGCTTCAGTGACATAGAAAAGATCAAATTCGCAGTGCTACAACTTCTATATTAAGTCACACTCGTGCAAAGATCAGAGCGCCCAGCACAAACAAGAATATGAGTTTGTCAACACTTAGAGCAAGTTTTCAGCACCATGCAAAGTGAATACTACCCCCTCAAACTCTATGAGAATAAATGCAACAAACAACCAGTTCGAGACTACACCAACAAGATCCATGACTACATTGCACCCTTGCGTGAAAATTCAACAAAGACACGCAAGGTGTTGAATACATCAACGCTTATATATGTGCAAAGATGGCATTCTTGACCTCCAACACAATGGGGCAAGCATACCGCAAAGTCAAGATGAAGCAAAAGATTTCCTCTTCAACCAGTGACACACACAAAAGCAAGCAGCAACCTATGCAACAAATCTTTTTTCGCAGAAGCAGAGAACACCATGCAAAGGAGAACCACTGATACAACCTCTGGCTCAAAATAAGGCCCCATCGCCATCAACATCGAAAAAAGCTGAAAAGAAGAAAACTGATAGGTGGTGCCACCAACACTGCACAATGTCACACAACAACTTTGAGTGCCATGCACAACAATCCTTGATTTTGCAATCTACATAAGGTCCCGCACAAGCAAAAGACCTTGATCCAGATGCTACTTGTTTAAGTGCCAACACCTCTTCCATCAACATTTTGTTGGAACAAAAACACCTCTTCCATAGAAAGTGTTGGGTCAAGGATCAGCCGCTTCATGTCATAATCAACAATGGATCCAAAAGAATGTCAATGCAGGAAATGCATTCCAGTGCCTAGGTCTTACCAAAGAAGCAAATCCTCATCTATATTCCATGGAATGGCTAAAACAATGGAACAATATTCAAGTTCGAGGCTAATGCACTTAGACATATGGAATCAAGCCAATGCAAGACACAGTAACTTGAGACGTCGCGCCATTGGTAGTCTACAACATTCTACTCGGTAAGTCATATGTGTATGATTGCGATCATACCTACAGAGCTAAACAAGCATTAGTACGTCAAAGTCAACGACCACATCTTCAACATTCGGGAATCTCTTCCAAAAACCAACGTCACTTTGGTAGCTAAAAAATATTACTGCAAGCTCGTTTCTCACAAGCAAAAGCTCACGCTACTCGTGGTACATCCAAAGACACAACACCTGCACATCTAAGCAAGCATACATTGGCAGCACACCATGCCACACCCTTGTCGCAGCAACAACAGCTCAACAACTTACTGCGGCAATATGGAGACATCTTTATAGATCCAAAAGGCCTTCCCAAACAATGAACAATAAAACATCAGATTGATTTGGTTCCTTGAATTTCTCTTCCAAATAGCTCATAGTACAGTAGATCCATTTGGGAGAATGATGAAATCAAGTGCAAAATCCAAGAGCTTATTGAAGAATGCAAGATCAGGCAAAGCTCCTCCTTGTGCCAGCCCAATAGTCCTTGCAGCAAGGAAAGATGGCTCATGGCACCTATGCAATGAGTATCAAGCACTCAACAAGATAATTATGAAGCATCGGTATCCACTGTCATGCATTAATGATTTTTTGGACAAGCTTTGAGGTGCATGACACTTAACCAAGTTCGCCTTGAAGGTCCATCAAGTTCTAATACATCTTGGAGATGTTTGGAAGACAACATTCAAAACCTAGGGATTGTACGAATGGTTGGTTATGCCTTTTGGCTTGACCAATGCGCCAGTAACATTCATGGCCCTGATGAACAACATACCCAGCCACTTCATCTACTCCCTCATCATCGACTACTTGAATGAATGACATACTCATCTTCAACAAGACTTGGGAGGAACATGTTAAGCACATCACACACGTTTTAGAGACATTGCGCAAACACAAGTTGCAAGCAAACTTAGGCAAGCATACATTCAGAGCAGCTCAGATTCAGTGCATTGGGTATAGCATTGGCCACAGAAGTATTTATGTAGATCCAGAGAAGATCAAAGTGCAATTCCACGCAATCTCACAGAGCTCAAGAGTTCCCTTGTACTTGCTAACTTCTACCGCATGTCGATTTTCACACATGTCATGGTCTCTCAACCAAATCATGAGCGCCAAAACTGCAATCTGCACAACAGCGTGCGTTCGAGGACCTCAAGCATTGCCTATGTGTTGCACCCGTCCTGGAATACCTAACATTGTCCAACCCTTTCAGATTGAAACTGATGCATCAAAGTTCAAACTATGCACTCAAAGGAGTATTCACTCAGCATGGACATCCAATCACCTATCACTCAGTGACATTCAACAACACGGTTCAGCCCTACTCCACCTATTAAAAAGAATTGCATCCCATCATTCAAGCAGTAAACAATGGTGCCACTACTTCTTGGGTAAGGAGACAATCATTCACTTGGATCACAATCCACTTCAGTAGGAAATGGATAACTTACTTGCAGCTAAAAGCGTACAGCATATGGAATGGATGATTATACTTGCAGCAGTTCCATTTGGTGATCAAGCACAAAAAGGGAAAAGACAGTAAAGCAGGAGATTGTCTAAGCCTCCCTCCATGACTTCTTTGACAGAATATCTCTCTACCTAGCAGACCAGAACTTCACATAGACCTACACTTCCCTCACACAAGGTGAACAGGATCCCGATTTATTTTGTTATAATTGTGAGAAGTTATTACTTATTACTATATTTTTTAAATTGTATAAAACCGTATTCTTTCCGTTACACTTATTCAAGAAATGATTGTTGATTGATTCATTAGTTTTTGTGTTGGAATCATAATTTAAAAACATGTGCTCGGCAATAACTCGGCAGCCCAAAATAAACTTAAAAAATTTAAACTATTGTTAAATGACATGAGAAATGAATGTAGAGAATGTATAGGCATATTTTCTATTAATTTTCGACCCAAAAAAAGTATGAAGTAGAAGGTTACAAACTACAATGTTCTCAGTAATGGCAAATATCAAATATACATATTACATTTCATCTGTAGCACCTAGTATAAGTCTGTTGCAGCTGCCTTGTTAATCACTGTATTGGTATGTATTCCTTGAGGAAGCCTTGAACAATGAAAACCCTAGGCAATCAATAGATTCAGTCACTCTGAACATAGATTCAAAAATCACCAAAAAACCCTAGCTCCACTGACTGTGCACTGTATTTGTGAAATGAATAGAAAAATGCGCTGAAAACACACAAAAATAAGCATAAAATCGATTATTTTCATTCTGTGCGTTTATCCTCTACCTGGCCGAGTCGTGGTGATTCAGTTGGCTATTTTTGCCAAGTAATCACAGTTATTACTAGGCAAAAATCACTGCTAAACCGCCAAAACTCTGCTTGTGGTTTTTGCGCAGATTAATCGTTTGACAGCCAACTCACAATCAATTGACAATTTCTGGCAACTTTTGAATCTGTGGTTGGAAACATCAATATTGGAATTTCAAATGAATGTGGACACACCATAGCAATTTCCTCATTTTTCAATAGTGAGTTGTTTCTATGTTACAAGCAATTTAAGTGTATATTCACACCAAAAATCAATTATTCCATACCATAATTCAAGCAGTGTGTACTTATCATAACAGAAAGATAACAGACCAATTTAAATACATACATACATATATATATATATATCTATATATATATATGTATGTATGTATGTATATACACACACACACACATGGACAAGACCAATTTAAATCAAGTATGAAATTTAAAATTCAAAACCATACCTGGTAAAGATGTGAATTGACCTCGGCACAGGTTTGATGTAAGGTTTCTAATGGAGCACCACTAAGCTCAAATTGGCCTCCTGGCTCTAGCGATATACTTTGATTATCCTGGTGACCCCAAAAAACTTAATATTATATTATCTCATACAACAAGATGGACCAAGAAATAAGTAAATAACAATACTATGTCTCCAAGATATTCAATACAACCTTACATTTGTGGAAACCCAAAAGTAAAGTAAATAACAAATATGCAAATACGATTGACGAGAGAAAATAGTTAATGAATACCATTGTAAAGCGAGTCCACCAAAAATCTTATGCAAGGAAAATGCATATATAATAGAAATGCACAACTGCTGATCTTATTGCAACAAAGAGAGAGGAAACATATATGTGGAATGAGATCCCACCAAAAGGATATGCCATATGTAAATCAACAGCCACCAGACAGACCACCGAAGTGTTAAGCCACTAAACAGACCACCGAGTGTCAACCACCAAGAAAGATACCAAACTCCAGCTTTTCTACTCATATATAAAAAAACAGACTAAATTTTCCCTTTGTATTTTTCAAAATGAAATCTTCAAAGAACACCACAGGAAGTGAGAGTTTATGCTTTCACCTGTTTGAGACCAATGATAAAATCTCCTTCCATAACCTTATCCCAACCAAAACGTTCTGCCAAACCCTGGAGTAACTCTGAAATTTGTTCATAATTCATGGGTTGCAACGTCTTCCGCTCAAAACCAAACTTTTCATGTTCAGTACCAATCCTACAAAAAAATATACAAAATGAGATGGCATGATGGCCATATTATAAAGCTAACCTATGAACCCTTATTTGACCTTACGGAACTGAACATAAGTCCAAAATACAGAATTTGAGACAAAAACTATGAGATAAACTCAAAAGGCTTCTACACCAAAGAAGGGAATGAAATTATACCAATAATAGTCAATTGCCAAAAATCCAATGGAAACATTTTAAGACCCCAAGACTCAATTTAAGTATGGTTGATACTTGATATATTACCCTGATGTACTTTTCCAACTCTTAAATATCATTTCATTTACTTAGACACAGACATTACCAGAATAATTCATGTGTAATATTTGACTACTTAATCTTCAATACATATAACGCACATTGCATGCCCTCTCAATATGCTTCATTCACAAAGTATTGTTGCAATTACAGCTTATTCTTAATATAATTTTCTTTTCTTTTTAGCAACTGCTTTTTACCTGTTCAATCTTTCTAATTTGCTTTATTCTTCACGGCACTTTAATTTGCTTATTTTCTCAAAATTCACAAGTAGTTCAGTCTGTAAGTCATGACCTACTGCTTGATGATCTTATTACAAGGACTATATCCATCACAACTTGACAAAAAATCCAGCTAGAAAATTGACAATTCCTTCGCCGTTATGTAGCAAAAAAAATCATTATGAACCCTGCCCCTGTGGGACTTAAGTCACAACTTGAAAAACAGTTTACAATTGGTACATATTGTGAATGACGAAAGTATCGCAGATTCAATATTAAAATGACATGAAACACTTCCAGTCAAAACTTATTGATGTTGGATTTAATTGATATAAATAGATTATACCGGGCAACTGGAACAGAAAGAAGAAGGGAAAATAGAGCATCCACAAACCAATAAATATTTTCATAAACAATCAAATTGGGACATAACAAAAAGGGGGCCTGATAGCTGAAGAGTGAGTTATGCAAGTGATTCTAGGAAATCATCTTGTAAATAAATGCATAAAAAATCCTGGTATTTGCAATTCCCAATTAGTCAACTATACCTTGGTAGGGAGTAAATTGTGTGACGATGGGGGTTCTGCAGTAAAATTTTATGACAGATTGTAATAGCTTAGCAGACCCATAAAAACAACTTTCTTGCCAAGAGTCGAACAATGATCCTTGGTGAGATTAACATCCTACTTCAATTTATATCAGAACATCCCTGGTATTGCATATTCGGCATTTTCACTCCCTGTCCGAAATTTCTTGAACTCCTAGCTAAGACTCCTTTGGGCCTAAATGCACTGAACATTCGTCACCAAACACACCGAAGTCTATGACTTGTTAGTTTTCAATATATGGTTAAGCTAATACAGTATAACCACAGTACAAGCGATAAAACAATTTTCCTTTACAACTTAAGCAGTGCAGAAACCTTGTAGCCCTTTGTCAAATAAGGATGAGAAAAACATACCTCCATTTATCCTTAGGCTTGCATCCTGATGCTAGATAGGCAACAAGATCTTGTTTTGTTAGTGGTTCAGTTGTAACTGCAACATCCTCTGTCGGAGCACTCGCAGCAGCAACCAATAGATTTCCCCTTTTTCCATGCACATAATTATCATCTAAACAGTTTGGTCGTTTCACTCCACCATACAAAAGCTGTTCCTGAACCTTTAATCCTTTAGGTTCCAAAATCATGCCCTTGCAACCTCTAAAGATCAGTCTGTTAGCATGATATCTTTGTAATCCGCGATGGATATTTATGTCATGGCGGCGATATGGAATGGTGCTTTTAGACAAAAGTGCCATTATTTACCCCTATAAACAATACAACATAAGTCAGCAAGTTGTGTTTAATAAGATGACATAATCAAAAACAAGTCATGCATGAAGCATTTAGAAAGGCACCACATAGAAAATGCAAAAACAGACAAATAAAATTTAGTTATGATCATAACAAAACAATTTTCTACAATGATATGCATAGCCACAAACAATGTGAAAACAGTAAAATTTGACACATAGCCACAAACAATGTGAAAACAGTATAATTTGACGTATAGCCACAAACAATGTGAAAACAGTAAATTTGAAGCATAGCCACAAACAATGAGAGAACGGTAAATTTGAGTAGCCACAAACAATGTGGGAACGGTAAATTTGAAGCATAGTCACGAACAATGTGGGAACAGTAAATTTGAAAAACAAAAAAACCTTAAAATCTGAGAGAAGAGAAGGGAAGAAGGGAGCAATACATCAGCCTACTTCAGAAAAAAATTATGTTGAGCATTGATAAGATGAAGTTGTAAGCAGCCACTTGTAAGAAGGAGAGAATTATCACCAGTGCGCAATAGGATTTCAGAAAGAGGAGAAACAGTCCCCTTAAGATATTGTTAGGTCAAACGTGGGGAAAGTTGCAGCTGTGTGGATCCATGAAAATACCACATCTACAATCTATATAGGGGGGAAGTGCCAATGAAACTAAATATAAGTGGCTTTGTGAACAGTTAAAAGGATTTTTTTTGGCCCTTGAATTTTTGAAAGATAGCTACCCATCAGGCTTGCAATTCTCAAAATGGAACAAGTCTATCAAGAAAAAGTTCAAGTGAAAAACCAAACATTCATGTGCTTCGTGCTTAACCACAGCTCCAGCAGCATAGTTGTGCACCCTAAATCACCACTAATGGTACTTGTGAATTGGTCCACTCTGAGGTAGAAGCTGTTGAATTTCCATGGACCAGTTAGGATTCAATTCTAGGACCTCACATTTGTTGCTGGGCTGCCAGCCCTTTACAGTCCGGAGAGTGCCACAATTTGGTGCTCGGGCTCCTAGCCTGGCTTTGACACCATGTTAAACTTCCATGGACCAGCTAGGACTCGATCCTGGGATTTCCCATTTACAGCTGAGCTGCTCACCGCTGAGATATTGGCCCTTTACAGCTCAAAGTGAGGATTGTTCTTCCAAATACATAAAAAGAACACCAAAAATATAGGTGCAATTTATGTAACTTGAACTTTCAAGACAGCTAAACAGTAGAGAGAGATCACTTGTTACCCAAAACAGGACCTGAGGTCCGTTGGCTGTCAAGACAGAACTTCAAAATTTTGGTGTCATGATTGGATATGCAGCCTTTTTGGTAGAGGAAACAGTTGAACACATCTTTCAGAGATGTCCATCTGCCAAGACTTTTTGGACGATGGTTTCAAGCTGAACTCAATTTCTTATTTCAGCACCACCCTTTCTCGGAGAGGTTCTCTCCTTGGGGACACTTGGATGATCGTGAACAACTGCGAAATTTATAAAAATACCATTCTACTTTCAATAGGACCCCTGCCCTCTCTACTTAGGGGACTTGAGGTTTTCCCAGTATAGGTTGGCTTTGTTGTTAAAGTTGAACTCAAGTGTTTCCATAAAGAGGTTAGTCACTGTCTCTTGGGGCACAAGGTTAGATGTTAGCTTTTCTGTATTTTCAGGGAGAGACCTTCCTTGTGATCTGCTTGTTAAAATGATGTGTTCTTTTGTTCAATAGAGCAATATAAGATGCATTCCCCCGACAATATTAAAAAGAAAAAAAAACAGACACAGGCTCCAAGATTGTAAGGCTGTTCCGAAGGACAAGACGAAAGAAATATTGAGGATGAAGACTGAATGCTTGCCCACTTTAAAATTTAACAAAGATGATACACATAGCTCAAATGGGAGAACAGGGAAACAACCGAGTGCCTATATTAAGAACCATCGTAGCCATAAAAATAAAGCCACTCCATGCCAGACATGTACGATATCCCAAACTACAAATAGGTATAAAATGCAATAACAGATCTTTTTTTAATTTGATTGAACATTACACTGTCTCACTTTAGAATGAGTAAATCAATCATGGAAGCCATGTGACATCTCAAAACACCTGGCCACAATTTGCTTTTTGGGAAAAAAAATCAAGGGTAATATATTGCTGAAAGAAAGAATAATTACAAAAAAATCCAGCTCACCTTAATGACGAAATCATAAGCAGGTACGAAGGTCACAGTTTTATAAGCTTAGCATCATAGGGTCAGTATTCCTGATTGGATCCTAATGCCATTTACGTTGAAACACAAATTCCTTCATTGAATGTGCCCTGATGTAGATATTATCCCCGCTCAGAGAAAGGGGAACAAAGTCGGTAAGGGTGATATATTAATTTCTTCATAGAGGTGCTATGGTTGTTTGAGAGCAATCTCCCTGTGAACTAATCTATACCTGACATAGTAAGTAGAATATTGTGTAAAATGTTGGAAAGAGGATTTATCATTAATAATAATAATCACTGTTACCTTGATAACATGAGAAATAATGCCTGATAGAAAGCGCGGAGTGATGCCTTGTATCGATTCTTCTTTGCAAAGAAGGTAGCTATGTGAAAAAAGGATTGCTGGTTTGAAGCGGCATATAATGATGTGGAATGGAGGATGAGTCACACAGAGACCCCGCAAGTGAGTAAAAATGCGCAGCAATGGAAGGGCGCTCAATGCTGACGTGGAGGGATAAAACCATCGTTTCACGCACATGCAATGGCGTGCCCTGCCTAGAGTCTCCTTGTTTTTCAAAATATTATAATTACAAAATATATTTAATGGACAGCTGGCAGGGAGTATTTAGTTGAAACATATTGTCAAATATTTAATAAAGTACGAATCTGACAGAACTTTCAGTGCCCTCCCTGTTTTTTCTAGTGGCCTCGGCAGCAGCAAGTACTGCTGCTGTAGCAGGCATTTCTTGTCAGAGGGCACCCTTGAGCCCACATTTCTTCAAATTTTTGACTCATGTGCGGGATCTAACACTGAAGAGAGGAAGGGGTGGTCGTAGAGGTGGGTATTGCAGGGGTTATATTTGACGGCCGTTTAAACATTTTTTGTGATTTTGAACGTAAAATATTTGTAAATATCTTATCTAACCGTCACACGCAACTTGCATATTTAAAACATGACCGTCATTTTTCATATAGATTTGTATAAATATTATTTAAAAATATGTAAATTATATTATAAAAGATTTAATAAATATAAAATAATTAGTAAAAATAACATTATTTTGTGTTTTTGAAGAGCGGTATTGAAAAATTACCATCACCCGAAAATTGTTTGACAGGCATAGGTGAGCGTCAAATTTAACACCTGGTGGGTTGTCACTTCCCCAAGCAATAAACTTAAAGAGAGTTTACCTTTCTATAAGTTACATTATCAAAAAGACAAAACAACCATGGTGCTCTAAATTAAAACTAACAAGGATGTGGACCTTATCTAAGGCATTAGAATATTCTGTTAGGAATTCCTAGTAGTATATTAAAAGGGGATTAATAATTAATATAGGCTTTTGACATTTGAAATGAATAAAGGGAATTATATGGGTCTAGATCTATCATGTAAAGCATTTCCAAGACATTGCATTATCAGGGACACCTGTACAGGCCTGCAGGTGTCGTAATCGCTTTGGATGTATTGCTAAGTTTGTAAGGAATATACGAAGGGTTCATCCGGACGTACCCAGATATGTCTGAGTTCATCCAACATACCCAAGAACCCACAACATACCCAGCGCAAAAAATGTATCTTTTTTTTAATTTGTTCAATTTTTTAATTTTATAATATGTCGAAAAAAAGTTAAAAGGACTTCAAATATTTTACAAGACACTCTCAAACTCTTTTTAAGCAACACATTTACCTCAGATTGCATATTTGCTCTCTCAACTTCATATTTCCAATTGCTTAGGGCTGAAACTCCATCCTTTTGTTACTATAATGAATATGCTTATTATTCTTGATTTTTGTGTATACATTGTAACATTTGCACAATGTACTTGTTCTATGTTCGACCAATGACTATCATGACATTTGGCATTGAATTATCAATATGTTTTGTGGTAATTTAACTTCCTTTGTTTACTCTATGCATATTATATGGTTAATTTTGCTTATCTGACTATATTTTTTGTAGGGTCGTATCCAAAGCCGCGTACCAGGTCACCTTACTAGCTACCTAGCCAAGACATCAACTAGTGGAAGCGATAATGCCATGTAAAAGTAGTTTGAGTAATGTTATAGCAGGCCACGAAATGGTGTTGAATGCAAAAGAAAAAAACTTATGACTAAGCGATTCACGTCCAGCGTTTTATCAGGAAATGATATTGTGTGTGTTTTTGAGTATGAGCATCTCAGCGTGCAATTCTGCTCAACTATTTTTTGTTTTGAGAAGGATGATTGAAGACAAAGCAAATTGGCCATATAAAGCTACCACCTTTTGACATATGCATTGTGCTAACATAAAATGGAAGAAACAGGGTTCAGTTGTTTCTCAATCTTTGATGCAATTAAAAAAATTGTGGGTCCCATCCAGCCTTTCTTTTGTAATCGATCAATTGTGCGGAGGTTGCCATGCATCGGGAACCACCAAAAAGCTCTAATCTTCTGCCATACTTTCATAGCCCACACTTTGTTCCATTGCATTTGCTGAGACTTGAGTGTCTGGTCGATGGTGTGATAAGCTGACGCCACTCTGCACTCTTCCTAACCGATATTTGTGCCAATTAAGGTATCCTGTCTGGTATATATAGATATATATATATATGTATGTGTCTCTAATTAAGGTATCCTGTCTGGCACATATATATAGATATATATACGCGTGTGTGTCTCTAATTAAGGTATCCTGTCTGGTATGTGTGTGTGTGTGTGTGTGTGTGTGTGTGTGTCTCATAATGAGCTCATTAATGAGCTGGCTGACTTGATAAAGATATTTGACCTTGATCCCATGGAGAAGATTAATGGATCATTCTGTGCATTGATGATGATTTTCTTGTATATTAGAGCATGGTCCCATGCAAGGGGAAAGCTAAAAAATTTGAGCAAATGCTAGAGAGAAAAAATAGGATATTTTAGCATTAATAGGGTCCCATGTTTTTTTTTTTTTTTTTTGTGCAGAGATAAAATAGGAAGCTTTAGCACTAGCAAAAGTAGGGTCCCATGAATCCGAAATAAACTTTTGGCTGGAAAATTGAGAGGGAAGCTTAAAGTAAATGCCGTGTCAAAAAAAGCTCCCTAAAATTTTTAAGCAGTTGATTTATTTTTGTGCCCCAGCTGCTTTATGGGGCTGGAAATCCTCTCCCTAAAATATAGCTGCTGAGAAATTTCAGGAACTTTATTAGATTTTAGCAACAACAGCAATAATTTTTTTTTTGCATGAGACCATATTTCCCAAACAAATAGGAGCAGTAACTCCCAGCATGGGACCACGCTATTAATCTGCCATATGCAACAGTTCCCAAGTTTGGAGGCTAAGCAGTAATGGATGATATTAAGCAAGCGGCTTGTTCCCATTCCAGTTACCATTCCCCACGAATCTAGTGCTGACAATTTTCATGTGATTTTAGATGTAGTGTGCCTTCCCGGGTGGAGATGTTCCCGTAGGGCTATTAGTGGATTTCTATTGTAACTAGCTAGGTGTTTTTGTTTGAGAATATTACTCCACTCTGGTTTAGACTTCCCACATTCTCGATGCAGTCTGCATTGCCAGGGCATGATTAAACAACCAAAGGTTTCTAATGTTGAGACCCGTGTCTTGTTTTGATGTGAATATTGTGGACCTTTGGATCAGTGGCTACTTGAATGTCATGTCCATTCCTCTCCAAAGGAAGCTTCTGTGAATTTCTATCTATGTTTGTTCAATATGATATGGACAAGGAAGAAAAGTAAGCATGTATATTGGAATGGCTTATAATACTGCTTGTGACAACTAAATATTCCCTGCCACTGAGAGTCATTTGTTGGTCCAATGCATTGGTTATTATTGTATTTTATTTGTCACCCATTCCCAAATATCTTGTCTAGGTTTGACGTGGAGAGAAAATCCAAATATTTCTATGGGCATTCACCTTCCCCGAATCACAAATTGTCCATGACCTCTTTTATGTATCTGGAGCATACATTGATGAAAATTATATGTGATTTGTTTTAGTTGATTTGTTGTCCATATGTTTCTTGATACTGTTCTAGTAACTTTTGTATTTGCCTTGTCACTTTCCTTCAGTGACCAGGATGCATATAGTAGACCTCTTTGCCATTGTCCCCGTGAGGGAATAAAGGGTGTGCCTGTTGTCCCGTTGATTGAAATTGAAATTGTGGTCGTTGTTATGCAACTATTAATAATGCAACAACTTGTTCATTGAACCCAAAGGCTTTAAGGGAATTGCTTGTGTGTCCAGCGACATTTGTTTAATAGTTGGGAAATATCCAGCTTTATTACGATGCCCTTCCTTTTCAAATTATGTAAAAAGTTAATGAGCTCCTCAACTACTATTATGTTATTTGTGATGTGGAACAAAATTCGAATGGGAGTTTAAAATTGGCTTTGGAAAGACTGGTTTTAATCTGGAAGTGATCAGCAATGAGATATTTTTTATGCACTATGTTGCATAATGCAATTGATTATTAATTTCCTAGATTTTCATCATTGGCGAATTTGGGGAACAAAATCAAATTGTTAGCATTCATTTGGTGTAGCATATTTCAGTTCTATTGTGACTCTTTTATTACTTCGACTAAATCCTGCTTGATAAGATCCCAAAACTGCTGGTAAAACAAGGAAGGGAAGCCACTCAGACCAAGAGCTTTTTCCTGTTGGAAAGAGAAAAGGACATGTCTCCGTTATTCTTAATCATTGGCCGAATGAGGTAAAGATTATATTCATAACGAACTAGTTTGGGAATCCTATAAACAAGACTTTGCTAAATCTTTTCTTTTCTTAAACAGTTTGGGGATTGAGTCAACATAGCACCAAAACATTCCATTGTGTGTTCAGGAATTTTCTTGTACTCCATTACATTTGTTCCATCCTCATTTTTTATTTGTTAAACAGAGTTAATATGTTGTTGGTTCAAGACTGAATTGTGGATTTATTTGCTATTCATATCACCTTGTTTTACCAACTGAGTTCTTGAGCACTGCTTCCGGCACTGCTCTTACTGGTTTTGTATGACAGTTAGCTTTAGGATAAGCATCTGTTACTTTTGATGCAAGTTCTCGCCAAATCCAATTTCTCATTTTGTAGAATTTTTATGTGAATTTTATCAAATTCAGTCTCACTACAGTGTAAGACATAGTTTTAGGCAATGAAGTTAACCCATGAATTTGTACATTGCATGTCCCTGTATTTTGGAAGCCCCTTGCCATCAATTTTCTACCTTTTCCTTGAAACCAGGATGTGATAACCACTTTTTTGTTCAAATCTAAACTGATGCTGCTGTTATATTTTTGTGTGCCTGAAATGACTAGGATTATAGGCCAGTGATCTGATAGAGTTGTGTTATTGACCTTGGCTGAGGTTTTGTAGATGTGATTCACTGGACACTGATGTTAGTCTATTTGATTTCTCTGCTATGTTTTGTAATCCTTTTCTTTTGTTGCGCCAAGTGAAGAGACATTGAGCGAAGTCTAAACCCACAATATTGCCGTCTATTTCAAGTTTTGTGGGAGCTGATTCTGTTTTGTGATTGATTCCTTTACCTCTTTTTTCCTCTCCAAGGTTTTTTGACTCTGTTGAATTCCCCAGCTAGGATGAGATTGTTGTTTGTTGTAAGGATCACTTCCAGCATCTGTTCTATTAACAAAACACGATTGTTCCCATATGGCAGGATATATACAGTCGCTATACAGCTGAAAATCGAGAGTGAAAATAATGACTATATTGCAACAGAGGGATCAATTAGATTGGTATATAACTCGCAGGAATTCACTGGATCAAAGTGTGGATGCAGTGACAACTTTTTATCTGCTTGCTGCCCCGTATTCCTTTTTACAGTACCTTTTGCTTACAGTTTATTCTCAATGCTTCTTGAAGAAGAAGCATGTCTATTCCTTCAGTTTGCACCTTAGTATGCACGAATTAGCATTTGTTGTGCATACCAGTGCCTCTCATGTTGCATGATAAAATCTTCATTATGAAAAATTAGGGGCCTCTGAAGTGTCTTCCTTCAGGGGCTGATCAGATTTGCAAGTTTGTTTCATCCAGATCTGCATTGGTGTTGAAGTGCTCTCTCCTAGATGTAGCTCTGCTAATTTGATATTTGCTGTCCCTGTTTGTATGAGCATTGTTACTGTCCCTTCTAGATTTGTCTCCTCTTCTGATTCAAGGTTTTAATTGGATACTGTTCTCTTTTTCTTTGGCTCCATTCAATTTTTTAAGCACCTAGATTTGTAGATTTGTGGAATTTAATCTGCCAACATGTCACCCATTTGTGCATTCTTTTTATTTCTGGTTTTGAGGCAATGGAATACGCCATCGATGCAAAATGAAGCGGCTCTTGATTCTTACCTTTGTTTTTTGGCATGATGCTTGTAGATCCATCCTTTCATTGGAAGGGCTGCTGTCAGGATACAGGTATGGGTATGGATACAAGTACAGGTTTGGTCCGCGGATATGTCAATTTTAAAAAACCCTTGGATACAATATGTTTTAGGTGAGTTCGAACATATATAATTAAAAAAAAAAAATTATATATATATATATATATATACATATATTTTATTCATATTTTAGTCCATAAGAAATACAAAACTTGAAAAGTATGGTAGGATTAAGGTTCAAAACATTCAATATGCTTGAAAGTTAACATTTTTATTAAACATTTAGCAATATGAATACAAATAATCTAGAATATATCACCTAGATTTTCCTCAAAATCAAACTCTTGCACACCACTCCTAGTAGCTCCGCTTTCAATAGCTCTTCTATTCGCTCCTTTGAACGCTAAATAAAATAAATAATGCCTATAAATAGCAAGGGCAGCATGTAACAGATAATATCTGCCTCCAAACTTAGATCCTCCTCGCAATGAAACTCAAACAATGGTTTCCTCTAAACATAATGTCTCCTGTTTTGAATGATAAATGAAACAATGACTGCCTCTAAACAATGGCTACCTCCTCAATTCGTCTTTGGCTCTTCGCTCTTACACTTGTAAAAACCAACAATGAATTGTTTGTGTGTTTTGGTAATGTTTGAGTGCCTTTTATAGCTTTTAGAGGAGTTTAAGGTTTGATTCTTTAATTCATTTATGAGTTTAGGGTTTAATTTTTTTATGCATTGACTCAGACAAAAAAATGTTGTTTAGCAACCGCAGTGCCAAAAGTGTACGCGTACATCCTGGGTACATTTGTGATGTACTTGGTGTGTACCCAGGACGTATCCATACCATACCTAGGATGTATCTGTACCGGGTACGTATAAGGGAGATTCGTTGGGGTGGGGGACGTACCCATACTTCACAGTCCAAAACCTAGAATCTACAGTAAAGCTCCTAGATGTCTGAAACCACTCCCAAACATTCTGGAAGTATATACATAAAATATAACTTTAAGTATAAGAAAGCAAATGTCCATATCTAAATGTAAGCTTACAAATTAAATTATGTATATATTGTCTGGTTCAGGATTAATGTTTTAACTATTTTTTATTTATTTGATTTACTTTTTTAAAGGTTTGTGCCGCTGGAAATGTCTTGGAAACACACTGGAAATGCCCCATGCACATGCCAGAAACGTACAATACGTTTTTTTTAGTTTCTGGAACGCGCCTGGGTGTTTTTGTTGGCGTTTCATTTCCGAAACATTTCAGCGCAGTATAGCTCCTAGATGTTTGAAACCACTCCCAAAGTATATACATATATATAACTCAAAGTATAAGAAAGCAATTGTCCATATCTAAATGCAAGCTTAAAAGTTTATTTTATGTATATATTGTCTGATTCAGGATTAATGTCTTAGCTCCTTTTTATTTTATTTGTTTTACTTTTTTTAGATTCATACCATTGGAAACACACTGGAAATGCCCCCGACACGTGCTGGAAATGTGTAATACATTTCCGTTTGTTTCCGACACATGCTAGAAACGTGCATTAAATATCTGTATATTTCCAACACATGCCTGGGTGTTTCTAGCGGCGTTTCATTTCCGAAACATTTCAGGGCAAAAATGGTGGGGTGAGGGCATTTCATTGCACCAAAGAAAGAAATATATATATATATATATTATATTAAAAATATAGCCTAATTGACCACATAATAAACAAAATTGGGAAATATCAAGGTTATTTTTATGTTTTTTCTAAGTCAATAGTCAAAATCAAAAAGTTGAACAAATAATATTGAAAAATTGAGTTTCCCTGTAAACACCCAAACTTGATATTTTAGTACTTGATAATGTTAGTTTTGGCTTAAATCCCTTACACGTGACTTGTGTGCACAAACAGAGTTAAAACGCACTACCCTAAGCTATCCTAAGGCTTGCAATCTCTTATTATATTGCTCAAACAACTACAAGATTTTATCAATCAAAAATCCCTTTATATCTCCTATGAATTCTTCCCTAGGCTTTAAACTGAGCCTTTAAGCCTCACTCAACAAAACCATCCATTAGGGATGGGATCTACTAGTATCCTATCCTTCTAGTCGATCTTGTCTAGGGCCCTCTAACCGTCAATTTTTAAAATGTACATCTTTATTCCCCTTCTTAGGTCAGCTTTAGTGCAAAATAGTACCCCTTAGGGTCATATAAATATGAATCAAACCCCACTCATTTAATAATTTGGCTATTACTTGGCAACTTGATCACTACTTGACAATTACAAGGCACCAATTACAAGGCACCTACTTAATATTCATCTCCAAATCTCAAGCAAAGCTTCCCTACAACTCCTATACAAGTATGAAGCACTCTAAGCCAAGCCAAAAGCATTCAAAGCCAAGTCAAGAGTATCTCAAGCCAAGTCAAAGCAAGCATTGTCAAGTATCAAGGCTAAATTCTAGTTGCATACATGTAATTGCATCATCATAATTGAATTTCCAATAGGCATAAAACTATGTGGGTTTGATGCCCCTTCAAAGTAATTTTACATAGGTGACGCAAGGGTGCCTGTACGTCGGAAAAGTGACAGGCGAGCTTGAGAATCAACAAGTAACTCTTCTGCGTACCCGACCTCCCGAGGTCGTGCCGAGACAGCCGGTGTGGGTAGAATGTGCAGGCAAACTAGTTAGGCAATCTAATGTCTTCGACACGCACTAATGGTATTTGCGAATCTAAGGCAAAGAAGGCCCTTCTAACTTGGACTGGTGTGATAGATCGATCAGCGAGGATGACTGCTCGAAGGCTCCAATCAATATCGAGCTCTGGCGTGATTCGATCTATGGGTTGTGGGATACGTGGAAAATGACCCGGGATGGTTTCGTGTATTTCTCCTGATAGGGTCATATGGTGAATATGGTCAACTCTATGGACGATTCTCTGGCCTAGTCCAAAATTCTCTAGCTTCGTTAGCTGTTGTGTCTAGTAGGGATAACTGTTGAATGATGATAGGTGGAATCGGAGTAGACTGAAATACTAATTTACGTAGGCCAGTGTCTATGTCTAATTCTCTTATGGATTCGTTAGGCTGTGGGATCTGTGGATCACAACCA
Organism: Taxus chinensis; assembly: GCA_019776745.2. Classification (NCBI taxonomy): domain Eukaryota; kingdom Viridiplantae; phylum Streptophyta; class Pinopsida; order Cupressales; family Taxaceae; genus Taxus; species Taxus chinensis. The sequence continues at coordinate 546,001,366 of CM034151.1, read as the reverse complement.
TAGACTCTTGGTTGTTGCGGTCCCGTTATGGTCATACGGGAGATCAAGTTCTAATTCCTAGCATCCAGTAGTCGTAAGCTTTTTCAGCTTCTATGTTTAGAACCAACAGTTGTGCGATCTTCTCAGAATACCTTACAGGTGTTATCGCAACTTGGATTCTTAAGCTGGTATCTATATCTACTAGGGTGTCTCCAGCGTCTGGCTGTGGAACTAAAGGATCACACCCGAATGTTTGTTCTCTTTCGAGCCCTTCTACAGTCATGTGGGTATTTTCTAGGGTAATCTGTAGTTTGGCTGATTTGACCAAAACAGATGTGCTTGGTCGTCTTCGATGTTTAACCCTCTCAACTGTGCCCTGATCTGTTGGAAGTCTGTTGTTGTTTGGAAGACTTGTATCCTAAGGTTTTGGTCAATATCAGTTATTGCCACTACGGTATTGGGCTGGGGCACAATTGGCTCGAAAATGTATTCCCTGGGCTCCCTAGGTCCCGTAATTGTCATGCAAAAGCAGTAATGAAACAAACTAAAATAAAGTAAAATCTAAGTATACTTCTAGCATATATAATTTCTTTTTGTATTTTCTGGCAATTTATAAGAAAGCAGCTATTTAAAAATATTTAGAATTGACAACTAAACTAACAACGTAAAACAAACAAAATAGCCGAGTGTAGCTATTTGTCTGTGCGATTTCGTATATCTATTCTAAACAACGAAATAACTAATCTATCTGCAAGATTCTCGATCCTACCTCAGAGGTGAGGAATGAATCATAGTTTCTCAGAAACTATCAATCCCCACAACCTCCCTGGCAATATCGAGAATAGAAATAACTGAAATAAAATGATTAACTACTTTATTTGATAAGTTCTAACTAAAACTTTGAAAGATGGAACCTGGATTTCGCAGAACAGTGGCGAATCCGACGGTGTGTGTGTTCTTGTCCCCTCAGTATGATCTCTTCGTTCTTTGTGCTCACGTGAATCCAGAAAAGCGTGGAATGCTTGTATCAACAGGAATAGATATTTGGATCAATGGACAGCCTTCAGAATGCAGACAGAATAGAATGCGGATAGGAGAGGGATAGCGCAAGAGTACAGAGCTTGGCCTATGCAATTCCTAGCGGGGTCTACTGCGAATCATGCAACAAAAGCGTCCAGAACCTGAAACTAGTCTGTATGAAGAACAAAACCTGCAACTTTAATGGCTGCCTAGACTATTCTACTCCAAAACAATAATACTGTTTGCACAAGTTGGATCTGTGGCTTACCAACAGCAACACAAAGCTAAAACAAACCTGCAACAAACTATGCTACCAATCCTAAGCAAACTAAAGGGACACAGCACTGAAAACATGAAACTTGGAGTGAAAATGGTGGCCCGAATAATGTTTGCACTTGCACAAGTTGGATATGTGGCTTACCAGCTGCAATACAATACTAACCAAAGCACTCAATGAGAAAACTAAGAATCCTAAGCAAAGGAAAACTAAAACTGCTGTAACAAGAAATTCAAAAGCAAACTTTGGAGCAAAATTCAAAATTCAGAGCTAATTCATTTGCATGTGCACAAACCATGCATTTATAGGAATCCAAACATCCAAAAATCAAATCCAAACTGAACTCCTAAACATTAAACAAAAGAAAAACACTATTCCAGGGGACCAAAAACATTAATGCATGCTCAAGTCGGCAAGAAAAGCTGGTGAGTCGTGATATTTCACGCGGGTCGCGTCAAAAGAGCGTTCTGGAAAACGCGCACAGGACCGCCGCCCTGCTCAGGGCGGCGGTTACAGGACCGCCGCCCTGTTCAGGGCGGCGGTTTCGTCACTGAAGACCAAAAAGCCAAGAAAAGAGGGAAAAAAAAGGGAAAACAAAGCACGCGGGGGCTAAGCGGGGCATGCGGGATGTTAACGCATATCTGTAAAGCTTTTCTGGATCCCGAACACCTTGCGAAGAGACCTGTATCATCATTGGGGCACTTATTACACCGTTCCGCAGTACAGTACCTTACAATTTTGGGTACGTACATATTGCCCCCTCGGAGAAGCATTTTAGCCATGAAGAGGCGTAAAACGGTGGGTCCGAGTATGGCCGTCCCGAAATGGGAAGTTAGAAGTTATACCTTACACGCCCGTGTGTTGAAATGACGCCATCCAAAATTCCCGCCACCTGCAAAATGAAAAGAGAACTCAAGTGCAGATAGATACAATAATTTGGAAAATAAACGCTAAAATAATAGGGGAAGAGGACGTACCATTAGTGCGAGGATAGAAACTTACCTCCGTCAACGCTCCGAACCTGCGAAAAAGATATTTAAAACGAATCGGGGCGTTATATATATGAAAGTGGGCCCATTTTCCTATTCATTTGCGCGAGTTGATTTGGTAGATTTTGAGCTCTGGGACCCACGGTGACGGTTTCTCACGCGAGTAGAGTCAAAACGTCCGCAGTGAGATAGAGATCATGCCTCCACGTGCGGAACGCCACCCCGCGAGATCACAGGTTGGTTTTCTTCAATTTTGTGTTTTTCCCCCTTCTGATTTGAAATGTTAAATTCTTTGCAATGGGGGGGTTATTTTCGAAAATGTTTGGTTTAAAGGGTCCATCTAGGGGGGGCGCCTACTGGGTAGGCCCCATTTTTGATTAAAATAGTCATTTTTTTGCATTTTTTGGGCTTTTTAAGCCCAAAAACCCGCGCGGGTTTTCGGACCGCGACCGCCGCCCTGGACAGGGCGGCGGTTACACGACCGCCGCCCTGTACAGGGCGGCGGTCACGAGACCGCCGCCTTTAAGGCGGCGGTTACAAAACCGCCCCCCTGCTCAGGGCGGCGGTTCTGAACAGAATGCAAAAGAACCTATTTTGAAAGCTTGTACTTGTATTTTTTTGCATTTGTACGTGTTTTTATGCTTCTCTTGATATTGTTTAGATACTAACTTACTCTTCTTTGTGTGTTTTTGGGCGTATGCAGGCAAAAGAGGAGTACATTAGATGGAGCCGGGAGAGAGAGTGCGACTGGCTGCCCGGGGTATTGGATGCCCTCTCAGCAGATGAGGAGGACACATTGCAGAGGGCCGGCATATTGCGTATATCGCGTGTGCCCCACGTTGCTCCATCCAGTCACATTCTTTGTGACCTATTTTCATATTGGGATGCAGATCGGAACACCTTCCGACTGCCAGGGGTCCGTGGTGAGTGGACCATCACTTTGGAGGATGTTTACCGCATTCTGGGGGTCCCGATCATTGGGAGGAGACTTAAACTAGAGACAGCTGGTTCCAGGGCACAGATAGCTCAGTGGGCTGGTTATATGGGGGATGCAGCCATTTCTACGGGGCCGAAGAAGGGAGTGCGAGTCAGATCCATTCCTTCTTTGCCCATCCCTATCTTTCGACAGGCTATTATGGGGATCCTTGCCTCGAGACTCATCGGGGACAAGGGAGGGGACACCTTATTATACTGTTGGGGCCCCATCATTGCACAGATAGAGGGACATGGCCGGAAATACGCCTGGGGCGCGGACATTTTGGGGACCACCTACCATGACTTATACAGGGTGGTCCGATTGCAGGGACAGTCCTTGAGCCACCCCACTCTAGTCATGAGTTGGGTGTATGAGCGCTTCATTCCGTATGGCAGAGGCGTGGAGGTGGCAGATCCCGGGGCGGTGAGGGCAGCCCGATGGTCAGATATGTCAGTGCTCAGAGCACCTCACCAGCCAGTAGCCACCCTTACCACGGCAGACATGGAGGCTACACCGTACCAGCTTATGGCCGGTATATGGGGAGAGGAGACCACGACATTGGTCTCCTGCTCCATCACAGGGCAGCTTATCGATCGTGTGGGACGGGTAGAGGTACACCCCTTCAGCAGGGTTCCTCAGCAGTTTGGCCTCCCATACGCGGCTATGCTTCCTCCAGTAGCACCTGTTTATAGATCAGTCCGAGAGGCTAGAGGGGGGCCTAGAGGCCGTGGTTGGACAGTGGTTACCCCTGGCATTCCTATTACAGCCAGGGGGATAGTTCGGGCCAGAGGGAGAGCTGGTGCGCCTCAGGCACCATTACTTCAGATTGCTGCAGGTCCTGCTCATAGCAGTGACGACCCCATAGATATCGACTCCGATTCTGAGGAGCACACAGAGGGAGGGTCAGAGGAGCAGACGGACGAGAGCGATCCTGAGTGGCATGATACTCAGGACATTCTGAGGGCAGAGAGGGAGGAGCAGAGTGCAGAGAGAGAGACCGTGGCTTCCGAGGAGCCACTCTCCCGGGGCCATGGTGGAGATGATGAGTCCGTTGCGGGGCGTCATGTTGCCCCAACTACAGGAGCAGCGCCTCAGTCAGCAGCGGCATCAGCAGCAGGTGCTGGCCCTGGCGACCCATCTTGGAGGCCTGGTGATCCGAGTAAATTATCCTCTCCTCCTTTCAATGCTTGTTTGTTTTAGGATTTGTCTTTGAATGTTAACTCTCCTTATATTTGTATTGTGTACACTTTAACCTCTTGCCTAGTTCCTAATTCGTTTTTCTTTCTTTGCTTTGCAGAGACTGTTGATGAGTGGCGGGATCTAATCCGTAGGGTTTGCGTCGATTCTCTGATGATCCCTATGGATAAGACCCGTGCGGAGTTATCTGTGGATGCCGGAGAGCCCTCAGCAGCTGGTAGGCACACTGACGTCTTCGCTCCCGTTTGGCATGTGGCCAAGATGGTGTCAACTCTCCGTACAGAGTTGGCAGGCTATAGGACAGCCGAGCGTCTTATGAGGAGCCGCTCTCATGGCGAGACTACGACTGCCCCTAGGGACCCCGAGCCCTCCGTCCATTCAGAGCGCCAGCGTAGCCGGAGTCCTAGGCGAGGGCGCGCACCTTCAGCGGGATCGCGCAGGGGTTGAGAGGCCACTTGGCTTTCTGTATTTGTATTTAGATTCTTTTGTGTATTACGGGCTCTTTGAGCGTTTTGACCATGCCTAGTGCATGATGGCATTGTATATAAACTTTGATTATTTATATATATGCGTCGGTTTTGGATCAAAACTTGTCATTTGTATTCTACTTTCTTTATTTCCAACTGCTTCGTGTATACTATGATGTATGTATTATATGCTTTCTAGAATGTATGCAATGGAAAACAGATGATGCAAATGTTTGCTTTCTTTTTGTGTTTCATGATGCTGATACATGATTTTGTAGATATATTGTGATCTTAAATCTTAGTTTCTGTGAGCAATTTGGATACCTCATGATTTGTTTTGGCAAAGTGATGAAAATAATCAGTATGATGAATAGATTAACTTGCCCCACTCCTAACTCCACGCAACTAGTAAGATGCGAGGGCTCATCACCAAGAGCCAAGAAGGGCGCAAGTTATGGAATATGGTGAAGTGATAGTGGTGAAAGACAGACGAAGCTTTGGTGGAACCAAATGAAAACTACAAGCTTTATTCTACCTGAATGACTTCATAGTTTTGGATGCAACTTGCTTTGCGGTTTATCCAGACTTAGACCCGTAGATGGCCACATAGTAGACAAAATCTGGGTTTTTAGGATTTTTAACTCTCTTGGAATTTTTGAACATCTGATTCATTCGTTATTGACTCAAAGTTTGAATTGATTGTTTATGACCTTTTAACATTTACTTTGTTTAGAGGACCCCCTACACTTTGCCCCATGCTACCTGTAAGAAACATGGGTTTATCACCGTGGGCAAGGCATAGGCGAGTAAGGGCATTTCCATCCTTTCCCAACCCTACGTCACTAGTAAGAGACGCAAGCTTATCACCGAAGGTTGGTGGGGCAAGGAAATGTGTAAAAATAAAATTTTCTGTTTAATCACTTCTTGACTTGTCTATTTGAGTAAGATGTCAGTATATTCTTATTTCCAAAGAGATGTGCATATGGGATAGATGTGACACCATGAAGCTTCTAGAACAGACCATAGGCAAGACACCTATCCTAAGAAGAAATCAAAGCAAGAACGAACTTGCAGATCTTGGTATGGTTACCGTTAGGACTTCGTCATGTCTGATTTTGTTTGATAAAAGATTCTGAGTTGATTGATGATATCGAAGACGGAGAAGTATGATTAAAGAACTTTATGCCAGAAACATCACGAGTTTGAAATAAGTTGCTTTGAGAATAGATTCCCTGATCACAATTTGTGTAAGAACAAGTGGACAAAATGATCCTAATTTGTATGAAAATGCAATGTAGATAGTTATATAGGTAGCGTTAGCTACTTACGCGTAGAAACGCTTGAGGTGGAGAGAATTGACTGTTTCGCCAAACTCCTCACCTTCTAGCGTGCATAAGAGGTATGCACCATTTCCGTAGTCCTTTGTGACTCGGTACGGGCCCAACCATTTGGGCCGGAATTTCCTTCCTTCGCCGGTCTTCTTGTCGATCCGGCTGTCTAACCTTAGAACTAGGTCACCTTCGTATATGTCACGTTCATAGACCTTCTTGTTGTACTGCCGGCACATCCGGTCGGCATAGACTCTATGTCGTTGTTCAGCATCTAACCTAGTTTCATCCAGGCTTTCTAATTGAGAAAGACGTGCTTCTCTGTAAGCGTCTTCATCCATGGATGGTAATGGGAAGTCGTCCTTAGGACACGCTTTGTTGATGTCTCGGAAGTCTATGCAAATGCGTATCTTTCCATTCTTCTTGAGAACGGGAACGATGTTGGATACCCATTGGGAGTAGTCAACTGGCTTGATGAATCCTACCTGAAGGAGTTTTATTACCTCCTCTTTTACCATGAGGGCTACTTTGGGCTTCATGGGTCTTGATTTTTGTTTAATTGGCTTTGCATCTGATCTAGTGACGAGGTTGTGTACCGCAATGTGGGGTGCGACTCCTGTCATCTCTTTGTAATTAAATGCAAATGCCTTTTGATGTTCTTTGAGAACCTGAGTATGTATTTCCACTTCCTCTGGGGTTAACGAAGAACCTAACTTTAAAATTCTTGGTTCATCTTCCGTTCCGATATTGACATCGATTGTTTCTTCAATTAAAGAGGCATTACCCTCTTCGAACTCAGGTGGTGCCGGAGGTAGATCTATATCATCCCCGTTTTCCACCGCGTATATATTAGGTTCCTTTTGTGAGGGAAGATTCATTACGGGATTTCCGAAGTAGGAAGATGAATGCGAGATCAGAGATAAATCTAGCGTGTGATAGGAGAGATGTAGTGCTGCAAAGGCATTTAAGTAATCCAAAGTAGCCGCATCATTTCCAACATGGTCTAGGACGGTAGATTTACTTCCGTTTGAAAGAGGATCCATCATTGTTTTTATTAATGGTTCGTTACGAATGGATACCGTGAAATGAGTATCTTCTAGCTCATTGTTTGGAGTAAAACGTGATGCTGAGGTTGCTATTGAATCGGCGAGAAGATTTTTTTCTCGCGGGATTGCTTCAATGGATATGAAGTTGAACGCCTTGCTTAAATCTAATACAGCGTTTTTGTAAAGTTGCAAGTGTTCGGCTTTAGTTTCATATACCTCTGAAACTTGGTTTGCCACTAATTGCGAGTCTCCTAAAACTCTGATATTATCGATACCAATTCTTTTGGCTAAGGTAAGGCCAAGGAGGAGGGCTTCGTACTCAGCGCTGTTGTTTGTGCATTCAAAGTTTAATTTAAAAGAGAATGGGAGGACCTTCTCTTCGGGCGAGGTAAGAATTATACCTGCCCCCGCTCCATAACGGCATTTAGCTCCATCGAAATGGAGAGTCCAATACTTAGCCGGGAGTATGGATGTAGGTGTATCTGCTGTGTTTGCACACTCTACTTCTACCATACAGAGATCTTCTGCTGGCAAGGAACCAACACCTAGGGAAAATCCGATACCTACTGAATCGAATGGTAAGAACATTGGTGAATCTTGTTCTATCAACTCAACGATCTTTGCAGTAGTCCCTAATGATACTATTTCTTTAGTTTTGCCTTTAGGGGTTGGAATTGTTTGGGCTATGTTGGTAGTTTCAAGATCCGTCGTAGGTATCAACTTTTCCTCTGGCTTTGGGTCAGAGGGTTTGTTAAGTTGGTTTGTTGGAAGTTCGAATTCTGAGTGTATACCTGGTCTTTTCTTTAAATCAGCTAGGTGTACGTCAAACGGCTTTGGATCACCTTTGGCTACAAATACCTTTCCCAGATGCAGGAATCTTACTTCTTGAAATAGCGTGGAAGGGATTGCCTTCATTCGATGTATCCAGGGCCGGCCGAGGATCATATTATAGTTAGTTTCCCGATCTATAATATAAAACTCAGTCAGGATTGTTTTAGGTCCTAAGGTGACCGGTAGTATTATAGTTCCTATCGATGTGGCTTTAAGGCTATCGTAGCCTCTCAAGGTATTTCGTGTAGTAGAACAGTTTGTTTCTCCATATCCCAATTTTTGGAGAAAAGAGAAAGGGACTATGTTAACTGCAGCCCCGTCATCAACCATTGCCCGTTTTACATAGTTATTATAAACTTGTACTTGCAAGTGTAGGGCTGGATCGCCTCGGCGTGCGATCTCAGCATCTGTAGGCATTTTACTTATTTCGAATATGAATTCAACATCCCTATCTGCCTGTCCCGGTGGATAAACATCAAAGTCTATATGATTTACTTGCGCTTCCGGTGGTGGAGTGATACTAACTAAATGACCCAAACCTAACGCCTCTAAAAGAGCAGCCCTGTGAGCAGGGGAATTCTTTAGTAAATCAAGGAATGAAATATGCGAGAAGGTTTTTGTTAGATCATTAATTAGATCGTAAGCACCCATAGGTTTTGCTACGGTTTGCTGGATGTTATCTGTTTCCGGCAGGTGGCTTGGACTTGGTTGAGAGAAATACTCTCGTGTTCTCGTAATTGCTTCAACGGGTAATTCGGAGTCTAACTCTACTAATCCAACTACCTTAGGTCGTGGTTGACTTCCTAGTTGTGGCGCGACTAACGGATTTAGCGAGGTTGAGGCCTCGTGATCGTTGTTTCCTGTTATTGCACCTTTGTTTGTTCCAGCTGGTTTCAACCTATCGTTATCATGATTTGGGAGTGGATCATTAAAGATCTTGAGAGGGGCATTCTGAGGGGAAACTGCCCCTGCGAAGGTATTTGCCGTTGGTGACGTAGGATCTGCTAAGAACATATCCATAAAAAATTGTTTTTGTTCATTTGGCAAGCGTTGTATGAATTTGTTGTAATCACGACACGTTCTAGTGTCATGACCCCGAATTTTATGGAAGCCACAATAAGAATTGGGGTTGTAATTCCCGTTTTGTTGGTTTGGTGTGTATTGTGGCCTAAAATTCCGATCAAACTGTTGCCTATTAGGACTAAAGTTTTGTTGTTTCTGGTTTTGACTTTGGTTTTGATAACCAAAGGAGTTTTGGCTTGGTCCTTGTATGGGATTTCGCCGTTGTTGTTGTTGTGGATTATTAAAATCCACCGTATTGATCGTCGGGGTAAAATTGTTGTTTCTTTGGTTGTTTGTTTGTGACGGAGTATTAACGACATTTACCCTCTTGGGCTGGTCAGTTACCCCATCTGTTGTTACCCCACGATTTTTGTTAAGGATTTTGGGTCCTTGATTGACGCTTGTGGTGGTTGTAGTATTTTGAGTAGAGGTGATTAACCTCCCGTTTGCTCCATACGTCTTACGGCCACTATCTATCGCTGCTTGATCAATTCGCAGAGCGCTCTCAAGTACCTCGTCATAAGTCCTTAGTGGGAACTTCTGGACTTCTTCCTTCACTTCTCTGCTAAGAGAATGAAGGAATAAATCGCATAGCTCCATCTGATCCATGTTTGGAGCGCTTGCCGAGGAATAAAGGACTGTGCGCCACCTTTGGATGAAATGGGCGACAGACTCGTTATGTTCTTGCTTGATGTGCAAGAACTCCCTGATTCCTGTCCTTAATAGTTTGTTCATGTCGAAGGCTTTGATGAACTCAGACACGAGTTGTTTGAATGAATGTATGGAAGCTTCGGGTATTCTGTAATACCAATCGAGGGCAATGCCTTCCAGCGTTTTGGGGAATATTTTAGCAACAACCCCATCCCATGGGAGTAGTTCACGAATGGCTGTAGCGTAAGCTTTGATATGCGCATTCGGATCTCCTTCTCCTTTGTATTTGGGCAAATCGGGAAGAGGCCTTGGAAGCATAACGCTTCGTATGGCGAAATCTAAGGGCTCCTTTAAATATTCTGAATAAGTCCCTATCGCATACGTCTCAACCATTGATGGTGCCTGTTGAGGAGGCGGTGGCGGAACGGGTTGTTGATATGGCGTAATGTACGCGTTAGCAGGGGCATAAGGCAATCCCTGTATTTGAGTAAATACGCCGGGGGATGAGTACATATCCCCTTGTGGTGATTTGGAGTACATGTTTAAGTACGAAGGTGTACTATCCAGGAATGGATTGCTCTGTACTGGACCAGGAGGAACAGTGCTAGCGATAGTGGGTCTAGTTGGCACTTGTTGTGAATATTGAGGAGTCATACCTAACGTGCCTACTCCTGTGAGGAGATCTACTTGGCTAGGATGGTATGGAGGATTGGAACTCCCTGTTTGTATGAACGGAGGATTTTGATTTGCTTGAGCAAGTTCTAACCCTCGCACTCTTTCTACTAACGTTGAAATGACTTCATTTGGTGAAGTCACGGTACTTTGCCTGAGTGGCGTTTGTTGTGTACCTTGGTGTTGTATAGGCATGTGATAGCCTGTCATGAACTGATTGCTATCCTGCCAAGTTTCTCCAAGAATATTTCCTGTAGAGATATTTTCTTGAAAATGGGTCTCGGGTTGTACTTGTAAACCTCCTATAGGCGGGTATATACCCCGGGAGCGTTGTTCACTCCTAGGATAAGGTATTGATTGTCCATCGTCTAAGACCAAGTATGGATCTGATTGTCTACTAATAGGTGGTCTGAGTAATACCTGAGGAGATGAAGCAGACTCTCCAGTTAGTGTCATATTGTTCGAGCCTGAAGGCTCTGTTTGTGTTTGAGCAAGTTGCTCCAACCCCTCTGTTTGGAAGGACGAGTTATATCTAGTCCTTGGTGTTTGTGTTGACAACTGATTAGTTGAATAGTTGTCGCCCCACATTGAGAGTGAGGGTGATGACTGCCTATTCTGTTGGGCGTAGTATGCCTCAAGACCCAAGAGGGGTCTGCCGTATGCATCGAATCCCGACATATTCGGGGGGTATATGAATACCCGCAGAATAATGGGAAGGAGCGAAGGTGATTTGTGAAGGGAAACGATGAAATTTATGACTCCGAACGAGAAGGTAGGAAGTTTTACATCAACTAATTTCGTTTGTTTCACGTCGGGTTCACCAATTTTGTACGTCGGAAAAGTGACAGGCGAGCTTGAGAATCAACAAGTAACTCTTCTGCGTACCCGACCTCCCGAGGTCGTGCCGAGACAGCCGGTGTGGGTAGAATGTGCAGGCAAACTAGTTAGGGAGTCTAATGTCTTCGACACGCACTAATGGTATTTGTGAATCTAAGGCAAAGAAGGCCCTTCTAACTTGGACTGGTGTGATAGATCGATCAGCGAGGATGACTGCTCGAAGGCTCCAATCAATATCGAGCTCTGGCGTGATTCGATCTATGGGTTGTGGGATGCGTGGAAAATGACCCGGGATGGTTTCGTGTATTTCTCCTGATAGGGTCATATGGTGAATATAGTCAACTCTATGGACGATTCTCTGGCCTAGTCCAAAATTCTCTAGCTTCGTTAGCTGTTGTGTCTAGTAGGGATAACTGTTGAATGATGATAGGTGGAATCAGAGTAGACTGAAATACTAATTTACGTAGGCCAGTGTCTATGTCTAATTCTCTTATGGACTCGTTAGGCTGTGGGATCTGTGGATCACAACCATAGACTCTTGGTTGTTGCGGTCCCGTTATGGTCATACGGGAGATCAAGTTCTAATCCCTAGTATCCAGTAGTCGTAAGCTTTTTCAGCTTCTATGTTTAGAACCAATAGTTGTGCGATCTTCTCAGAATACCTTACAGGTGTTATCGCAACTTGGATTCTTAAGCTGGTATCTATATCTACTAGGGTGTCTCCAGCATCTGGCTGTGGAACTAAAGGATCACACCCGAATGTTTGTTCTCTTTCGAGCCCTTCTACAGTCATGTGGGTATTTTCTAGGGTAATCTGTAGTTTGGCTGATTTGACCAAAACAGATGTGCTTGGTCGTCTTCGATGTTTAACCCTCTCAACTGTGCCCTGATCTGTTGGAAGTCTGTTGTTGTTTGGAAGACTTGTATCCTAAGGTTTTGGTCAATATCAGTTATTGCCACTACGGTATTGGGCTGGGGCACAATTGGCTCGAAAATGTATTCCCTGGGCTCCCTAGGTCCCGTAATTGTCATGCAAAAGCAGTAATGAAACAAACTAAAATAAAGTAAAATCTAAGTATACTTCTAGCATATATAATTTCTTTTTGTATTTTCTGGCAATTTATAAGAAAGCAGCTATTTAAAAATATTTAGAATTGACAACTAAACTAACAACGTAAAACAAACAAAATAGCCGAGTGTAGCTATTTGTCTGTGCGATTTCGTATATCTATTCTAAACAACGAAATAACTAATCTATCTGCAAGATTCTCGATCCTACCTCAGAGGTGAGGAATGAATCATAGTTTCTCAGAAACTATCAATCCCCACAACCTCCCTGGCAATATCGAGAATAGAAATAACTGAAATAAAATGATTAACTACTTTATTTGATAAGTTCTAACTAAAACTTTGAAAGATGGAACCTGGATTTCGCAGAACAGTGGCGAATCCGACGGTGTGTGTGTTCTTGTCCCCTCAGTATGATCTCTTCGTTCTTTGTGCTCACGTGAATCCAGAAAAGCGTGGAATGCTTGTATCAACAGGAATAGATATTTGGATCAATGGACAGCCTTCAGAATGCAGACAGAATAGAATGCGGATAGGAGAGGGATAGCGCAAGAGTACAGAGCTTGGCCTATGCAATTCCTAGCGGGGTCTACTGCGAATCATGCAACAAAAGCGTCCAGAACCTGAAACTAGTCTGTATGAAGAATAAAACCTGCAACTTTAATGGCTGCCTAGACTATTCTACTCCAAAACAATAATACTGTTTGCACAAGTTGGATCTGTGGCTTACCAACAGCAACACAAAGCTACAACAAACCTGCAACAAACTATGCTACCAATCCTAAGCAAACTAAAGGGACACAGCACTGAAAACATGAAACTTGGAGTGAAAATGGTGGCCCGAATAATGTTTGCACTTGCACAAGTTGGATATGTGGCTTACCAGCTGCAATACAATACTAACCAAAGCACTCAATGAGAAAACTAAGAATCCTAAGCAAAGGAAAACTAAAACTGCTGTAACAAGAAATTCAAAAGCAAACTTTGGAGCAAAATTCAGAGCCATTTGCATGTGCACAAACCATGCATTTATAGGAATCCAAACATCCAAAAATCAAATCCAAACTGAACTCCTAAACATTAAACAAAAGAAAAACACTATTCCAGGGGACCAAAAACATTAATGCATGCTCAAGTCGGCAAGAAAAGCTGGTGAGTCGTGATATTTCACGCGGGTCGCGTCAAAAGAGCGTTCTGGAAAACGTGCACAGGACCGCCACCCTGGTTAGGGCGGCGGTTACAAGACCGCCGCCCTGTTCAGGGCGGCGGTCACGAGACCTCCGCGTTTAAGGGTGGCGGTTTCGTCACTGAAGACCAAAAAGCCAAGAAAAGAGGGAAAAATAGGGAAAACAAAGCACGCGGGGGCTAAGCGGGGCATGCGGGATGTTAACGCATATCTGTAAAGCTTTTCTGGATCCCGAACACCTTGCGAAGAGACCTGTATCATCATTGGGGCACTTATTACACCGTTCCGCAGTACAGTACCTTACAATAAACAAACAGAGACGAAAGCACATAAATTGAAACAAAAGAGCAGAAATCAATTGGACAAGTCCATCAAACTCCGAACAGGGTATGTAGGGCAATTTTGTCCTCCTGATCGATTCTACCCAGTGGCACAATTTTGTGACAGTTTCAAAGACGAAACAACTACAAATCATTTCCAACCTGTTTCTCCATTTCCACACTGAGATCAGTTTAGAAACTTGCAGAAAGCTAAGTGCACTCATTTCTCTTGTCATTTTCTAAATATAACATGTGCCCTAATTAAATTTAACTTCTCAATCATTTATTGTACTTTCAAATATGTGTAAATATTTATTTATAATTTGAATGTACATCTTTTTCAAATTCAATCCTAATTAGATATAAACCCTAGTGTTTAGTAGGGTTAAATCATTGCCTTGTGTTTACCCCAGGTATACCCAAGTTCTTTAGCAAAAGGATTTGGGCGTACCCAGACCATTCTAAGCATATTCTAGGAAAATAAAACCTATACCCAAACCAAGTACATCCCAAAACTAGTACCTGAGGGTGGAGCAAAGGATGAATCAACTACTTAGATTTTTCAAGCCCAAATTGGTGCAAATTCTTGCATTGTTCAGTACTCTTAGATTTCTGGTAAATTCTAATGTAACCATGTATTCTCCAGTAGTAGGGCCAATTTTTTAAAGATAGGACTCCTGTCGATATTCACTTGGGAGCAGAGGTGGCCTTACCCAAACCGAGACTATGCTTGGTAGATCCTTAATTGGGTTGACTTGCTTCGTACAGAGGCCAGATTTCTTCATGAACCATTGTCCTTAAAATGCCAAATATTTCTCTTATTTGGTAAACCGGAAAGCCTCTAGTATTCCTAAACCCTAAGTCATAGCATAGCATCTTAGTTCTAAGAAAAGCCCCATGAATTTGCATAGTAGTAGAGCCCTTTCCTTCAGCATCGATAACTAATGTTCCATTTCATCCATGGTGAAGAAGACTTTCCTGGGTGTGTCCATGTTCAAATAACATCATTTTGTTTCATGTCTGAGGCTAGTGTTTGTAGCCTTCTCGATCAATCCAACAAGCAACGAGTATTTCTGAAAATGCCACGGGTAATAGTGGGGGGTCTGAAACTCTAGAAAAAGGTAAGAAGGAAATTGCAAGGCCCAGTTCAATATGCAAAATATTTGGGAGCTCATTGGTATTAACATTATTAAATAATGTGATGAAATGCATATATAATTTGAAAGTGTGGAATTTATGACCAATATTTTGATTACGTATACAAGTAACTTCACATACTTCATCTAGTAGGTGATAGAAACTCAATTGACACTTCGAACTTCGAGTGGCATGAGATCATAATTTGGCTTAATTTCTGAAGGAAAATATTTTCTCTATAGTTTTCTGGATTCCCTTTCGAGGTACTTGGTCTGTTTTGTTCTACAATAGAATCTTTCTTATGTCAGTCATAATGTTACTAACAATCATTTACACGAGGACAACTATGGATCTAATCTTGAAAATTTCATCCTAGTTGTCTTCCCTTTCAAGAATAGTCTCTCACACTCTCAATGAGGTTACTGATCTCTGTTCTCTACAAGGTTTTTTTGGGTGCCTTGCAATGGCAGGAAATGGTGAGAATGATAATCCTAAGGACAAGGACAATGTTTTGTTATTTGATGGGCATAGATAGGTTCAAATTACTCCCAAAAACCTGGGGAGCTTATGGTAGTTGCACAAACACCGGTTGTGTGGCTGAGACTAGTGTTCGTGATTTTCTCATTCAACCCGACAAGAAGTGAAGTTTTGCTGAAAGCTCCACAAAGGGTAAATAGGGAATTATCAAACTCTTAAAGAGGACAAAAGGAAATTGTGGGGCCTAGTTTAATCTACAAAAGCTTTGGAAACTCAAGGATAGTTAAATTACTAGATCACAAGATAGTGTGGAATTTATGATCAGTATTTTGATTACTCACATAAGTAACTTCACCTAGTTCATCTGGTCAGTGATGGGGCTCGATTGATAATTTGAAATTGAAACCATGGTCGATTTCTATAACAACATTCTAATGCATGGAATGAGATCATACTTTGGCTTGATTTTTGAAGGAAAATAGTTGTACCAGTAATTGTCTAGATTCCTGTTTCTGGTACTTGGTCTATGTTGGTATTATAAGATAGTAACTTACTTTTCTCGGTAATAGTGTTACTGACAACCCTTTAAACGAGAACAATTATGGGTCTAATTTTTCCTAGTTGCCTTCTCTTTCTAGGATGGCCTCCCATTCTCTAGTTTCTTGTTGGGTTTGTTGATCCCTGTTCTACAAGATTTTTTTTGGTGCCTCCATAATGGCAGGAGATGGTGAAGATGGTAATCTTGTGAATAAGGAGAGTGATTTGTTATTCGATGGACGTCACTAGATTCAAAATGCCCCCGAGAAACCTCAGGAGCTTATGGTGGTTACACGAAAGCCAAATGCATGGCTGCAACTAGGGTCCGTTGCCTCCTCATTCAACCCAACAGGAAGTGAGGTACTGTTGAAAGCTTTGTCAAGGGTAAATTTGCTTAAATCTCTGCCAACGGAAATTGGAGGGCCTAGTTCAATTTGTAAAAGTGTTTGAAGCTCAATGGTAGTAATCTTATTAAATGACATGACGTAAGGCATTTATTATTCTAAAGTGTGGAATTTTATGATCAGTATTTTAATAACACGAGCAAAAGAGCAAAAGGACAGGCAGGCTTCCAACCTAAACATTCAACCATTGATCATTGCATAACTCTTAGGCATTTGATTGAAAAGGTTTGGGATTCACAAGGTGAGGAAGCTTTTTGCTGTTTTGTTGACTTTAAAAAAGTGTTTGACACGGTCCCTCGTGACAAACTTTGGAACAGGATGGAATAACTTGGGATTCCATACGAGTTTAGAGTTGCAGTGCACAGGCTTTATGAGCAGGTCAAAGCTAAAATCAAAACTAGAGAAGGCATGTCGGAATGTTTTGGTAGTGACATTGGTGTCAAACAAGGCTGCCCTCTTTCTCCCACTTTGTTTGGTTTATACATTGACAAGCTTGAAGAATGGTTACACAATACCGAGGGAGGGGGTTTTCAATTGGCGGAATATGTGGTGAAGCTGCTCTTATATGTTGATGACCTTATCTTAATATCAACAACAGCTCAAGGTTTGAGAGAGCATCTAAAAGATTTAGAACTCTTTTGCTAGGAAGTCGGGATGCAAGTGAACATCGACAAAACAAAAATCATGATTTTTTCTCTAAAAAGGAAAGGGACGCACACTAACTTTCTTTTTGAAGGGAGGCCATTGGAAATTGTTACAGAATATAAATATCTGGGGATTAATTTTCACCACAAAATGAGCTGGGAGACATGCAGAGAAAAAATAATTCAAGGAGGTTGGAAAACATCATACTTGCTCTAAAATAGATGTAGTAAAGCTGAGCTTTGGGACTGGAATACTAAGAAAACCCTCTTTGGTCTATTGGTCACTTTGGTGGCCCTTTATGGGTGTGAAGTCTGGGGAAGTAATATGTCAAAGCATGGATGGAGACAGGTAGAAAGAATCCAAAATCATTTGATCACAAGCATTCTCAAAGTTAAATCAATGGTTCCTTATGAGATTTTACTGGCTGAAGCGGGTATCTTACCAATGAAAGCTTCGGCAATCACTCGGCTAATAAGCTATTTGAAAAAAGTGGAAAGCATGGACAATCATCGTTGGCCCAAAATGGTTATAGAGGATAACCTAGAGCGTCGAAAGAAAACTTGGATGAAGTAGAACACCAAATGGATGGAGAAGTGGGGCATCCACTTCCAGGAGTGCCCTAACAGTAATAGGGAAATAAAAAATTATGTGGTAGAGAAGTTTAGGAAAATCACGTGGACAAAAAATATTGGTCGTAAGAAAGCGCACTATATCAAATATTTCAACCCCACTTGGGCTCACGATAACAAAGCTTACTTAAGGGCGGATATCAGAGGTAAGGCTAGGATTATTTTGGCTCAATTGAGGACCGGGTCACATCATCTTCGCTATGAAACGGGCAGATGGACTATTCCCAAAGAAGAGTGGGAAAGGAGAACTTGTCTTTTCTACAGTACAGGGGTTGTTGAAACAAAATGGCACTTCATCATGGAATGCTTAGTGTATGATGACATCTGCTTCCAGTACGAAAATGAATTACAAGTGGACAACCTAGATGAGTTATTTGAGGAAGTAAAGCTTCAAAGGATTGTTGGTTTTGTGCTCAAGATTCATAGTAGGCGAGAGGATTTGGAAAAGAACTTGGTTTCAGCTTAATGTTTCTACTTTTTTTTGGGTCCCTTTGACTCTTCAATCACGTGGACGTCATTAAAATCTTTCATTTCATTTCATTTCATTGTGCTCATACAAAGATATGTCAAGAATTCAAAAGTGATTGTGATCGTGTCTGTGGATAGTGAATGATTATTTTCGTGTTACTCAACACTTTGCATCTGGTCTCCTTTCCCGTCTCAACACATTGCATTCACCCACCGAGTTGGTCTATTTTTTGTTTTGCATCTTTTGTCATCTTTCATTTGGCCTTTTCTGAATTGGACCATTCTCAAGTCTACTCAACTAAAATGGGCACCTACTTGCTTCTACTCTATCATCATTGACAATTCATAGACCTTCACATACTTACTCCTATGAGTCAAATCTATTTAATGTTTATGTTCTGTCCATTTATTTAGGTTGTGTTTAATCATTGTCAAATGTTATTTGTCCAAGGCTATTTATCTTTTATTTTGTTTAAATGTTTAGTATAAATATATGTTTATCAGTGATATTTAATTGAATATTGGTTTGAGTCTCGGTAGGGACAATTGAATTAATTGTCACTATTGATGTTATTTGTTGAATTTAAAACGTGTTGATCATAGGAACTATATGTATTTAGGTTCATCATATAGTATATGTGAGGAGTGTCAAGTGACTATTGTGTCATCATATAAACAAAAATCAAAGTTATTTTTGTTAATTTCATTCTAGTTGTAGTTTCATGTTAAAGTTAAAATTTTCAGAGTCAAAGTATACAAAAAAATTGTCTTGTGGACACATTTTTGGTGGTACCTGACATTCTGAAAGTCAAAGTTTAATTTTGAGGGAGGGTTTCATAAACAAGATTCAAAGATCATTTATGCTAAATAAGCATCAAGAAAACAGAGGCAAGAGGCAATGGGGGAATGAGGACAATCAATATTCTTTTGTCAGTCGCTAACGATGGGGATGCATATTTGATATAGTGGCATGTTTGATTTTTAGTTTTTTTTTATGTGTTGTGTGGTGTGCAGAATAAACCCGTGCTACAAACAAATGAGTAGGATAGTAGTTGACTAAGTGATATTTTATCTTTCATACTTATACAATGGTTGGTGGAAGTGTGATCGACTAGTGAAGAGTTCCCTAGAGTGAAAGCAGGAACTATTGACTTCTCATATGTAGGTGATCATATCTAATAGATATCACGAATATAAAAACTACTAACCCAAATCTTGCATTTGTAGGATACACGTTTGTTTCCAATTCATCTAGTGTGATCACTTCCCATGTTCACACTAAGGGGGGGGGATGTCAGAAATATGTTGTTAGTGTTCATGTGTTCACGTGTTTATGTATTTATGTGATGAGTTGAAATAACAACTCATATCAATTGTTACGTGTTGTAATAGTTAGTTGGTGTAATAATGAGTTGTGAGAGAGAATCTTAGGTAAGTTACATTCTATAGGTAGAATGTAACTGCACTCATACTATTATTATATGTGCTTGGGTTGATAAGTATTGACTTCTATTTTGTAGGAGATCATTACACTATTTACATACCTTCTCTCTTTATGTGTAATGCATCCAACATCTCAAGTTTATTGGGTGCGCAATTTGAGTATTTGAGTATTTTACTTTTGGAATCTCTACCAATTTCCACATGACCATTAATAGGCATGGTTCGCCCTTCATGGAAAAGGAGATTAAGGCCACATTAATGCAAGGAACGCATAAGACCCCTCTTGTGGGTCAAGGCACATGTAAAACGAGCACTTAATGAAGATTGAGCTCCTTTGGAGTGAATTTCAACATGAGTTAATGGTAATGACATGCTACTAGCACCCTATGTGCACCTATAAACTCTTGTCATTAAACAATTAGACTATCGTTGAAATACTTATTATGTCCATCATGGATTTTTTGGTTAACACCACTTAGGGGCACATTGAGTGTGTTGGAGTGTAAAATGAATTAGAAAGCTGACATGGATATAATTTGTGTGTTTGTGCAAACCTATTGTATAAGCATGTTTTAAGATAAGACAAATTGTAGAATGTATAACACCCTCTAAGGATAGATAAAGAATATGATAATCCTCTTGATGTACAAGAAGAAGTTGAAAGGACCAGTAACTCAACACTCATGTTGTTTTGTATAAAACAATATTAGTGCATTGCGCAGAAGAATGATCTTAGATCATAATAGCAAGTTGATTCAGGTTCTTTCCATCTTAAGTATTCAAATTGAACTTTGAGTAGTTCTAATTATCATGCATTTTCCCGTTCTTTATCTCTTCTTGTTGATTTATGTGGATTTGAGCTATTGTGCATATTGAAGAAACTAGTGTAATTCTAAGACAAATATGGACTGTCCTAGACTACAACATGTTGCATGTTGTTGTCGTGATCTAGGGACCTCTGCTAATAATGGTTCCATTGGTGGAACTTGAAAATGTTGAGATGGCTACCAAGTCAGAGAGATGTAGAAAGGTGGTTGTAAAAGAAGATGAAACAATTTGCAGAAGCTAAAGATATTTTTGATGGGAATCCATATTGAAATGATATGTTTGGATTATATTTATGGAGACATCCACGAGATTTTATAGTGCAAGCTCCTTGAATAACTAGTTACATGGTTATCTCAATTGGAATTTTATTGCATTTGACACAAACGCGGAGAGGAATACGAATGAATGGAGGAAAGAGTTGAAGATTTTCACAAATTGGATGTTTCATGGACCTATGTTGTCGACCATTGGATGAAAACCACTATTGATGGATACGCAATTGAAATTGTTGTCCAAAATTTATTCTTTCGATTCTGTAGAAGCACATTTTCAAGTTGGATTAAGAGGAAAGTTTGTTAAACAACTATCATTCTTAGTTAAGATGTTAGTTGTGGAAAAGGCCATGGTGTTAGTCCTGTGCAGTATGGAGTAGTCAAGTAGGCACCAAAGGGATGTAATTCTAGAGGAGGAAGATAAAGGGGAAGGGGCCAAAATTAAAGAGGAATCTGGAAGGGTCAATAAAGGAGCAAAGAGAAAAAAGACGTGGATTGAAAAGTTGCAGAGAGATTAAAATTGGTTGCATTTTGGGGATTAAAATTAGCAGGGACATTACATGTTAAGAAATTTATCATTAAAGGTGACTCCCTAATTATCATTAAAGCTTTATATGGGAAAATTAGAGTGGGATGAGGCATAAAAACATTATTGAGGAGGCTAGGAATTTTATTGAATCCTTTGGTGAGGTGAGATCTGTCATGTCTTCAGGGAAGGAAATATGTGCACTGACAACTTGGCTAATCAAGGAGATGACATGGGAGAGAGGATGAAGTGGGATGGTTTCCTCGTGCCCTGGAGCCATGTTTCTAATCTTATTAATCATGAACAGATAGAGGAATATTTTCTGTAATAATCATAATAGATTGGGACATTATTCCCGAATAAGGGGATGACAATATGATGAAAGGATTTTGACGGCAGATGGTTTTTGTTCCCTAAAAGCCAGTGGTAAAGTTAGCCATTATAGAAGCTTGGACACAATTGTTGAGAATTTTGATATAACTATGGGGGTGATCATGCTAGAACCAAACCCATGACCTACTAGGCCATTAAATAGGATGCCATGCCTTAGAGATTGCTTAGGAGGGGAGGATTTTTGAATTATATCAAAAGACTTAAAGGATGATCCTTCCCTAGCTCTTGATTTTGGTAAGGTTTGGATTAATGGCAGAGTTCTTATTAGGGGATGGAAATTATAGTGTCCGGACAAACCATTTCTATGGTCAATGGGATGTCCATGGACATACTCAAATTGTTTAAGGATAAAAACTATAGAAACCATGAAATTGTGTAGACACAAAATCACACACTTGGGTACATTTCTAGGTCCTAAACACATACTAGCATTCATATGATTCCTAAGCAAGAAAACTAGCAATTGAAAACTATCTTTGGCCTCTTTTTTGTGTTTCTTATTTTCTATTTGGTCTTACACACTCTACAACCCAATCAATACTTTACTTCTTTATATTTTATGACTTTAGACACCAGTACCCAGGTGCCCTTGTCCCCTCTGGGTGCCCCTAACCTTTTTCTATCTTACTCACTCTTTTTGGGCCTCTTTTATCTTTTGGGCATCTTATTTTCTTATGGGTCAGCCTTCTAGTTGTCAATTACGAAATTCAAACAAGGGAATCATATAAATACAAAGTTGTGTGACCAAAATTAATGACCAAGCTCTAAGCATATATTATCATAAGCTAAGCTTTCATCCAAAGGAATATAAAAGTATTAAAGGCATTCATATAACATTCATTCAAGGGACAAGTGACTACATTTTCTATATACACTTCATAGGAAGGGGAATTTCATTTTTCCATCCACACATTCTATTTGCATTATTACATCTAGCTAGCTTGCTATCAAGTGCACTTGCACAAGGGTATCCTAGGGCACAATTCTTTCACACACTCACAAGAACTACATGGAGTATCAGATGTAGTGTAATGCTCGGTCGTAAGTTCACTCAGTTGGGTGACCATCGGGGTTAGTCTGACTTCCCATATTGCATTTTTATTTTTTGGGATTTGATGTAGTTTAAGGGTTTTACAGGTGAACATCTCTTTGTAGGTTACAAGCATCTTCATCAGTCAAGGTGTGACATACAAGTGACCAAAAAAAAATATCAATGATACTTGTGTGACACCAAAAAAATAAGATTGCAACCATCTGCACAGTCACAAGTGCCCAATATAGGTCTCTAGGCACCCTGTTCTAACTTTGTCTAATAGTTTCAGAATTTATCCCGAGCAATTGCGACATTGTTATCTTTTTTTCAGTAGTTTTCCTAGTCAGCATCAATCCTATATTAAGCATAAATCAGCTAAGTCCTTCCCCCTCTCTCTCTTGCACTTAGGATTTCATATTTTATTATCTTATTTATTGTGTAATCTATAGTCTAGCAGTCGTTTATCATAATTTACATCAGTGGCTCCTAAAATTCCTCAAATGTTTTTACATGATTTACTTCAAATGCAGACACCTTACAAAGATGTTCTTAAAAAATCCCTAGACACTTTGTATTTACCTCATAATACACCACCTGTACAAACAAGTTCCATTTTTTACCATCTCTCTGATGACCGTAGCCTTTGTGATCCTCCATCCAATCAACCTGCCTTGGAGTGAATTCAAACTTTGCATTGTTTATTTTAAGACAATATTTAAGTTATGGAAACAACGATTACATCTCTTAAATCTAAAATCCAATATCTCAAGGATGTTTCTCAAGAGCATGCTAGCTCTCCTTCTTCATCTCATTTGCCTCGTCCTAATTTTATGTCTTCCACATGTTCTCATATCAGTGCGACTCAAGACTTACCACTCCCCACACCTCTCAAGTTTGATCACAATGCTAAACAACATGATATTCTTCCCCAGTTCCTCACTCATCAATTGATCAACTTGCCATCTACTCATTTTTATCCTCCTTATCAACTTGCAAAATATCAAGGTCATCCATATTATAATTATCATCGAATTAATGGACATAATTACAATGATTTCTATGTTCTTCAACAACAAATTGGCTACCTTAAGGATTATGGTATCATCTCATTTTCTACACAAAAGGTTGTTACATGTTCATCTTCAATTGTAACATCCCACTGGGTACCTAAATCTGATTCATCTATTTTTTATGAACATCATGCCATCATTTCCAATGTTCCTTCTTTGGTCACTCAAGTGTCGCTTATATAACTCACTCCAACTAAGCAATCACCTCTCAAGGTCTGTCCTCCGTCACCTCCTCCTAATAAGTCATCTATAACATTATCAACTCTAACAAAGCAACTTCCTCTCAAAATCGGTTCAACTTCATCTCCTCTCATGTCTTCTATGGTGTTACCAACCCCAAATAAGAAACCACACACTAAGCAAGACCATCAAACTCTAGATGTCATCTTTCAACTTCCTCCTTTTAACCTAAAATACAACCCTGGTTTTACTTTGCTCCTACCTACCATTGTGATAACATTATGCTTTCTTATGATACATTTCAAACTCCATCACCATCACAATGTCTTTCTTACATCGTCACATATCTCTCCACCACTAACACACTTCGGGGCATCACACTCCCCCCTTACATCACTATCAGTTGTATCTAACATCTATTATCACACTTAACACTTTGCACTTCATGATTCATTTTTCTAAGCACTTTCAAACCACTTGATACACTTGTATCGTTATTACCCTATGATGCACTCTAGCTCCACGGTTTATACTCGAATGTTGGGGGTCTAAAAATGAAATGAACCTCACCACATTCACATTTCAAATTACATATTTTCAGCATCTCTTTCAAACCTTACACCTTTAAAAACACCACACTTTGAATAGTGATTACTATAGCCATATTGATAGAGCATTCTCCATTGTTGGAATAGCTTCCTCATCTTATGCATCCATTCTCTCATTGTTGAGTAGTAAAGGAAGAGCTAAACATTGGCCTTGTAGCCATTGTTGGTGAGATCCTTTCCTCACTTTGGAGACATACATAAAAATTTGATTGTTTATGATCTAAATCGGCTCATAGTTAATAACAATCATACATTACAAGAGTAAGAATGGTTTAACATTAGATGTTTCATTCATGTTTATACCTTAGAGTAACTATTTCCTTTAAGCTTGATGTTAATGGTAGATTAGCTTTTTTTAGACTACTTGGTGATAGTTGCATTCCAATTAGCTTAGCTTATTTAACATACATACATTTGACACGCCTGGTGGGACTTAATTCATTTTCCTATGCATTAATTTCAATTTTTTGTAGTTTAATTTCAAATTTTGTTACTAACCCTCTTTCTAGCATTTTAAGATAAATATTGAGTTTCTTAACTAGATTAGTTAAGTTTTCTTGGTTTTAGTGCTCTTTGCAGGAATGAAGGAGGTGAGGTGCTACCAAAATTGAAGTTAATTGACAAAGGTTTGAGCTTTTTTGACATTCTTTTTGTCAAATCCTGTGTTTTGATGTTACACAGGTGCCTTATGCTAGCGTGAAGAACCCTTGCATTAGTGTCGAAAGGCTTGCGCTACTGTCAAAACCCATGAATTATCATTATTAGGCTTGCACTACTGTGTCTAGGCTTGCGCTACTGTCAAATCCCATGAATTTTCATTGTTAGGCTTGCACTACTTTTTATAGGCTTGCACTAGCTTCTCTCAGCCTGGATTATTGTTGGCCTGAATTTTGCTCCTTTGTGTTAGGCTTGCACTATTATTTCTAAGCTTGCACTACCATCTTTATGCCTGCACTAGTATTACATTGTTCTGTATTTCTGTCACAAACCTTCATTACTGTTAATGTGCTTACGCTATTGTCAAGATGTTTCTGGTACAATTCATAGACTTGTGTTACTGTTAAAAGGCTTGCACTAGCATTCTATGTCTATTTTTGGCTCAGTTTTTGAGGTTTTCATATTCAAATTTTTGGTGTTTTCTAATGTTTTACAGGTTTTCTAATTTTTTTTGCAAGTTTTTACATTTTAAATCAAATTTCTAACATGTTGTCAAGTTTTAATAAATGTTATGCTTCCATGTTTTACTTGAGTTAGGCTAAAGTTTGTGTATGATCTTCTCTTGCACCTTTGGATGATCTTGAGAATCAAAAGCAACTTTAGTCTTCTTTTTCTAACATTTGGTTAATTTGGAAACTTAATCTTTCATTTTTGCTTAAGGGAATGAAGTATTTACAAAGTATTTCTATGGTTTTTTGATTTTGAAGTTTTCCTTTGCTATATTAGTTGGGTTAATTATTGTGTATGCTCTTCTCTTGCATCCTTAGATGATCTTGAGAATCAAAAACAACCTTTGATCCTCTTTTAAATATTGTGATTTTATTGGAAAACTACTAATATTTGAGTGAAGGACCATATACACTTGTCAAAGAAAGAAGAATCTAAACAAATACTAAATACAAGTTGTTGCAGGTTGTCAATTGTGTTCTAAACCACATTTTTAATCAAAGATAAAAAAAAATACACCATTTATTCAAAACATTGTATTTGCTAGTTCAGATAAGGGTTAAAACCTGTACCGATTTGAACTGTGGGAAGTATCTTAGCATAAGTCATAAATCTCATTACGAGGATTACCAAAGGAACCCCAAAGTAGTCCACACCTTGAGAGAACTGGTGGATGAAACAGGAAGTGCCCCACTACCCACTTGACTAGAAAAAAAACCCATGAGAATAAGCTTCAAGTTTCCCATATGAGGCCCCATTCATTAATTTTATTGTGGGGTAATAGTCCTTTGTCTAGTTTACTAGAAAATGTGTACCTCTCTTAGGAAATAATTGGTGAGTGTTGAGAATGAAATCCATAGGAAACCATTTGGCATTGGGGCCAACTTGAATTTATCCATAGTGTTCTAAAGATATCTCACAAAGAAAATGACTTCTTTCGGAGTCAAAAACCTTGTTATTTGAACAAGGGGAGAGTCCATTAAAGTTTGAGCCTCGTGTTATTCATCACGAAACTTACGAGGCATCACTTTGTCTTAGTTTCTACCTTGTCATAAGACAAGGCGAATCTCTGCCAAAGTTAAGCTAAGTATTTTTCATCACCACTTTGTCTATCTCCTTGTTTTCTTATTGCCTTTTTTGGAAAAAGAAGAACATATATATGTGGTACTAGCCAAAAATAATCTTGTCCACCACTTTTGTATTCTACTTACATGACCATGTCGTGAAAGGAATGCAAGTGTTGAAAGTGTGTTGGTAAATCTTCATGTTTTGGTAGGCCCTATGTCTTAATACCTAATGTCAAGATCATCTTATTGTAGTTAGGTTGTCTCATCATTGATTTCCCCTTGAGTTTTTACTGCTGCTCGTATCATATCCATACATTTTGGATACTTACATTTTGTTTTCTTGTAGAACTTGATATAAGTTTCTAGATTGTATTGTTATGCATTGCTCACATAATATCAAATCCTTGTTATACTTAGACCTTGTTTTTTTATCCAAACATTTCCTTAAGTTTTGGAAGGTGTTGTTGTTACACTGCTCGTATTATATCAATACCATTTTTATACTAACATCTCGCTTTTCCTAAAATCTTGATTAAAGTATCCAAGTTGTATTGTTGTGTTACTTGCATTTGTAGCTTCCATTTTCAAAACTTGGACTTTGTTTGTCTTAAAAATTGTTTGGGTATACCTTGAATCAAAATCACTTCAACACCATTTTGATACTTAAACCTTGTTTATTCCAAACTTGATTTAAGTATTGACATTTATGTTATCATTATTAAACTAAACCATATTTGAGCCATTTAGGAGTAGATAATTTTACGATTGGATCATTTTTTCAGAACTTGCTTGATTTTTCCTTGCTTCTCATAGTACAGTGTCATATACTTACATTATTATTTTATTCCTTGGATTCAAATTGTCATTGTTTGACATTTGACATTTGCAGCCATTACGCTGCTTGATTTTTCCTAGGATCATTGTAATCTTTGTACATGTTTTTCAAACCTCAGCAAAAACATTTCCTATCAAGAAACTCTTGAGGAAATTTGAAACATTGGAAAAGTTTCCTTTGCAGTTCGTTGTGTTGCTAAATTTTGATCAACCATTTTAACATTTACACTTGTAACTTGTTTTGCAAACCTTGTTGGATTGTCCTGATTATGTCATCATGATGTCTATTTTCCTTAGATTCCCTTTAAAAAATCACACGAGCATCTCCATATTTGCAAAATGTCAAGTTGGTTTTCGTTATGTTGCTCGAATCAACATGGAACTTCCTTCCATGTGAAGGAATTCAATCATACTATCTAGGTCTAGGCATTTGGACCCAAAAATGCCAATCATGACTAACTATCGCATGGTTCCTCACACTTATGACAATAGGGAACCTATGTTTAGTGCATTCACATCAAAATACACCCATCATAGACTAAACCTCGATTGGTTCTTCATGCTAGAGAACCCGTTCGGTTACCCCTTTCCCCACCTTCATCTCATAGTCGGTGGTATGATTATGATGATTCTAATCCAAACTATTCTTCTGATTCCCCTCAGTCTTATAATGATTCCAATCCAAAATATTCTTATGATTCCCCTCAGTCTCTTGATTATTCTAATCCAAACTATTATTCAGATTCCCCTAAATCTCCTAAGCCTCATCCAATCAACTTTCTTCTAAGGAATAACCAGTCTCCTAAATGACATTTTCATCCTCTAAGGATTTGTATCACCATGAATTATCCCCATCAAACATCTAATTCGACTCTTGAGTCACGGTCCTCCCTTTCTCCATAGGACCCCTTTATCAGTCGCTTCAATGATGTCTTCCCCTTTGAAGATCCATACGACTATAAGTTACTCCAATCAAACATTCTAATTTGACTCTTGAGTTGTGATCCTCCCTTTCTTTGTAGGACCTCACTTTATCAATCACCTCAATGACCTCTTCCTTCATCAAATATCTATGTGACTCAAAATTCCTCTAATAAATCATCCAAGTTGACCTCTACATCACAATCTAGTGACTTTCCTACGTGATCCTATCTTTCTACCTGCACTATGTCATCTTCTAGGAAAACCGATACCAACCTATTCCAAATCTACATCTTCTTCCACTTGCAAGACATCCAAATAACAAATCTAATTCATCTCTTAAGTCATCTTCTTCTATCAATCAAAATCCAATCCCTCTTTAGCCCTTGAGAAATAAGGTCAAACCTTCCCTTCATCTACATCATCAAACATATTCTAAATATTCCACACCTGTTGGACATCTTTCTTCCAATCAACCTTCTATAATGGACCAACAACAACCCATACCAATCTATTTCTTTCAGAATAAAGAAGCGATCAGAGAATTCATGGGGCTACATGATGACATTCCTCTAAAGGATCACGAGTAAGGATTCTCTTTATACCTCGATGCTTTTGTGTATTGTAGGGAAGAGGTTGATTCCTTTTTTTAGAAAACAAAGGAAGATCCTAAGATCATCACACTTGATCCTCTTCTTATTCTTCCATTTTCACATTCCCCATTATATGGAGAAACAACTGGGTCTGTCATTGATCCTTGGCCTATCTTCTCATCACCCAATCATTCCTTACATATCTCAATTCCTCAATCAAAATCTCTCCTTGGGTCACATCCTGGTAGCCCATCATCTTCTTCTATATGTGGGCCACCTCCGAATAGCCCTTCATCTTCTATTTGTGGGTCACCTCTGGGTAGCCCATTATCATCTATTATTGGGCCATGTCTTAGTAGCCCCTCATCTTCTATACTTCGGTCACATCTTAGTATCCATCCATCTTCTCTTTATGGGACACCTCCAGGTAGCCCATCATCTTACATCTATGGGACACCTCCTGGTAGCCCATTTTCTTCTATACCTAGGCCACATCCTAGTATCCCTTCATCTTCTATCTATGGCTCACCTCCTGGTATCCCATTTTCTTCCATCTTGGGGCCACATCTTAGTATCCCTTCATCTTTAATTTGTAGCTCACCTCCCAATAGCTCATCCTCTTCAATTCTTGGACCATATCCTCTTCGTCGACCATATCATCCTTCTATCAAAAATTGTGGCAAGCCCACCATCATCCATAATGTTCTTATCATCAATCCTAAACATCCACTTTCTTCTCCCACTTCTCTAGATCGGAAAAATCACACATTAGATTATATGAAACCCAAATAGTTTCTACATCAAGATAAGATCAAAACTTCGAAGAGCTCTAAAGCTACCAACAAGTCAAACAAACATTAAGTTAAAAATAAAACGTGATTCAAGAATGCACACCAACGTAACCATCAAGTATGGCACAAAGTGCAGTAATCTATGGATAGGGAACTCAATCTCCCTCATGCAAAATTATAATATCCCCTTTTGGGATAAATATAAATATGCACTTTATTAATTCAAATCGACCCTAGAAGGATTAGCTCCTATTAGTTCGATCTCAAATAACCCAATTTCAGTGTTAATACAACCCAAATGGGGTTGGAGTAAGCTATGGTAGTGGGTTAGATGGTAGAACCAATTGGAAAACTAACGTTTTCCAGATATGATTTTATAACAATAATTAATAAATAAAAATGGCACCCAGAACAACTGAAAATTCAAAAATTAATAACTCCTTCAATACTTGATATTTTTGCATGAAATTAAATGCACAATAAACTAGAAATTGAGGCCTTTCTAATGCACTATGAATCTGAATTTTCTGATCAATAAAACCACCTCAAAACAACCCCAAAAATATGATTCCAAGTCGTTAGGGTTAGAATAAATTAATTCCAGCTCATTTCTAGCTTTCCAACACATCCAAAATATCAGCCCTTGCTTAGAAATAAATAATCACCCATAACAGATTATAGATATAGCACATATGACATCAAAACATGATAAAATAAACCCCAATCCAAGTCATTATTGCTAAATAAATTACAACAGCAACAACAGTCACAAAAGTACCTCAAACCCTTCGCCAAAATGCAGATTTACCCTCCAAATTAATGCGCCAACACTCTAAACCAAGTTTCCAATGCTTAGAATGGAGAAACAATGCATATATTCAGTCAATAATGATTGCAAGAAGGCTCACACTCTCTAAAATAAGGTGTTGTTGAAGAAACACCTTTATTATGTGAGCACATGGGCATACAACCCTCTTCAAGCATGAAGATAATTTTAATAAAAACATCAACATGCTCCCAAGTGGTCGCCACCATCTTCTTATATATCTTTTGCATTTCAAATCTCCAAGTTTCCCTACAAATCTCTATATAGGAGAGTTACTTTAAAAATGGTCCTCTTTCCTAGAAAGTCACACTCTAATTAAAACATTAATTTCCTCTTTTTAATATTTTAATTAAAAACATAAGAGGATAATTAATTATTTAATTTAAAAAATAAAGGAGTAATGACATTTTCCCAATTTTTATCCTTTAATCCATGGGAAGGGTGGATTAAAGGCCTCCAATATTTAATTTAATTAATGTCCTAAAAAAGGGGACATTACACATCCTCCCTTCTCAAATTTGTTTTCCCTCAAGAAAATGCAAGCTCTCGACCCAAGAGCCCATGTATCCATGCTATAAAACTTCCACAAACGTGCTCTTGTGTATGTCAAATGAGAGAGGTCATGTAAAAACCACACCTTGCAATCACTGCTCCATTCTTCCTTGAATTCCCAAAGCTGCCCAAGAAAACCAATTGTTTTCATACCAAACATTGACAAGAAATCTGAAAAGTAATCATGAATTGGACAAGAACAAACAATTTATAGCTTGGCCCATGCATTAATAATGTTCGACAAAGTGCAAGAAAGCTCTTCAATCATGATCATGAAAGCAATTGAGTAATATGAGTGGCTGTCATAAGCAACAACCTTAGGGGCTTTAAATAAGCATATGGCAGCTTTGGACCAATCCCTTTAAATCTTAGAAAAGGGTAGAATACTCCCCTCTTTTTTCTTCACTCGATTTTTAGCTTCTTAAGCATGAATCCTTAAGGTATGAGCCACATGAATATGCATTTTATGTATTAACCAATGGTGCAAAGAAGATATCCCAATAAATATGAACATACATGCCAAATATTTTCTCATTTCACAACAAAAATCAGTCATCATGCGTACTTGAAAATTCATCATGTAGTGGTGCCAAACACTATATGTACTCAAATAATTACCTTGAGGTGGGAGAACTTTTCCTTTCCCAAAAGTGAATGCTTGGAACACCCAGAAAAGTATTCTGGGATGCATACTTACTGTTGTCCATAACCCCAACAAATTTTCCAACTCGTGATGGGAAATGTGTGTCCTATTATCCAATGAAGTGACAAAAATCAAGCATTTATCATGAGTGATTAGAATAGGCTTAAAACCTGAAAAATTACCATTTCTTATGGTTGCCTTCTTGCTTGTGATAAGCATGATGTGGATAGCAAGTGGAACAATGGTGAAACTATTATAATATCCATAATTCTTCCTATAGCTCTAGAATTTCAATGTTGTAGGCACTAAAAACAACTCATAATTGAACCACCTAACTTCAACAATTCAAAAATTCATCCCTGGTATGACATTCCTTATATGTATGATGACAAACTAAGAGTAGAGCCAACAAAAGATGTTGAAAACAACAATACTAAGTTTTTGGCCAACAAACATGAGAAACAACACATAAAAAGAAGATGGTACAATAATGTTACCTTGTGAGACCAGTAGCATTTGGAACCACCAAACATATCCTTTGTCGTTCCTCCTCAAGACCCAAACCACAATCTGATTTCTCTTGCTTGGGGAAACAAAATACATCGTTGTAGATTCATTCTCCTTCCTTATGACCCAAAATTAAAACTCACCATGGTATAAGAACAATAGAATATCTAACTTGATCATCTCAAAAGTGCGTGAAGGTAAAAATACAAATAATTCGAAGTTGTTGCTCACTTCTTCATACCATAAAGTCGCATGTGCATGATGATACCCCATTGTTTCTATTCCATCATACATATAAGAAAAGAGAAAATCATAAATATAACTTATGCATCCATAATCCCAATGAAACTGATAAATTTCGTTACGCTAATGGATTCCCCTTATGAGAGCAAGCCATTCGTTTACAACAACATGATTAAGACTGACCATCCTACCTTTGTGCCATGGAACACCTTCATACTTGGATTTTTCGAGCCAAACATCACTTTCTATCATGGAACCATGCAACCTTACTTGTAACTCATGTGGGCCTTCCTTAAACTTCATCTTTGGGAAAATAAAGACATTTATTTTCTCTCTAATGACTGTTGTTACGCACAGACCAACAAGCTAAGAATGGTTTAAATCACCCGTAAATGTTTCTTCTTCATGGGTATAACTTCTACCCATGCCACCCTCGTGTTCCCTCTTCAAAAATGATTTTTGTATACTCATGTCCAACTCAATGTAGTTAGTAGGAATCAATAATCTATCAAACATCAACAAATTATTACCACTAGATGAATGTTCTATGGTTTCTTCTTTTGGCAACATGAAAGTAGGAAAAAATTATGCATTAAAAGAAATGGTGCAAGAATTGATATACCCTTCTATAGTGGTGCCATTGGCCATGCTTCCTTCCCTCAAATATGATTTTTTTGTTTTGTTGATTTCTCCATAGGAATCCTCATGAAGAACTATCCTCTCTTCGTCTTCCATCACATGCTTTTTTGCCATCATATTCCCTTCATCATGCACATAATCATTAGAAGCCAAAAAATAGTTACCAAGTACCATTAAGTTTATACCTTGTAGATATGATCTTTCTATCTTCATAGGAGACTTAGCTAACATGTAGCCCTTCACTTTGCTCGAACATTGATCCAAAACACTTTTGGCTAAAGTATGAGCAATACATTACTCCTCTTGGTTCAAACCTTCCCCAAGTATGGATAACAATTGTTGTGGGGGATCCTTATATTCATTCAACACTAGGGACATCATGGTTTGCATTGTAACCATTATATTTTGTGAATGATCATCATATAAGACAATGAAGAACACTTCAAACATGTGGGAAAAAATATCATCACATTCTATATCTAACAACAATACACAAGATCTCACCTTAGCCATATTCTTCAAGATCTTAACCCTCTTATCAAAGTAAGGGTTTGTGATGTCCCATAGCCTTTGAAAACTCCCTATCACGAGTTCAAAAATTTCTCCCATGGCGGTATCACTGTACAGTTGTTCATAAATTGTTATTCTCATAATTTCACTAATAAAAGTAATAACTACAAGCCTCGCATCTGGATTTAAATGTCTCAAAAACCTAGGACTAACCAAATGGGTCATCAAAGGATTCACTGCAAAAAACGCCACTTGATAATCTGATTGCTTTACCATGAACAAACAATTTTCAGCTTCCTCCAAAATGCTAATGTAGACACCCAAAATTGGGTCGTAACCCTCTAAACCACCTTTGATTAATTAATTCAATACTATTCCCCCACCATGGCCCACTAACACACATTCTAATTAATTTAATTACCATAAATTAAGCTAATCACCCTACCTCACCTCTCCACCTCATCCTAGACCCATTCCAACTCCATTTATTACCTTAGACCAAGTCCCCACTTATCCTAACCAATCAGGATTTAGTCTAACCCTAATCTTAATGACCTATTATCCCTCTAACCACTTTCTAACTCCATTTACTGCCATTCTTTACTTGTGACCCAGAACCAAAATCAAGATCATGCCAAATTTAGTAAGGATCAGGCTATTTTTAGCAACTATGACCTATTCTCCTTAACCGACGCCGGTTATCCCTCGGCCAGCCCCAGTCACCTAACCTTCATCAGTTACCTTAAATAAGACTTTCTAACTCTTTGTTCAGGTTCTGAATCTTGTTTTCTAACTCTTGTAACCTTGCATCTAATCTCTGAGATTTCTAGCGACCTTACCTCATACCATAGACCTCTACAACATTCAGACACCACACCATTCATACACGAATTGATCCAGAGCTCTAGTGCACTCACTGAGAAGTATCGTGTCCTCATGTCATTACTGCATTCATTTGGGATCACCTTCTCCTGGAACCAATCTACCTACCTGCATTCCACAAGTAAGTATTATTCCTTCTTTGTCATTTTCAGTAGATTAGTTATTTTACTAGCTATCTATTTCATTCCATATTCTACCTCACCCGGATCTCTCCTACAACACCTCCATTTGACCATTTTCCCACAAAACCTCCATATCTTGCGCAAACACCATTTTTATGATCTCTGAGTCTTTTTAATAATCCCACAACCTCACCCAAAACCTTCCCTAGCTCTCTGTGCAATCACAAGAGAGCTCCCAAAAACTTATTTTTAATATTCTTACCAAATTTCCCCTATCGACACTGGTCACCCAACCAACATCAGTTCATTACCAGTACCGACATCGGTCACCTAACCGATACCGGTCTTTGTGACTGGTAAAATTTCCCAAACCAGTAAGCTCATAACTTCTCCTAAACAACCCATAACATTACCAAACTTCACCTAGATTTCACCTACAACCTCTGTTAGACCTGCAAACTCAGAACAACCTACCACCCCTCCGGATTTAATCGTATCTTTTCCTGTTAGATTAATATTACTTATTGTATTAGCACGAGACACCTAAATCATATAATTACAATAATATTTCCTTATTTAATGTTATTTGTTGCATTAAATTGTATTTGAAAGTGGATTGATAGCCTTCTAGGAAGTACCTCGCTTCCCAGATCTAGCTCTCACTAGGTAGTCCACTAACCTATTTTTTTAATGTTATTTTGTGGTATTATTGTGTTTCTTATAGTTCGTTCCAACTAGCCAAAGGGAAGCTCTTCATAATTAGCTTGGTCAACATTCTACGCGTGCACACCATCTTCGACTATCTAAAAGTATTCCTCCTTGACCATACCCATTATTTGTTTTATCTCTACATTTGTAGTGAAACATTTTGGCATGCCTAGTGGGACTCTATATTTTGGGTTCTTTGCATTGTTCATTTTAGAGAATATTTGTGTGTTTGTTTCTTTCCAGAAAATTTCACATTAAATTTCTCCCTGGAGAACCTTATCTTCTTTCTATTTGGCTACACAAAATTCATTCTTTGGTGCTTAAAAAAAACATTTCTTCTTATTTTATTTTGTATTGCTTTTAGTGAAAGAGCATTCCTATTCCTGTTCTCCACTTGCTACATCGAATTTCATTGTCAATTTGGGTTTAAAAATCTGTGCATTTCATCATTGTGATTGTTGCATTAGATCACCTAAATTTTATTTGTAATCTATATACTGGACGTCATGACCAGTTGATGATCAACAGGAATTAATCGTAGTTCACACTTTGTGCACACACACCCCTGTCCAAATAAATTTAACAATTTACTCATTTCTTAAACATCTTCCTTCCTAGTAGTTTCCATCAAATATTAATAACCTGTTGATGGTGGATCCAGCTGGTGTTTAGGCCAGTCATCATAAAATTTCAGACCTCGAGTACGGTGAAGTATATATTGGGGGCACTTTAACCAAAACACACATGATACCAGCCATAAAATGCTTATAGGGCACCTTCGTTGACCAAAAAATCTATTATACTCACAGTCAATTTAAAAAGGCATAAACCACATAACATTAAAATCTGGTACCTAGGATTTGCGTGTTTGCTAGTTTTTTCCTAATTTGCATTTTAAGTCTTAAGAGTGATTCATCTCCTTTTATTTTCTTTTCTTTCACACTCCACAATCATAGTTGGTGTATTCCATATTTTTCTAAGTGTGATAGGACATCATTTTTTCATATTCAGCTTCTAAGTTGGCTGATATTTGACATCACTCCAAATTTCAAAATTTCTTTAGTTTCTAAAATTCCTTAGTAACCAACATCAGTCTAGTGACCATTGTCGGTTCCATTATCATAGCATCACTGGTTACCTGAATGGTGTTGGTTTCTATGTGTTTTTTATTATCCTATCAAAAACAACTTTAATATGACATTTACACTTTCTGTCACTTCCTGTGTTCTGGTTTCTTCTGATACACTCATTTATGAGTCTCTCTCACCACTTACAAAACCCTCTTTCACATGTTTTGTATTTTTTATTATCCAGATTTTCAAAATTATTGATTATCCATAGTAACTGACATCAGTATAATGACTAACATTGGTTCATTTTCCCAACCAGCACCAATGACCCAACCGACGTCGATTTCTGTGTTTTGATTTTATTGTCAAAATAACTTATCATCATTTTCCATATTCTTCCTACCTCATGTTTCTATGTTTTTGTACAATTTTTAGAGCTCAGACTACATGTTCTTTCATTTTTCATATGGTTCTGACTCATCAGAAAGCCAACGCCCTATTCTTTCATGCCAGTCATCAACTGTTACCTCCTAGCCCATCATCACCATCTATTTCATCACCAATGGATCCCAACGTTCCTTCCAAGGTGCTCATAGGTGATGAGGAATTCATGAAATTACTTGATCATAATACCACAACCTTGCAGAATATTACCTTGCCCATTTTTCTACTCGTGACTCATCAGGTCAGCCTTTATTTGGGATGCCTACCTCCATGTCTCCCGCTCTCAGCTCCCACTTTTGTATCGGCCACCACCAGTGTAGCATTACGTACTTTCACATCACCACCCATCATTTCTTAGATCATCCCTACATCTTCAATATCTATCATACCTACGAAATCTATCACACCTTCAGACATTCTAGTCACCTCTTTGACATCAACTACACCATCATCTATGGATCTTAGTGTAGGGATTCCCACATCATCAGTTGCTATTACCTCGCAATCTCTAGTTGCGTTGATCCCTTTTTAGAGTTTGGTCATGTCTATACCTGCTACTTTTCCACCTATCACTATGGGAGTATCGACACAGATCCATCCCACCTATACCCTATCTCAACCACCACCTCCCTACATTTAGGGCATATGCCATCATCATCTACCGCTTCCTATATGCCCCCTCCTCAGTTCACTTACTCAGAACCTCCATATACTAGTGTTCCTTATACATTATACTCATCATATCCACCTCCTTATACTATGGGAGGTGTGCCTCAATCTAATATGATCACAGATCTGATCAAAATGATGATGGAAAAGATGCAGACCATAGAATCATCTATTTTCGGCTCTCAAAATACATTAACTTAAGCTTAAATCTGTAATAAGCCTATTCATCATTCCATACCCATTCATTTTTATCCCCCACATTGGGAAATTTCTACGTTCAATCAATTTAATAACAAAGAAGATACACAACAATATTTGTAATTGTTCAAACACGTATGTTATCTGATTTCCCACGATGATGCCATGTTTTTTAGGACCTTCCCCATGTCCTTGTTAGGACCTGCCCTCGATTGGTATAGTGCTTTACCTAAGCACTCAACCTTTTCCTTCAATTAGTTAGCCTAGACCTTCCTAGACCACTTCTTGATTAACATCACAAAGAAAGTCACCATGACTGATCTTTATTCCCCCTGCCAATATGAAGATGAATCTATCATAGATTTAATTTCCCGTTGGCATGACATTATTAATCAACTCACCTTCCAACTTCCACAAA
Organism: Taxus chinensis; assembly: GCA_019776745.2. NCBI lineage: Eukaryota > Viridiplantae > Streptophyta > Pinopsida > Cupressales > Taxaceae > Taxus > Taxus chinensis. The sequence continues at coordinate 545,963,009 of CM034151.1, read as the reverse complement.
TTGAACTGATAGAGTTATTCACTAGGGCTTGTTCCAGGATCATCTCACCAACTCTTTAGGTACAAAAATTCCAAACATTTGATGAAGCATTCACCATGGCTCAGAAGCTAGAGATTTGTGCCTTAGAAGAGAAGAAACTTCAGCTACACAACACGAGCACTCCTTTTAAATCAAATGACACCCCTTCTTCTTCTAAACCAAAAAAAAATATTCTAAGGCAAAAGGATCCTCCAGTGGTATGGTTCTGAAATCTGGCCCTTCCCATCTGTCCAACCAACTGAAACCTCCTTCTAACTTGTCCCCTGTTCATAATTTCTAGTATAAGTACGAGAAAAGACATTATACCCCCCATAGGAGAACCTTAATCTTATGTATTGGAAAATTTGTTAAAAGCAGGCGCTATCAAACTTCTGCCAATCAAACCAGATACTAGTTTTGACCCTTCCCATTTTATATCAGCATGGTATAAGGACAATGACTACTGCAACTATCACCACGTTAGGGGCCATAATGATGGAAACTGTAAAAAATTTAAGAACATCATCCAAGAAATGTTAGATAATGGAGATATAATCTTGGATAACCCAAACACGTACACAAATCAAAACCTACATATCTTTAAGAAACATTTTCCAAACCATACCCATTAATAAAAATAGGCAGGTGAGACCTCTAACGCCAATGTTTATGAGGTTCACATCATCTTTGATACCATACCTGCCTCTTCTTCTTAGTTTCCTCCTATCCCATCTATTGACAAAATTCTTACGCTCTCTCCTTTACCCACAAAGGATCCTATTATACCTACTCCCCTACCCATGGAGGAACCTTTCTCACCTACTCTTCTACCCACAAAATAACTAACCCTACCCACTGTTTCACTTACCCAGTAGCCTATGTCACCTACTCCTTCATCTACCAGAGATATTATCCGACTTATCTTCCCACCTATCAAGGAGCCTGTACTATCCACAGTTTTACCCATGGAAGTGCCTATCTCATCTTCTTCTCCACCTAAGGAAGACCCTACACTACATACCTTGTTCCCTCCTCAACCCATAGAGAAGCCACTTTTATACTATCTTCTATTAATGATGCATCTCTCAGGGTCTACCAAGATCCTATTAATCTTCTTGCATCACTTCTACCTATGGATTCAGAAACCAAAAACTTCCCTGTCTCAAAGACATCTAAATTTTTCATATGGATTACCACCAAGTCATCACCATCCTCCTCTACCTCTACGCCATTATCTCGTTTGGCCTATCATTTAGAGTATGTGTACCACACCACACTCTGGGGACGTCTACATCTCCATGTACCTATATAAATGAAGATGCTAACACCAGACACATCTACCATCTATCCAAATATATTCCAAACAACTAAGACCATGATGCCTAAACCAGTCATATTAGCATCTTCTTCATCATCCTTGCCTTCACCTCAACCTTAACCTGTACCCAAAACTTCATTTGCACCCAAACCTTCATGTGAACCTAAACCTAATGTTACATTGGGGGTCCATCCTACACCTAGTCTACTACATCCCACAATCAAATTAGACCCGACTACTAAACAACCACTTGTTACAAAGTAAACTTCCACACGTAAGAAGACGATACAACCTCCTAGACCTCATACCCCAGTCTCTCCCATACGTTCTCCTTCTGCTTCATCCTTACCTTCCATATTTAGCCCACACACTTTTACCTTGGTTAAGTCAAAGGTGCGACATCCCACACCCTCACCTTTACCTCTTCACCAAAGGAAATCCCAAGCGTGGCAGCCTACACCTATATCTTTATCTGAATTACATTTTCATCCTACACCTATGTCTTCACCTTCATTACCTATTAGTGTGAAATCACAGCACCCCCAAATGTGTCATGGATCTTATTTTCTAAGGCAGGGTCATTTGGTGTGATTTGTATAATTCATTGGATCATCCCCCAAGCTGTGGTACTTGCAAATGGGAATGATCCTCCAAAGAAGGCTAGTTCCTCTTCCTAATCCACATGCCACAAGCTATTCCAATATAGGCAAGCTAATCTAATCCTAATCTAACTTTCAAGGAGACAAGGAGAGAAAGAAAATAAGAAAAAATAGAGCCTACACTAAAACAGTGATACACCAGAGAAGGAAAGTGTTGCTCATCTACCAAAACTACAATGGAACAAGGAGAGGTGACCAATGGAAAGGATGGACAAGTGCATCACATACTAGAGATGGATTTCACACAGAAAATGTTCCAAACTCCATGAACACAGCTCCCAAATCTGCAAGTGAACATTCAAAACATGCACATATACCCTACAATGAAGAGAGGCAAGAAGAGACAACAAAAAATGAGCAAGGATGGACAAATGCATCATAAAACACATTTTTATTACTTCAGAGTTTTCATAGAGAATCATCTATGGGAAAGAGGTGAAAAAACCATTTTACAGAGCAAGGGAGGAGGTTCAAACTCCATTTTGACCCTTGAGAAGAAAGAGAGAGGGAGGCCGAGAAGAAGAATGAACAACCACTAATTAACCTCTCGAAATGATGCCTCTATTATAATATATAGAAGAATGGGAGAGAGAAGAAGGAAAGAATCGAATCCTTCTCCAACCACTCTAAAATACACATTAAATCCTATTTCAAAATCTCAACCACCGAAAATCGAATGCTTTATGCAAATCCGCTCACAATATGTCGCTTTTGGTTCCCCAGCGGATCGAATCGAATCAGATTTGGTAGTTGAAGAGATTAGATTCTGTGTTAATGGCCATGAATAATTTTCTTCATTTTTTACCTACTAGGGCTTGCAAAAAATGATTTTTTATCCTTCCATGGCATAGAGGATGCTGAGATGCTTCCAAACCCTGAGTTGAAAGATATGCCCCTTTGAAGTTTGTATCGAATCCATACAAATGGGTGGGAAAACTAGTTATAAAAAATGGGCCCCCTCTTTAATATGGGACATGTGGCAACTAGATTGTGGAAAAATCAGGTTTGCGGGCTCAGAAGTTACCTTTTCTCCCTTTTCACAAGAATTGCAAAATCTAGAAAACTCTCAGGGCCCCGCTGCTCCACTTGGACACATGGCACCCTTTGGTTGGCTGGGGAGATGCGCTCCAACTTTACCTTTATGCCTTTTGGATGAAAGGAAATTTTTCACCTTTTCTCCCAACTCCCCGACTTGGCTTTGACTCGGGTCTAAATGATGAATTTTTCCTTGGGTGGAGTTGCGGGTCATTTTACAACTTTTACCCCCTTTTGAGGTAATAAGGGGAAAAATAAAATTTTTCCCCGAAACCCCACCTTCCCCTGGGACACGTGTCAGCCTGGCGCTTTCTCGAGAACCTTTTCTCCTTTTAACCCTTGAAACAACACCCTTAGGTTACACTTAGCAGCTTTTGCATGCCTGGCGTATGCATTGACTATTCAACTAACTCTGCCCCCTTTGAGGACATGTGGAGGCACCGTGCTTGTTTGCAAACCTGACCCAAAGTTACCTTAGGAGAAGCTTCGAGTTGACACTTGTCGACCTCTGCTGCTTTGTGGACTTTTCAATGGTCCCTCTTACTTTTTGACTTTGGGCTACATGGCGAGCTTGCACTCACTTGGGTCTCTACCTTGGGACCAACTTTTGGATATGCGTTAGGTTGACACTTGTCACTCTCCACTTGCACATTCATACTTAGCCAATTTTTGACACCTTCCCTGTCTTCCTTTGACTCTATTTGACCATTTGACCATGCCTCTATTTTGCCCTGGGACATGTGGAGATGCGGCGTTTGTTTGAGCCTCTCTATTTGGATCCATCTTTGGAGAAGCGTCATTTAAACACATGGATCTTTCCACCGTGTCCTCCATAATTAGTCAATTTTAGACCCTTTCCTAAACTATTTTGAGCCCGAAAACTTCAATACTTCACCATTTATTTTGTTTCTTGCATCTGGTCTCTTTAAAACTATCTCCTCCTTCTTTTCTGACCCTGCAATTTCATTGTTGAGTCTACCTGAAGCTTGTAAAATAGATTTACGACATGAAATGGATTGATAGAGTCATTTTATTTGCATAGGGTTGTTTAATCATTCTCTTCTTCTGCCACTCCATTGTTGAGTCCTCCCTCGACCCTTTAAATATATTTAAGATGTGGAAACTCTTAAAAGAACTGATTCTTCTATTTCTTCTCATGCAGGGTCAAATTTGACTTTCTCGGGCTTCTGTTTTCGCTTTGCCTGGATCTGGAACTCGAGCTTGTGGGTATGAATCATTTCCCTTCATGTTCTCTTTATGTGCAAGGATTGTTTAGACCAAATTTTCCCAGGAGGTGGATTTGGGATAACATTACCCTTTTTACATACATCATCTATATTACCTGCTACCACTTCACTTCTGACACAACCACGTTCACCCTAGATTTTTAAATTAACCTCATCTTTTGTGCCTCCTTCTAGCTCACACACCCCACCTACACCTTTACCCAATAAGTTATAACCCAAATCAAAAACAAAACCAAAACCTTTGTTACCTACCAAACAAGTAGCCACACCTATACTGCCTCTACCAACACCTCTCTCACAACCATCACCCATGCCTTCACCCAAACCCACTTTGACCTCACATTGCAATCCATTGGCAGGATCTTATTTTAATGTCCTTGCTAGGTTGCTAGAAACCTATGCTATCATATTGCATCCTTTTAAGCCTTAGGATATGCTTAAATCCAAACCATTAGGGTTTAAAAATACTAAAATTTGTGCCTATCATCATTCCCCAGGACATGATATCGAGGATTACAAATCCCTTAAAAACATTCTCCTTCAAATTTGTACTTCAGAGGTTCCCTTAGAGAAATATAGCCACTTATAGGATAATTTAATTCCCCCTTTCACCCGTTGCCACAGGTCCTAACCCCATAACCATCTTGCAGCCCTCACCTCCATCTCCACAACCATCTTTCCCACCTTCGGTCTTCAAAATCAATATGCTTCGAGTAGCCACTCGATCAAAAAAGGACAAAGGAAAAGAGAAAGTCGGCAACCCATCTAGTACACCTATCATTCCATCTGCACCTTCCCCTAAGGTAACCATTCGTGGGTAGGGATATGAAATTTCTTATGGAGTCAAACATCGTACCATGATCAAACAACCACATCAGTCTCCTCTAAAAATGTCTTTGTATGACTTCATCCAAACCTCTGAGTCTCATTGCTAGGCCCTCCTCGAGATCCCACAAAGCTATTGAGGTTCTACGAAATGACCGTACACATGTTGCCAACATATTGACTCCTCATCATGTGGCCTCTCTCACTGCTTCACCTAAAATTTCTATTCTCCCTGCCAATAACCAAGTTTCTACTGTTAGTTTCTTTGACTCAGATATTTCTCCTCACCATTCAGATGATCATGATCCCACCCTCTTCATCTCCATCTACATTGAGGATACTCGTGTCTAACGCGTTACGATTGATGGAGGTGTGAACATCAATATTATCTCTTGCCATGCATACAAAAAAAATGCACATACCTGCTAATTACATGCATAATAACCCAGTTATCCTATATTATGTCAACAATATTCTGACTTCTACTCTCAGCATCATCATCCTCCACATCTATGTGGGTCCCTACACCATTCCTGAACTGTTCTATGTTCTCGAAGGGGAATTCCAATACAACATGTTGTTTGGCTGACCCTAGATTCATGCCATGGGGGTGTATACCTTTGAATCTCCACCACTACATCAAGTTTGAATATGAAGGACACCCTTACACTATTCAGGAAGATCCTTCACCTTTTAAAAATTGCAACATGATGTATCAACCTTTTGATGTCCTTATTCCAGTTAAGGTGTCTACTACTGCTGTCACCTCATGTACTACCACTTCCACCTCATCTACTACATCTACCACTTTATCTTCTCCCATTGCTTCCTCTACCACTTCTGCTACTACCCTCCTGCTCAACTAGCCCATCTATCCCCACTACTATTACAACTTCCAAACTTAACCCTCCTTCTCAAAATTCTAATAAATCATCCATTCCCGCTACCCAAGTACTAACTTCCAACACTTTGTCAAGTGTTTTTCAATGCCTTGCCCTGGGGGAGTACTGCTTGTACAATATCGCCACTTTTTAAACTTATCAAGAGTACAAAAACATTCATCGACACCCACATTATGACCATCGTATTGGAGAGGTTTTTCCATATGGTCCTCCCCACCTTTGCACCAAATTGAAATTTTGGGGCCTCGATGCTTCTTATTATTATCCCAAACCACCCACTCAAACAAAACCTTTTCCCTCTGAATTTCATTACCTCATCAACTACCGCTTCACTCGCACCTTTCTTCATCATTGTGCTTGGAAAGGATTTGACTTTGGTCTTTACGAACAAGGTTGTCACACAGTTATTCCTTACACTACCTGCAAACATAAGGACCATCGTGGTATTTGATTTGTTAAACCACATATTCCTAAGAGGGAAATAATCAACATTGTAGAGGAAGATCAACCATATTCACCTTCTTCACCTTCTTCTCCCATCGCATCTGCCTTCACCCACAGAAGTCCATGGATCCATATTCCATCCCTCCCAACTTTTGTTTTTCGTGAACACCATCTCTTTGGGACCTTTGACCTATCATTGTGATGGCTGAGGCACCCTCTTCCCTTCCATCTTCTTTATGTTGACATTTTGGAAGAAGGACACACCTTATATCAATGACTTTTAATGTCAGGATGATGATTCCCTTCTCACCTATTTAGATGTACAAAATATTCTTACATTCACTAGTCGTTACCTTCTAAGATACAAACCATGCTAAATGCATTGACCATAGAGATCAAAATTCAAACTCAAGACGAACCTCAACATTTTAGAGATAGGTCAATATTTAGATTCTATTGAACAGGAAACCTTCACCTCTTTCCTTTGAGGTCATAGCAATGCTTTTTCTTGGTCTTACGCTGATGTTCCTGGTATAGACAAAAATATCATGGTGCACAATATCATTACTATTCCTAATGCCAAACCTATGAAATAGAAGCTGTGAAAAATGCATCCATGCATTTCCCTTCATGTCAAAGAGGAACTCCAACACCTTCTTTCTATTTCTTTCATTTTACTTATTGATTATCTGCAATGGATTTCAAACATCATTCCTGTCACCAAGGTGACAGGGGGAATCCATATTTGCACAGATTTCCATGACCTTAATCTTTCTTACCCTAAGGATGACTTTCCTTTTCCTGATATCGACCAAATTATTGATCTTACAACTGGTCATGAGATGTTATATCTCATGGACTGGTTCTTATGTTATAATCAAATATTACTCGCTCTGGAGGATCAACACAAAACCACCTTCATCACCCCTTGGGGGAATTTTTGTTATTGTGTCATGCCATTTGGCTTGAAAAACACTAGTGCCACTTATCAACCTGCTATGACCTATATCTTTCATGACATCAAGCATGACATACTATAAGACTACGTAGATGACCTTCTCGGTAAGTCCAAAAGTCATGCCAAACATCTCCCAGTTCTCAAAATCATCTTTGACCGTCTCATCAAATATTATGTTCACTTTCAACGAAAGAAGTGCATCTTTGCAGTTCTTTTTGGAAAACTCCTTGGTTTCATTTTTTTTTTGTGGGGCATAGAAGTCAATCCCACAAAAATCAAGGCTATTCTTGAGATGCCTCCACCTACTAACCTTCGACAACTTTGTAGTTTGCAAGGAAAATTGTAATCCATTTAATGCTTTATTTCCCAACTTTTTGACCAATGCCACCCTTTTCATCATCTTCTTAAAAAGGATGTTTCCTTCAATTAGAATGACGAGTGCCACAAAGCCTTTCAAGCGTTGAAGAAATACCTTCTTCAACCACTTTTTCTCATCCCACCTAAAGATGACAAACCTTTCTACCTATATATTTCAGCCACTGACCATTCCTTGGGTGCCATGCTCACTCATCACGATGAGCAACACAGGGAGAAAGCATTTTATTACATAAACCGTACACTTTTAGACTCTGAGATGAGATATACCCATGCTGGAAATATTTACTTAGCCCTAGTATTTTTCGCCACTAAACTTTGCCACTACCTACTCAACCACAAGACCTTCGTTTTCACCAACACTGACCCTCTACATTACATGTACACTAAGCCTTATCAATACCAACGTGATTTGCATTGGCTCATGCTCCTTACAGACCTAGATTTGGAATTCATTCATTAAAAGTATGTTAAGATAAAAACCATTGCAAATCAACTTGCAGATGTACCTCTTTCTGGAAATCAATCTTCTAAATTCAATTTTCCCGATGAATCCATTACTACACTCTCCCTTGATGACATTGTTTATCAGATGACCCTATTATTCGATAATTATAAATGTCAATGTGGGGGTGGCACAGGGGTTATCCACATTCCTCTTAATGGAAATCCTATGCCTTTAAATTTCCAACTTGACTTTGATTGTACCAATAACGTGGCTGAATACGAAGCAATCGTGTTAGGTCCCAAAACTGCCATTTCCCTAGATGTTAATACCATTAATATATTTAGTGATTCGCAATTAGTTGTCAACCAATTCAATAGTTTATACCAGTGTCATAATGAAATAATTTAGAAGTATAAGCATCACGTCGACACACTTTTGACTACCTTTGATAATTATGACATTCAAACTGTTCCGCGATCCACTAAAAAAATTGTTGATACCATGGCTTGCCTTGCCTCACAAATACCTACTTCAACTTTAGATTATAAAATATTTGTCATAGTACAAAGATTACAGTCACCCTCTTATCTATTATGGGACATTAATTTTGTGAGAAGAATTGAAACCGACCCACGTGACTTATGGTATAAGCAATTCATTGACTACCTCTCCCTTTCAATCCTACCTCTAGATCTCACTTGCAATGGTAAACAATCCTTCCTCTAAAAGGTATCTCGCTATGTCATCATGGGGGCTCTTCTCTACAAGCGTGGCTTTGACGATATCCTCTTCTGGTGGCTCACTAGTTATGAAATTCCATACACCATTAAATAAATCCATGATGGGATTTATGGTGGACATTTTAGTGGTCACGATGTTGCCAAACACATTCTTCACCTTGACTATTACTGGCCAACCCTTAACCAAGTTTTTTGCGACTACTTCAAACATTATGTGAAGTGTCAGCAGCACGCTAACCTTCACCACACCCAAAATCATGCCTTACAAGTCGCTAGATACTTTTGGCCTTTCTCCCAATGGGGTTTAGATCTCGTCAAAGATATTAACCCTCATTCTTCTCAACATCATCAATGGATCATCACAACAACCGAATACTACACTAAATGGGTGGAAGTCGTCCCTCTCATTTCTACAAAAGCCAAGAAAAATATGAATTCATTAACCATCACATCATTTTTCCTCATCACCTCATCACTGATAATGGTAAACAATTTAAAAAAAACCCTATGGCAACTCTGCGATAACTTCGGTATTCAACTCAGTTTCTCTTCACCATATTATCCTTAAAAAAATGGTCAAGTTAAATTAACCAATAAAACCCTAAAATAAATCTCATGAAAGTTGTCGATGATATTAGTAAGGATTGGCATACACACATTCATTTTGCCTTATGGGCTTATCACACCAGCATTCACATCGCAACTGCTGCCACACTTTTCTCTTTGGTCTACAATATAGAGGTCATCCTCCCTCTCAAAGTCCAAATTCCATCTCTTCGTATCTCACTTAAAGATATGCTCAATGATGATGACTTTTGCCAAGACCGTTGGGCATAACTAGAGTTATTAGATAAACGCCATTTAAATGCTCTTGACCACCTTCAATTCTACCAAAAATGTATCAAATGTGCCTATGAAAAATGGGTTCATGAGAGAACTTTCAAGATTGTCAATCTTGTCCTAAAAAAAATCAATACATAACCAAAGCAGAGAAAAGCATATAGGGTAAGTTTGCTCCTAATTGGCTTGGACCCTACATTGTCACCCATACTTATGGATCAGGTGTTTATCGTTTATCCTCTCTTAAAGGTAAACCCAAATCTAAGCCCCTTAATGCCTTGCATCTTCGAATGTTCTATTGTTCAATAAAGTACTACATCACTTTATGCCATCTATATGTTTATCCCTTGAGCGAACCTTACCTCCATCTACCTACTTTAAGGACCAACGACTCAAAAAAAATTGTGTGATTATCCATCACTGTTCAACCTTATCTTCAATACGAGAACCATGACTCTACTCATGGCATGATTCTCATGGATACTTTTCATCTTTTTTAGGATGGAATCCCATGGTCATTCATCACTTAAAACCCCTCTTTAATAGCTAACCTTTTCTTACTATGGTCTTACCTTCATAAAAGAGGCCTATACTTCTTTATAGTGTTGTCCATGAATTCAAGTTCAAAAATAAAAAACAAACATATACATGGCATAACCAAAAACTCAACTCCTTGAGTCAAAATTCTCGCAAATAGATGAATCCCTCAAAAGGACATCTACCTCTCTTTCTTGCTGCTATAAGTAGACTGCTACCTCGAAGGATAGCTAAAAAAATCCAACCACTTATTGTAATTAGTCTATCAAAAAAGAAGACTAAACTGTATTTCTCAAATAAAATAATTCTTGAGCTTCCTGCATTGATCATATTCAAGAAGACCTCAAGGAGAACCTATTCATCCCATTATAGATTTCTCACATTGATCAGTCTATATATGTATTAAAAAACCAAGAAAAATACAAACTTTTGGTCATGGACTTGCCTATTCTGGTTTTGGGTATCTTGTAGAAGGGGGATGTTGTCCCACAACAAGGTTACACTTAACAAGCTCTTCCACCTTACTTTTTATTTATTATATTCTAAATCAACTCAAGGGACGTGGTGTGTATTCTACAAATTGTGATCACACAACTTCTTTCACCTATAGACCTATCACATTATGCAATGTATCTAGGGACTTACGTTCAATAATTCTAAGGGTATGACATTCATGGTCTTTTCCTACTTGGGGAATTTTGCTTCTTTTTAGTTTATTTCTGTCTACCTTGTTTGTTCAAGAGGACAAGATCATCAAAATTACTTTAGCAATGATACCTTCATCTATGCCTACACCTAATTCACCTTACCTATTACCTATTCAACATTCAACTTTCCATGTTGTTAAACATGTCTTACCCAACCAACCTACCTATCTAACCTACCTATTCATCTTATCCAACCCAATCACATTCTTCTTTGGTTTAGGGGAGAACTACATTGAACTTATGCCCCTTTCGCAAGGGCTATGTAGGTAGAACTCTTAGGGCATGGGTCCCTTTGAGGTTAGCTCAGCCACTCTTTTCCCCCTCATCATTTTCCCTATCACTGGTATCGGTGACCGTACCCATTTAACCTAATTTGACCAAATTTTGTTACACGATACCATTTTCTTGCCGCTAGAGCCTTACCATCACCTAGTAGCCTTCCTCATCTGTTTATCTCCCTAATGTCTGTCAGGAAATAAGAGATAAAATATGCAGAATAATCCCTTACAGAATTGCAACAGTAGAAATTAATATGTAGAAAATATTACAGATCTCAAATAAAAGTGCAGAATAAATAACACAACACAGAGAGACAATATTTAATGTGGTTCACCCAATTTGGGCTACGTCCACCAAGAATCACTTGCTCAGATTTTATTACAAGCCTCCACTCTCTTATTACAATACCTAGATCTGTTTAGAGCTATGCTCAACAAACTCTACATAATTCACACCCAAATTCAAAGCACATATGCAATACATTTGCTTGTCTATCTATCATATCCATAAGACCATATAAATAGACAATTGCTTAAGCAATTTGATACAAAACTGTGGGTATCAAAACCATGGGCAAAAAATCGTGGGTATCAAAACAATGGGTATCGAAAAAACCATGGGCCCAAAAACAACCCATAATGGTTACCCATTACCCATGGGTTAATAAACCACCCATGAAAATTTGCTTCAAGGGCTTCGCCCCCGAACCCCCTTAACCCACTCACTAGCGAGCGAGACCACCATAAAAATACCCGAGTGTAACACATAGAAGGTGTACCACACTCTAACATGAAAATAAGCTCCACAAACATAACAATCTCCCACTTGGAGACTGATTTCCACTGAGCAAGCTTCTCAACCCTTCATTGTCATCTACGAAGGCCAACCAAAGTTGAACACAGCTTTAGTTTATCCCTTGTGACAACCTTGGTCATCATGTCTGTAGGATTTTGACTGGTATGAATCTTCTCCAACTTCAACTTATCTTCTTCCAAACCTATCCTAATGAAGTGATATCTCAAATGTATATGATTCGTCATGGAGTGGAAAGTAGAGTTCTTAGCTAGGTGTATAACACTCTGACTATCACTATGCAACTTACATTCCTTCTGCTTATGCCCTAACTCCTCAAGAAATTGTTGTAACCAAATCATCTCTTTGCTTGCCTCTGTGGCAGCAACATACTCAGCCTCCATGGTTGATAAAGCCACCAGCTTCTATAGTTGTGAAATCTAGCTCACTGCTATCCCACCTACAGTGTAAATATAACCTGTTGTGCTCCTCCTGCTGTCAACATCTCCAGCCATGTCTGAATCTACATAACCACATAAAGTGGTGTCTAATCCATTGTAGCACAAAACTGTCCCCATGGTCCCTCTCAAATACCGAAGGATCCACTTTACTGCTTGCCAATGCTCTTTACCTGGATCACTCATAAATCTACTCACAGCTCCCACTGCATGGGCAATATCAGGCCTACTGCACACCATAGCATACATCAAACTACCAACCGCTGATGAGTAAGGTACCTTGGACATCTGGTTTCTTTCCAACTCTGTCTTGGGACACTGCTCCTTTGATAACTTAAATAGGCCCGCCAAAGGAGTCCCAACCGGTTTAACATCCTGCATGTTAAACCTATCCAATACCTTCTTAATGTACTCTTCCTGAGATAAAGTTAGCTTCCGTTCCTTCCTATCCTGAGTTATCCTCATATCAAGGATTTGTCTGGCAGCCCCTAAATCCTTCATATCAAAGGATTCACTTAGCTGTTTCTTGAGTACTTTTATTTCCTGCATGTTTTTACCTGCAATCAGCATGTCATCAACATACAAACATAGGATAACATAACTTCCATCCTCAAATTTCTTTGTATACACGTAATGGTTAGAATGACATCTTATACAACCTTACTCCATCATGAAGCTATCAAACTTCTTATACCATTGACGTGGAGCTTGTTTCAGGCCATAAAAGCTCTTCTTCAGTTTGCACACCATCTCCTCTTTACCTTTGAATTCATATCCTTTTGGCTGCTACATATATAACTACTCCTCCAAATCACCATGGAGAAATGCAATCTTTACATCTAACTGTTCTAAGTTCAAGTATTCTACTGCCACTATTCCAAGAATAGTTCTAATAGAAGTCATTTTTACTACAGGAGAAAAGATCTCATCAAAATCTATACCTTGTTTCTGTGCAAACCCCTTGACCACCAACCGGGCCTTATATCTTTTCTTTCCTCCTTCTTCGTCTTTAACTCTGTATACCCACTTGTTCTGCAATGCTCTTTTGCCTTCCGGTAGCTTCACCAAATCCCAAGTCTGGTTCTCCATGAGAGACTTATGCTCCTTATCCATGGCTTTCTCCCACTTCTTACTAGTATCTACCTGCATTGCTTCATCAAAGCTCTCTGGCTCTCCACTATTAGTGAGTAATAAATAATAAAGAGAAGGAGAAAAATGTTCAGGTTATTTTCTTACCCTAGAAGACCTCCTCACTGTAGGAGTTTGGGGTTCCTGTTGAGTAGGTTTCTGAACTAACTCATGGGTCACTTTCCCATCCGAAAGATCCCCTACCATTACATATTCTTTCTTGGATTCTTCCTTGTTTTCCTGCAAATGTTGCTTATACACGAATTTCTCATTAAAGACCACATCCCTAGATCGAATGATTTTCTTGTCTTTAATACTCCAACATTTAAATCTAAAGTCATTACCAAAATAACCAATAAAAGTGCATTTTTTTTATTTAACCTCTAGCTTGGTCCTATCATCCTTGTCAATATGACCTCACATCCAAAGACTCTAAGAAATGAGCAATCAACTTTCTTACCATACCAAGCCTCCTTAGGTATGCCTCCATCCAAGGCACTTGAGGGTCCTCTGTTTATCAAGTACACAACTGTGCTCACCGCTTCTATCCAAAAATAAAGAGGCAGTCCTGCATGTATCCTCATGCTCCTAGCACGTTCCATTATTGTTCTGTTCATCCTTTTTGACACCCCATTCTGCTCCGGGGTTCCTGGAACCGTCTTTTACCTGTGGATTCTATTCTTAGAACAATAATCATCAAATTCATTACTGTAATACTCCCCTCCATTATCTGACTTGAGACATTTTAACTTAAGGCCTGTTTCATTCTCTACCAAGGTTTTCCATTTAACAAAAGTATCAAATACATCAGATTTGTTTCTAATACAATAAACCCAAACTTTCCTTGTTGCATCATCAATAAAAGTAACATAATAACTTGAACCCCTAAGAGATGATACCTAAGCCGATCCCCACACATCAGAATGTACCAGCTCTAACTTACTCTTTTTCTTCATAGGTCCAACCTTGAGAAACCTTACTCGCTTCTATTTCACATATATGCAGTTTTCACATAAATGCAAACCTGTTTCTGTGTATCTAGGAAAATTCTTCTTTATGATGTCCATGCCCTTATGGCTCATGTGACTTAGCCTATAGTGCCATAATGTTGTATCTGCATCTTAAGCCACAAGATTACAATCATTATTACTATTAGTGGTTAAATACAAGGTTCCAACCTTCTTACCTCTTGCCGCCACAAGAGCACCCTTGGTAACCTTCCAAGAGTCAGTTGTACATATCACAGTACAACCATCACTTCCCAATTGCCTCGCCGATATCAGATTTCTCCTTAATGTAGGCACATGTCTGACATCCTTCAATAGCCATGTATTCCCATTCTGCATCTTAACCTGAACATAACCTTTTCCAAATATACTGCAAGGCTCATCATCACTAAGAAAAACATGCCCAAAATCCCCTTGAACATAATCAACAAAATAATGCCTATGTGGAGTAGCATGAAAAGAAGCCCCTGAATCTAAAACCCAAGATTTAGTAATATTATGCAAAGAAAGAATCAAAGCTTCCTGGCATACATTACTTGATGCCACATTTGCGTCCTTGTTTTCTTCCCGTTGTTTCTTCTTATCCCGAAGCGCCCAATAGTCCTTCTTTGCATGCCCAGACTTTCCACAATTCCAGCATACAATCTTGTTCTTGGATTTTGACCTTGCCCGATCTTTTGATTTTCCACAGTTTCCTCTATTCTTCTGTCTCCCTCTAGTTTCCACTGTCAAAGCATTCCCTGAAGTAGAAGATTCCCCATAGCTTTTTCTTCGCATATCTTCGCTTAGAATCACCCCTACAACATCCTCAAACTTCAACTTCGAGTTAGCTGGAACCGAGTTGCGTACTGCCATTACCAGGCTATTCCAACTCTAAGGTAAAGAGCACAAAATTAGTAAAGCCCTAACTTCTTCATCAAATTCTATTGTAACCGAAGCTAGCATATTCACAACCATATTGAAATCATTTAAATGATTTTCTACTGAAATATTCTCAGACATCTTCATATTAAACAATTTTTTCATTAAAAATATCTTATTAGAGGTAGAGGGTTTTTCATACAACTTCCCTAATGCATCCATCAGTTCTTTTGTAGTCTTTTCCTTTGAAACATTAAATAATACCGAAGATGCAAGACACAGCCGGATCGTTCCAAGTTCCTTCCGATCCAACAAATCCCATTTCGCATCTGTCATACTCAAGGGTTTGTTCACCTTCTTAGACAGTGGAGTATAAAGATCCTTCTGATAAAGATAATCTTCCATCTTCATCTTCCAAAGACAGAAATTCTACCTGTTGAATTTATCAACCCTAGATCTTCCATCATCTGCCATAGCTCCCACTCAAGCTAAAACCTTCCCTACGATTCAACACTTCAGCAAACCAAACCAGACTCTGATACCAATTGTTAGGGAATAAGAGGTAAAATATGTGGAATAATCCCTTAAAGAATCGCAACGGTAGAAACTAATATGCATAAAATATTACAGATCTCAAATAAAAGTGCAGAATAAATAAAACAACACATAGAGACAAGATTTAACGTGGTTCACCCAATTTGGGCTATGTCCACCAAGAATCACTTGCTCAGATTTTATTATAAGCCTCCACTCTCTCAATACAATACCTAGATCTGTTTAGAGCTATGCTCAACAAACTCTACAGAATTCACACCTGAATTCAAAGCACATATGCAATACATTTACTTGTCTATCTATCATATCCATAAGACCATATTAATAGACAATTGCTTAAGCAATTTGATACAAAACTGTGGGTATCAAAACCATGGGCAAAAAACCATGGGTATCAAAACAATGGGTACCAAAAAAACCATGGGCCCAAAAACAACCCATAACGGTTACCCATTACCCATGGGTTAATAAACCACCCATGAAAATTTGCTTTGGGGGCTTTGCCCCCGAACCCCCCTGACCCACTCACTAGCGAGTAGGACCACTGTAAAAATACCCGAGTGTAACACATAGAAGGTGTACCACACTCTAACATGAAAATAGGGTCCACAAACATAACAATTTTACTTAGGGGCATATTTTTTGCCTAGACCTAGGTCTTAACCACGACCTCACCTATAAACCCAAACCTGAACCCGCCCATTTGACACTCAAATTAACTTATTTTACGTTGCGACGAAGTTACTCGTGTTGTTTACCCTACCAACCTTTCCTTTCCTAATGCCATGATGTTTATCTTGACCAACACAAACATTTTGGTGCTTTTGAACCCACCTAATGCCCATTCTTACACCTAGCCTCGTTGTGTTTCAGGACCGTATCCAATACCTTGGATACCTGAACCACATCAACCTTGTTTCGATAAATTATCGACCTTTGACGATGTAGATTTTAAGAGCTCTTCGACCTAGTGCCTTGTCACATTCTACACGTGTGTATTCATTTGAATGCTCATGCCTATTACCTACACCCAAAATCACCATTGCCTGTGCACGTACCCTACCGTATTTTCCATCATCTATCATTTTATCAAACCCATCACTGATTCAACTTACTACTTCATCAATTCCGAGTTTGAGGGGGATCACCTCCACCCATACCTGGGGAAACCTAACTTCAACCCATACCTAGGGTAACCACTCCTGTTTTTGTCAGTGTCACTTATCAATACAAGCTATACAATAAAAAGGGGTAAATGTAGACACCCAAAATTGGGCCGTAACCCTCTAAATTCCCTTCGATTAATTAATTCAATTATTTTCCCCCACCATGCCCACTTGTACACATTTTAACTAACTTAATTACCAAAATTAAGCTAATTACCTACCTCACCCAGTCACCTCACCTAAGCCACCTCACCTTAGACCCATTCCAACTCCATTTCTTACCTTAGACTAAGTTTGTTGGCTATATTTTCTGCATAGCTGAAAAATTAGGCACGCATGAGATAAATCTCCCTCATTTACCTATGAGGCTCTCGTGTAAGATTTGTGAATTAAATATGCCAGTATCTATTTGGGGCTATTACTTTACCATGCAACTCATGAACCATAGATGTATAGTTTTTTAGCAAGTAAGCAACTGTTAAAGAAAGGAAATATCTGATGAAGAAGAAAATAATAAAAACACAGGAAAGGAAGAGGGAAAATGTGCAACCCAATCAATAGATTACAGAGTTGATTACATGCACATAGACAAAACAGATAGATATTAACATACATAATTATAAGCAAAGGCAGCTTTTAGATCTAGATCTAGAATAACACAAAGTTTATAAGTAGATCTAAGACAAAAAGTTAGAAGCAAAATGCACCTTCGACAAAAAGTTCTCTGGAAATATGCTCCTTTCTATTCCTTTGCTTCAAATAGCTATCAGGGGTTTCAACACATAGTCTGGAACACAAGAATGCTGCTTACAAATTCTGATGATTTAACCCGTAGGCTCTTCCTCTATTTATAGTGTATAAAGGGCAATTACATATAGGAAGCTTTAAATGAATTCCCGCATGTGGAAGCTATGAACAGGGAAACAACTGGAAATCTTCCTCTTTACAAGACATGCATGATTTATAACTGAAAAATAAAACCTTCTATTTTGTATGTTTGCCGCCTATTTACAAGTAATTGACTTCTTCAAGTAAAGGTTTTTAAACCAATCACTTAAGTTTTATAATTTAAATGATTGCTCAATTACTTTGTTGGGTAAAATAAAAGGAGGAAAAGAAATAAGAAGAAAGTTGCAACCCTCCCAATCTTGTTCTTCTTCCATATTCTTCATGTGATTAACTCTTTTGCCTTTGATTCTCACCAAACTGGATCTGGAAATAGGTGACTGTGATTTTCTTGTGGATATTGTCTTCACCTTGTCTTCCCTCTTATCCTTGAAGCTATTGCAATTCTTCTTTAGTACATGCAAATTAAATTTGATGAAGGCTTCAACTGGAAGATTGGGAGCACATGCACAAGATCTTAGAAGGAATTTTTCATGCACTGACTTCTACACTGGCTGCATCAGAAACAAGAGGATGAATTTTTACCAGAAGCCTTTGCAATTATGAGATCTGGATCTGTCAATTTAATCGGCCTATGTTTGTATCATTGACTTCAACAAATCTAGAAGCTATGTAGGATTCTATTGATCTTTCTCTTTCATCATGCTTCAACATGGCTGGAACAATCTTTGTTTAAGCTCTTTTTCTTTAATTCTACCAGAATCCTTTGCAATTGGATCCATTTGTGCAAATCTGGAAACTTCTTTATATTCGGAAGATATATTCAATGTACTTGACATTGATTTGAACTTATTTTCACTAATATGAGAACCTGTGATGAATACCTACAATTTATTCAGACAAAGATGGATTCCATGGCATATAAAACCTATTACCCTAAAATTTGAGGTTTTACTTACATGCAAAGCAAGAAAAAATATTATTTAATTCACCAGAGCACTTATACCAACATGCATATAATTATCATAGCAAGAATCAAGCTATTCCAACCCTAGGCACCAAACCTTGAAGCTCCTTGGCAATGAAAAACACTCTTAAATGCAAAAACCTCCTTCCTATGGCACCAAAACATGTCCAGGCTGCAATCCTTTGCAAAAATAATTAATTGCTTCTTTATTATGGCAGTCCATGCTTATATAACCCTTAACATTCTATTTTTAATAATTTCCCTTCCTATTTTTGGCAATTTAATTAATAAAAAATCATGTTTATTCACCCAAATTAGGCGCCCAATTATGCATGTTGCTGGTTGCTTTTAAATAAATTTATTTTACTTATTTTTAACATGCATCCTTCAGTTCTCTTTGGCTTGTCTTCATGCATTGACTTTCCTTCTATTTATGGTGCCAAAATTGGGTGAATAAACATTAATAAATATTATTAAATGCATTGTTATTCACCCAAGGTGGGTCGCACTTTTTGGCAAGGGTGAATTCTAAAAATAAGAAGTCAACTTCTGATGTGAATTTTCACCCTACACTATAGCTCTGAAAATCCCTTCTTCCACTTAAGTGATTTGACTTTCATAATGAGATTTTTTACCCTACTAAGCAGGTAAGAAATTTCTGTTGGTGCTTTAAGTGATTTTTCTTTTATAATGGGAATTTTTACCTTGCAAGGTAGGAAAGAAATTCCTGCCCGCTTGCCACCTTTAATATTCCCATTGCAGCTTAAGTGACTTTGAATTTATGGGAAAAATTACCCTGCTAGGCAGGTAAGAAATTCCTGCCTACTTGCCACTGCCAAAATTCCCACTGGCAGCTTAAAGTATTCCTTTGAAAAAGTGCAACTTGCATGAAAGATAGCTCTTTTCCAAAAGTGCGACTTGCATTGTGACTTCTACCTTTAAAATTACGTGAGAATTCGTCACTTAGGGCAGCGTGGAAATTAGACACGGAAGGCAACCTTGAAAATTGTGACTGGCATAAAAACAACATTTCTTTCCTTTTTTGGATTTTTGGTGAAGAAAACACAAGCATGGAATAAAATTTTCCATTTTTGGAAAGGGTCAGGGAAGATGTAGCAGCAAAAACTTGCACGTGTCGTAACTTTCACTCCGTGGCTCTGTTTTAGGTGTCGTTTTCTCTAAAAGTGTATATCTTCTCGAGCTATACACATTGATGACAATATTTTTCTTATTTTCATTAAATCCATTTATTCCAAAAAATGTGACTTGCCTAGGAGAGGCTTTTTGTGCACGACTTCATCTTTTTTTACCAGAAGCTTGCTTTATGAGGTTGATTCCTTCTGGTGCGGAGGCCGTAAATGATCTCCATATGATTCAGGTAAGTAAATAGACTATATTGGCTAAGTAATGGACCCAGGGGAATTAAACAGAAAGATTACAAGGATAACCGGAGAAAAATGTAAAAGAAATAAATAAAATAAAAAAACATTACCAGAAGTCATAGACAAAGCTCAGGATTCATTCTTGGTGAAAATCCTATTGATATATGTGAATATTGGCATGAAAAACTTCAGTAGGATTCAACCGGAGCACAATTTACTTCAAACGGGGCATTTTTTATTTAATAAATAATTAAATAAAAATTTCCCGTAGACAAAACTTGGCGGAGTGATAAAATGAGTTTTGGCATCTGGGTATTTGTCAAAATTGGCTCATATGATTCACTAGGAATACCTTAATGCAATACATGCATCTTCTGGCAAGAAAAACACAAAATAACTGTTACTTTAAAAGAATGAAAATTTTAAACATGGGGTACTCTCAGATTTCAGGGTAAAATTTGGAGACACCAAAGTCCCAACTTATCTTAACTAATTAGGATTTAGTGTAACCCCTAATCTTAAAGACCAATTATCCCTCTAACCACTTTCCAACTCTATTTACCGCCATTATTCACTTATGACCTAGAACCAAAATCAAGATCACGCCAAATTTAGTAAGGATCATGCTATTTTTAGCAACTATGACCTATTCTCCTTAACCAACGCCGGTTATCCCTCGGTCGACATCGGTCACCTAATCATCGTTGGTTACCTTAAATAAGAGTTTCTAGCTCTTTATTGAGGTTCTTAATCTTGTTTTCTGGCTATTACAACCTTGCATCCTAATCCTTGAGATTTCCAGAGACCCTGTGACATACTAGAGACCTCTACATCATTCAAAAATCACACCTTTCATCCAAAAATTTATCTAGAGCTCTAGTGAACTCATCGGGAAGCATCATGTCCTCCTATCATGCTACATTCATTCGGGATCATGACCTTCTCTTGCAACCATCACCATCACCTATTCTCTACATGTATTCCACAAGTAAGTATTATTCCTTCTTTTCCATTTTCAGTAGATTGGTTATTTTATTAGCTATCTATTTCATTCCATTTTATACCCACCCAGATCTCTCCTACAACACCTCCATTTGACCATTTGCCCAAAAAACCTCCATATCTTTCCTAAACACCATGTTTATGATCTCTAAGTCTTTCTACTAATCCCACAACCTCACCCAAAACCTTCCAAAAATCTGTGTACAATCACATAGAGCTCCCAAAACCTTATTTTCAATATTCTTACCAAATTTCCCCTACCAACACCGGTCACCCAACCGATGTCGGTTCATTACCAGTACCGACATCGATCACCTAACCGATACCGGTCTCTGTGACTGGTAATATTTCCCAAACCAGTAAGTTTGATAAGGCCAAAATATGCCTCATAAATGTGCAATGAATGATCTCATTTTACTCTCCTTTTAATCAAGTTTGACTGCATTTTTTGGCTTTTGTTTGATCTAGTATAAGATAGGATGTAATTGTCCATCTCTTTTTTTATTTAGTTCTAACATCTAAAAACTTTGTAATTCCTAACAAAGTGTGTGGAAATTCAGTTTTTGGAATAAAACATGTCACATTCAGTCAAATAAGTAAAGTATGAAGCAACCAACACCTTTTTGAGGACATTGGCTTCAATGTGGCTTGGCTCTAGAACCTTCAGGATTAGTTTTGAAACTCCATCACTCAGCTAAGGAACTCTATTGCTAAGCTCAAGAACCTTCAAATTTAGTTCCAGAACTCTAGGACTTAGTCTTGGAACTCATTCACTTAGCTCCGGAACTCTCGCAGTTAGTTTTGGAATGTTTCCCTTTGGTTCTGAAACTTTTCCAAAGTTCTAGAATCAATGGGAATCTATTTATTTTGACAAAATTCGGTGATAGAGCAATTAATGGGCCTTCTAATCAGGAACATATCAACGAATTGATAATTCTTCACGCTCCAGAAATACTTATGTAAGACCAAACAACTGTATGTTCAACAAGGTTTCTAAATTTCACATCTACTTTGAGCACTATTTTGTTTCACTAGGACCTATAAGTAGATAGACAACTATTAAACACTTACGATTGTAAATGCATCTTTGGATGATGAAATATATATAAAGATCTTAAGATAGATATATAGGATATATATGTACATACATATATAAGTTTTGTAAGAAAAAAAAATTCAATAATAAGATAGCCATTTCATTTTGAGAGTATCATACTTTGTCAAATCATGATTCAAGGTGGAGCAAGGGAAAAATCCTCTAAGAAACATGATCCCTTTATTTTATTGGTATTTATATCTTTAAGAAATTTGTATAAATCTATTCTCTAGCAGTTCTGTAACTAATTTTGGTTCTTCAATTGAAATCTGTTATGTAATTGTTCCTACAGGTGTTGTAGATTAAACACTTATTTCTTTGAAAGCATTTTTAACTACATTTTCAAATGTGTGTTTCCTTCTAAGCAGTGTGTTTCATTCTGAAACATGCGTTTACTTCCAAACAGTGTGTTTAATTCTGCAACATATATTTATTTCCAACAATTTGTTTCATTCTGCGAAGAGTGTTTATTTCCAGTAATACGTTCAATTCTGGAAGATTTATTTATTTCAACAATGTGTGTTTATTTCAACAAGTTTCTTATAGTTTATCTTTAATAAGGATTCAACCATGAAATCTTAAAGACACTTTAAAAACCCCCCAGAAAATAAAAATAATAAATATCTACAATCAATTACTAGTTCACAAAGATTATTCTTGTTCCATATGGCTTCAGACACACCCTTGGTTTGAATATGACATCAACCATGAGTTTATTAAATGAAGGGAATAACGACACCCATCATTTTTGCCACCGCTTCTAGGGACCCACTAGTTAGAATTGTCTAATTAGGTGTTAACAAGGAAAAACAATCATACATCTAGTAATTGAAAAATCTTCCCTACGTTATCAAAAATTTTATGACTAGACCAAGAGACTCAAAGGGTATATTTCTCTGAAAAATATCTCAACAAGAATTATCAAAATCCTTTAGTTCAAATAAGGAAGTTTTGAAAGAATTAGAAGCACCATTGTCCCATGTTAGACAAGAAGCAAAACTTCCACCTTTGGAATTTTTGTATTAATCACGAGAAGGAAGTGAAACTTTTAGGAGAAGGATTATATTCCAAGACCCACTAAGAACAATTTTTGATTCTCAACTGAGTAGTCAACCTCCTACTCCTAACTTCTCACCTTCACCAAAGTATATTACATACCACATTGATTGGGAAAAATACCTAGAAGATACTGCAAAAATGGCACGAGAAGCTGAAAGATAACTTGATAGGACCTTTACTTATCCAATTCAGTTGGAGGATGATGATACACCTTTGAAGAATATTTCACCTGTACACTTTCCTACATTTAGAGGGATGTCATTTGAGGACCCTAACCAATTTTTGTTTGAATTTAAAGTATTGTGTCAGACATATGACTACAAAACAAAAAATAAAAAAATCAACTTGTTACCATCTATTCTGAAAGATACAACAATGAGGTTGTTTATGGGATTAACATCCAATTCTATTACCACTTGGGGAAAAATGGAAACTACCTTCCTAGACAAATATCAAGACTAATTTAGGGGGAGAAACAGGAAGGAAGAATTTTTTAGGATCAAACAGGAAGAGGATGAAAATATGGAAGATTATTTAGATGGATTCCTCTTTGTAAGTAAAAGGTGTGGATTTTTACTTTAAGAAGAGCTAAGCAAAACTTATTAAAGGTCTAGATGATGAATCTAGGGAAGCCCTTAATTTAATGGGAGGTGGAAACATCAATAAATTGAGAATGAATGATATTAAAGACCTTTGTAGAAGTTATTCAAGAACAAGGGGTGGACCTAGGAAAGGAAAAATTGTGAAAATTGTAAATCAAGACATGAACAAACTTATGGATGAACTAACAAACTTTAAAACATATATCATAGTTAAATTAACTTCCACCATGGATAGATTGTAAGCCAAAACAAATGCTAATACTAAACCATTAGCTATGTACTTGCTTAGATGCAGAAAGAAGCACACAATAAGAGATTTTCCTCTAGATAAAACATAAATATTTTTTATTTGTGAATCTAGGGAACATGAAGTTAATGATTGTTCTCTCTTTCCATTCATAAAAAATCAGCTTAAACAAACCAACACTTCATCCACTACAGAAGAAGTAAACTTTTTCCAGAGACAACCTAGCCAGGGGCAGTTCATACCAAGATTTGTTCCTAATCCCTAGATGATGACATGGGTGGCTCAAATAGTACCACATAATTTAGGACAACCACCTTGGTCCCCTCAACCAAAATGGAATCCTTAGGATTGGGTAAGAAAAAATTGGTATGCTCAAGGACACCAACAACCATGATCTAGTCAAAGTAACCCTTATACTTGGTCACAACCTAGGTGGAACCCTAATAACTACGCTCAAGGGAAAACATATCCACACCAACATCAACATGGCATAATGGGTTCTCCAGTACAAGGTTCACAAACTAAAAATTTGGTTCAAACACAGATACCAACACAACCAGTGGCTAATCCCAAAAACAAACAAACAACCACTATCTATGGAACAAAGCAAGAAAAACTAGTTGTTCTTAATGTCATGGACTGTGAGGATATTCAAACAAGATTTGGAAAAATAATTAATATTCAACCTATTATAATTATTGAGATGATAGAAGAAACTAAAACCCCTAGTTTAGTTATTCCCAAAAAGGATGAAAAAGAAAAAGAGAAGCAACCAGATAACAACTCTACAAAAACTCAATTTCCAGAAAGATTTAAGGAATTTATTGAAACCAAGGAATCTGAACTAGTGCATGAATTAAGTTAAGTAAAGATTGAAATACCATTGTTGCAAGAGATCAGGGAAATTACTGAATTAAACAAATTAATGAAAATGTTATGTTTGAAAAGACCTGGAAGAAGAAGCAGTATCCTAGGACTATTAAGGTAGATGGGAAACTTGTTGATTTATTAGCAGGAAAAATCTTACTTCCTAAATATGGGGATCTTGGAAGCCCTGTTATTTCTATATATATAGGAAATAAACATATACATAATGTTTTGGTTGATTTATGAGTAACTATAAATGTGATGATAGTAGACACTTTGAAAACATTACCATTGACATGTATAGAATCTACTAGCACCATATTGCAGATGGCAGATCAATTGGTAGCAAAACCATAAGGGATCATTGAAGATGTGGCAGTTATGGTGGAGTCATGGGAGTATCTAGTGGACTTCCTTATATTACGGCCAAAAGGTAAAACACTTGGTTTTATCATTATTTTGGGTAGACCATGGTTAGCTAGAGTTGCTACCTTAATTAATTGCAGATTAGGTGATATGACTATCTCAAATGGTAATAATTCAAAGAAAATTTCCTTATATCCTTTTGCATGACCTTTTATTGATAATCAAAAACAATTATGGGTTGATGATCTTGATACTAATAAACAAATTTTTTCTTCTTTGGCTATGATAAAATTGCAAGATTATGTACGGGAGGTAGATAATATGATTAATCATCCATTGAATGATCACCAATTGTCTTTGGAACAATTGGGGATAGTTGTGGAACGTTTGGACTTAGTTTCAGAACATTCATAATTATCTCTAGAACCACATCAATTTCATGTAGATGTAAATAATTTCACTCCGGAGGAACATGATTTCTCTTCAGGAAGGGAAGGAATAGCTCCAGAATCAGTAGCTTTAGTCTCAAAGATATCAGAGAATAGTAAGGAATGTTTGGAAAACAACAATGATGAGGAGTTTGACCAACGACAAGATAAATATCATAACTCATACTACTATCCTTTGTCCAGTATTCTTTCTCAAGGTAACTGTAGAGAGATTTCTGTATATCATATGTTGTTACCACATTCATGTCCACTAAAAACCCTAATGGAACCTTTTCAATAAATAAATTCATCACACACTGGAACCAAACAAATTGAGATTCAACCAGGTAAAATTTTGAACATTCATAGTTGGTTGGGAAAATGATTAGTGGAAAATGATCAGGAAGCTAAATTGTTTGATGTCTTGAAAGGTCGTACTAGATATTTTGCTTAGGAATATAAAGACATGAAAGAAATCCATCCAAGTATTTTTACCCATCACATTTATACTGAAAATTTTAAACCAATTAGGCAACCTTAAAGAAGGATCAACCCAGCCTTGAGAGACATAGTTAAGCAGGAAATTGAAAAGCTATTATAAGTAGTCTTTATCTTATTAGGGGAATAAAGGTTAAAATATGCGGAACAATCCCTCATAGAATCGCAACAGTAGAAATCTAATACGTAGAAAATATTACAGATCTCAAATAAAAGTGCAGAATAAAAAATAACACAACACAAAGAGACAATATTTAATGTGGTTCACCCCAATTTGGGCTACATCCACCAAGAATCACTTGCACCATATAATTATTACAAGCCCACCGCTCTCCTCAATACAATACTCAGATCCATTTGGATCTATGCTCAAACAAACTCTCCATAATTCACATCCTGAATTTAGACACATCCGCAATGTTACATTAAACCCCACCATATGCAAAAAACCACATAAGTAGACAATTGCTTAAGTAGTTTTACAAAACCATGCGTATCAAAACCATGGGCCAAAACCGTCCCATAAACCTATGCTATATCCGCACCTTAATATCTTTACATTATTAATTTTTTTATGTCGGCCCAAAAAATGAACCACTCACTGCCCATTATCAGCCCTGGACTGCCACTATAGGAATGCCTCTCGGACGTAACTAACATACCTATCTTAGAAAATAGGCTCCACAACCTAATAATCTCCCACTTGGAGACTAGTTTTCCTCTGAGCAAGCTTCTCAACCCTTCACTAGTTTCCATGAAGACCAACCAAAGCTAAACACAACTTCAATTTTTCCCTTGTGACCACCTTGGTCATCATGTCTACAGGATTTTGACTAGTATGAATCTTCTCACAGCTTCAATTTCTCTTCCTCCAAAGTTATCCTAATGAAATGGTACCTAAGCTGTATATGCTTCATCCTAGAGTGGAAAGCAAAGTTCTTAGCTAGGTGTATAACACTCTAACTATCTCTATGTAGCTTTCCTTCCTCCTGCTTATGCCCCAACTCCTTAAGTAATTTTTGTAACCAAATCATTTCTTTGCTTGCCTATGTGGCATCAATGCACTCAGCCTATGTGGTTGATAAATCCACCAAAATTTGTAGTCATGAAATCCAGCTCACTGTTGTCCCACCTACAGTGTAAATATAACCTATCGTTCTCCTCCTGTTGTCTACATCTCTAACCATATCTGAATCTACATAACCATGCAAAGTGGTGTCTGATCCACTGTAGCACAAAACTGTCCCCATGGTCCCTCTCAAATACCAAAGGATCCACTTTACTACCTGTTAGTGATCTCTACCTGGATCACTCATAAATCTACTCACCGCTTTCACTACATGGGATAATATCAGGCCTAGTGCACACCATGACATACATCAAACAACCAACCATTGATGAGTAAGGTACCTTAGACATCTAGTTTCTCTCTGCTCTGTCTTGGGACACTACTCCTTTGATAACTTGAAATGGCCTACCAAAGGAGTCCCAACTAGTTTAGCATCTTGCATATTAAACCTCTCTAAAACCTTCTTAATGTACTCTTCCTGAGATAAAGTCAGCTTCCATTCCTTCCTATCTTGAGATATCCTCATACCAAGTATTTTTTTGGCTGCCCCCAAATCCTTCATAGCAAAGGAGTCACTTAGTTGTTTTTTGAGTACTTTTATTTCCTACATGTTTTTGCTTGCAACCAACATGTCATCCACATACAAACACAAGTATAATATAACTCCCATCCTCAAATTTCTTTATATACATACAATGGTCAGAATGACATCTAATATAACCTTGCTCCATCATGAAGCTATCAAATTTCTTATACCATTGACATGGAGCTTGTTTCAAGCCATACAAGCTCTTCTTTAGTTTGCACACCATCTCCTCTTTACCTTTGACCTCATAGCCCTCTGCGCTGGTGCATATATAGATCCTCCTCCAAACCATGGAGAAGTGTATTCTTTACATCAAGCTTCTCTAAGTGCAAATCTTCTACTACAACTATTCCAAGAATAATTCTAATAGAAGTCATTTTTACTACAGGAGAAAAAATCTCATCAAAATCTATACCTTTTTTCTGTGCAAACCCCTTGACCACCAACCAGGCCTTGTATCTTTTCTTTCCTCCTTCTTCCTCTTTGACTATGTACACCCACTTATTATGTAATTCTCTTTTTCCTTCAGGTAGCTTCACCAAATCCCATGTTTAGTTCTCCATGAGAGCTTGATGCTCCTCATCCATGGCTTGCTCCCACTTCTTCACTGGCATCTACTTGCATTGCTTCATCAAAGCTCTCTAGATCTCCACTGTCAGTGAGTAATAAATAATAAAGAGAAGGAGAAAAATGTTTAGGTTCTCTTCTTACCCTAGAAGACCTCCTCAATATAGGAGTTTGGGGTTCTTGTTGAGGAGGTTCCTGAACTAATTCATGTGTCACTTTTCCATCTGGAAGATCCTCTACCATATTCATATTCTTTCTTGGATTCTTCCTTGTTTTCTATGCAACTGCTGATTATACATGAATTTTTCATTAAAGACCACATCCCTAGATCGAATGATTTTCTTGTCCTTAATACTACAACATTTATATCCAAAGTCATCACCACCATAAGCAATGAAAGTACATTTTTCTGATTTAGCCTCTAGCTTGGTCCTATCATCCTTGTCTATATGGGAAAACACCTCACATCCAAAGACTCTAAGAAATGAATAATAAACTTTCTTACCATACCAAGCCTCCTCAGGTATGCCTCCATCCAAGGCACTTGAGGGTCCTCTGTTTATCAAGTACACAACTGTGCTCACCACTTCTACCCAAAAAGAAAGAGGCAGTCCTACATGTAACCTCATGCTCTTAGCACATTCCATTATTGTTTTTTTCATCCTTTATGACACCCCATTCTACTGTGGAGTTCCTGGAACCATATTTTTCCTTTGGATTCCATTCTTAGAACAGTAATCAACAAATTCATTGTATGCAATACTCCCCTCCATTATCTGACCTGAGACATTTTAGTTTAAGACCTGTTTCATTCTCTACCAAGGATTTCCATTTAACAAAAGTGTCAAATACATCAGATTTGTTTCTAATACAATAAACCCAAACTTTCCTTGTTGCATCATCAATAAAATTAACATAATAACTTGAACCCCCAAGAGATGATACCTGAAGCTGGCCCCCACACATCAGAATGCACCAACTCTAACTTACTCTCTTTCTTTGTAGGTCCAACCTTGAGAAACCTTACTCACTTTTGTTTCCCATATATGCAGTCCTCGCAGAAATCCAAACCTATTTCTATATATCCAAGAAAATCATTCTTTATGATCTCCAAGCCCTTATGGCTCATATGACCGAGCCTATAGTGCCACAATGTTGTATCTACTTTTGAAGCCACAAAATTACAAACATTAGTGCTATAAGTGGTTAAATACAAGGTTCCAACCTTCTTACCTCTTCTCACCACAAGAGCACCCTTGGTAACCTTCCAAGAGTCCGCTGTAAATATCACAGTACAACCATCACTTCCCAACTTCCCTGCCAATATTAATTTTTTTTCTTAATGTAGGCACATGTCTGACATCCTTCAATATCCAAGTATTCCCATTCTGCATCTTAACCCAAAAAAACCTTTTCCAACTATGTTGCGAGGATCATCATTGACAAGAAAAACATGCCCAAAATCTCCTTGAACATAATCAAAAAAATAATTCCTATGTGGAGTAGCTTGGAAAGAAGTCCCTGAATCTAAAACCCAAGATTCAGTAATATTATACAAAGAAAGAAATCAAAGCATCCTTGACATACATTACTACTGTTGCCATATTTACCCTCTATTATTCTATCTCCTTGTTTTCTTCATTATGTTGTTTCTTCTTGTCTTGAAGCTCCCAACAGTCCTTCTTTACATGCCCAAACTTTCCACAGTGCCTGCATGCTATATTGCTTTTGGATTTTGACCTTTCTTGATCTTTTGATTTTCCATGACTTCCTCTATTCTTTTGTCTCCCTCTAGTTTCCACTATCAAAGCATTCCTTGAAGTAGAAGATTCCCCAAAGCTTTTTCTTCACATTTCCTCACTTAGAATCACCCCTACAACATCCTCAAACTTCAACTTTGAGTTAGCTAGAACCGAGTTGCTTACCACCATTACCAGGCTATTCCAACTCTCAGGTAAAGAGCACATAATTAATAAAGCCCTAACTTCTTCATCAAATTCTATTGTAACTGAAGCTAGCATATTTACAACCGTATTAAAATCATTTAAATGATTTGATACTGAACCATTCTCAAACATCTTCATATTAAACAATTTTTTCATTAAAAATATCTTGTTAGAGGCAGAGGGTTTTTCATACAACTTCCCTAATGCATCCATTAGTTATTTTGTAGTATATTCCTTTGAAACATTAAATAATATGGAAGATGCAAGGACACAACCGAGATTGTCCCAAGTTCCTTCCTATTCTAGCAAATCCCATTCCGCATCCATCATGCTCGAGGGTTTGTTCACCTTCTTAGACAATAGAATATAAAGATACTTCTGATAAAGGTAATCTTCCATCTACATCTTCCAAATACTGAAATTCTACCCGTTGAATTTATCAACCCTTGATCTTCCATCATCTGCCATAGCTCCCACTCAAGCTAAAACTTTCCCTATGATTTAACACTTCAACAAACCAAACCAGGCTCTGATACCAATTGTTAGGGAATAAATGGATAAAATATGGGGAACAATCCCTCATAGAATCACAATAGTAGAAACTAATATGTAGAAAATATTACAGATCTCAAATAAAAGTGCAGAATAAAAATTACACAACACAAAGAGACAATATTTAACATGGTTCACCCAATTTGGGCTACATCCACCAAGAATCACTTGCTCATATTTTATTACAAGCCATCACTCTCTCAATACAATACCTAGATCCATTTGGAGCTATGCTCAACAAACTCTACAAAATTCACACCTGAATTCAAATATATCTGTAATGTTACATTAAACCCTACCATATGCACAAAACCACATAAGTAGACAATTACTTAAGTAGTTTTATAAAACCGTGGGTATCAAAACCATGGGCCAAAACCATCCCATAAACCTAGGTAAATCTACACCTTAATATCTTTACATTATTAATTAAAATTTATGTCGGCCCAAAAAATGAACCACTCATGCCATTGTAGCCCTGACTACCACTGTAGGAATGCCTCTCGGCGTAACTAACATACCTATCTTAGAAAATAGGCTCCACAACCTAATATATCTACCCCATCTTTGATAGTCAGTGGGTGTCTCCTCTTGTTATTGTTCCTAAAAAGAATGGAAAATGGATAATTTGTGTTGATTATAGGGAATTGAAAAAAGCTACACTTAGAGATTATTTTCCCTTACTATTCATAGATCAAGTTGTTATCCATATTTCTCTCCCGAGCTAAATATTAGATTGAACCATGACCCCACATAGAAGGAACTCGATAAAACTCATTAAAATCCTTCAAATTGGTCGTAAAAAGATTCAACAATGAAGTGACAGAGGCCAAGAGATATCAAAGGATCATGTACAAAAGAAAATGACTCTGTCGGGCTGTTTCTACATCTTAAATCCATTCTCCAAGTTACAGGCAGGTAGAACTATAAAATAGCAGAGTTAGACAAGAAGGGAAGATGTTACAAAGGATCCAGAAGCAAGAAGAAGGAAGAATGATGAAGATTCAAAGTCCTCGGGCTAGAAACAATTCAAGAAAGGGTCCAAAATCGACTAAGTATGAAGGAGGCAGCATAAGAGACCACGTGTCCTCGTGGCGCTTCTCCAAAGATGGATCCAAGTAGAGAGGCTCAAACAAGCACCGCATCTCCATGTGTCCTAGGGTGGAACAGAGGCAGGCTCAAATGGTCAAACAGAGTCAAAGGCAGACAAGGCAAGCCTCAAAAAATTGGCTAAGTATGAATGTGCAAGTGGAGAGTGCCAAGTGTCAGCGTAGCTTATCACCAAGAGTTGGTCCCAAGGCAGAGACCCAAGTGAGTGCAAGCTCCCCACATAGCCTAAAGTCAATAAGTAAGAGGGACCGTTGAAAATTCCACAAAGCAGCGGAGGCCGACAAGTGTCAACTCAATGCTCTTCCAAAGGCAAAATTTGGGTCAGGTTTGTAAACAAGCGCGGTGCTTCCATGTGTCCTCAATGCGGGGCAAAGTTAGTTGAATAGTTAATGCACAAATAGGCTGGTGGAGGCTGCCAAGTGTCTCAATGGCACTGATTCAAGGGTCAAATAGAGAAAAGGTTCCCAAGAGGGTGCTAGATTGATGTGTGTCTCAGGGGAAGGTGAGAGTCGGGGAAAAAGTTAGTTTTTCACCCTTTGCCCCAAAAGGAGTAAAAGTTACAAAATGGCCTGCGACTCCACCAAGGAAAAAGTCAGCGTTTGAGCCTAATTCAAAGCCAAGGTGGGGAGTCGGGGAAAAAGTGAAAGCTTGCCTTTCATCCAAAAGGAATAAAAGTAAAAATAAGAGTGTTTTTCCTAACCAACCAGAAGGAGCCACGTGTCCATGTGGAGCTTGGGGGCTGCAGGAGTTTTATGGATTTTGTGATTTTTACAAAAAATAGAAAAGTTAGGTTCTAAGCCCGCAAACCTGATTTTTCCCTAATCTAGCTACCATGTGTCCCATATTAAAGAGGGGACCCGTGTTTTAAACTAGTTTTCCCACCCATTTATATAGAATCGATGTAAAACTTCAAAGGGGCATATCTTTCGACCCAGGGCTTGAAATATTGCAAATCTAACACTATTGGAAATATCTTGATGTCGTCTACACCATGGGAGTTTGAATATTTAATTTTAAAGAGGTTAGGTGGGAGAAAAAAGAAGAAAAGTCTTTCAGGCCATTAACGTAAAATCCAATCTCTTCAACTAGCATATCTGATTCGATTCGATCCACTGGGGATCCAGAAGCAACATATTGTGGCCAAATTTGTAGAAGGCATTGATTTTCGGTGGTTGAGATTTCAAAATGGGATTGAATGTGTATCTCAAAGTGGTTATAGTAGGATTCGATTGTTTCCTTCTTCTCTCTCACATTCTTCTATATATTGTAACAGAGGCATCATTTTGAGAGGTTAATTAGTTGTTCATTTTTCTTCTTTACCTCTCCCTTCTTTTCTTCCCGAGGGTTAAAATGGAGTTTGAACCTCTTCCCATGTTTTGTAAATGGCATTTTTTTTTCTCTTGCCTGTAGATGATGCTCTATGTAAAATCTGAAGTAATAAAAAACATATTTTGTGATGCATTTTTCCATCCTTGCTCATTTTTCGGTTGTCTCTTCTTGCCTCTCCTCATTGCATGGGTATCTGTGCATGTTTTGAATGTTCACTTGTAGATCTGGGAGTTGTGTTCATCGGATTTTAGAACATTTTCTGTGTGAATCTGATCTATGGTCTGTGATGATGCTGTCCATCCTTTCCATTGCTCACCTCTCTTTATTCCATGACAGTTTGGTAGATGATCAACATTTTCCTTCTCTGGTGTATCACCGTTTTAGTGTAGGCTTTGTTTTTCCTTTTTTCCTTTCTCTCTTTGTCTCCTTGGAAGTTAGATTAGGATCATATTAGCTTTCCTAAACTAGAATAGCTTGTGGTAAGTAGATTAGGAAGAGGAACCAACCTTCCCTGGATGGTCATGCCCATTTTCAAGTCCCATAGCTTGGGGAATGATCTAATGTCATGCAAATCACACCAAATGACACTGCCTTAGAAAAGTAGATCCTTATAACTCATTTGGGGGTGCTGTGATTTTGCACTAACAGTTTTGACATGCTCGGTGGGACCAAGAGGTCTTCATTTCATTTCATCAAGTTGATGTGTTCTTGGTGAGATTCAGCCTTTAGAGGCACATTTAAAGCACATTTGACGACTCCATCTGCTCAAAAACCCATTCTCTAAGTTGCAAACCTTTTCCATCCATATCCACTCATTTTCATCCATTTTCTTCTTCCATCTCTTTCATTTTATCCCATTCCATGAAGTTGTGCAATCACAACTTCATTCCCTTCATGGAACTCACACTTACAGCAACAACAATACGTTCCACGTCCAATGCTTTTCACAACTTCTCCAAATCAACATTATGAGCAGATTCAAAATAATTATACCTATCCACAACAACAATGCCAAAACTAGTTTAGCGATGAAGCTTATCAGGAATAAGGATATGCATATAATGACAACAACCAAATGGAGGATGCTGGTCTGTTGGAGAAGTTTCGAAAAATGGAGGCTAGCATGGTGCATTCCAGAGGCATAGCACAAATGAAGGTGTTCAAGATTGGTTTCAGGAAAGCTTTAATGTCTTGGAAAAGGGCCTTCCCAGAGACAAGGTTTCCTACCATGGTTGAAATGTTGAAATGTTGCCCCAACTTATGTAATGGATTGAGGAGATAGAAGCATATGAGCAAATTATGAATCAACCTTGTCAATGGGTAAGTCATTCAATAACTCCTTGTATTTCTTTTTCACCCTCTCAAGCTTTACCATTTCAACATGATCAAGAGTCAAGCCCCTCAGTTACTGCCCCAAGTGTTAGTTTCATCCCTCCATCCCCTAGTATTCCCTCCCATCTCAGTTTTTCTACCCTTTTCTCTTCTAAATCTAAATTCCCTCCACAAGAGCCAAAACAAATATCCTCCCCTCCAAAGAAATAAGAAGTTTCATCTCCTCCATGTCCACCACAAACAATTGCAAAGTTGGTTGAACCCCAACCTACCATTCCTCTTG
This sequence comes from Taxus chinensis, assembly GCA_019776745.2. Lineage (NCBI taxonomy): Eukaryota > Viridiplantae > Streptophyta > Pinopsida > Cupressales > Taxaceae > Taxus > Taxus chinensis. The sequence continues at coordinate 545,927,576 of CM034151.1, read as the reverse complement.
TTTTCCCAAGTCCATGTTGGGAAGAGTCCCAAGAAACTAGTCAAGGAGAACAAGAAGAAGAAGATCCCAACAAAAAAGAAATGAAAGACAATCTGAAGAGTTGGGCTGCCAAATTTGGGTTTACAAAGATCCCCTTGATGGTCAAGCCAATAGAGGAGGTCAAGATTGAAGAACTAGTGGTGGCTGAGGCTGAGTTTGTAGTAGAAGAAGAAGAAGAACAAGAAGAAGCAGATCATAAATCAGTTTCCTCAGAATATAGTGTCTATGTTGGCACTTTGTTTGAAAAGAATGCTGATCCAATTGAAATTACACAATTAGCCATGGAAGGAGAGAAACAATAAGCTCAAACTACCATGAAAAGGAGAAAATGGGTGAAACCAAATAAAAGTTTGTAGCAGAAGAAGAAGAAGACATCATTGATGTTTTCTTGCTTTCATTTGAAGGGCCTGGTTTGGTCAATAAACCCATCATGGAGGAAAGCTTTAAAAGAGATCTTACAACCCCAACATGTCCTCTAGAACAGTAGATTGGAGAGTTTGATTTGACAAACTTCATGCTAGAGGAAGAGTTCGATCAAGAGCAAGATAGTATTCAAGAAGCAGAGGAAGGAGAAGACACTCTAGATCTAAAAGAAGAGGAGTACATTCCAGAGGTGGAGGAGAGCATGCATTTGCAGCAACTTGCATTTTATAGCAGCCCTCTGGAATCAAGTTTGGAAGATCTTGATTTTCCATGTTCTTCAAAAGAGGAGGAAGGAAAAAGGCAATAGGATCTCACCACTTCTTCCACACCATCCATCCAAGAAGGTCCACTAGAAGACTCCATTTTTGGAGTTGAATTTCAGAGAAAGGGACACATTCGAAGGATCGAACCGTGCCCAATCATCTACTTGGGTTCATTGGGGCCAAAGGAGAAGCCACAAGCAGTCATGCTTGCTTCTAAGCATGAGGATGAGCATCAAAGTACCAAGGGTCATCATCAATACCTCCAGAAGTTTGATGCAAGTTAGCTTGAGGAGGTATTTTCCATTAATGCTGATACTTTGATGATTTGGGTGGAGGACCAGATTATTGTCAATTTTTCACTCATCCAACCAGCCATGTTCAATGCTAAATCAGTTACATGGATGCCATTTTTGAGGAAGGGAAGTTATTTCTCCCTACCAGTTGCAGGTTTTGTTTGAGCTCCCTTTTCTCTTGGTTAGAGTAGTGTAGGTAGGTTTATTTTTAGCAGAAGTAGTGCTTATGCACACTCTGCATGTCTCATTTGAGACATGTATGATTTGATCTTTGTATATAAGTTTTGTTTGTATTGCTTAAGAGGGGCATGAGGCTAGGCTCTTAAACTATTTAAGGAAAGAAGGCTCATGTTTTCCTGTGACAGTTGCAAATCGAAATAGGGAACAAATGTAGAGAAACTAAAAGTTTTTTCGAGACAATCCATTTGAGGGACAGATGAAAACCACATGTCGAATCAATTTTCTACTCTCAGAAATCATTGTCTCAAGGTTTTCTTATGAAAATTGAGAGTGCAAGCTCGGGGAAAAGTAAGATATAGAAAAGGCTTGTAGTCAGGCTCGCAATGGCTCAAGGATCAGTGCCATGTTTATCAAGTAGAATCCATTCCCATTGGATGCTTCAATGCCACTGGTCTCTCCATCTAGTAGGCAGATGTCCCTGTGAGTCGCCAAATTGTTATCTATATTTCACTCTCGAGCTAAATATTGGATTGAACCATGACCCCGCATAGAAGGAACCCAAGAAAACTCATTCAAATCTTGTAAATTGGTCCCAAAAATATTTAGCAACGAAGTGACATAGGCCAAGAGAGATCAAAGGATCATGTATAAAAGAAAATGACTATGTCAGGCCGTTTCTACATCTTAAATCCATTCTCAAAGTTACAGGTAGGCATATCTATAAAATAACAAAGTTAGAAAAGAAGGGAAGATGCTACAAAGGAGCTAGAAGCAAGAAGAAGGAAGAATGGAAAATATTCGAAGTCCTCAGCCTCAAAACAGTTCAGGAAAGGGTCCAAAATCGACTAAGTATGGAGGAGGTAGCGGAAGAGACCACGTGTCCTCACAACGCTTCTCCAAAGATGGATCCAAGTAGAGAGGTTCAAACAAGTGCCACATCTCCACGTGTCCTAGGGTGGAATGGAGGCAGGGTCAAATGGTCAAATAGAGTCAAAGGTGGATAGGGCAGGCCTCAAAAATTTGGCTAAGTATGAATGTGCAAGTAGAGAGTGCCAAGTGTCAGCGTAGCACATCTCCAAGAGTTGGTCCTAAGGCAGAGACCCAAGATGAGCATGAGCTCACCATGTAGCCCAAAGTCAATAAGTAAGAGGGACCGTTGAAAATTCCACAATGCAGTGGAGGCCAACAAGTGTCAAATCAATGCTCTTCCAAAGGTAAACTTTGGGTCAGGTTTGCAAACATGCGCGGTGCCTCCACGTGTCCTCAAAGGTGGGCAGAGTTAGTTGAATAGTCAATGCACAAACATGGCGGTGGAGGCTGCCAAGTGTCTCAATGGTGCTGATTCAAGGGTCAAATAGAGAAAAGGTTCCCAAGCAAGTGCCAGATTGATGCGTGTCCTAGGGGAAGGTGGGAGTCGGGGAAAAAGTTATTTTTTCACCCTTTTCCCCAAAAGGAGTAAAAGTTACAAAATGGCCCAAAACTCCACCAAGGAAAAAGTCAGCGTTTGAGCTTGAGTCAAAGCCAAGGCGGGGAGTTGGGGAAAAAGTGAAAGTTTTACCTTTCGTCCAAAAGGCATAAAAGTAAAAATAGGAGTGTTTTTCCCAGCCAACTAGAAGGAGCCACGTGTCCATGCAGAGCTTCAGGGCTGCGGGAGTTTTCTGGATTTTACGATTTTTACAAAAAGGAGAAAAGTTAGGTTCTGAGCCCACAAAACTGATTTTTCCCTAATCTGGCTACCAGGTGTCCCATATTAAAGAGGGGGCCCATGTTTTAAACTAGTTTTCCCACCCATTTTTACAGTATCGATGCAAAACTTTAAAGGGGCATATCTTTTGACCCAGGGCTCGAAATATTACAAATCTAACACCATTAGAAAGATTCTCGATGTCATCTATGCCATGGGAGTCTGAATCTTTAATTTTGAAGAGGTTAGGTGGGAGAAAAATGAAGAAAATTCTTTCAGGACCATTAACACAAAGTCCAATCTCTTTAACTACCATATCTGATTCGATTTAATCCACCGGGGATCCAGAAGCGACATATTGTGGGCAGATTTGTAGAAGGCATTGATTTTTTGTGATTGAGATTTCAAAATGGGATTCAATGCGTATCTCAGAGTGGTTGGAGTAGGATTCAATTGTTTCCTTCTTCTCTCTCCCATTCTTCATATATATTGTAACAGAGGCATCATTTCGAGAGGTTAATTAGTTCATTTTTCTTCTCTGCCTCTCCCTTCTTTTCTTCCCCAGGGTCGAAATGGAGTTCGAACCTCTTCCTACGCTCTGTAAATGGAATTTTTTTCCTCTTTTCTGTAGATGATGCTCTGTGTAAACGTCTGAAGCAATAAAAAACGTGTTTTGTGATGCATTTGTCCATCCTTGCTCATTTTCAGGTTGTCTCTTCTTGCCTCTCTTCATTATATGGGTATCTGTGCATGTTTTGAATGTTCACTTACATATCTGGGAGTTGTGTTCATGGGGTTTTGGGAAATTTTCTGTGTGAATCTGATCTATGGTCTGTGATGCTACTGTCCATCCTTTCCATTGCTCACCTCTCTTTGTTCCATGGCAGTTTGGTAGATGATCAACATTTTCCTTCTCTGGTGTATCACCATTTTAGTGTAGGCTCTATTTTTCTTTGTTTTCTTTCTCTCATTGTCTCCTTGGAAGTTAGATTAGGATTAGATTAGCTTACCTGCACTGGAATAGCTTGTGGCAGGTAGATTAGGAAGAGGAAACAACCTTCTCTAGAGGGTCATTCCCATTTGCAAGTCCCACAGCTTGGGGAATGATCCAATGTTATGTAAATCACACCAAATGACCCTGCCTTAGAAAAGAAAATCCTTATAACTCATTTGGGGGTGCTATGATTTCACACTAACACAATTTTTAGACAACCTTTCAGGTAAACTACACTTTTCCTTCCTAGATGACTTTAGTGGATATAATCAAATTAGGATGTCTGTTGAGGATCAGGATAAAAATAATTTTACTTGTCCATGGGGTACCTTTACCTACAGGGTATTGCCATTTGGACTATGTAATGCTCCAACAACCTTCCAAAGGGATGTATTAGTAATTTTTTAAGATTTAACCAATGATTGTGTGGAGGCATACATGGATGATTTTACTTTGCATGGAGAAACATTTGAAGATGCCTTGAAAAATTTGGATAGAATATTAACAAGATGTGAGCAACACCATTTGTCTCTTAGTCATGAGAAATGCTTGATGATGGTTGATGAGGGAATTGTACTAGGACACCACATTTCAAAAAGAGGAATTCAAGTTGACCAAGACAAAATTAGGATTATTTTAGACTTACCTGTTCCTCAAACCCCCACGGATATCAAGTCATTCTTAGGACATGCTGGATACTATAGGTGTTTTATCAAATATTTTAGTAAAATTGCTGCCCCTATGTTTGGTTTGCTTACCAAGGAAATTGAATTTCATTGGGATGAAAAGTGTCAACATGATTTTGAAGAGATTAAAGAAAAATTAATCACTACCCAAATATTAAGAGGACCTAATTGGGAGAAACCCTTTCACATCCAAATAGATGCCTCAAATAACTCAATTGGTGCATTTTTGGGACAAAAAGATGAAGAAGGGAAAATGTATGCTATTTACTACCTTAGTAAAATTTTTACTCCCACTGAAAGAAATTACACGACCACTAAAAAATAATTTCTTACTATGATTTACGCAATTAATAAGTTCAGACATTATATTATAGGGTATAAAATATTTGTACATACAAATCACTCAACAATTAGATACTTAATGAAAAAACCAGTGGTTGGAGGTACGATAATTAGATGGTTATTACTTTTACAAGAATTTGATATTACCATTATGGATAATCCAGGAAAATCTAATGTGGTAGCTGATTTCTTGTCAAGATTAACCACTACAGGGGAGCAAGATCCAGTTAAGGAAAACTTTCCAGATAAACAATTATTTTCTATTTTAGGTGATACACCATGGTTTGCTGATATGGAAAATTATCTTGTAACAGGGAACTTTCCTCCTTTTACTAAGAGACAAATGAAAAGATTAATCAAAACCAGTGCACAATTTAAATGGTTAAATGGAATTTTATTTAAATGTGGTATGGATTTGATTTTACGCAGGTGTGTGAGAGAAGATGAAATCTTTGAGATACTTAGGGCATGTTATGATGAACCAAGTGGAGGGAAATTTTAAGTAAAAATAACAACCCACAAAATACTTGGCACTGACTATTATTGGCCATCTCTGTATAAATATGTGAAGAAATACATCAAGAAATGTGATCCCTGTCAAAGGATGGGACAACCAACTTTCACTAGTGAAATGCCTCTACAACCTCAAGTAGTGATTGAACCATGTAAAAGGTGGGGGATGGATTTTGTTGGCCCTTTTAGTCCTCCTTCACAAGGAAAAGAGCACATTCTTGTATGTACTAATTATGTGACAAAGTGGGCAAAGCTGCAAGCTATAAAAAATGATGTTGAAGATGTAGTTCTTGATTTTCTTTGGCATAAAATTATGGTGAAGTTTGGTGCACCAAGAAGTATAGTTTCAGATCAAGGTCCAAAGTTCATGTCTAATATGATCCAGACCTTCACAATGTACTATTAGATCAATCATAGGAAGTCATCTCCCTATCACCCACAATCAAATGGACAAACTGAAGTGACAAACAAGGAATTGGAAAACATTCTCACCAAAATAGTTGAAGTAGGTAGAAGAGATTGGGTGAAGAGGCTACTTGAGGCTGTCTAGGATTATAACACAACTTCGAAGAATACAACAAGGTTCTCACCATATGAGTTAGTCTATAGGAAAAATCCCTTGTTAACTATTGAATTTGAACTATAAACATTGAGGACAACAACTAAATTGGATATTGAATTGGATATGACATAAAAGGAAAGAATTCTACAACTCAGTGAGTTGGATGAGCTAAGATTGGAAGCACTGGAAGTAGTGACATGATACACATATCAAGGAAAGACAATTCAAGATAGGAGATTGGGCATTTCTATTTGATTCCAAGTACCAGCGATGCAAAGGCAAATTGATAACCATGTGGTTAGGACCTTATAGGATTGAGAAGATATATGATAGTGGCTCTATTCAGCTACTTCCCATTAATGGCAACAAAAGGAAACTTTTGGTCAATGGAAACATGCTAAAAATCTATAGGAAACCTCCCATAAAGGATGAATTCTTTAAGCAAATTGAAGCAGCAAGGAATTTGATCATATGGAAGAACCTAGTTCTTCTAAAATGATCAAGTAATCAGATACAAGGATCTGAAATAAAGGATAGGGAATGAAAACCAGCAAATTTTGTTCTCTTCCCAATATATATATATATATATATATATGTATGTATGTATGTATGTATGTATGTATGTATGTATGTATGTATGTATGTATGTATGTATGTATGTGTGTATGTATGTATGTATGTATGTATGTATATTTATAAAGGAAAGGGAATGAAAACCAATAAATGATGTTCTCTTCAAAAAAAATTCTATCAAAGACCAATTGAAAACTAGAAATGGTGGTTGGTCTCGTCAATAAGTGGCCGATTTAAATAAAAAGAGCTTCTTTGGAATTCAAGTTGTCTTTTCTAATCATTTTTATTTTTCAAATTTTTTAGGAATGATGAGTTACCAAGGTGGATGGATTACATCAACAAGGACGATAATTATATCTTGATCTTATTAAAGGTTAAATTAAAAGTCTGCAATCATGATTAAAGGGGAATAATCATGAAGAAGATGTCAGCAAAATAAATGGAAGTGGTAGCAACTTAATAATGAAGGGTCATTAAGGCAGAATAAACAAAAATTGGGAACAGTTGCAGAGAAGTTCAAGAAGGAAGCATTAAAGTCATATGTGGAGTTCCGCAGCTAAAACTAGTAGTTCCACAGCCAAATCCACTAGTTCCACAACTATCTTCTGGTAGAGTAAGGATTTGAAAGAAGAAAGAATTTGAATCGTCCTCTTTTCCATGGGTATCAAAAATAAGTCAGAGCCAAAAGATGATACACAACTTCTTGTGGATGGAGAAGCAGAAACCATTTTTTAACAAGCAGGTTGGCTGGAGTTTTTGAAGAAATTCTCAAAGTATAATGACGAACTGGTAAGAGATTTTGTTGTAAATTTAGAGCAGTCCAGAACTAAGGTTAAAAGCATTGTAATTCTCTTTACTGTTAATACAATGAGTAATGTATCTGGGGTACCAATTGTACATGTTCCAAACCCTATAAAGGGAACCCTAAAAGAACTGGCGGAAATCTTAAGGCAAGAGGGTGAATCTAAACTCCAATACATTTATAATACTAAGAAGATCATCAAGGGGGTTAGAAGAGCTATCCTGCCCAAATACTTTTATGGAGTAGCATTCTGGGTAGTTAAGTACCTAACTTACGATGGCCAATATGGGACTGTGGGAAGGGAGGTCCTAAAAATGCTGATATATCTTAGGTATGGGGTAGAAAAATAAGAGTATATAGTAAATGTAGTCATTTTTACTCCCATTACAAAAGGAAGGAACCCCATGTGCACCGACCTATCACACAACAGAAGCTGAGCGTTCACCTAAGGCATGCATGGGTATCGAGTCTCTCTTTTATGTGAGTTTAGTGGGAAGCATCATTTATGATTAGTGTAAGATTTTTTAGGAGGGAAGTTAAGACATACAAGAACCATAGGGCTCAGAACAGCCTCTAGATCCTTGCAATCACTTCAAACCGAGTGCTTTAACAGAATCCATAACATATATTATGTCAGAAAGAATTATACAAGCATTTATACTTAGCATGAAAGGAAGGAGAACTCATAAGAGAGAAATATGCATTAAAACCATTGATATCCATGTCTATATTATATCAGGTAACCTCATTACATTCATCAATTCGTTACAGAGTGTCACAAACAGTAGACCGCAGTCATGCATATCATTGGACTTGTGTAACTAAGCTAAAATAAAAAGAAAAATTACAACTCCATGCCTAGTACATTCTCTCCTGAATGCAAATATCCACTCGCAGTAATTCTACAGAGCTCCGCCCATGCTATCTCTCAAACTCGCTATGTATATCAAACTCCTCTATCTCTTTTACTCGACAGACACTTGTATTTATAACTCTCCTACACTGCCAACTCACCTTCCAACACCCTCAGATCCAGTGCCAAGTGTCAAATGTGGTCCTTCATGTGAGCATGCTCCTCTAGGCCTGAGCTTTCCACTTCATGTCATGATGATCTTCTAGAAGATTCCATTACAGGCATGCTCCTTCTTGGGCCAACTTATCGCCAGGCTGGCGTCTTATCCACATGTAACTGATCATGCTTTTCATGTGTTCTACCCTGGGCGCTCAAATTGGCTAACTCCCGAACCTCCTTTTGCGTGTCATGCGTGCTATGTGCTTCCTTAAACCTTTCTCTCGCGTGCTTTTTCCTTGCGCACCTTTTCATAACTGGGACCCTGCGCGCCTATGCGCCTTCATAATTTGTTAATGTTATAGGGGTCCAACATCACCCCACACTACGCCTATTCTCTATCCTCGGAAACACTTTACTTAACCAAGATGTATGTTGCCTAGGGAACCAATGAATAGTCTTACACTTTACAAAGAATAAGGAATGAAAGAATCGGGGAAAGAATGAAGAATGGGGGGGAGCATCAATTCAACAAGCTATTAAAATATTTTCGTAAGTCTGCCTCTAGCTGATTCCACACTTTGACCTTGCCTTGTGCCTTCTGGCAGAGGTCGCCCATCAGGGTGCTCACTTTGTCAAAACTCAGGCTAAGTCCCTGGGTGCCCAAAATGTCCACAATCTACTCCATCTCTTTGCCTAGGTCCTCAAGTTTATCCATCCTCCTAGTAATCTGGGGGTATAGTTCCTTTAGCCGGGCCTTTATTGAGCTCCTTATAGCCTCAATTGCCTCTAATTTCTTCTCTACTTCGGCCAGAACCCTATCCCTCTCCGCCCTGTTCCCCTTGTTCTTTTCTTTGAATTCTTTTAGTTCTGCTTCAAGTGTGGTGACCAAGGAGCTCACCACCTTATCTCTGTCTGCGCATGTATCATACACGGCTTCTACAGATTGGGCAATGACCTTAACCTCTGTCAGTACTTGGCTATACTCGGCAATGAGCGCTACCACCTTCAATATATCCTCCTCTTTCAAGCGTGTGACTACTTCTGTAGATTCCCAGGCCAAGGGTCATCTCTCCATGATGAGGACACATGTTAGATCTTCTAAATACTCCAGGAGGGACGAGTACTTCTGTGTGGGTGGCGCTAATTCTAGGTGCTTCAAAAGGATGGTGCCTTTGATAGAATCCATTTTCTTGTATGCTTCATGTACCTTTATCTTCTCTTTCTTTAATTTTCACCTTAGTTGTGCGCTAATCAGTGCTTCCTGTTTCAAGCTCTGGGTCTTCTTCGATAGTTCTTCTTCCTTCTTCCCTAACTTCCCCTGTAGCACTCTGATCTTGTTGTTACGCGCAACTAATCTAGCCTCGGTCTCGACCGCGACCTTATTAAGTACATTGCAGACTTGCTCGTCATAGAGCCCCTGAGAATTCACTAAGGGATTGGCCCCCTTAGATTCTGGCAATGTGATGAGTGCTCTTTGAAAGACTTCGAAGTCTATCTCATCAATGTGGGACTCAAACACCCAATAGAGCATATTATTGGTTCTGGGGTACGCACCATCCTTTTCAAAAGACCCCATGGCTAGGAGCCTTTCCATGGGTACAGTGCTTTGGAATCACGTGTGTAACACCTTCTTTATGTCATCAACATAGCCCATTACTTGTCTCTGTTCTCCATCAAGAGTCCTCCTGCCCGAGCGTGTGCCTTTGGGGAAGCTTACTGTCAGAGCGGGGCCTCCCAGGCTATCATGCTCTCTTCCTTCCACTCCTTCAGCACTATGTTTATGCTGCATTCTAACTATTGTTCTACCAGGGATTTGAGCATTCTCTTTGCTTCTCTCTCTGCCTCCTTAGTTATCTACTCCTTTGTGAAACTTATTGCTCCTTGCTTCTCCCTGCCAACTTCTTCATTCCTCTCCACATCTCCAGAGTCTTCCTCATCCTGTGTGCCCTTGCGATGTGTGAATATGAACTCCTACTTCCCATTTCCTCTCTCCTCTTATGAGTTATAGATGCTAAACACACGTGGCTCTTGGTCTTTCTATGCCTCTTCTTCTTTGTCGTCATCTTCCTCACTCTCATCTTCTCTTTCTCCCAAGTACTTTTCCAAGATGTCAGTCACCTCCGAGTCAGATTCCTTATCCACTCTCTACTTTTTCCTGAGAGGTGGCTCCTGATCAGGGGATTCAGCCTTATCTTCTTCCTCAGGTGATTCTTCCTTAGTGAGGGGTTGCCTAGGCACCTCTACCTCTAGTGCCTTCTCCTTCACCAGAGACTTCTTCCTTTATACGTAGGTGCTTGGTTTAGCACTCGTGGATGGAATGCTCACTGTCTGAGTAGTCTGCACACTTGGTGCATTTTCTCCTCTCCCTCTTTGCTTGGACACTGGCTTCTTTTTACCCAAGGGGTATTTATGTATGGAGACATCATTCTCTAGATACGTGCCCTTCTTGAACTTTGGCCTTATGCACAAGTACACACATGCCGCGGACCCTCCAGTAATGGGTAGTGTCATCGGCCTTGTCATCGAGGTCTTGTGCAACACGTACCTCTTTACGTACACACGCTTACTGCCGGGGTAGTTCAATTTCTTTCTCATCTCTCTATGTTCCCGATCCAGACTACCTAGTTCTAGCCTTAGCTTCTTTGACTCCTTAAATCTATTCAATCTCACTTGGAAGTATTGAGCAGTGAATGCGAAGGGGAGCTTACACCAAGGGCTCCATGATTCATCTATAAGCTTGAATCTTCCCAAACAGAAATGTTGATAGACCACAAATTCAGTTTCCCCTTCAGTGGCTACTGGGAGTTGTTCAGGGATTCTCCATTCTTCCCCAAATGTGTTCTTGAGGTGCGTGTACCATTTCTCCAGCCGTGCCTTGTGGGGTGCTGTCATTATATCATAAGCCTACTTCTCAAACCTCTTCGTGGGTGAAGGATCCTCGGTATGGTACTCCCACACGAACTTGTCTCGTGCGTCAGGCACTCCAATCTCCGTGAATACAATGGTGAGCAAGATGTTGCCGAAGAGGATCTTGTCCCCTTCCTTCGCGCACTTAATGATTTCTTCTGTGATGTATGTGGATAGGTTATATATGGTTCCTTCTGCAATCTTCCTGTAGACATGTAGCCAAGGTTTGTTGACCTGTGTCCACCTTTCCTGGCCATTCAACTTAGTCACTAGATGTGTGTCCATTTTCATCACGGGGTCCTTGATGTCTGAAATGTCGTAATATCGTGACCCATTCTTGCAGGCATACTCGATGATGGTCTCTTGAATAGCCTCCTTGTCTCCAAGGTCATCTTCCAAGCTATCTCCCTCACATATGAGGCCTGTAAATTATGAAATAAGATGGGGAGTCATGTGCATCTTGTGCCCTACAAAGTGGAAGTAATATTCATGTACCCGTGACATCAACCATTGGTACAGGCACTCTGGCTTTCCAAAATAAGGCAACTCATAGAGTTGCAACAGTCATGCCTTCTCCATTTTAACCTTTACATCATCATCGTATATCGGCAAACCCTTAGGTGTTTGTTTGCTAGTGGGGCACACTAATTTCAGTGCCATTTCCTTTTCTATTATGTTTGTGTGGTGATTATAGTCACTAACAGGTACACTTCTTAGGTGGGATTCCCATTCCTTCCCCATTATCACCCCATCTAGATATTGCATCTCTACACACCATTTTTCGTTTGTGTTTACCTTGAGTTCTTGTTGTTTAGCCTTGGCCTTGCCCTTTCCTTTCTTGGGTGCCATTTTCGAGGTTCTCTTATTACTCCTACTCTTTCCTTGTTACTTTGTGTAGACACCTATAATTACGCCCAAGTAATTTAAATACTTAAATTGCGCTAATTATCCCCTTTCTCGCAAATCAACGACATATCGTAAAAAGAACTCATTTTCCCTCATATCATCATTAATTAATTACACTAAGCTAATTAATTAAGTTTCCTATCCAACAAATACCCTAATTAACGACCTTCCGTTAATAAATCACCCCTTCTACCTAGACTAATTAATTATTATTAATTAATTATCTTTCCCTTCCATTTAACCAATAAATCAATATTTAATTGATTTAATCCCCTTTTAATAGCCTAAATCGTACTAATATTCCTATAATTATCTTCTATAAGCTTACATCTACCTATTGGTTAATCACCTTTGATTAATTAAAACACCCCCGAACTCCCATGACTTGCTAAACATGTATTAAACTCTTCTAAAGTAAGGTTACCTTTAATAAAACAACCTTATCCATTCCTAATCATGTTTTACCTTTATCCCACATTCATGAGAATGTGTTGAATCCTTTATCCTTTGGGCTATATAAAGAGCCCTCCACCTACCTTTTTACTTACACCTAAACTCCTTAGAGAGCAAATGCAAAGCATATAGCAAAGAGACTAAGAGCTTGCACCTTGCCCTTTTGAGAGTTCATCATCTTGAAGAGTTAAGCCTCTTTCTTAAAGTGCTTGGGTCATATGGGAGGTGTCAAAAGGGTCTTGTAGCCCAACTTTGATTAGCCACCATTCCTAGGTTCTTGGAACATTAAGGATAACTATTTTGATAGCCATGGAGCTTACTTAGGTCTATTCATTTATTTGTTGTTAGAGAATAGAGGAGTTTGTTTCAAAGTTTGTATTGATGAATGCTAGTATCTAACCCTTGTTTAATTCTTATCATGATGGTGTTTATGCTTTGTTTTAGCTAAATTGTAGAACTATTTTAGGTGGTAGTTCTTGCTTCATTTGATTTAGCATTAAGCAAAGTATACATGCACACATTTGGCATGCCCGGTGGGAGTTACTCCATTGTCCTTTGCACTTAATTTCAAGTTTTTGTAGTTAAGTTTAATTTTTGGTTACTAACCCTCTTTTATACATGTTGATCTAACTTGTTTTTTAACTTGTTTTGTTGAGTTTGCATGTGTTGGGTCTTCCTTGTAGGTATAAAGGAGGTGAAGTGCTGTCAAAATTGGAATTGATGGGAAAATTTCAAGATTTCTCCATGTTTTCATTTTTAGAGCTTACTTTTTCAACATTTTACATGCTAGTTTTGTCAATTTCTTGAAAATTTTCAATTCTTGAGCATGTAGGTTAGTGTTTGATAGTGCTGAGTCTTCTATTTACATATTAATGTGGTGGGTTGCTGTCAAAATTTAATCTTGGTGAGAAAATTTCAAGATTTCATCATGTTTTCATTTTTAGAGCTTACTTTTTCATCATTCTACATGCTAGTTTTCTCAATTTCTTGAAAATCTTAAATTCTTGAGCATGTATGTTAATGTTTGATAGCGTTGAGTCTTCTATTCATATATTAATGTGATGGGTTGTTGTCAAAATTGAATCTTGGTTGGAAAAATTTGCCCATTTTGCAGATTAAAGGACGTTTTTTTGATATTTTTTTAGTGCATGTCAAATGCATACCCATGAGCATAAGAGCATATGCGTAACCCATCTTCCGAAGGCCATAACTTTTGCTCCCGAACTCAAAATGACTCCATTTTTTTGTGTTGGAAAGTTATTGAAGTTAAATATGCAATGAAAACATAAATTTAGGATTTATACTTATAAAAATTGTAGGTTTTTTTGTTATTTTAAAACTGGTCATTTTCTAACATGTCGAATGTTTTGATGAATGTTGTATTTCCATGCTTACTCGATTTAGACCAAAGCATGTGTATGCTCTTCTCTTACACCTTTTGGTGATCTTGAGAATCAAAAACAACTTTGATCTCTATCTTGTTAACATTGGGATTAAAATTGGAAACTTCATCTTTCACTTTTGGTTTAAGGGAATGAATCTTTTACAAAGTATTTTTCAATGGTCCTTTGATTTGAAGTTTTCCATTTCTATATAGTTGGGATAAAGTTTGTGTATGCTCTTATCTTGCACCTTAGGGTGATCTTGAGAATCAAAAGTGACTTTAGTCTTCATTTTATAACATTTGGTAAATTGAAAACTTCATCTTTCACTTTTGGTTTAAGGGAATGAACATTTATCAAGAATTTTGTATGGTTCATTGATTGAAAAGATTTTCTTTACTTTTTAGTTGGATTATTTGTTGTGTATGCTCTTCTCTTGCATCCTTGGATGATCTTGAGAATCAAAAACAACTCTGAATCCTCTTTTAAATAATGTGATTTTCTTGGAGAACTACTAACGCTTGAGTGCAGGACCCAAAAACGCTTGTTAAAGAAAGGGGGAACCAATACAGATGTTATACAGGTTGCCAAAAGGTGTTCAAGTAAACCACACCTGATTAAACAAGATAAAAAGAACAACATATTCAAAACACTGTATTGCAGGTTTCGGAAAAGGGTACGTCCCTCTCTACTCAACTGGAGCATAACCCCTTTGGCATAACGCCTTAAGCTACAACAATGGGGGTGGTTCTAGGAACCCCAAAGTAGTCCACACAAGAGGGAACCTTGTGGATGAAACAGGAAGTGCTCCGCACTACCTACTTGACTAGTGATTCCTTTGTGAGATAGCATTACAAGTTGTCTGTTATGGCGACCCCAGTGATAGTACACATAGATGCACTAGTTGCATACTTTTCTTGAAGGGGGTAAAGTAAAGCCAAGATACTCCCAAACTAGTCATTGTGACTTTTTGGGTAAATCACGCTCGCTCGTGGCAACTTTGTAAAACCTAGGGTGAGAGAACCGTCTAGGAGAATATACTTTGGCCAGGAGCCCACTTTGACCATTTTAAAACAGTGTTGAGTTGTGAACCTTCTTTTTGAGAAATGTGTGACATATTACTTTTTCCTAGTTTTTACTTGCCTTAGGGTGAGGCGAAACTCTGCCGAAGTGAGGCTAACATTTTTCATCTTTTTTTGATTTACTTCCTTCACATTCTTTTGACACTTTGTTGATCAAAAGAAGGGTGACTACCTTTGTGTTACCAATCGACTGTTTTTCTCACTTTTATGTCCATTTACGCCCATCCATGTTTGCGGCTGGGTTAGTTAAATGTCTAAAGTGTGCGGAGGCGTTTTCACATCATTGGTAGCCATTGTGATCTTGATACCCATGTCAAGGTTGTCATTGTAGTTAGGCGTGGTTCATCACCGCAAACTTCCTTAGAAGAGTTAGCTTGTTTGTATCGTATCACTACAAATTTGATATTTACGTCTTGTTTCTTGTAAACTCAACATAAATACCTATATTGTATGGCTACGTTACACATATTTTTAACTATTCCTAGCTATACTTTGAGCTTTTTAGTTCGGTTTTATTATTACCTCGATTTCAAAGAGTGCTAGGTGCTACTATTTGTGTGTGTTATATCAATAACACCTAGATATCAATACTTTACTTTCTCGCAAAGTGGGTTAACATATCTTGGTGATATTATTGTGTCATTCAGGAATTGTAATTGGCACTTTTTGAGATATAGGTCTTAATCAAGTTTGAGCTCGCTCATTGTATATCTTGATTGGGAGATCACATTGAATTCTTGTTTATACTTACATTTTGTTCATTTCCTTGAACTTGGCATAAGTGAAAACATCTTGTTGCTCATCTTTACATTGCATTTTCATATGGTGTATTTCCTTGTTGATTGGATTTGGGTTTCACACTTGCATGATTGTTCCTTGTGATTATTCATTCAGAAAACTTATTTTCTAGGACAATCCCTTTTTATCTCATCGATATTACGTCGTCACGATGTCTATTTTCCTTAGACCTTCTTCAGAAAATCACACACGCATCCCCATACTTACACAATGTCTAGTTGGTTGTCCATATACTACCCAAATTGACATGTCACTTCCTTCCCTTTGAAGGAGTTTCATCACACTATGTAGATCTAGACATTTGTGCTTAAAACAGTGCCAAAAATGACTAACTATCATGTGGTTCCCCATACTTACAAAAATACAGAACCTAGGCTCAGTAATTCAAATCATAGGATTCCCATCACAACTAAACCTCGTTTGGTTCTTCGTGCTAGAGAGCCCATACGGGTAACTCGTTCCCCACATTCATCTCATAGTCGGTGGTATGATTCGGACATGTCTAATCTAAATTATTATTCCAGTTCCCCCCATTATTCTTCTAATTCTAATCCAAACATTTCCTCTTCTTCTGAGGATTCCAATCCAAATATGTCCTCTGACTCTTCTGAGGATTCAAATCCAAACTACTATTCAGATTTATCTAATTCGACTCCTAAGTCATCTAATGCGACTCTTATATTGTGGTCCTCCCTTTCTTCACAGGACCCCTTTTATCAGTCACCCCAACGATGTCTTCTTCCTTTGAAGATACACACGACTCCAAATCCCTCCAATCAGAAGTATAATAAAATTCTTGAGTCGCGTTCCTCTCTTTCTTCATAAGACCCTTTTCATCATTCATCTAATGCGATGCTTGAATCACAGTCCTCCCCTTCTTTGTAAGACCTTCTTCATAAATCACCCCCATGGAATCTTCCTTCTTTGAAGATTCATGTGACTCAAAGTCCTTCAAAACAAACATCTGACTTGACCCATGTGTCACAATCTATAGACTTTGGACTTAATCCTACTATTTTACATACGGCATACCATTGTATAGTTAGCTCCACACCACCTTCTATTCCTGAGAGATCTAGTTACACATCTTCTTCATCTCTCATCTCATCTTCTTCTATCAATCATCATCAAACATCTTCTAATTCTTCCACACCAAGTGAACCTCTTTTTTCCAATCAACCCCTAATGGTTGATCAACAAATCATACCGATTAACCTCTTTCAGAATGACGAAACAATCAAAGCATTTATAGGGGCACATGAAGATATTCCTTTAGAAGATTATGAGAAAGGATTCTCTTTAGACTTTAATGCACATGCATATTGTGAGGAAAAGGTTGATTCCTTTGATCAAGAAATGGAGGAAGAGCCTCAAGTTATGCAACTTGATCCTCCTCTTATTCTTCCATCTTCACATTCTTCAATATGCGATGAAACTCCTTGGTCTTGCATAGATCCATGGCCTATCTTCTCATCACCCAATAACTCTTCCTCTATCATAATTCCTCAATCACAATGTCTGGTGGGGTCAGCGCCAAGTAGCCCTTCATCTTCATCTAGGTGTGGGTCACCTTCTAGTAGCCCTCCCTCTTCTATTTGTGGGACATTTTTTAGTAGCCCACTATCTTCGATTATTGGGGCACGTCCAACTAGCCCCTTATCTTCTATGTATAGATCACCCCTGGGTAGTCCATCATCTTCTATTCTTGGGCCACATCCTGGTTGTCTATCATCTTACATCTATGGGTCATGTCCTAGTAGCCCTTCTTCTTCTATTGTTGGACCACATCCTAGTAGCACTTCGTATTCTATTTATGGGTCACGTCCTAGTAGCCCTTCTTCTTCTAATCTTGGGCCACATCCTAATAGCCTTTCACCTTCTATCCGTGGCTCACCTCCTGGTAGCCCATCCTCTTCTATTCTTGGACCGTATCCTTTTCATCTATCACATATTTCTTCTATCAATGGTTGTGGGAAGCCCACTACCATTTCTATCGTTCCTATCATCAATCGTAATGTTCGCATTCTTCTCCTTCTCAAGGTCATAAAATTCAAGTGTTAGCTTATAAGAAACCCAAACAGGTTCATTATCAAGCTCAGGTCAAAACTTTCAAGAGCTCAAAATCCCCCAACAACTGGAACAATCTCAAAGTTGTAAATCAAGCGCGATTCAATAACACACATCAACATAACCATCAAGTATGGCGCAAAGTACATAAACCTCTGGATAGGGAACTCAAGCTCCCATATAAAAAGTCCATGTTTCAGGATAAATCACAGTCCTTTGTTGAGTGTGAACTCACCACGATCATCGAGATTGGGGAAAACATGACTCTTGATAAACAAACACACTTAGTCTCCCATATCAAGGAAGTTGCAAACATCGTTGTTGGATCCTATCACACAGAGTGAATTTATTAGTAACAATGGTTCAAAAAAACAAAAAAATATCAAAAATCTAAAAATAAAAAACAATGCAAAATATAAAAAATACAAAAAAAATAAAAAAAAATCAAAGGTACAAAGATCAAACATTACAATCAGGTGTTGCGTACACATGGGTATTTCTTTCTTCCCTTCCTTGCTATTCTTCTGCAAGTCTTCCTACCATTTTCATCCCTTCGGTGATATTTTGGTTAGGTTATTTGCATGTATTTTGCGACATTTATCTCTATGGTATCTGTTTTCCCCTGGTCTTTTATCACCTTGGTAAATTAAAGAACGACTGACCTCATGGAGATCCTATGACATTCAAACATCTAATAAACTTGTTGCGAAGAATTTTTGGACATTTTTGTTGACACTAGCCAATGTCGTCATCACAATCACTTCCACCTCCTTCCATCAAGCCATCAATGGTTCTTAACCCCTTGTCAAACAAGAGAGATGAAATAAGTTTTCAGAAAGCAAAAGAATCAAACAAAACTCAAAAGCTAAAAGATACAAATCAAAAGAAAATTAATATATAACTCTCTCTTGGGGAATTTCCAATAATCTCTATCGGGGCTATGGACGCCTAACTGGTAGTAGAGCAATGTTGTGATTAGAATCAAATACATCTCCGTCGGGGCTATGGATGCTTGGCTGGCAGCGGAGCAATGTACACCTATCCTTTCACCCTCCATTCACAAAATCACTTATCAAAATAAATCATTCCTACACATTGGCTAGGGCCTCTTCACTTGTTGTCTATTAAATCTTCACTTCAAGAGGTAATAAAATCCACGTGCACACACTGGATCTTTATGAGTAAACAGGATTAGTATGCTACCAAGTGTCTTTTTTGGACCTTGTTTAAACTCTTACTCTAGTCCATATCTCGTCTCACGATTTATGCCTTTGGCTAATCACTTCTTCATCGTGAGGCTTCTAAGCTACATTCATATCATTCACATCATTCTTCTACTTCGTTTAGAACATCCATGTGTATAAGATTACTTATTTTCCATGTTTGTGGAAACCTTTGTCCCCTTAAAAAAAACAATCTTCTCCTTCCTTTTTATCATGTGCTTGTAGGCCAACTTACGCTGTGGGCATCCTTGCTTCTTCCCAGCACTTCATTGGTTTACGTTCACCATCATGTTGAACCTATCCGTAATGGCCTTGGAATACTCACACCTAATCGTTGGGGAATTTTTTTACATCTTCACCTTTTTGGTACGCACGTGGCCTTATGCCCTTGTACATCCCATCTATCACTGGGGGCATCCATGCTTTCTCGTCTTCCTATACATAGTTTCATAAAACTTTTAAAATCAACCAAAACATTCAAATATGTTAGAGGAAAAAATCATTAAAAAACATTCAAATATGTTTCAGAAAACATCAAAAAAAAAATCAGAAAAAGAAAAAGAGAAAACAGGCTGTCCACTAGTGAAAACCATGCAATTGTGGCACTTTGGACAAGTCCTTGGGTGAAAACCAATTTCCGGCACCTCGGGAGGATTCATTATTCACAAGCATTTTGTATTAGAAGGGTAGTTGTCTTTGTCCTAGACCTGGTTCTGCCTTCAAGTTTCCTTGTGCACACCACCTAGTCCAGCCTTGATCCGGCTTTGCCTTCTTCTATTTGTTTGTAAGGGACGTGGTCTTTCGTTATTTCCCATCTTACGCTGGGGGCAACTCAACGACTTCACCTTCTTGTTCATAAGCACGTGGCTTCTACCCTTGTATATTCCCCACCTAACACTGGGGGCATCCATGCTTTCTTAGTTACCTGCACATAGCTTTGGAAAACTGTTAAAAACACAAAAACAATAGAAAATTGTTTCAAAAAACACAAAAACAATAGAAAATTGTTTCGAGAAAACACAAAAACAATAGAACATTGTTTTGAGAAAGACACAAAAACAATATAAAATTGTTTCGAGAAAAACATAAAAACAATAGAACATTGTTTCGAAAAAACACAAAAACAATAGAACACTGTTTTGAGAAAAACACAAAAACAATATAAAATTGTTTCGAGAAAAACACAAAAACAATAGAACATTGTTTCGAAAAAACACAAAAATAATAGAACATTGTTTTGAGAAAAACATAAAAAATAATATAAAATAGTTTCGAGAAAAATGCAAAAACAATAGAAAATTGTTTCTATAAAAACGCAAAAACAATAGAAAATTGTTTTGAGAAAAACACAAAAACAATAGAAAATTGTTTCTAAAAAAACACAAAAACAATAGAAAATTGTTTCACAAAACACAAAAACAATAGAAAATTGTTTCAGAAAACACAACAACAATAGGACATTGTTTCGAGAAAACAAAAAAAACTATATATATATATATATATATATATATATATATATATATATATATATATATGTATATCAAAAAAAAAAATCCAAAAAAAAAAGGGCAACATTTTTCAAAAAATTCCTAAAAAGTAAAACAACCTACAAAATGGTAACTTGCTTCTTACGGCTGAAACTTGTGTCTTGCGCATGGTATTTTCTCCATATCCTATTGGTTTGTCTCAAATCTTCCCCGATTAATATGACTTGCGGATCACCAGATTCACAACCATTCACAACAGCTAGCTGATTGCTTCGACTGTACTCTGGGGCACTTTTGGTTGCCTGGTGTTGTTTCATCGCGCACAAACACTTTTCATGGACCCCATGTCCATTTTCATTTCCCCTTACATGTATCCTTGCTTGGGGAATAATTTTTAACCCTTTTCGTCAATCACGAACTTGTGGATCTCTTCAACATTGATAACAAAACATTTGTTCAACTATCTCGACCGTTGTTGGGTTGGATATGTGTGTTTGTACTTGTTTTCCCTGTTGTATGAACTTGTTTCTTTCTTGTATTGCATTGAATTATTATATGTTGCATGGAGTTGGTACTTTCAAAAATGGACAATTGTTCGTAGTATGGCTTTTCATGTCATTCTACCTTTGTCGTATGCTTATATTTTTCATAGGGACCGATGATGTAGTTTCTATGACAATATGATGACATCAAATTTGTTCCAAACAAATAAGTGGCTAGAGGTTAAGCTCTTCTCTCCCCTCATCCATATTTCTTCTACACCACTTCCCTTTCACCCCTAATTCTCCCTCTCATCGAGGCATCCTGCCTCGTCCCCCTTCTTCAACCTATATCTCACCTTTTTCGATCGTCGATTGGCTTCTTCCATCACCCCATCGACACTCGAGGGGGCATCTCTCCCTCCTACTAATTTTTCTTCTATCCCTTCAAAATATCTTTTTTCTACTATCTTTGAAGTGGCATCACTTACACCACCCCAAAGAGGGGCAAATGTAGACACCTATGATTACGCCCAAGCAATTTAAATACTTAAATTGCGCTAATTATCCCCTTTCTCGCAAATCAATGACATATCGTCAAAAGCACTCATTTTCCCTCATATCATCATTAATTAATTACACTAAGCTAATTAATTAAGTTTCCTATCCAAAAAATACCCTAATTAATGACCTTTCGTTAATAAATCACCCCTTCTACCTAGACTAATTAATTATTATTAATTAATTAGCTTTCCCTTCCATTTAACCAATAAATCAATATTTAATTGATTTAATCCCCTTTTAATAGCCTAAATTGTACTAATATTCCTCTAATTATCTTCTATAAGCTTACATCTACCTATTAGTTAATCACCTTTGATTAATTAAAACACCCCCAACTCCCAGGACTTGCTAAACATGTATTAAACTCTTCTAAATTAAGGTTACCTTTAATAAAACAACCTTATCCATTCCTAATCATGTTTTACCTTTATCCCACATTCATGAGAATGTGTTGAATCCTTTATCCTTTGGGCTATATAAAGAGCCCTCCACCTACCTTTTTACTTACACCTAAACTCCTTAGAGAGCAAATGCAAAGCATATAGCAAAGAGACTAAGAGCTTGCACCTTGCCGTTTTGAGAGTTCATCATTTTGAAGAGTTAAGCCTCTTTCTTAAAGTGCTTTGGTCATATGGGTGGTCTCAAAAGGATTTTGTAGCCCAACTTTGATAAGCCCCCATTCGTAGGTTCTTGGAACATTAAGGACAACTATTTTGATAGCCATGGAGCTTACTTAGGTCTATTCATTTATTTGTTGTTAGAGAATAGAGGAGTTTAGATATTTAGCATTGTTAGTTTCAAAGTTTGTATTGATGAATGCTAGCATCTAACCCTTGTTTAATTCTTATCATGATGGTGTTTATGCTTTGTTTGAGCTAAAGTGTAAAACTATTTTAGGTGGTAGTTCTTGCTTAATTTGATTTAGCATTAAGCAAAGTATACATGCACACACTTTGTCTTACTTCTTCCAATCCTCTGACCTCAAATCTGTGATATAACTCTTCTGAACCTGTGCCCTAGTTTTTTGAACCCTAACTGGGATAAAATATTCACAAGACAATGCCTCTTCAACTCTTTCTATGCCCATGTAACCCCTTCCTTCTGATTTACAATCTCAAACTGGCTGCTCACACTTCAATCTCATAGATCTTCCTTCACTCGATCGAATTTGAAAACCCTAGTATATGGAAATCACTTATATCTCAAACTCCTCTATTTCGCAAAGTAAAAATGAAAGAGCCTCGACCCTTTACTTATAGTTTTTCTCTTTTATGAACATTAAATGATACTTCACCTACCACCATACCTTGTTCATTTAATGCATATTTTTCAAACAAATCCCATCTTCAGTGCCTTCACTTACGTGCCCAACCTGTGTGAAAACTCCTCCAAACTTTTGGCACACAACCAATCCAACCTGACAGGAGACTCTTATGCGAGTGTAACCCGCACCGAAGGCACTTCTTCTATCATGATCCTTGCTCTCGTCTGCCTCATGTTGCTTTCAAATACACTTTCTCCTCCTTAGTACGTGGGATATACAAGTAGCTTTACCCTGACACCAACCGTTATTTTATCTTTTCTCTTTATATACCTCTTTCAACCCGATTACTCAACAAGGCTTTTCAACACAACTTCTTTGGTACTTAATCATGCACTTCTTCAATTTTCGCCACCCCACACTTAAAGTGATGCGTGGTCCGCTGCGTACTCACTAATTCTCCAACAATAGCAATAAGGTTACTGGTGCCCAAGGCGCAAAACAAAACAACTTGAAAGGGAAACACAAGAAAGGGAAAATGCATAAAGGGAACTTCTAAACTAACTGGAAAAACTACCTTATTTACAAATACAAAGAAGACTTATTTATAGTAGGGCTTTAGCCTAATCCCATTGAATTTACCAGGAAACTTTGTCCCATCCAACGCTTGTAATTGGCACATACCCGAATCAAGGATGTACGAGATTGTGTAAGGACCCAACCAATGGAATTTCAACTTCCCAGGATGCTGTAGAAACTTGGAATCAGATAGTAACACCATTTGCCCAACTTTAAACTTCTTGTTTCTGATATGGTGATCATGCCAAGCCTTTTCCTTTGCCTTTTCCACTATTTGGCTCCATCGAGCAAGTGATCGTCTCTCATCTAGTTTCATTAGCTCATCAATTCTTTCTTCCAGTGCTTGTTCATCAGCTAACCCTCCTGCACGCGCTATTCGTAGAGAAGGAAACATAAATTCAACCGGAAAAAAAAGTTCCGTGCCAAACACCAATTAAAATGGTGTCACTTTATTTAGCCTTTTATAGGTTGTCCTGTAAGCCCATAATACTGCCGATACTTTGTCATCCCAATCTTGTCTTCCGACATCACATATTTTACTCAAGGTATGACTTAGTATCTTGTTGAATGCTTCCGCGGTTCTATTTGCTTGTGGGTGATAGGGTGTAGTCTTGTGATGAGCCACCATGAACTCAGATACTAGGATCCTCATGGTCTCATTCAAGAAATGCATACACCTATCACTGGTCAAACTCAACGGTCATCCATACCTCATGATAATGTTTTCGCACAAGAACCTTGCCATTGTTGTTGCTGTGTAATCTTTAGTTAGGGCTGCCTCTGCCCACCTTGTGAGTTAATTTGTGTAAGTGATGACATAATGTAACCCAATCCTATGTGCTACTAGTGTAATAGGTCCTACAAAGTCTATCGCGCACTTTTCAAAAGGCTCCGCACTAGGAATAGGGCGTAAAGGCATTTCAGCTCTCCTTTCTAGTTTTCCAATACACTGACAATGGTCACACACTTTACAATAATCTCTACAATCTTTGTACAAGGTTTCCCACCACAAACCCACCATTAATAACTTACACGCGGGTGGCATCACCTGCATAATGCCCACCCACACTTCCTCCGTGTGCTTCCTCCATGATGGCGAGGCACTCATGCTCTAAGACACATCTACACAAAAATTCATCACGTCCTAACTTGTATAAGTCTCCGCTAGTTAACATGTAGGGTGCGGTGCGTATATGGCCAACTGCTTCTTTTCCAATGTCTTCATTCCATCCAATGCCTCACCTTCCTTTAATAATACTGCAATCTCCTCTAAATCTATGGGTTTGCACTGCAACCTAAACAGTTGTACATCTGGCATTACTTCCTCAATACTTTATGCATCCTCCCCTGAATCAATTCTTGATAGATGATCAGGCCCACAGTTACTTTTTCTAGGTTTTACTACAATGGTGAATTCAAACTCTTGAAACAAAAACACCCATCGACATATGTGCCCTTGTAGAACATGCTTGTTCAATAAATACATTAATGCCATGTGGTCGGTGTAAAACACAAAGGGTGTTGCCAGTAGATACTGTCTAAACTTGAAGAGCGCATAGATCATCGACAATTCCTCACGCTCGGTTATGGTATAATTCTGATCTGCTGGTGTCAGCTTCTTGCTTGCAAAACATAGAGGATGATCAACAATCCCTTAACCTGGCTGTGCAAGCAATGCTCTAATATAAGTCACTAAGGAATATATATGGACATGGATGGGATTGTCCCAAGAGGGAAAACGTAAAATAGGCACGGTGATAAGCCTATCTTTTAATGTATTAAACGCCCTCTACTGCGCCTCTCCCCAATGGAAGGCACTTTTATGTCTAAGAAACTCCTCTAAAGGCGCGACTATCATGGCATATCCCTTAAATAATTATTTGTAATAGTCTATATGCCCAAGGAATTTGCGCACTGCGCTTTGGCTAGGTAGGCTTCCTTAACCCCACAATAACTACAACCTTAGCAGGATCTACCAGCAAGCCCTCCTTGCATATGATATGCCCCAATAAAGTCCCAAAGGGTGTAGTAAACACACACTTCTTAATGTTGAGGGATATCCTCAACTACCTAGACCTTTCAAACATCAACCTCAAATTGTCACAATGGTCCTTAACCAGACCATATACTGTCTAATCATCTAGATAGACTTGAAGAAACTTATGGATGAAGTCCTAGAATGCTTGCACCACTATGCGCTAAAAGACAGTAGGTGCATTCTTTAACCCAAAGGGCATGACCGTATATGCAAAAATTCCCCACTTGGTGGTGAAAGTTATCTTCTCCTGGTCTTCCTTTGCAATCCAGACCTAGTGGTACCCTAAAAATCCATCCGTAAAGGAGTAGATTTCGCACCTAGCGACTCCTTCCAAAATTTCTTCAGTGAAGGGGTTCAAAAATGGATCAATGACATAGAATGCATTCAATTCCCTAGAATCCACAAAAATCCTAATCTACCCATCCTTCTTGATGCTGATTACCATCAGAATTATTCACTTCGATTCTTCCACTACCTTAATGATCCCAGAAGCTATCATTTTGTCTATCTCCTCATTGACCTTTATGTGTAAATTGGGATTCATCCGGTAGGACCTTTTTCTAACTGAGTGCCCACCATCCTTCAGTTTTATCTTCAGCTTCCCCAAGGAATGGTGAACACCTTTGAGCTCATGGTACCCGCGTGGGAATAAATCCTCAAATTCACACAGTAGATCAATGATCTTTTATACTTCCTTCTCTGTCCAGTAGTCTCCAATAATATCTTCCTTAGGTTCTTCTCCTGAACCGATGTTAACTTTCTTCATTTTTAAAGGCTCATGGTAGGCATGCATGTGTGTATCTTCACTGTCCACTACCTCACACATTCCTATAGAATGAATAACATCTAAGCTTTCCGATTCCTCTCCATCAATCACATATACCAACTTTCCCTTCTCCTTTTGCAAACATGCGTGCTCAAGCTGTAACTCTTCTGTTTCCTCTAATTCTTCAAAGCGTGCCTCCACTCTTGGTTCACCTAGTAATTCTAACAACCTATCTTCCATCCTGGCACTATCCCCCATCGTAAGGTGCTTGATACCCTGTAAATCCTTATCAATCGATGGCTTGGTACTCTGATACTCAAATGTTTGAATAAGGTCACCCGCGAGCTCTTGCCAATTCCTTGTCTAGAGGTGTGTCTCTGAATGAATGTACCATGTGCGTGTGTAACCTTGTAGTGTAGAATACAACTTGTGCACCCAGAGGGATGGTGGAAAATATTCTGCACCTTCTCTCTAGACCCGTTCACACTCCTAGATATGGAAAGAGGTGAGCTCCTTCCCATGGTACTCCTTGATGATAGTGGGTACATTGCTCCTAGAAAATATGACAGAGAGAGTAATTATTACCTCACATCACTCTAAAGGCTCTCCTGATGTGTGGCCCACCACCAAGTTGTTGTGCTGAGAAAGACATAACTTAACATCTCCCTCCATTCCTTCTCATCCTTCCACTGAGATTCTACATCTTGCAGAAAGATCTCAGGGAAGGCCCCTCCTAAATACTTTGTTAGTTATTTTCCTCCAAGGTGCCTAACCATGCACACCTTTGTCACCTTGGTCATCGATCCTCTCAACTGCTATCCCATCAATTCGTAAGCTCCATGCACCCAATTGTCACATGCCAAACTGGTGGTATCACTCACTAACTGAGCATCTTCAAACTGGATAACCCCATTAGTAGGGTGTATCATCTCAGGGTATCTGATTAAGTGCACATAAATCTTATCTAGAACTTCTTCTCCCAATGGTTCAATATAGGGCATCGAATTCCCATTAACCAAGGGTATAATGACCCGTTCCTCCTTGTTCTCAAAGCTGATGTACCCTTTGTTGAACCAAAGGTCCGCATTGTTCTTGTAACACCAAGGGTGCCCAAGTAGTGTTGGGAAATTGTCCACCTTGGCTAGCGCCAAGACTTCGAAGTCCCTAGTAAACTTGACTCCATGGATAGTAATAGTTACATCCTTCAAGACACCAATGGGAATTGCCTTAGTCTTGTTTGCCATATACAACACATTTGAAGATGGCTGTAATGCAGGTCTTCTCATCTTATGCCATGCATCCAAAGTCAGAACATTAACCTTCGCGCCTGTGTCAATGAGGATATTAGTGAGGAGCCCTCCATCTACAATTGCATTCAAATGTAATCTCCTTGTCATAGTCAAGGCTATGAGGGGGAAGGTTCGTGTGCAAGACCTGTCTCTCACACTCTTCTTCGGCGTGTGGTACCTTCTCTCTCAAATAAGATCCTAGCAAGGGAATGATATTCTCCTACCTTAGCATTTTACACACCTCCTTGACCTCATCTAGGTCATCCTTTTGTGGTTCGACTCTCCTTCCTTTTTCCTCCCCTCATGGGTTGCTCCTTTAGACACTGGATCTCCCCTTATAAGCTTTGAATAACATCCATGGTGTCTTGATATATCTCCTTTTGATGCGCGGGGTTTGGATAATTTCCATGTTCGACCCTCCTCCCTTAAAACCAGGCTCTTCTATCTTGGTACCTCTCTTACACGTGCAGCTTCCGCCCTTGTTGTTACTAAGACAAGATCCAAACTTGCATCCCGTGTTACCCGAGGCATCCACTATATGTCTACCTTCTTGATTGTGACCATCGCAGTGCCCTTGTCCTTCTGGTGCTACTGATTCATATGCTCAAATAATTTCAGGCAATCCTCATACTTATGCTTCTTTCTACACCATGAGCAGTGCAACAAGTCCGAGCACTCACGTTTGTAATGTTCTTCAGATCCATAGTTGAAACATGTTCCATGTGAGAACTCACTCCTTCCTCCTCCACGGTTACCTCGACCATGGAATTCTCCCTGGAAACCTCTTCCATGCACACCTCCATCTTCACGCTCCTCATAACAACAATCATCACCTTTAGAACCACTGGTAATGCTAGTTTGATGCACCCCATGAATGTCCTCATGGATCTGATCAATGAGCCTACAGTCCTTAGTATCATGGGTTTTAGAGGTGTAAATTTTACAATAACAAGATACATTCTTCCTGATCACACGCTGCAGCAAGGGACATCTACTTGCATCATGGTCCCCATGAAAAATCTCACAATCTACTGGCATAATGTGAACTATCCTCCGAGGGAAATATATCCTTAACATGCCCCTCTATCTCAAAATTTGTGCACCACAAACCACTGTGAGTCTAATGGGCTGAGTTAGCAGACAATTTTTCTAACTATTTGGCCATAGCAGCAATTTGAGCCTCTAAGAATGGGCTAACACCAGTATTAATACTACCAATATCCTCAATGCACAGGGAAGCTTCCAATGCTTTGCGTGGGTCTGTAAAATTTTTATGAGACAAGGCCCTTTTAAAAGGGGTGATCAATCCTCCAAAAAACCATTATGCATGGTATGAAGGGTGAATATCATATGATAATTTAGATAAGAGAGTTTTGAAACGTGCATCATACTCCACACACTCTCTGCCATTCCTCACTGAATCTCCTTTAAAGCGCTGATGCTCTTCTACTCAAACTTAGGAATGTGGAACTCCACCAAGAAGGCATTCTTTACAGTAGTGTATTCCACCACTGTTTGATGAGGGTCATACTTCCTATACCAGCTATGCGTGTGTCCTTGCAATGTGGTCACAAGCTGACTAGCCTTCCATTCTGGGGTTGTGGTACCCTTTGTGTGCCATAGAAGTTCATACTTGTGAACACGTTCCGCAACATCCTTAATGCCCCTGTAATCTGGAAAATGTAGAGACATTTCAAAGAATACTTGAGGTGGTGGCTGGGGTCCCTATCCTCCTGAGCTAGAGCCTTGGTTTCCTCCCGTGTTTCCTCCACTGCCTGATCCACCAGGTCCACTAGGTCCTATGCCTCCAAAGCCACCAGATCCACTAGACCCACCACTAGGTCCAATAGGGCCTGTAGGAGCTATGTAAAGCACCCCCACAGTCCCACTAAACTGTGTGCCGATGGTCTGTGATAGCACCCTGCTACCACTACTTTGTCCCGTGCCACTGCCTGATGTGAGACCAAAAGATTGTACACTTTCTCCTTGTCCAAAGAATCCTACCGAATATTCGAATATGTGTAGCCATAGAAGAAGGAACTAAAAAATTATACCTCCTAGGCACAAATCTATCTCTTCCACTGATATTAATTGGGTCAATTACACTTCTTCCTGGTTTGGGAAAACCAAGCACTAGGGCTCGGTCACTGGGTGGGTTCAGATATGCACCAATGACTCTCCTTTCTCCATGCGATGAATTCTCACCAGAAGCCAAAGGGGTCTCCCTCACACACTTGCTAAGATGGGGCAGCACAGACTACTTAGGCTCCACATCATCTGCATGAAATTCAACTCCTTCCTGCAACATCTATCTCCATAGATCCATCACACTATCAGCCTCACGTCATCTAGCAATCTCCCTTTCACACGCTTCACTATACTTGAGTCGTCTCTCTTCCCTCTCCTTCTTTGTCATGATATCTACCATCTTCCTCCACCCAAGTTCCCTTACCCTACGCTCAAAATGGTTTAGCCAGCCATTGGGAGCACCTCTAAACTCATGGTAACCATCAATATCTTCATAGCTAGAGGAATAACACGTATAAATGTTCCTCTAGGTTCTCATAGAAATTCAAACTCAGCAACCTCTAGATAAGAATACATAGAAATGGTGTACTCTAGAGTGTAGCTAGCTAGTACTCGTCTCCACCAATGATCCACAACATGGGTCCATGTCAGATTTGCATCTTGTAGCCTTTGGTAGTCTTCTTTGGTCCACATATGTGATCCACAATGCCAACTTGATCTAGATGCATAGGATGAAAGCCATTCATATAGTTCTACTGGGAAGCAACAAAAGAAGGTCTCATACAGATCATGGTAGAGGTTCTCTTCTACCCATCTATGTGCATTAAATTCAGGTCCAATGCTGAATCTCTGAGAAAATTCATCCTCCGTGCTCTTGAACCAAGATTCAAAATTTTCCAATGTCAACTGCTCTGTCATTACTCATTACACAGATCATGATGTATGTTATATCCCACTACAACTTTGAAAAGAGGTCCCAGAAATGAAACCAAGATATAGTCAGTTTTACTCCTATTACAAAAGGAAGGAACCCCATGCGCGCCGGCCTATCACCCAACAGAAGCTAAGCGATCACCCGAGGCACACGTGGGTACCGAGTCTCTCTTTTATGTGAGATCAGTGGGAAGCATCATTTATGATTAGTGTAAGAGTTTTTAGGAGGGAAGTTAAGACATATAAGAACCATAGGGCTCAGAACGGCCTCTAGATCCTTGCAGTCACTTCAGACCGAGTGCTTTAACAGAATCCAGAACATATATTATGTCAGAAAGAATTATACAAGCATTCAATCTTAGCATGAAAGGAAGGAGAACTCATAAGAGAGAAATATGCATTAAAACCATTGATATCCATATCTATATTATATAGGGTAACCTCCATTACATTCATCGATTCATTACAGAGTGTCATAGAGAGCAGACCGCAGTCATGCATATCACTGGACTTGTGTAACTAAGCTAAAAGAAAAAGAAAAATTACAACTCCATGCCTAGTACATTCTCTCTTGAATGCAAATATCTACTTGTAGTAATTTTGTAGAGCCCCGCCCATGCTATCTCTCAAACTCACTATGTATATCAAATTCCTTCTCTACTCTCTTTTACTTAGTAGGCACTTGTATTTATAACTCTCCTACACTACCAAATCACCTTCCAGTGCCCTCAGATCCGGTGTCAAATGTCGAATGTGGTCCTTCATGCAAGCATGCTCCTCTAGGCCTAAGCTTTCCACTTCATCTCATGATGATCTTCTAGACTATTCCATCGCAGGCATGATCCTTCCTGGGCTAACCTGTCACTAGGCTGGCATCTTATCCACGCGCAACTGATCATGCTTTTCACGTGTTCTACTCTAGTTGCTCGAATTGGCTAAGTTCTGAACCTCCTTTCACACATCACGCGTGCTATGTGCTTCCTTCAACCTTTCTCTCATGCACTTTTGCCTTTTAGTGCACACCTTTTCATAACTGGGACCCTACACGCCCTAAAAGAACTATGCACCTTCATACTTGGTTAATGTTATAGGGGTTCACACAATAAAATTTCTTGGTTTCCTCTTTGAATCTAACCAGACAATGGCTCAGAGATATTATTGGTGAGTTGGGACATTTAGGCACCATGGATTAGTCCATTTGGTATGTCCGCATCATTTTCTCTCAAAGAAAAATGGAGAAGAAACATGGGAAAAATTCCTCAATAAGGTTAGACAAAGCCCTGATATTATCAAAAGGGGAATATCAACCCCTTTCTCTCCTAAAAGTATCTTGGAAATTGATCCCATTGATGAGAAAAAGAAGGAAATAAGTGGGGTTAACATACCAAAGAGGAGGAGATCTGAAAGGATGATCAAAGCTACATAACCTACCGTTTATTCAAAAGAAACTCCTTCCTCTGTAACAGTATCAAAAGAACTAATACCTATCTCTGACAATGAAAGTTCACCCAAGCTAGACCGTGAAGTAAAAAATCAGAAAAAGTTCAAGGAGAAAGCCCACTTCAGAAATGCTGAAGCTCCACAAAGGAAAAGAATTCATACAAAGTCTAGGGAAACTCCAGTGGATATTGAAGTAAAAGAGGGTTTAGAGAAAGAAGCTATTTATATTTTGGCATCATGACAATGTTTCCTCCTCTGCCAATTCAAACTGAGGATTTTGGAGAAAGAAGATGAAAGATTAGAAGAGTAAGCTTTTCAAGAGATGGGTGACTTAGCAATACTGTCACATGAGGAACATGAATTAGAATCTTGGAAACAAAAAGGGAAATCCCCTTTGGTGAAAGAGAAATACTCATTCCCTAAGGAACTTCTAGAAAAAGAAGAGAGACAACAAGTTAGGTAGGTTTTGTTCTTTTCTAGAGCAGAACTTATCATTAGGGAGAAGGATGATAAATTAAACTTCCTCAAAATAAAATTGGAGCATAGAGAAATGCTCATTGACCAACTGAAAACTCCAATTCAAAAATAAAAAATGAAGAAGTGACATTATTAAAAAAAACAAATGGTGGAAAAGGAAAAAGAATGTCAATTGGCTAGCTAACAGAGTACTATGACAAAAATATTTACACTGGATCAAATTGTACAAACTGAGCTAACTTACTAGCCACTCAAGCAGTTATGGGATGATACCTGTAGAAAGCTTAATGAGTTAAAATTATCAAATCAAGAACTAAGAAGCAAGATGGAAGAGGAGAAGAAGGCAAAGAAAGAGTGGGAAGAAAAATTCTACAAAATGGAAGAAGAAAAATTTAAATGTCTAGCAAAGATACATATGGTCTGTATAATGAGTGAAAGATTACTCACATGTAAGAGAACTCTTGCATACAATGTCTTTCTATAAGAAAAAATTATCTATTGGAAACTATCAGGGATTTTATGTGGTCTTCCACATGAAGTGAAGGATGAATCAGAATTCATGACAACATATTCCTCAGCTAGTGTATAAAAATCTTCTATGCGAATTTATATCTACAACTTTATGTTAGAAAATAATATAGGCTTCATGATTTTATCTATATGTAGGAGAAAGCTAGCTGAATGCATTTGTTTATGTACTCTAGAATCAGATAACTTGGAAAGAGAGGGATATTGAACACTTATTAAAGGCTAGTTCATCTGGCCTCTGCATGAGAGTTCACTATGGAAAACTATCTTCCTTTGCTATAAATTTCATATCCCATGCCTTTGACAACTGTTTCAAGGCACATTATATTGTCAGCCTACAAAAAGTAGTGATGCCTTCACCTCTTATGAAGAGAAAAAATTTGAGGAAATTTATGATGGATGCCCGAAGAGATGGGAATTCCTCACTATAACATTAAGAAGAAGAGAAGTGATATGGTCCCAAACATTTAATATGGAGTTTGGAAAGAGCCAAAGCTTTGTGTACACTCATCCCTCAAGTCAGTGAAAAAAATAGGGGCATGTGGATGGGTATGAGAATATGGCCTCCCCTCGTTCTCTCTCCCATGTCTCCATGGAAAAATAGAGAACCTCATGATCCCACTCAATTTGTGGAGTGGCATAAAAAGATAGAGGAGGGATCATGATACAACACTTATGAACAAAAGCACTAGAATATTTAGTTCAACCATTTGACCTCAGTAGTCAATTGGAATGCATAATTTAGAATCCCAGTTTTAAAGAATAGAGTTTATAATAGGAATTACAAATAAGTAAGTGTTGGGGAGATGATAAGGCCAAAATATGCCTCATCAATGTGCAATGAATGATCTCATTTTACTCTCCTTTTAATCAAGTTTGACTACATTTTGTGGCTTTTGTTTGATCTAGTATAAGTTAGGATGTAATTGTCCATATTTTGTTTGATGTAGTTATAACATCTAAAAACTCTGTAATTCCTAACAAAGTGTGTGGAAATTTAGTTTTTGGAATAAAACAATCCACATTTGGTCAGATAAGCAAAGTATAAAGCAACCAACACCTTTTTGAGGACATTGGCTTCAATGTGGCTTAGCTCTAGAACCTTTGGGCTTAGTTACGGAACTCCATCACTCAGGTAAGGAATTCTATCACTAAGCTCTAGAACCTTCAGACTTAGTTATGGAACTCCAACACTTAGTTCTGGAACTCCCACGGTTAGCTCTGGAACTCTCGCAGTTAGTTATGAAATGTTTCCCTTTGGGTCTGGAACTTCTCCAAAGTTCCAGAATCAATGAGAATCTATTTATTTTGAAAAAATCTGGTGATAGAGCAATTAATGGGCCCTCCAATTAGGAACAAATCAATGAATTGCCAATTCTTCACACTCTAGAAATACTTATGTAATACCAAACAACTGTATGTCTAGAAAGGTTTCTAAATTTCACATCTACTTTGAGTACTATTTTGTTTCACTAGAACCTATAGGTGGATAGACAACTATTGAACACTTATGATTGTAAATGTATCTTCGTATGATGAAATATATATAAAGACCCAAAGATAGATATATAGGATATAGATATACAGACATATACAAGTTTTGTAAGACATAACAATTAAGTAATAAGATAACCATTTAATTTTGAGAGTATCATATTTTGTCAACTCCTAATTCAAGGTGGAGCAAGGTCGCACTCCTCCAAGAAAAATAATACCTTTATTTTATTGGTATTTATATCTTTAAGCAATTTGTATAAATCTATTCTCTAGCAGTTCTGTAAGTACTTTTGGTTCATCAGTTGAAATCTGTTATGTAATTGTTCCTACAGGTGTTGTACATTAAACTCTTATTTATTTTCAAGAATTTTAAATAACATTTTCAAACGTGTGTTTACTTTCAAGTAGTGTGTTTCATTCTGCAATGTGTGTTTACTTCCAAGCATTGTGTTTAATTCTATAATGTATATTTATTTCGAGCAATTTGTTTCATTTTACAAAGAGTGTTTATTTCCAGCATTACATTCAATTCTGAAAGATTTATTTATTTCAACAATGTGTGTTAATTTCAATAAGTTTCTTATAGTTTAGCTTTAATAAGGATTTGGCCAAGAAATCTTAAAGACACTTTAAAACCCCCCAGAAAATAAAAATAATAAATAAATATCTACAATCAATTACTAGTTCACTAAGATTCTTCTTGTTCCATATTAGATTTAGACACACCCCTCGTTTGAATATGACATCAACAATGAGTTGATTAAATGAAGGGAATAACGACACCCAACTACAGCTGAGCATAAGGTGTAAGTCCAAAACATATCAAAGAACCTCATAATTAACCTTTCCTAGACCTCACCTACAACCATCTGTTACACCTGGTCAATTCCTAGACCGAACCGTCCACCCATCTAGATATCAAGTCTTATACTTATTCCTATTGGACTTGAAGTAAGTGCATATGTATAAGCGATAAGGCACATGAGTAGAATAATTACAATAACATATTCATTAATCCTTCATCACCCATACTCTTGCACCTAAATTGTATTTGGAAAGCGGATTGATAGCCTTCTAAGAAAAACCTAGCTTCATACATAAGCTCTCTTCTAGGTACTCCCTAACCTATATTGAATACTATATTTATGGTCTTGTTGTATTGTCATAGTTCATTTCCTTCTTTAGCCAATATTAGTCTATCCAAAAATAGCAACTTGGGTCAAGATTCTACATGCGCACAACTGATAATAAACTATCACATGTATTCCTCCTGGGTCTTTACCCTTATCTCATTGAATCTCTCAGATTCGTGGCATGAAACAATAAGCAACACATTTATAATAACATATAATGGATGGCTTCATAATCACATATATATTATAAGATCATACAATCAAACTAAATGATCTTTAATTACTGCTTCAAGTAGTTAATCACATGACCCTTATACTAAGTATCCATATAAGCAAGCTAAATAATCCCCATAAGATTACTAGGATAGTAAGCTCCGCATATCACTGTACTATGATCCCACTATGTTAAAAGATACAGTAATAAAAGTTATAGGACCATTATTTCCCCAAGGGATTCAACCCTCGTTAGGATTCAGACC
Source organism: Taxus chinensis (assembly GCA_019776745.2). Taxonomy (NCBI): domain Eukaryota; kingdom Viridiplantae; phylum Streptophyta; class Pinopsida; order Cupressales; family Taxaceae; genus Taxus; species Taxus chinensis. The sequence continues at coordinate 545,891,414 of CM034151.1, read as the reverse complement.
AAAATAGTTTGACCCTTCATCTAACCCAATAGTAAAGCAAAGTTACTCCATACAAATATATCGAATTTAGGAACTCTAAGCTAAGATAGTGGGTTATGTTTCTTAAAGCTCATTAGCTTCAGACAGAGCTAATATAAGGTCAAGATCTGATAACATAGAGTATTCATTTCACGATATCCCTTCCCAATCGCCAGAATTGGGTGAGAAATTCACATATTTGATAATTTCCTTCAGGTTATACACCACTGAGATTGGTATGCAAGGAATAAAATGCACAATAATCTAGAAGTTGAGGCAGTTTCAATGCCCTATGAAGTTTAAATTTTCTGATCAATAGTGCCACTTTTAAACTAGCCCATATAACACAATGATTCCTTTAAGTCATTAGGGTTAGAGATAACCTATTTTATATATTCATTATAAAACATAGAGAGCATATGTACACAAACCCCCAATAAGAAAACTAAAACTCCATTGCCCTTGCTTTTAACCAAGTGCCATAATAATTAATCAGGCACATTATATTGGATAGATCTAGTCCCATAGCCTGACATGCATTCATACGCATAAAGATAAACCCCAAGCAAAGTCGCTATAACCAAATAAATTGCAAAAGGAAACAACAATCATAACAGAACCATCATACCCTTCATTCAAAATGCATTTTTCATGGTGAATAACTAATTTCATTAAAACTCTAAAGTCTAGATTATCCAATTTTTAGAATGGACAAACTATAGTAAATCATCATTCCCCCATAATGATTTAAGTTCCAACGCTTTCATACTAACCCGAAAGAGGTGTTGTTGAAGTAACACCTTTATTATCTGTTTCACAAGGGCATACATCACTCTGTTAAACTTGAAGATAATATTAATAAAAATAATAAACGTATAAGGGGTCAACACCATATTCTGGAGTATATGGAAATCAATTCAAAAACTCCAAGTATACCTCCTCTTATAGTCTAGTTCAAATTTCTATCACTAGGATAGCTACTTGTAAAGATGGACACAATAATTCCTGGAAAGTTACACTCCAGATATGAAACCAGAGTAGTAATGATTCATATATTATTACATTACTACAAATAAATACAAAAGAGGTAAGGAATGGATATCCATGCCTAATGTTCAAAAATAGAAGACCCAATACCATTTTTTTTTGTTTTCTTCTAGTCCTTCAACCATTTCACACTTACAAAGTTTGAGAATTATTAAGGTCTCCAATATTGTAATTTACTCTTCATCTTCTATAAACTGGGAGCATCTACGAATGGTCCCTAAAACAAAAAAAACTTGCCATTAAGCAAATAATCTCTCGAACCCATAGAGCACAACTAGTATCCAAGAATGGCTCGATAGGAATTAGATTTAACCGATCTTGCTCAAAATTATAATGCACCATTTCAAATCAGGAGAGCTCTATCAAACCAAGACAAAATAACCAAAAAAAAACCCTTGTTCGTCATGCATCTTGATTCTTGTAGAAGCTACGTGATCTTGTCTGATGATTTGAAGGTGAGGTGTTAAATGCACCTTTAATTCATCACCAACTACCACGTAGCTGGATCTTCCATATCCTTCCTTATAATGCCGTCGCCATTCACACTTTTCATCTTGCTAAAATTGGTGGGCTTGTCATGTGTATTTAGATTTCCTGTCAATATGGACCATGTTTGCATGGGGTCAATTTAATTCAAATAAGTTCAATAACCAAGAAATCAACTCCTTAAACTATCATGTGTTTGATCTGGGGTCACCCTGCACCATTAGGGCATTCTCGTTCCTTACTAAGCTCTTCATTGGCTTAAGTTCATCATCTTGTTACAACCAATTAACCCATGCTACATGTGCATTGATAAATTCCAAAGAATTCCACACATATGCTAAGGCACATTACCAATTAAGCCCCGAAGTGCATTCTCGCCTATACATTCCAGGGAGCTACCTGTATCTGTCAGTTTCCTTTAGTCAAAACTCATCGAACGGGTCCATTGACCGATATAAATCCAAACACATTGGGTAAATTTTAAATATTGCAAAAAAAATCGTAACATACCGTAAATCATTCATCTCATTGGTAACAGGATGATGCAAGTTTAACCAAGAAATGCATTTGTAAAATATCAACATGATTGTAACATTTCCTGTAAAAATGCCATTAACTCCTAAGCAAGCTTGCAGATATACCAATGCATTTAGTCAACTGTATCATGCTTAAACATTCAAACTTGAAGCTATCAAATTTCATCTTTCTTTCGGTCACGACAAGTAACCTATTTCACTCATGTCAAACAATTGGTGCAAAAAAAACATATAGATCTACCTCCATACAACAAAGCTCATTTTACAGTTACTATGTCTGGAATCTCATAACCCACAATAACAAGATGCTTCAAAACTATTTCATAGTGCACAATTATTTTTCATAGAACCCGTAATGTACTCATAATCATTCACACATAACATGATAGCCTTGTTTGGGGTACCATTTTAAAATTAAGGCTAAATAGGAATATGTTGTAAATGTTGATTATGTTATGAGTGTTGAATGACAAACACCATTGTGCGGTTGTATAAGAAACTTCACGTGAATGTGTACATCCTTCTTGGGTAGCACACACTCATGTGGCTACCTATATGGCTACGCAACAGATCTTGTCTTCCAGCTCTCATAACTCACTCCCCATCAGTGACTTATTCTTATTGAAAAAACAAACCAAAATTGCAGGATGTGACATATTTCCCCTCTTAATGAATCATCATCCCGATGATTTCTACTCATTAAATGTAATCAAAATAATAAAAAAATAGATTTATATCCAATAATCACAGAGAACAATCAACAATTTTTAATCAAAAAATTGTAACTTTCCAAATATGAATTCAATTTTTATTGGCTATAACAGCCTTTCAATCTAGGATTTTTATGTCACACAGTCAGGGTACATAGACATAATTTTTGTCATTATAGCCTGTCATATCATATGATATTATTCTAATCCATAAATAACACAAATGCCATAATATCCCAAGTTATTTATCATAGAAACAAATAAGCCTACAAGGCTTGTGTTTTCTATTCTTCCAAGGTTTTTCCATCTATTTTGTTCCATTATTCCACTTGTCCTCTTTCAAAATTTACCCTATCGACAATTCTCAATTTTGTTGAAATGCACTTAGCGATTCTACTAATTTTCCATTCTAGTTCATATCTAAAATTACATGTCATGGTAATTGTCTACTATCTTAAAAGTGGCCTTGTTCATGCCACCCCAAATTCATGGTCAAGTGTAGACACTTAATTCATCCAAACTGTTCATCTCTTTTCCTTTTAGGATTGTTGTTTCATATGCTATCCAGGTACTGGTTATCTTCCATTATCAACGAAAACAATAATTCTCGCTATCAGAACAGTCAAAGTTAATCATCTATGTCTTAGGTCACCTTAATGACACTTCATTAACTCTAACTAGCCTTTCCCCCATGATGGAGGCTCAATTCAATGTCAATTTGTCAGTTATAATGCTGATATGACAGTCCATAGGTTTGCAATTTTTCTTCATATGTAAAGAATAAATCAAATTTCTGATTTTGTTTTAGCTAGTCACTAGATACCGGGAACTCAACTGTACTAGTATTAAATTAAAACAACAACATGAAGTTTTAATTAACTTACTTAATGTCATTAGGATAATTTTTTCCTTCATCTTAGATTATAAGTCACCGCAGCGTTGTCCCATTGCTTGCTGGAAATCACAAGTATTTCTTGTTTGAACTCATTCTAGCAGTCTATATTTACTACCACATTTTTACCGCCTCATTTCTTAAAGTTCCAAGTGGAGAAGAGATAACACTCTTATATGAATTTTTCTCTTTTCGAGTCAAAAGTTATTGTAAATCTCATTCTAACTTGATTGGCCTTTCAGATGTTCGCAAGACGCCCTTTGGCTCTCTGGTCAACAATTCTAGGCTTTGCAAATAAAAGTGTGGTGTTATGGGCCAATTGGTGAGTTTCCAATAACTCCCAATTTTACAATTTGCATATTAAAATAATAGGACTTAGCTTCCACACTATTTTCCTATTAAATATTAAATAGGACTTTATTACAAAATATTGCCTTTAAATTTTTTAAGGCCTATTGAAATAACTTGGAAGCTCTTAATAATCTCCTTGGGCTCCTTTAAAAAAAAAACTAATTCCTTCGTTGCATTTCTCTTAAGCCTTAATTAAATTAATGACTATAATATAGTTTGAAACTATATTAATCTTATAGCCACCAATATGCTTTTAATAAATCTTATCCTGTCACATTCCTCTTGTGTGTATAGAATGTGAGAGGGGCCCTTATATAGGCCAAAACACCCGAAATATGTGGTTATATACCACATCCTCCATTCCTTATCACAACCACTTATTTAGGCGGGCTTGTGAGGGTGCTTTGCTTGCAATGGAGAGGTCGGGGGATTAAATCCCACCTATGATTTTGGCATGGACCGCTTTGCATTTTACATGGGATTTATCCCACATGTTCGGTGCGAATGGTGGGCTTGTGGTTTAAAATGGGCTTGGCCACCCATTGTTTACGTGACTCTGGTCATGCCTTTGACTCCTTTTGTTTGACCACAAGTATGTGGTGAGCTGGCATGCATTGGATCTTCCGAGTCGTTGGTGCATTATGCATTGTTTATTCACCCATCATTGATATAAGCCCATATGGACCGAGTCATATGGTATATTGGACCGTCCATAGGATCTCGCCGGGATATAAGTAGAAATAATATATTGCCCAAGTAATATGTTGAACCACCATGTGAATTAATCCTAACTCCATCCAATGTGGAAATAATAACCGAAGGTCAGACCAAATATAGAATGTGATCAATTCAACCATTGAGGATAATATAGGACTCAATGGGGATTTGACCACCCCATCTAGCTAGAAGTATAGCTCGTCGAGCTCAAATTAATCCTGAAATGCAACTTGAAAGGCATAGTCCACTTGTCACTCCTTGATAGGCATATCAAGTGAATTTGACTTGTGGTGGTAAGCCACGTGGTGGCTTGAGGGCCCACCACATCAGTGATAATAAAATAGTCCTCACGGCGACCACACTCCCTTCCGTAACAAAAGTTGAGCCTCTTATTCCACTGAGCTAGCTTTTACGCCTGAAAAAGACTAGAGGTCACAAACCAAATCAATAACCTTCTTTTTCCTTATCACCAACTACCATATGTCATCTTGTGATTGGTCCTTATGTTGACCTGTTGACCAGAGTTGACCCGAATTTTGACTAGCCACCATTTGCACATGCAGAATCTGTTTTCAACGTTTAAATAGTTGATGGAAAGCTCTCACAATCATCTTCCACACTGTGCCAATCTTGGGAGATTTAGGGAACACATGTCCTCCATATTGACCTCCAGATCAAATCCTCCTTCAATCAATTAATTAACTATTGCTAGTTAATTAAGTCTTTGTAACCTTGTATTTAATGAATAAACCTTCTTATTGGTTAAATCCCTCTATCAAATCCTCAAAATCATACATATTTCCCTATAAATCATCTCTAAATAGATTTATACGCTTATCCTATCCTATTAATGAATCTTAGCTGATTAATTAAATCATCTCTAACTCCCATGAGTTGCTAATCACTTGTTAATTCCTCTAAGCAAGCTTATTTCTTCTAAATCTACTTTATCCTTTATCCCACATGCACTTGTTTGCAAGATCCTCCTGAATTGGAAAGCTATATAAAGGACCTACCCCCTTTCTTCACACCTTACACCTTTACAAACACCACACTTTGAATAGTGATTACTATAGGCATATTAATAGAGCATTCTCCATTATTGGAATAGTTTCCTTGTCTTGTACATCCATTCTCTCATTGTTGAGTAGTAAAGGAAGAGATAAACATTGGCCTTATAGCCATTTTGGTGAGATCCTTTCCTCACTTTGGAGACAAACATACAAATTTGATTGCTTATGATCTAAATAGGCTCATACTTAATAGCAATCATACATTACAAGAGTAGGAATGATTTAATATTAGATGTTTCATTTATGTTTGTGCCTTAGAGTAACTATTTCCTTTAATATTTTATCTTGATGTTAATGGTACATTATATTTGTTTTGAGACTACTTGGTGTTAGTTTCATTCCAATTAGCTTAACTTATTTAACATACATACACGCAGTCTATATTGTCTTCTTGCTTGCTTAATACATTGTCTTCTATATGCATACTTGCTTTGATAGCACTACCACATGTTTTTATCCATCTTGTTTGCATGTGCCTTGGTTTCTACCATGAAAATCCCCTCCCCCATGTATGGTATCCACTACATATTAGTTTTAGGTCCTTTCCTTTTGACCACATGCTCCCATCAATGTCACATGCACCCTGAATGAGTGGGGCATACATTAGGTGAATCAGTCACCCCATACAACATCTCAGAGTTATAATATAGGCCTACACAATATAGGAAATAAACAAATATATATTCATAGAATGACCCAGAATCTAACTTGGGTCCTCCTTAGCACAACACAAACACTAACACCTGGGCTTAGACAGAGGTTTCTAGGTGCCTATGTCTTCCACTGGGCACTAATGTCCTAGGGAACATACAATTAATTTATTAGATCAAAACAATTTACAGTAGTCCACAGACCATCTTTCATAGTACATGCATAGTCCTTCAGTAAGAAAAATGCATTATTTTTCCATTTCAAACTTGGAACAAATCCAAAACTAATATAGTACAACTTGGAACAAAATAGGATCACACCATGCTTAATGGTGTATAATTTGGAAGGAGTCATGAAAGTAAAGTAACACTATACCTCTCTCTCCCTAACACTCTTTTTTCGTGGCATGAGATCACCTAAAAAACTCGCACTTGGCATGAGATCACCGAAAAAACTCATTCTTGGCATGAGTTCACTCAAAAAAAATCACTCTTGGCATGAGATCACCCAAAAAATCACTCTTCTACAACATTTTCAGGACATCTTTCTATCATTTTACACTCATGTTCATCAGGTGCACACTTTCCTTTTACTAGTTATTCACATTTACATGTTTTTACATACTTTTATAAGAGTTTTCATAATACATGACTTTGACTACTATTTCACTCTTCTTTTGTAGTTTTGTCCTTAATACAGAACAAGAAAAAACCCTACATCAAGCACAAAAATAGGAACAACATGGTACAATACCATACACTTCACCCCTAGGGTCACTTCCTCTTTCTTTAGCTTCTACGCTTCATTTTTATCACTTCACACTTTCACTTGTCCACTCGTCACGCATTTCACCAGCACACTCTACATGGATATCAGGTACACATATTCTAACTACTTTACGTTATCAAGTATTCATTCAACAACATAAAGTGGGGGCAAATGTAGACACAAAACTATGCACTTGGGTACATATCTAGGTCTTAAACACATATTAGCATTTGTATGATTCTTAAGCGATAAAACTAGCAATTGAAACCTATTTTTGGCCTCTTTTAAGTGTTTCTTATTTTCTATTTGGTTTTACACACCCTATATCCTAGTCGGTACTTTACTTATTTATATTTTATGACTTTAGACCCCAACACCTAGCCATGATGCCAGTGCCTAGGCACCCTCGTCCCCTCTGGGTGCCCCTGACCTATTTTTATCTTATTCACTCTTTTTGGGCCTCTTTTATCTTTTGGGCATATTATTTTCTTATGGGTTTTCCTTCTAGTTGTCAATTACAAAATTCAAACAAGGGAATCATATAAATGTAAAGCTATGTGACCAAAATAAATGACCAAGCTCTACGCATCTATTATCATCACCTAATCTTGCATCTAAAGGAATCTAAGAGAACTAAAGGCATCCATCTACCATCCATTCAAGGCGTAAGGGATTGGAATTTTTTGGATACACTTCATAGGAAGGGGAATTTCATTTTCCAAGCCACACATTATATCTAAATTTCTACATCTAGCTAGCCCACTATCAAGTGCACTCACACAAGGGCATCCTAGGGCATGATTCTCTCAGAAACTCACAAGAACTATATGGAGTCTGAGATGTAATGCAACGCTCAGTTGTAAGTTCATTCAGTTTTTTGACTTTCGGGGTAGTATGAATCCCCATATTACATCTTTATTGTTTAGGATTGGATGTAGTTTGAGGATTTTGAGGGTGAAAATATTTTTGTAGGTTATATGTGTCTTCATCAATCAAGGTGTGAAATATAGGTGACCAACAACGAATATCAACAACACTTGGGCGACACTAGAAAAATAATATTCCAACCATCTACGTAGTTACGTGTACCTAATATCGGTCTTTAGTGTCTAGGCACCCTCGCCCTAGTTCAGGTGCCCTATTCCAACTCTATTCGAAAGTTCCAAACTTTATGTTGAGTAATTACGACATTGTTATCTTTATGTTCAATAGTTTTCCAGTCAACATCAGTCATGGATCAAACATAAATCAACTAGGTCCTCCCCTCTCTCTCTTGCACATAGGGTTTCATATTTTATTAGCTTATTACTTATGTCATCTTACTCTAGCAGTCACTTATCATAGTTTACTTCAATTACTCTGTAATATTAGGGTTTAAAATTTCTATTTTTGTTAAATCAAATTGCTACCTTTTTTGGTCCCAATGAAAGGGTTCAATTGTTCACGGATGGTATAGAAAGGAAGTACTTGCCAGAGAGATGGGTGGATTTCTGCAAGGTGGTGATGAAACACATCACGTTAGAGGGTACATTTAGGAAAAAATTTACCCACCATATTTATATTCTTAAATTTATTCGAAGGAACCAAGCTATGAGATTACCTTTTTTCCTTTTGAGATCCCTTTCTGTGTCTGTGGTGGATTTCAAAGATGATAAAACCAAGACCCCTTTACACCATGACCTCATATTTCTTCTGTACCAGAATGGAAATCATGTCATCCCTCCTTAGCCCCTAGCCACCAACTATAATGAAGAAACCCTAGTTAATAGAATGAAAAATATGAAGCAGAAAGAAAAATCCATGAGAACTAAAGAAGGGGAGGTGATGAAGGTCCTTTCCAATTTGAAAATTGGCGAGTCTTCCAAAGGGAAGAGTATCAATGAAGATAAAACTAGGGACATCAACATTGAGGCTCAGTCTTCTAGCATGGAAATATATATCGATACCCTACTCAGGGTTACTAAAGATTTGGTGCAAGAGATGCAACAATATCAAAGGAAAGTGGCCATTCAAGACAAAAGGATTAATGGCCTTAAAACATAACTCATTATACATGAACAAAAGGTTTCCATCATCAAGGATCAGGTCTGTAGACTTTATAATGGCAACTCACCCATAAAAAGGATGCGTTTGGTCCTTAGCAGCTCAGAGGACGAGGAAGAGATCACAGTTACAAAGGGTGACAACTATAGGACTCAAAAGACCAAGGATCTCCAGAACCCTAGGCCTAGTTCTAGAACTAGAAGTAGGAAGAAGATGAATGTTAGATGACTTCAAGATGACTATTGCTTTTCTCTAGTTTTTGATTTTTACTAGATCTTTTGACTTACTATTTTTATTGTAATTTCAAAAAACAATGTTTTGAAGGCATTATATGTCTCGTCTATTTTGGGGCTTTGGTCTTGACCAAGATATCTTATCTTAGAATTTTCTTGGTTTAGGTATGGGTTGTTTTTTAACCCTATCTCTTTTTTGTATGTCATTGTATTGTGGGTTTTTGGGTCCCCTCAAAACCAATATATTTGCCTAATAAAAAAGCTACAGAGAGAGGCTATATAGTACAATAAATGGGGATGTTATAGTAATTCTGAAGGGAAGACAAATAAAATTATGAGTAGGATAAGGTAGGTAAAGTTTTCATAAGAGGAAAGGAACCTCCTTAATAAACTGAAGGGGTTTTTGAAGAAAGAAACTGTGGTGATTGAAAGGGTGCACAACAAGGTGTGGGCCCTAATTGTGAAGCCGAGAAGGAAACTAAGGATCTGAATACAAAATCCAAAGAGTGAAAATTAAAATTAGTTAGAGGTATATTTATGAAGCAGTTGGTACTAAATCCCAAAAAACCATTGTGGAGACCATGGTATTACAAAAATTAAGAAAACATATTATGTAGGGAAGAAATGGAACAGGATCCACAAAGGCTTGTAGAAGACAATAATGCCCCTCTTTTAGGATATATATCCCTAGAGCCAAATTGTAGGCACAAAATCTATGCACTTGGGTACATTTATAGGTCCTAAAGCATACTAATGTATACATGATTCCTAAGTAAGAAAACTAATGGTTGATAACTCGTTTTGGACTTTTGTGTTGCCTTATCTCTTGCACTTCACTATTTCTAATCTTGACTGAGCATCCTTTTGGTTTTCCACATCTTACAGTTCTTCCCACACTTGACTAATTTACCTTTTGATGGCCTTAGACACTAGCGCCCAGTTAGGATAGAAGTGCCCAAATGCTTCTGTCCCTCTTTTTCTTCTTCTTACTCTTTTGAGTCCCTTTCACTTCTTAGTCACCTTTTAATACTTTGTGTTGGCCTTTCAATTTTCAATTACAAAATTCAAACAAGGGAATCATATATATACTTAGTTACTTCTTCCAAATAAGGTGCCAAACACTATAAGCATTATCTATCACCACCTAAGGTTACACAAAGGCACAAGAGCATTCCAAGGATATATCTAGCACATACATACAAGGGACAAGGGATGCATTATTATACATACATAACATAGGAGGGGAGTTCATTTATTTCACCACACACATCTTGCATACTTGGTACAATCTACATCTAACACACTATCATCGTGCAAGTTGCACAAGGGAAACCTAGGGCATCATTTCTGATATAAACACATAGAACTACATGGAGATTGAGATGTAGTGCATCGCTCAGCTGTAAGATACATCTTCAGGTGATCAATGGAGTCAGTCCAACTCCACATTTTGCATTTTTTATTAGATTTGATGTGGTTTTTGGACATGTGCAACTAGACAATTTTTTTTGTAGGTTATAGGTGTGATTAGTGGTCTAACAACAAAACCATAGTGACAAAGAGAGAATAGAAGTGAATATTCTCCAACCTAGAAAATATCTGAACCTGAGCATCTGAGTAGACACATGAACCCAGATCAGTCACTAGCACCTGGGGCACTCCTCTCCTCATGTGGGCACTTCTTCCTTGCACACTTCTAGGGTTTTGAACCCTCATCAAGTCTTGACGGAACCGTTTCCAGCTATATCCAACAGATACTTATTCCAAATCACTCCCATGTTTCGTGGAATCAACTAAGTCATCTTCCCATCTCATTTTATTAGGGTTTTACATTATTAAATGCTTATTGATTGTGCACTATTGTGTATAGTTATCTGAATAGCATTAGTTATAGTAAGTTATTCTAAAATTAAGATTTAATACAAATTAGATTAAATCATTTGGTGAACCCTAACTCATGATTGACCACTCAATTTTTTTTTTGTAGGTTATAGGTGTGATTAGTGGTCTAACAACAAAACCATAGTGATAAAGAGAGAATAGAAGTGAATATTCTCCAACCTAGAAAATATCTGAACCTGATCATCTAAGCAGACACATGAACCCAAATCAGTCACTAGCACCTGGGGCACTCCTCTCCTCATGTGGGCACTTCTTCCTTGCACACTTCTAGGGTTTTAAACCCTCATCAAGTCTTGATGGAACTGTTTCCAGCTATATCTAATAGATACTTAGTCCAAATCACTCCCATGTTGTGTGGAATCAGCTAAGTCATCTTCCCATCTCATTTTCTTAGGGTTTTACATTATTAAATGCTTATTGCTTGTGCACTATTGTATATAGTTATCTGAATAGCATTAGTTATAGTAATTTATTCAAAAATTAAGATTTAATACAAATTAAATTAAATAATTTGGTGAACCCTAACTCATGATCAACCACTTAGATCTTTATGTTTCCTATTCTATCGTATTTTTCTTTCCCTAACCCCAAACCCTAGTCTTACATATTACCTCCATCTTTATTGTAACCCTAGATACCCTTGGATCCTTCCATTTTCACCACCATGAGTGTCTCTCTTATCACTTTCTTACAGGCTAACCCCAAATGTGAGTGCAAAATACAATCTTTTTTGTCTAACACTTACATTCATCCTAACACTTTGCCCAAATATGTTTATCATAAATTCACTACAGAATTATCTTATAAGGAAGAGCATAATACCTTTACATTTGCTGAAATTTCTTCTCAATCTATTTTAGATAATGATCCCCCCCTTTATATTCAAGTTCACATCCATAATATAGGGGTCAAGTGTGCTTTAGTTGATAATAGATCCGGTATTAACATTTCTAATCTATCATTACTTCAATAAATTGACATTCCCCAAGCATCCTTACACCCTCATCTATTTATATCCATGGATTTGATAACATCGATAAAAGGGTCTTAGGTACAATCAAACTTCCCAATACTATTAGGCCATGCATTATGCCCATCACATTCCGTGTAATGCCTAATAATCTTAATTATATTATTCTTCTCAAACGTCCTTGGATCCATGCCATGCATGTAATCCCGTCAACCCTTCATGCGCATCTTAAATTCTTATACTAAGGTGTGGTTTATAAGGTGTTAGGAGATGCCTCACTTTTTGCCTTTTATAACACTATTGACCATTCACTTGAAGCCCCTCCTTCTGCCACATCTCCTCCTAATTTCATAGAGTATGGCCTTGGGTATCGATATATGCTTCGTTATGGAATTCACTGGCACCGGATTAGGAAAATATAGATAGAGAATCACATAACCTCCTTCTATTCCCACAAAATCCACCAAACTTGGCATTTAATATCCCCCTCCACATGCTTCTTTTATTCCTGCCATATTTTATACTAAGGTTTACACTACTTTAGATACTCATCATATTCCTCTGCTATACCATGAGCTTATTGGTGATCCCGATTCTCCCACTTGGCTTGAATTGGATACATTTCTTAATGATGATGATCTCCTAGAATAGATGGGAACTTACAACCATTTTCTCATTACCACCACAATTTTTTTTTCCATTTTTTCTCGATACTACAACTTTGGCAAATCTGATCCTCCTAACACCAATATCGATACTCCTAACCCATTTCTACATCCACCACCATGGCATGGTCTCTCTCCAATAATTAGATAGATCTCCATCATCTACACATTTGGGGGGCATAGAAATTCCCCCCATAGTCACACATTCTAATCAATAGTTACCTATCCACACTACTCACATACACATATATAACTTACTTTTGATTTGTAATTTAAGTCCATCTTGCTGGCAGTACTTTCTCTTATCTACACTATGATTTTGGGACCCGAAATATCAGCTAAGTACAAGAAGGCACGTGGGCTCACGTGGGTTTAAGGTACGCAGGGAAGGGTTTTGCAGAACACACGGTGTGCGCACAAGGCAAAATAGGTTTTGTACTTAGCCACATTCAAAATCCTAGGTAGCACACAAGAAAAGCATGGCCCTTGTGGATAAGGTTCTAGCCTGACAACTATGGGATCAAAAAGGGAATATTTCAAGCATGCGATGGAAGATTCTAGAAGACATCATTGTAAGGAGTGGAGAGCTCGTATTTGTGAGGGCATGCTCCCATGGAGGACCACTTCGACACTTAGAGACCGATCTATAACTTCTGAAAGGCATGGCAGCGGGTGCTGAGGTTATAAATACAAGTGCTCGATAGAGAAAAGAGAAAAGATGATATAGAGATAGTGTGTGGAGAGTGCGGAGGAGAGAAAAGAGAGGCGAAGCCCTATAGAAACTAAATGAGGATGTTATGGGTTAGAAATTAGAAGAACTCTATAAGAAATGGCACATTTAGAGGGATGGGTGTGCATTCTCTTTGTTAGTGTAATATGATGAGCATACTATGGCTCTGATGCATGAATTTTCTCTGCACAATTAGATGAGGATTTGTCATGACCTCAAGGGATTATAATGTGGTTATTGAATCTATCAATATGAATGCAATGCTCTGTTATAAATCATCCATATGTTTGGAAGTATATTACTTATGTATCTCCTTTCTGAATGAACCATTTCCTTATGTTGTTGTTATTTCTCTTTCCTGGATGCAATAAGATAACAAATCGTTCTAGATTATGACATGGTTCTTTCTTCTCATTTCCTTTTGAATATCTATTATAAGATGATGTATTCTCATAGCGATCACATAAAGGAGATACTCGACGCCTGTGTATGCCTCGGGTGATCACCCAACACCCGCTGGATGATAGGCTGGATGCAAGTCCTACAGTATTCTACCTTCAGGGGCTTAGGATCTCATCCTAGTTGGGGTATTTCTGACTGTGAAAAGAAGGGAATGAAGTGGGGAGAGGAGATAGGATATATCTGAAGGGAGAAAAGAAATGAATTCCAAAGTAGAAAAGTTAGAGGGTTTATATTTTGGGCTGGTAGTAAACAGAGCCAAACCTACTTGCATAAACAAACAAAGCAATACTGATGAACAAATGATAAAAAAGTAGAGATAGATCCAACAGAATAAACACATGGATCTGACATAAGAAATATCAGATGTCCATGACACACATATTCAATACAAAGTCTTAATATTTTTATTATGTTTTCTTCTGTTACAAAAGTACAAAGCCTTTTCTTCTCACTTCTATTTTTCATCTAAAAAGTGTCCACCACCCGAATACAACAAGTATTCAAGTATATATAAAAGGAGAAGGAGAGAGAGAAGGCAAAAAGAAAATGAATGAATTACAAAATATTTACAAAATATCTAAAATTCAACTGTTGACTTTGGGCAACTTGGTGGATAACAACATCCCATGGTGCAACATGGATGATGTCATCATTTGTGCCAACATACTTTTAAATATTACAAAAAGAAAGCCAAGAAGAGGAATGCTATTTGTTGTCATCTCACGGTTGAAAGGGAGTATCCTGCTTCTGCTTAGGAGAGGAAATGTGGAATTGGGCCCAGTACTCCATGAATTTGCTGATCATTGGCTAGAGTTGATCCTGTGTAGGACCCTTGGTATGATCGCCAATGACTTCAAAAGTATCCCGTTCATATCTGAGTTTTTCTGGGAGTTTGAAGTATTCGTTACCTACCTCCATCAGGTATCCCACAAAGTTGCGACAGGTCAGAAGGTTGTTGATGGATTCTACATCAAAAGTAGCTTCTGGCCCTAACCCTTGCGAGATGATCTTTTTGAAGATCAAAATGGTTTCATCTACCTTCGTCAAGGTGAATGATGGAGTGAGCAAGCCCGGAGACATTCTTAGGAAAATTTTCTCCATCTGATGCATTGCATCCAGGGCCTCCTCCTTAACCTTGTCAATCTTCTCCAGGATAAATTCCATCTGATGGACTCAGTAGTCCAAAGCAGCAAGGACTTTATTGGGTGCTCTGGGGTGATCGAAGATTCCAAATTTAACTAAATCATCGACTGAGCAGTTGAACATCTTTTGGAATGTTTCATGCTGCAACCTAGCATGGTCCAACTCCTTGGAGATAGGTTCTGTAATCACCTGGAGTTCCTTGTTCACCTAACCAATATTTTGATATAGCTCAGTGAACTTGACGATTACTTCCTTACTATCTTTGAGGATCTGGTATCTCCAGGTGGATACTGCCATGCCTTGTTCGCCAATCTTGGCATATTCATTTATCTTATCCCGACTAAGGGCCTCAGGAGTTTCCGCGGTAGTTATAGGAGGTGCACTGCCCATTTTCTTAAGGGCTTGGAGAAGATGTTTATTTTTCTCTTTTAGTATCCTCTTCTCTTCCTTTGCTTCTTGAAGCTTCTTGCAAAGGGCATCCACTACAAATAGGGCCTCCCCTTGTAGGCTCTTAGAAGACGTTCCCATTGTGACCTATGTCAGTGTATAATTTGTAGGAGACAGATCCTTTTTATCCTTTGTGGGATCGAGATACGTGATCTCCATTACTCTTTCACCTGAGGCACTCTGAGAGAAGTGGGTTATTGGATTTTTCTTCTTAGCTCCTTTTGTTGGAATGAAGTAGAAGTCCATAGTTGCAATGGGGAATTTACTATTGTGTTGGCTCAAGTGTTGGGAGATCCATGCTAGACTTAAGGGAGTGGGACCAGTGGGAGAAGAGGGAACGGTGGAAGAAGAAGGAGGAACTACAATGTACTCAGGGAAATGGGTTGAGATGCTTGGTGGTGACATTGATAAAGAAACCAAACCTCCAATGCTTACAAGGGTAGGGGTTACTGTAGGAGAGGAAACTATGGGGGTAGAAGGGAGCTAAGAGATGAGGGAAGAAATACTGGGGGATAGCTCTGCGAGGGAAGAGAAGGAGGAAGAGAAAGGGGGAATAGTAGAATATGGGGGAGAAGACATAATCAGAGGAATGGTTGCTTGAGCGACCTAAGGAGGGGAAGGAGGAGCAGGAGAAGGGATGGTGGGAACTTCAACGGTTGTAGCAGTGGTAACATCCTAAGTGGATGTGCCCATTGGAACACTTACCACCTGCTCATTCTTTAGAGATATCAGGGTTTCAACCTGTTCCTAGGTAGTGGAAGGAGGACTCTTGGGAGCTTGCTCCTGAGTAGCAATTGACTCCCATTCCTTGTCTTTTCCTTTTCCCTTTGGAAAATGCTTTGACCTGGCAGGTGCATTACCTAAGGGAGACGTGGTGAAGTCTACCCCAAGGTAGATGAGACCATTAAACCTACACCAATATTTTGTTTGCTGTAAAGTGCCTTTTACCCTCTCCTCCATAGTCTGAGGTGCCTTTGTTATGTCTATCTCAAAAAATGGCCAGTTGTCCCCATCCATATCTAGATATACCTGATCAACTTCTTGATCAGTCGTTTGGAAACCTTTTGGAACAATGGCCACACCATACTAGATGATCTCTGCCAAGGCTAGGCGGGAGTGATCCTTTCTTCTAAGCTCGACCTCGTGATAGAGATTGATATAGACATCCTCAATCTATGGGACGTGGATTGGATCGAGCTTTGCCTTTGGGAGGTAATTTCGTGGATCGAAGGTCGGCCTTGCCGGGAAATTGTGCTTCAGGTTGAGCAGCTCTAATTTTGCAAACATTTCCCAAGCTTTGGTGTGAGAAGTGCATGTGTACCTACCCACCATGAGGGGGAACGGAGTTCCACCCTTCTTTCTCTTTAGGCACTTCTCATGATACGTGATGAGTTATCTAGACAGCTCCAATAGGATTAACTTAGGGCCTGCATATCTTGGCAACTTGATGGGCTCCCCCAAGAATTTGGTGACTCTGAGATAAGTAAAAGTGGGGAATTGTATAAACAACGCCCCGCACTTCTCTGTTGCGGTCACAATGCTCTTGGTTGTTTGACCATGAGTCGTATTTGGCCTTAATAGGTAGATGATGCCATAGAAGAAGGCATCATTGATCTTGCTGAACTGTAGAATGCTATTCTCCAGTTTCAACTCTGGATAATATTCATATATTTTCACTTGGGGCCATACCCCGCATCATCTCAATGCCGGATAATCTCTCTTAGAGGTAGTAGCATAGACCACGTAGGAGTTCATGTAGAACCTTCCCGTTGTTGAGAGTTGTTGGAGCTGCTTAGAGATGGTGCTGCTAATGAATTTTGCC
This sequence comes from Taxus chinensis, assembly GCA_019776745.2. Taxonomy (NCBI): domain Eukaryota; kingdom Viridiplantae; phylum Streptophyta; class Pinopsida; order Cupressales; family Taxaceae; genus Taxus; species Taxus chinensis. The sequence goes on along the minus strand of CM034151.1, from coordinate 545,873,748 downwards.
CATGCAAAATGTTGATCAGACACGCTTTTGTTCATCATTTCTAGATACCTGAGCATCCATTTGTGGAAGTAATGGGCATCAGGAAGCCTAGAAACCCTACTCAGGAAGGTAATAGTGTCTCTCAGCTCCAACAAAAATTCGCTGCGATGAATAACCTGGGGCCACCTGGTTATTACCTTCTTATTCTTTAGATAAACCTCGTTCATGAGCTGCATACATTTGTCCTCATTTTCATCCCATGCATTAATGTAGTCTTCCTAACTCACGGCCACAAAGTACTGGTGGTGGGGGATACCCAGCATGATTTTGAAGTGCCAAGCAGTGAGGTTGATTATTACCTCTCCCTTTTCATTCTCGACACACCTTTTGTCTTTGTTATAACAGTGGGCCACCACCATCATGAACTCATTATTCACCGCGCTAATGGGGATTCCCCCAGTGAAGTGTAGACCACTGCCCACTAGTTTTTCCATCCATGGACTGCCTATGACCCTTCTGGTTCTGGCCCAAAAATCCTCCATGTCTATATGGCCAAGTTCAGCATCTCTGATGTCCAAGTCACATTCTGCATGGGACTCGGGCATCCTGACCCTCTGATACTTATATTTCATTTCTTCCTCTGTGAGTTTGGCCTTACCCTTTGACTTGGTTGGTCTCTTACTTGATGTAGACACATGTGATTCCAAGTTCAGCTGCTGATCTGCAAGAAAGAGTGAAGTCCAATGCAGAAGAGTCATGTGAGCTATTAGATCATTCATCAAAGCATTATAGAATGAGGAGTTACCAATTTAAAAGCTTCTGGGCACAGGGAACAGGAATACTACAGACTACAGGCTCAGAAAAGCAAGGTGCACTGATGCAGAGTGTTGCAAGGAAGAAAACAATGCCAAAGGGCGTAGGGCGTAAGAACACTACACACAACATACAGTGTTGATGTAGAAGGATTTGCGCTTGCACCGTTGTGTAGGGTTTAAACTGGGCGTAAATAATTTTTGTGTTGCATGGTGGTAGGATGTGCCAATGGTGCAAGTATTGATCATGTTGTAAACAATTTGGTGTGCCAAAGGACGTGGGATTAAAGGGTGTATCACCGACTTTAGGTGCGGTAAGGGGCTTTTTAGCTTTGGCGCAGTGTAAGAAAAGTTTACATGACATTCAGTGTTGATGTAGGATGGATTACACTAGTGTCATGTGTTAGGTTTATAGGAATTTCAAAGGGCGTAGGGAAGGTGCACGCTGCAGGCTGGGACAATGCGCCCTTTGGCGCGACTGTGTTTTATGCAACAGGGATGACGTTTGCGCAAAAGGAAAACCGTGGGTTTTGGATTGTGATAACCTTAAATTTTCTCTTTTCTTAGACAGGTTTGTGGTTTTCAGGCCTCATTAACATGTATCTGGGAAATGAGAGGAAAAATGGGCAAAGAGGATCCTGGATCTTATGAAACAAAAATCCCTTCAGGCCAGCAGATCTGAACAGAGGGTAAACCAGTTTGGGGGGAGCCTCTTAGGTTCATTTTGTTATTATTTTTCATAACAAGCACAACCACAGAAAAACCAACAAACAAATATCACAAGAAAAGAAAGGACCACTTACCGAAGATATATAGAATGAAAGGAACGATGCAGGGTCCATGAATGTGATGCAAAGTGACACGAGGATGACGGAGGCGTTGACAGGTGCAAAGGAATAAACTTTTCACGTGTTTTTTAATCATGAAAATGAAAGGGTGGATGCACCTATATATAACAAAAGGTGTAATAAATGTGCCACTAACATTTTTAAAGGGTGCACCAAAACATATGTCAACATGAAAAACCCTACGCCTTTGGCACGATTTTGTGGCTGTCGACACGATCTTTTCAGCGCCTTGGTGCACTGTTCAGGGGCACAACAATTTTAGTGTTAACATGGAGGCACATGCACCTTGGTGTAGGCAAGAAAGGTGCATCATGGGGAGGCATAACAATTTTAGTGTTAACACTCCAAAGGGTGTGCCAAAGGAATAGAAGGGAGCGCAAATTCATTCTATGTTACATGAATAAAATCTGCACCCGGCCAAGAAAGGACCAAAATGACTAAGTTTGAAAAACCAGATTCTTCAGAAAGGGATTTTACGCCATTCCAAATGCTGAGGGACCTTGGTAGGGAATCAACAATTTTTTTTGGTATGTTTACCTACAAAATTGCCCTTGCCAATTTTATAGGATAACAACGCTATGTCGGTAGACTGTGAGATTTACCATGGGTATCATGATATAAGTAGATGCCCTTTACTTCAACATGCAATCCATAAGAATGTTTCTTTCTATTGCAAGATCTATACCTCTATGAACCATGATACCAATGATTGTAGACTGATTGATCAAATCCATGATGCTATTGATATGGGTGTACACCAGACTAGCTTTTCAAGTAACTCAAAGGATTGTGACCATTGTTATGAAGGGCACGTAGATGGAGGAATGTGTGGAAGAGGTTTTTGCAGAGGATTTCATGGTTGTAGTAACCATGGTAGAGGATGAAGTGAGTTCCCATGAGTAACATATTATAATTGTGGATCTACAAAGCATTACAAATGTGAGTGTCCTAATTTGTTATAATGCTCATGGTGCAGAAATAAACATAAGTATGAAGAGTGTCAAGAACTTTATGAGCATATGAACCAACAGTAATGGAAGGAAAAAGGTGCTGGGATGGTGAGCATCAAGAAGGTGATTCAAAATGAATGCCAAGAGTGGCGTGTGAGTCAGGCTTAGAACCTGTGGTGGTGATGACGTGAGTAGAGGCCGTGTGTGCCAGGGAGATGCCTAGACAAAGGACACTAGTTTCAATAGAAGAAGTGGTACATGGACACTAATCATCAGAAAGAGGTGTATCAAGAGACTATGGATGTGATTCAAAGTTTACAAGTGGAGATCTAGTGTTTGGAGAAGTAATCGAGGCAGTTGGAGCGAAGGCAGAATGTCGAGGTTCCAAAGGATGATTTGGATGAGGTCAAGGAAGTATGCATGATGTTAAGGTAAGAGAATATTATTACCTTGCTAGGAAAAATGGTTGAGAGAGAAGGTACCATGTGCCACAGTAGAGAGTGAAAGACAGGTTTTGCATGCAAACATTCCTCCTCACAACCTCGACTATGATAAGGAAATTACTTTGAATGTGGTTGTTGATAGATGGCTTATGAGAAATATTCTCATCGACATGGGAGTAGAGGTCAATGTTCTTACCTTAGATGCCTAGCTTCAGATGGGAAGGCCCGCATTACAACCATCTTCGAATGTGATGTATATGGTGAACAAGACTAAGGAAATTCCCATTAGAGTACTAAAGGATGCAGTTATCACTATTCAAGGGGCCAAGTTCATTGGAGACTTCAAATTCTTGGTGCTCACTGAGGTAGAAAACTTTCCATCATTGCTTGGGTGTCCATGGTGTTACAAGAACAATGCCAACCTACGGTTTAATAAAGGGTATATCACCTTTGAGAATAAGGAGGAAAGGGTGATTATCCCCTTAACAGATGGGAAATCAGTGTCCTATACAGATCCATTGGGAGAAGAAGTCCTTGATAGAATCTTTGTGCACTCCAGCACAGATCCTGAGATAATTCATCCCATGGAGAGGGTTATCCAATTTGAAGATGGTCAATCCTTGAGTGATACCACTAGTGTGGCATGTGAAAATTGGGTGCATGGGACTTATGAGTTAATTGGGAAAAAGTTGAGATGATTTTTAACAAGGGTTACAAAAGTGCACTCAGTCAAGTGCCTAGGAGGAAAGAAGTTTCCAAGTTACTATGGAGGAGCATATCTTGAAATTTTCTTGCAGGAAATGGAAGCTCAATGGAAAAATGAGGATGGGAGAAGAGGAATACTTAGTTACAACCTACTCAAAACTACAGTGCGCTGGTGGGCTACACATTGGGAGAACCTCCTAGAGTCATGCAAGGTGAGGAACACATTTTCTGTAAGGTTCTCTAGGATCAACGCGTCCACAATCATACAAGACTACCATGGTAAAGAGTTCACTTCATTTTTATATCCAAATGTGTGAGAAGGCCTCGATGGGAAGTGCAGAAGCGTTACCACCTTTGTTATGGGTGCATAAGTTATATTCAAATTTACAAAGCTGTGCGCGTGCTTGATATATTCATTTAGAGATGCATCGTCAAACAGGTAATTGGTGGGAGTTTGTGGTCTATCTCATTCAAGCCTTCGAGTATAGGGGTACCAAGCCATCATTGGACAAGGTGTTGTAAGTAATCAAGCATCTTACAATGGGAGATAATGCTATGGTAGAGGATAGGTTGTTGTAGTTACTAGGTGAGCCTTACTTAGAGACACACCTTAATGAAGAGGAATTGGAGGAAATACAGCTTGAGCGTGCGTCCATGGAAAAAGAAAAAGGAAAAATGGTCTATGTAATAGACGGAGAAGAGATGGAGACTTTAGATGCTAACCATTTGGAAAGTATGTGCAAAGTAATAGACAATTTTGATGAGAAAGCACGTGCCTACCATGACCCCTTGAAAAAAGAAAAGGCTAACATTAGAACAGAGACAGAGCCTAAGGAAGCTATCATCAAAGACTATTGGTTGGAAAAATAAGTTTCAAAGGTTATTGATCTGTTGCACGGGTTTCAAGATTTGGTTCCTTGTAGGCACCATGAACTCAAAGGTGCTCACCATTCCTTAGGAGAGATGAAGATCAAGTTGAGGGAAGGTGTGAGCTTGATTTGGAAGAGGCCTTATAATATGAATCCAAATTTGCATGTACGGGTAAAGGAATAAATAGACAAGATGATAACATTTGGTATCATTGAGGCAGTGGAAGAATCAAAATGGATAAGCCCAATGGTTATCAGTATCAAGAAGGATGACAGTATAAGAATCTATGTTGACTACAGGGATTTGAATGCAGTGTGTGTCATCGATCCTTTTCCAACCCCCTTTACTGAAGAAATTTTGGAGGGAGTAGCCAGGCGCGAAGTCTACTCTTTCACAGATGGTTTCTCGAGGTATCACCAAGTCCAGATATCAAAGGAAGATCAGAGAAAGACAAAATTTTCCACTGAATGGGGAAGTTTTTCCTATATGGTTATGCTTTTTGGATTGAAGAATGCACCTGCTGTGTTCTCATGCATCATAGTACAAACATTTCAGGACGTCATCCATAAGTTTCTTCAATTTTATCTAGATGATTGGACTGTGTATGGATTGGTGAAAGAATATTGTGACAATTTAAGGCTGATGTTCAAGAGATGTGGATAGTTAAGGATATCCCTCAACATTAAAAAATGTGTCTTTGCTAATCCATTTAGAACTCTGCTAGGACACATTATATGTAAAGAAGGTTTACTAGTAGATCATGCTAAAGTTGCAGTTATTGTAAGATTAGTGGAGCCTACTAATTAAAGCGTAGTGCGTGGATTCCTTGGGCATACAGGGTATTATAGAAAATTCATCAAGGGGTATGCCAAGATTGCTGCACCCTTGGAAGAATTGTTAAAACACAAGAGTGCCTTTCAGTGGGAGGAGGCGCAATAGAAGGCATTTGACACTTTGAAGGATAGGCTTATCACGACACCCATACTACATTTTCCTTCTTGGGATAAGCCTTTCCAAGTGCATGTTGATGCCTTAGGGACAGATATGGGAGCAGTGCTAGCACAACCTGGTGAGGGAGTTGATGATCATCCCTTGTGTTTGACAAGTAGAAAATTGACACCAACAGAATAGAATTACACAACTACTAAGAGCGAAGCATTGTATATGATTTACGTGCTCCAAAAGTTCAGGAAGTACTGTTGGCAACACCATTTATATTGTATAAGGACCACATGACATTGAAATACTTAGTCAACAAGATCATTTTGTAAGGGGGAATATTCTGTTGGGTCCTGTTATTTCAAGAGTTTGAGTTCATAGTGGTCATAAAACTAGGAAAGAGCAATTCAGGGTCTGACCACTTATTAAGGATTTACTTAGGAGAGGATGTGCAAAGTATTGAGGATACCATTCCTGATGCGTAAGTATTTAAGTTATGACATGTTCCCTCAGACTTGGAAGATATCGCAGTGTTCTTGAAAACATGTGTGGCACTGGAAGGGATGAGGGCCCTAGAAAGAGAGTAATTAGCAATACGCGCTACACCTTACATGTTGATTAGTGGAGACCTGTATAAGCTAGGTCATGATGAAGTTCTGTGCCGATGCATATTAGAGCATGAGCGTGTGGCAATCATGGAAGAAGCACATGGTGGGATTGCAGGAGGACACTATGTAGGAAATGCTACCTCGAGGAAGATTTTATTAGCCAAGATTTGGTGGGAAACCATCTACAAGGATTGTATTGAGTTTTGCAAGGCCTGTGACCATTGCTAGCGCCTTGGAAAACCTGGAAAGAGAGATGAAATGCCTTTGTGACCAATAGCCAACACTAAACCATTTGAAAAATGGGCAATTGAATTTGTAGGGCCAATTGCACCAGTCGCGCGAAGGACTGGTTCACGGTATGTCATCACTTGTACTGATTACTTGAAATGGTGGGCAGAGGTAGCACCTATGAAGGATTACACCACAACAATAACTATTAGATTTTTATGGGAGAACATAATCAACAGATATGGTTTCCCTTTAAGTTTAACAAGTGATAGGGGTACACACTTTCTCAATGAAATAGTCAGGATTCTGTTAGTAGAATTTATGGTGGCCCATCATAAGACTACCCCATATCACCCTCAAGAAAATGGAATTGGTGAGGTATTTAACAAGATACTAAGTCACACATAACTAATATCTTTGACGTTGGAAGACAGGATTGGGATGATAAAATATGAGCCATTCTATGGGCATAAAGGATAACCTACAAAAGGTTGAACAAGGCCACACCGTTTCAATTGGTGTTTGGCGTGGAGGATATTTTACCAGTGGAATTCATGTTACCATCATTGCGTATAACATGTGTAGGAGGGTTAGCTGATGAACAAGCGTTAGAAGAAATAATTGATAAGTTGATGCAGTTATACGAAAGGAGATCACTTGCTAGATGGAGTCAAAAGATAGAAAAAACAAGACAAAAGGCATGGCATGATCATCATATCAAGAACAAGAAGTTTGAGGTTAGGCAGTTGGTATTGTTGTATGATTCCAAGTATTTGCACCATCCTGGGAAGTTGAAATTCCATTGGTTGGGACCTTACATCATCTTGTACATTATTGATTCGGGTGCTTTCCAGTTACAAGCATTGGATGGGACGAGGTTACCAGGTCACTTCAATGGGAGTAGGCTGAAGCCCTACTATAAATAAGTCTTCTTGGTATTTGTAATAAGGTAGTATTGATAATTAGCTTAGAATTGTCCATTTGGGGTTTCTTTTCTTGTGTTTCCCTTTCTCATTGCTTGTTCCTTTCTTTTTGTTTCATTTTCATGCCTTGCGTGCTGATAACCACATTATTTTTCCCAAGGTTGTGTATGCGTAGAGGACCGCACATTTGTTTTAGTGTGGGGTAGAGTGATACAAAGTATAGGCCTGTAATACAAGTTTGAGTCTTGAAGTAGAAGTTGCAGTGAATGGCACGGTTAAAGGATAAAAAGTGCGTAAGGTTAAGAAGTGTGTAGAAGAGAGGTGGATGAGAATGGTTTATGTGTCAAGAAGGCTTTGTAGAAACCATGTACTGAAAGGATGAAGAGTGGAAGGAACAACATGAGGTAGGCAAGGGAAAAATTGAGTAAAGGATAGAAGAAGTGCCTTCGGCATTGTGGACGCATGCGTAAGAGTCTTCGGTCGGGTTGGATTTTTGTGCACTAGAAGGTTGTAAAGGGTTTTTTCATGTAGGATGTGGTGCGTGGGTAAAGGTGCTTAAAGTCATCTTAGTGGAAAAATATGCATTTAATGTTAAATTACATTGGTAGGTGGTATAGCATTTAATGATGGAAAGAAGCAAAAACCATAAATACATGGTTGGCAAGGTCATTTTTTACCTTGCGATTATGAAGTAAAAGAAGCTCTTTCAAACTAGAGCATCCAAAGATAATATTGTGTGAAGAAAGGAGAATTTGAGGAATTTGAGTGTGCATCTAGAGTAGATCTGTGGACCAGAAGGAAGGAGTACACAGGCGTGGGGAAGGTTGTGTGAAGAGTTTTGTCTTGTGGAAGGATTTCCTGGTTAGGGTTTGATAGCTAGGGCACAAAGAAAGAAGGATTCATTTCAGGAGTTAAATATTTGGAGTGAGCTTTGGGATTGAACAGAGTAGTAGAGACAGAGTAAGAGGAAGGAGTATTTAAGATCAGTCCAACTAGAAAATATGACACCCCAGGAAACCAACCGTTTCACTGAAGAAAACAAAGGGTAAGGGATAGGGAAAGCAAATCACTGTCATCACAAGCACCAACGAAGAATGGTACATGGAAATGTAGTACCCAGATGGGGTATTGCTAGGAAAAGAGTGGGAGTCACGCTTACACAAGATGGCTCGTAAGTGATTATAACCATCACACGAGCAACGACAGAGAAGGAAATGGCACTAGAGTTGGTCCGACCAACTAACAATAGAACGTCAGATGGAATGCCCATTTACAATGATGAGGTGAAGGTCAAATTAGAGAAGGTTGGATTATTGCAACTATATGAGTTGTCATACTTTGGCAAGCCTGAGCACTTTTACCAGTGGTTGATTCGCATGTACATGAGGATCATTTTTATTTCATGGGGTGCAAGATGCGCATCACACCACAACTGATATCCAAGTTCATAGGCCTCAATTTGTGAAGGAGATAACATTGATGATGATCTGAGTGACAAGGAGGCTATCAAGGAGACCATAGCTGCATATGACTACAAGAAGGGGTCGCGATACTTTGACATCGCTGAGATACTAGACCCAGTGATGAGGATGGATGTGCACCTTGGTCACCAAGCTCAATGATGAGGAACAATGGACACAAGTGAACAAGGCATGGCTAGAATGTATGCTAAAAGATATCAGAAGGAACCATCTACAACTTGTCCACTTTCATCACAGATGAAATTATAAGCAACATCACAGGAGGGAGAGAAGATACTCTTCGGTAATGTCCTCCTCACCATTGTATTTTCAGAGATTGGAGTGCCGGATGGGCCTAGAAAAGTTTATTTGGGAATATCCAGAAGAGGATCCCTCACCCGCAAAAAGGTTTGCGAAATATACTTGTGAAACCATGATGACCGACTCACAAAGGCGCACCTTGGAGAAGTGGTATAAGTGAATGCATGATGCATTCGGGGCTAAGTGGAGGATCCAGAGTAGTTTCCCCACACTCATGAATGAGAGGCAAAATTTGCAGTGTACCAACACTTCTGCATTGGTAGATTTATATTGACAGATGGGAATATGAGTCCATGGTGCAAGCTACCCTTCTCCTTCACCACGCAATACTTCCAAGCTGGAGTTAATCAGTTCAAAGAAGCCAAGAGACTAAGGTTTGACCTTAGTGAGGTAGATATAGACCACTGTGAGCTGTTCCGGAAGCTCTCCTACCCAAAGAAGCATACATATGTGGAGAGATATGTCTCCCACAAGATACAAATGATGAAGCCTTTAACACTAATTATAGGAAGGACTGCAACAAGGGTGTATCTGTGCATAAGGCCAAAATTTGAAAAAGGTGCTTACTTGGAGAATGATGTCTCCATCCCCAAAGACCCTACTAGAAGGAAGAAGGTCACACCTAGAAAGAGAGAAAGAGAAGAGGTGCAAAAGGAACCAAGTGTTGAAACCACACAAGAAGTGAGCGCGCCGGAAGCAAGTGCTAAGCCTAGTACTTACGCGTGGAGGAAAAGTCTATTTTCAAGGCAAAGATCCTAGAAGAAGAGGTGCTCGAGCATGAAGATCCCCTCACCCAGGAGGAATCACCAAGGAATACATCACCTGTCAAAGAAAAGGAAAAAGGAAGAATCTCTTGTACTGGAATCCTTAGTAAGGAAGAAGCAGAAGGTGACTGATGAGGTAGATTCAAAAGAGACAGAGAATCTAGATTCCTACATTGGTGATAGGGATGATGATGATGAGCCAAAGGGAGGTGAAGACCATCAATTCTATGAGATACATGATTCTGAGGAAGAAGGGGATGAGGAGATAACGAGGGGGATGAGGAGAAGAAGGACGAAGAAGAAACCAAAGCCCCAAGGAAAGGGGGTAGGCGGGGAAGAAAATGCAAAGGATCAAAGGACCCCAAGCCTCATGAAGGAACATATAGACAAGGCTACAGAGAGAGAAGTGGTGAAAATCATCGAGAACCTGGTGGAACAAGAGGTTGAACACAACGTGGATGTGGTGCTAAAGGAAGTTGAGGAGGAAAGCATAGGAAAATAATATGGTAGCATGGGGGGAGATCCTAGTTTGGGCTGTAAGCTTTCCAAAGCCACACACATAAGGAGGAAGAGCACATAAACTGCACAAGGTCAAGGAATGGGCTACATCGATGATCTGAACAAGGTTCTGCATGTGTTGCTTCCAGAGCACCATGCCAATGGAACAACTTTTAGCCATGGCTTCATTTGATGAGGAAGGTGCATACCCTCAGACAAGGAAAATAATATCATGGGCATTTGAGTCCCACATTGATGAGCCTAAATTTGAAGTAAACCAAGGAGCATTGTTGAAGGTGCCAAAAACAAAGGGAGTAAACCCCTTGGTAAATGCCCAACAATTATCAGATGAGAAAATCTGCAATGCACTCAACAAAGTTTTCAGTTGAGGTTGAAGCCAGACTCTTCAGAAGAAATGATAGGGTGAAGTTCCTAGAGGTAGAACTGGAGAAAAGGGAGGAAGAGCTCCTTGAGAAAAGAAAGGACCTAAAGCAGGAGGAACTAATTAGTGCTCAGTTAAGGCGTGAGTTAAAGGATGAGAAGGCAAGAGTGCACAAGGCATACAAGAAGATAGAGATGATCATGGATGCCATTGTCTTAAAGCATCCAGACTTAACACAACCCGCACAAAAGTATGGATCATCCTTGCAATGCCTAGAGGACTTAACCCACATACTCACTATGGAGAGGTAACCACTTGCCTTAGAATCCATAGAAGAGGTGTTGGTGATGGCAAGAAAAATAAAATAAGATGAAGGTTGTGGAAATTGTTGCTCAGTACAAAAAAATCCTCACCGATGTAAAATCCACCGCGCAAGTTGCTGAGGTCACCTATGATAACTACGCGGATAGGGATAGAGTGGAAATTATCTTAGTTTCCACCCATGAAGCAGAACTCAAGGAGTTCCAAGAAAATAACAAGGGGAACAGGAATGAGTGAGACAAAATCCTAGCTGAAAGTAGAGAAGAAATCAGAGGCCATTAAGACCTTGTAGGGCTCAATCAAGAACCGACTGAAGGAATTGTACCCCCAAATCACTCGAAGGATGGACGCAATCAAGGATTTGGGCAAACAACTAGAGGAGATTGTAGAGATAATGAGTGCTAAGGGGAGAGGAATTGAGTTTTGAAGAAGTAAGCACCCTGGTGGGTGACCTCTGTCAGCAGAGATCAGAATGAGGTCGAACTTGGGAAAGTTAGAAGTAGATTTAGGGAAGGATTTCCCTCTCCTCCTCCAGAAAGTAAACAAGTTCCCCATTCTTTCATTATTTTCCCCATTTCTTCATTCCTTTATTCTTCCATTCACAACCATTTGTAAGGATCCACCATTCTTTATTTCTTTATTGAAGAGTGTTTCTGAGGACGAAGAATAGGCGTAGTGTGGGGTGATGTTGGGCCCCAAAATATCAGCTAAGTACAAGAAGGTGCGTGGGCACGAGGGACCTAGTTGAATGAAGGGTGCATGTGGGTTTAAGGCCCAAAAGGGTTTTGGTAGGGTTTTGTAGAACACACAAGCGTGACATGCACGCAAGGTAAAATAGGTTTTGTACTTAGCTGTATTCAACATCCCAGGAAGCACATGAGAAAAGCATGACCCTTGTGGATAAGGTGCCGACCTGACGACTGTGGGATCAAAAAGGGAATATTCTAAGCATGCGATGGAAGGTTCCAGAAGACATCATTGCAAGGAGTGGAGATCTCATATTTGTGAGGGAATGCTCCCATGGAGGACCACTTTGACACTTGGAGACCGATCTGTAACTTCTGAAAGGCATGGCGGTGGGTGCTAAGGTTATAAATACAAGTGCCTGATAGAGAAAAGAGATGAGATGATATAGTGTGTGGAGAGTGTAGAGGAGAGAAAAGAGAGGTAAAGCCTTACTATAGAAGCTGAATGAGGATGTTATGGGTTAGGGATTAGAAGAACTCTGTAAGAAATGGCACATTTAGAGGGATGGGTTTTTATTCTTCTTTGTAATATGATGAGCATAATATGGCTCTGATGCATGAATTTACTCTACACAGTTAGATGAGGATTTGTCATGACCTCAAGGGATTATAATGTGGTTATTGAATCTGTTAATATGAATACAATGCTCTATTATAAATCATCCATGTGTTTGGAAGTATATTACTTATGTATCTCCTTTCTGAATGAACCATTTCCTTATGTTGTTTGTTATTTCTCTTTTCTGGATGCAATAAGATAACAACTCATTTTAGAATATGGCATGGTTCTTTCTTCTCATTTCCATTTTGAATATCTATTATAAGATGATGCATTCTCATAAGGATCACATAAAGGAGAGACTCAGCGCCTGCACATGCCTCGGGTGAGCGCCCAGCACCTGTTGGGTGATAGGCTGATGCACATGGGATTAGACTATTGGTTTAAGGGTATAAAATATAACTACAATAACTTACTTTTTCTTTGCACTTCAAGTCCATCTTGCTAGTAGTAATTTCTCTTATCTGCACTATGAGCACACATTATTACATTTGTCTTTGCTTACATCTTCCCTTTCTACTCCTATTCCACTCCATACATGATTTTGCTCCTCATGCTTACTTATGGATCCTTCTATTGATGATACACATACTACTTTATACATATAATACATGTCCTTTCATTTACTATACATACTCTAGCTATTCTTTCTCATAATGATCACATTTATTTACCATCAGCTCCAGATATATATATTTGGGGGGCATCAGAAACCCCCCCTCCACACTTGCTTCCTATACCATTACTTCTTCCTATCTATACAACAAAACGTTGATAATACATACTTTATCAATCACATACAATACATTTTCTACCTGACGACGCACTTGTGTTCTCAAGGTTCATACATGATTGTTCAAGGCATAAGATAAACCTCATTCACACACTTGAGGGGGCATCGTACTTTCCCCCTCCATCACTATTTGTTTTCTCCACCATATTTTATGTACTAAACTTCACACTTTGTGCTTCACGGTAAATCTTTCCTAGCATACACTCTTAATCACATACAATGCCTTTGCTACCCGATGATGCACCTCTTATTCTATGGTTTATACCTGATTGTTGAGGGCACAATTTATAAATTATTCTCACATCACACACACATCTATTGGGGGGAAACATGGGCCCTCCCATCTACACATCCTGCATATCAAAACACACCATCACTTTCACACAACATCTGCACATCTTGGTTGTATTTACTCTTGTTATATTATACTATTTATATGGTGCATTTTGTTTCCTATGATAATCGTATTATTAGTATGTGTAGACACCCCAAAAATCATTAACTCATTCCCATTATTATCCTAGTACACCCTATTTTTTATCCTCTTATGATTGATAAATTAAATTGATTAATCATGCACATTACACCCTTTTGGATTAATTAAATTAATCTTTAATACACCTTTAGCCCAACTTAATTATCATCTATTAAATAAATGATTAATTAGTTAGTTTTCACATTATAGCTAACTAAATTAGTTATCTAATTAGGAAAGTACATCTATTTTCCTAGTCAACAACCACTTGGACTCCACTTCACCAGTCTAGTCAACTCAGGTTCTAGAATCCTAGAAAGGTGGGGGAAATTAAATTTCATGGAAAACCACCTTTCCATATGAAATTTCTGCTAATTAAATCCATTTACTTCCCCTCAATGGAATTTATTTTCCCACAACCATTTAACTTCCCTCAAATTCTATTTTTAGCATGTGCATTCAACCAACTCAAACTATTACTTAACCTCTATAAAAGAGCATGTCTATCCCTTTACAAATCCTCTTGGATTTCCTGTATAAAAAAATTGTCAAATTTTCTCCAATATTTGCATATTAGAAGCTATATCTAATTCAAAAATATACTCATAACATGGTTAAATCCACATTTAGAGGTCATTTCCAAGAGCACCCACAATCAATTATGCACAAGGTTACACAAGTTTAAACGCTTCATACAACCTTATTTGAGGTTTGTAAGGAAGAGCTATAGGAAGGTTTGCAAGTTGTTGTTTTGTTTGTCTTCCATTATGTGACTTTTTCATTATTCACATTCTGGCATGCCTGATGGGACCGCACCCACATCTTCATTCATTTTTGTGTCATACGTTATTCATCTTGTAGTGCAGATTTTTAATTTTTACTTAGCATTGTGTATTTGGTTTTTATCAGATTAGCATTTATTATTTGGTGTGTTTTCATTGTTTGTTGTGTTGTGTTTACAAGAGCATTTCGGGAGCACTTGGAAACATAAATCACAATTTGTACAGCAACAAATTTTTTATTTTTGTGACTTCTTTACATGTGTTATAGGTGTTTTTGGGAAGCAAAAATCAGTTGTTAAAAAGAAAAAAGTTACATCTAGGTGTTTTTACTCCAAATTATGTGTTTTTAGTTATAACTAACAAAAAACACCCCCTAGTTGGCGGAATCTACTAAAAAACCCTCCTAAATTTTCCCCAACCCCTTAATCCCCCTAAAATATCTTCTAAAAATTATACTTTGCAGCCCAAAACCATGTTCAAACCCTGCAAATTTCTATCTACCCCTGATAAATTTCCTCACTTCCCTTAACCCCTAACTCCCTTCTCCCCCGAGCTACCTAAGCTCCCCTTAACCCCTAGGTTGGAGAGCTAGCTTGCCGAGCTACTCACCTCTCTAACCTTACCGCTCACCACTCTTCACCCTACTTCACTTCCCGACTCAGATGAGCCAAGCCTTATCTACCCATTTCCCCCATTTACTCATCACTCTCCCTACCCTTCAAGCTATCCCAACTCACACCTACCCCTAACTCACTCCCCAATCTACTAATATCTCCCTCACAATTTATCTATCGCTAATCTTGAGCCCATCCCTCTGCTTCACCGTGTCTACCTTGAATCCCTCATAGAGCATTGAATCACCCTCCCCTCCCCACCGCCTGACCCGGTCATGATTTGATCGAGTTGAGCCCAGCCTATCCCTCCCACTCCCTCATCCTTGACTTGGATCCATACTCCCCAGACTCTCCTAGGCTTTAAAACAAACCTCAAAATCAAGCCAACCTTATTGAAGAGCTTAGATGTTGACCTCGTTGCCAAGCTTAGACATCAACCTCATTGCCAAACTTAGACGTCGACCTCACTGCCGAGCTAAACTGACCTACCGTTCAAGCCCCACCTCTCTACTCTCTCTCACGCATCAACCCATCCTAGACCCCCCTACATTTATCTCCCAACATGTCCTATCCTATACCCCATCACTCCTCCCAACCTGTAACTCAAGCCTGCAAAGCTTTGATCCTACACACATACCACAAAACCAAAACAAAAGAAAAGAAAAAATAAATCCCAAATGCATTTATGTTTTTAGTTTTGTTTTCAATTGATTCAAATTAGGGGTAACCTCTTAGCTCATGTTTCAAACTTAGATTTAAATTTTTATTTAATTTCTTTAAGTTTAATCCTAGGGCTAAACTTAGGTCATAGATTTTAATATAATATAATTTTATTATTATTGTTTTTCAATTCCCCTAATTAGATTATTACTAATTCGATACTCTAGTTAGGTGCCTTTTTTAATGGCTAGCCAAATTATTTTAAATGTTTCCTTAATTAATTAATTAATTTAATCACATTTGGTCTTTCAAAACCTCATTAGGCCCTTTTAACTACTTTTTTTTTCAATTTCATACATATAAACTACTTGTGAAACTTGTATGTGCATGGTTATTGGATGTTTTAATCCAATTTTTGTCACTTTTTAGCCTTTTGTAATGTTTAAACATTTTTTTAGACATAAACTGATGCTTTTTACAAGCATTTTGCTTACGTTTTTGTTATCATTTTTCATTTCTGTGAAGCTAATCATAACACACTTTAATAATATGCTCTTCTCTCACACTTGTTACAAGTGATCTTAAGAATCAAAAAAATGATTTTGTTGTTTTTAATTTTTTTCTCTTTCTTCACCTCAAGAAAACTACTAACTCTTGTTTGCAAGACCGTATTACGAAGACCACATCAAAACTACTAATTGTAGGTTGTCTTGATCGTGAGCTAAGAAAACTACTAATTCTTTATGTGCAGGAACCCTCTTTAATCAAGATAAAAATGAACCATTCACACTATATTTGCAGGTGCGATTAATAAGGCTATTTCCCAACTGCTATAACTATTGTAAGTTCTTTGGATTAAGACATAAAACCCATTTTTGGAGTACCACAGGAACCCCAAAGTAGTTGGGATATTGAGGGAATTGGCTAACGAAATGGACACCTTTTGTCCCAAAAGACTAGTACAATTGTGAGATTAGAGTCACATATATCCTTAGTGGGCGACCTTAGTGTGATTCATTTGGGCAAGATCTTTGCTCATTATTTCAAAGGGGTAAAGTAAAGTCGACAACTAGTAATAACACTACACGCACTTAGATATACTACTGACACTTAGTTGAGAGAACCACCTAGGAAGCCACACCTTAACCAAGCCAATTTAAGGTAGAGGCCAACTTTCACTACATCATTTTTCATTTTTCTTACATGTTACACACTTGTGTTTTACTCTTGTCATTCATGTTTTCTCTCTCATCCACCTTTTTACTTTGTAAACGTGTCTAAGTATTGGGTTATGGAAATTGATATACGAACTTGGGAACTTTCATCCTTTTCATCTAAGCCTTGACATCGTGATAATCACTTTATCATGGTCAAGAACCCTCTTGATCACGTCGATATTTCATTTTTATAAGTCTTAAAGTTTGAAACTTACCTCTTGTTGAAATTTAATCATTCCATATTCTTACATTGTCACATTTCACATTCACTTTGTTGAATTGTCAACATCTTCAATATCTCTCTCCCACCATCTTATGTCATCATATTTCACATTCACTTTGTTGAATTGTTGACATCCTACTAAACCATTTCTTCACTTCTCTCTTTAAAACATCCAATTTTCTCTAATTTGAGATCATTAATCAATCACATTCCCTTCATCTCTTATCTCTACTTTCATGAGATTTAAACCTTCTCATCACCATTTCTTTACTTCTTGTGATGACATTCACTTTATCGTTCTTCAAGTGCTCCCACTTCTTTGACATGTCTCCTCTTTTAACATACTTTTGTTAAGAGTTGGTATATATCATTGTCTTTCTCAATCTCCTCTTTTAACACCCATATTGTTAAAAGTTGAGAAAACTCATAATCTTTCTAAGTTTCTTCCTTCTTAACACTAATTTTGTTAAGAGTTGAGCATTTTTCATCACAATTCCTAATTATCTTCC
Source organism: Taxus chinensis (assembly GCA_019776745.2). Taxonomy (NCBI): domain Eukaryota; kingdom Viridiplantae; phylum Streptophyta; class Pinopsida; order Cupressales; family Taxaceae; genus Taxus; species Taxus chinensis. The sequence goes on along the minus strand of CM034151.1, from coordinate 545,856,119 downwards.
CCTAACACTCCTTTTGTTAAGAGTTGATCATCTTTCATCATGTATCTAAGTCTCCTCTTGTAGCACTCATTTTGTTGCAAGTTGAGCAAACTAACTTCTTTCACCTCTTCCCTCTTTCCATTCATTTTGTAAAGGGTTGCGAAGCCTTTCAAACCTATTCCTCTTTGTTAGCACTCATTTTACTAATATTACTCTAAAATAAAATTTCAATTCCTTCTTGTACCCTAACAATATTCATTTATAAATTTTTGAGAAGCCACCCTTTTTTCGTTCCTCTTAACACTCATCTTCTCAAGAGTTAACCTTTTCACATCTTTTCATCACTCTTATAACTCATTTTGTTAATATTTGATTGCATTCACCTTGTTAAGTATATTATCTCTTAACATTCATTTTTTCTAAGTGTCAAGCACATTTAACCTTTCACTCTCCTTTTCGTTCCTCTTAACACTCATCTCGTTAAGAGTTACCATTTTCACATCTTTTCATCACTCTTATCACCCAGTTTGTTAAGAGTTGATTATGTTCACCTTGTTAACTCGCTTCTCCCCAAACATCCAATTTTTGTTAAAGAGTAGAGCACATATAACCCATTTTTAGTCCCATTTTCTCTTAAATCTCATTTTTTAAGAGTCAGGAAATTAACTAGCCCTTTTCACTTCCTCCCTCTCAGCACTCATTTTGCTAGGGTTGAGCTCTCTCATCTTTTCCCCTCTTCCATCTTAGCATTCACTTTGCTAAGGGTTGAGTTTTCTATCACACCTCTTCTTGTTCCTCCCATCTTTTTAAAATGGTGGGAACATGACATCATGATTATACTCCCTTTCGATGGAAGGAAAGAGATCCTTTCCACATTAGTTCAGACAAAGACAAAATTGAAAACCTTTCCATAGCACCACTTTATGAAAAAGAAAAGACCAAGTTTTACTTCATCTCCTTGCAATGAGAGCAATATTTCCCTTGGAATTTGATGAGGATGATTTGAAAAAAGGTGGCAACAACTATAGACACTATAGAAGAGGGTCCATCATCAAGAAATTTTGAGCTTAATTTTATCCTTTCACTATTGGCTCCTATGTCTAACATATCTAGTCTTGTTGTCAAAACTCAACTGCAACAAGCTCAGACACTTGTAACAATGAAACCTTCCATTTCCATTATACCTCAAATGATCAATCTTGCAGGAATCTCATCAACGATGATTCCTACATGTCAATACATATACATACATACACTCTACAAGGTACATATACCAAGAAATATCCTTATATAACCTTTTCATTCTTTAATTGCAGATCTTTCGTCAAATCAATTACACCCTAGCCTAAAAGGAGCAACATTGAATATCTCCTCTCTATAGCCTATCAGGAACCTTGGATATACATCTAGATATCAATCCTTTTTTTCTCACACTCTTCCACTCATAAATGAATATAAATCTCAACATATTCCCCACACTGTCAATCCTTTTCTAACATTACATGGGTATTGCAATCCCCATAGAAGAATCATTCAATCACACATCCTTTGAATTAGAACCTATCCACCCAAGTATCGTAACTTAGGACTCATTGAATCCTTTGATTCAATCCTTTGACTTGGAACCCATCCGCCCAAGTCTCATAACTCATGAATCATTTAATTATTTGATTCAATCCTTTGACTTGGATCCTTTCTTCCTAAGTCTCGTACTTCAGGACCTATCGAATCTTTTGATTCTCTCCTTTGACTTGGACCTCATTCGCCCAAGTCTCATAAAACAAAACTTATCGAATCTTCAGATTTCCTCCTTTAACTTAGATCTCATCTTTCCAAGTCTCATACTTCAGGATCTATTGAGTCTTTTGTATTCTATCCTTTGACTTGGACCTCATCCACCCAAGTCTTGTAAATCTAGACTTATTGAATCTTTGGATTTCCTCCTTTGACATGGATCTCATTTTCCCAAGTCTCATAAGTCATGACCATTCACATTTAATAAACATGGACCTCTCTCTTAATGAGTCCATTTCAAACCCTCACCCTTCAATATTCAGAAAAATTAAAAAGAGAATAAAACCCTGTAATAAACCATTCCTTAAAACACCATATGTAAATTAGAAGTAGAAAAGCTAGTACAAATAACTATAATCAATCCACTTATTGGAAGATATATTAATCAAACCATTATCATATATTCGATTTCTTTACATATCACGACACAAGATAACCTTGTTCCTATTGGGCATTATGTGTCTCATCCTTATAACGGTTTCTACCTCTACAGTTTGTCTTGAAGCTTATTGATGATAATTCCTCCTTTCAAATAAGCTCTTTCTTTAATAGAAAACATCAAAATTCTTTTTTATCCTCCATCTCAGTTCACAATGTTGAACCCTTGTGTCTGACTAGTCATATGAGGCCGAGACTTAGGGGCTGAATGTTTCTTCCCAATAAGAACACTATATACATATAAGGAAAACTCAACCTAAAAATTAAAAAAAACTATAAAATCATTACACCTTTTGTCCTTCACAGTCTTTGGTGATAAGCCCATACTTCTCACTAGTAGTATGAGATGGAGAGCAGAGGAAGATGTCCTTACTCATCTACAATTTTCCTTTGGTGCTGAGCCCTTACCTCTTACTGGTGGCATGAGGCAACATGTAGGGGGTTGCTTTCAAAAAATAAACAAAAATAATTAACCAATAAAGCTTTTAGAAATATTAATCAAAAAGTGCTTAATTAACAACATCCCAAGAAGTTACTTATGTTAAGAGAGACAAAAATTCCTTTAATTGGATCTTGTTAATCAACATGCCATCTATGGATATAACTCTATTCAAAACCATTATATTGGAATCATCTTGGAATCAGATAATATTGACTAGAGATGAGTTACATTTTTCTCATATGGATCATTGTTACACCTTGTGTCTTCGCATCCATCATCTTCAATTTCATATAACTATTCATCTTATTATCACGTCATTCTTGGCTCTTGGTGATGATCCCTCACATCTTCCTAATTGTGTGGAGCCACAATCAGAGTGAAACACCCTATCCTTGTATCATCTACATTTCTACCAATGGAATGGAATACTTACAATTGTTTGCACTTGCATTCAAGTAGTGCACCCCTTTATTGAGTTTTAAAAAAACTAAAAAACATTCAAATATGTTTCACAAAAGACCAAAAATAATATAAAATTATTCAAAAATATAAAAACAATATAAAATTGTTCCAAAATCCAAAAAATAGTATAAACTCTCAAAATCAAAATATTCAAATAATGTTTGACCAAATTTCAGCAATTGGATAACACAAATCAACTATTTCGCCATTTGATGACACTCCTCATGATTGTTCCGGATCATATTTTGATAATCACTTTTCTCACCTATGGTGTATATATATGCTCGAGGTAATCATTTACCCTTTCGCAATATAACATTGCTTAGGGCACACTTGGATTTCATGTTTTAATCCAATACATATCAAACTTCAATGGGATCCACCAAGAATATCTTTTGGAGGATCTAAGAATCCCTCCATTCTTTGGCCTGATCCAATTCTCTAGCGTTATAAGGTATCACTCGGGGGCATTCATATTTGTCTAGTTCTTCAATGTGGAACAAATTCAAAGTGTCATTAGATGTCGTTATTGCAAATTATGTTGTACAGTTACGGTTTTTCAACACTGTGATGATGATTTTGCTTCTTTCAGTTTGTTATTTTTTTGTATTTTTTTTACCGTTGTTGTAGACCAATTGTAGGAACATTCTTGGCATCTTAGTTCATATATAAATTTGGTGTCATTCATTCCTATTTGTATTGAGTTTGTTTGCAATGCTTGTTTTGTGTCTTTTTATTGCTTGCATGTGTTGTATTTTTACCTTGGTTTATTAAATAAGCCATGGAGTGTTTTAATTTTTACTGTGTATTCAAGTTTGTTTGCATTTGTATTTCAAAATTTTTAATAACCTACAAAAATAAAAAAAAACCATATATTTCAAAATTTCAAAAAAAAAAAAAAAATTTATAATTTTTTTTGAACAAACGTTCACTTATCACAGAATTCCTACAATCAAAAAGCCCTTGATGTGAATATTTCGACATTTCAACACAATATTGATAAAGTCCTACTCTTATCTACTACCCTAGTGATCATTCCAATCTTACGACCATCACTTTCTTCCCTTTGCCAAGGAATATTTTAAGGGTCCATCAGAATAAAATCCTTAGAAAATATTTGGTGAATTTTTGAAAAACCACTTTCGCATTTGGTAGAATCACAAGAAAATTTGTGTGGAAGGTGATTTTTCTAACATCATTTTGGGAAAGTTAGGCAGGGAAGAAGGAACAAATTTTGGCATGCTATCATCCGGTAGCATTCTTCATGCTACTGGATGACAACATACTGGGTGCTACTGAATAAGCATACTGGATGCTACCAGATGGTAGCATCAAGTATTGGATGCTACCCGCTGGTAGCATCCAGAATGCTACCAACTAGTAGCATCCAAAATGTCTACCAACTGGTAGCATGCAAAATGCTATTGACCGGTAGTATCCAGCATGCTACTAGCCGGTAACATACTAGATGCTACCACCCGATAACATATTGGATGCTACCGGCTGTACATATTGGATGCTACAGACCAGTAGCATGCAGTATGCTACCAGATGGTAACATGTTGGATGCTGCTATGGGATGAATTATGTCTGTTGTAGCAACAATATGCTACTGGCCGATAACATACTACATGCTTCCAGTCTGGTAGCATTTTGCATGCTGCCATCCAGGAGCATGTTATACATGTTGTTGGCCGGTGAGCATACTGCATGCTGCCAGTCAGGTAGCATACTGCATGTTGTCCGATTGGTAGCATGCAAGTACATTGGGAATGTTGTTGGGGCCCAGTGTGTGGTGGTATAAACACCTATAAATACACACACAGTAGTCATTTTCACTTCACACAAACTAGAATACACAACTTGGATGAGGAAAAATTCTCAGCAAACAAGGTGATCCACAGCTACAAAATCTAGAGTCCAAAGGAAGAAACTAGAAAGGGTATCTACAAACAAGAATCAAGGATTTAATAATAGATTTAAAATTTTGAAAATGCTAAGAAGAAAGACAATTTCCCAACCACCCAAGAGCCCAAAAAATATGCGGAAGTTTTCATTCAAGAGCCCAGGTGTTTCCTCAACTGTACAAATTTCTTGAAGATCCTACTACATTTTCTCAATGGATTGAAGCCGCTAGTTTCACAGGGCTTGTGTATATGCCCCAATTTTGGATAGACTAGAAACTACTCAACAATCTTCTACCCACCTATGAAACTTCCAATTTCACCTTTAATTATCAACTTCCATCTCATGTACAGTCATTTGGGACGTCTCCTGAAGACATTGAGCGTCTGACAGGACTACCACACAAGGATGTGGATCCTGTCACGACGAAGGTTGTTTTATCAGATGATGATTCCAAGTATTTGGAGTCTCACTTTCAATTATCCATTGATACAATTGCAGTTGCTACTGCACGTAAGTTTATTTTCAATTTTACAACATTTTGATTTTGATTATTTTCAATTTTACAGATTTTCATTGTGTGATTTTTAATTGAGTATTAATAATTTTTGTCACCTTGCATTTACAGCTTCCCAAAACCCTTCAAAAAGGGGAATTCAACTCAAAGATTTTAGTCACCCTTTTCTGCAGGCCGTGGTGCAGTTCTTCTAGGACAAAATTATTTTACAAGGTCGTTATACAATATATTCCGTGGTGGGCTTTGGCTTACATCGTTCACACCCTAAGTGGGCAGAAATATGACTGGTGTAGTTTCTTATCCTCTAGGATAAGAGCTGATTTGGCTAACATTCATTTGAATGAGAATGTTACTATCAACTCAACAAAATTTATTCTTGGATTATATTATGAATCTCTATATAATTTACATGGCACAACTCCTCCCACAACAATGCATGCAAAGCTATCAGATTTTGTCGTTAACAGTTGAAGAGCAGGAGGTGAGTCACAATTCTTGATTATTTGGTTTTGAATTATTATTCTTTATTTTTGTAATATTTATCTATTATGTTTGACATTAATAAGTAATTTAACTATTGAATTACAACAGAAGATAGCTGTTGTGGTTGTATCATGAAGGGAAGCTGCTATCAGAGGTCATTTCCCACCAGGTTTAGGAGATTCAGTTACTATTTTGGACGATCAAAAAATAGAGGAGGACACACCTCCACACTCTGTTAAATGGATGAGGAGTTCCATAAATCCTCAAACTGACACATCCACCATTCCATCAACATTAATAGCAGGTATTTTAATTTATGATGTATACATGTTTCAATTTGTTTGATAATAAAAGTAATTAATTATTTTAAACTTGTAGTCTTATATATGTTTCAATATTTCTTGGAAACTTTTATTCCTTTGCTGCAGAAACCTCCAGTAGCACAACATTATATCATTGGGCTCATGGTAGCCCAATTAAAAATGTATATGAATTTGATCAATCACAGGATGTAGAAATATCATCGGTACCTCAAGGCCATGTTGTGGCTCTAGGTATGAATCTCATTTTTGTATTTTTTGCTTATATTTTTTAAAACCAAAATTCAACAAGCTCATAAATCGTTAACTCTTAATTATGTTTTAGATCACACCTACCAGTTCAACTCCCATACTTTTCCAGTCTACTTCTTTACAACAACCACATCAACTACAACAAGCCTCATTTGCATCTCAGCTGGAATCCTTTCAACAAAGTAATTTTTTATAATATTATACGAAATAACATTATATTTATCATTATTTTGTTCCTATTATGTTTGTCTTTTGAATTTTGTCATGTTATTTACAAAATTACAATTGATTGTTGCAGGTCCTCCACATCCAATTCAAAATCCATCTGCTACTATGAAGAGGAAGATGCCACCTCCGCCACCTCCACTGCAAAATATCAGGACCAGGTTCAGTGGCAAGTGTAATCCATTTATTGCTCCAACTTTAAGCAGGGGCACCCTTAATTTTTCTTCTGAGTTTCCAATGTTTTTTGGGCAATGTTCCTAGTGCACGGGGTGTTTCAATTTTAAAAAAATTGATTTGGATGAGGAATATCTTGGGATTAAAGCAGACTTCAGGCCCATGGAACTTTCAATCCCCAAGATATGATTCATGGGGCAAGTCAACCTTCTCCAATAAGAGTGGATAGATCAAACACACCTTCTCCAATACATACTGCCTTAAGTGATGACCAAAAAACTAACTTTGCACTTAATGCTCTTTTGGATGAGAATTGTGAAGCCAATGTTGATGTTTTATTGAAGGATATTGAACAATTAAAATTGTGGGAGTTTAGGGCTAAATTTTTGACTAAAGAAATAAATTCACTATTTAAAAATCAATCCCAAAGACATATATTATATTCTTCAGTTCAGAATGAGCCAACAAAGCTTGATATTTTGTTGAATCAAGTTGTGTCTTGTTCTGTATCTTTTGAAAATAATTATGATGATGAAGTGCTTGACATAATGTTGAATAGAATTGAGAATTTAAATGTAGGAGCACAAGCCTACCATAATATGTGGTCGAGAGACAAGGGCCTTGTAGTTATTGCAAATGCGGAACGAGATAAGGCATTGGTAAGTCTTACTAAATTTTCAAGTATTGTTTAATTTTTTTGAAACTTTATTAATTGTTTTTTTCTCTTTTGAAATGTAGTCAAAGTATGAAAATTTGAAGAATGAGGCTATAGTGCTTGACGTGCATTTAAAAAGTGCTAGGAAAAGTTTAAATGCAACAATTGAATTGAAGCAGAAGCTTGTTATCATTAAACAAGTAGAATAATACCTTAAGGAGGATAATAAAGGAGCATAGATTGGATCCAGAAATATTGTTGAAGAAGAAAATAGAACAAGATCCAACGTTACTGTCTGTTGGTGATGAAAAAAATCCAGAATGAGAAATTATTTCAAATATTGAAGCTACAGTGAAGGATCTTGTTCAGTCGGGTTTAGTGAAAGAAAGTTTTGTTACACAGGAGATAAAAACACCAACAAAAGAATCTTCTTAAGGATAAAGCTGTAAAAAAAATGTGAAATTGTATTTGTTGTTTTAAAATCTTGTTGTAAAATTGTTTCATATTCAGAGTTTATACTAAATCAAAATATTGAGTTTCAAATTTCAATCGATGTGGCATTTTACTTTAGTTATATTTGTGCATAAGTTCTTCAAATTGATTTAATGTGATTATTATTCTCAATTGTGTCTGGTATAACTATTACATAATACATTACTGATTATTAAAAATTTCAAATTATTTGAAAATATTGGCAAATAAAAACTATATGGTGTTGTTTTTGTACTATATTCATGTGTAAGTTCTACCTAAAATGGAATGATATTATTTGCATTTTAAATACAACAAAAAAAAAAAGAATAACATTTCTGCATTAAAAATCTAAACAATTTGCAACATTGAAAATATTATTCAATAATGAACACACGTATAACAAAAATTACAATATACATACTTATAATCTGATATGAAGTTTTATTTCTAAAATTAAAACGCACTTTCATTCTTATTTACTCAATATCAAATAGCTCAAACTGAAACATATCTTGAAAAATTTGGTTCCCAACAATGTTATCTAATATTTTGTTGCATTTTTAGTCACAGTTTCATTTGTTATCCATAGTCCTTGTATTAGAATTACTGATCCCTCTCCTCTGTGCAAGAGAATTCCATACTATCATTAGTTGTTCATAAGGAAATGTATCCACATCATATTGTGAAACATATAATCTCAAGCAAGTACTCAATATTTTTATCGAGTATGTTTTGATATTTTGATTTAATAAATGTTAGTGCGCTGAAAAACTCTTTCGTCTTCAACTGATCCCAATATCATTGTTTGACATAATTCATACAATAAAAAATATTCACTAATAATTTCATGAAGGATGGTACTAGGATACAAATTTTTCCATAGAAGTGTAATTTCTCCTTTCTCTGTTGGCTCACTCAGTAATTCAAAATTTTGACTCATTACCTGGCCAAAATCAGTTGATTGTAATGCAAGTGATTCCTTTTTAAGAATACCATTAATCTAAAATCCATTACATTCAACTGATTGTCCAAAATGCTTAATGATAGTACCCATGTGTCTTTTAAATGAATCAACTACAACTTCACCTCCTACAGGATTCCAAAATTTAGGATTGACCACTCCCATGGCCTCAAGAATCTCACCTTTTTAAAAACGATCTCTGATCTCACTGGATAAGCATTGTGAAATTTTCTACAATTTTTTTCTTGTTTCAGATATAAGAGATCATATAAATTATGTGTAACATGCACTTCTTCAAGCTCTGATCCAACAATATCCACTCTTTTTTTGAATGTGTGCATTTTAATCTCCTTCCCGTTAACAAAGATACAAAGATGACCACATATATTGAATCTGAAGTAGCTATTAGGATCCTTTAAATCTATAAAAGTTTTCCAGAACTGAATACATGTCCTTGAAAGCATTCATCAGATTTGTATAACATATCTAGAGTCTGACACACCCTTTTCCTAAACCTAATGAAGTCCTCTATATAGATGTTTCTTTCTTGAGCAAGCTTTGTTATGCAATTTATTTCATGCAACATTGGAAGAATCCCACAAAGTGTAAACAATGTTTCCAAATCTATTATCCTGTAAAGAAAATATTTTTCCTTGTCAACTTGCCTACGGTTCTTAAACATGAAACCGTATGAATGATATTCCTCAAAAACTTTGCGTGCAATCTCATACATAGAAATCCATCTTGTATTAACATCTTTAAGAAGTTTCTTACCATTTGTGACCCCAAATGAAAACTTCTGAAAGTCTAGAAATATTTTTAGACTACTTGACATATAGGCATGCAGTTCATGAATAAGCTCTTCAACGTTTTCAACACATTCAAATGTGCTTACTATCATGTATGCAAGATTCATCTTGTGAGCCATGAAATGAATAGGAATCATATAAGGAGCAACAAATGTTTGGAGACTCACACATAGACCATTTATATGACCTTGCATCACTGATGCACCATCAACACCAATACAAATAAGCTTTGTAGATATAGAATAATTATCCATTCCTGCTATGTCCTTCAAATTAGATATAACCAATTTGAAAAGATTTTCAACATTGCAATTTTCTTGCATTTTATGAACAAATAGAAGATGAGGTGTCCTTGTGTGGTTCTGGAAAGTATATACATACATACAAACCAAAGAAGTTGTCAACAACTGTAACCTAATCAATGGAAAGGGAGATGAAACTTGTATTCTTTACTTTTTCTTTCAAATCTTCTTGTTCAATCATCGCCAAAAATCTTGCCATCTCCCAAGCACTGCTCTCTGACTAATGTAAATGTGGAAGGTTTGGAAACCCATTGAACTTGAACAATTTCTTATATTCTGAAATTTTTAAAATTGGTCTGCCCATTTTAAGAATAAAGAATATGGTTGAAAACTAGTTAGTTTTTGCCTTCAGATTTTCATTTACAACTTTTCCAAAATTTGCATTTAATGGTTCCTCCTTTTCTCCTAAAGTTTTTTAGAATGTTTCATCTTATTATCATACTCCTCATTATATCTTACATGCATGCACTCTTTCTTTAGTTTTCCATCTACGAGTCTTCATTATTTTTCCATCATTTTCAGTGACTGTGTAATATACTTTGCCACAATGTTTCTCTATAGTGTCTAATTTAAGATGCATTCTATGTTCTTTTACCCAATTTCCAACCACAAATAGTACATCTACATTATTTGGGAGTATCACTACCATTATTTGGTTGTACAAGTTCAATGAAAGGGTATTTTGCTACCCAATCTACCTGAAAAGACCTTCCTATTTTACAGGATGTTTTCTTCTTTCTCACATATTTATTTTTTGAAGGGTCCTATCAATATCATCTTCTGTTGGAATATTTTCATTTGAATATTCATCTATTGAATGCATTTGGCAGTTGGGACAATCTTCTAGCTCTGGCATGTCATGGGTCAATTCTATCATTCATCTAATGAAATAATTGTTTCTTTGGGGTTTATGTTTTGGTTTACTATTTCATGTTGAATATAATTAACAATAGGGGTTTCTGTATTCAAAAACAAAAAATGTTTTCACTATTACAAAGATATTAAAAAATTAAATTGAACTGAAGAAAAAGAGGGAAAAGGTTATGATAATCTGTTATAACTTACTAGTACCCATGTTAATGTTTCCAGTGGATGCATGTTGGGTCTTCATTTTTTTTGGTTGGCTGAAAAAATTTAATATGCTACTTTTTCTTTTTAGCTTATCTATCTTTTGTTGATTTTTCAACAAATCCATTGTCCCCATCCATGAGAAATTTTAAAATAGATCGGTTTAATTAAAATCTAAACAATTTTAAAATTTGTAAACACAACCAAATTCAAAATGGAAATTATACTACCGGCTGGGAGCACATTGCATGCTACCGACAGGTAGCATTCGACATGCTAATGGCGTGTAACAGACAATATGCTACCGGATGACAACATGCAGTATGCTAACAGTTGGTATCATGCTGTATGCTATAGGCTAGTAACATATGATGTGCATACTATCTGGTATCTACATGTAACCAACCGGTAGCATATTGTATGCTACTGGGTGATTGCATGCAGAGACTAGAAAATATGTAAATTTTTGGTAACATACAATATACTACCAGTAGGTAGAATTCTGTATGCTACTTAAGGGTTGCATACTGTATGCTACCGATAGGTTACATACTATATGCTACCAGTCGGTAACATTATGTATCATACTGGTTGTTAGCATGGAGTATGCAACCGACCGATAACAAATTTACGCACTTAAAATGCTACAGAACAAATTAAAGTACCTTGAAAGTAGAAAATAAATATCTGGTGAGTCAGTGACCGATCATTGATTCGATGAAGATATTCAAAGTAGAAAGGGGTTGCGAGGTGAGTAATATTTGATAATCAAAATTTTATGGAAGGGGATTCAGGAAGTTGGATGTTTGGAACTATGAATAATGAATCATAAATACTTAAATAGTAAAAATATATTAGGTGAATTTGGCTTATTTTAATTTCATGCTAAGAGCAATTTGAATGATAAAAATCAGTTATTGGTGTAAACAGCTTGGTGAAACAACCCTTAAAATTAACTAGTACCCAGAATTTTTTGGCAACTCGATCCTTATTCCTACCTGAAAAATTTGCCAATTTCAAAATTTAAAATCGGAATATTTTTGAATTAACGAATATTCACCACTAAAATTTTCCCTGTATAATAATAGGTCATGGGTATAAATGATAGTGGGAGAATGTAAGTGTAGAGAAACTTGAGGTAAAATAAAAAATAGTCCAAAACAGAGATAAGAAGCTATAGATGCTAAGAGCACAAAAACAAGAAAGAAGACCAAATTCATGAATACAAGGCATATGGAAGTTAGATAAGTGTTGAGATGTTATATGTAGCATGATTATGATATAACTTGATTTTTATAGGTATTTGAGGAGTTATAACTGTGAAAAACAAATCAAACCCTAGAAATTGTGACCAAACCCTAGCTAGGCTTAAGAAAACAAACAAAAAAGGTAAAATTGGAGTTGGGTGAGAAGAATAAGGAATTGGAGAATAAAAATTGGCACAAAGAACAATATTTATAAAGGGTACTATAATATCTAATTAGTTTTTCTAGATTATTTATAGTTTTCTCCATACATGGAAGGTTGGAGGGCAAGTAGGGCTAATTAGCCTAGTGCAAAATTATTAAAAAAAGGATAACTTTTCATGGGAGAAGAGTTAAACCTTAAAATTTGGTAGGAATCTAAATGAGCATAAAGGGTTTCCAAAAATTTTAGTAGTCAGGGTTAAAGGTTATAATTTGGTGATTTGTTTTTTCCGAAACAATGTTTTTCCAAGGCTACAAGGCTAGTTGGGGGGTTACAAAGCAAGTTGTTGAAAATGGTTTTCAATGAAACTCATTGAATGGTTTAGTCATGATAGTTATGATTTTTTGAGCATGTTCAATGTGAATTTGAGGTTTCGATTAGTGTTTTTATGTATTTTTATTATGTGAGCAAGATTTGGCTACTTAAGAAAAGTGGCGATTATTGGGTTGAAAGGGACTATAAAAGTGGAATTTAATGCTTATAATGGAATTGTTAGTGTGAGTTGAAGGTCTTTATGTAGGGCTCTATATCATGGATAGATATATGTTCAATGAAATATTCCATAAGTACAAACATACCTCTAATTGTAAAAGACAATGCACTCAGGTATAAGACCAAGGAGAAGTTTTAAATCATGTATGTGTCAATGCCAATGTATAGCTGATATATCTTTTTCCTAACTCATGTATGGTTTGTAATAACAAGTGCATAAGGAAATAAGATATGCTAAGTGCTAAAAATGGATATAAATAGTATTTAAATCTATGTCATGACAAAGCACGTGACATGCAAGTCATGGTTTTGCATTTTCACAATATTTAAATGTGTTTGGATTGATAGAATATCTTTTTTATATTTTTCAATGGGAACATTCACTATACAACATTGATCTTAAGCCATAAAGGGCATAGATGTGTAAACTATAACATGGAAGATTGGGTGGGGTTTTGGATAAGTATGGTTCCCCCAAAAATCACATTAAACCCATGTATGTGAACTACATTGCTAAGTTACATGTATATAATTAAAAAAAGCTATCATATTATCCTATTAAGGAGTGCTCATAGGAAGGTCTTGGATCAATATATAAAAATTCCTCATGCTAAGATAAATGAATAGGAAAAATAGGTGAATTTGTATATGAACTAGAGAAATAATCATGTGTTGTATAGTAATTGAGATCAATGGTATTGGTATAATATCCATGAATAAGTTTTTGATCGCCACGAGTCAAAGTAACTTGTGACCTTCATTAGGTATTGGGAGAATGAACCGATGTTCCATGTGGGAAATTCTCACAAGGTTTTCGTAATACTATGGTGCATCATGCATGGATAGGAAAAGACCAAACTTGAGTAGTATAGGATGGAAAATAAAGTCCTTAGAGAATTGGAATTGATGAATTAGGAAACATCTATCTATGGATCGCTCAACTATACTCTATGGTGGAATAGGTTACAAATATTTCATTGGTACTATCTTTAATTGATTATATAAAAAATTGCATACGAGATTGATAATGAACACCCTAAATTATAATAAGATTGTTATCGTGTATGTAATTCAATCATCTATGTAAATTAGAAATAACAACTCTCATCTCATGGATCAACGATCATATGAAAGTAACGTGTTGATTATATTATTAATAGGTAATATTATAAACTATGTGGTTTTCGTTATAGGTCTTAATCGTATAAGTAACACAATGCCTCCAATTGGGTTATTATATTTTCCATCAAAGTCATTAACTATTCATATTTTGCCAACTAACACATAAAGCATGTAACCAAGGCTAGTAATAAGTGTCATAGTGTATAAGTTTTTTGTATGTCCATTGTCAATCATAACATTATGTATCGGGTTTGTATCAACATGGGAATAATAAATAATGGGTTGATAGGAGTGTCATCTCCATGAGGTATAATTTAATCATCAAATGTAATCACAACTTGAATTGGATCTTTATTTGGTATCATTCTAATAATAAAATCTATAAAGTAAAGCTCCATTATGTAAGACATTGGATAAGAAACATCAGGATACGACATATATACCTCATCACTCTTTTTTATTGTCATTATGATTATAAAGAGAATTTTTAAACAACTTAATATTTGAATTAGGTTGGGAAACCATTTTATTTGTATCCTTTTCAAAATCATCCAATAAAATAGTATGCTTATCAATAAGTTCCTAAATCTCATATCATAATCTGAATCATATATTATTTGTATACCCAATGCATGCTAACAATCAAAATATGCCTTGTTATCAAACCTTTATGGTTGTGGTTTACTCTCATCAAGATTGAAATGTGAAAGTAAAGTAAGAAGATTGCATTCAAGAATTTTTGGTAACACTTTAATAAGGAGGTTCTCCCAAATATGCTCATTATCTCCATGCAAGAGATAAGAGGACAAACAATTTAGTAGGTTGTGCCACATTAACAATCTTAGTATTTATCTTTCTGGATTCATGATGCTTGTCTTTGAATGATTATTTGTTTTGAAACTTAGTCATAACAGATGTGGGTATATTTGTTCCATATTTTAGCGTGTTGATTCTAAGGAGTTTGGTCTCATAAACCTTGACTGTTTAGCATTAGGTGCACATGGATGTAACATTTGAAAACATGCCTTTATTGTTAAAATGTGGTATGAAATTAACAATGATATATTCCTGTAACTTAGCCTCATCAATGTGTTTTGGTCCTTGAGAGAGAAACATCTTATATCCTGACACATTATCCACAATAATCTCATTACATACTTGTTTGACGTGTGTATTTTGAACAAATAAAACCCTCTAATGAATGTTGATAGAGAAATGAGGTAAAAATATACCAATGAATGGTTGAGTGCATGTATTGATCTTATGGAAGGTTGAAATTTATTATACTGCATACTCTTTAAATCCTCATAGAAAGAATTTAATAACTTTTTATAACCTATGTAGTCCATGCATGATGCAAAAAAAGGCTCAAATATGTTGTTTGGGATGAATTTTTCCATAATATGGAGTAATATTAGGTGCAACAAACCCAGTGGGTAGGTGATAGTTAAAAATATTAGAAGTATTAGATTTTTTTAAAAATAAATGGAGCTTATGGTAATGTTTAATTATTTTGAATATTGATCCAAAACAATAGGTTGCACTTATGTGTCTTGTAATTTTTGATCATGTGAATTTATAATAGGATTGGTAGCAATATATGTAGAAGAATTTGAATGCATGACATTAAGAAGAAGATTAGGTTGTGAAGGTGTTAAAGGCTATGTAGGAATAAACACATTGACTTGGGGCATAACTTGTGATGCCCCATGGTAGGAACATTAGGTATAGGAAACAATTGTGTGGGTGCTTGGGTTGGATTTTTTTGAACCCCTAATGTAGAAAAGAAATCCATAGAAATTATTTTTTGGGTAGTATAGAGTAAATATAGTATTTGGCCTAGATGCAATGAGAAGTATTGCACAATATTAGAACCCAAGGAGGAATAAATATTAAGCTCAATATTATTTTTTATTTTACAAAGTAAAATCACACACAGGGGAGGGTTTATAAACCATAAAATGAGAAAACTCGTACCTAAAATATGAAACTTGAAGGGTGAATAATGAAACCCTATGTTGTAAACATTTGAAATAAGGATTGGGTTCACCAAAATGTAATAGGGATATTGGGATTTAGTCTAATTTAGGATATTATTAAGTATAATAATTCATAACTATAAAAGAGCATACATAAACAATCATAAATTATTATGAAGATTTGAAAATTAACCTTATGTTATTGAGCATATAAAAAAGGATAACTAGGATTGAAGAGATGATCATGTGCCATTGTTTATAAGCCATGATAAAGAGATAAAATTATGCACAAATGTGGATCATATTGTTGTCAAGCTTCTCAAAAATATTAGGTGATTTGTAGATGATTTTGATGGGTTCATGGAGATTAAATAACACCATAAATGAACCTATCTAAAGTGTTATAAATTTATATGTTGTGTATTTTTACTCTCTCACTTTGGACTATGTAGATTCATATTATTATATTTAATTTTTTTATCTATATTTTTATGATGGTTATTTATATATCACATTAGGCCTTTTCTTCACTCAAACAGTAACTTTTATGTTTTTACTTGAAAAGGGGTAAATATACTTTGGGTCGGATTGCCTCACAATACCCCGTTTGATGTGTTGAGTGTTGCACTATATACCACTAATCCAAAGAGGTATCATTACGATGTAATTCTCATAAATACTTTAGTGAGATGTATGCAATATAATAAATATAGATATACCATTTATTCAACCGTTACACTTGGAAATAGATGCACATACTTCATATTTAGCTCAATGTTGTTTTTAGGAAATAATAGTGGATGACTTCAAGCTTTTGGTTTCTTTTAATGCTCTAAGGGATTTTATATCTCAGTCTATGATTTCTTCCTAGAGTATGCCTTTGATTTGCCAATTCTAAGTGATGTCTTGTTACCTTTAAATGGTTTATGGTGCATGTGTATGTATAGATTATATTTTGTCAACTTTCACATTTTACTAAACTGAAAGTCTTGCCTAGGATGACCACACAAAGTTCACTCAAATGATAATATCACCATTAGAATATAGGGGATGGTTTCATGGCACATGGATAGTATGGACAAAAATATTTTCCAAACCGTATAAACCTCTTATGTGGTGATAAAAAACAAAAAAAGATGGAGGGCCCTACATATATTCAATATCAAATTTCTAATGTTTCTCACAAGATGAATTGGAGAAGGATGAAATATAGTGGATGTAGGTGCCAGATTGGATTGTGAGGATAAAATGGAACTTGTGCACATTAAGAACATTGCACTCCAATGAAATCAAACATTATCTAAGTAATCAGTAAGGGATTAATCAAACAAAAAGATTCATGTATATTAGAAAATAATCTACTCATCCTCATAGATAAAAAAAAGAGGGTACATATAGGAGTTTTGTGTAAATCTCGTTCCTGGAAAATCATTCCCCTATGAGGAGAAAAAGATTTACAATTCCCAATATGGAATGTAACTCCCGTATGAAATCAATGATGCATATGAAAATGACAGATTATATAACATAATATTTCATATGTCATATAACTCCTAAAGACTTATGACCTCACCTAAGTGAGATGAATCACCATGTGTGATATGGAAAATGACTTGAGATGAGAAGGAAAATTCCTCACACCAATAACCCTTTTCATCGAAGATGAGTTATAGGCATGGAAATCTAGACAAGGAAAGAAAAATCCTATAGAAAAATAAGAAATATGCGTCATATGAGTCCTAACAAATAAACTCCTGATGAGGTTCCCATGTACAAATTGTAATCTTTCTAGAAAAAAAGAAGAGGAGAAGATGCCTATAAATCCCAAAGAATATGGGTAGCCACATAAGACCTCACCCCAAGAAGAGAGCACAAGTGAAGGAACTTTGCTTCAGTGAAGGGATTGGTAAAGATTTCTATAACCTAATCAATAGTATGACAAGACTGCAAGTCAATGATGTTTCCATGAACTCTTGTATGAAATTCATGTGGATATCAATATGATTCCTCTTATGATGTTAAACTATATTTCGTAAAATTGAGATGTTGCCAATGTTGTCATAGTAAATGATAGTAGGCCATCAAAAGTGAATACAAAAATCATTCTACTTTTTGCTAAACCAACTAACAAGACTTGAACCAAGAGAAAAATTGTAGCATGAGGTAGAATTCTTATGATCAAGATCACTGGCCCAATCAGAGTCTGTAAAACCAATCAAATCAAGCTTTATCCATTCTAAGTAGTGAATGTCATTGATATGAGTGCCACAAACATAGTGAAGGATCTACTTTACTGGTCTCTAATGCAGCTCATGAGGATACTTCATAATTATGGACACGATCCCAACAACATATGAAATATTCAGTCGAGTGTGAGTTAGATAGATCAAGCTCCCCACAGCCTAGCAATAAAGGGTACTGTATGCCTAAGAATCAACACATTATTCTAGATGCACTCGACTTCCTGAGGTCATGTCAGGATAACCAAGAATGTACAAGATTACGGGAAATGCTGAAAGGGAGATGTAGGATAACTAGGGACTAAGAACGGGTAGTGTTAATTCTTATGAGCTGAGTTGGCCAAGAGGGAATTAGAGGCTATTTACGGGTAGCGTAAGTTCCCTATGGTTTAATTGTCTGGTTTGATTTGAAAGTTAAAATATGTTGAAATGTTCATTTTAACCAATTAAGAAAATTAAATCTAAATTTATTAAAAGACAAATGTGCTTTAATCTATTAAATAACTATATTCATTCCCGATTAATCAACCAAAATGAAATGAACAATTTAATCTACTTGCTTGAAAAGAAATTAACTAAAGGAAATCAAATAAACAAAACTAATATCTACCTTTTCACTAATTAATTAAAATAAAGATAATCTACACACAGATGAATTGCTTATAATTAAGCGAACTACTTCTACTCTAAAATGAAATAAACTAAATAGTAAAATAGGCATATTAGGTTATTCCTTTATTGCAGATGAATTAATCCTAATCTAGTTAAATAGAGGATTTCTTCTAATTTGTAAATGTGGATCTAATTTCCTCTAGTTCTACATCAAATTCACGGGAAGATTTAACATATTCTTAGAAGAAATTTCTTCCCTTGAAACTTCTCCAGTAAAACACTAAAATTCCTACATAAGCTTTCTATTGTGAAGAAACTCAACTAAGTGCACAGAAACAAAAGCTTCTTCAAACTTACTTCCCTTACAGATCCACAGGGATAAAACAAGAGGAAGCTTTCAAGAGAAGATTTTCTCGTATACACGTACAATCTAACTAATGAAAAAAGGAAAGCTACAGATAATTTGACAGTGAAGAAAATGCAAGCTCTGTGCACACAAAATTCTTTCAAAACCTTCCCAGGTAAATCAACAGGGATAAGATGAGAAGGAGTTTTCAAAGGAAGTTACTTATAGGAAATATAATGAATTGAAAATTCTACCTTTTCAAACAAGATTCTGAGTTGATTATGAATTAAAATCTAACTATTGAGAGAAATATTATAGGAATTTAAATACATCTCTAATCTAGAAATTTAGAACAAAGATAATATCCAATGTTGGTTGTGATTTTATTGATCCCCTTGGCTTATTTTCCAATGAATTATCCAATGTTGTTTAAGGAGTTATACTGGTTGGTATGCATAAGAAGATGTAGAAGTGCTGGAGTTAGCTGGTTTGCAGGTATTCTGGTAGTAATGTAGGCAAAAGAGTAACAAGGAAAATGCTATGTGTTTTTTTGTGTGCTTATTGGCAAGAATCTGACAACATAACCGTGTAATTCCAATTCAAGAGACTCTAACCAATGCTTCGGAAAAAATATTGGTTTTAATAGAAAGTTGGAAGGGAAATGGTGCAAAACACTTGACAACCAAGAAGTGTCAAATCACCATAAGAAGGGGCAATTTACTTACTAATAATAGTAATTAAAGAAGAAGAATTTTATACACATCTAACAAGCTCAAAGGAAGTTGATTTGGTCAATAAATGTGTGAGAAAACAACTTGGAAGCAAGCAAAATGCATACAAAACATGTTGTTAAATTCTCATATTTATGTGCACAAAACTGCTAGTCTGTGCAGACTGATAGTTACGCAACCAATGTGGTAGTTATGTAACTTAAAGGTAAAACTAAGGAAAAATAAGGTGAAAAAAAATTACAAAAGCATGCAAAGCTAAGGAAGTAAGAAGTAGAGAATAGTAAGTCACATAGGCAAGCAAAAGAAAGGAAATGGGACTTGGATCCATCATTTATTTGGTAATGAAAGTTATCATCATTAGGGATTTTACCACTGCAACAATATAGCACCGTGTAATTTTGGGTACATACATATTGCCTCCTTGAAGAATCATTTTAGCCATGAAGAGGCATAAAACCTGAAGTTTGATTATGGTGCTCCCAAATGGGAAAGCTAGAAATTATACCTTACAAGCCCATGTGTTGAAATTACACCAATCCAAGCTTCCCACCACCTGTAAGAGAAAATGGGAATCAAGTGCAGATAAAAGATGTAATCAACAAAACATTTAAAATTAAAATGACAAAAATACTCACCATGTTAGCAAGGTTGAGAAATATACCTGCATCACCACTCCAATACTGCATACAAACACACTCAAAGTTACATTAGAAAACACCATATAAATAACCTTTTACTATTTTTGGAAATCATTTGTGTTTTAAAATTTTTCTGAGTTTAGAACTCTTGACTTCTGGCGAATGTTTCATTCATGAGTATGATTGAATTGGAGAGTATTCATAAATGATGGTGTCAGAACCAACGAAAGTGGAAGGGGTTCAAAAAGGGGTTAGATACAAAAGATTTGGTCTTTTGTGTTAGGATTTAGTTTTTTTTTTTACATGTATTTGAGAAGAAATTTTAGTAAATTCGTAACTGGAGTGGTCATGACGAGTCTGAAAGAGATGGACGGGCCTAGGGCCTTTATTGCTTTAGAATAGTTTTTGATACATATATCGATTTTTTTATATTTTTGGCTCATAGATGAGTGTCTTTAGCACACTTTCTAGAGTTTGATGGCACTGTACATGAAACTTGACATTATTATATATATATATATATATATATATATATATATATGGACATATTTTTGGTTCAACATTCTTTGTAAGAGTTGACGTATCATGATTTATCTCATCTATGTACTCTTAGATAGTTAGAATCTCTGATGCTTTTAATATGTTTAACAGATGCATGCTATGGATGATGATGATGATGCAAATGTGATAAATAGAATGAGTTTTTTAATTTTTTTATGATGATCATGCATATAAGAACAAATTATAACTTAGATACTTTGATTTTCAAGCGATATTTAGCACTTTTGTGTTATTGGTAAAATATGATGAATATGATATGATAAGAAGATGAAATCACTCCATTCTTAACTCCACACAACTTGTAATATGTAAGGGATCATCACCAAGAGCCAAGAAGGACGCGAGTTGTATGATTTTGATGAATGAATATTGTGACAAGAAGACAAGAATTTGAAAAGATCTAATTAGGAACCTATAACTAAACCTTAAGCAAGGTCAACTAATCAGTTCATAATGTGTTTTGCTTGCAATTTTATCTAGACTTATATTGGTGGATGGAATTTTTATTGACAACATATGGTTTTTAGGAATGAATCTCTTGTAACATACACATCTAGCTTATTTTCATAGGATTTTTTAGATTTCAAAGCACTTTTTATTTCTTAATTTATTTGCAAATTTTTGATTTATTGATAGGACCCCCTACACCTTGCCCCATACTACCAAAAATAAGCATGGGCTCATCACCGAGGAAAAGACATAGGAAAGTAAGGGCACTTCCCTCCTTTCCCAACCTCATGCTACTAGTAAGAAGCACAGGCTCATCACCAAAGATTGGTAGGGAAAAGAAGTGTAGTTCTATTTTTAGATGAAAGATTTTTCTATTTATTTTTTGTTTATTTATTTTAGATTGTACTTTTGGGAGGGAACACTTGCCTCTAGTCTCAACCCCACACAACTAGTAAGATGCGAGGGTTCACCACCGAAGGTTGAGATAGGTGAACAAAGGCTTCAGGTAAAATGTTTAGATTGTTTTTGTTAGAAGATAGATTTTTAGGGAGAGATGTGACATCAAAAATATTCTAGAACAAACCATGGGAAAAGAAACCTGAGATAGAAGAAGCCATGAATAAAACTAATCATGTAAGTCTTGGTAGGATCAATGCCAAAATTCCGTCTTAATAGCTGAAATGATAAAGAAATTAGATAATTTTGAGATGATAAGATGGATACTTGAAGAGGCATAATTGAATACTTTTGCCAATATTTGAAATTTTTAAAAAACTGCTTGAAAAATAAGTTTTAGTTTACAATTTCACAAAATGATAACGTAAATGATAAACAATATTTATTTAATAATATAAAGTATGGAATTGTAAATGACCTATGTATAGAAGCGTTTAGGATGAAGCGAGTTGATGGATGTAAAAATCCTCACCTCCCAATGTACAAAAATGGTATGCATGATATTTGACATTTCTATTATCTTGACAAGAGCCTACTACATTAGTTTTAAACTTACAACCCTTGCCTACAATCGTATATATCTGATCATCTAACCTAGGCGTGAATCCATCCGTTTGAAAGAGATCTTTATAAACCTCTATGTTACATCCTTGACATATCATATTCATGTGAGCATGACTGCATCACTCAACTTTGTTCCCTATGAAAAGAGTAGTGGTTACATTTGACGTTTGTCGCTCTATGAGATTATGTCTCATGGACACAATAAGTTTGGTTTTTGACATATTTTTGTCTACACCAAGGCTAGGAATGGAAGAACCCATAGAGATGGTTTTGATGGATATCATTTTTTTCTCAAAATCCTCTCCTTCCTTCATTATTTCTATCATGTTTACACGTAGGCCAAGATCATCGGCAGGACGAGAATCTATACTAAGGAGGCTACCTATTCCTTTTGGTTCAAAGGGGAGAAGGATCAGTTCATCACTCTCTAAGAGTTTTGTAATGTGTGTTGTGGTTTTTGTGGACATGGTTTCCATGGATATTACTTTACCATGATCTTTTACCTCTACCTCAAATGTTTTTGGGTTATTAACCTCAACTTCCAGAACATTCGGGGTGGTCACGACTAATAATTTTGATGGCTACAGTTTATTTAACTGGTTCGCAAGGAGCTCGTATTCTAAATGAGCCCCAAGTTTCTTCTTGAGATTTTACAGTTGTATGTCAAAGGGTTTAAGATCCCCTTGAGAAATGAATATCTTTCCCAAATGGAGAAATCTAACTTATTGTAACAAAGTGGAAGGAATGACCTTCGTCCGATGAATCCAAGGTCTACTAAGGATCATGTTATGATTCATCTCCTTCTCAATGATGTAGAAATCCATTAAGATGGTTTTTTTCCCAAAGGAGACATGAAGATCTATAGTTCTGAGTGATTTTTCCTTAAGACTGTCATATCTTCACAATGTGTTCCTCGTGGAGGAGAAAATAGTCTCCCTATATCCCAAATTTTACAAGAAAGAGAAGGGAACCACATTTACAACAGCCCCATCATTAATCTCTCTCTCTCACACACACACTTACACACACACATATGTAATTGTTATAAGCCTAGACTTGCATATATAACTCAAGATATCCTCTTTGAGCTATTTCAACGTCAGATGACATCTTGCTTGTATCAAAAATGAACTTGGTATCCATATCATTCTATTTTAGAGGGTTTATGTCGAAATAAATATGATTGATTTGAGCTGGATAGGTGGAGGAGAAACATGAATTAGATGACCAAGGCCATATACATCTAGCAATACAGAACAATGCACATGGAAATTCTTCAATAAATCAAGAAATGATATGTGAGAAAAGGTCTTGTTCAAATATGAAATAAAATAGTAAGCTTCTACATGTTTTGATACTATAGGAACATCATCTTGCAAGGGATAATGAATGGGAAGGGTTTGTGAAATGTATTCCCTCATTTGAGTTGCTGCATTAATATCTGGTTTGGCCTCTAGCTCAACTAATCCCAATATCTTCGTATTGTTATTTGAGCCAAGGTTAGGAGAAACTCGAGAGTTATCAGAATTTGAGGCATCATGGTAGTTGTTCCAAAAAGGAATGCCCTTGTTTATGTTTTTATGGTTTACTTTAACATATTCATGACATTTAGGGAATGGATCCCAATAAATGCCTAGGTTTGCATTCTGAGGGGCAATGAGTCCTGTATGACTAGGTTGTGAGGTTGTTTCAGGATTCAATAAGAACATGTCCACAAAGAGATGCCTTTGGTTTTTAGGGAGTCTTTGTAGGAACTTGTTAAAATCTCTACAAGTCCTAGCATCATGAGTGACGACACAATGGAAACCATAATATAGATTGGGGTCGTAATCTCTTTGATTAGAGTTTTTCTACTAATTATAACCATGTTTGTAGTTCTAAATCTGGTTGTTATAACCATAATTCACTGTCCCTTGGCCAAAGTTCTAGTATTGGTTTGGGCCTTAGGTTTGAGATTGCCAAGGATGGGGGTGGTTCACATCAATTATGTTGACTAAGGAAACATTATTAGGGCCTTTTTGATTACCCTGATTGTTGTTGTTATTGTTATGATTATTAGTGTTACTGTTCTTTGTAAAACCAATGTTCTTTGCTTGGCCGGTAACACCATCTATGGTAGCACCATGATCACATTCCAAAACCTTAGGTCCTTAGTTTTTGGCTCCATTGTTTTTATTTATTGTGTTGTTTAGATTAAGGGACACTAGTTTCCCATTGAGACAGTGAGTATTAGAACCACTATTGATAGTGGCTTGGTAGATTCAAAGCGCACCTTCCAACACTTCTTCATAACTATAGAAAGGAAACTTTTGGACTTCCTCCTTGGTCTCTCAATTGAGCGAGTAAAGGAAGAGGTCACAAAGTTCCATTTTTTCCATGTTAGGTGCACTTGTAGAGGATTAAGGAACTTGACGCCATCTCTAGATGAAATGGCTAGCTGATTCTTTTTGCTCCTACTTGATATGTAGTAACTCCCCAATTCCTATATGTAACGACTTGTTCATGCAAAATGTAATGATGAATTTAGAAACAAGTTGTTTAAAAAAATGTATGGAAGCTTCTAGAATCTGATAATACAAATCTATTTTGATTCCCTAAATGGTATTCAAGAATATCTTAGCTACTACATTATCCCAAAGGAGTAATTCCCTAATGGCAGTAATATAAGTCTTGATATGATCATTCGGATATCCTTCTCCCTTAAATTTGGTAAGATCAGGCAATGGGTATGAAAGCATGACACCTCATATGGTAAAGTCAAGGGGTTTTTTCAAATACTCAGTGTAAGTAACCATTGTGTAAGATTCCACCATCGAAGTTCCCTATTGAGGAGGTGAAGGATGAGGAGTTGAATAAGCTAAATTATAGGCATTAGTTGGAACATATGAAGCTCCGTGATACGACACATAAGGGGCAAGGAAAGTGTACACATCCATCTGAGGGGATTTTGAGTACATACGTAGATAAAAATAAATGACACTAGGATATGGGTTAGTAGGCATGAAAACAGGGAACACCACATTGCTCGAAGGAATGACATTTGAGAGTAGACATCCAACAAACCCTTTCATTGGATAAGCGTAAGATGGATGAAGACCCATCCCTAGTGTGTTAGATCCCGTGAGAAGATCACCTGGATTTGATTGTACTGGATAACCTTGTTGCACATGATGTTGAATTCGTTGTGCATTGGTAGGGGTGTATCTCTTATTGTCAATAGGATACTCCATGTTCTACCTTAATGCATAAGTAGGTGGTGAAGGTTGGGCACTCTCTAGTTATCTAATCCTCTATACTAAGGTAGAAATAACATCATGGGGTGAGGATTGAGTATTTTTTTTGGGTGCCTATTGTGTAGGATTTGGTTGAGAGGACACGTGATACCCATGTATAAAATGTTTGGCATTGTCATTCTTTTCTTCCTTGAAAATAGGAATCCCAGGATAGGTATTCGATGCATTATTGTTGAAAATTTAGTGGTGTGGGTTTTCATCCTATCCAAGGACTCATCTATTTGGAGAAGGGGATTAGGAATCTATGTAAATATGTCATCTTTTAAAGATTACATGAAAATTTGAGGTCTTGACAAGACTCTAGAGTAAGGATTCGTCCCACTCGTAAAAACCATGTATTTTGAATGGGTTGAATATATTACATGTTTAAAGGTTGATCAACCTCCTCTATTCTCACATCACTAGTAGGGTGCGAGACATAACTAGGGGAGGTTTGCATATTTTTTGTGTAATTGTCGACCCATCCAAAAAGGGAAGGGAATTGTTATGGTTCAACCTTGGTGTAGTACCTATCAAAGCCAAATGGCCCACAAAAATCTCTACCATACATATTTGGGGAGGTATAAAATACCTACTGAAACAGGGGAAGAAAAGGAAAGGCGAGGTAATAATAATGAAAGCGAAGGATATAAGAAGAAACTAGTCCTTCACATTGGGTTCACCAATTTTTTATGGCTAAGAATCAACACTTGATTTTAGTTGCACTCGACCTCATGAGGTTGTGCCAGGACAACTGAGAATGTTCAAGAATTTGGGAAATGCTGAAAGGGAGCTATAAGAGAACCAAGGACTAAGAACGGGTAGTGTGAATTCCTATGAGTTGAGTTGGCCAAGAGGGAATTAAAGGTTATGTACGAGTAGCGTAAGTTCCCTATGGTTAATTGTATGATTTGATTTGAAATTTAAACTACATTGAAATGTTCATTTTAACTAATTAAGAAAAGTAAATCTAACTTTATTAAAAGACAAATGTGCTTCAATCTCTTAACTAGCTATATTCATTCCCAATTTACTAACCAAAACAAAATGAACAATTTAATCTACTTGCTTGAAAATAAATTAACTAAAGGAAATAAACTAAACAAAATTAATATCTACCTTCTCACTAATTAATTAAAATAAAAATAATCTACACACACAGATGAATTGCTTCTAATTAAGTGAACTACTTCTCTAAAATTAAATAAACTAAATAGTCAAATAACTGGATATGGATATTCCTCTATTGTAGACAAACTAATCTTAATCTAGTTAAATAGAGGTTTTCTTCTAATTTGCAAATTTGGATCTAATTTCCTCTGGTTCTACCTAAGAATCATGAGAAGATTTAAAAGCTTTATAGAAGTAATTTCTTCCTTTGAAACTTCTCTTGTAAAACACTAAAATTCCTATAGAAGCTTTCTACTATGAAGAAACTCAAAAAAGTGCACAAAAATAGAAGATTCTTCAAACTTACTTCCTTTACAAATCCACAGGGATAAGCTAGGAGGAAGATTTCAAGATAAGCTTTGCTCGTATGCACGTACAATCTAACTAATGAACAAAGGGAAAGATACATATAATTTGAGAATAAAGAAAATGAAATTTGTGTGCACCCAAACTTCCTCCAAAACCTTCCCAAGAAAATCCATAGGGATAAGCTGAGAAGGATTTTTCAAGGGAAGCTATTTACAAGAAATATAATGACTTGTAAATTCTACCTTTTCAAAATAATATTTTGCGTTGATTATGAATTGAAATCTGACTACTGAGAGAAAAATTCTAGGAATTTAAATACACCTCCAACCTATAAATGTAGAAAAAAGACAATATATAATGCCGGTTGTGCTTTTATTGATCCCCTCAACTTATTTTCTAATAAAGTATCCAATGTTATCCAGGGAGTTGTGTTGGTTGATATACAGAAGAATATGTATAAGTGTTGGAGCTAGCTGGTTTGTAGGTAGTCTGGTAACAATACATGCAAGAGAGTAACAAGGAAAAGGCTTTGTGTTTTTTTTGTGTGATTCTTGGTAAGATTTTAGAAGTATAACAGTGCAATTCCAATTCAAGAGACTCCAACCAATGCTTCAAGAAAAATATTGTTTTTTATAGAAATTTGGCAGGGAAATGGTGCAACACACTTGGCAACCAAGAAGTGTCAAATCACCATAGGAAGGGGCAATTAACTTACTAAGAATAGTAAGTAAAGAAGAATTTTATATGCATCTAACAAGCTAGGCATCCAATTTGGTCAAGAAAGGTGCAAGAAAAAAACTTGGAAGCAAACAACATGCGTACATAACACAATGTTAAAGTCTCAGGTTTATGTGTATGGAACTGCCAGTATGCGTTGACCAGTAGTTATACAACTTTTGCGGTAGTTACATAACCTCTGCTAAGGGAAGAACGACAATTATGGAACCACTATGACGGTTACGTAATTTTTAGTTCAAACTAAGGAAAAAGAAGGTGAAAAACAATTGCGAAAGTATGTAAATCTTGGGAGCTAAGAAGCAGAGAATACTAAGTCACATAGGTAAGTAAAAAAAATGAAATGGGACTTGGATTCATAATTTATTTGGAAATGAAACTTATCATGATTGGGTACTTTAATGTTCCAACAATATAGCACCGTGTAATTTTGGGTGCGTACAAGTACCATGACTAAGGGAGTGGAGCAATCAAAAACTAAATTAACCCTAAAAAATAATGAAGTAAGATATGACTTATAATCATACATGTGAAACCTAGCTAGTAAATCAAGGCTGTACTTAGGTTACTCAATCACAATTCCTGAGTCGGATTGGGTAATTTCTATCCTAAGGAAGTAGTGAAGCAAACAAAAGGTGGTCATAGAGAACTTTTTTTCCAAGGGAGTCTTCACAGAATCTAGGAAAAATTTTAAGGGTCCATTGGAAAAAAATCCTTAGAAAATATTTGGCCAACCACTGAAAAAATTGTTTTGTGTGGAAGGGGATTTTCTAGCATCATTTTGGGAAAGTCAGGCAGGGCATAGGGAACAATTTTTGTCATGCTACCATCCGGAAGCATACTGGGTACTACCGGCCAGTAGCATAGTGGATGCTACCGACTAGTAGCATATTGGATGTTACAAACTGATAACATCCAATATGCTACCTATTGGTAACATGCTAGATGCTACTAGCCAAGAGCATTATGTTTGTTACCAACAACATGTATTATGCTACCTGCCGATAGCATACTACATGCTCTTGGTCATGAGAATTCTACATGTTGTCATCCGAGAGCATTTTATGTACTATCGGCCAATAATATACTACATGTTGCCAACTGATAACATACAAGTACATTGTGATTGTTGTTGGGGGCCGGTGTGTGGTGGTATAAACACCTATAAATACACACACAATAGTCATTTTCACTTCACACAAACCATAATACATAGGTGATGAGAAAAAATTCTCAACAAACAAGGTGTTCTGTAGTTATAGAATCCAGAGTCCAGAGGAAGAAACTAGAAAGGGTATCTGTAAACACCTACAATCCACTTACGCAATTTTAATACTTAAATTACACTATCTTCATTTTTGTCATTTCGATAATCGATGACACTTTGTCAATAAACCACCCTTTCCTTATATTCCCATTAATTAATTACATTTATCTAATTAATTATCCTTCTTATCATTCAGGATGTCAAGTAACAACCTTTCGTTAATTACTGTTCACTTCTACTTGGGTTAATTAATTATGCCAGCTCCTTTAAACAAATAAATTACCCTTTATTGGATCAAATTCCTCTCTTACATCCCCCAAATCCCATGATTTTCTAATGAAAAATTAAACTCTTCTAAATCAAGGTTTCCTTTTCTAAAGAAACCTTATCCATTCCTAATGTTGCTTTACCTTTATCTGAATCCATCAAATTGCTAGCCTTGCCCAAATTGGCAAGCTATATAAGGAACCCTCCTCCTTACCTTTCTTCACACACCTTACATACATTAGTCTAAACTATAGGCATTTTGATCTTGAGCATTCCTCCATTAGTTTGAGCTAGCCTCTTCATATTGCATTCATCCACTCAAAATTGAGTAATATGGGAAGATCCAAAATGGCCTTGTAGCCATTATTGATGAAATTCCATTCTCAATCCTTGAGATCAAACAACAATCCACTTTGATTGCTGAATGATATATTCAGGTTCATGTTTTAGTTAGCAATCTAAAGATTAGAAATGACTTAGTACGTTAGTTTGATTTATTTCAAGTTTTCATGCATTTGAAGAAGTTAGTTTCTATAAGCTCTTATCTTGATGGTTCTATAGGGTATGATTGATTGCTTAGAATCTACTAGGTGTTAGCTTTGTTATTTAGTATGGAAAATTTCTATATGATCACATTTGGCACGCTTGGTGGGATGGATCCATAGTATATTAGCATTTAATTTCAAGTTCTTGCTAGACTATCTCAAGTTTTTGCTAACCCTTATCATGCACATGTGAAATAGTTTAAATTCCTTAGGGTATTTTACTAACTTTACATGCGTTGAGTCTCTTTTACAGGTTTAATTGTGATGGGTTTTCATTATTTTTTAGCTAAATTAGGAAAAAATTGACCTTTTTGATGTTGTTTGCGTTAAAATTACGTATTTTTGATGTCATTTCAGGTACTTGTGCATGTGCTAAGTTAGGCCACACATGCATCATTAGGTCCGTGTGTACATTGAGTAGGGAACACATACAATTGTAGATCCACATGTGTCTTCTATGTTGCATAGGTGCTTCTCTGGCCACACACACATTGTATTGCTATTTCCCCCTCTGTGTTACTCTGTCAAAACCCGCACATACTTGTCTATTTGTGCATGCGTCAGTCTATGTCTTTGCAGTCCATTTATTTTTGGACCCACGTATATACCCTTAAGTTTACATCCTTGTCTCTCTGGCTGCATGTATGTTCTATTGTCTATATTTCTTTAGCAGAGCCGCACATACGTTGTATAGTTTGCACATATTGTGTTAGGGGTGCGTAGGTGTTCTAAGGTTTGCACAGGAATTGTATGGTCCACGCAGGTGTGATTGTTTTGGGTTTAGTTACTATTTTTCAAGTTTTGCAAAATTTGATCTATGATTTCCTAACATCTTGCATGTTTCCTTGAAGCTAACTATTGTTTGTAGGATATCTATTAAATCGTGTGTTTTGATAACTTGTTTGATTAAATTTAATGAATGTTTTATTTTCATTTGCTAGGATAGAGTTGCGTATGTTCTTCCCTCATACCTTTTAGGTGATATTGGGAATTAGAAACAAATCTAGGCATTTTTAATGCTTTTAAAAAAATTCATTGAAATTCTTGATTAAGGGAATGAACAACACTTTGGTTAAAATGAATCATTTTGCACTTTGATTTCGTAAGTATTCTCCATTTTTTATAGCTAGGTTTTTGTGTTGCGTATGCTCTTCCCTCGCACCTTTTAGGTGATCTTGGGAATTAAAAACATTTTTATGCCTTTTTCACGCTTTTAAAACAATTCTTTGAAATTATTGACCAAGGGAATGAACAACAATTTCGTTAAAATGAATCGTTTTGCACTTTTATTTCGTAAGTATTCACCATTTTCATTATATCTAGGTTTTTGTGTTGTGTATGCTCTTCCCTAGCACCTTTTAGGTGATCTTGGGAATTAAAAACAACAATTAAATCCTATTTAATGATATTCTAATATTGTAGAGAACTACTGATCTTTCATGTGTAGGACCTAATTCCCAAGTCAAAAAATCAGGGTCTAAACCAAATACTAATACAGTTTGATGTATGTTGTCAAATTTTGTACAACCAAACCACATTAAGCTAAAAGATAAGAAAAACACCACATTCAAAACACTATATATGTAGGTTTTGATTAAGAGCTACGACTCGTCCGCTTTGAATTGGGAGAAGTTCCCTTTGGCATAAGCCTTAAGACAACAAGAGGGATGCTCCCAGGAACCAAAGTAGTCCACATGAGAGGGAACCTTGTGGAAGAAATGTGAAGTGCTCTGTTTACCTACTTATCTAGTGTACATTTGTGAGATTTAGAGTAAACATTATCTTCACGCGACCCCAGTGAAAATATAACTGAACACATTTATTGCTCATTATATTGAAGGGGGTAAAGTAAATATGGGATATTCCTTGGTTTATTCAATGTGATTTCCTTGGAAAACCACGCTCACAAAGGTAATTTGTGACAACTAGTTGAAAGAACCAATTAGGAAACCATTTTGTCTTGGATCCAACTTGACCGACTCAAAGCCAATCATGTTTCAAAGAGATTTTGCTAAGCAAGAACTTTCTCAAAGTCAAAACCTTGTTTTTCAAATAAGGGGAGAGTCCATTAAAGTTTGAGTAAAGCATCATTCATCACGAAATTTTTGAAGTGTTACTCTATCTTAGTTTTTCACTCACCATAAGACGAGGTGAAACTTTTCTGAAGTGACACTAAGTATTTTTCACCCCCACTTGATCTACTCCTTTTCTCTCTTGTTGATATTTTTGATCAAAAGAGGAGCAACATATGTGTATTATTGACTGATTGTGTCTACCACTTTTGCACCTGTTTACATTCATCCTTGCTTGAGACTCGATGGTAAGTGTTGAAAGTGTGTGGGTACATCTTCTTATCTCGATAGCCATTTGATCTTGATACCCACGTCAAGATTTTCATTTATATATAAGTTTGGATTCATCATCAATCTTCCTTTGAGGTGTTACTTTTCTCGCATCATTTCAATACAATTTTGATACTTACATCTTGTTTCTTGTAAACTTAATTTAAGTTTCAAGATTGTATCGTTGTGTTGCTTACACCTTAATAAATCCTTGGTATAATTTGAATATGTTTTCTTGTAAACATTTCCTCAAGTTTGAAAGGTGTTGTTGTTACATTTCTCGTGTCATATCAATATCATTTCGATACTAATATCTTTCTTTTCCTCAAATCTTGATTAACATATCGAAGTGGTATTGTTGTGTTTCTTGCACTTATAACTTCCAATTTTTCGTATTCATGCCTTATTTCTATCTAGAAGGGTCATAGTATACTTTGAATTAGAAACCACTTCAACCCCTTGTTAATACTTATGCCTTGTTTATTTTAAACTTGACTAAGTTTTGACATTGTGTTGATCATCTTGCATCAAACTATCATTGAGACACATTTGCATAGGAAGTGTTTCCTAGTAGATTGGATTGGTTTTATGAACTTGCGTGATTGTTACTTGTGATATTTTATCTTATAAATTCATTTCCTAGGACAATCCTTTTTTATCTTTGATCCTTTGGTTCTTTATTATTTGTCATTGGACATTATTTAGGACCTTTACAGTTGTTACATTGCTTTTTTTTGCCTAGGTTCATTATAGTCCTTGTACACATTTTTCAAACCTTAGAAAAAATGTTTTCTATGAAGAAACTCTTGAGACAATATGAACATTGCAAAATTTTCCTTTGTAGCCTTTGTGCCATCAAATTTTGATCAACCATTTTGACATTTACACTTGTAAATTTTTGTCCAAACCTTGTTGGATTGTCAAAATTGTGTCATCAATATGTTTTTTTTCGTTAGGATCCTTTTGGAAAATCACACAAGCATCTCCATACTTACGTAATGTCTAGTTGGTTACCATTATTATGCCCGAATCGACATGGAACTTCCTTCTATATGAAGGAGTTCAATCATATAATTTAGGTCTAAGAAGTTGGACCCAACAATGCCAACAATGACTAACTATCGCACGATTCCTCACACTTATGACAATAGGGAACCTAGGTTTAGGAATTCACATCAAAACATGCCCATCAAGACTAAACCTTGATTGGTTCTTCGTGCTAGAGAACCCATTTAGTTACCCCTTTCCCCACCTTCATCTCATGGTTGGTGGTATGATTTTGATGATTCTAATCCAAATGATTCTTCTTATTCCCCACATGCTCTTAATTATAATACAAAATATTCTTCTGATTCCTATCAATCTTTTGAGGATTCTAATCCAAACTATCTTTTGGATTCCTCTTAGTCTTCTAAGCTTCATTCAATCGTATTTCTTCTAAAAAATAATTAGTCACTTAAACAACATTATCCTCTACTGATTTGTGTTACCATGAATTATCCCCATCATTTTCCTAATTCGACTCCTACACCATAGTCATCCCTTTCTTCTTAGAACCCCCTTTATTAGTCACCTCAATGACATCTTCCTCATTTGAAGACCTGTGTGACTCTAAGTTCCTTTAATCATTCCTCTAATTCGATTCCTGAGTCACTGTCCTCTCTTTATTCGTAGGACCCCCCTTTATCAATCAGTTCAAATAAATATTCCTCCTTTGAAGATACATGCGACTCAAATTCCTCTAATAAATCATCCAAGTTTATCCCCACATTGCAATTCATTGATTGGCTACACGATCCTCTTTGTTTACCCGCACTATGTCTTCTTCTAAGAAAACCAATACCAACATATTCCAAATCTACATCTTCTTCCATTTGCAAGACATTAGAATCC
This sequence comes from Taxus chinensis, assembly GCA_019776745.2. Taxonomy (NCBI): domain Eukaryota; kingdom Viridiplantae; phylum Streptophyta; class Pinopsida; order Cupressales; family Taxaceae; genus Taxus; species Taxus chinensis. Next base: position 545,821,401 of record CM034151.1, on the reverse strand, counting down.
AAATATACTTCATCTCCTCAGTCATCTTCTTCTATCAATCATCATCAAACATATTCTAAATTTTCCATACCAATTAGACACCTTTCTTCCAATCAACCTACTATAATCGACTAATAACGACCCATACCTATCGATTTCTTTTAGAATGAAGAAGCGATAAGAGAATTCTTGTGGATGCATGATTATATTCCTATAGAGGATCATGAGAAAGGATTATCTTTTTACCTCAATGTGTTCACGTATTATGGGGAAGAAGATGATTTATTTTGTCAGAAAAAAATGGAATATCCTAAGATCATCAAAATTGATCCCCCTCTTGTTCTTCTGTCTTCTTCATCCCCATTACATGGAGAAACTCTTGGGTCTGGAATTGATCCATGGCATATCTTCTCATCACCCAATCATTATTTACATATCAAAATTCCTAAATCACAATCTTTCCTTTGGTGACCTCCTGGTAGCCCATCATTTTATTCTATACTTGGTTCACGTCCTAGTAGTCCTCCATCTTCTATTTATGGGACACCTTCGAGTAGTCCTTCATCTTCCATCTATGGGACATCTCCTAATAGCCCATTATCTTCTATACTTGGGCCACATCCTAGTATCCCTTCATCTTCTATCTATGTATCACCTCTTAGTAGCCCATTCTCTTTTATCCCTGGGGCACATCCTAGTAGCCATTCATCTTCAATATATGGGACACATCCTGGTAGCCCATTCTCTTCAATCCTTGGGCCATATCCTCTTCGTCCATCATATCATCCTTCTATAAATGATTGGGGAAAGCCCACTATAATTCCTACCATTCCTCTCATCAATCCTCAACATCCAATTTCTTCTACCACTTCTCGGGATTAGAAAAATCACACATTAGCTTATAAGAAACCCAAACAGTTTGTTCATCAAGCTCAGATAAATTTTTTAAAGAGCTATAAAGCTCTCATAAATTCAAATGATCATAAAGTTCAAAATCAGATGTGATTCAAGACTTCACACCAACACAACCATCAAGTATGATGCAAAGTGCATAAACCTATAGATAATGAAATCAGGCTCCCGCATGAAAAATCCATGTTTCAAGATAAGCCACAATCATTTATTGAGTATGAGCTCACCACGATCATCGAGATTGGAGATAATATGAATCTTGATAAGCAAAAACTCATAGTCTCCCTTATAAAATAAATTGAAAAAATTATTGTTGGATCCTATCACGTAGAGTGACATTGTTGGTCCCAATTCCCCCCAAAAAAAAAAACTTAAAAAATTATTAAAAATGAAAAAACATTAAAACATTGAAATAAATTAAAGATACAAAGATCAAACATTGCAATCAGGTATTACATACACATGGATGTTATTTCTTCCCTTTCTCTCCAATCCTTTGTAAGTCACCCACCATTTTCATCCCTTCGGTGATCTTTTGGTTAGTCTATTTGCACTAATTGTGCAACATTTATCTTTGTTGTATCTATTTGACCCTGGTTTTTCATCAGCTTGGTGAATTAAAGAACGACTGACCTCTGAGAGATCCGATCAATATCATACATGTAATAAAATTGTTACAAAGAATTTTTGGCCATATTTGTTGACACTAGCCAATGTCATCATCATAATCACTTTCAAATCCTTCATTCAAGCCAATTTTGGTTCTTAACCCCATTTCAAAACAAATCGAGAGAGCTGAAATAAAATTTCAGAAAGAAAAAAAATAATCAATCAAAATATCAAAAATCAAAAGCAAAGAAATTATAACTCTCTCTTGGGGTATTTCTAGTATCTCTATCAGGGCTATGGACACTTGGCTGACAATAGAGAAACATTGTGACTAGAATCAAATATACGTCTGTTAGGGCGATAGACACCTAGCTGGTAGTGGAGCATTGTATGATTCTCCTTCCACCCTCCATTCACAAATCACCTATCAAAATAAATCATTCCTACACATTGGTGTTGTACCCTGTTGCATTGGTGTTTGTTGTCATTGATGTCAATGGAATTGATGGCAAAGGAAGAGTAAAAGAACATACATATCATGTGGTACTCAATGGTGTTCAGAGGTTTCAGGTGGTTTCAAGAAGCTTAAGGAAGGTTCCAGGTTGGTTTCCAGTATTACAAGCTCATTCTGATAGGTGATTGGTCTTTGAAGTCAAATTACAGGTCATAAGAGCATGGGATAAGCCTTGGAAGAGTGTCTACAACATGTGTGAGAAAATTTTAGGCTCAAATTATCCCCAAGAGTCAGATTTCTATATTGTTCAGAAGTTGGTCTTGAGAACTAACAATATATTTTCATGCAAATGAAGTTGGTTAGAGCTCCGTAGGAAAAAATATGGATAAATAAAACTTGTGACATGTAGAGGGATTTATTTCAATGTTCCATGCCAAATTTCTTCTAATTATGTAGTGGAGATTTTGAGTTATTTAGGTTTTTCTAAAACTGCCTTCTTGGAAAATACATTTTAAGGATCCTGGATTGTTAACGTTCATGAAAAATTATAGTGCATCCTTCAGATAAATCATAAAATAATTCTTTGTAGAGGACTCAGGATTGAGATTGTGTAAATTGTTTTAGTACAATTGGATAAGTTTCAAGAAAGTTATAAACATTTTATAGACATTAATTACTCTTCCTCCTGGCATGTGTATTGAGTTCTCAAGGGAAAGTTGAGTTGTTTTGTCTTTTAAGAAATTATTTGAGTGCCCAAAACTTCCTCACAGTTATTTCTTAACATGTTTGATCAGGTGAGGTAGTTTTAAAGTAAATGTCAATGTGTGAATTCATCCTCCTCATGCTATCCTGGAAGAGTGAAGTCAAGAAACCTTTCTGAATACCTCCACGAGATAAATGTTTTGGGAAGTTATTATGAAATGGCTTGTATTTGATCATCATTTACCTCATATACAAAGGATACAACATCTATGCACATCATATGTATGGATATTTTGGACAAATCAATGAAGGTGTTGATACTTTGCTTGGTTATCAGGATTCTTGAAGGTGAGCTCACAACTAAAGCATGTCAAAACAGTGAAATGTGTTGTTTAAATGTTTTTTAATTTGATCTCATGTGTTGCAATGACCTTGTTAGGGATTTTGAAATACCTTTTATCTCTACAGGAGTAAGAATATCTTATTCTGAGACTCTCAAAGTGGATTGGTAGAGTGTGATTTATTCCCAAGTGCATGTGCCTGAATTAGTGAAGTTGGAACTATCTTGTGTATGAATGTTTGAAAGCTACATGATTCAGAGTATTATGATCTCAAAGCTTCCTTAACAATAATCAGATTTATGATAAGTATAACTTTCATAAGTAAATTTTTTGACAAGGATGAGTGAACAATGGTTTTGTGATTGAAAAACAGTCAAGAAAAAGACTGAGCTTCATCTTGCAAGCTTGACAAGAGTGGATGTTGTTTCTTGATCTATAGAGTACTCTTAGGCACAATGGTAAATTCCTTCTTGCCTCATTAATCTCTTTATGTCACTTTGTTTGCTAGTCTAAGACCATAAAACATGTTCTTATCCAAAATTCATTATGTTACCATTTTCAAATCCATTGTACCTACAAACTCGTATGCCGGGAACTTATAGAGAGATTTCAAAGTTGGATATGGTTTGAAAAAGATAAAGGATGTTTCTACAAAGCATCAGAAGAAATAAATTTTGCATTTCATATAGTATTGAAAGAGATATCAACTTTTCTCTTCAATCAAGCATGTACAGTTTGAGTTCCATGTCTAGGGTATCTTGCTTTGAAATTCGATTGAATCAAAAATTTCAAGCAACAAAATCCAATAAAATTTTGTATAGAGGTCTCCCATCATTAGAAAAACTTGTTGAAAAATGTTTGAGCAATTTTCATTCGGTAAAGCTTGAGATTTTTGTGACAGTTTCTACTGGAAATCATGGATGACTGTAACAGTTCTCCTTTCATTGAATTTCATGAATTCCTTGAAAACTAAGATTGGTTTCATTGTGATAAAGGTTAAAAGACATGGGATAAATGATGAATTCATATTTTAATACTTGAACAAGGTGGGGTGAGTTGGTTTCCACTTGTGTAGAGATCTATGTCACATAAATTTAAAAAACAGGTAAGTAGTTGAAAACATTGAATATGGTTTTGTAAATATTTCAAGGTTTATTGAGTCTATGTTATGGTATAAAAGGAATCAAGTTATTGATAAGCATGATTGAATGAAATTTCTAATGTCATACATGTTGAATAATAAGTAAATGTGTAATGTTTCTTAGTGCTGTTATAAACATGATGAAAGACATCTCTTCATCTTCTTACTCAAACTATTACATTTTTTGGGAAGTATTGAGTCAAGATTGGGTTCAAATTTTCTCAATTTTTTAGTTGCTCAAGGAAGGGAAACAAGAATTGTTATGTTTGTCTATATGTGAGAAGCCTAATTGTTTGGCTTCCAAAGAAAAAGGTGATATGTCAAATTGTGACTTGAAGTTGTGATGTATTGATGGAAGTTGAATGTATGAGCTCGAATAGGAGTTTGAGAGTTTTTTTGAAGAGCATTAGAATGTAATTGTAATGTGATAATAGATTTGAATAGTCTAAAAGAGGTGAATTACAATGCAAAGATGAGTCAAAGATAGAAAATCACACTAAAACCTAGTAAGTAGAAAATAAGAAGAATATGTGCATGACAATCATGATATATGTAAGTATGTACAAGTATTTTGGTGAAGGATGAAACAAGATAAATGAAGGAATTTTGATAAAGAATAGATATGAAAAGCTAAAGGACAGAGATCTAGATTGTATGAAATATTTTTGAAGAAGTGAATTGACTGTGTGAATCAAGAAAGCCAATGTGATTCAAGAGAGTCAAGTGTATAGATTGAATGTGAGTGCACTAAATCAGTCAAGGAGCAGAGTTTTAGAATATTTGAAGGTAGGAACATTAAGAACAATGATCAGTAAAGATGTAATGTTGAAACTATGGATTTGTCTAGTTACAAACCAAGGTGAGAAAAAGAGGTCAGTTTTTCCAAGGCAACAAAGGAGAAGTCTTGCAGAATAGATTGCTAATCTAGGGTCATTATCAGATGTATTTAACATCAAATTAAAGTATGATCAAAATTTAATTGTAACCAATAAGTTGTAACTCAGTCAAATTAGAAATTTTATTCTTTCTAGCAAGTTGTAGCTTGCAAATTGTTCAAGTGGGTGCTTGAAATGAAGTTGGTGCTTCATGAGTTGAGTTGTAGCTCAAAGATTTGTAACCAAGAGCTTTATAGTGATTTGGTTCAGTGGGTTTTCTCCCTAATTTGGTTTCCCACTTAAAAATTCTTGTCTTCTATGGATATGTGTGAGTTCATTTGCTTTGTTAATTTTCTTTGTTTGCTAAGTGACTAATCCTTTGGATTAAAAAGTTGAATTGAACACTGATTCACCCCCCTCTTAGTGTTCCAGTTTCTAATAATTGTCTAGTATGTCCTCATTTATTTCTTACCAAATATTCCCTTCAAGAGGTAATTAATTTCCATGTGTGCACACTGGATCTTGATGAGAAAACAAGATTAATATGTTAGCAAGTGTCTTTTTTAGACCTTGTTCCAACTCTTACTACAGTCTATATTTTTTCTCATGATTTGTTCCTTGGGCTAATCACCTTTTCATCACTACGGCTTCTAGCTACATTTTCCTAATCCTTCCATATAATTCAAATCGTTCTTATAATTTGTTTAGAACATCCATGTGTATAAGATTACCTTTTTACTATGTTTACGGGAACCTTTGTCCCCTTTTAATAAAACGATCTTCTACTTATTTTCTATCATATGTTTCTTAGCCATCTTGCACTGGGGGCATGCTCATTCCTTCTCATCACTTTATTGGTTTGAGTTAATCATCATATTGAACCTATCCTTTGTGGCTTTGATCTAACATATCTTCTTCTTGTATACATGCACAGATTTTTCCTTGTACATTCTCACCTCTCACTGGGGGCATCTTTACATCTTCATTTTCTTGAACATAGCTTCATAAAACTTTCAAAAAACCCTAAAAATGGGTAAATATCAAAAAAATCCAAAAAATTAGTAAAAATTCAAAAGCCACAAAAAATTGGTGAATATAAAAAAATCCAAAACATTGGTATAATCATTTAAAAATCCAAAAAATTGGCAAAAAATCCAAAAAATTGGTAAAAATTTAAAATTATTTCAACAAATTGGTAACAAAAATGCACACAGCTGGACCCTGTGTCAAATTCATCATGCTCAAACATAAAAATTTGTCCTACAAAACATCTTTCATCGGTTGTTGATTGTTCTTGCACACGAATCACGAATCATCTAGATCTACCTCCATTAACAAAGATGATTTTCTTACTATGTTTGTACTCCCTCACACACCGAGTTGCTTGGTACTATTTCACAGTGCATGATTTCCTTTTCATAAGACTCATGTGTCCTCCGTGTATTCCCCTCACATGTATCCTTACTTGGGGCACCTTCATTAATCCTTGTCATTAACTCAAACATTTGAGAACTAAAGCTTGATAAAAAAACATGGGTGCAACTATCTTGAATGTTGTTTGTTTGAGTATGTGTGTTTTTACTTGTTTTCCTATTAGGTTAGCTTCTTTACATTATTGTATTGCATTACGTTATGTATGTTGCATGGAGTTAAGCATTTTTGGCAAGGAACACATGTTAGTATTATAGTTTTTAATGTTATGGTACACTTTTGTTGTATGCATATATTTTAATAAGAGCTGATGATGTAGATCATTAAGAAAAAAGATGAAATAAAGTTATTTTTTACATCATCTAGATGAAATTTATTTCCATTTTATTCATCTTCGTATCTCTTCCTTATCATTTTATTCTATCAATACTATTCTTCCAAATCACTTGGGATAATAGGGATCACCTTTTATCCCCCCCCTCACCCTTCTTATTCTTCTATTTGTTTTCCTTCATGTTTTTCGATCATCGATCGACCTCTTCCATCACCCCATTGACACTCAAGGGGGGATCCTTCATTCTACTAATTTTTCTTCTATCCCATTAAAATTTACTTGCCTATAATTTTATACTATCTTTGAAGTGGTATCTCTTACGCCACCCCAAAGAGGGGAAAATGACACCTAAAATCCATTACACAGTTTTAATACTTAAATTGCACTAACTATCTTCTTTTTCATCATTTGGAAAATTGATGAAACTTTGTCAATAAGCCACCCTTTTCCTTCTATCCCCATTAATTAATTACATTTATCTAATTAATTAGTCTTCCTATCATTTATGATGTCGATTAACAACCTTTTGTTAATTAGTGTTCGCTTCTACTTTGGTTAATTAATTTATTAGTTAATTACGCCCGCTCCTCTAAATTAATAAATTACCCTTTACTGGATCAAATTCCTCTCTTACATCCTTCAATTCCCATGATTTTCCAATGATAAATTAAACTCTTCTAAATCAAGGTTACCTTTTCTAAAACAACCTTATCCATTCCTAATCTTGCTTTACCTTTATCCCACATCCATCAAATTGCTAGCCTTTCCCAAACTAAAAAGCTATATAAGGAACCCTCCTCCTTATCTTTCTTCACACACCTTACATGCATTAGTATAAACTATAGGCATTTTGATCTTGAGCATTCATCCATTCCTTTGAGCTAGCCTCTTCATCTTGCATTCATCCGCTCAAAATTGAGTAATATGGGAAGATCCAAAAGGGACTTGTAGCCATTCTTGATGAGATTCCATTCTCAATCCTTGAGATCAAACAAGAATCCACTTTGATTGCTAAATGATATATTTAGGTTCATGTTTTAGTTAGAAATCTAAAGAGTAGAAATGACTTAGTATGTTAGTTTGATTTATTTCAATTTTTCATGCATTTGAAGAAGTTAGTTTCCATAAGCTTTTATCTTGATGATTCTATAAGGTTTGGTTGATTTCTTAGAATCTACTAGGTGTTATATTTTTTATTTAGCAAGGAAAATTTCTATATGAGCATAATATCTACAAACAAGAACCAAGGATTTAATAATATATTTCAATTTGTGAAGGGTTCTAAGCAACTAGACCTTACAAAGTAATCCCTTCGGAGGTTTAGAAATAATCAAACCTGTTGCTCACATACTCACCTCCATTATCAGTTCAAATAACCTTGATAGACCTTTTAGCTTTTTTCTAATTAAGATCCTTAAAGTCTCGAAAGTGGTCGAAAACTTATTCTTTTTGTCTGAGAAAATACACCCAAGTGTAACATAAAAAGTCATCAATGAAGGTAAGTATATAAAGAGATATAGTAAACAAAGGAGATGGGAATAGGCTAGAAATGTCACTATTAACAATATCCAAATGATGAGAGGCTCTCCAGACCTTTCCTTTGCCAAAAATTTCTTGGGGCTGCTTTATGAGAGCATAAACCTCATAAAGACCCTTAGAAAATTTGATGTGGGGTAAGTCATTGACCATATTGTGTTAGCTCAACTGTTCAAGGTAACAAAATTTTAGATGACCAAAAACACTTATGCCATATCTTACTAACCTCATTTATATGAGTGAGCAAGGAAGTGAACGAAGAATCAGAAGTAAAGTGGGAAAAGGTGTATAATCATGACCGATGATCCACCTTTCCCTCAGCCATTTTTGACTCACTTTTAAGCTCATGAATAATCACCAAGTTAAAATAAAATTCCACTCGCATTCCATTACCAATATGAGTGATTTGGTAAAATTATAGGAGATTGGTAGAGAGATTGGGAACACTCAAAACATTGTTAAATGTTCCACCGTCTATTTCTACCGATCCAATACCAAAAACCGATACCAAATTATAATCACCCAAAGTGATTTGGGACATACCACATGGTTCAATGTTGGCGAACTCAACATATCAAGAACCCATGTGGTACGAGGTACCAAAAACAATGATCTGCATCGATGAAGGAACAACTCTAGCTATAAGGGCCTTTGCTTTCTTCTTATCAGATTTAGACTCCTTTGCTTTATAAGACTTAGACTTCAGAGCATTTTTCTTGATAGACTAGGGAACACCTATATTATTATTCTCAAGAAATTATTTAGGCGATCTATTTTTTTTCTCATGCATTTATGCTCGTCATGTCTAGTCTTCTTATAATAGGAACACCTACAATTTTCCTTCTTTTCCTTAGGATCAGAAGTAGAAGCATTTGTGTTGGGTTTGGTTTGTATTTGGCTGGTCTTGGCTTTCTTCTTTAGTCAGTCATATTTCTCTTTCTTCTATTTATTTTCCTTTCCCTTACTAGTACTTGTTATAAGGGCATGTAACTTGGATGTGAGTGCTCCCATTTGAATCAAATTATAATGTTCTTGAATGAGTTGGGGTGAAAAGTTTTCAAATGAGTGTATTGTCCAAGCATTCCCTAGAGCTTCTTTTGTGGCGTGGAAGGTAGAAATGAAGTCGAAGTATTTGAGTATAGGCTTATAAAGAATCAACAAGATCAAATGGGAATCCTTTTTATCAACTCCACATTCTTTTAACAATAATCTAGTGTGGAAAAAGTTTGAGAAGAAGGCATGTAGGTTATCAAAGTTACTATGAATTAATCAAAGTAGTTTTTTCTCCAACTTATGCACTCTCATGTCATATTATTTTCCAAAAATTTTGTCAAGTGTTTTAGAAGACTCAATGTGGAAGAGAAAGTTAGGAGAGATAGACATATAGAGAAGACTTAAAGTTTCATCACATCAGTTAAACTACCTAGATTTTTTTGGGTTCAATTGGTTATTTCTCCACTCTTATAGTGATACATAATAACCCTTTACCCCGTAATGTCATAACCATTTTAGATGTCCATTCAAAAAAGTTAAACAACATGAGAAAAGGAACATAAAGAACATCCATCATGAAAGATTACATAAAGGAAATAAACATGCACACACACCCCAAAATAATATTTTACCCCCTGTTTGTGGTACTTTAGTTAAGTGTGTTAAATACAATCATATGTGATTGTGCATCGTGAAATATTTGGCCACCCTCCTTGTAATTATTGTAAAAACGTGCAAGTGTGGAGACCAAAATCAAGTTTTGAGCGATCGTAACAAATTGACACTGTAACAAGCACAAAAAAATGCAAAAACAAGAAGAAGGGAGAAAAACTAAGTCATGTGTGAGAAATATAATCTCATGAAGCAAGGAAAACCCTTTTCGCAAGGATGAAGTGGACACACTCACTAGCCCATAAAAAATAAGAGTCAATTACAAAGAGCTTTGAAAAGTTAGAGCCAAACCAAATAGAATTATCTATAGATAAAATGCATGGTCAACTCCAGACTAAATATGTGGCTAACTCCAAACCAAATACAAGTAGCTTCAGACCAAATGTATGTAGATATGGACCAAATTTATGGCCAGATCCGAACCAAATATGTGGCCATCTCCAAACCAAATAAAAGTAGCTCCAGGTGAGAAACATTGTCTCCAGAGAAGAAAAAGGGCCTTGAAAAAATGACAATCCCCTTCATAAGCAACTGGTCAGCAATGACCAATAATGCTAGTTTTACAAATATTTTACCCAATTAAATTAAATATCAAAAAATTAAAAATTAAAAGGGTTTAGTTTGACAAAAATATCTATCTTATGATTAATTTAAATGACCTACCTTTAAATAAAAATATAATTCCTTTAGTATTTTATAAAGCCCTATCTAAATAAATTAACTAAGCTATGGAAAAATAACCTAGGATAGGTTAAATAATCTTAGTTTATTTAAAATGCGCAAAGCTTAATATAAAAGATGCATGATCCTAGTTTTAAAAGGGAGGGAAATGAGGTCCAAAGGTTTTAAAGTGGTCAAATGATAGGACGATGTAAGGCCATGCGGTAAGTGGTGGGCTCGAGATTTGACAGGTCAAGTCAACTTAGTTACACTCAACATGACAGGGAAGGAGACCTAATGCACACAGAGGTGTGTGGATTGAAATGGCTGTGAGGTAGGGTCAATAGACATGGAGCCTAAGAAAAAATCAAGGTAAGAAGAAAATAACCGAGTCGAGGCCAAGCAGTATCGAACAGAGTGGATGGAAGCTGAAGCATGGTATCCATCGTGTGAGCAAGGGTTGAGCATGTGGTTCTAAGGTAGGGAAAGATACCAGGTTATATGTAGGTTGACGTTATGATCTAGAGATAACTCATCAAAAAAGAAAATGATCCCGAGAAAGGAAGCAAATAGGGTAGCAGCAAGGAAAATCTTGTGAACAATGAGGAAACCACGACAACCAGGAGGAAAGGAGCAGGGGTCAAGTTATAATGAGCTCAAGACAGAGCTCGACCAACAGAATATAATGAACTCGAGGGAGCTCTTGGAGGAGATTGTGGAGCCAAAATAGAGCTCGTTCAATCTTGGGAAGGAGAGGATCTTGGTGATGGTAAGAGCAGAGCAATGAAGTAGGGAGGAGGGAGCATATTTGCAGGAAAACAAAAAAATATTTGAAAAAACTGAACATGATGAAAATTTCCAACAAAAAAGTAGTAAACCATAAATACCTCGAGAACAATATTTTTGTCACTAGCTAAATCTATATGATGTTATCAACTAATTTTGACTTCCCAAAATTAATAAGCATGAAAATTTACAAAATTTCTGAAGTGTTCTTTTATGCGATTTATCACTCTCATTGTGATAGTCCTATTCTCATGATTGTTTTGGTCTTCGTTTCGTTCATTTCGGGTGAAAACTCCTCCCACTATGTCACAATCTGTGTTTAAATTAATTAATTAATTTCTTACCCTTTTATTTAATAAAATTAATTTCATTAATTTTGGGGGGTTTTTAATTAAAAATATTAATTAAACATTCATTGAAAATTGATTGACAAGTTTTTATCAATTTCGTGGGAAATTTAAATTCCGCCTCCAATTGTCAGGAATGCTAAGTTGGCTTTCCGCTCCCAATTTTCCCTTTCTTGGAAAATTTTTCATCTTCCCCCGCTTGTTAGAAATTATCTCGTTGATTTCCAACCCAGCCGGCTGGAAAAATGGAAAAATATTTCCCAATTTCCCACATGGGGAAATAGATGGGAATTTCCAGCCCGTTTTACCATTTCCCTGGGAAAATGATTAAGTTTTTTCCCATACTCCCTGACAATTAATGCCCACTACCCAAAGAAGAGGAAATTGATTATTTCAATAGAAAGGGGAAAGCTTCTTTAATCCTCTTATTTTTTCCTCCATGAAAGACTGTTGGAAAAAGTCATGGGAAGAAGCTTTGAAGATCTTTATTTCTAACTTCTTATTTCCCCTGTAGAAGCATTTTGTTTGCAAGATTTTATAACACATTCTTCACAAACAAGGAAACAAAGCATCTATAAGGAGGAGATTGCAAAGAGAAGTCTCTGATCAAGCCAAAGATCAAGAGTTGACGAATTTATTTTTGGAGATCCATGCATTTACCGAAGCAATGAACCACATTTCCACATAGGTTTTGAGCTCTCCAGGCCATGCATTGGTCACCGTTTCCCACACATTTATCCAAAGAAAATTTAGGTATTTTCTCACATGGGAAAGGAGGTGAAACCAAAAGTTGAAAATAAATAGTTTTCACGCATGCAACAAGAAGACTGATAGGCAAGAGAAATTGAAGGAAATAACAAGTGAGAGGAAAGCCCAAGCATTGGGAAATATTATGCATTTTCAACAACTAAGTTTCCACGTAGGAAAATAGGAAGTATATGTAGAATTTTCCAATAAGCAGTAGAATTCCATGTATCTATTTTCCAAACGACAATAAAAGATCCCATGCCTTCACTTGGAGGAGCAATAGTTTCAACAACAGTTTCCACTAATTTTTTTAGCAAGGAGCTTTCAGCCATACCAAAAAAAAAAAAGAAATCAGTCCTAGGAAAAGATAGAAAGCTCATGCCAAGGTAGAAATAAAAATAAAAATTCAATGCATGCAAAGAATATCTCCATGGTTTGGTGAAAGACAAGACTGCCACATTTGCCAAAAGATACAAATATGTCAATGTATGCAGAAAATTTAGCAGATCATTAGCAAAAACCAACGCAGACAACAAACAGGGAGAGCCCACACCAAATATAAAACCTACCCATGCATTTTAGACGAAGATTAATTGCCCACATGTGCCAGGGAGAAGGAACTTCAAATTAAAAACGAAGTTTTAACGCCAAACAAGAATATTCAACACTAAGTTGTTCATATCTCCACACAAGAAGTTTTTCATTCATCCACACGAAGGTTAAAAAAAAAATTCAACACAGGTTTTGAAAGGAGAGGGTTATCATGCATTGTCCAAGGATCTATTCATGCAAGGAGCAAAGTAAAACCACAAGGAATAAAGGTTCACACATTTTCCAAATAAAACCAGCAGGCTAAATAATATAAAAAGAAGAAGTTCTATGTTTGATAGAATAAAACAATCATTATTGGAAAAAGGAGAAGAAGGATTTGAAATATTGAACTTCCATGCTAGGAGTAGAAGAAATGTGCACACATTTCCAAAATGCATTCACCAGGAAAAGTAATACACAGCCAAAGAAGATTCATGCACTCGGTTTTGAAAACCACACAATTGTGAGAAGAGGAAAAATGTGCGTGAAAAGAAATCACATGAACCATTTGAAAAATGTCAAACAAGATACATATCAGCACAATAAAATGAATTTAATGAAGAAATCAATAGATGCAGAACAAAGGTTGCCACGGGTTGTATCAGTCGAAGTAATCAACTTTGGAGCTTGATATCTCGAATCTAAATGTTTTTCGTGAAAAAATAATCATTGCCCACAATTTTTCTCATGTTAAGATGATTCCATACTCATTTACAAATGCACAACACCTCATTTGGTATTTTTTAGGAACTCAAATAAAATGTAGTTCCTTTGAATCTCAACGTGTGCACTGTTTCAGCTTGTCGGAAGGCCTACTTTAAGAATCTATATTTTAGGCCTGAGTGATTATCGAGAAGAATGGTTTGTTTATTTGAATTATCCTAATATTTTTTCAATTTTTAAATGCATAGCACCTCATTTGATATTTTCATGGAGCCAAATAAAATGCAATTTGTTTGATTTCATTGCGGCACGGTTTTCATCCTATCAAGGTGACTCACTTTGAGAGTTGATATTTTGAACTCAGATGATCTTCAAGAGAAAAATATTGGTTCTTTTAATTCTCCCCACCTTCATATGATCCTTTGCCAAGTTGTTGATACCCATGGTGACGTTTGGTATTTTCCCCAGGCTAAAACCAAACGATATTTTCACAATTTTACACCTGCATTTTCCTAGTAGTTTTAGAAGAGTCAAATTTGATCTTTAATATTTGGCTGAAGAGTTTGATTTGGGAAAAAAACCTCTAACATGTAGACTTGTGGCACCTTAATAGACTCCCTCATCTAGTGAGATATTCTTTAAAAAATATTGGTTATTTTTTCCAGGGCAGTTTCAAAGGTGATTTGTTTATTTTTGAAGTCTATAGGTAATAACTAGAAATCAAGGTTTTTTCACATCTTCACAATAATTTCATCTTCAAACAAGTGTAGTTATGTGGATCATCAAGAAAGGCCACATCATTCAAGTGTGTCCCTGTCATCTCTCAGTTAGCAGCGGATGTGATACTTCATCAGCCAGTCTTAAAGTTGGAGCATTCTCGAATTGGATGATTGTAAGCGAATTAGAAAGGCAACACTTTGGGATGGTGATAAAGACATAACTCCAAGAAGTGAATTGCAATCTCAAATATTGGAATATATTCTCAATGGAGAAAGATCAGGGGCTTGATTCTGACAAGTCAAGGTGGCGTAACGACTACGGTCTCGCTACAAATGAAGAATTCACCATGAAAAGGTATTCAGAGCATGTGCATAATTATGTGTAATTGTGAATGCAAATGCGAATAAAGAAAAAAGTGCTCACACCAGGATGTTGCTCAAATGGAGGGGTGGTATGAATTACTCAAGTTTCAAGCTCGACTCTATTTCCATTTGGAGGTTTGCGGAGCACAGTCAATGAGTTCATTCCCGTACAACTGGGATAGGTGGACTCTTGGCCCAATGGATAAGGCATCGATCCTAGGTGGCATGTTGCTAACTAGGATGTCTATGTGTGTGTCCAATTCATTTAAGTGGGGTCCATGTGTACCCATTACTTTTATTTATAAAGTGATGTTATTGTTAAACTCACTTTTGGCAGATTTTTGATAACTTAAGTGATTTCTATTTTCAATTTGCTTTTAAAGTTGGTTGAAAAAGTCAAGTCATTTAAGATTCCCTATTTAATGTTCATGTAAATCCTAAGTACTTTGTAACCAAATTTTGGGTTATAAAAGGAAGTTAGGGTCTCATTTGTAAGGGGGGATATGAGAGAGGAGAAGAAAACACTTTTTTGTGCAAGCTTTGTTTAAAGAAACTTTTTGTTCTTTTGTGAAGACATTTTGGAGTTAATGAAATCTGAACTTTGTGTCCCCTTCATTATCTCTTGTAGCATTTTATGTTCTTATGTTCATTATATGTTAGTGTTTAAATCTTGCATGCAAATATTGTCTTTGATCTTATTGTCAACACTATTAATCTATTGTTATTGTTCATAGTGATCAAGCTCTGATATTTACTTGCTCATGTGTGTTCCCTTTTACTTATTCTTGTTTAGCTGATTCAAACTCTATTTTATTTCAGTTAGTTATTCATTATTCTCCTCTGTACGATATTAGGCTATGCGTTTACCTAACTATTTTATGTTCCTTCCATTCACTCATTTCCATTTCTTTCTTTCATTTCATTCCATCTCCCTCATTCACATTTCTTTTTATTTGATGTTCTAAAACACCCCCACATACAATTTTGAATGTATAGATGTAAATACTATTTTGGTTTTCAATAAAGGCAACCTCACCTTCATTGAGGAGGGAATTCGTTTCCCTTAATGTTGCATGTCATTTGAATGTGTGCAAATCCATATGCTAACAATATGAGAAACCCCTAAATTGCACATGCACAAAAAAACCACAAAATAACAACTCCAAAAAATATATAAACCCGAGTTAGCACAATCAATATAAGGTTAATGAAATTACAAGAGAAGAGATAAAAAATTGAAAATGTAAATAACTATCAACACTAAAATAGTGAGTACATGATTACTAAAAACACAACTCTGTTACAATATGATATTGGATTGTGAGGACCAAATGGAACTTGTACACATCAAGAATGTTTCACTCCAACAGAATCAAACATGCTCCAAGTAATAAATAAGATATTAATCAGACAAAAATATTCATGCAGAACAGAACATAGTATATTCATCCTCATCGGTCAAAAAAGAGGGTACATATGAGAGTGTTGTGTAACTCCCATGCCTCGACAATCATTCCCCCACGAGGAGAAAAGGAGATACAATTCGTAAGATGGAATATAACTGTTGTATGATGCCAATGATGCATATGATAATGTTAGATTCTAAGATAGAATATATCATATGTCATATAACTCCTAAATACCTATGACCTCACCTAAGTGAGATTACTCACCATGTGTGATGTAGACAATACTTCGAGATGACAAGGCAAATACCTCACACTACCTCATAATAACCTCTTTGATGTGTTGAGCGTTGCACTATATACCACTACTCCAAAGAGGGGTCATTCTTATGTAATTCCCATAGAATCCCTTTAGTGATATGTATGTAATATAATAAATATAGATACAACCTTGATCCAACCCTCACACTTGGAACTAGATACACATACTTCATATTTAGCTCAATGTTGTTATGTCAAAATAGTAGCACCCTAGGATTTGTATATTATAGACCCCTACTTTTTTCTAAAATGGGATGATCTCACAAGTGTGGGACTTACATAATGAGATCAACCTCTATAGAAGGTTGGTTCCTCTACCTATTCCTAATGCTAAACTCCTCTTAGAAAGGGAAATGTAGCTATCTAATCACTAACCTATGATTCTAAGAGACCAGGGAGAGAGATATGCATAAAATTAAAATCCTAAGCTAAGGGGAGGTGATAACACTAAGAACAAGGGGTGGAGATATTCCAATGAGTGAAAATGGGAAGAAAATGAAGGAGGAGAGGGAAAAAAAAATGTGTTATAGTCCAAAACAACATTTAAACCACCATTTTCATGGAGTACAAAAAATTTGAACGTTACAAGGAGAACAAGATATGAAAAATATACTTGCAAATGCAGTGAAAGGCAAGGAGATGCAATACAACACAAACTAGGGCATATACGGCCAAAAAACATGAATCTCATTGCTTAAGAGGATGCACAATTTAGGAAATAAGGTGAGAATCACCTTGCAAGATTCCCAAATATGGGGCTTGCAACTTATAAAAGTTCTAGAACAATTTTGACAGAGTTCCTTTACATTTTTTAGAACATCCCCCCTTCAAATGAGGGGTTGTTACATTATATAGAGATGGAAACTTGAAATTACTTCCACCAACCGATAACCTACATTAATTCTCTAAAAAAAGGTATGGGAAACCTTACTAATTCATTTCCTAATGGTACCTTTCCCATAGAGAAATACATGAACACCATATCTCATTAAACTGGTAGTTGAGCTGCCCTGCATTGTATTCTTTAATACTCAGCCCATCGTTGATATTCTTGTTGTTGTCTGGAAACATCAGTTCCATGGTGATGACTAGTTGTATGCATTCTTGCCACCATCTAGTAGAAATGTTTTTGGAGCTGGGTAGCAATGTCCTTTTCCTCATGTCGGCCGCTCGCATGTTCTTGTTACATGTCGGTAGCATAATTCCTTTCTACCGATCGGGTAGCATCTGTACCCCCAATACCTGCATCACCGATTTTACTTACGTCACCATAACCTGAGAATTCCCTGCCTTTGCTACTAACCAGTAACATGATTTTTTCTACTGGTTGACAAAAAAATCATGCTATCACCTCCCTTAGCTTAGGATTTTACATTTTCATGCATCTTTCTCTTCACCTGGGTCCCTTGGAATAATAGAATAAGATTAGATAGCCGCATTTCCTTCCTCAGGAGTATCTTAGCATTAGGATTAGGTACAGGATCTAACCTTCTCTGGAGGTTTGTCTCAAGTAGTGAGTCCCATAACTTGAGAAACAATCCCATGTTACCCAAAAACATTGATTTCTCAATATATGACAAATCATAGGGTGCTATTTTTTGGTGATAACAATTGATTTTAGGAAATAGTAATGGATGAATTCAAGCTTTTGGTTCAGTTTAATTCTCTAAGGGATTTGATATCTCAGTATGTGCTCTTTTTCTTCTTAGAGAATGCCTTTTATATGCCAATTTTAATTGATGTCCTACTACCTTTAAATGGTTTAGGGTGCATGTGTATGTATGGATTATATTTTGTCAACTTTCCCATTGAACTAAACCAAAAGTCTCACCTAGGATCACCACACAAAGTTCTAAAATGATAGTATGAATATTAGAATCTAGGGGATGGTTTCATGGGATGTGGATAATATCAATAACAATATTGTCCAAACCGTACAAACATCTTATGTGGTGATAAAAATTAAGCAAAGATAGAGGGTCACACATATATTCAATAATAGACTTTTAGTATTTCTCACAAGATGAATTGGAGAATGTAGACATTTAGTGGATGTAGGGTGTTAAAATAGAATTGAAAGGTGCTTTAAATTGGTCAAATAATGTGTAAATGGTAGGTATATTAGGATAAATACAAAAATTGTCTAAGAATTTATTAGACTTGTCACTCAAACATTCATCGACATCCACCCCTTGGGAGGATGAAATTCTTAATGTTTGGTTTTTTAGTATGTCAGAATCTCTTCCTCTCAGGCATAATTGGGTTTCATGGAAATAAATTTCTCCCCTTTTACGTGGAAACATCATTCTCTTTGACATGGAATGAGCATCCCCAACTCTAGTTTATGGTAGAATGGGGTTATTCAAGCTAACAATAATTTTCTTTCTTTTAAGAATGAATATATAGGTTTTTCCTTTACAAATATAGGCATCATCTTAGTCAAGGATATTTGTAATCCTTGCACTTATCTTTGGCTTTATTGTCATTTATTACACCAAATATTTGGGTTTTCTATTATCATTAATAGGGCCTACGTTTTACTCATTCAACTTATTCCTCCTAAATTCCTTCGTAAGGTTGTCACCAATCCTACATCCCCATGGAAATATTAGTGTTGGCTAAACTGTTTGGTCATAACCCCCATCACACCAAGACATTTGTACTAGTTCATGCAGTGTCTACTTCAATTGGAAAAATCTCTTAATGTTAAATGGTCAATTTCATTCGTAACTCTCATTGATAGTTCATGGCTTGTAATATTTGGTATCCCTCGTCGAATCCAAATTCTAATTATTGCACTTGTGCATTCTCCATATGAAGCTGATTATTGGTCACACACTACCCAAACCTCCCTTTCTATAGGAAAATTCCATTTCTAATTTTCTTGTATTACTATTCCACATCTTTTCTAGTATCACCCTTCCACTTCCAAGTTATTTCTCTTAATTCCTCACATCTTGATATATTTTCCATTGATTTCAACCAAAGCCTAGCTTCCTTGGTCTTATTTCTCCATTCTCTCTCTTATTCATTTTGAATTCTAAAAGGTTGGTTATACATTTCAAAATTTGGAAAAAGTTTTACAAACAATTGTACATTGGAAATGGTTTTTTTCTTAACCATTTAATAAGCTCATATTTTCTCTTGTATTTCTCTGTATTTGAAGAATCTCGCCATGAAAAACTAGGTCATACTTATGGTTATTGATAAGATCAAGGAACATCTCAAATAAATACAAAATGCTTATTTCACTAAATCTGGACTTATTCCAGTCCGAGCAGTAATAAAATACCGTCATTATTGGAATCCAAAATTACTAGTTTTGGATTCCAAAATGTCAAATATTGGAACTATCTGGACTCCAAAATCACACATATTGGATTCCAATATCACATATATTGGAATCCAGAATAAAAATATTTGAAATCCAAAATCACATATATTGGAATTCAAAATCACATATATTGGAATTTACTACACTCCAAAGTCCCATATACTGGAATCTAAAAATCAAAATATTGGAATCCGACATTGATTTGTAAAATAATAAATAGAACGTGTCTCTGTTCTGTATGGGCTAGTGGCCATGTGGCTTTAATTCTTCCTTTTGAATAAAGGTTCTTATCAGTTTTAAAATTTATTTAAGATTAAGCTGTGTAGTTGTTGGAAAATCGTTTAATGATTTCAGGGAATCCAACATTGAAGTGGAAAACCAAAAATATAACATGTTTCTATTTAATACGGTTTGGTGGCCACTAGGATTTAATTTTACTTTAAAATAAGGTTCTTATCAATTTTAAAATGTCATTAACATTAAACCATGTAGATCTTGGGAAAACATTTTAATGATTTCATGGAAGCTGACATTTTTCTGCAAAACAATAAACCGGTCATGTTTCTTTTTTATATGGGCTAGCGGCCACTAGGCTAATGACTTTCAAGAGATGTGAGAAAATTCTAGGTTCATTTACTATGATGTGATTGAACCTCAGTATAACTACAGAATTACTAAATATATTTTGAAGAAACTAGCAGAGGGCATCGATCTAGATAATGAGAATACAATTAAATGTAATATGTCTTTGGATGCACATGGTAGTGGTGTGAACCACCATCTAGCCATGCTCATTGAACTTGTATTCAACGATATTCTTCGTATAGCCCGATGATATTCAGCGGTGGCAGAAAAAATTCTAGATCTTCATTATCCTCCTATTCAAGATCCCTACATCTCACTCTGTCAGATGCCATCACTGTCATCCCTAACTCAAGAAATAAGAAACATTCGAGATTTCCTCATAATGTCTAGACTAAAGTTTAAGGGTTTGTCCGAAACTCAAATCACCCTACAAATAAAATTAAACAAACATTTTCATTAAAGTGGACACTTGTTGAGATGAATCAATGACAAATAATCTTTATAGGTTTTCTTTAGTGAAGAACAAATAAATCATTATACTGAATGAGGAAATTCAGAATAAAATGAGAATCATTACATTCAAGTGAAACACAACTAATCCTAAAAACACCAAAAACCTCTTCTAATCCTAAAGTGGAAATAAGTCCATGGACTCCAGTAGACACAAGGAAAGATGGTTGATCTAAAGTTTGACTTGCTTCAAAATTTTTATTAAACTCATTTTCCTTAGATTGGTCCATTTGACGCTCAGAATAATATTATCATAACCATAGGCATTGAGCTTATTGATAGCTCTTTGAGCATTCCTCCTTGTTGAAAAAAACTAACAAAGCCAAATCCCCTTCTAATCCATATTTTAATCCATGGCCATGTAAACATGTGTGATGTGTACTAAATGACTTGAAAATCTCATGCAGATTGACATCCCTTGTGAGTCCTAGGAGATATTGGTAACTCGAACAAAATTTTCATTCATTTCTATGGTGTATGCTATTACCGAAGTGGTCCACGCCGCCACAAAGATTAGAAGGTTCCCAAAATCGAGGAGCGTTAGCCCCACTGGCGAGCTTCCTGCCAGAGGTGATGCCCTCGACGATCTTATCCCTTGTTAAGGTGTTTATGGCACCGGTGCACGGGCAGAGATCCTTGTAAGGGAATTTTGATGTGCAGTGATCACCCTTCTTACTGCAGATATGAAAAACTATGAGCACCACACTACCCTTGGAGTGAGAGAGGTCAGACAATGCATCTCCTGTCAAACTTGGAATCATCTAGCCTTGATCCTGGTAGGTGAAGGGTCACTCTAGTAGGGTTCCTAGTTGGTAGTGATGCCAAACTTGCACCACTCGTGGCAATTCTGAGAGTGCACTTGTTAAGGCACAATTTGGCCTACTTTGTGGATGCACATGGTAGTGGTGCGAACCACCTTCTAGGTCCTACTCGTTGAAATTATTTGACGATCTTCTTTATCTCGAGCTTGATGATATTCAGTAGTGGTAACAAAAGAAATTCTAGATCTTCATTATCTCCTATTCAAGCACCCCACATCTCACTCTATCAGACGCCATCACTGTCATCCCTAACTCAAGAAATGGGAAAAGTCAAGGAAATCCTCACGCATCTAGGAGTAAATCTTAAGGGTTTGCAGACATCTCAAATCACCCTACAAATAAAAATAAACAAATTCACCATGATAAAAAAAATGTCAAAATGAATTTAAAAAATTAAAGATTTGATAGGTTTTCTTGAGTGAAAATAAATAAATCATTATACTAAACAAGACAATTCAAAATAAAAGGAGAATCATTGCATTCAAGTGAAACATAAATGATCCTATCAACACTAATAACCCTACAAAACCTAAAGCGGAAATAAGTAAAAGACTCCATAAAAAGAAGGAAAGATGTCTACTTTTAAGTCTGCCTTGCTTTAATTTTTAAAAAATAAAGTCTTCCTTGGAGTGGCCCATTCGACTATGAGAATAAGATTATCATAACCATAGGCATTGAGCTTATTGATAGCTCTCTGAGCGTCCTCCCTGTTGATGAAATTAACAAAACCAAATCCCTTGTTAATCTTCTTCTGATCCATGGCCACATAGACACGTGTGATGTGTACAAACAACTTGAAAATCTCATGTAGATTGACATCCCTCATGGTCCTTGGATAAACTGGTAACTCAAACAAAATTTTCATCATTTCTACGGTGCATGGTGTTGTTAGAGTGGTCCATGCCACCCCTGAGACTAGGAGGTGCCCAACAAATAGAGAGGAAGCAATAACCCCACCATCGATGCTTCCACCGGAGGTGAGGTCCTCAATGACCTTATCCCTTGTTAAGTTTCTATGTGGCACGGGCGGGGGCGAGATCCTTGTAAGGGAATTTTGATGTGTAGTGATCTACCCTTCTTACTACAAATACCATAAAATATGAAGCACCAGACTTGGAATGCCCTTGGAGTGAGAGAGGCAAACAATAGCATCTCCACTAGGACTTGGAATCGTCTGCCTTGGATCTCAGCAATGCAGAGTCACTTCAGTAGGGTTTCTAGTTGGCATAATGCTTTAATTTTTAGTTTGCAATAAAGGTTCTTATCAGTTTTAAAATTCATTAAGATTAAACTATGACTAAATTTGTATGGAAAATGGTTTAATGATTTCAGGGAATCCAACACTTTTAGTAAAATCATAAAATTTTACAACATGTTTCTTTTTATATGGATATTGGCTTCAGTAGGCAGAATGAAATTCCAGATCTTGAGAATATCTTCAAAAACATAACCATCAAGTTTTTACTATGATGTGACGGAATTTCATTCTATCAATAAGGTCTTTATTAGTTTTAAAATGTCCATCACTTAGGAAAATATTCTGAATAACTTCAAGGGTAATGGGACGATCTAATTCAGGAAATCCTTAAACTGTAATCCATAGTAAAGATTAATGGTTTTTAGATAACTAAATCCCCTAGGAAATTGAACTTTCAATGAGAAAAAATGTCAAAATTTAAAAAATTAAGATCGATCATTTTCTATGATGAAAAAATAAATCTCATTATAACTAGAGAATTCAAAATAAAAGGATAATCATTACATTCAAGTGAAACACATGAGGGTGATCATCCAAACTATGAGAAACACGTAAAGTAAATGTAAAATGATCTTCTGATGTACATGGAAATATTGGTTACAAACCACTTCACCCTACAATGTTAAAAAAAATACTTGAGAATGGCCCATTCTTCACTCTGAGAATTCGACGGTGGTTGAAGAAATTATAGATCTTCATTATCCTCCTATTCAAGCTCCCTGCATCTGAGTCATCCTCCCATCATTGAAGAAATTAACAAAAATGCAGGAATCCCTTCTAATCCACCATACAAATAAATTCTGGTCCATGGCCAACGTAGACACTCACGATGTGAACAAATAAATTGAAAATAATGTGTTTGAAATCCCTCATGATCCTTGGAAGTTGCAACTCAATGAATAATCTTATTTGTGCAGCAAATGTATGGAGCAGTTCAAGTGCCCATGAGACTCGGAGGTGCTCAACAATGTTATGTAGCGACAACTCTTATGTAGAACGATGTTTCTTAGAAAAAAGAAAGAAACCAACTCATTCCTTTATAGTGTCTATGGTATCTGTGGCATATTTCAGGTACAATCTTAAGGGCATTTTAAAAGCATTGATCCTTTTATTATGGCATCATTATTAAATTGGGGGAACCATATTATAACTCATAGAATAGGTAAATATCCTTCCACATGTCACAGTCCTTCAAGAATCATATATCTAAAACCTGAACTGCTCACCATAGAGAGGAAAATCAAATAATTTGACTTTACAGTACTTGCTACTTTCACATGATTTGATAAGAAGAATTGTTAGAAATAAAATTTTGTCTACAAAGGGTTAGATCACTTGTACATTGGCTAAATTTTAGTAAACTCTTTATTTTCAAGTACTATGTTAAGAAATTTTTCTCAAGATATATAATATTTCCTGACAATAAACAAACACATATTTGTTGTAAGTACACAAATGATTTCTCAATAGTAAAAGGTAAAATTAAAATTTTAACTTTCAATTTTCTAAAATATACTATGATAAAAATGTCATGATGATTTAAAAAATTAAGATTTGATAGGTTTTCTTTAGTGAAAATAAATAAATGTTTCATTATACTAAATAGGCAAGTCAACATAAAAGGAGAATCGTTATTTTCAAGTGAAACACAACTGTCCTATCAATACTAACCTAAAGCTTGGAGAAAAGTAAAAGACTCCATAGAAAGAAGGAAAGATTTCGTTTTAAGTCTGAACTTGCTTCAATTTTTTTTTTAAACCGCTTTTCCTTTCAAGAGTGAACTATTCGACTCATGAGAGTAAGATTATCATAACCATAAGCATTGAGAATTATTGAATATCTTATGAAGTGTCCTTCCCTGATGTTAGATAAAATTAACAAAAACCAAATCCACATACTAATCCATCTTCTGATCCATGGGCACATAGACATGCGTGATGTGTACAAACAACTTGAAAATATCATGTAGATTGACATCCCTCATGGTCCTCAGATAGACTGGTAACTCAAACAGAATATTCATCATTTATGTGGTGCATGCAGTCTTTGAAGTGGTCCATGCGGCCCCTGAGACTGGGAGGCCCCCAACAGCGAGGAAGATGACATCCCCACCAGCGATGCTTCCACCAGAGGTGAGGCCCTTGATGGTCTTATCCATTGTTAAGGTGTCTATGGCACCAGTGGAGGTGAGATCCTTGTAAGGGAATTTTGATGTGTAGTGATCACCCTTCTTACTACACATATGACAAACTACGAGCACCACACTGCCCTTGGAGTGAGAGAGGGTGGACATCGCATCTCTGCCTGACTTGGAATCATTGGCCTTGGATCCTGGTGGGCAAGGTCACTCCAGTAGCATTCCTTATTGGTAGTGACACCGAACTTGTGCCACTCACTCCACTCAAGACTGCACTTGTAAGGGCACGAGCTAAAACCCATATTCCAAGAGAGGAATAAATGTGCATTAACATCCCCTTAATAGTTATAAACCTAGATTCCAAGAGAGGAATAAACCTAGATTACAAAAACATTAACATCCCATTAATAGTTATAAATGCACGATGAAATTCATCATTAACCCCCCACATCACCTTCCACCATCCTTGCATGCCTCGAAAGAAGGGACATGAAATCACTGCGGAAAATTTCCTCCCACACCTGACACTTTAAATGACAATTCAAAATTCTCCTACTCCCCTTGTCAAGAGGATATCTTTTCGTAATTAAATATAGATATGAAATAAATTAAAACTCCTTTTCTAAAGGTAGAATTATGGTAAATCATTTTAAGAATTATTTGAATTTCATTGTAAAACTATTCATCACGCTAGTATCCCAAATTCACAGAATAAATCATAGAAAATTAAAATTGATTTCATGATATCTATGAACACACTGATTGTTGAAGTGGCTGAGAATTTTTCAATTCTTTATATTCCTTAAACTGATGTGAACAATTTGTGCAGTGGACAGTTTGAAGTCGAGAGGATAATATGACTTAAAAAAAATTAAGAGAGTTAAAACTTAACCCTCGCTAGGTAATGCCAGTGTAGCTTATCTAGGTAAATTAACATTAATCAAATAAGAATTCACCAGAAATAAAAATGTTATGTACACTTTTTTATATATTAACATATCTATTATCATTTAAATCCTTTTATTGTATTATAAAATTACTAAATATAGTCACACATATTATACATAATATACATTATTAAGATAGTCACACACATTATATAGAAACTTGTTCTCAAATAAATTTAAGGAAAAATTACATAATTTTATTTTTTAGATAGTTAAATGCTTTTGACCGGAGCTATGAACCGGAGGGTTGATGGGTCCCCACCCTAAAAGTATCGAAATATTTGATCGATGAAGGGCTACATACAAAAACCAAAAACTAGTAGGAAAGATTGTAAATAACGAGGCCAAAATGTAACATGAATAACCAAGCCTGTAAAAAACATAGAGCGGTGAACACTAAAAACAGAGGGGGAATGATAGAGAAACCCTAGGGTTCCACCTCTAATTGGTCCACCAAGCCAAGCATTGCAAATATTCCTGAGAAAGGAAAAGGATGAGCCAGCAACAGTCTTTAAGTGCACCACATGATCAGGAAGGGGCAGGGTAGGTTTTGCAAGCGTGACCAGGTCTAGGGATGGCATGCTGAGATATATGCACCCCATCAGATTGAAAAATGCTTTGAACAGACTCAGAAAATTGATGGAGGGCCTGAATTTTCAATTCTAGGGCATCAAAAATCCTGTTGTCAACCCAGAAAGGAGAGGGACAAGGATACAGATTGGCAAACAGAATAGGAAGGAAAACTTCTGACAGATAGCTTCTAACCAAACCCACACGATGACGTGGGTAAATGAAATGGGATGTGACCACCATGACCACTTCCTTATCTACACACAACACTAGGAAATTGAACATGAAGACACCTACAATCTCAGAGTTGACACGAGCTCTCCCAGGTGCTCTGGAGATAATCCATGCCCAGGACTTTCTCAATCACATTCAGAATAGGTGTGGAGCCTATGTGGAAGACATTGTGAAGACGAGTGGAAGACACAGGAGAGTGGAAATCCATTTCTATATTCTTTCCATGCAAGAGGATGAAATGAACATAGGTAGATGCCATGAGAGGGAAGGGGAAAACAATAGAGAGAAACGTGAGAAAATGAGTGAGGGAAGGTGAAAGCACAACCCAATTAAGTAGTCCCTCGACTCGTGTGAGGCAGGTCAACGCAATAAAAAATGGATGGCATCATCAATATTTTCCCATGCATTGGATAGATTATGAATAAAGGCTTCCACTGATTGATAAACACACATTATACAAAATAACATTACTAAAGATCATCACACACATTATACAGAAAGGTGTGTATCAATTAAATCTAAGGGACAAATTACATATTTGTAATTGGGTTATTGATTTAATGACATCGTGTACATCTCCACATCTTCTAACATCCTTCAATAGTTGCAATATAGACAACAATTCATCATCAAGTACAATTGTAATATGCATTATAGGCCACAATTCATCCTTCAATAGGTATATTTTTACAATTGTAATATGAATTACACTTGCTCTAAACGGTGCTAAGATTTTTGAGAAATATGTTTTGATTCCTGGATCCTCGATAAATAGTACATTTGATGATGATGCAATCTTCCTGTATGATCATGATGCAATCTTCCACACAACAATAAACAGAAAATCTTTAAAATAATGATCTACAAAACATTAAACAGAAAATGTTTATGTTCTATACATGCTAGCGGCCGCTAGGCTTTATTTTTTCTTCAAACAAGGTTTTATCATTTTCAAAATGTCATTAAGATTAACATATGAAGATCTAGTAAAAAATCATTTTATGATTTTAGGGAAGCCAACATGGATCTAAAATCAATAAACATAACATGTTTCTATTTTATACGGTCTAGCGGCCACTAGGATTATTTTTTTATTTGAATAAGGTTCTTATCATTTTCAAAATGAATTAAGGCATAACTTGGGAAAAATTATTTCAGAGAAGCCAACATCTATCTGTGAAACAATAAAAATTATATGTTTCCACTAATTAAGCCTAGCAACTGCTAGGCTTAATTTTTTATTCTAAATAAGGGACTTACCTATTATAAAATTTATTTAAGTTTAAACTATGTAGATATGGGAAAACTCATTCTTTTATTGGTCCATTATCCACAATTTTCTCTTCACCCAAGTTAGAAAAAAAAATTTTTCTTGCCAAAAAAAGAATCAAAAAAAATGATTGCGCACTGCAAATTTTTAAGAACCTTAAGGTAGTTATTTTATTCCATAAAAATGCACAATACATTGTTGGATTTGGAAGCAAAGTATACAATTCAAATGCCAATGGTGTGTTTGAAATTTTTCAATGATCTACACATGTTCTTGTGTTCTCCTGCATGTTTCAACCATGTACATAATTCAGTGTAAATTTTTGAATCAGTCTTATAGTTTCCATCAAATCTCTAGTATGTTGGGGTTTTGAGAGTAATTTCTTCTTTGACTTCATGTGTGACAAGAATCTTGCATCATCAATCAAAAGTATATTGTTTTCACCATAGACATTACCATAAATGTCTAATATCTGTTGACTGGTATTTGTTTTGAACTTACATTGGTGGCATCCCCAAATGAACCTGAAGTGGGTATCTCATAGCCAACTAAATTTTTTGATGAACATGTACTTCACCATTCTTGAATCCATAAATGAAGACCATAAGGCAGTGTCAAAATATTTTGATGCAGTACTTATCAAGTCAGCACTAAATTCTCATTCAAAGTATTCAGTATTCCCGGATCTAAAATCTGGAACCATATTACGAGGTATTTTATCACCAATACTAGAAATTCCAAACAACAAACCTTCAACTCCCAAAACTAGTAATTTCCAAGGCTTCCCAATTAGATCTATAAAAACAACTCAGAATTAATGTAAGCTTTCAAAAGTGATTTAAAATAGGTAAACATATTATTGTGATAATATTTTATTTGGGTAATTCACACAAACAACTTATAAAACTATAATATCAACTCAATCACAATGAAGATATAAATATTGCCAACTTTTAAATTTGTAATCTCAACATATAAAATAAAGAGTGACCATATGACTGTACGAATGAATATCATTGTAAAAAACATTTTGAAATAATTAATAGTTATATATTTTCTATTTTCTGTAATTTTTGGATGCCCTCTGTAACACTCAAACCCTGAGACAATATCTGTGATATGTTTGTGTACAAATTGGTCATCAACCACTTATCTTTGAAACAGTTTTCTTCATTGGATTTCCTCCCCACCATAAAATTTTCTGGAGGGTTTCCCTTTGGGCCCATTGTAATACACAATGTGTCTCTAGGGCCGAAAACAATATCCTCTCTACTCCAAATCTTTTGGAGATATTTTACTGCAATTTCATCTTCTACACAACAATGTTCTTTACCCAAAAAAATAACTGGTTTGAATTCAACCACTATTTTTTTTCAAATCCTTAATCATCTTTTCAACTTCGGCGGAAGAGAGATAGCTAGACCAAAATCCCACTTCACATTTTGTTGCTAGTATCTTTAAAAATTCCTTGAGCCCACCTCGGAAGTTGATAGAATCCTTACCAAACTTGATTGCCAACTCCTTAAGGGATTGGTTTTTCTCATAGAGAAAACCCTCCAAATCTAAAATAATTAAATAATCCTTTTGGCCAACTGCACAGAAGTAATTTTTTCTCAATTGTCCACAATTTGATATTAACCAATTCAAATAATCAAAATTTAATAATGTTAACACTTACTGATTGAGACTCCCACTTGGATTCCCTCACACTCCCCCTCTACAGGTTCTTGTGATGCACGTTCTATTTAAAAAAATAGTAATCAATTCAAAATAAATTTTAAGTCGATGTAAAAAAATACGTGATACAACTTGCTTTTATACAATATTGCATAGATGTAGTTGTATATTAGTGACCACTAGGCGTAAGCCATTAATGCCTGGACTATGTTTGGGTTGACAATTCTTTGATTAGACCGCTAATGGCAACTGCACAATTATTTGTGTTTTCCTCAGTTTATTGTTAACTATGAAAGTAAATTGGGTAATGACATGTATAACTTTTCTATTCAATGATATGGACAATATTACATAGATATTGCTGTATATTAGCCCTAGGCTAGCCCATATTGCCTGGACTATGGTTGGTATGACATTATTTGATTAGCTTAGTGGCCAAAATAGCCAACTATATAGAAGTAATTTTTTTT
The DNA here is from genome assembly GCA_019776745.2 of Taxus chinensis. Taxonomy (NCBI): domain Eukaryota; kingdom Viridiplantae; phylum Streptophyta; class Pinopsida; order Cupressales; family Taxaceae; genus Taxus; species Taxus chinensis. The sequence continues at coordinate 545,791,006 of CM034151.1, read as the reverse complement.
CAATTGTCTACAATTTAATATTAACCAATAAACCAAAAATTTACTCATTTCAAAATAAATCTAATTAAAATATGTATGTTGCGTGACCGCTAGGGTAATACATATAACAAATAAAATACTTCGACTATAGGTTCCTACAAATATGAGGGGCTTATAAATGGTTTTGTTTATAATTGTACATGACTACCATACCATTTTTTGTCTGCGAGTTCATGCATGACATGCCAATAGCCTCCCCATTTGTCATTAAATCTGGAAAAAATTGAAGTTTTATTAAAAACATGTAAACATTGACAATCAAAAACTTCTTGTAGTGATACATTTATAATATGAGTATTTCCCACTCACCTTTTACAGATTCATTGGATAGATGGTCAGAGACATCTGGGGAAATAAGTTGAATTGGTTGCGACATGTTAAGAATGACTTCATCTCCTTTGTTTATATGTGGAGAGGAAGAGACAATGTCTTCCTCTATTGGTTGGTTGTCTGCATAAATATTGTATGTATCAGTTCAAATCCATTAAACAAATATAATTGTTTTAAGTGATCTTAATCAACATACCTTTTTTCAAATGAGAATAGTAATGTTTTAAAAACATTTCTTGATCATGTGATTCAACAATAAAAACCACAGATAGATCTGAGTCAACTAAAGCATGCACTGCAACACTACCACCGTACAACACTATAACCAGAGAATTTTCAGAAGCGAGTCGAGTGAACATATGTGACCAAAACCCATAAGATCTCTCGTAAAGAAAAGGGTGTGTCTTTCCTCATAGGCTGATTTCTCTTGCAGTCACAAATTGTTGCGGAAGTTTATCCATCTAATCCATGGTGATTTCTTCTCTATCCCCATCATCAACATCACAATTGTGCACATCAGTTATTGTGTACATAAGACACAAGCTCTTAAATTTTCCACTGTTGTCATAAAATCTGTAACAACCTTCCACAACTAATTCCCCCTTGTCTTTAACTTTTTGCATGTATTTTTTTATCATCTCTCTTAACATTTTTGAAGAAGCAACAAGTAAGAGCACAATAATAACACAATTTAAAAGACTAGATCTGAAAACTGTAAGCAGGTCCATTATTGCATCGAAAGTTAGTACACTAGACAAATTGTAGAAATCTACGATCACACATTCTGCATTGAATGGATTAGTTGACGGAATAGAAGATAATGTTGACTAGAGCTAGAAGGGATATGCACATTGACAGGTAAAGTCTTTGGTGTCTTCCATCCTTGCTGGAATTTTTTCTTCCATTGAAATCACGTAGTTGTCAATAATTGTTTGAGATGCCGCTGGGAGAACCTCTGCCACTTCAACATCAATTTTTCTTTTTGATGATTTTTCACTTCCTTCAGAATCAAATTTTCTTTTTCCTTTATTCTCTTCTCCCAAGAGTACACACAACTAGTGGTAGTGAGAGTCATGCAGACCAAATTTTTCAACAATATTCTTTTCAGTGCATTCTGCCAATACAATATTACCTGGATATTTACTTTTTCATATATTTTAGAAATTTTCCTCTCATTCTTCTATCATCTTTTACTCTTTGGCAGTAAGAATCAAAAGTCTCCACTATGACGTCCTTGCTTCAATAGAGCCAGTTAGCCATACTTTCCCTGATTGCACTTTATCTGCTAGAATTGATAGCTCCTCATCAGTTCATTCCTCTTGCAGGCCTGAAGGAATTCGTCATGAACCTTGCCAGTGAATTTTCTTGAAATTTAGGTTGGTTATCCTTAAAAGGAGAAAAAGCAAGCCCACCTGATTTAAATAACTCAAAGGTTGTTGTCCATTTTTTCCATATGTCCTCGGGTAAAAATAGAAATGTCATTTTTTCAGAAAGACTCTCTACCCTAGCCACTTTGAAAATAGCAAGACATTGTTTCTCAAAACTCTGCATTGAAAGAGGAAATAGTATATTTACTTTCTGCATATTACAAAATTAAATTTTAAGAACAAATGCGTTAAAATTAAGTATCGTTACCTTCAACTCGTCTATCTTTGCGTTTCCCACTCTGGGCTTCTGAGGACATCCTAGGGATCTCCAAATCATTCGAGCCTTGTATAGTATATCAATAAAATTGGTATCAATCCAATTTTTGTTTACCTCATTTTGTTGCCTGCAAATATTAACAATGTCTCCACTCGGTGCGTTTGAAGAAATAATGTGAGCCTTTCTAAACTACATCTTAGTATGTAATGACTTGTATTTTCTTTCAGCCAAAAACAATTTTTGTTGGGCACAAATGGTATGTTGGCCGTCCAGAATGTAGAAATGCACACTTCATCCCTTTTCAGGTCATTTGGATCCTTGAGTAGCACAAGTTCCTTTGTAGATGGTAAAAAGGGAAGAATAATTACATCCCTCAGTGTAGGAATAACATTAATCAACATTGAATGGACAAGAAGGTCAACATTCTCTTCATGCACAGGATGAAATTGATATTGTAGAGGTGGCACATGGCACCTAGAAACTTCAACTGGAAAAACATCACCATTGAACAAAAACAATTTTAATTGTTCAACATTTGTAATTTTTGTTTTCTCAAATATACTGGTCACTTTCTTCAACAACACAACCAATTTTTATTCTTTTTAAGCCCTTGAACTTTGACTTAGAGGGATCTATCTCTAATTTAGACAAATAAGATCACCTCAGCATTGTAAATAGCTTTGCATGTTTCGGTGGAGAAAGAAATTTTTTTCTATTCAAATAATGACAAATAGAAGAGGTATTCTTAGTTCTATACAATTTTTTGAATACCAAATTCATGTTATTATGAATTTCAAGGGAATTTTCACAGCCTATTTTGTCTAACTGTATGAACAACCCCAAATTCCAACCATATTTAAAATAAGAACACATTTTATTTTCTCTAGAAGCCTTCATTTCCAGTTTCTTGAATAATGAAACTTCCAACTCCATGTCAAGAATAAGGCACTTATTCATTACAACATCAATGCATTCAACCTGAATACATGCAATGTTTTCTGATCAATAACCTTTGAATTTAGTACCATACCGACTTCATTGACAATGTCTTCATCAACAAAAAATAACCACATATCACCGTGGTAATTTTCCGGGGAATGCATTTCTACAAACCATTCATCATCTATCTTTTTCATATCCTCTGCTCCTTCAATCAAAGGAATTTACAGGAACAGAGTGTGACCAATGGAAGACATATTTCCTGAAAAAAGGAATTAAACAAATTAATAATTCATAAGTAATTGGAAAGGATAAATATTGTTTCTCAATAGTGCAAAAGCAAGGAGATGTTGTATCTTGATGTCATTATTTTCATAGAGTAAAAGTCAATAGGAATAGATATTTATAGGTTAGTGGTCACTAAGGCATACTTCAACCCTCCTTTAGTTATAAAAAAATAAATCATTAATAAAACTTTTTTTATCCTTTGCACTAAGCAATTTAAACAATTAATCAATTTTAAATTTGGTTTGTTTCAAGTTATCAATTTGTTGCTAGAAGTGAAGACTAGCAATGCTAGCATCTATATATTCCAGGATATCTTTTCATCAATGTAAAAAATAATCTGTATAGTTTTAGGATAGAGGAGATACTAGTGGATTGATGGCTATCTTCCCATCACTGTAAAAACATATTTGAGTTACACTACTTAATTATGGAAACCTAGAATCCAACATGAGTGATAATGGTTGAGAATTGAATATTTAATAATAACAAATATTACATGTTGTGATGTGATTAGGTGTTGTAATTAGGTACCTTTTATTGTTCTCATAAGATATATCATGTATATCACATAATTGAAATCACTAGTAAAAAGGAAAATGCCTAGCAGCCACTAGGTTCAATTAGTAATTGAAAGTAATGGTTTCCTGGTATCAAGCCTCAATAGTTTCTTATTTTAAAATTAGTGATTGAATAACAAACAAAACATGGACAATCCTGGTGTCTAATAGGATCCTAGAAGGTGGCTAATATACCTAGTGGGTGCTAGGAATTAAGATTACGTGTTTGACTACGTGTATTGTATTCTCTTGAAATTACTTTTTGAATTACGTCTATTCATAAGAAAAAGTCATAAATATTCTTCTTGTCTTGGAGTATTTGTTGTCTTCTCTTGTCTTGAGAACATCAAAGAAATGTAGTAAGCATCCACCCTAGCATTGCTAGTATTGAAAAATATAAATACAATAATGGGGAATAGTTATCAATTTTTCAGTGGAGTCATTACTACTTGATATGTAAGATTCAAGATATCCTAGTGGTCACTAACATGCAATAGACTTTGAATATCATATTGAACTCAGTGGCCACATAGGCTTAAGAATTTTGTTTTTAATTATGTCTATTCAGGAAATCCAAATAAATATTTGAGAATTCTTGTCTTGGAATATTTTCTGCTGACTTTCCCTTAGGTTGTTTCCTCTATATTTTTTCGAAATCCATTTTAACTTGGAGAATAACAATCGGAAGGATGAAGCCTTATGTATTACTAATATATTGTCATATCACATAATTCATGTCTTTGTATCAAGGAAAATGCTTAGCGACCACTAAGCTACATTAGTTATTGAAAGGAGTGGCTTGGTGCTCACTAGGCTCTACCATTTTTTTTTCAAAAATATCAAATAACATAATAAAAATTCATTGTCTACCTTACCGAAAAATATAAGATTAGAAGGTGGCTACCCAATAATTTTTGAACATAGTGCTAGGCTTAACAGATTATGTGTAATGGCTATTATTGTAATCTCTTGGCATTAATTTCGAATTACCCATTAATGAAAAAGTCCGTAAATAATTTGTACTTGGAAAATTTGTTGAAAGCTCTGGAGAATATAAGAAAATCAAATAGATTAACAACATCAAGGCTAAACTATATTGAAAAATATAAAACAATAATAGTTCACATGAAATAATCATATGCCTAGTAGCCACTAAGCTTCAATAGACTTATAGAATATCAATTGAACTCAATAGTTAGGCTTATATCTTTGTTTTTAATTGTTGAACTATTGGAAAGCCAAAAATAGATTCTTGTCTTAGGATAAACTATTTCTTAATTTTCTTTAGAACATAAAGAAAAAAATCCTTTACTAAAGAAAAGTGCTTAACTTCCACTAGGCATAGTTTCCTCAAATACTTAAGAACCATTTTAACTTCAGAGACTAACAATCAATAATGGATGAAGCCTTCTGTATTATAGTTGGATCATATTAGTAATATTAATTCATATTAGTTTCTTCATTAAGGAAAATTCTTAGTGACCGCTAAGCTACATTTCTTACTAAAAGGAGTGGCTTGGCGCTCACTAGGCTCTATTTTTTTCAAAAATTTAAAGCTAATAAAAATTTCAATACCTTAGTGACAAATTATAAGAGTTAGAAACATAATAATAGAATTACATATTTTAAACCTAAAGACATATCCTGATCATCTTGGCCTTGAATATTTCTGAATAAATTACCCATTAAACAAAATAGTCTAAACAATTTATTAAAAAATAAAGTGTGAAGATGAACACAGAATCTTGCTCAAGAATAAATGATTCAGTTGATGCCAGAAGGCTAGCAATGGGTTTTATGTTTACCAATTATTCATTGATGAGAAGGCTAGTGGCCACTACCCTCTACATTGTCAAGGAATCCATTTTAACAATGCAAAAAACAATCTCAACATCTTTGTTGTCATTATTTGTAATTATATTATGTTTGTTGGACTATCCCTGACAGAGCCAAGTCCTTGAATACATACCTTCGAGAAGGTTGACGCCTTATGTAGTTCTCATTTGATATATTGTGCGTAAAATGTAATTCATATAAATAAAAATTCTTTGCAACCGGTAAGCATCATTAGTTAATGAAAGGGAAGGCTTTCCTATTGCTAAGATAAACAGTTTTTAGTAATAAGCATAGCCACATAGATAGGCAAGGTTAGATCATAGTAGCAGAAGTAGATTATAGTAGAAGAAGTATCCTCAAATCTTATATGGAAAGGTAGCCATGTGAAAAATTAATGGGTGAGCCTCTTCTAGAGGCTACCCTCATAATTAATAACTTGACTATGACTAGAAATTTAGTAAAGTATTAAATATATAAATCAGTAAAATTAAGTGTTGGAATGTTGTTGGTCCCTATATAATGAATTGAATAGTAATGAATTAATTATTGCAGGAGACTCCCATATTATTGATAATGCCACCATAAAAAAGCAAGACCTTGTCAGGGAAAATCAATCTTGTGTGAATAAAATTCCCTTTATATGCTCCTCATTAAATCCAAATTGAACCTTAAATATTATGTATTAAGATAACTACTAAATAAGCATATTTTATAGAAAATCAAGGGACTAAACAAACATTTTGTGATAAGATTGGTAATAAATATGTTGATTAGCCGAACTCATCACCGTTTTCAGTAAAGGTTGATATTAAAACCACTAGCAAGTTTATATTAATTATGTGAATCATCTAACAATAGTAAGGAAGGTTACTTTCTGGATTGCATTCCTCATCTTGTAAATGATATTGGCAATATAATGCTCACAAATATTCTTACAATGGAAGAAATTGAATTTATGCTGAAAACTATGAGCCCTGACAAAGCTCTAGGACCAAATGAATTTCTGGCTCACTTTTTTCAAACTTTTTAGGATATTGTAAAGGATGATATGTGTAAAGCTATTCAAGAGTGTTTTTAAGAACAAAAAGATGCTCCATGAATTAAACAACACTTTTCTTTCTTTAGTTCCTAAAAATCACAATCCTACCAATTTTAGGAATTTTAGACCTATCAGTCTATGTAACTGTATCTAAAAAATGTGTTCTAAAATTCTGGGCTTAAGAATTCAACTTCTTCTACCTTCCATTATCTCTGATCAATAGGGGGGTTTGTGATGGAAAGAAAAATCCAAGATGGTATTGTTACTATCCAAGAAACTCTTCATACTTCCAAAAAAAAGAATCTATGTTCATTGAGCTTGACATGGAGAAAGCCTATGACCGTGTCTCTTGGTCCTTTCTTCTAAAAGTCTTAACCAAATTTAGATTTGATGAAGATTTTAGGATTTTGATATCGACCTGCATCTCTATAGCTAATTTTTTTGGTTTGATTAATGGGATTCGCTGTGGTTTTTTCAATAGTTTTAGAGGATTAAGAAAAGGAGAGCCTATTTCTCCTTTTCTATTTATTATTATGGAAGAAACACTCAGCATAGATCTCAATAAGGATAATATTGAAGGAATAATTAAATGCATCTCATCTACTGGTAATAGTGATAATGTTTTCCACCAACATTTTGTTGATGACACACTGATGGTTATAGAGGCTACTTTTCCTGAGGCTATAGAGTTGAAACAGATGGTGGTTGATTATGAGGAATCTTCTGATCAAATGATAAATTTTGGTAAAATCTCAGTATTTTTTTTATCAATACTCCTAAAAGAAGATGTGTCAAGATAGTTGGTCATTTCATGGTTGTGAGATTAAAACATTTTCCTACTAGGTATCTGGGAATGATTATTGGAATTGAAAAGCCAAAGATTGCTGATTGGAATTTTCTGATAAACAAATTCCTCATTAAATTAGAAGGGTGGAAAGGGTCACTTTTATCCCAAGCAGGTAAAGCTATCCTTCTCAAATGCTCAATTCAAAATTTTGCTAGTGTATTTTATGTATATTTATATATTACCTTCCACTGTTGCTAATAAATTGGAGAGTATCCAAAAAATATTTCTTTGGAGTGGCTAAGAACAAAAAGGCATAATTCCACTCCTTGATTGGGAGAAGGTTTAGTAAGCCTAAAAGACTAGGGGGTCTTCGTATTAAAGATTTGGACTAAAATTAATAAAGATATGATGTCAAAAATGATTTGAAGATTGGTTAAGGAAGACATTGTATGGACTTCTATCATAAGACATAAGTATTGGATAAATCTTCAAGCTACTGAATGGTGCTTTAGCAATGTTGACTTTAATGGATCAACCTTATGGAAATCTATAAATTGGGCTAAACAAATTATTTCTGAGGGCATACAAATGGATGATAGGAAATGTGAGAGTAGTTAATTTCTGGGAGGACAAATGGTTAGATGAAAAACCTCTTAAGGCAACCAATCCTAATCTCTATAAGGATGTTGTGGTTAAATAAGGTAAAAATATTAGAGATTACTTCAATCTTGAGGACCCGTTGTGTCAATGGAAAATAATAGATTTGGTTGGAAATAATAGTATATGAGATCAATTATATTAACAACAAATTAAGGGGATTTATTTTTAATAAAAAGTTTAGAGGATGATAGCTTATACTGGTCTAGGGAGCAAAGTGGAATCTTCTCAGTTAAAAGTGCCTACAATAATTTTTTCTTAGAGGAAGTTGATCCTGACAACTTTAAATGGGAAAGTGCATGGGTCAAATAAGTTACTCCAAAGGTCAACATGCTCTGGTGGTTGGTCCTCCATGATAAAATCCTTATTGTGGAAAATCTTAATAAGAGGAATTTTCATATGGTGAATAGGTGTGTTCTTTGTGAAAAACATACTAAAGACTCTTTACACATATTCCCCCATTTCCCCTTTTTGGTAGCGGTTTGAATCACCCTTCTTAATATATTTGAGATTAAGTGGATTTTCCCATGCTCAATTAAGTAAATTTAGTCCCAATGGTTTAGTCCTTTCAAGAGTCAAGCACTCAAATATCTTTGGACCCTTACTATTATGCACTTGGCATGGGAAATTTCGAAATAAGAGAAATAGGTACACATTTTTAAAGGGAAGAAGGAATCAGAGAAGAGAGTTGGGGATCATGTGTTTTAACACTATCAATGCAAACTTTTCTACCATAGCCCCATATACAGAAAACAATTCTTTAAAATGAGAATAATTTATCTAAGAATTGAGGGTTTAAGTCCTAATGAAAAAAACCTTCCAATACATAATCCTAGGCTTTAAGGGTGGGTAAAACCTAAAAAAGACTGGATAAAGCTAAATTTTTATGGTTCTTCCAAAGGAAACCCTAGAAAATTTGTTTGTGGAGGGGCCTTTCTGTGATTATCAAGGAAAATTCATTCTTGGGTATCATTGTAACCTTGGAATTCAATCAAATCATGTTGTTGAAGTGGTTGCTGCCTATTGGGGTGTCTTTATAGCTTGTCAACACAAATTTTCTAGATTGGAAGTAGAAGGAGATTCACTATACATTATTAACAACATTACTGGCAAAGGTACTACTTCTACTTCTATTCAACACTCTATAACAAGTATAAAATGAATGTTTAACTTGTTTGAAGAAATCACCTTTAAGCATATCTATAGAGAGGTAAATAGAATTGCTGATTATTTTGCTAATAAGGGTGTTATATGTCATGGTATGACATTAATCACTAATGAGGAAGCTATAGATACTAAGGTGCGAGCACACCTCCAAAATGAACAACATGGATACATGTCACCACTGGATAATTATTACAGGTCATGGTATAATAGGGCATTGATGAATAAGAGTTGTAAGACATGTGTGAATATAAGTTGGGGTTATGCAAAGATTTGGGACTGGGTTTTCTCGTGCTACCTTAGTTTCATTGTTTCCTCCTTTGCTTATAATATCGACATTTTTGAGATTGCTCATAACAATCTGGTTAACCTAGATTTGGGAATTTCTGTGAATTGGTGCTCATATAATCAGATGAGGGGTGATCCTGTGAGAATTGAACCATATGAACTTGGATGAAGTTAATACTGAGGCCATGGAAGTGTTCGAGAGAATGTGTTTTTTCTCCTTTTCTCAAAATATTTGAGGGTCATTACGAAAATCTGAGTAAGGACTTTGTTAAAGCCTGAAAGTGGACCGAAAAAAGGGGGAGTTGTGGACCTAAAAGGTGTGCACATTGAGATTACTGTGGAGTATGTTTCTAAGGTCATGGGCTTACTGGCTAAAGAGAAGGGAGGTATACAAGCCAAAAAAGGAGGCTACCGATGAATTGAAGTCTGTTCTTGCAAGGTAATGAAAAACTTACCACTCATTTTGTTGGCTTTCTTCACTCAACCTTACCCTATGCCTTTTGAATGAAGTGGCCTTAACCCTTATTCAGTTTCTTACTCTAGAAGGCCGTCACAAGTGTATCATATGCTTACCATTTTCCTATGCTTAATTATCTTATATATTGCCATAGTTTCAGCTTTCCATATTTTCTGTTTCACTCTTTGTGTGCTTTTATTTCCCATGGTTTAAAAATAACAGAGTCGATGTCCCTCTTCACCAAGGTGTTATTCTTACCTTGGTCAAAAGAGATGATCTTTCGACATTGATAAAACTAGTTATCATACTAAGGCTCTTGATGATTTTTCTAGAGGAAGAGGACTCAGAGGACTCAGAGGAGGAGGATTCTAGTGAAGAATCAAAGTCTTAGGAAGGTGATGCTTTGGGGGATGAAAAGGATGTGCTGGAAATTGATGCTGCTTAGAATCTTAGTGAGCTTAAGTGGAATAATGTTCCTAGTTTATTTGTTAAAAGCAAAGGGGAATTCAAGCATGCAGGGGAATCAGGTTCCTATGAATGCCCAATTGGAGCAACAAATTTAAGTGTTGTGTCAAATGGGACCTGAGAAAGGATATATTCATCTTGCCAATATGGCAATAGATATTGAAGAACTGAAAGGAGAGATGAGGCTTACGAAGCTTTATGTTCAATTCTTATTTAATGACTGACATACTATGAAAATGTAGGTTGAAGATGTGGTGAAAATCACTAATGTGGGCAGGTCTTGAAATTATGAAAGCTAACTGCAACAACATTTCTAATGAGGTGGATCACATTAGAGATATATTACACAATTATAAGGAATGGAGTGTTATTACTATGAAATCCACTCTACAACATCTTAAAACCCTTGGTTAGTTGGATAATGCTTACAAGAAAGTGGACGAGCATGACAATCTGAAAAAAAGGAAAGGGGAAGTTGTTGAATGTGACCTGAGCTTCGTTGGGTGCCAACATTGAGTCTCTTTCAAAGGAATGGGACAAAATTTTAGATGGTATGGAAAAAGCCAAAAAGTGATGTTTGTCTGGGTGGTTGTTTATATACTTTGCTGTTATTTTTACTTTGTTAGTAAGACTTTGGTTCAGTAGGTGTTGTTATTACTCTTTTTTGTTGTGTGTTGAACTAGTTTATATGCTCATAGAGGAGCTCGGATGTAATATGTCGTTCGATATATATCTTATTTGTATCATGTTGTAATGTCTTATCTTCTCATTCTAGAGCTCTGACTTGTAAGGGGTAGGGTCCCCTCAACCCTGTTTTTACCTTGTTGTCTCCTGAAAACTACTTTTTGTTTTCCAAGTTAAATTTGAAATTTCGAGATCTCACCCTCCTAAAGTATTTAAGCCAAGTTGAAGGTTCAAAGAAATAGCAAAATTCGTGCCCTAGTGTTGTTTAAACCTCTATTTTTCTCATTTTGAGAAATTCTCCATCTATCGGTCTGTGCACGTAATATCCTCTTTACAATCTCTTTTTTTCATCAAAATTGTTCGATTGTTCTATGGCCTGGGTCATCAAATCATTGTTTTTACCTCCATGCCTCTGGATCGTGAAGGAAATTCAAAAATTGGACTCAAAATGATGAAGTTCTCTTCCTCTGTGTATTTTTCCCACAGTCAAGAACAGATGGGGGTTTTCTTCCCCATCAAATTTTAGCCCCATCATCCACAGGTGATACGTGGACATACCTAATTGGAAGTGGGTTCAGTGGAGAAAATTTTTGTTTTTGAGCATCTTTGTAAAAAAACTCTAGGTAGGGTCTAAACAGTTAAAAAGCACATGACCCATGGCCCTGATACAGGCTATAAAGGTAAAATCGTCAAATTTTGAGCCCACAGAGAAAATCTGTCAAATGTTGTAAGCCCGAACGAGGGAAAAAATTACCAAAGTTGAAGATCACCACAGGGAAAAAGTCAAAGGTGAATCTCACTGTTGAAAATTCAAAGTGGATGAGTGGGCCATCGGGGCACTTTTGGAAATTTAACCAAATTCCAAAAAGTGAAGTAAAAAGTTTGCTAGAATAGGCTCCACGGCTCCAAGGTAAAGCCAAGGTCTTGAAGCCCACCGTTGAAAAGTCAAAGCGGAGCAGGTGCAATGGCAGAGAAATTTGAGTTTTTTAGCCTTTTTCCAAAAAGGTTAAAATGTTGAGAAAAGGGCCATGACCCCATTTCGTCAATCATCAGGATGCCACGTGTCAAGAGATCAATCGGAGCAGCGGGTCGGCAGAGAAATTTGAGTTTTTGAGCCTTTTTCCAAAAAAGGGTAAAATGTTGAGAAAAGGGCCATGACCCCATTTCCAATGAAAATGTGCCACGTGCCTAAGTTAAAAATGTTGAAGCGAGGGTGCGGGCCAATTTGTTCCAAATTACCAAATCTTTAAAATAATCACAAAATGCAAAGGGCTTTCCCTTGTACCTACTCCAATCTCTTCCTACCACGTGGACAACTCAATTTCAAAGTTATAAGAGAAAATCAAATGGTCTGTATTCAAACAGGAAAATCAAATGTAACGTTTCATGTTGCAAGATCTAGTTTTTAACCCTGCCATGAGTGTTTTCTTTGCAATGAAGGAATTTGAAGAGGCATAAATGATTTGTAAAGTTGTAACTGTTTGGTCATGAGATATAATGGCTCCTCAGAGTCATTCCAGGGGCTGGTGATTGATTTCAAAAAGACCAGAGTGCTATGTACCTGGAAAAGACAGAAAATGCCATACTTCTTCTATTTTCCCTTCTCCTTAGATTTTCCTCTATTCTCAAAGCTCTGTACAAATTCTACTTTAGCTTTAATAATAAAAGAAGGAATTTTCACCTCTTTGATTGAGGGATTGATTGGTACCTTGTGACCAATGAATTTATTTGGTCTTGTAGCTTCTCCTACGGATTTTTTTTTTCTTCTAACTATAAATGCATGTAAATAGAATTTCTAATTAATGTGTGTGGGCATATGATATTCTACTCACAACATTAGTTTTCTCCTACCTCCATTTCCACTCCCCTTCCCCTTTCCAAGACAAAGTTTCTTCTCTAGTGAGACATTGCTAGCTTTGCCATAGGGTCAGTGGAGTGCCCCTATTGGATCTCTGGTCAAAAGGCCACCATTGAAATCCACCTTTTTTCATGCACCTATAGAAGCTGCACCGTTCAAGTAAAGGGACTTAGATTCCCATAGCGTTGGCTTGAAACCCACCAAAATTTGTCCGCAAGACAAATTTTCTCACGAACATACTTTTTGCCCACCACTGGGGGACCAAAGGTTTTGGACAGCATTTGCACCATAAAAAATGACCTCAGGGTCATAAAATAACAAAAAAAAAAATATTCTAGAGGAAAAGTTTCTAGAAATTGAATAATCACACAAACTACATAGATGTAAATCATGGCTATTTTGGGAAATCCTCCTGTTAAGAGACCTGAAGTAAACCTTCACATAAGAATTATTGCTTCCTTTATACTCCCCGTGGAAGCTATTTAAGCATAATAGACGAAGTTTCAATTCATTACTTGATTGCCAATGATTCCAGGATTCTGAACCTGGATGAGTGACACTGTTATAAACACAAATATCCACACCTCTGGGAAAGCTTCCAATTTTGATAACATGGATTAGATTAATTCAGAGTATCCTACAGCAATAAGAGGATTGATTAAAGGCCAAAAGATCCTTATTTATATATGGGGTAATGCCCAGAGGTCCACCTCATCTAACTTCACCTCACCCTAGGATAAAATTCTTAGTAAGTTAGAGAACTAATATCACGAACGTAAAACGCTAAAAAGCAATGGGCTTACATTTTGGTGCATTTACGGACATTGAATCAGACATTTATTTTCCCAGGTGGTCCATTAGATTTGAGAAGCTTGGGACACATGTAAATTTCATGGAGTCCATGAAAATCCAATTTTTCTACAATTCAGTGCATTGTGGGTCAAATGCGCGGAGAAATGAGTTTGGGACGGTTGGGACGCGAAAAGGCGAAATCACCACACAAAGATGCCAAGCTAAATGGGATGCGGTGAATGTAGAAGTCAATGGCCCTCATGGCCTGGTCAATGGTAGACACATTTAAGGAAAAATAATGAAGCCTAAATTCAGGTGATGCAGAAGAATGTGTCTGAGACAGCCGGGACATGCGGACCTGATTTTGCTGAAATAGCCGTAGTGAAGAGAAAAGAGTCAATGTGTGACCTCCCAAACTTCAAATGGCCATACATTTTGACTCCGAACTCTGATTTTGGCATAAAATTTGAATTTTTGGAATGAGCATAATGTCATCTGACATCAACCAAAACTAGATTTCTTAATTTTGATTAGGGTATATATATTAAAATAAAATAAACATATTCAGCTCTAGTCACTATTAATGCTCATTCCCGTCAAATGAATTCTTAGATAAATGCCTGACAGATCCAAAATAGTTACTTGCACTCAGAAGGCCATAACTTTTTCATTTATCATTGTGTGGTGATCACACAAATTTTGGCTCCGAGTTTCTATTCCCACAACAATCAAGAACTTTCAAATTTCGATGAAGGATAAACAAAGATTTTACATAAAACATGGCCAAGTTTAGAATAATATTTTATTTGGTAGTTGAATGCATTCAACTGAAGCAATGGACCTGACATATTTCATTGAATTGTAAGTCATGGGACAGTATGGGGATCCCTTTTGCAAGCAACATAACATCATTTCACTGAATTTATTACCCTTTGAATAGTGGTATGAAGGACAGTGTTCGGGATTAAACCATTTTTCCCAACTCTCTCTTCTTATTTTTTTTATAATTAGAGTGTTGGGCTCATTATAAAGGAGGTAGTTTTGTTGTAGCAAATCTCTGTCAAAATTACTTTGTGAAGCCAATGTGCTGCAAGCCCTTGTAGTGGACTCCTTGCATGGTGATCTAGGCCCTTATCTTGTAATAGATTGAACTATGCATATCATGAAGCAATAAAATACAAGTTTGTGGATGCATATTCCCATATTGTGTTTGTTTGCATTCTTCTTTCCCTTTCAACTTTCATTACAAGAATATTGTGTCTATTTTTATGCTCTTGCAAGGACTCATTATTATTGTGCATGTAGGAAATATTGTTGTGAATGCATTTTCTAGATTGTGGAGAACTGTTATCACCCCTTCTAGTATGTATTTTACTTCTATTTTTCACATATTGGAAGACTACTCTTTCACACCCCTCCTTTTCTGGTGTATCACCGCTTTAGTGTAGGATTTCATTTTCATGCATTCTCTCTCCTTGGTCCCTTGGAAATTTAGATTAGGAAAGATAATTTTACCTGCATTAGAGTAGATTGTGGTTGGTAGTTTAGGAGCAAGAACCAACTTTCTCTGGAGGTCTATCTCAAGTAGCAAGTCCCACAACTTGGAGATAGTACCCATGTTATCCCATCACACCAAATGACCCTACCTTAGAAAAGAAGATCCATAAATATTTGAGGGTGCTATGATTCGGTGATAACAGGAACGTGCTGTCGAATTACAAAGGTAGAGAAAAATTCTAGCACCCCAAAGAAGAGCATAGATTTTCAAGCTGGAAGATAGAAGATTCACCTGAAAATAGAGACAAGGAGGAAAAACTGATCCCATTTTTGAGAAAATTCAAAGGAGACAAGAGCTACTTAGAATCCAGAGGCTTCCTTTTCAAGAAACCGGTCACGTTGGGAGCCTGAGTGTTGCTAATCCTTTAGATGGTGAATTTTCATAAATAAATGATAACCTTGTAGACTTCACTGATGAGAAGACCGAAAGAAGAAGCTAGAGAAAGAGAAGCAAGACTTGATGAATAAATAAGAGCTCAACTTGAAGAAATTGAGAGACTTCAAACTGAGGCAGACGAAAGAGCAGCAACAAAAGTTGCAGCCTTTGAAAGGATGAAAGATAGAAATAGATACAAAATGGGGGAAATGGGGGATCGAGATCGTGAGCGTGAATGGGATCATGAAGCCTGTAGGCCTAACATGCAATGGGGAGGAAACACCGGTCCAATGGCTCTTGCTCAACCACTCCATGAGGTACCTAGAGGCTCGAGAAAAAACTTCCCAAAATCCAGAAGGGATGGTTCTCAGCTCCCCGAAGAACATGTAGCAACATTCATCACTTCTCTTGGAGTGTTGTGAGTTGAAAATGAAGATGTTTCAGTTAGGCTCTTTGTGGAGTCACTCCAAGAAAGAGCTGCTGAATGGTTCTACATGTTGTCCCTAAGATCTGTCACATGCTGGGAAGATATAAAAAGTGCATTTGAACATAGGTTTAAGAGCATAAAAGATTGTCAGAATTTGCTGGTCGAATTGGTTTAGATGAAGAAGGAGACCTCCAAATCAATGAGAGATTTTTTAGCAAGGTATGATAGGTTGAAAAGAAGGATCCCACAAGATGTGGTACCCCCTGAAAATAACTTGAAAAGGTTCTTCATCAGTGCTTTTCCATCAAAAGTTGGTTTCTTCCTCAAAAGAGCCCAATCAAGAACATTGAGGGAAGTTCAAGACTTTGTAATTGAGACTGATGATGATCTAATTATTTATGGAAAAGTGAAAGGACCAAATGGAAAGCAAAAAGGTCATAGTTTAAATTCAGTCACCACAGATCCAATGTTCCAAAAAATGGAAAATGACCTAGTTGCTTTGAAGAAGCAGCTATCACAAATCACAATGAGGAATGCTCTAAGGAGACCAAATCTTCCTGATAGACCAAGAATTTATTCACCTCCTTGTAGGATTTCTCTTGAAGAACCACTGGTCAATTCCATCTGTGACACTAGGGAATTAGAAGAAGGAGCAAACATTGAGGAAACTGAAGAAGAAAGCATGGATGACTATGAAAACTATCTTGAAATTGAAGAGGTTGGCATGAAAAATGGCCTGATTGAATACGTTGCTGGCAAGGAGGAAGGTGATGAAGAAGATCCAAGTTTTTCATGTGCTATTTTCACTCGTGCACAATCCAAGAATGGTGTTTCGGCCTCAGCAGTTGCAACTGAGAGTAGGAAGAACAAAGAAGATATCTCTCCAAAGCCTCCACTAAACAAGATCATCATCAGGGGATCACCATCACCACCTTCCATGGAATCAGCTAGAGATAAATAAGATTCACCAGTTGTTAAGCATCACATTGCCGTGCCAAGTAAGTTATCTGATTCTTCTCCTAACTCAAAATTTGTTAAGAGTAATTCTCTTCTAAATACTAGTTCTGCAAGAACATCTAAATTTCAATCAAAGGCTACACCTCCATCTCCTTCCAAGCCAATTACTACTTTTGAAAAGGAGAACCAAACACAAAAAGTAATGACGCATCTACCATTTAAGTCCTCATCCACTACTGGAACCTCTTCCTCATCTACCATAACTTCATTTAAGTTTGTAGAGCATGCTAGCAAAACCAAAGTCCAGCTCTCTAAAATTGAATACCTATAAACACATCCTACCCAATTTGACAGATTCATCAAGGAAGTCTGGGGTGGTAACTCTACATCCACAATCTCTAATTCTAAAGGCTTACTTCCCACACCATCCACACCATCTTCTCAAAACATGTTAGCCCTCAGTGCCTCCACCACCAACAAAGTTGGGCCTTTTTACCTGTCACTTCTCATCAAAGGTTTCCAGATGAACAATTACATTACATAATCTGGGAGCCTCAGATAATATGATGCCAGCAAAAATTTGTAAATATTCTTGGCCTCACTTTAACCCGGGTAAATGGCACATGCTACTCAATGGAATCCAAACAAGTTCCATTGGTAGGAAGGATTAAGGATGCTCAGGTTGCACTAGCTAATTACCTGTTAGAATTTGAGGATTCTAACAAATACATATTTAATCAACTTATATATTACATAATGTTACAATAAATATTTAAATAAATATTACATCAAAACATAGGTAAATAAAAAAATACTTACAGGAAATAAATAACACAGGTGACACAATATTTATAGTGGAAAACCCCAATAGGGCAAAAACACTTTGAAAATAAATTTTTACTTCACATAACTTATTTTACATCCAGTAAGATCACCTCCTCCTTTGAAACCCTATTTACCAAGGGTAAAACTAAATCACTTGATTTGCACACCTTTGATATATTTCTCGAATATATCAAATGAGAACCTAAAGTTCTTTTTATATAAGGTGGTTGGGTATGTCTCCCGACCCACCTTTTCAACCTAAAATGGTTGACACATACACCTAGGTTTATAATATTTAATATTAGAAATATAATTATTTCATGATATTAAATATTTAACCTAAAGTATATACCTAGGTTAGCATATTTACTAATAGAAATATAAATATTTCATATTATTAAATATTAACCTATATATTAGTGATGGACCCATATACTTAAGGGTTGGCCAGACCACTTAATCATTACATTTTAAACACTCCCCCTTAATGTTAAGTGAGATAATATAACATATGCCAATAGATTACCTGCATGTGATACACTACATGATTTATAATCCTTAAACCATAAAAGTTTTAGGCTAGCATATCGGTTGAAGGAATTATAACACCTTCATCATACTCAATTTACCTTTTGGTACAAAAGGATTTGGAATCCCAAAGATCATCCCATAATCAGTGGCTAAGTATGATTTGTGAGTTTTACATGTTCTCACAGGTTCTCATAAAAGGTTATTGATCCCAAACATATATGAGTCTTTTACAACCAAGGACCTCCTTAACAATATGCTTGTACTGAATGTTTACCAGTAAACTCAATAACACTAAAGAGTTTACTGAAGACCGCATTTAAGATATTTCTACACTTCTTTCTAAAAAAGAAGTCGAGGAGGTATACATGCCCAAAGGTCTTTTTACACTTACCCGAAGGTTTTTTACAAATGCCTGAAGGTATTTTTACAAAAAATACCTTCCATTAGGAGGTGATATTGTCATGCACACTCCCCCTTAATGGAACCTCCGACAATCCAATCTTTTCATGAAAGTGACAAAACTTTGCAGCACTTAGGGACTTTGTGAAGATGTCAGCAACATGAACTTGAGATTTATCTTATCACTTTGCACCTTCTCACTAGTGAAGCGTATATGTATCTCAATGTTCTTTGTCCTATGATGTTGAATTGAATTATTAATCAATAGTAATACAACTCTGACCACCACATAGAAGATAAATACTTCCTTTAGCTTCCATGTGTATCTCTACCAATAACCGTTGCAGCCACATGGCTTATTTACTTCTTCCATTGTACTTCTCTTCCTCAGTAGAAAAAATGGAGACTGTTGATTGTATTTATTGTTCTAAGTAATGGTTCCTACACCAAAAAACTTGAACACATATCTAGTATATTTTATAATACAACATCAATATGGTTAGAATCACAAAATTCATATAAGATAACATTTTCATTCTTATTATAATGTAACCCATAATTGATTGCTCCTTTCAAATATCTAAAAATTCTTGTTGCAAGATTCCAATGATCTCTAAAAAAGGTTCTTGCATAAACCTTGAACTAATTCCTTTTGTATAGGAAATATTTGATCTAATTATAGTTAAATAAATCAAACTATCAACTAACAACGTATATAAAATAAGATCAACCTTTTTCATATGCCGATTTATGATCAATATTTATTCCAACTTCCATTGAAGTAGAAAATGGTTTACAATCAATTATAAGAAACTTTTTCAATACATTGGTTGCATATTGTGTTTTGAAAAATAATAATAGAATGAAATATAATCATACAAATAACATGATGTGAGAGACCTAACTCATTCATTTCAAAGTATTGTTTCAATTTCTCTTTAATCATATGAATTAAATCAGAATTGTCACCAGACATAAGTAAATTATCAACATATATACATATAATGATAATATGTGAGCCTTATTGCTTGATGAATATATCATTGTTAGAAGAATAATTAACAAAACCTAACAGTTTAAAGAAGGAAACAATTTTTGCATACCAAACTCTAAGAGCTTATTTTAAACCATACAAGGATTTCTCAACTTACAAACATAGTTTTCTTTGCTAGTTTCTTCAAATCTTTTAGGTTGAAACATGTAAAGTTCTTCTTTTAAATTACAATTCAAAAAAGTATTTTTCTTATCCATTTGGTGGATTTCCCACCCAAATTGAGCGGTAATTTCAAATAATGCCCTAACAATACTCATTTTAGCTACCCCTAAGAATGCATATAAAAGTGAAGAAGAGACCCCTAAGAATTCATAACAACTTCAAATTTCTGAAACAAATTAATGTAGACAAAAACCTGGCCAGCTTAAATTTGACGTTTAAATGACCGTTATAATGACTTATTTTTTGGTCTATCGTGACGGTCATTTGACCGTCAATTTTAACACACTTAAAATTTCCTAGAACATACGAGCTTAAATTTGACGTCTAAATGACCGTCATATTATCTTATGTTTAGTCTACCATGATGGTCATTTGACTGTCAAATTTAATGAAGGCAAAATTTGTTGTGTATTTCTAGAATGTGAAATTCCAGAATTTCTTCTTTTGTATAATATTAGGGAGGTTATATTTTAACACATTATAATAACCTATTATAATTTATAATGTAAAAATATATACACTTTTTTATTAAAAAATGTATATAATTTATAGAATGAAAATAAAAAAACAACATATAGTTCATAAAAATTATAAACTATAATATATTGTTTTTTATATTAAAAAACACAACCCTTATTAAAGGGGTTTAAAGAACATAGACCAGATTAAATTTTTTTTACCAGGTGTAACTAGATTTATGAGAGTATAGATTAACCTGCATATTTTACAGAGGGGACAAGTAATTTCACCCGACCAATGAAATAAATTGAAATCCCTATTTTCATGAACCTTGTCTCCTTCCTTCATTTACTCTTAATTTTACCTCGCACACATTTAAAAGTATGGAAAAATTGTAAAATATTTTATATAATTCCTACAATCTAAAAACTGTAAAACTTTTATGTGGCTATAACTACCAATATTTTAATAAATATTTACCACACTACACGTGGGCCACCAATAAACTAGCCCATTTTTTAATTCTCCATTTATACTTGAGAGTTCCACATTTATACGTGAGATATTATCTCATTTTACTCTCCACTCCCACTCTTATATAAAAGAAAACCTTTAAATAAGTTTATTTATATAGTTTTTATAAACTATAAGATCTAAATGAATGGGGTCGCCCCTTACATGGATAATATAAATGGTTAGGGACACATGTTAGGTTTTATTTAATAAGTATTAAGATTTAAAAAGTGATCCTTTCATGGCCAAGAATTAAACATGGGCCCCCTTACTAAAAAAAGAAAGGAAATACTACATATTACATAATGTTACAATAAATATTTAAATAAATACTACACCATAACATAAGTAAATAAAGAAATACTTACAAGAAATAAATAACACAGGTGACACAATATTTATAGTGGAAAACCCCAATAGGGTAAAAACTACTTTGAAATTAACCTTTTACTTCAGAGAACTTATTTTACATTCAGTAAGATCACCTCCTTTTTGAAACCCTATTTACCAAGGGTAAAACCAAATCACTTGATTTGCACACCTTTGATATATTTCCGAATATATCAAATGAGAACCTAAAGTTCTTTTTATATAAGGTGATAGGGTATGTCTCCTGACCCACATTTTCAACCTAAAATGGTTGACACATACACTTAGGTTTATAATATTTAATATTAGAAATATAATTATTTCATGATATTAAATATTTAACCTAAAGTATATACCTAGGTTAGGATATTTAATAATAGAAATATAAATATTTCATATTATTAAATATTAACCTATATATTAGTGATGAACCCATATACATTAAGGGTTGAACATACCACTTAATCATTATGTTCCAATATTACCTTGACAAGAAGATACTCCTGACCATTTTGGTGGCAGACATCCCAACATCTTTTGGTATGCTGTTGAGTAGAAGTTTTTGCATAGATCTAGGTGGAGAAATAAAAATAGATTGGCCATTTGCAATTATCCTAGTGAAAGGAGAAATGAAGAAGCTACTGCCAGTCAAAAAAATGAAGTTCACAGTAAGAAATTATGATGATTCAAGAGCTGATATCCTTTTTCAAGATTGTGGGCTTGGAAATTACCTCCTTATATCATAGAAGGAAGAGCACTTGCCACTTCTCATGAAGGAAGAAGAAGACCAAATCTAGACAATGGAGTTTGATGGTAGTCATTCCAGAGTAGATTCAGGAGCTGGTGTAGTATTATACTCTCTCTCCAATGAGGTATATCCTTTCGCCTACAAACTATAATTTTACAATAAAAATAATACAACATAGTATGAAGCATTACTCTTAGGCATGAATATAGTAGAGGACATGGGAATCAAGAAGTTGAGATGCAAAGGTGATGCAGAGGTTGTGGTAAAGCAGTTCTGCCAACAATATTAGGTGAAAAATCCTAGAATTAGGCACTATAGAAATAGAGTGTGGGACTGCATTAAATCCTTTGATGCATTCTCCATTAAAGCTATCCCTAGGGAGCAAAATGAAAAGGTTGATTCTTTAGCAGTGTCAGCTTCCTTAGTGACACCTCATCCTTCTTTTGGTAAGGATAAAGTGACCATTGAGATGGTGTTCAAACCCAGCGTACCAGACAATGCAAATAACTAGCAGGTCTTCAATGATGACAATCAGATCCTAGCCTTTTTAGAATAAAGGGATAAATTCAATAATATTTTCTTTAAAGGAAGTGAAAACTCACACTGTGAATCAATCCCCAAAAAAGATAAGGAATTGAGGGAATTGATGAAGAGGGAGTAATCAAACTGAAAGGAAACAAAATCCCCAAAGGCCTAGTTTCTTTGGAAGACCTCTTTGACAAGCTTGACAAGTTCATCCAAGAGAAAGAAAAATAGTCTTCTCGATGTCCATCTAATTTTGATCAAGAAAACATTAGCACTTCAGAGAATCCAAGGATGGTTAACATTGGTATATGCTGCTCACCAAAAGAGAAGAGAAATTTAGTTTTTCTTCTAAAAAATTAATCAGATATCCTGGCATATTCCTATGATGAACTCAAATCTTTTCAGCAAAAGGAAATGCATCACTCCATTCCTTTGAAGAAAAGAGCTAAGCCCTTCAGGAAAAAACAAAGGCCCTACAATCCAAAGATTGTTGATGTTATCAAAGAAGAGGTGACAAAGATGCTCAATGCTAGAATCATCTTCCCCATCTACCATTCAACATGGGTGGCTAACATTGTGCCAGTAAGGAAAAAGAATGGGGAAATAAAGATTTGTGTAGACTTTCAAAATCTGAATCAGGCATCTCTTAAGGACAACTACCTTCTTCCAATCATGGATCATATTTTGCAAGTAGTCACTAAATCTGAAATGCTCTCTTTGCTTGATGGATTCTCAGGGTATAACCAAATCAAGGTGGTAGAAGAGGATTGTAACAAAACAACCTTCACAACACCTTGGGGCACTTTTGCCTACAATAGAATGCCTTTTGGCTTGATCAATGTTGGAGACACTTTCCAGAGAGCAATGGACTTAGCCTTCAAACATTTGAAACATGGCATTATCATTTACCTTGATGACCTCAAGGTTTTTTCAAAGAGGAGGGGAGATCACATCTGTCATTTGGAGCAAGTCCTTGTAAGGTGTAGGAAATATGGCATTTCTCTAAATCCAAAGAAGTGCATTTTTGGAGTCACAGAAGGTAAGTTGTTGGGACACATTGTGAACAAACATGGAGCAAACATTGATCCTGAGAGGATCAGAGCTATCCAAGCACTAGCCTTACCAACCAGCAAGAAGGGAGATCATTCTTTGGAAAGGTAAACTTCCTTCATCATTTTATGCCTGAGTTTTCTGAACTGACTAAGCATATAACTTCCATAATGAAGCCTCAAGCAAGTTTCAAGTGGAATAAGGAAAGAAAAATATCATTTGAGGAGATCAAGAAAGCCATTGCCAAAGCTCCAACTCTTGTATCTCCAAATTTCAATAAGGAGTTCATCATGTATTGCTATGAATCAAAACATACCTTCTCTGTTGTCCTTGTTCAAAAAAATGATGAAGGTTTGGAAGCACCCATTGTTTTCATGAGCCGTCCTTTAAAAAATCATGAGCTAAAGTACAACCAATTGGAGAAACATGCCTACTTAGTGATCAAAGCTATTAAAAGTTTCAGATTCTACATTCTCAATTCCCAGACAGTGGTAATGGTCCCTGGAAGTGCAATCAAGTTCATTTTGACTCAACAAAATCCTGGGGCTAAGAGAGGAAGTTGGATTGCAAAGACCCAAGAGTATGACTTGGAGATTAGACCCTCTAATCTATTAAGAGGAAATGGTTTGTGCTAGCTGATTGTTGAAGATGAAGTTCTCAGGGCTCAACAAGGAGGAAAGAATGGTGTTTACTCAACTTGTTCAGGAGACAGTCCACGGGCACTCTTTGTCACCACTACTGATGAGTGGTATGATGACATTGCTTACTACCTCACTTATGGAGAATTCCCTCCTCATCTTGATTACAAACAAAGGACACTTAAGCTAAAGGAAACCAAGTTTGTGATCTGGAATCATGCACTTTATAAGAGAGGCCTAGATGGTTGTTTCCCTAGGTGTGTAGATAAAGGCAACAAGAAAAGTTGCTCAAGGCATATCATGATTAAGCTTGTGGTGGAAATTTCTTAGTAATGGTCACCGTACATAAGATCCTCAGAGGGAGATATTATTGGCCCTCCATCTTTGCAAACACTCAGAATTGGGTTTCCAAATGCAAAGCATGCCAAAAAATTGTTGGAAAACCACAACTAGCTACATTGCCACTCAAGCCTGTGGTGATTGAAAAACCATTTCAGGAATGGGGGCTAGATTTTATTGTTGTTCTGAATCCTCATTCTAGTGTAGGGCATACTTATGTACTCACTGCAACTGATTACTTCACTAAATGGGTGGAATCCATCCTGACCAAGCAATCTAGCTTCGAAACAGTTTACAACTTCATTAAGGAGAATATCATTGTTCATTTTGGAATACCATAGAAAATTGTTGTAGACAATGCCACCTATTTCTCTTCCAAGGAGCTCACAGAGTTTTTTTATGGCTTTGGAATCTCCCTATCTCACTCTTCTGAACTCTACCCACAGGGAAATGGGCAAGCTGAGTCAAGCAACAAGAACATTGTGACCATTATTAGAAAGCTGGTAGATGAGAATCAAAGGAATTGGCACAAGAAGTTGTGTCACCTTTCCAAATTTTGTATGAAGTTGAGGCATAGATTACCCTCACAATTGAAATGTCATCTCTCAAGTTACTGCAAGAAATAGAAGATGATCAATACAAAGACTCCATTGACAAGAGGATCCTCTTCCTGGAGAAGCTGAAAGAAAGAAGATGTCAAGTGGTGGATAGAATTAAAGAACACCAATTGAAAGTGAAGAATATATTTGACAAGAGGGAAAAGGCAAGAGAATTCAAGGTTGGAGACTTTCTCCTGCTATGGGACAAGAGAAGAGAACCAAAAGGCAGCCATGGAAAGTTTTATTCATTATGGTTTGGCCCATTCCAAATGCATGGAGCTTATGGTGAGAATATTTTTCTCCTCTCATACTTGGATGGAACACCATTGGAATTGCCTCGAAGTGGGAAATGATTGAAACTATATCATTAGTGAAAGCGGGTTGTCCCCCACCTTGTACCATAGGTGATTTCATAGGTGTGTTTTTCCCTTTTCTGTTGTGTGGTTTTGGTTTAGTTTTGTTTGGTTTTTGTTGTGTGTGGTTTGGCTTATGTGTTTCCTCCATCTTCCATTCTTTCTCAAAATTGTACATGACTCTACAAGGCCCAATGGATAAGGCACTGGTCAACGTTATACAGTTTAAAATTTCTGAGATTTTGGATCCTCATACCTAACTTCGTCATGCTCAGTCCATGCCATGTCTCCAAGCTAGAGCCAGTTGTTGTCTCTCGAAAACCACTTTTCATTTTCCAAGTTAAATTCAAAATTTTGAGCTCTTGCCCTCCTAAAGTATTTAAGCAAGTTGAAGGTTCAAAGAAATAGAAAAATACATTCCCTAGTGTTGTTTAAACCTCTGTTTTGCTCGTTTTGAGAAATTCTGCATCTTCTGGTTTGTGCACGTAATATCCTCTTTAAAATATCTTTTTTAGATCGAAATTGTTCAATTGTTCTATGGTATGGGTCGTGAAATCATTGTTTTTCCTCCATGCCTCCGGATCATGAAGGAAATTCAAAAATTAAACTCAAAATGATGAAGTTCTCTTCCTCTGTGTATTTTTCCCATAGTCAGGAATGATGGGCATTTTCTTCCCCATCAAATTTTAGCCCCATCATCCATGGATATGTGGACATACCTAATTGGAAGCGGGTCGGCAGAGAAATTTTTGTTTTTGAGCCTCTTTGTAAAAAAAATGAAAATTTAAAAAGTGACCCGCGGCTTCGATCAAGCTATAAAGGTAAAAGTCAAATTTTGAGCCCACAGAGAAAAGTCAAAGTTTAAGCCCGCAGGAAAAAAGTCAAAGTTGAAGCCCGCAAGGAAAAATTCAAAGGTGAAGTTCGCTATTGAAAATTCAAAGTGGACAAGTGGGCCATAGGGGCACTTTTGGAAATTTAACCAAATTCCCAAAAGTGAAGTAAAATTTCTAGAATGCTCCGCAGCTCCGCCAAGGTCTCGGGCCCACCATTGAAAATTCAAAGCAGAGGAGTGGAATGATGGAGAAATTTGAGTTTTTGAGCCTTTTTCCAAAAAGGTTAAAATGTTGAGAAAAGGGCCATGACCCCATTTCCAATAAGAGGATACCATGTGTCAAGAGTTCAATCGGAGCAACGGAGTTGGCAGAAGAATTTGAGTTTTTAAGCATTTTTCCAAAAAAGGGCAAAATGTTAAGAAAAGGGCCATGACCCCATTTCCAATGAAAACGTGCCACGTGCCTAAGTTAAAAAGTTGAAGCAAGGGTGCAGGCCAATTTGTTCCAAATTGCCAAATCTCTAAAAAATCACAGAATGCAAAGGGCTTTCCACTGTACCTACTCCAATCTCTTCCTACCACGTGGGCGTCCTAATTTCAAAGTTATAAGAGAAAATCAAATGATTTGTATTCAAACTGGAAAATCAAATGTAACATTCGCGTTGCAAGATCTAATTTTTAACTTGCCATGAGCATTTTTTTTGTAATGAAGGAATTTGAAGAGGCGTAAATGATTTGTAAAGTTGTAACCATTTTGGCATGAGATATAATGGCTCCTCGGAGTCATTCCAGAGGCTGGCGATTGATTTCAAAAAGACCAAAGTGATTTTTACCTGGAAAGACAAAAAACACCATACTTCTTCTATTTTCCCTTCTCCATAGAACTTCCTCTATTCTCAAAGATCTTTACAAACTCTGCTTTAGTTTCAATAATAAAAGAAGGAATTTTCACCTTTTTAATTGAGGGATTGATTGGTACCTTATGACCAATGAATTCTATTTGGTCTTGTAGCTTCTCTTATGGATTTATTTTTCTTCTAACTATAAATGCATGTAAATGAAATTTCTAATTAATGTGTGTGGGCATATGATATTCTACTCACAACATTAGTTTTCTCCTACCTCCATTTCCACTCCCCTTCCCCTTTCCAAGACAAATTTTCTTCTCTAGTGAGACATTGTTAGCTTTGCCACAAGGTCAGTGTAGTGCCCCTGTTGGATCTCTGGTTGAAAGGCCACCATTGAAATCCACCTTTTTGCATGCACCTAAAGAAGCTACACCGTTCAAGTAGAGGGACTTAGATTCCCATAGTGTTGGCTTGAAACCCACAAATTTGTCCATAGGACAAATTTTCTCGCCAACATACCTATTATCAATTTTTTTTTGCAAGTATGTGATGGCATATTCACTCCATATATTTATCTAGTCATTCTCAATTATTTTCACACCTTTCGAATTTATTTCACAAGATTTCATTTATTCTGTCATGGCCGGACCAATGTTTCCTTTCATGTAATTTTCCATGTCGGTGCATGAAATGGGATTTTATACCGAAATTTCTTATCGTTGTTTGAAATCCATTTTAAAAATTGAATTAGAGCAAGACATGGCTGCTATTGAGGGAGTTCTCAGAGATGGTTATATTTCTCTAGAGGGACGTCTGAGGGTAAATGTGGAAGTTACTTCAATGTTCATGTGTCATCTTCTTATCATACATCCATGAAGGATTGGGCTTTGGAGATGGGTTATCACTGGATCAAGCCAACATATAGGGTTGGGATGGAAGAAAAAATGGACAAAATATCAAGTGCGTCATGGCCCTTGATTTCTGATGCTCATTATAAATAGGAAGGTTTGGTGGATGTGGTCATTTTTTAGAGTTGTAGAAACAGTTTGACATCCTAATGTGTTTCTTATATGAAGTAGGAAAACGGTGCGAGAGATTGGCGACGGGAGGTAGGTCGCTCCATTTTCCTGACCTGGATGTTATTTTTGCTCTACTGCAACATGAATTGACATATTGAGATCTTCTTTATATGAAAGATCGTGAGGCGTATGATTGGTTAAAAAGTTAGGCTTCAACTAGAAAAGAGCATATTTTTCTGGAATCGCCAATAGAAACCATTTTCAAGCCTATTAAGGTGGAGGTTACGGAGGTGTCATTTTATTTAGATATATAAGTGCATCTAAAATACGTTAGGATGTATCTTTGTTTTGTTTGTTAGATAGCGTTGTTAGTTCCATTGTTATCAAATCATTCTATTTGTCTTACTAGTTTGGGGTTGTTTGTATTCTCAACCACTTGTGTTTTTGGTATAGGTCCTTACGTTTTTTCACCAAAGTATTGCTAGAACATTTGGGTTTCTAGATTGATCCTCCCGTTGTATTTGTAATGTAAAGGGAAAGGGACCCTTTAACCCTCCTTTAATTATAAAATATAAGAAATCATTAGTAGAAGTTTATGCTATGTGTTGCACTAAGCAATTTAAACAATTAATCACTATTAAATTTGGTTTGTTTTAAGCTATCAATTTGTTGGTAGAGGTGAATACCATCGACTACTAGCATCTATATATTCTAGGATATCTTTCCATCAATGTTAAAAACAATCTTTATAGCTTTAGGTTAGAGGGACTTGAATGCAAAACAAGAATTATCCTAGTGGTCGCTAATCTCAAGACTTTGTTATGTTACACCAACGCGACAGAATAATCTACAACCTTAGCTCCCGTTATCCTTCGAATATCATGTGGTAGAATTTGAATAACATATTGAACTCAGTAGACGGTAGGATAAACATTTTGGTTTGGAATATGTGTAATCAGGAAATTTATTAAAATTTGTGATGTCATTTAATATTTGTTGTCTTTAAACATCAAAGAAATAAAGTAAACATCCAACCTAGTGGTAGATAGTCTTAGAAGGTTGTATTATAAAATTGAAATATAAGAATGAAACTTTGTTAGTTTTGAGTCGGGGAATTACTAATTTTCCTGTATGCAAGGCAATAACTACCCTAATGGTCACTAATCTCAATTATTTTTTATGTTGCACCAATGGAATATCATAATCTTCAATATTAGGGGCTACATGTAATATGGAAAATCATTAATATTTTCTTGTCTTCAAATATTTTTTGTCTTGTCATGTATTGCAATATCCAAGAAATGATGTAAACATCCATCCTAGCAGTCGCTAGTCTTGGAACATCATATTCTAAAATCTAAATATAATAATGGAGCTTAGTTCATTTTTCCATCGAGTCATTACTAATTTTCCTGTATACAAGACAACAACTATCCTAGCAGTCACTAACCTCAAGCCTCTATGATGTTGCAACAATGTTAATCAATAATATTTGACCTTAGTGACCAGTAGGTTTTGAATCTCATGTGATAGACTTTGATTATCATATTGAACCCGGTGGCCACTAGGCTTAAAATTTTGTTTGGAATTCATGAGTATTCATGAAAGTCATAAATATTTTTATTCTCTTGGAAAATTTGTTGTCTTCTCTTCTCTTGGAACATGAAAGAAAATTAGTAAGCATCCACCCTAGTGGTCTCCAGTATTTGAAGATAATCTTGTAAAATTTAAATATAATTGTGGAGCATAGTTAGTTTTTCAGTCGATTTGTTACTACTTTTCTTGTATGCTAGACAACAAATATCCATGTGGATGCTAACCTCAAGATAGTCTTGTAAAATTTAAATATAAAAAATGGAGCATAGTTAGTTTTTCATTCGAGTCTTTACTACTTGTCTTGTATGCAAGACAAAAAATATCCTAGTGACCGCTAACCTCAAGTCTTTGTGAATTTCCACTAGCACTATGTAATTATCTTTGACCTTAGTGGCCACTAGGAATATCATGTAATAAAATTTGAATAACATGTTGTACTCAGAGGCCACCAAGCTAAAAAATTGATGTTGGAGCTTAGTTCAGTTTTTAGTTTTTAGTTAAGTCATTAATCAATATCTTGAATGCAAGACAAGAATTATCCTAGCGGTCACTAATCTCAAGTCTTTGTTATGTTACACCAATATAGTGGAATAATCTACGACCTTAGTAGATGTTAGGCTTCAAATATCATGTGATAGACTTTGAATAACGTATTGAACTCAGCAACCATAAATGCAAAATTTCGTTTTGGAATATGTGTATTATGGAAAATTGTTTAAATTAATCTTGTCTTGGAATGTTTTTGTGTCTTGAAACATCAAATAAAGAAAGTAAACATCCACCCTAGCGGTCAGTAGTCTTATAAGGTAGTATTGTAAAATCCAGATATAATAAAGGAGCTTAGTTAGTTTTTCAGTCGGGTCGTTACTAATTGTCATGTATGCAAGACAACAAATATCCTAACAGGCCACTAATCTCAAGTCTTTATTATGTTACACCAATGCTATTTAATAATCTTCGACATTAGCAGCCACTAGGATTCAAATATCATGGTAGGATTTGGATATCATAATATGAAATATAAATATAATAATGGTGCTTAGCTCGGTTTTTAGGTGAGATGTCACTAGTTGTATCATATGTGATTCAACTAGAATCTTAGCAGCCATTAGTCTCTGTTCTTTTTTGAAAAAAAATGTATTCAGGAAAATCTTTAATATTTTTCTTGTCTTGGAATATTTGTTGCCTGTGTGTTGTCTTGTAATAGCTAGGTAATGTCATAAACATCCAACTTAGTGGCCTCTAGTCTTGGAATATGTTATTTTAGAATTTAAAAATTGTTACTTTAGATTGGCTCATTTATCAAGTAAGTCGTTACTAACTGTTTTCAATATGAATGCTTTCAACAAAGAAGAATTAAACCTATGTGGCAGCTATGATAAACAACATTTTTCTTGATTAGCTTTGTAAAAAGGTACATAAATATATGAGTACAACCTTGTGTTAATATATTTGAAAAAATTTAAACTCAACCAATGATATGTAGTATATTAAAAATATGTGGCATAACATAAGGTCCACAAAATGAAATATATGTTTATAAATAGAATGCTTAACATTTATATTTAATAATATTTATGAGTACATATTATTTCTACGTGGGAAAACAAATATAAATAACTATATATATCAATGCGACAATCATGTGAGCATTGAATATTGAAATAATTAGACATGAATATTTCTTTCATATTAAAAAAATCATTAAAGGAGGTCAAAATGATTACCTAAACTATACAAAATCAAACCATTACGATTTTAAAAAAATGAATATGTGACTCGTGTTTTGTACTAGGGATAGATGCCAAGCACTTACAAGAAAAAATAAATGCAAGAAGAAGAACGAAAAATCAACAAAAAATTAACCAGAGAGACAGATAGAAGGGCTAAAAAGGGAACCCATTTAACAGACATGAATACTTGAGCTACGAATGAACATAAAAAATGGGTTTTCGGAAAGAATAAATATTGTAAAAGGGATTACAAAATTCTTCGGTCATGGGTGACAAAAATTTGGTTTCAGATAGAGCAACACATTTTGACAAGAAGATATGAAATGGAACTGCAAAGGCGCCAAAGGGAAAGGCAAGGACGAATTGCAGTGCAAAACACAAGAACTAGGTGAATACATAGTGGCTGTAAAGCCCTGCCATCTACTATGGTACACATACAATAACATAGATGCTTTTGGTAAATATTGTTTTTAGTTGTATCTGAAATTTTTACGTGCTTGATAATGTCTGTTAAAGCTTCCATAATCTCTCTAAAACAAAGTATCTGTGAGATTCTATCTACAACCTATTTTTCTTATATCTTTTGATTCCATCCTTTGTGGGCCTCCTGATCTACACTCGTACCTATGATCTATCCAAAATCACTATTTTTTGTCTTGTTTGTGCACCCCCAAATGAGATTATAATCATTGCCTCAGCTTTCCATTCAAAAAAATGACCAGGAATCAAGCACTTGGACCAGTAAATTAGTGCCTGCACATGTTGTATTCTGATTTCAAGAGCTAATTTTCTGATTTCAAAATAAAAAAGAAACCCTAATATATATTTCTCCTAGTGTATTTAGTTTTTTCCCAATGCATTCAACGAAAGAAATTCCAAAAACTGAAAAAAAAAAAAAAAAAAAAGTGGGAATAGGAAATTTCAAAATTTAAATTTCCCCTTCTTAAAGCGAAAGTGCGGGATTTTGATATTTCAAATATTGGCATTTAATGCGGGGGATTTCACATATCACACTTTAAATTCACCCGTCATTAATATTTTCATTTAATTCGGGGGATATCATGGGATACGGGGAAATCAAATTTATTAATTTTACCTACTTTAGAAACAAGTGGGACAATGACAAAAGTTTCTTTGTGAACTCTCGGGAAAATGATAAATATTAATTTAAGCATAATAAAAACCATTTATAAAAATAGAAGTGAACATTAGGAAACAAAAATTTTTAATTTTAAGAGAGCGATATCACCTCATTTATTATTAATTTTTATCGAGTGGGATTCAATATTTTCTAAATAAAATGTGCATTAATTCGGGGGATAGCGGGATATGGGGAAATCAAATTTATTAATTTTACCTACTTTAGAAATAAGTGGGACAATGATAAAAAAAATTTGTGAACTTGCGGGAAAATGACAAATATTAATTTCAGCATAATAAAAAACCATTTAGAAAATAGAAGTGAACATTAGGTAAACAAAATTTAAATTTTAAGAGAGCGATATACTCCTCATTATTATTAATTTTTATCAGTGCGAATTTGATATTTTTAAAATATAATGCGCGTTAATTTAAGGGGATAGCGTGGGATACAGGGAAATCAAAATTTATTAATTTTACCTTTTAGAAACAAGTGGGACAACGACAATTGTTTCTTTGTGAACTCAGGGGAAAATGAAAAATATTAATTTAAGCATAATAAAAAACCATTTAGAAAATAGAAGTGAACAGAGTGATAGAAGCCTCATTTATTATTAATTTTTATCGAAAATTCAATTTTTTTAAATATATTTGTAACTAGTAGGAAAACGACATATATTAATTAATTTATTAATTAATTATTTAAGTGAATTAGGAAGAAAAACTTCAATATTTTAAGAGAGCGATATAAATATCGTTTACGTTAATTTTTATCGAGTTCAAATCTAAAATCCAAAATAAAATGTGGCATCTTGCAAGTTTGAACCAGTTAATTACACAATTATATAATTGATGGCCCTTGGGATCATTTGTTCTTATTATCTAACACATTTAAAGAAATTTTAATTAGCGATAGAATTAACAAATACTTTTTACCTATAAAAATCCGCATTATTAAGTTGTAACTGTAATCCATTAAAATGTTGACACGTGGCATGAAATTTCTAATATATCTTGTGATCGTCAATATTTTGGAGTTATTTACACTTTACTCTAGAAAAACTAAAACATAATTTTACACTTCACCAAATTTGAGAGTACCTTATAGATAGGAAAGAAAATAGCGACCGCTAAGCTCCATTAGAATGATATTTTTGCAACACCGAATTCAAAATAATAAATACTTAGATTTTATAGGTGACCAGGCTATTCTCTTTCAATATATGTTAATGAACAACTTTGCATGTCGTATGTTTTCCATCTATTTGTTGAGAAAAAGCCTAGCAGTCGCTAGCCTCTACAACTCCTAGGTTTCATTTCCAACAATGTAAATAAATATCTCTACAGTTTTCAGATCACTAGTATTTTTCATTAACTATAATCTTATCTTATTGGCTATACAATCCTTGCATAGCCAAGTGTGGCACTACATACCATTGAAAGATATCACAACTTCTATATTACTCATAAGTTTTTTTTTTGTCTAACACATAATTTATATCGGTTTCGTATCAAGTAAAATACTTAGCGACTTCTAAGCTCCATTACTTGAACAAGATCAATCAAACAATTCGTGTGAAAGAAAATGCTTAGCGACCGCTAAGCTCAAATACTTACCGAAAGGAATGATTGTGTGGAAAATAGGCTAAACAATTTCTTAATTTTAACATAGCACTAGAATAAAAAATCATAGTAATAGATATTAGCGGTCGCTAGGCATTTTCCATAATATATTTCAATGACAGATATGTGAGATATGAACAATTTTTATTGTCGAAAGCTATGGAGGTCTTTGCATAGTTGGGAAGAAAGATGGTTATTAAAAATGTTTTTAGGGTGCTCATATAACATCATAGGGACTGTTAGGCACACACCTTTGCATCTTTTCTTTTTTTACACATCGGTGTGCATTTAATGAAAAATCTTAGCGACCGCTAAGCTCCGCTACTTATTAGGAGGAGTAGATTAGCAGCCACTAGGCTCAACTGATTTTTAATTTTGAATATAGAGATCAAACAACAATTCGTATTAAATAAAATGCTTAGCGACCGCTAAGCTCGAATACTTACAGGAAGGAATGATTTGGTGGAAACTAGGCTAAACAATATCTTATTTTGAACATAGCACTCTAATAATAGATCATAGTAATAGATATTATTGGTCGCTAGGAATTTTTCATAAAATATTTAGATGATAAATATGTGAGATATGAAAATTGTTTACTATCGAAAGCTATGGAGGTCTTTGAGAAAGTAATAGATTAGCGGCCTCAAGGTTAAACTGTTTATTAATTTAAAAAATAGAGATCAAAAAATAGTTCGTATTAAAAAAATGCCTAGTGACCGCTAATCTCGAATACATACAGAACATAGCACTCTATGCTTATTGTTTATTGTTTATTGAGAAAGGAATAGATTAGTGGCCTCTAGGCTAAACTATTTCTTAATTATGAAAATAGAGATAAAAAAATTTTGTATTACAGAAAATGCTTAGCAACCGCTAAGCTCAAATACTTACAGAACATAGCACTCAGAAAAATAGATCATATGAATGGATAAAATGTGGTCACAAGGAATTTTTCATGTCGGTTCGTATCAAAGAAATTGCATAGTGACCGCTAAGCTACATTACTTACTAAAAGGAGTGGCTTGGCGCTCACTAGGCTCTACTATTTTCTATTTTTTTAAAATATTGACCTAATAAAAATCACTGTCTACCTTAGCGACAAAGATAAGAGTTAGAGCATAATAATATAAGTACATATTTTAAACCTGAAGACGTATCCTGATCATCTTGGCCCTGCATATTTCCAAAAATAACCCATTAAACAAAATAGTCCTAAATGTTTTACTAAAAATGGAGGGAAAAGATGAACACGAGTCTTGCTCAGGAATGAATGATCTGAGTCCATGAAGAGTAATGCATGTTTTATGTTTACCAATTATTCATTGATGAGAAGGCTATCGGTTTCTATCCTCTATTTGTCGAAAAATCCATTTTAACAATGCAAAAAACAATCTCAACAGGTTTGTTGTCATTATTTGTAATTATATTATATTCGATGGACTATCCTTGGCAGAGCCAAGTCCTTGAATACATAAGAAGGCTAACATGCCTTATGTAGTTCTCATTTGATATATTGTGCATAAAACGTAATTCATATCTTTTTCATATAAATAAAAATTCTTTGCAACCAATAAGCGTCGTTAGTTAATGAAAGGGAAGGCTTTGCTATTGCTACGATCAATAGTTTCTTGTAATTAACATAGCCACATAGTATGGCAATGTTAGATCATCGTAACAGATGTACATCATTTAAACTTGAAGACATGTCTTGTCCATCTTGGCCTTGCATATTTTCTTAAAATCATCCTTCAAATAAAATAGACCTAAACGATCAACCACATACGCAGGGCGAAGGTGAACAAGATTCTCACACAGTATTAAATGACAAACTTTTATTGCATTGATCTAATATTTTTGATATACTATTTTTTTATTTTCCATTTATCATGGTTTCTATTCTGAAGATCCCCAATGGTGTGTTTGATAAAATCAACAAACTTTTTTGGCCTAGGAAAACAAAAATTTGGGTCTAAGTGTTATATGTGTGTGTCATCCTCTCTCCAATCCTCAAAGCTAGTTTGTGAGCAAGATAGCCATGAAAAAAAGGGTGACCTTCTTCCAGATGCTAATCGCATAATTAATAACATGACTAATGACTAGAATTTTTGTAAATTAATAAATGTATGAATCAATAAATTAAAGTGTTGGAACATTGTTGGTCCATTGCTAATGACTTGAATAGTAATGAATTAATTATTGGAGGTGACTCTCATATTATTGCTAACTCCGCCATCAAAAATCTTGTGTGAATAAAATTCCTTTTTTATGCTTTCATTAATTACATATTGGACCTTAAATCTTATATATTGGGAGGCTACTAAATAGGTGGATTTTATAGAAAATCATGGGACTGACCAAGTTTTGTGATAAGATTGGAAATAAATATGTTGATTTCCCAGAACTCATCACCTTTTCCAATAAAGGTTGATATTAAAGCCCCTAGCAAGCTTGTATTAATTACAAGCATGTGATGGCATAGTCACTCCATATATTTACCAATCTGTCTCTCCCTTATTTTCACACCTTTCAAGGGTTTATTTCACTGGATTTTCATTTCATCTTTCATGGCCTTTCCAATGTTTCCTTTCATGCAATTTTCCACGTCGGTGTGTGAAATGGGATTTTATACCAAATTTCACGTCATCACCATTTGAAA
The DNA here is from genome assembly GCA_019776745.2 of Taxus chinensis. Lineage (NCBI taxonomy): Eukaryota > Viridiplantae > Streptophyta > Pinopsida > Cupressales > Taxaceae > Taxus > Taxus chinensis. The sequence continues at coordinate 545,753,851 of CM034151.1, read as the reverse complement.
TCCATTTTTTGGATTGAATCAAAGAAAGACCTGGTTGCTATTTAGGGAGTTCTTGGAGATGATTATCTTTCTCTAGAGGGACATCCAAGGGTAAATGCGGAAGTTTCTTCAACGTTCATTTGTTCATCTTCTTATCATACATCTCAGGTGAAGGATTGGGCTTTGGAGATGGGTCATCACTGGATCAAGCCAGCGTATAGGGTTGGCATGGAAGTGGAAATGGAAAAAACCTGAGTGCATCATGGCCCTTGCTTTCTGAGGCTCATTATAAATAGGAAGGTTTGGTGGACGTGGCCATTTTTTCAGAGTTGTACAAATGGTTTGACATCTTAATGCATGTTTCATGTTTGGTGTGTCCAAATGGGGTGAGACACCAAGGGTGGGACCTAGTTTACTCCACTTGCCTAACCTGGATGATATGTTTTCTCCACTTGTAACAGGAACCACACATTTGGGATCTTCTTCACCAGAAAGGTTGTGAGGCATACGATTGGTTAAAGAGTTGGGTTATAACTGGAAAAGAGCATCTTTTTCCAGAACCCTGTGAAACTGTTTTCATCCCATTTAAAGTGGAGGTTACAGAGGTTTCATCTGATTCAAATAAATAAGTGCTTCTAAAATCTGTCAGGTTGTATCTTTGTTTTGGTTGTTATATAGCCTTGTCATTTCCATTGTTATCGAATCATCCTGTCTGTCTTACTGGTCTGGGGTTTTTTGTATTCCCAACCACTTGTGTTTTTGGCATAGGCCCTTTGCATTTTTTCACCAAAGTATTGTTGGATCATTCGGGTTTTTTAGATTGATCCTCTCATTGTATCTGTAATGTAAAGGGAAAGGGACCCTTCAACCCTCCTTTAGTTATAAAAAAAGAAATCATTAATAAAAGTTTTTGTTATGCGTTGCACTAAGCAATTTAAACAATTAATCGCTATTAAATTTGGTTTGTTTGAAGTTGTCAATTTGTTGCTAGAAGTGAAAAATAGTGGCACTAGCATCAATATATTATAGGATATATTTCCATCAATGTAAAAAACAATCTGTATAGCTTTAGGATAGAGGAGCTAATAGTGGATTGATGGCTATCTTCCCATCACTGTAAAAAACATATTTGAGTTACACTACATCATTGTGGAAACCTAGAGGTCTTCACTGTCAAAAGCTATGGAGGTCTTTGAGAAAGGAATAAATTTAATTCTCTTTCCCTAATAATAGAAGATATTGTAAATGGCTTTATTTCTCTTTACAGAAACCTCTCCTACAATAATTTTTCTAGGGAAATTCCTATCATTAATAAATTTTTCATTATTTCCTCTAGACATAGTGTAGATATAAACACAAATTTTCTCTGCGTAGTAATTCAGTTTTGTTTCTTATGGTTTTTAGATATCATCAATTAACTGATGCAAGAAATAATAGTTGTCTTTTAAATAGCTCATGTTCTAGAGACATTCTTCTATTGTTATCAAAATTTTGGCAAACTTAGAATATGTATGATGTTGTCTAACAAAATTGTGGCCCAATGTAATGAACAACATCCATCTCAAAACCGACAATTATTTGCATCTATTAGAATTTCAGTACTACTATTGTGCATAATTATAGCTCTGTACCATTCAAATCATCCAAAGGTATTTACAAAAGGCTCTGCAAACAACATGGAGCAAGGTGTTAAAACTAACATGGCTAGACATGATTTCATATTGTATAGATTATCAGACAACAAATCAGAAAGCAATATCATATTACAATTTATTTATTGACACATCTATTTGTTACATTTAGGTTATCCAAGGTTGGTCATACTGCACATGAACATGGCTCTTTACATGTATGGAAAACATAATGAAAATCATAAAAAATCTAAAAGAGAAATATGTAATTGGCTATGGTGCTACAAGTACTATTTATAAATGTGATCTAAATAATTCTAAGACATTTTCTATAAAGAGAATGTACAGTCGCTACCCACTAAGCTTGCTTGCATTTGAAACTGATGTGGAAATAGTTAGAAGCATCAAGCATCAAAATCTTGAGAGTCTACATGGATGTTCACTTTCTCCACTTGGAAACCTAATGTTTTATGATTATATGGTAAACAAAATTCTGTGGGACATCCTACATGGTGAGTAAAATGATTATGTTATGAAGAAAAATGGATCTGTACATTGTAGATTCATTTTTTGAAATAGAAGTGTCCAATCAATCTCTAACCTTCATATTAAAATGGATTGTTGGAAAATATAAAAAGTGTTTTATTAATTTTTATTTTTTTATAGGATCATCAAAGAAGATTAAGCTAGACTAGAACACTCAGCTAAATATTTCTCATGGTACTGAAGAAGGATAGCCATATCTTCATTATGACTGTAACCCACACATTGTTCATAAGGATGTGAAGACTTCTAACATTCTTTTGGATTATAATTTTGACAAACATTTGTCAGAATTTGGCATTGCCAAGTGCATTTCCTCATGGCCAAAAACCACACCTTTACCTATGTTATGGGTACCATTTGTTACATTGACCCAGAATATGTAATAACATCAAGGCTTAATGAGAAATATGATGTATACAGTTATAAGATTGTATCTTCTGGAGTTGCTGACGAGAAGGAAGTTGTGGCCAATAACTCAAATATACCAAAGTTGGTAATATTTTTGTTTGTTAATTTTCATTCGGAGCTTACACTGTACACTGTTTAAGTATTTTTAAGGTTTGTTTGTCTAGAGAAATCAAATGTGGATGGAATTGTCTTTGACATTGGCTAGTGAACCCAGATTATATAAAAAGAAAACAACAACATAGTCATGGAAACTGTTGATACAAAAGTTGTAGAAAACTTTCAGGGATCTTGGGATTGTAAGAAAAAACTTCCAGTTGGCCTTGCTTTGCACCAAGAAATGACCATCTATTTGACCCACCATGCATGATGTTTCCAGAGTTCTAAATTTGACATCGTCAGTGCCTGCTCCTACGTAATTTCCTAGTATTTGAATGAAACCAACTGACCCTAGTAATAATTACAAGAGGTATTTGGATGGATATGCAGATGGTAAGCACAATGATGTTATAGGGAGCACAAGTTTCTCTTCTGATAGGAATTTGTTTTGTGAGATTTAGTGAGTGATTTCACAAAACACTTTTTGACTGGAATGAGACTTGGACGGTGTTGTGATGGGAAAAAAAAAATCATCCCCTGGAGTCCTCTCTATCAAACGATGTTGGAAAGTCTACTTTTCTCAATGGATGAGCTGATTTTCAAGTAAACAATGACCAATTTTACCTGTTACAGTCCATATTTTTTCCATAATAATTCAAACCACTCTGAACCCTTAAAATAGATAAAAGTGTGCCCGAATTTCTTTTTGAAGGGGTGAAAAATTGGGTTTTGGGAATTTTTTTCCTTTTCCACTTTCCAAATAGGATTTTTTCCTCATAGATAAATCAATCCACTTCCGATACTAGTAGTAGGACACTATTTTGTTTATTGCTCTTCTCATAAATACTAGTCTCTACTTTGATAACACCTCCACTGCTACTTTACTCAACACTATTTGTATCCAAAGTGGTAGTCCCATTCAAGAGGCAGCAAAGGTATTCATGTTTTGTGCAAATAAAATTTTCCACAAAAGGTGACCACTCCTCATATAAGATTTACAACTATATATGTATGAATTTGTAACAAATTTGAAATGTACAGATAGAACCTTTCAATGTAAAGATGATGATAGATCAGTTGTGTTATTTCTTGACTCACAAAGAATACAATTATGGCACAATGAGTCTTTTGATTGATGTAAACTATAAAATATTGGTTCAATGTATCTCCGAGGGTGTAAGAAAACGTTTCTCACAAACATTTTTCTTGCATTGTGTCAAGGATTATTTCATTTTCTTGCTCACATGAAGTGACTCATTATTTATATGGAGAATGGAACAATTTACAAGCATAAATTCTACTATCTTTCAGAGTAATAGAATTTGTGATATACATAAACTCCCAACTATTTTGTTTGCTTTTAATGATTACTTGGAGATATAGTTTATAATAATAAACACTAGTGAACTTAATGTATAAATCTAAGAAAACAATACTTGAGTTGTTACAAGGTATATTTCGGGGTGAGAACATAATTTTATATGTAAGTTCCACCGTAAATCAAAATAACACCACTAGCATTTAAGGCCAATGTCAAAATTTAAGTATGCACATAATAAACATTAAATGTGATTTTAAAGTTTTATATATACTCTAAAAGTGTGAGTCTCACATTTCAAAGTGTGACACTTTCAAAGTGTGAGGCTCACACTTTCAAAGTGAGAATCTCAAACTTTGAAAGTGTGAGGCTTAACTTTCGGAGTGCTTTAAAGAGTGCGGGGCTCATCACTTTGAAAGTGTGAGAATTCAACTTTTCAAAGTGTGGGGCTCACACTTTCAAAATATGAAAGCTCTCAAACTTTTAAAGTGTGGGGATCACACTTTCAAAGTGTGGGGCTTGTAAATAAGATTTAAAAGTGTGAGGCTCACAACTTCAAAAATGTGTGACACTTTCTAAGTTTGAGTTTCATAAGCTTTTGCAGGGAAAGTCCATGAGTCCTCACACTTGAAAGTCGTTACGATTTTTTTCCATTTGAAAGTGCGCGGTTCACACTTCAAAACTTTATTGCATGCATTTATTGTTAGTTTTTATTTTTAATTTAATACAATGGGATCATGATTTATAATAGTTAGTGGCCACTAACCTTACATTTGAGGATTTTGCACTTTCATTTAATACAATGGGATCATGACTTATAATAGTTAGCAGCAACTAACCTTACATCAAGGCTTTTGCAATTTCATTTAATACAACAAGCTCATGACTTATAATAGTTAGCAACCGCTCACCTTACATCAAGGCTCATGACTTATAATAGTTAGTGACCGCTCACCTTAATACAATGAGTATCACCATATAATAGTTAGTGACTTCTCATGACTTTGAACTTGATTTTGTAGGAATTTATTGTTAATTTTTATTTTTATTAATCCAATGGGCTCATGCCTTATAATAGTTAGCGTTGCTAGCCTTACATACTCCCAACATTGAAAATATAAAAAATGGAGAAATTGGAATCCAATAATAGCCAAATTGGAATCCAATAATAGTGATATTGGAATCCAATAATAGCATAATTGGAATCCAATAATAGTGAAATTGGAACTAGAATAAGTCCAATAATGACAATATTGGAATCCAATATTGCTACTAATGGATTCCAATAATAGTAATAATGGAATCCAGTATAGACAAAAATGGAATCCAATATACACAAAAATGGAGATGGATTTCTTCCAATACTTGAAATACTGGAGTCTAGATTTACTGGAATATGTCTAGATTTAGTGAACGAGACCAAGTAGTCTATGGGACCCAAATCCATAATTTAAGTGTACAAAGCCACCCCAAGACATGTCCCAATAATTTTACATAGAATTCATTGTCTTTTAGATGTTTCATTTCTTGTTGTGGATTTTGACCAAAAGATTCACTATTTTGACAAAAGTATTTCTTTCTCAAACCAATATGGTTGGTTGTCTACTTTCAATGTATCCTCATATTTATTATATATGTCTTATATGTTGTGCATTCCATGATGTAGTTTCGTTCTATTTCCAGTACCCCTTTATTGCAAAACATGCATGTTCTCTCTTCTCACTCTTCTTTAGGAGATGTCCATCTCCCGGTTTCACACCTAAGATGGTGTGAATTGGTACCTAACTAGTTCATCAACATTTTTTCCTTCCATTTTATTTACATGCCTAGGTAGGTCTTTTCCATGATGTCACAAAGCTGGATTAAATTCTTTGATGTAGTATTCTTTCTTCCATCCAAGTTATTGTGTCCACATGCCTATGCTAAATTTTTCTATCACATAATTTTTTATTTCCTCATTAGGGTTTAGACATGTTGTAAGTTTACATTCAAATCAAGATGATTTCATGATGTTGTGCATGATTGATGTCAAGATGGTATTGTTTTGAGTTGTCATTGTTTTTCATAGATGTCAAAATGGAGTTTGTGCTTGGTTGATGCCAAAGGATGATGTGGAGAGTTGTTGATTATTATTGTTGAGGTGAAGCATGATTATTCATTGATGTCGAAGGTTATTGAGGATAGAGAGAGAGATAATTTTAAGGTAACATGAAGGTTGTCATGATCATCTTGTAAAGGTCAGGTCATTCTTGAAGGCGTGTTATTGAAGAGCAAGTGTAGGAAGCCTTGTCAGAGAGGCATGGTGGAATATGGATGAAGCATGGATGTTTTTTAGGTATGTGAATATTATTTTATCACTGTTTTATCATGAGAACATGGTTTAGTATGCATATAAAGAGGATTCAAGGATAGTTGAAGCATGAAGATCAAGGTATATAGAGAAAAGATGAAGAAAGCATGGCCTAATGAGGTATGAGGTTTTGTTTCTAAGGTAAGTGTGGGCATGTGAGAATTTTTAGAGGTGTAACATAGTTTTCCTAGGTATGTTCATAACATTTTGAGATCAGGGCTTGAAGGAGAAAGCATGGAAACTGATTTTGATGTCTGCACCTAGACTAATTTTTGAATATCTGTCTATCTTAATGAGGTAGTTTGATCATTTTTCAGTGTCATTATATTAATTTAAGCATGGAAAAAGGTTAGGCATGTTGAAAATTTTTTAGGTCATGGTTTGGAGTATTTTGTAATACATTGAGTTTTTGGTCCTATCGAGTTCACAAGAATGAATAATACAAACTCGAGGTGTAATTTTGATGATCTTTCACACATGTAACCTGTGCATGGTAACCTAAACTCTTTGGGAGAGATATAGGAGTTTCCTAGCAAGGATATCCTGGTAGTAGCTTTTGACTTGAGGTCTAGATATTTATGAACATTTGTTAACACCAAAACATGTATAAAACCCTCGTAAAACCCTAACATGAAGTTGATATGGAAGATATTTTATCATACAATGTATGAATGGATTGGTTTTTTGAGTTTGATGATTTGATCATGTTATAGAATCTCCTATATTTCTCCATGTGGTTTTGGTTTGGTAGCTGAGTGAGTGGACCCCATAGAATAAAGTTGTAATATTAAGATTTTGTTGTAGCAGTCGATGTTTTCATTGGAAAAGATGACTAAATGGATGTTTAAGGATTTTTAGGACCTATGTTACATGTCTATGGAGGTTTTTGGACATGATCTATCATTGAGGTGGTCATATGGGGTCAATTTCTCATGATTGGTTTTGATGTGTTGAATGACAATTTTGAGTAGTGCTTGGAGAAGGGATGTTCTGGAGCCCTTGTGCTCTTAAATTTGAAGTGTATAATGGAAATAGTGATGTTTTGTAGGTCATGAATTAGTATTTCCATATGTTTCATTTTTCATTGTTGATTTTTTCAAGGTTGTACAAGCCTCATTCTTGAAGACATACAAATTTGGTATGTAGTCCTAATAGGACAGTCATGTTCTTAAGGTGTTTTCATGTCATAAATGTCTATGGTACAAAGATTGCCAAGCATGGATTATATATTAAGAGGTCATGGAAAATACTCTAAAAAAGTTTCAAGCTTTTATGAAAACCATAGATTTATCAATAAGTTTCATGGTGTAATGTAATGTAAGAAGACCGAGTGTTTGTAGCAATGTTTATTGGGTCCTAATGAGTTAAAATCCCTAATTGAGTCACGAAAATCCAAGAAAAGGTTGTATTTTAAATTTTACATTGGCATGGCATATATGTTTTAGAGCCTTTTCATGGCCTTGACACCTAAATAATCTTGTGCATATATGACCAACCTAAATGATGTTTATCTATGAGTTATGTACATGTAAAGGCATAGATTGTTTTAGGACTATATGTGTGTGAATGATGAGTGAGCTATAAGAGCTATGTATAGGGAAGTAGAAGGTATTAAAGATGATGAAGAAGGTGTATATGCTCAATATCTGAAGGTGTATAAGCTTATGAAGGTTATTTTTCATCCATGATCATTCAAGTAAATAAGAACTTTGAGCAAAGAATACTATTAGAATAGTTGTATGAGTATGGATGAAAATGGTCAAGAAAATAATTGCGTGCTTGAGCATTATAAGGTCTTATGGAGGGAAGATATTTTTTGAAGAAAACCCTACATACGTATTTTCAGATATAGTTCAATTTTTATATCACCTAGTGAAGGTAGAAGAAGCTAGATGAGAAAAGAAGCATACCATGATATTTTGAGAAGTGATCAATAGAAGAAGAGCTGAGAGAGTGTCATCATCAGTTTATTAGCAATAAATTTTAGGTGGTAAACAAATTCAGAGGTGGCCAAGTTGGTGTTGAGTCTTCCTTGTAATTTGGTTCTTTGACTAAAACCTAGGAATTTGGTGCTTCACTAAAACCTAGGAATTTGGTGCTTCACTAAAACCTAGGGTTTGGTGCTCCTTGTGGATTTAGTGCTTCACTAAATCTTAGGGAGTTGGTGCTTCCTTGAAAATGAGTGTTTGCTAAATAAAAGTGGTGCTTGAAAAATTAGGGGTTGGTTCTCCTTGTGGAGTTGTTGCTTCACTACATCTTGATTTTGGTTTATTAATGTAAATATCAACGGGTTTTCTTCCCCTTGAGGGTTTCCCATATATATGTTATGTTATGTGTTCTCTATTGTTTCATGCTTATGTGGATGGTTTCTATGTTTCTTTGATGGGTTGACATTACTTATATAATGATTAATTTTTGACTGGTTCATACAATTTAAGTGTAAGTTAAGATAACTAAAGTAAAAGTTTTTTAAATCATTTATTCACCCCCCTCTCATTGATAATGCTTCTAACATGACACTCTTATATGTTAATATTCCATTTGTTCATCCATTTGATAGTCAGTTTCATCCATGTGTTTTCCCTCATATCTAGATTTTATTCGATAACCATTCTGTGCTACTTGTAAAACCCAATTTTTTGTACCTCTTTCAAATAAGTTAACCAGTTGATCATTGATTCCTCTAAAGGAAAGGTTCCCATTGCAGCTAAAAAATCTCATATGAAACCAATGTTTTAATTTTGAAGTTGTTTGTGATTAAGTGCTTTTGGATTCTCTTTATTTGTATCCACTTAAAATCACACACATTGTTACTCAAAACTTCACAACCATAAAGTACCACAGGTATGACAGGTAAGTTATTTAACCTAAAGGGTTGAATTTACAGGGGGTAGTAACCGATGGTAGCTTATCCTAATCAACTTTTTTTCAAATCTAATTACACTGATATTAAGAATAAACATTAAACAAAGATAAGTAATGATAGAAAAATGAAACAAAGCACTAACAATGAGAAGATTAAAAAGACTTAGTTGATATTATAGATTGTGTGTTAATCTAGGCTGCCCTAATAACTGGAAAGGGATGGAAATGATCTGACAATGGTTCTTCTCTGAAATTATATCCTACAAAGATTTTTGGACCAAGGTGTATGGTATGACCCAAATAAAACCCCCATTATGGCCCTTTATGTATGCCCCTATCCATCTATATTTTCATATCTTGAATTTGTTTTGGGTCTGTGCACTTCTTCATGATCTTCTCTTGTCTACAATTTGGATCTTCAACACTATGTGATTCTCTTTGTGTAGCTATTTGAATCTTCAAAACCCTAGATGGTGAGGGAGTCTTACAGAATAAATATTAGCTGGGTTGTAGGAACCCCTTTGTACCATCAACATCACCACTACTCCAAAGAGGGATGAAACCACACTTCATTCTTACCCATTATGTGATATCCATAATGTATGCAACCAAATTGATAATCATGACCTTATAACAATGTAACTGTACTTGAAATTTTTCCATAGCTTGACTTGACTTTGATAACATGTCTCTTGTGCTTGCAAATCTAAGTGAATGACTTCCCTAGAATGAGTATGCAGAGTTTATTGCTTGTGATTAAATTTAATATTTTTCTCATTAGAATATTAGGTGCCACGTAGATAGAATTGCCCTCTCCCTTAATGATAGATGAATAACTTGTTTATATATGTCTTCTGTATCTAGAAAACTCATATAATGTTAACTAGAAGTGTACCCAAATAATTGCAAATTAAGAAAATTACCGTTGAATGGAAAGGGATAAAAGTGGCCATGTGAGCCCTTAGTGTATGGGTGCTATGGCCCTTTTCTGGGCGTTATAGTTCCAGATACATGTTTGTAATTTGAAAATTGGGGTTGTAATATGTGAGAGTATAATCTAATTTGATGAATTAATATGACCATTATACAAACATATAGGTTGTTATACAAGCAAGAATGAGTGAGATATAACTACGGATAACATAATTGGTCAAATTTAGAAAGTGTGAAGTAGTGCAAGAGTGTTGTACAATTTTTGTTGTTGTAATACATGAATTACCAAAATGAGTGTCTACATTTTCCCCCTTTAAGTATGGAATTGAAAATTGCGTACTTAAATAAAAAGTTACATTAGTGTATAAAAAAACTTTGTCTTCACTCAAATCACCTTGTGTTTGTGCTAGGACTTTGTCTTTGTTTTGGTTGTGTTTTTTTGCCAAGATGAGTACTTACAGAGAAGAGTGTGTAGTTACTATCCATAGTATATGAAATAAAACTTTAACTTGGAAACTTTTAATTACAGTAATGAAATCACAAAATTTATATATACATCTAAGTATGTCATCATATACATGATTCTTTAGAAAGAAAACTAGACATTAACAACCCTTATTTTACTTTTACATTGTTTTATCATTTTTATACTCTTAACATTTAATTTTATGAAAATTCCACATTAATTGTGAACATTAGACAATGTGTGAACCAACTATGTATCTTCTCTTTTATTCTATGAGCATTCTAGACACTAACTCCCATTAGGGATAGGAGTTTTCAAGTACTATTTTCCCCTTTGGGTGCTTGTAACCTTTTCCCTTATTTTCTCAAATTTGAAATGACACATTATTTGTTATATTTTCTAATATCTATTTTATCAATTTGGGTTGGCCTTTTTGGTTGTTAAAAACAAAATTTAAACAAGGGAATCATGGATATACATGAATTATTCACTATTATTAGGGTCTAGATAATTTTTGGCTATTACTTACTATCTACTACTTGGGTAAAGAGAAACATTCAAGGATTGCATTTAGGCTACATAGGAGGGGCTCTTTCTGAATTCCATCTCATACATATATCTTTGAGATAAAGTGGTTGTATCCCACTATCTTGGTGTGAATGGAACAAGGGAAACCTATATTTAATGGACACAACTCAATCTCACACATACTAGAACTACATAGAGTCTAAAATGTATTGCAAAACTTGGTGATAATCAAATTAGGGTGACCTCTGAGATTGTTCTGACTCAAGCATATGCATTATTTATTCCATCTAATGTTTGCTTGAGCCTTGTGAAGGTAGCTAGGATTTTTTTACAGGTTTATGTGTGACACAAGAACCATTAATTGAAGTGGATGTGACAAAGAGAGAAAGGAAGAAGATAATTTCAAACCCTAAAAATATCAAAAGCAAAGTTACTACCAAGACACTAGCGCCCAGTTTAGACACCAACACTCAGGTGCTCTTGTCCTCATATGAGCTCTCCTATCCAAAGAGGTTCCATATTATAGTTTATCATATATAACATACTTACTTAAAATCTAGCCTTTTTAGTTTGTTTCCCAGCCCAAAATTAGTCCACATTTGTTGATACAATCTAATTCATTCTTTTCTCACTACTACTCACACTTGTTTATTTCTTACATGATAGATCTTTCTTATTAATTGTGTATTCATTTGATCTCATTCTATGATAAATATTTAAGATTTATTTAAATCATTTTGTAATCCCAATCCTCGCACACCCTTTATTAGATATTTTTTTCTTCTATCATGGCTAAAACCTCTCATGATTTTACCACTAAAAATATTAATGACCTAAATACATACCTTGGTGATAATCCTAAAAACCTAGATCTCTTACTATTTGTTGCTCGTGAATAATCCCAACAAGTATCTTCCTCTTCTCCTCTAGACACCATTATTATCCCCACTATGGCCCCCACATCTTCTATCCCTCTCCTCCCATAACCAATGCAGGGGAATCCACTAGCCATGCTCATATTTCTGTACCTAGCACTTATATTTATTATCCTGTTATTTCTTACATCCAACATAGAACTTCTTCAGGAACCCTTGCCTTAGACTATTTATATCATGATTTGAATGCTCAAATTTGTCAATTGTAATAGCTATCATCATCTTCTTCTCTATATCTTTATTATTCACTTCTTCTTATCCCTCTTGTACCTGAGGTGTCTTCTTATACACTTCCTTCCAATTTCACCTCACCTAATTTTCCTCTTTTCAATGGCCATGGATATTCCTAAGAGTAATGTATACCTGAAAATCAACATGTAACCTTCAGATGCACATGACCTCCCAAGGTCATGTCGGGAAAACTGTAATGGAATGGAAAGATGGTTATATGGAAGATATATAAGGGAAATGGGAGAAATACGAATAAGGAAATATCAAGGCAATATGATATCATGTACGGGAACCAATGGAATATTCTCATTTAAGGTAGAAAAAACTTGTCTTACTTGCATAGGTGAGATGAAACAATCTAAGATGATGGTAATGTGTAAATGACGATCAATATTTGGATCATAGAAAATTCTCACAATGGGTTGTGGAAGCCGTGTGGAACTGTCTATGTGTTTTACCTCATAGAAATTTCTAGACAAGGTCATGGAAGTGAGAGAGAAAATGTGTGAATGAGGACAAGTGAGTGGATTGCAAGAACTAGTTTCTTCAAGGTTGATTTTGTCCAGAAGTCATAAACACTGTCAGCTTCGATGTTTCAAAACTGTCAACTATGAGATGATGGCAGGCGGAAGTGGTGTGGATCAGAAAACCAAGATTCTAAGGTCCATGTCAATTTCTATGTGTAACTAAGTTGTGTTTGGTTGTGGGACTCGGGGATTGTATACTTCGTCTACTTGGTTGTTGAGGACCCTGAATGGTTATGTGGGATATGTTCAAACTATCAAACTAGAGAAGCAATAAACTCGTGAAAGTATTCAGTTAAAGAGAAAGGTTGATGTTTAAACCTAGGCCAACTAAGAAAATGCATGGGGAATTGTATTACTTTAATGTCTAATTAAACTATGTTCCTAATTAACAAAACATAGAAACAAGTAGATTTAAACCAAAAAGATTCAATTAATTTCCTTGAATTAATTAAACCTACGTGTTTCCAGCAACTAATTAATAAAGGCAACGACTAATTTCATTAAACAAAACAAATCTATTGTAATGGTTTTGTTCTTTTCAATTGAATCATAGAAATTCAGTACAAAGAAAATAAAATTAATTAAACTAATCTAATATTTTTGGATTTTTTTATGTTTTTGCAAACAAATAAAAGAAATCTCCAAAATAAATAAGAAGAAGTTAAAATTGCCTCTACAATACTATTAATAGAATTAAACAAACAAATAACCTAGTGTGGATATTTTCCTATGAAGAGTGAATCTGGCCTATCCTAATAAAAAAAAATCTTTTACAATTTTTATTTGTGGATCTAAAACTTCCTCTATTCTACCTCAGAGACAAGGGAAGAAGTAAAAGCTTATTAGAAGCAGTTCTTCCCCTTAAAATTCCTGGGTAGCAATCAACGATCTAATGAAGGTTATAGATTGAAATGAAATTACGGTTGATTCTAAACTAATGCAAGAATTTTTTTCCAGAAAAACTTCCCTTGCAAACCCATAGGGATAGGTAGGGAAGCAACTTTCACTAGAAGCTTTATGAAAACCAATAGAAAGTAAAACAATGAATTTTCTATTGAATTGAATACTCTAATCAAATTTTGAATTGAAATATAAAGAAATTAAATAAAGCTTCAAGAAAACCAAGTACATCCCCAACCTAGAATTAATAGAACTATGGAAAACCCAATTATGGTTTACTTTGTTGTCTCCTCGGTTTATTTTCCAATTTGGTGCTCAAATGAATCCAGGGAACTGTGCTGGGTAGTGTAGAAGAGGCAATGAATGAGTGCTGGATCAAGAATGGCTTACAAGAAATCTGGTAGCAACACATGCAAGAGAATAATAATGAATGATAATTGGGCTTGATTGTGTATTTCTTGGCAAGATTGTGGCAGTATAAAAATGCAATTCACAACAAAAATATCCAACCAATGCTCCAGGTATAAGCTTTTATCTTATAAAAAAATGATAGGGAAATGGTCTAAGCCATTTGGAAGCTGAGAAATGCCACCTCTCTCAAATAAGGGGTAGTTAACTCCAATTAATCAGCAAGGAAGGAAGGGGAAGTTAGTACGTATCAAATGAGCCCAAGAACAACCAAATTGACTAAGATAAGTGTGCTAAAATATTGTTTGAAGAAGTTGACATACATTTAGAATATGCCAAAGAAGCCTCAAGAAAAGCCACACATGACTACCGATCTATGTAGAGGGGCAGTTGTGCAACCGTCGGGGGTGGTTACAAAACTGCCGCTGAGGGAAGACCAGTGGTTTCTTATTTGCCAGGGACGTTCCATGACTTAAGGTCAAAAGCTAAGGAAAAGGCCCACAGAATGACAAAGAAAAGAAATAAAAATATGGAAATGAATAAGGAAAGCATTATAGGCTACAAATATATACTGCAAATGGGAAATCATACTCGAACACCATTAAAAAATATATTAATCATCATTAGGGATTTTAAATTGCTCTGAAAATGTAGTATGTGCAAAATTGGGTGCATACATATTTCCCCCTTGGAGAAGTATTTTAGCTATGAAGAGATGTAAAACCTAGAGTCTGACTATGGTGCTCCCAAATGGGAGAGTTAGAAATTATACCTGACATGTCCATGTGAGTCAAAGTGATGCCAATCCAAGCTTCCCTGCCACTTGTAAGAAGAAAATGGGAATCAAGTGCAGATATACATGTAAAATTTGACAAAAATACGTTAAAAAAAAAACAACAAGAGGACTTACCATATCCGCAGGGATAGAAATATACTTGCGCTGAGCGCTCCATCCCTGTACAAACACATACACACTGTGAAAATAGAATTAAAACATGCTATATATAACTAAAATTACTATTTCTAGAAATCATTTTTACTCACCCACTTAGTGATTATTTTGAGCTCTAGATCACTTATGATGATTTTACGTGCACGAGTATAGCCTGAATCAAAGAGCGTAAAGCGAATTGTGATGGTGGCACAACCAGAGGGAGGAGAAGCAGCTCAGAGACAAGTGATTTATTTGCATTTATTTATTTTTAACCTATAATGTGAAAAATCTTAAAAATCCTACCTAGGGAGGGTTATTTTTGCTGATTTTGTAGTCAAAATGTTCACGTGGGGGGGTGCCTAGGCATATTTGGCTTTTATTTTGTCAAAAATAGTCAATTTTTTGTTTATTTTTTTTAGGATTTTTGGGTCTTAGGGTACGGACACGTCCTTTTTCGATAGGAACGCCACTCTGTGCATAAGTGGTGGTTATGTAACCATCACTCTACACAGAGGGGTGTTTGTGCAACTACCGCCATGGAAATTCCGCAACTACCGCACTGCATAAAGGGGCAGTCACATAATTGTCGAGGAAGAGGCTAGAATTGGCTAAGTGTGAAGATATTTTTTGGTTTTTGAGTTGTTTCATGATGTTTTTGATGAGCTTATTATACATGAGATATTTATAACTTGCTCTTTTTGTTGTTTTAGTGATTATAGAGTCTGTTATATATCGAATGGAGTAGAGCCAGAGAGTGTGCTTGGATTCCTCAGATTTTAGACATCCTTGCCCAGGGAGAGAGAGATTTATTACATAGGGTAGGGATATGGAGATTATCCCAGAATTAGTTAGCAAATCTAGTGAGTCACTTGCTATGTGACTTATCGATCTATTGGGATACAGACCAAAACACTTTTCGAATACCCAGAATTAAAGGAGAGTGGACCATTACATTAGAGGACATATATAATATTTTGGGTGTTCTTGTTATAGGCAGGAGGCTTAATTTGGAGAGTGTTGGATCAGTGGCAATATCCCAACAGTGACCTACCTCTATGGGAGATGGCTTGGCATGCCGTGTTGGTGGAAATTAGGGTATGAGACTATTATCAGTTGCATCTACCCCCTATCCCCACGCTTTTCATAAGGCCATTATTGGTATCTTGACTTCACATTTGGTTGGAGAAAAGGGTGGGGCCAAACTAATCTATTGTTGGTCCCCCATCATTTAGATTATAGAGAAGTACAACCACACATACACATGGGGTGTTGATATCTTGGGGGCCACATATCATGATCTCTACAGAGTTATTTGAGTACAAGGAAAGGCCCTGAGTCATCCTACATTGGTGATGTGTTGGGTGTATAAGCGCATGGTCTCCTATCAAAGGGATGTTGGGATTACACCCTGGGACAATCAGATCCTTGAGATGGAAAGTTATGGCCCCACTCAGAGGGTGACATCAGTCAATAGCCACCCTCACCACATTTGACCTGATTACACAGTTGTAACAGGATATAGATGGCCTGTGGGGTGAGGACACTTTTGTTGTAACAACATATAACACCACCATACAGTTGATAGAAAAACTGGACAAGGTTGATTCTCACCTTGTTGACAGAGTGCAACAGTAGTTTGGACTACCCTATATTTATTCCCTTCTAGTGGTTCTGACTATTTACTGTGGTATTTGAGAGGCTAGAGATTTCCCTAGGAGGTGAGCTCGGGTGGACCATTTTTACTCTTAGGGTTCTTATTAGTGCATCATCGGTTTTCCCATAACTAGGCCAGGGGTGATGTTATAGATTGAGGAAACTCCTACACATAGCGAGGAAGAGGAGGATGAGGCTGAAGAGGAGGGAGATGAGGAGGGAGGAGAAGAGGAGACATATATCTAGTGGAGAGCTAGTAGATAGGCTTCAATAGCAAGTAGGGAAAAGGATGAGACCAAGGATGAGACTCTTCATTAAAAGGAGCCTCTTTTACTTGAGGGAGGAGGTGATGAGCAGCCTATCATGGGACAATGGGTAGCTTCTGAGGAGATTTCATCTGAGCAGGGCAGAGGGGAGGAGGTTCCTGTAGCAGCTCCACCTCCAATACCAGTGCCAGTAGACCCATTGTGACAGCCAGGAGATTCAAGTAAGTGAACACTCTTCTCTTGACTCTACTATCTAGACTAGAAATGCTAGTGGATTACGTACTATCTTATTTTTTGGTTTTCAAAAGTTTTCTAACTAGCCATTTTTTCACTTGTGTTTTATGGCCACTGCTGATGGATGATGAGATTTTATTCGTTGGATCCTAGTTGAAACTTTTTCTCATTACCATGGGGAAGACACATGAGGAGATACTTACAGATGTGGGGCAAGCAAAAATGGTTAGACATCGCACAAATGTATCACTTCTGATGAACTACAGAGATTTCATCCTCGATGGAGACTAAGATTACTGCATACCAGCTAGCTAAGAGGAGACAATGACAAGATCATTCTCACATCGAGACTACTACTGGAAGATCACCATCCCCGTCTCATGGTCCATTCTCATTGCTCTACTCATGGAGGCTCTAATAACATCATAGGAACCCCAAGAAGAGTCCCCACCGTACTCCTTCATCTGGACCCCATAGGGAGGTATAGGTTGTTTGCGTTATTAATTTTGTTATTTTTTTGACACATATATCAATTTTTTGGATTTTTTGCTCATTACGAGTGTTTTGACCACACCTAGGGTGTGATGGCATTGTATAAAAACTCAATTATTATAGATATATATATACATATATGTTTCTTTTTGGCTCATATATCTTGTTAAGAGTTTAATTTTTATGACTTTCTTTATCTGTGTACTCTTAGTAGTGTAGAATCTCTGATGATTTTTATATGCTTTTATGAATGCATATATGGATGATATGATGTAAATGCGTAATAGAATTTTTTTTTTAAAATGTTTTTTTTATATGCATATGAGGACAAATTGAAACTTTAAACTTTGGTTTTCAAACAATATTTGGTATTTCTATTTTATTGGTATATTTGATGAAAATAATAAAATAATAAAATGAACCCACTCCATTCTTAACTCCATACAACTAGTAAGATGTGAGGTCCTCTACACCAAGAGCCAAGAAGGACGTAAACTATATAAATTTGATGAATGGAAGTAATGATATGAAGATAAGGTTTTTACAAAGACCCAATTAGGACACTACAACTCAACTCTAGGAAAGGCTAACTATCCCATTTAGAATGTAGTTTGCTTACAAGTTTTAACTATACTTAGACCCATAGGTGGCCTCTTGATTAAAAAATATAGATTTGTGGATTAAATATCTTATAACTTATGCATCTAATTGATTTTCTGACAACTTCAAAGGATTCAAATCACTTTTTACTCGTCGACCTGCTTACAACTTATTGATTTATTTGAAAGGAGCCCCTATGCCTTACCCCATGCAACCAGTAAAAAATCATGGGCGCATCACCAAGGATAAGGAAAAGGTGATTAAGGGAACTTCCCTCCTTTCCTAGCCTCATGCTACTTGTAAGAATCATGGACTCATCACCGAAGACTAGTGGGACAAAGAAGTGTAGTATTATTTTGTAAAATGAAATTGTTTTGTATTTATTTGTTTGTTTATTTCTCTCTTTTTTTTTAAACTTTGACTTGTGATTTTGGGAGGGAGGACCTTCCCCTAGCTTTAACCCCACACCAATCTATTAGGATGCAAGGGATCACCACCAAAGATTGAGTTAGGCGAATAAGTAATCTAAGTGAAATAACTTAGATTGATTTATCAATAGAGAGATTTTTAAGAAGACATGTGACACGAGGAAGCTTCCAGTATAGACTATAGGAAAAAATAGCTAAGACAGAAGCATTCATGAATAGAAATAAGTGTGTAGGTCATGGTAGTATCAATGTCAAAAATTCATCTAGAAAGATGATAAAATATCAAATAGTCAAGAGATGATATAATGAATAATTGAATAAGTATGACTATATGGTTTTGCCAATTATAAGAAATTTTGAAAGTCACTTGAAAAATAAGTTTTCTTGATTCACAATGTTATAATATGATTATACAAATGATATGCAGTGTGGATGTAATAGTATACATGTGGAAATGTAAATGAATTATGTGTAGAAGCGTTTAAGGTGAAGTGAGTTGAATGATTCACCAAACTTTTCACCTTCTACAGTACACAGACAATACACACCATTCTTATAGTTGTCCATGACTTAATATGGGCCTAACATCTTTGGTCTAAACTTTTTTCCTTCGTTGGTCTTCTTGTCAATCTAGATATGGAGTCTAAAAACTAGCTCTCCTACTTGTATTCCTCATTCATAAACCTTTTTATTATATTGACAACACATTCTGTCAGCATAAACACTATGACGTTGCCCAATTCTAATTTGAGCTTCATCGAGGGTTTCTAATTGCACCAACTGCACTTCCCAGTATGCGTCTTCATCCAAGATGGCTTGCAAATATATGCGAAGGCTAGGTAACTTTATTTTTAGTGGTAGGAACGCTTCACATCCGAAGACTAAGTAAAAGGGTTTTCCCCTGTAGGAAGCTATAATGACATCTTATAGGCCCACAAGGCCAGAAATAGATTTAAATGCTAGTCACGCTTATTCTACTTGAATTTTTTGAGGAGTATGGACTTCAATGTTTTATTTTTCACCTCATCCTATCCATTGGCTTGAGGGTAATATAAAGAGTTTGTATGATGTGATATTTTAAATTGTGAACACAATTCACGCACCTCTTCATTCTTAAAGGATGTGCCATTATCGGAGATAATGACCTGTGGGACTCCATACATACAGATGATCTGATTTAAAATGAATTTGGCAATCACAGACACAGGTACAGTAGTGAGAGGGATGGCCTTGACACACTTTGGTCGTAATGGTAAATTTGTGGCCATCTATTGACAAGGGAGAAAACTTTCCTATCAAATCTAGACCCCAAGTAGAAAAGGGCCAAGGTGTCATAATTAGCTGCAGAGCCTGAGAAGGGATGTGAATCTCATGTGTGAATTCTTCACATTTATGGAACCTTCCTATATATTCTACAACATCATGCTCTAAAGTGGGCTAGAAATAACCCATCCGATGAATTTTTCGGGTAGTAGCATGCCCTCCAAATTGACCCCCATAGACTTTGATCTGGGCTTCAAAGAGGATATTTTCCATTTCTTCTTCAAAAGGATGTCGTCAAAGGATCTGTGATAAAACACTTCTTCTATAATTACATACTTGGAAGCTATGAAACATAGCTTCCTCCTTTGTTGTGAGGTTTCTCCCTTAGGATATATATGGTCCATAATGTGATTAATGATACCAGAATATCATGGATATGATGCAATGGGGGGATTTGTTTCCTCATAAAATACACACTAATTAGGGAATCTAGGTCTAATGGGTCTCCACAATCTATCGGGTTGTCTGCAAACTAATCAATAATAATTTGTCCTTTGATGAACTTCTGGTTGATGAAGGTGAGTTCTAATTCACCCATCAATGTGAGAAAATGTCAAAACTTTATAGAGGATATTTTCCATTTCTTCTGCAAAAGGATGTCATCAAAGGATTTGTGATAAAACACTTCTTCTATAATTACATACTTGGAAGCTATGAAACATAGATTTCTCCTTTGTTGTGAGGTTTCTCCCTTAGGATATATATGGTCCATAATGTGATTAATGATACCAGAATATCATGGATATGATGCAATGGGGGGATTTGTTTCCTCATAAAATACACACTAATTAGGGAATCTAGGTCTAATGGGTCTCCACAATCTATCGGGTTGTCTGCAAACTGTCTGCAAACTAATCAATAATAATTTGTCCTTTGACGAACTTCTGGTTGATGAAGGTGAGTTCTAATTCACCCATCAATGTGAGAAAATGTCAAAACTTTTTTGACTATAGATAAGGAACCTTGAGTTAAAGTTAGATCGGGAATAAACCTATGGATTGCACCAAGTTTACCTAGAAGATACCTAATGTTGGATTCATCTGAAGGTGGATTCATCTATAAAACCACTCAAATATTTTTGGGATCTACATCAATTCCTTGAGAAGAAATGATATACCTCAGTAGTTTACCTCTTGTTACTCCGAATACAAAATTTTCGAGATTCAACATTACAACATATTCGATAAGGTGAGAGAGGATAATGTAGAGCACCTTAGGATGACTGCAATGCTTCCTGGCCTTAGGCAACAGGTCATCAATATAATATTCCACAATATTATGGATAAGATAATGGAATATATATGTCAATTGAGGTGGCTCCAAGTTTGTAGTAGGTCAGAAGTGACAATCACCCACATTTGACAATAACTTGGTTAAAAATATAATGCCTTAACCTTTTTGTTGCAAGAACCATACAACTTCCAAACATTCTTTCTCTACCTGTGTATAACATTTCTTGTAATAAAGCAAAGTGTGACTAATGAAATAAATGTCACATTCATGATTATCATTGTCTTCTTGCACCATGCAAGCTAGAAAAACCTCAGTGGCTCGAGAGTATAAGATCAAGGGATGGTCGGCTTTGGGTGGCATGAGTGTAGGTGGTGACATGAGAAAATTTTTGACTGACTCAAATGATTCGGGACATTCAGAAGTCCACTCTTTAAAAGTTTGACCACAATATTTCTTTAACAAGTTTTTGATGGGATGGAAAGTGAAAGTTAGATCGGGAATAAACCTATGGATTGCACCAAGTTTACCAAATGGATGTCAAATAGAAGATATACCTCAGTAGTTTAGTCTTAGGTATATCTTGTGAAGAGTAGTCTTGGGTATGGGTCATTGTGTTAACTTGTTTGGGTTTGGTTTATAGCTCTACTAAACCCACTATATTAGTTTTCTTCTTACCATCTAAATGAGGAGGAGGGGTGATGTGAATTACCACCAAATGGTTTAACAAAGTAGATGCTCCGTCGTGATCGTTGTTACCAATGAGCATCCCTATATGAATCCATGTGGGAATTTCCTTGTTGTTACCATGCGGATTAAGATTTATATTCTAAGGACGTGTCAGAAGGTGGTCTTTATAGACTCTAAGAGGATCATTCTGAGGGGAAATGGGTCCTATGTGAATGTTTTGCGCCAGTATCATAGGATTAGCCAAAAAAATCTCAATAAAAAGCTTCCTTTGGTCTTCAAGAATTATTTATATAAACTTGTTGTAATCGTGACACATACGAGTGCCATGTCCTCTAACCCTATGGAATATGCAGTACAAATCAGGATCGTAAACATGAGGTATATGATTTTGATTTTTTTGTGGCCCATAGTTTCTATTGTTGTTATGTTTTTGGTTATTAAAGTTTAATTTTAGGGGCCTTTGGGCTTAGTCTTGATATTGATTCAGATAATTACTCAGGTATTAAACCAATGCTTGGGCTTGAACTTGTTAAGGTGGGAGAGGAGGATGACTAGAGTCCACCACATTAATAAAAGGAGTGAAATTATTATTCCTCTAATTATTATCATTCGCATTGTTGTTACTATCATTCGCATTATTGGTGTTGACAACATTCAGCTTCTTGGATTGGTCAGTTATGTCGTCCTTCATAACACTATGGTTCTTATTGAGGAATTTAGGTCCTTGTTTATTGTTGTTTGAACCATTTACGTAGTTTGAATTACCCTAAGAAGGGTTAACCAGTATCCCATTTGAGCCATATGTTTTCCAACCATTATCAATCCCCACTTGGTCAATGCAGAGAACACCCTCTAAGACATCCTCATAGCTTCTAAGAGAAAAATCTTGGACCTCCTCCTTGATCTCTCAGTTAAGAGAATGAAGGAATAGATCATAAAGCTTTGTTTGGTCCATGTTCGGAGTGCTAACCGAGGAGTGAAGGAATTGCCTCCATCTTTGAATGAAATTAGCAGTGAACTCATTGTGTTCTTTCTTGATGTGAAAGAATCATCTGATTCCTATTCACAAGAGTTTTTTCATATCAAAATCCTTTAAAAACTCAGAAATGAGTTGTTTAAATGAATGAATCAAGGCTTCTGGTATCCTGTATTACCAATCGAGAGCAATCCCGTCAAGGGTCTTGGGGTAAATGTTAGCTACAACTGCATCCCATGGGAGAAGCTCTCTGACCTTAGTCATGTACGCTTTGATATGTACATTTGGGTCCCCCTCCCCTTTGAAATTTGAAAAGTCCAAAAGTGTTCGTGGAAGAATTACATTTCATATGGAAAATTCAAGGGGCTTCTTTAGATATTTAACATATGTTCCCAATGCGTAAGACTCTACCATGGATGAACCTTTATGGGGAGGTGGGGGAGGAATGAGAGGTTAATATTTCATATCATAAGAATTCATAGGGGT
This sequence comes from Taxus chinensis, assembly GCA_019776745.2. NCBI lineage: Eukaryota > Viridiplantae > Streptophyta > Pinopsida > Cupressales > Taxaceae > Taxus > Taxus chinensis. The sequence continues at coordinate 545,730,418 of CM034151.1, read as the reverse complement.
ATAAGGCATCCCATAAGGTTGATCTTACGATCCGGGAAAAGAAAACATATCCCCTTGTGGTGATTTAGAGTACATGTGGAGGTACGAGGTGACATTATTTTGGTACAGAATAGAAGGTGCAAAACCAGGGAATGGTACATTTTCATTTTGAATGACATTCGATAATGCACTTCCAATAGGTTCCTATGGAGGGTACTCGTATGAAGTGTGAGAGGGCATACCTAACATGCTCGATTCAATAAGAAGGTCTATAGGGTTGGAAACACCCATGTAAACCGGAGAAGCTAAAGGTGCTAAGGGCACATAACCAAAGTTTTGTACATGGTGGGGGATCTTTCCTTGCCTTGCAAAAGGTGTATGACAAGGAGGTTGGGCAAGCTCTAGCTCTCTAACTCTATCCACCAATGTCAAAATTACATCACCTACAGATGGTGTTGTATTTAATTTAGGTGTATTCCAAGTCTAGTTGGCAAGAAAATTCACATGATTTCCTACTATGGTTTGATCCTTGAGAGGATACCCCTCTTTGGATGTGTTTCTTGTGGGAGGATTAGCAGAGTTATTTTAAAGAATAATACATCCGGTCCAAGGACCGGTCTATTGCATTAAGACGTTCATCACTTTAGGAAAAATGCACCAAGAGCTTCTCATCTGGAAATAGATAAGATGGGATTGAATTAGATTACATGTTCATCTGCCATCTAAACAAGACCCGATGATTAGACCTTTACTCTCTTGTAAATGTCATATTGTTTGATCCAGAGAGCTCAGGTTGTGGGCTATATGTAGGTTGGTCAATTTCCTCAATCCTGACTTATGAACTGTTGTTGGCACCTTGAGGAAGAGGAGTGAAGGGAGAAGGTAAATTGGATGAGTAATTATCACCCCACCCAGATAATGAGGGTGAATTTTTCATACACATGTGGTAATAATATGCCTCAAGATCCAAAATGGGCCTGTCATATTCCTAACTTGACATATTTGGGGGGTATATAAATACCCACAAAATAATGGGAGAGGATAAGGATGGATGAAATAATATAGAAACAATGGAAACTAAAAGGAATTAATCCTTCACGTTGGGTTCACCAATTCTGTACTCCTAAAAATCAACACGTGACTTTTTGGACGCATGCAACTCCAAAGGTCATGTTGGGACAACCATAATGGAATGGATAGATGGTTGAATGAAAGATATATAAGGTGAATGGGTAAAATACAAATAAGGATAGATCAAGGCAATTTGATATCCTATATAGGAACTAATGGAATATTTTCTTATAAGGGTGGAAAAATATTGTCTTACCTGCATAGGTGAGATGGAACGATCTAAGATGATGGTAGTGCGTAAATGGTGATTAATATTTGGCTCATGAAAAAATTTCACACTGGGTTGTGGAAGGCGTGGAAATTGTCCTGTGTTCACCTCATAGAATTTTCCAGACAAGGTCATGGAAGTGAGAGAGAAAACATGTGAGTAGGACAAGTGAGTGGATTGTGAGAACTAGTTTCGTCTAGGATGGTTCCACCAAAATTCATAAACACTATCGGCTATGACGTTTAGGGATTTCAACTATGAGATGATTGCAGGTGGAAGTGGTGTGGATGATAAAACCAAGATTCTAATGCCCGTGTCAATGTTTTTGTGTAAGTAAGTTACGTTTGGTTGTGGGACTCGAATCTCTTTGTTGCTGAGGACCCTAAATGGTCATGTGGGATATGTTCAAAATATCAAACTAGAGAAGCAATAAAATTGTAAAGTATCATTCAAAGAGAAGTTTGATGTTTAAACCTAGGCCAACTAAGAACACTTAGGGAATTGTATTACTTTCCATCTAATTAAAATATGTTCTTAATTAACAAAATAGAAACAAACAGATTTAAATCAAAATGATTCAATTACTTTCCTTGAATTAATTAAACCTAAGTGTTTCCATCAACTAATTAATAAAGGAAACGACTAATTTGATAATATAACAAATCTATTCTAATTTTTATTTTTTTCAATTGACTAATAGAAATGAAACAAATAAAACAAACTAATTGAGCTAATCTAATATTTTTGTATTTTTATTTTTTTGGAAACAAATAAAATAAATCTACAAAAGAAATATGAAGAATTTCAAATTGCCTCTATAATATTATTAACATAACTAAACAAATAAATAACATGGTGTGGGCTATTTTCCTATGTAGAGTGAATCTAGTCTATCCTAATAAAAAAATCTTTTCCAATTTGTATTTTTGGATATAAAACTTCCTTTGTTCTACCTTAGAGACACAGGAAGAAGTAAAAGCTTCTCAGAAACAATTCTTCCCCTGAAACTTCCCCTTAGAAATCAAGAATCTAATGAAATCTTATAGATTGAAATGAAATTACAATTGATTCTAACTAATGCAGGAGCTTTCTTCCAAACAAACTTCCCTTGTAAACCCAAAGGGATAGGAAAGGAAGCAAATTTCACCAGAAGCTTTATACATACAAATGGAAACTACAAAAATGAATTTCCTATTCACTTGAATACTCTAATTAAATTGTTAATTGAAATATAAATAAATTAAAGAAAGCTTCAAGAAAACCAAGTACATCCCCAACTTGAAATTTGTAGAACTGTGACAAACCCAATTATGGTTTACTTTGTTGTCCCCTCATCTTATTTTCCAATTTGGTGCTCAGATGAATCCAAGGAACTATGCTGGGTAGTGCAAAAGAAGCAATGAAGAAGTGATGGAGAAGGAAATTCTTGCAGTCATCGAGTAACAACACAAACAAGAGAATAACAATGTAAAATAACTGGGCTTGATTGTGTATTTCTTGGCAATATTACGACAGCATAACAATGCACTTCACAACAACATTAACCAACTAATGATCTAGGTAGAAGCTTGGCTCTTATATAAAAATAGTAGGGAAATGGTCTAATCCATTTGGCAGCCAAGAAATGTCACCTCTCTCAAAGAGGGGGTAGTTAGCTCTAATTAGTCAACAAGTAAGGAATCCCTCGTCAGGGACTCCTTGCATTCGGAACGTTGCAAAATCCCCTCCCGGGAAATCTAGTTTTCCGAACTTAGCCATTTTTGGTCTTTTTTGGTTGGGCGCACCTAATATCTATGCAACATGCAGTGTTCCTGCGCCCCCTTTAAATCCTTTGGCACATGGTTTGAGGTGTCGACACACATCTTGGTGCACCTCACCATGTTGCGCCTTTCTTGCATGCGCCAAGGCGCATGCGCCTTCATGTCAACAATACTTTTGTTGCGCCGCATTTTGGTGTGCCAAGGGCGCACATATTTCCGTGTTGACAACACTTTTGGTGCACCAAAGGCGCACATAACTTCATGTCGACAGGTGTTTTGGTGCGCCAAAGGGCGCATGCTTTCCGTTGTCGACAGGTGTTTTGGTGCGCCACTTCAAAAAGTGGTTGGCGCATTTATTACGCCTTTGCCTATATATAGGCGCATCCGTCCCTGTCACTTTCACCAGTCAGAAAACACGTGATTGATCTTTTTCCTCTGCACCTGTCAGCACGCCTGTCGTCTTCGTGTCGCTTTCGTGGACCCAGTTTCACCTCTCACATTTTATATAATCCTGGTATGTGGTCCTTATTGCTCTTGTGATTTTATGTTTTGTTTCTTGGCTGTTTGTTTGTGGGGTTGGATTAAATGATTTGTGAAGCCTTGAAACTACCCTCCTTTGTTGTTTTGCTGCCCTGGTTATCTCTCCCCTGCTCTCCTTCCTCTTTCCAGATCTGCTGGTAGAGAGAGAGCTTTTGCCTCAAGAACACTTGGATCTTTTTTTACCCCCCTTCTCTATCCAAAGAAACCCTGCAGAAGAGGCTTAACACTCTATCCAACCCCTCAGAGGAAGAACAGAGGACCTTAAAAATTGATAAAAACTGTGTTTTTTCTCTTTGGCGCATTCACCACCCTTGCAACATGAAGTACAGTCGCGCCAATGGCGCATCCACCATGCTTGCTGCATAAAAAACAGTTGCGCCCTCAAGGCGCACTTTCCTTGCTTGCAACACCCGCTTTCCCTGCGCCCTCTTGGCGCACCAAACTCATGTGCAACATTGCAAAACCTTGCGCCATTGGCGCACCCTGCATCCATGCAACATCAACTTTAGATGCGCCAAGTATAAACTGTTAACAGCGCAGGCGCATCTCTTATTACAGCAACATAATGTTATGCAATCCCTCTCTGCGCCGCGCCGAGTTTCCTTTGGCGCACATAATGCATATGTCACACAAGCCATATACGCACCCTTTGGCACACCAAAGTTACATGTAACATAAAGATTATATGCGCCACTGGCGCATCCTGTTCCCGTGTAACATGAAGAATATCAGCGCCTGTTATAAAATGCATGTATATGGCGCAGGCGCACTTCCGCTTGCAACAACAAAAAATGTCCTCTGCAGTTTCCATGCGCCCTGCGCCCTTTGGCACTGATTTATCCCTTGCAGCACCCCTTCTCTGTGTGCCATACTATTTAACCTTGCAGCCTGCAGTGTTCATGCGCCCTGCGCCCTGAGGCCTTAAAATTGCTAACTCTTCCTTCTGTCAACGCTTTAATGGAAGATCAAACAACTAATATGACTTTCCTGCATTGGGTTTCACTTCTTCTTCTTGCAGATCAGCAACTGAGTTCAGAACTACATATGTCAACATCAAGTAAGAGACCAACCAAGTCCAAGGGCAAAGCCAAACTTACAGAAGAAGAGATGAAGTACAAATATCAGAGGGTCAGGATGCCCGAATCCCAGGCAGAGTGTGACCTGGATATAAGAGACTCAGAGCTCGGGCACATTGATATGGAGGATTTCTGGGCCAGAACCCGGAGGGTCACAGGAAGTCCCTGGATGGACAAACTGGTAGGCAGTGGCCTGCATTTTGCTGGAGGAATCCCAGTCAGTGCAGTAAATAACGAATTCATGATGGTAGTGGCCCGCTGCTACAACAAAGACACCAGGTGTGTCCTGAATGAGAAGGGTGAGGTCGTGATCAACCTCACTACCCGGCACTTTGAAATAATGCTTGGCATCCCTCACCACCGGCACTTTGTGGCCGTAAGCCAAGAAGACTGCACCAAGGCTTGGGAAGATAATGAGGATCAGTGTATGCAGTTGATGAATGAGGTATACCTGAAGAACAAGAAGGTGGTGACCAGATGGCCACAAGTCATTCATCGCAGCGATTTCTTGAGGAACTCAGTGATACAATCACATTCCTGAGTAGAGTATTTGGGCTTCCTGACGCCCACTACTTTCACAAATGGATGCTGAGATATTTAGAGACAATGAACAAAAATGTGCCAGATCAACGCTTCGAGTGGGCGGAGATCATAAGCAGCACCATATCTGAGCAGCTCCAACAACTCACCACAATGGGGAGGTTCTACATGAACTCCTACGTAGTTTATGCTTGCGGCCTCAGAAAGGGATTATCCAGCCTTAATGCGGTGCGGGGTTTGGCCCCAAGTCAAAATATATGAATACTATCCAGAACTCAAGCTGGAAAATAGTATTCCCCAGTTTACAAAGATTAACGATGCCTTCTTCTACGGCATCGTCTGCCTTTTGAGGCCAAACATGACTCACGGTCGTACGACCAAGAGCATTGTTGCAGCTACAGAGAAATGGGGAGCCTTGTTCACACAATTCCCCACCTTTACCTATCTAAGGGCAGCCAACTTCTTGGGGGAACCAACCAAATTGCCGAGATACGCCGGCCCCAAGTTGATCCTGTTGGAGCTGTCAAGACAGCTTATAACCTACCATGAGAAGTGCCTAAAGAGAAAGAAGGGTGGAACTCCTTTCCCCCTCACAGTGGGCAGGTATACTTGTCTCTCTCACCACAAAGCACGGGACATGTTTGCAGAATTGGAGCTGCTAAATTTAAAGCACAACTTCCTGGCAAGGCCCACTTTCGACCCAAGGAATTGCCTGCCCAGAGCCAAACTCGATCCGATCCACGTTCCACAGATCGAGGATATTTATATCGACCTATATCACGAGGTCGAGCTCAGGAGGAAAGACCATTCCCGCTTGGCCTTGGCTGAAATCATCCAGTACGGCGTGGCCATCATCCCAAAAGGTTATCAAACTACTGATCAAGAAGTTGATCAAGTATATCTTGACACGGGTGGGGACGACTGGCCTTTCGCTGTAATTGACAGAACCAAGGTGCCTCAGACAATAGAGGAAAGGGTCAAAGAAACTCTGCGAAGAACAGAGCACTGGTGCAGAATGAATGGCCTCATCTTACCTCGGAGTTGATTTCACCACTTCTCCATTGGGCAACGCACCTTCCAGGCCAAAACAGCTGCCAAAGAGCAAAGGGAAAGACAAAGAGGGTGAGTCAAGCTCCACCCAAGAGGAAGCTCCTGAAAGTCCTCCTTCCGCTTCACAAGAACGGGTTGTAATCCCGGAAATCCTGGAGAAAGAAGCAACGGAAGATGTTCCGATAGGCACATCCACTCAGGATGTTGCCACTACTGTAACCATTGAGGTCCCTTCTATCCCTTCTCCCTCTCCTCCTTCCCCTCCTCAGGTGACCCAAGTGACCATTCCTTTGGTCGTGTCCTCTCCTCCGTCTTCTGTTGTTCCCCCTTCCTCATCATCCATCTTCTCTTCTCTCGCGGAGCTGTCCCCCACCATTTCTTCCCTCATCTCTCAGCTCCCTTCCATTCCCATGTCTACCTCCCCTGCAGTATCCCTTCCTCCCGTGAGCACTTTCTCGGCTTCCCTCTCAATGCCACCTCCAAGTGTCTCCACGCATTTTCCTTCTACTACTGCAGCTGCTCCCTTTTCTATTTCTGGTCCTTCTCCCATAAGTCCAGCATGGATCTCCCAGCACCTGAGTCAACAAAAGAGGAAAGTTCCCATCGCACCGATGGACTTCTCCGTCATCCCATCAAAGGGGACCAAGAAGCAAAATCCTTTAACCCGCTTCTCTCAGAGTGCGTCAGGGGAGAGAGTAATGGAGATAGCATACCCCAATCCTTTAAAGGATAAAAAGGATCTGTCTTCGACAGATTACACAGTGACCCAAGTCACAATGGGGACATCTTCAGAAAGCCTTCAGGGAGAGGCCCTATCTGCAGTTGACGCCCTTTGCAAGAAGCTCCAGGAAGCAAAGGAAGAGAAAAGGCTGTTAAAGGAGCAAAATAAACATCTTCTCCACGCCTTGCAGAAAATGGGCAGTGCACCTCCTACAACTGCCGCCGAAACTCCTGAGCCTCTGAGCCAGGATAAGATTAATGAGTATGCTAAAATCGGTGAGCAGGGTATGGCAGTTTCCACCTGGAGGAGCCAAATCCTCAAGGAAAGCGAGGGAGTAATCGCCAAGTTCACCAGTTTGTATCAGAATATCAATCGGGTGAACAAAGAGCTCCAGGCGATAGCAGGACCCATCTCCGAAGAGCTGGACCACGCCAAGATGCAGCATGAGACCTTTCAGAAAATGTTCGACTGTTCAGTCGAAGATCTGGTCAAGTTTGGCATCCTTGGTCACCCCAGAGCCCTCAACAAAATCCTCTCTACTTTGGATTATCGGGTTGATCAGCTGGAGTTTGTCCTGGAGAAGATTGATAAGATAAAGGAGGAAGCCCTGGATGCAATGCATCAAATGGAGCAGATTATCCTGAGAATGTCACCGGGCTTACTCACTCCTTCTTTCACCTTAAGAAAGGTTGATGAAACTATTCGGATCTTCAAGGAGATCGTTTCACAGGGGCTGGGACCAGAGGTCACTTTCGACGCCGAATCCATCAACAATCTGCTGGCTTGTCGTGACTTCATCGGGTACCTGATAGAGAGGAAAATGATTATTCCAAACTCCCAGAAAATTTCTCCATCAACAATCTGCTGGCTTGTCGTGACTTCATCGGGTACCTGATAGAGGCTGATTATTCCAAACTCCCAGAAAAGCTCACAGACGAGCAGACTTGCGAAGCTATCAGTGATCGACACAAGGATCCTTCCCAGGATCAACTTCAACCCATGATCAGCAAGTTCATGGAGTACCGTGCCCAGTTCCACATCTCGTCTCCCGAGCAGCAGCAAAAGCAGGATACCCCCTTCCAGCCGCGGGACGACGATGAATAGTTTCTTTCTTCCCGACTTTCTCCTTGTAATTATCCAAAGTATGTTGACACAAATGATGACATCATCCATGTTGCATCATGAGATGATGTCATCCACCAAAGTTGTCAAAAGTCAACAAATGACTTTGGAATCTTTTGTAAGATATTTTGTAATTAGGTGGTTGTTTCCTTTTTGCCTTCTTTTCTTCTCCTTCTTCTATAAATACTTGAATACTTGTTGTATTCGGGGTGGACATTTTTCAGATGAAAAATAGAAGTGAGAAGAAAAGGCTTTGTACTTTTTGTAACAGAAGAAAATATTAATACAAATATTGAGACTTTGTGCTGAATATGTGTGTTATGGGCATCTGATCTTTCTTATGTCAGATTTATGCATTTATTCTGTTGGATCTATCTCTACTTTTTTGTCATTTGTTCATCAGTATTGCTTTGTTTGTCTATGCAAGTAGGTTCGGCTCTGTTTACTACCAGCCCAAAACATAGACCCTCTGACCTTTCTACTTTGGAATTCATTTCTTTTCTCCCTTCAGATCCATCTTCCTTCCCTTCTTTCCTTCATTCCTTTCTGTTCTTCATCGGAACTACTCTACTGGGATGAGATCCCAACCCCTGAAGGCAGAATATTGTGAGACTTGCACAAGATTCCTGCTGGTAGAATAGCAATAAACCAGTTTCACTTTGCTGACTCAAAGAGGGGCTATGCCCTGCACACTGTTGGCTCGTTTATCCATAGATCTGTCCATTCGACAGATTTTCAAACCAACAGTTTTTGGTGACTCTACTGGGGATCGAACAGATCTATCAGATCTATGGTGGTGGTGTGATAGAAAAAACTGTGAAAATCAAAAAATCACTACCTGTTTGCAAATTTTAACTTTTGTTCAAAATCCAAAATTTTTGCAAAAGTGCTCCAAACTGAAAATTTTCTTCAGAGATCCATAGATCTGGGCTAGATAGAGATCTTTAGTTCACTGAGTTTTTACAAAAATCTATATTTCTTCGTAGATCTGAGTTTTTGACAGTTTACCAAAAATTCCAAACTCTTTAAAAAGTCAACTCTAGATCTGAAAATCAGCTTACTAAGTTTTACCATCATTTTATCCTCGTTGATATTTGTTGTTAAACCGCAATCGGTTTTCAAAAGAGGGATAAAATTTAAATATTTAGAAAAGTACATGCTGCTGATTTTTGTCAGAAAAATCAGAAAATCAGCAAGTACAACCAAAAAGAGTTTTTAAATCTGCTCCAAAATATTGCAGATTTGGAAGGTACACTGGCGGGTGAACCATTTACTCGCAGCAGGAGAGCTCATGGAGAAGTTGATCCCACTTTTGATCTGCTTCAAAGGCACAACTTCAGTGTTACACCAGCACGCTTCTCGTCGCTGAGCTCGGCTGATCGGTCATCCAGGAGTGTCTCACCTCCACGAAGGAAGCATTTTTCACAAGGAGCCTCCACATCCCTTTGTAGTGCCTTGTTGCTCAGTGGGACCATCCTGCCAGCGCACGTTCTTTTTCCACCCGTCCAGATGGCAGTACCATGGGGAAATGCTATGGGCCCTCTCGCATTGCCGCATCCAGTTCACGCACTCCCTCACGGAAATCGAAAGAATTTCCTGAGATTTGATGGGAGTGGAAATCAAAGCACGGATGCACATATATCTGCATTCATCATGTCATGCAGCATCCTGGATGTGACCCATGAAGATGTGTCAGTTCGCCTCTTCCTAGAGACCTTGCAAGGACCCGCAGCAGAATGGTTTCAGCAATTTCCGGCCGGATCTATTACTAGTTGGGCCACCTTGCGAACTGCATTCGAAGAAAGATACAAACCTTCGGAAGATGCATTTGCATTGTTATCACAAATCACTCACCTGAAGAAGGAGGCTAATGAGACTATGCATGACTTCATCACCCGTTTCAATTCTCTGATCAACCGTGTTCCGCCTACCATGCTTCCAACACCGGAGAATCAAAAGTGTTTCTTTGTCAATGCCATGAGCTCGAAAGTAAGTTTCCTACTCCTACAAGAACAAGTTGCTACTCTAATTCTCACCCAGGCTGCTGCCATACGGATTGAAGACAACTTGCTTATATCTGGCGAATTGAAAAGGGAATCATCCAAGCTTAAATCTTCGGGCCCTTCTCCCACTACTTCGTCTGATCCGGCATTCCAAAAGATGGCGAATGACTTGCTCGCATTAAAGAAGCAGTTAGCCCAAGCTTCCCCCAGTTCCTCATACCGGGATATCCCACGAAGAACTTTCACTCCCAACAGCGTCCCGCATAGGCCGCGTCTACCTGCAACTACTCCGCGGTTGGCGCTTGAGGCTCCTCCGGTCAACGCTTTGGCCGAAATCGAAGAAGAGGAACAAGATTATGAAGAACCTTCATCTCAAGGTGAAGATGATCAAGATGTCGGTGAACCGACTGGTGACTCTACAATCGGGTACATGGAATTTGAAGATGAAGAATCCGACGAAGAAGAGGGTACCCAAGGATATGCAAGCGGACAATCATATGTTGTTTTTACCCGCTCGCAGGGAAAAGAAGCAGAGGTCACTGCCAATATGCAGAAAGAGAAGGCTGCATTATCCACGCCCCCAACTATTGCTAAAAGAGGTAATCCTCTTCCTGCTCAACCCCCTGTTAAGTCTTTTACAAAGAAATCTTTTCCTCCCATCTCTCCTCCAAATCAGCCTTCTTCTATTTCCATGAAGACCAGTAATCCTACTCTACCATCGCGAAATGAGGGACTCATTCCTTCATCCGCGCAACCCTTGGCCGCGTTTGACATCATAGATCATGCTAAAAAGACTAAGATCCAAATGTCTGAAGCCGAGTATCTTCAGTCAAACCCCGAACAACTTGTAAGGTTGACCAAGTATATTCAAAGCCAAGCTGTCATATCTCCCCAGATCTCCCTAAAAGGAATCCTTTCCACTCCTCCTGCATCCCGCATAAATGTTGCCTCAACATCTGCATCAGGCAAGATAGAACCTTTCTATCTCTCCCTCCTAATCAATGGCCACAAACTAAGTAACTGCATAATTGATTCTGGAGCTTCTGATAACGTCATGCCGGCAAAAGTCACCCATGCTTTGGGCCTCACCCTTACCAAGCCTTTTGGCAGATGTTATTCCTTGGAAACCAAGCAGGTTCCGCTGATTGGTCAGATCAAAGACGCTCAGTTCACATTTGCGGCATTCCCAGAGAAAAGAGTAAAAATGACCGTCCTCGTTGCCGACATTCCAGCAGCCTATGGAATTTTGCTGGGAAGAAGTTTTTGCAGTGAAGTTGGTGGGGAGATTCATATGGACTGGTCTAAGGCTAGAATCCCCGTCAAAGGTGTAATGCAGACATTGGAGCCAGAATCACAAAAGAAGTACTTGGTTACTAACTCTGAGGACCCCAAAGCCCAAATTCTTTTCGAATCATCAGGAATGGGGAACTATTTCTTGTCTACCGAGTCTGACAAAATGGTTGTCCTCATCCAAGAAGAAGATCTTAACAAGATCTGGACTTTGCAGTTTGATGGCAGCTGCGCGACTAGTGGATGCGGCGCTGGAGCCGTGCTTATATCTCCTGAAGAGGAGATTATTCCTCTCTCTTTCAAGCTGCAGTTTTTCAACACAAATAATACTGCTGAGTATGAATCTCTGCTACTTGGCATGCAAGCCGCAAAGGAAAGAGGGATCAAAAATCTGAAAGTACAAGGTGATGCAGAGCTAGTCGTAAATCAAGTTAAAAGGATATATCAAGTGAAGAATGAGAGGCTCAGGCATTACCGCAATGTGGTGTGGGACAGCATCGAAGAGTTTGACGCTTTTTCAATAGAATCCATTCCAAGAGCTCAGAATGACATGGCCGATTCATTGGCCATTTCAGCATCCCTCATGCTCCCTCACCCAGGTTTGAAAACAGACAAATACACCATTGAGGTGGTTTTCCGCCCAAGCGTGCCAGACAATTCTCAGCATTGGCAAGTATTCAACAATGACAATCAACTCATTGCCTTTCTAGAAAAGGTGGAAAATTTTAAGGAACTTCATTTTGAAGGATCCACTTCTACGTGCCGTGAATCAGTTACCGGTCAAAACGATGAATCCGAAGGGAACGACGGCATATGTCAGCTCAAAGGAAATAAAATTCCAAAGGGCCTGGTTTCTCTAGAGCGGTTGTTCGACAGGCATGATCGTTTTGTAAAAAAGAAAAGGTGAGATGATACTGGCTCCTCCCCAGAAACCGAACCGGTTAATTTAGGTTCGGTAGAACATCCGCAGTTTGTGAACATCAGAAAATGTTGCACACCTGAAGAGAAGCGGAAGTTTGTCAAACTGCTGAAGAAATACATGGATGTATTGGCATGGTCCTATGCCGATCTAAAGTCTTTCAAGCCAAAGGACGTCCAGCATGATATCCCGTTGAAAGAAGATGCCAAACCTTTTCGCCAGAAGCAGAGACATTATAACCCTAAGATCTCAGGTACTATCCAGGCTGAAATTCAGAAAATGCTGGATGCGAGAATCATTTTTCCTATCCATCACAGTACTTGGGTGGCAAACATTGTGCCAGTGCGCAAGAAAAATGGTGAAATACGCATATGCGTAGATTTTCGAAACCTGAATCAGGCATCCTTAAAGGACAACTACCCACTTCCTATAATGGATCAAGTTCTACAAGCAGTAACTGGATCAGAAATGTTGTCCATGCTTGATGGTTTTTCAGGCTACAATCAGATTGAAGTCTCACCTGAAGACCAATTTAAAACAACATTCACTACCCCCTGGGGCACGTTTTCCTACAGCAGGATGCCTTTTGGCCTGACCAATGCTGGCGCCACTTTTCAGCGGGCCATGGACCTTGCATTCAAAGGTATGATGGGGAAGGTCATTGTGGTTTATCTAGATGACTTAACTGTGTTCTCTAAATGGTGAAATGATCATTGTGATCATTTGGAGCAAGTATTGGCCAGATGCCGAGAGCATGGGATTTCCCTGAACCCGAAAAAGTCTATTTTTGGAGTCACAGAAGGAAAGTTGCTAGGACATGTTGTTAGCAAAGAAGGAACGAAGATAGATACCGAAAGAGTTAAGGCTATTCAGAGCCTTACTTTGCCTACAAGCAAGACCGGCGTTCACTCTTTCTTCGGAAAGGTGAATTTTCTCAGGCGCTTTGTTCCCGACTTTGCTGAAAAAACTCGCCACATATTAGACATGATGAAAGGGTCACCAACTTTCTGATGGAGCGAAGAAGGGAAGAGGTCGTTCGAAGAAATAAAAGCTTCCGTCGCTCACGCGCCAGTCCTGGTATGTCCTGATTTCTCCAAAGATTTTATTATGTATAGCTATGCATCTGAACACACCGTGTCGGCCATCCTAATGCAAAGGAATTCTGAGGATGTCGAATCCCCGATTGCATTTATGAGCTCTCCCCTCAAGCCTCACGAACTAAAAATGAGCCAGCTAGAGAAACATGCCTTCGCCATTGTCAAAGCAGTTAAGAACTTCAGGTATTACATTCTAAACTCCCATACGGTGGTTCTGGTTCCTGACATGGCAGTAAAGTCCATCTTAACTCAACAGGAGTTAGGAAGCTTGCGAGGAAATTGGATTGCAAAGGTCCAGGAGTACGATCTGGATATAAAACCAACCAAGTTAGTAAGAGGCAAAGGCCTGTGTCAACTTATGGCTGAAAACCAAGATTCAGAAGTTCCCGGAGGAAAAGATGATTGCACCAATGGAGCACAAAGCCAGTTGGAGAAACCCGATTCACTGCCTATGGTCCTATTTGTCGCAACCAGCGACGAATGGTATTCCGATATTGCTTTCTTCCTCACCTATGGTGAATGCCCAGCTCACCTAACTACAAAGGAGAAGCGCGCTATAAAGCTCAGAGCAGCCAAATATGTCATCTGGGATGACAGTTTATACAAACGCGGGATAGATGGCATCTTCTTGCGATGTGTTGACAAACCACAACAAGTGAAGTTACTTGAAAGTTTTCATAATTCGGCCTGTGGGGGCCATTTCTCCTCTTCCGTGATGGCACACAAGATCATTCGGGCCAGGTACTATTGGCCGACGCTTTTCCAAGATACAGCTACCTGGGTAACAAAGTGTGAACCTTGCCAGCAGTTCGTCGGCAAGCCCAAGTTGGCTGCTTTTCCCCTCAGGCCGGTCGTTGTCGACGAACCATTCAAGCAGTGGGGAATTGATTTTATTGGTGCACTCAATCCCCAATCGAGTGCCAGACATAGTTATGTCCTGACGGCAACAGATTATTTCACAAAATGGGTAGAAGCCATACCTGTCAAACATGCCACTTCCGAGGTTGTTTGCAGTTTCATCAAAGAGAATATTATTGTCAGGTTTGGCGTTCCAAACAAGATTGTTGCTGATAACGCTTCCAACTTCTCCTCACGAGAAGTTGTTGGTTTTTTCTATGAATACGGGATAACTTTGGCTCACGCCTCAGATTATTACCCTCAGGGAAATGGTCAGGCAGAATCCAGTAACAAAAACTTAGTAACCATCATACGAAAACTAGTGGATGAGAATCAACGAATGTGGCACAAATCATTATACGACGCTTTGTGGGCAGACCGCATCACTCCCAAGAGGTCTCTCGGCATGTCACCTTTTCAAGTGTTATATGGCACCGATGCCGAGCTTCCCATTTCTGCTGAACTCCCTGCTCTGCGCTTGGCACGAGCGATCGAAGATGAGACTTTCCAAAATTCTCTTGAGAAGAGGATCATGTATCTAGCAGAGCTCGAAGAAAAGAGAGTAAGAGTGGTCGACAAGATCACCGAGCATCAGAATCAGGTAAAAAGATTGTTCGATAAAAAAGCTAAGCAAAGAAATTTCCAGGTGGGAGACCTCGTCCTTTTGTGGGACAAACGAAGAGAGCCAAAGGGCATGCACGGAAAGTTTGATTCCCTGTGGAGAGGGCCTTTCAAGATCAAGTAGCTCAATGGAGAGAATAGTTTCTATCTCTCGTATCTGGACGGAACTGGACTCCCGCTTCCCTATAGCGGGCAGCATCTGAAAATCTTCAGGAAGTAGAGCTTGCTCTCTTCTTTGTACAGTTTGCTTCAGTTGTGTGTTTGTTTTTGTCATGTGTTTGCTTTTGTTGGTTGTGTGTTTCCCTTTTCGGTCGCCCTTGTTTTTGACTCTGTTACCCAATGGATAGGCACGTGAAGATCTGGGATTCTCTACCCCTGAGGTTCACTCAGAGATAGTCCCCAGAAAGAGCCAGCTGTTATCCCGTAAAATTGGCAAGGGCAATTTTACAGATAACCCTACCAAAATTTTGTTCCGGTCCCTCGTCAGGGACTCCTTGCGTTCGGAACGTTGCAAAATCCCTTCCCGGGAAATCTAGTTTTCCGAACTTAGCCATTTTTGGTCTTTTTTGGTCGGGCGCACCTAATGTCTATGCAACATGCAGTGTTCCTGCGCCCCCTTTATTCCTTTGGCGCACGGTTTGAAGTGTCGACACACATTTTGGTGCACCTCACCATGTTGCGCCTTTCTTGCATGCGCCAAGGCGCATGCACCTTTGTGTCAACAATGTTTTTGTTGCGCCGCATTTTGGTGCACCAAAGGGCACACATATTTCCATGTTGACAACACTTTTGGTGCGCCAAAGGCGCACATAACTTTGTGTCGACAGGTGTTTTGGTGCGCCAAAGGGCACATGCTTTCCGTTGTCGACAGGTGTTTTGGTGCGCCACTTCAAAAAGTGGTTGGCGCATTTATTACAACTTTGCCTATATATAGGCGCATCCGCCCTGTCACTTTCACCAGTCAGAAAACACGTGATTGATCTTTTTCCTCTGCACCTGTCAGCATGCCTGTCATCTTCGTGTCACTTTCGTGGACCCAGTTTCACCTCTCACATTTTATATAATCCTGGTATGTGGTCCTTATTGCTCTTGTATTTTGTTTTGGTTATTGGCTGTTTGTTTGTGGGGTTGGATTAAATGATTTGTGAAGCCTTGAAACCCTCCTTTGTTGTTTTTTGCTGGTTATCCTCCCCTGCATCTCTCCCTCTTTCCAGATCTGCTGGTAAAGAGGACTTTTGCCTCTGAAAAAATCACTTGGGTCTCTTTATTACATCCTGTTCATCTATCCAAAGAACCCTGCAGAAGAGGCTTAAACTCATATAACCCCTCCAGAGGAAGAACAAGACCTTAAAAGTTGGTAAACTACCTTTTTCCTCTTTGGCGCATTCGCCACCCTTGCAACATGAAGTACAGTCGCGCCAATGGCGCATCCACCATGCTTGCTGCATAAAAAACAGTTGCGCCCTCAAGGCGCACTTTCCTCGCTTGCAACACCCACTTTCCCTGCGCCCTCTTGGCGCACCAAACTCATGTGCAACATTGCAAAACCTTGCGCCATTGGCACACCCTGCATCCATGCAACATCAACTTTAGATGCGCCAAGTATAAACTGTTAACAGCACAGGCGCATCTCTTATTACAGCAACATAATGTTATGCAATCCCTCTCTGCGCCGCGCCGAGTTTCCTTTGGCGCACATAATGCATATGTCACACAAGCCATATATGCGCCCTTTGGCACACCAAAGTTACATGTAACATAAAGATTATATGCGCCACTGGCGCATCCTGTTCCCGTGTAACATGAAGAATATCAGCGCCTGTTATAAAATGCATGTATATGGCGCAGGCGCACTTCCGCTTGCAACAACAAAAAATGTCCTCTGCAGTTTCCATGCACCCTGCGCCCTTTGGCGCTGATTTATCCCTTGCAGCACCCCTTCTCTGTGTGCCATACTATTTAACCCTGCAGCCTGCAGTGTTCATGCGCCCTGCGCCCTGAGGCCTTAAAATTGCTAACTCTTCCTTCTGTCAACGCTTTAATGGAAGATCAAATAGCTAATATGACTTTCCTGCATTGGGTTTCACTTCTTCTTCTTGCAGATCAGCAACTGAGTTCAGAACTACATATGTCAACATCAAGTAAGAGACCAACCAAGTCCAAGGGCAAAGCCAAACTTACAGAAGAAGAGATGAAGTACAAATATCAGAGGGTCAGGATGCCCGAATCCCAGGCAGAGTGTGACCTGGATATAAGAGACTCAGAGCTCGGGCACATTGATATGGAGGATTTCTGGGCCAGAACCCAGGAGGGTCACAGGAAGTCCCTGGATGGACAAACTGGTAGGCAGTGGCCTGCATTTTGCTGGAGGAATCCCAGTCAGTGCAGTAAATAACGAATTCATGATGGTAGTGGCCCGCTGCTACAACAAAGACACCAGGTGTGTCCTGAATGAGAAGGGCGAGGTCGTGATCAACCTCACTGCCTGACACTTTGAAATTATGCTTGGCATCCCTCACCACCAGTCACTTTGTGGCCGTAAGCCAAGAAGACTGCACCAAGGCTTGGGAGGATAATGAGGATCAGTGTATGCAGTTGATGAATGAGGTATACCTGAAAAACAAGAAGGTGGTGACCAGATGGCCACAAGATCATTCATCGCAGTGATTTCTCAGAGGAACTCAGTGATACAATCACATTCCTGAGTAGAGTATTTGGGCTTCCTGATGCCCACTACTTTCATAAATGGATGCTGAGATACTTGGAAACAATGAACAAAAATGTGCCAGATCAACGCTTCGAGTGGGCGGAGATCATAAGCAGCACTATATCTGAGCAGCTCCAACAACTCACCACAACGGGGAGGTTCTACATGAACTCCTACGTAGTTTATGCTTGCAGCCTCAGAAAGAGATTATCCAGCCTTAATGCGGTGCGGGGTTTGGCCCCAAGTCAAAATATATGAATACTATCCAGAACTCAAGCTGGAAAATAGTATTCCCCAGTTTACAAAGATTAACGATGCCTTCTTCTACGGCATCGTCTACCTTTTGAGGCCAAACATGACTCACGGTCATACGACCAAGAGCATTGTTGCAGCTACAGAGAAATGGGGAGCCTTGTTCACACAATTCCCCACCTTTACCTATCTAAGGGCAGCCAACTTCTTGGGGGAACCAACCAAATTGCCGAGATACGCCGGCCCCAAGTTGATCCTGTTGGAGCTGTCAAGACAGCTTATAACCTACCACGAGAAGTGCCTAAAGAGAAAGAAGGGTGGAACTCCTTTCCCCCTCACAGTGGGCAGGTATACTTGTCTCTCTCACCACAAAGCACGGGATATGTTTGCAGAATTGGAGCTGCTAAATTTAAAGCACAACTTCCCGGCAAGGCCCACTTTTGACCCAAGGAATTGCCTGCCCAGAGCCAAACTCGATCCGATCCACGTTCCACAGATCGAGGATATTTATATCGACCTATATCATGAGGTCGAGCTCAGGAGGAAAGACCATTCCCACTTGGCCTTAGCTGAAATCATCCAGTACGGCGTGGCCATCATCCCAAAAGGTTATCAAACTACTGATCAAGAAGTTGATCAAGTATATCTTGACATGGGTGGGGACGACTGGCCTTTCGCTGTAATTGACAGAACCAAGGCGCCTCAGACAATAGAGGAAAGGGTCAAAGAAACTCTGTGAAGAACAGAGCACTGGTGCAGAATGAATGGCCTCATTTACCTCGGAGTTGATTTCACCACTTCTCCATTGGGCAACACACCTTCCAGGCCAAAACAACTGCCAAAGAGCAAAGGGAAAGACAAAGAGGGTGAGTCAAGCTCCACCCAAGAGGAAGCTCCTGAAAGTCCTCCTTCCGCTTCACAAGAATGGGTTGTAATCCCGGAAAGCCTGGAGAAAGAAGCAACGTAAAGATGTTCCGATAGGCACATCCACTCAGGATGTTACCACTACTATAACCATTGAGGTCCCTTCTATCCCTTCTCCCTCTCCTCCTTCCCCTCCTCAGGTGACCCAAGTGACCATTCCTTTGGTCGTGTCCTCTCCTCCGTCTTCTGTTGTTCCCCCTTCCTCATCATCCATCTTCTCTTCTCTCGCGGAGCTGTCCCCCACCATTTCTTCCCTCATCTCTCAGCTCCCTTCCATTCCCATGTCTACCTCCCCTGCAGTATCCCTTCCTCCCGTGAGCACTTTCTCGGCTTCCCTCTCAATGCCGCCTCCAAGTGTCTCCACGCATTTTCCTTCTACTACTGCAGCTGCTCCCTTTTCTATTTCTGGTCCTTCTCCCATAAGTCCAGCATGGATCTCCCAGCACCTGAGTCAACAAAAGAGGAAAGTTCCCATCACACCGATGGACTTCTCTGTCATCCCATCAAAGGGGACCAAGAAGCAAAAGCCTTTAACCCGCTTCTCTCAGAGTGCGTCAGGGGAGAGAGTAATGGAGATAGCATACCCCAATCCTTTAAAGGATAAAAAGGATCTGTCTTCGACAGATTACATAGTGACCCAAGTCACAATGGGGACATCTTCAGAAAGCCTTCAGGGAGAGGCCCTATCTGTAGTTGACGCCCTTTGCAAGAAGCTCCAGGAAGCAAAGGAAGAGAAAAGGCTGTTAAAGGAGAAAAATAAACATCTTCTCCACGCCTTGCAGAAAATGGGCAGTGCACCTCCTACAACTGCCGCCGAAACTCCTGAGCCTCTGAGCCAGGATAAGATTAATGAGTATGCTAAAATCAGTGAGCAGGGTATGGCAGTTTCCACCTGGAGGAGCCAAATCCTCAAGGAAAGTGAGGGAGTAATCGCCAAGTTCACCAGTTTGTATCAGAATATCAATCGGGAAAACAAAGAGCTCCAGGCGATAGCAGGACCCATCTCCGAAGAGCTGGACCACGCCAAGATGCAGCATGAGACCTTTCAGAAAATGTTCGACTGTTCAGTCAAAGATCTGGTCAAGTTTGGCGTCCTTGGTCACCCCAGAGCCCTCAACAAAATCCTCTCTACTTTGGATTATCGGGTTGATCAGCTGGAGTTTGTCCTGGAGAAGATTGATAAGATAAAGGAGGAAGCCCTGGATGCAATGCATCAAATGGAGCAGATTGTCTCTGAGAATGTCAAGGGGCTTACTCACTCCTTCTTTCACCTTAAGAAAGGTTGATGAAACTATTCAGATCTTCAAGGAGATCGTTTCACAGGGGCTGGGACCAGAGGTCACTTTCGATGCCGAATCCATCAACAATCTGCTGGCTTGTCGTGACTTCATCGGGTACCTGATAGAGGTAGAAAATGATTATTCCAAACTCCCAGAAAATCTCACAGATGAGCGGGAGACTTGCGAAGCTATCAGTGATCGACACAAGGATCCTTCCCAGGATCAACTTCAACCCATGATCAGCAAGTTCATGGAGTACCGTGCCCAGTTCCACATCTCGTCTCCTGAGCAACAACAAAAGCAGGATACCCCCTTCCAGCCGCGGGACGACGACGAATAGTTTCTTTCTTCCCGACTTTCTCCTTGTAATTATCCAAAGTATGTTGACACAAATGATGACATCATCCATGTTGCATCATGAGATGATGTCATCCACCAAAGTTGTCAAAAGTCAACAAATGACTTTGGAATCTTTTGTAAGATATTTTGTAATTAGGTGGTTGTTTCCTTTTTGCCTTCTTTTCTTCTCCTTCTTCTATAAATACTTGAATACTTGTTGTATTCGGGGGTGGACATTTTTTAGATGAAAAATAGAAGTGAGAAGAAAAGGCTTTGTACTTTTTGTAACAGAAGAAAATATTAATACAAATATTGAGACTTTGTGCTGAATATGTGTGTTATGGGCATCTGATCTTTCTTATGTCAGATTTATGTGTTTATTCTGTTGGATCTATCTCTACTTTTTTGTCATTTGTTCATCAGTATTGCTTTGTTTGTCTATGCAAGTAGGTTCGGCTCTGTTTACTACCAGCCCAAAACATAGACCCTCTGACCTTTCTACTTTGGAATTCATTTCTTTTCTCCCTTCAGATCCATCTTCCTTCCCTTCTTTCCTTCATTCCTTTCTGTTCTTCGTCGGAACTACTCTACTGGGATGAGATCCCAACCCCTGAAGGAAAAATATTGTGAGACTTGCACAAGATTCCTGCTGGTAGAATAACAATAAACTAGTTTCGCTTTGCTGACTCAAAGAGGGGCTATGCCCTGCACACTGTTGGCTCATTTATCCATAGATCTGTCCATTCGACATATTTTCAAACCAACACATAACCATCATTGAGGGTAGACCCATGGTTGCATAACCACCATGTTAGTTCCTTGAGTTAAGGTCAAAAGCAAAGGAAAAGGCCTGCATAATGATAAACAAAATAAAGAAAAACATAGAAATGAACAAGGAAATTAATCTAGGCTATAAATATATGCTGCAAGTGGGAAATTAGACTCAAACACCATTGGAAAAATATTAATCATCATTGGGTATTTTAAACTGTTTTGGTAATGTAGCATGTGCAAAATTGGGTGCGTACAAGCACCTTCAATCATTTCATAGTGCATGTTTGGATTATTCTTGTAATGACACACTTTTGACCAAGTTGTTTCCTAGGAGCTTATAGGACTATGCCTTGTAATAGTTTTACAATTTGCCTTTGCACTTTATTAGATATTTTACTCCTTTAGAAAATATGTTTTTGGCTCACTTATCTATGAATATTGGAACAACGATATCATATGCTCAAATGGCCAAAATGTGAGAAGGTTCTAATGAGCATCTTAGTGACAACGTGTTGCATTATAGGACTAACCTTTCTACAATTAACAATGTCTTGGCTGAATTTAAATTGTAAGATCTTTTTATGCAAAGAATGTTACCTATTTTGGAAGAATGTGTACTCTTTGAATCTTTTCAATCTTTTGATCATTTATGTCATATTTTGAAAACTTGTGAAATCAAGTTAATTTCTTTGGGAAAACTTAAATACAATGCTAATATTTATTATTCATCTAATAAAAAGTTCCCAAGAAAATTTTCCTTCAAAGAAAATCCTAGTGAACCTAATTCTATCATTAATGTTATATCTGAACCTATGAAGCTCCAATTAAAACCTACATGCCTCATTTTTACTAAATTTCAATATCCACTACATATGTTTTTGCCTCAACTCCTAAAAAGAAATATGATTTCTTTTCTAGCTCCTCTTGAGATAGATCCTAATAGGCCTCATGGAAAGAGATTCGATGAACATGCACATTGTGATTATCATAGATGCAATGTTTATTCTATCGATAAGTGTTTCAAGCTTAGACATCTAATCCAAGATCTGATTGAAATCATGACATTGAGTTTCCTTAATCTAGTATTTCTATTCATAAATCTACTAATGATAATGGAAAGATTAAAATATTCAATGATCCACTACTTAATCATGAAAAATCAGTTCTTGAATCCTCTTACAATAATGTTTATCATGGTTTTAATCCTCAATCTTCATATTATCCTCTTGGATTTTTTGTTGGAGCTACTGATCTTCCTTCACCTATCATTTATTTTACAGATGTCGATGTTATGCCTCTTTTTCATCACATCGATTGCACATTTGTGCTTTTATTGGTCCTCATAATATCAATAATTTTATGGTGCATCCTACTTATAAGTGAAATGCATATTTAATCACTTTCTTACAAGCTATATGTTTTCCATTATATCAAATGACCCATAGATCACCTACTTTTCATGGGCATGTCATTATTCCCATCACTTTTGGTACTCTCACTATATTTATGCCTTTCATTATTGGATCTATAGTTATGCTTTGTGACATGGTCTTAAGACTCACTTCGCTTAGGGCTGCCAAATTTGTACCATTCATAGTTCACTTATGTCTTAAGTTCATATAGGAGTGTCACCTTATCACTATTTGAGGCATTCCACCATGGAATCCTTTTTCATTGGCTATTATTAGTGCTACACCTTGAGTTACTTCTATCACTAGTGTACCTACTCATACATATTCTATTGATGACCCATGGATTTAGCACATGCTCCTTTGGAATCTAGAGCTCTTACCATTCCTAATGCTACTTTTACACATACACCTAGATCTCCTCCACATGTGGCATCTACTTCTCACTCACAATGGATACATTGGTCTCATAGTCCCACTTATAGGGACAAGTCTTCATATAGGAAACACACTAACCAAGACACATATAGGCCCACTTCATGGTCTCTTTCTCCACATGTATTCCCTCATGGAAATAGAGTCTTTAATCATGATCACATATGTACCTCCTTCACACTAGCAGATTGTGGGCCATTTCCCCCTATCCTCATTGGATAGATCACCATGAAACTCACACTTGGGGCATATTCTCCCTCCCTCGCTACCCAATGACGCATTCTTGTTCTAAGTTCATACACAAATGTTGAGGGAAACTTTACCTACATGGACCTCACTTTGTATACATACACTGGGGTAAACCTTTCTCCCCTCTCCTATTCATCATATTTTCATTCTAATATTTTGTAAAAAATAAAAAATACTAGCTTAGATATTTTTTTGATATACTCTCTCTTACTTATATTATTATATGTTTCACCTTTCTTACCATGTCATTGTGATTCATAGTATGTTCTATATTTTTTCCATACCCACATGCGCATTCACATGGTACTCTTGAGGTGAATGTGGATTACATAAAAATTCTTACATGATGTATGATGTTTAACATTTTCCCCTCCTAGTCCCACCGAGGCTCCTGAAGGCATCTACCTTTCCTATTTTCTCTGTATTCAGGTTCTATAATTGTAACATATACTACTTTCACTCCTATTTTCATTTGTATACAAAGTCACATACTATCAATTTTTCTAACATGAAAATGGGTGCTTCATGTGTAGTATTTGTCTTGCAGGCATACTTCCAACCATGGTTATCATATTTTCTTGTATCTTATCTATGTTGGTTTCTTTCTTGTCATTGTTTGTGAGCTATTGCCTATGCATGATTACATGTTTTAATTCTATAGCCTTGAAGGATATGAGTTTCTTATGACATATTGAGTGGCGTCCCATGTATTCAACCAACTACTCATTGTGTCTTTTTCCATTTTATTCTGTGTATTGACTAGTTTCTATTGCATCATGACATGTTTGTTTGTGACTATCACTTTTAGCTAGCCTTTCCCATTATTTTTTATGTACCATGGTTATTACCATGTGAATTCCATATCCACCCTACAAGAGTTCTATTTCAGTTGTGTACATTATTTTCATCTTTCCTCATTTGGGTTGCACTCACTTTGGTTCATCTCATGCACCCCAAATGAGTGGGGGCAATCATCAAGTGACTAATTGACCCTTTCAGTGGTTCAAAGATCAAACAAATATTGGTACATATCAAAATCATAATAAAAAAGAGTGAATAAAAAGGTTCAGAATCAATATTGAGCTAAAATTAATGCAGGGATAGAAGTACCCAACATAGGCAGGAGCAATGGGTGCTAGTGTCCTAACCAAGGATTCTTGTCTTGGTGCTAAAAATAGGTATAGTACAATATCAACATGTTTCCAATGATAGGTTTCTCAAAAATATAAAAATAGATACTCTATTACAAGTTGCTATCAGGAATAATAGGAAAAAAATTAGTATTAAGTTACACACTTTGAGCAAGGGAACTAATTACTTTATTTTTCTAGATCATCTGTGATTAGTTTCTATTGGTTGTGACCATATGCAATGGAACTTATCTATAGGGAAGTATTAATGGTTGGAGGGAAAACCCTACAATCTCCCAATACTCTTCCCTTGGTGAAAAGATTCCTAATTCCTCAATTTGAGGATATGACGATTAAATCCTCAATTTGGCGATATGACGCATAAATCCTTAGTTTGGTGTAAAGATTCCTAAATCCTTGTTATAGAAATAGGATGCCTAAATCATTACCATTATTCCAATCAGATCCAAGCTAGAAAACATACATGAAGAATTTTATCTCTTCCCTCATGGCATACAAGTGTACTCTATCTTTGATTCACTTGTTTTTCAATAAGCATTTCTATTTTCACATTTACTAAGTAAAATTTCAATTTCAGTTATCATGAGCATTGACTACACTTATCTTTTTTTCAGGTCCAACCTTACTCTGATTGAAGGCAATACATAAATGGAACAAGCAATAATCTCAATCTCAAGACACTCCAGAAAATATAATATCCAAGGAACAAATACATGCATCATTTCTACTACATACATGAGGTCACCCCTATGATCCTTATCCTCTTCTAGATTTCATGATAAACATTCTAGAATATCCATGTGACATGATATCAATTACAATCCTCATTCACCATGCTCTCAATTATAACTCCATTTGTCTCTACACAAGGTACCATCCTCTTATCTACTTTTTGATACCCAATATTCATGCACTAGTATAAATTGGGGTCAAATGTAGTCACAAAATCACACACTTTATATGTACATAGATCCTCTAAGTGTGTGAATATATGCATGATTTCTAAGCAAGAAAACTAGACATTAACAAAACTTATTTTAATTTTACATTTCTTTATCCTTTTAATACTCTTATCGATTACTTTTTTTGAATGACGAATTTACTCGTAAACATTTTACAACATGTAACCTGTTGCCAAAAATTACACCCCATGTAATTTTGAAAAACTCATCAAGAGGAATTAACCACTTTCACACTCTGGAAAATCCACATGAGACTAGTTTAGTCTACTGTAGAATATAGGAACTTAGTGTTTTAGTGGTCTTTTGAAACATGTAGAACAAAGGAATGAAAATTTCAAGGAATTAGATCATTTTGGGTCATCAATCCAAAAGATGGATTAACTCAAAGGAAGTCATGATCTGTACAAAATAAGTTTAGTTGGTCACATGGTAATGAAACAAGTTATAAAGTGACGAAGTTGAAAAGATATGGAACACTGACATAGTGTTCCGATGGTATGATGGTATATAGTGCTTCATGTGTTTCCTACTCAAAGATGTAGAACAAAGGAAATTGGTTACCGGGTCAAAATCCATGGGTCAAAGGATTAGAAACTCACGGGTAACACAAGGTACTTCTTCACTTCAAAACATGTAGGGAAAAGTTTTGGGAGTCCGTAGATTGAAGAAAAAATTAGAAAACCATGATAAAGGACATGGACCAAAGTAAAATCCATGGATGGTCTCAAGTTCACACTGAATTGAAACTAGAGAGACAACCACCCCAACCACCATAACTTAATGAAGTATGTAATTGTTCTCAGTGGTCTGATGGCATGCAATAGAATCAAGGGGTCATGCTATGATTTTTGATTATATTTGGAGACAACCATTCCTATACTACCAGTAAAATCTGTAAGAGTTCATTGCACCCACACTCATTCAATGAATTTTTAGAGTTGTCAGTTCCAACTTGGAGGACATTTTTCCATTCTCCATCCTCTCTCTCCTTAACATGATATTGTATAAATACAAATGCTTGCACACTTTGTAATGGTTATTCTCCCATTTTCCTTCATTAGCATATTTTTCAGCTCTTCTCTGTGAAACTCAAAATTTTCATGTTGTTGACCTATGTAATTCATGAATGGTGATTTTCTTTCCTTGGCTCTGTATGTAAGATCTAAAGATTAATTAATGCAAGCATGGTTTATTTCCTTCCTTAGAATACATAGTGTTTGATGTGAATACTTTTCCCTCTCACATTTTTCACTTTCTTTTATCTATTTTCATATGAACTGTGTTTGTCCTGTAATCCGAGCCTCGTGTTTTGCATGTGTCATTTGTATTTGGGAAATTTCCACCTTCTTTTGGTGGTATCACCACCCCTCTTAGCTTAAGATCTCTCTCCATGGTCCCTTGGATTTATTAGATTAAGATACGATATAAGAATAATTTTAGCATTATAAGTAGGTTATTTTATGTGGGTTTTCCTAAACCCATGTAACAAAGAATCTAGCCTAATCTGGAGGTCTGTCTCAAATTGTAAGTCTCACACTTTAAGACAATCCCATGTTGCCTCAAAATCCTGTATCTTCATGATTCAAGGGTAGGGTGAAATTTGGAGCTCTAACATTTTTGGCATTCCCAGTGGGAGAGCTTGACAAAGCTTAAATTTATTATTACTAAGTTTTGGTGTGTGACTTAGTGATTTCATCCTTTCAAGTTATTTCTTCAATACATATGGTGACTCCCAAGTTAACATCTCCTTATTTTACGAATCCCATTGCCTATTTTCATGAGAAGAATATAGAAAAGAAAATACAGAAAGAAGAGGGCATGTTGAGTATTTAAAATTGTCACATAGAAGAAGAAGAGGTAGATATGTTTAGAGATCATAATCTCATCCCAATATAAATCTTTCTACTCCTCTTCCTAGTAGGAATTTTATAATTTCCTATAGGGTTTTAAGACCCATTCCATTCATGGCACAAAAAATATATTTACCTTTTTCCAAATTCAATGGTGGTAGTCTCTTGGATCTAAATTCTCAACGTGATATACTAGTGTCTACCCTTAAAAGCATTCCTTTCTTCACTGGTGAAAACCTCACAACTCTAGATGATCATATCTAGGATGTTGCAAATTTGTGTTCAGTTCATCTGGTTACAGAAGATGATGTTGCAGTTAGGATTCTTTCTTCTTCACTAAAAGGTAAAACACTTCGACGGTATAGAATCTTGAGACATGCTTCCATTAATAACAGGGATGAACTTGACATAGCTCTTTGTCAAAAATTAGAGGAGAAAGTAGATAACATATCCATTTTAGAGAAACTTGTAGCAATCAAGCGAGCTCCAAATGAGCTCATGGTGGACTTCAACTTTAGATTCTAGAGAACATGGGACAAAATTCCTTTTTTGCTAAGACCAAATCCACAAGGTTCATTCTCATATTTTATTAGAGCTCTAAATTTTTATATAAAATTAATGATCCAATAAATGGGTGTTTTTCAACTACCAAATGACTATATAATATCCAATAGGGCTGAAAACTTCCTTATCCAAGTAGGAAAGGTAGCCCCTAGATTGCCTATGCTCATTTTTCTTGAACTGCCACATGATACTTGTACACACCCAAAAAAATTTAGAACTTTACGAGAATGAATAATTAAATAATTATTAATCAACAATATAGATTGCTAAATATTATAGATTATGAAGTACATTAATTAAAACATAGCTTGAGATGTTTATGTTTGCATATTACAAAATGTAAATACCATGAATAGAAAGTAAATAACATAGTGCCACAAGATAGAAGTGGGAAAACCATGGAAGGTAAAAAATCCACTGAAAAATCACTTATCTTTATTGATAATATACTTTTACCCAACACTCCCACTATTTCACATGTAGTTACACTTTCACTACGAAATTATAAACTACCTTATACATCTGCTCACGAGTTATACAAATTCTCTTGCAGATATAGATCATATACATTATTACAACCATGTGTAACCAATACCTAAAGGATCACCTTATTATATACAAGGTGGGAATGGTCATGATCCACTCTTTAAGATCTGACCTGAGTCATTTGGTGGGTTTTACAAATAAGCAGTTTCCCAATTTATATTACAAGCCCAACACTCCCTCTTAATGTTAAGTGGAAAAACATGCAAAACATGTTAACATTTTTTCTTTTTGCCATGTCACCTTTTGATATAAAAGGAATTACAATCCATAAATCACTTCATAGTTTAGGATAGCATACAAAAACACTTATTCCACAGGCTTGTAGTTCCACAGTACATTAAAAAACAATCCTGCAAGTTTTTCAACTCCACAGTAATTACCGTAGTGTCCTGCAGACTTATACAAGTCATGAACAATTGTACTTGCAATAATAATTGTTTCATGGGATTTCAATTTCATGGCACACTCAAGCAGAGTCATATGGGATTTCAACTCCACAATATACTACCATAGTGTCACGTGGACTTGTATAAGCCGTGAACAACTGTAAACACATTACGATTTTTTTAGAGAAGCTATGAGACACTATTTTTATTTGGTTCAAAGCAACGTTCCACATATTCAATAAAAAATTAAATAAAAAGGAACATAAAAAAATTCTCAAGATAAAGTGATTAAGGATGAAGACTTACATCAAATTATGGAGTCTTTTATAACATGAGGCATACCCACAACCAATGCTTCATTGGGAATTACAAGTAAACTTCTATACATGACAATTTTCTTAAACAACATAGAAATAGTCTTGAGAGTATCCACTTTGAAATATTTAGGCTATTAAGAGGTAACATTATCATGCAAAATCCCCCTCAATGGAAACTTTGAAAGGCCTAACAAGGCACGAAACTTGCAAAAATTCACAAAACACATCAGATTCATGAAAATATCTACAACTTGATCTTAAGTCAAACAGAACTTGAGATCAATATCACCAATTAGGACCTTTTCTCGAATAAAGTCCATATGAACTTTGATATTCTTTGTCTTCTGATGTTTAATTGGATTGTTTGTAAGAGCAATGCAAATTTGACTATAAAAAGAATAGTATTTCTTCCTTTGATTCCTATATGGATTTCATCCAACAATATTTTCAACCACATGGCTTCCTTTGTTTCTTTCATAGCACTTCTATACTCTCCTTCAATAGAAGAGATAGAAACTGTCGATTGCTTCTTGTTGCTCCAAGTGATGACACCCATACCCAACTCGAAAACATATCTAGAAGTATATTTTTTATCTACACCATCACCAACATTATCAGAATCACAATATCCAAATAACTTTGCATCATCACAAGAAGGATAAAACAAACTATAATTGACTATTCCTTTAACATATTTCAGAATTTTTTTCACCATTTTCCAATTATCCTCATAAGGATCTTGCATAAATATAGAGATAACTCCTACTACATATGAAATATCAGGCATAGTAGTAGTCAAATAAATAGACTACCAACTAGTTGTCTATACATAGTATGATCAAATTTAGTACACGCTAGTTTAGGATATATTTTAACACCAACTTCAATAGGAATTTATACTTGCTTCCAATCAATCATGTTAAATATTCTAAGTAAATTCACAACATACTGAGATTGATATGCAACAATAGATTTACGATCTTGAAATATATCCAGACCTAGAAAATGATTTAGCAAACCTAAATCATTCATTTCAAAATGTTGTTTTAACTTTTCTTTTATTCTAACAATTACTTTTTTGTCACTGCTAGTAAACAATAGATCGTCAATATATAGAAAAATAATGATAATATGATTATTTTAAAACTTAACAAATAAATCATTATTAGAATGACATTTAATGAAACCAATATCCTCAAAGAAACTATTAATTTTAGCATACTATGTTCTAGGAGTTTTCTTAAGACCATATAAAGACTGTTTCATCTTACAGACATATAGTTTCTTACCAGGTTCTTCAAAAACTTTAGGCTGGCACATGTAGATTTCTTATTTTAGATCTCCATTAAGAAATGCATTTTTAACATACATTTGGTGAATCTCCCAACCATATTGGGAAATTAAAGCAAAAATAATTTTGACAGTGCTCATGTTAGCTACAGGAGAAAAATTATCAACATAGTCAAGACCAGGTTTCTGAGTGAAACCACGAGCTACCAACCTTGCCTTATCTTTCATGGTCTAAATCCATCTATCATATTGACAAGCTTCTTCAAAATATTGTGGTTCAACCTCATTGAGGGTCATAAAGGAATGATAAGTATGCTAACTATGGGTCACCTTTATCAGAATAACAGGATGAGAATCCTTAACCAAATTTTGATCCCATTTAGGAATCATGGGATGTAACACATTATGAGATGACTCCCCCTCAATCTCCATCATATCTAGATCAGCATATGCATACTCTCAAAATTATATTTCCATATTATTAGGAGAGGGATTATCAAGCTCTATTTTAGGAGAAATAGAGAAGGGTTCATAAGAATCATCACATAATGTATTTTCCAAATAATGAACATTCATTTTTTCAACTATAACATGCTTGAAGGGATCGTAGACTCTCACTCCTTTAGTTTGATAACCATAACCGAAAATAATCCAAGAATAAGAGGTTAGGTCAAACTTATTCCTTTTAACTTTTGGAATGAAGATAAAAGTAGAAATAGATTTGTCCATACTTCATATACACACAAATATTACACATTAGACATTATTTAGTCTGGCCTTATACTACTATTTAGAAGGTTCTTAAGTGTACAAAGTACTAATTAATCCCACCTTTTGGACAACTTTTTCTTATCTTTTATTTCATCTTTCCCACACATTTCACGATACCTATCAACCCATTTCATGGCCTTTCTGACATTTTAGTTTGAAATTAGGGTGCCCCAGCCTATACTGGGGTGCTCCGAGGCTCCCTGGTCCTATTTTGTTCACCTTGGTGTATGCATAACCTCTTTCACTTCTTTTTGGGTCACTTATAGCTTTTGGTCATCTTTATCTTCTTCTCATTCATCTTTGTTGGGATTAATTACAAAATTAAGCTTGAGAGCCCTATAAATATAAATTTATAAGACCATAACGAGGGTCCTAGGTCATTGCATCTTATCACTACTATCACTCCATCTAGGGATACATCCATTACATCACTTACATCCATATAGTGCCATGCATTCAAGCTAGGATATCTACACCACACACACTTCATAGGGGGAGGGATTCAATTCTATTACATGCACACATGCTACTTAAATTTCTATAGCTACTATTGCTTGCTACTTCACAAAATGTGACTAACATGAGAGCACCTAGGGCATGACATGCACGCACACACACACACACACAAGAACTACATCAGGGTTCGTAATGTAGTGCAACTCTCAGTGATAAGTCCACTATCTTGGTGGTTGAGGTTAGTCTAACCCATTCATATGCATCTTTCATTTTTCTAGGGTTTGAGACTTCTCCTTACATTACGGGTCATTCTCTAAATAATCCAATGAATCTAGCATGATAGATAGGAGACACTCAAAGATACTTAGTGACCATACCAGATTTAGATTATGAGCATTTATAGTGTTTCGAGTGCCTAGATTATAGACCACAGTACACTCCTAGGTGTCTGTGTCATCTTAGATAGTCTAGATCTTCCCTTCGCAGAGTCCCTGAGGGTTCATCTGCACTTTCAAATTTTATTTCCAAATCTGTGACACTGTGTGACAATCTCTTGTTATCAGGTGATTCTTCTCCTTACTCTTATCTTACACATTAGGGTTTTATTTCATCTAGAATATTTTATTTACATTTATTTCATATTGTGTTAGTTCATTTACAACGTTTTAGTCCTCCTAACTAGATTAACATTAATACCCTAGATATCCCCTTAGGCCATCTAGGAATTCATTAGTTTTTTCAATCATTTTGGAGAACCTGTCATTTTTTTATCACACCTTCTGAGGTATAGTTTCCCATTTCCCATGGCTCAAACTTATGAGGAATTTACTGAAGCTCACCTTAAAGCCATCAAGGATCACCTTGTTGAATGCCCATAGGATTTAGATTTACTTCTGCATGTGGCTCGTGAAGAGGCCACTAACTTGGCTGAGCTCAACCCTTCTATATATTTTCCCACCCAACCTCCTGCCTCTACGCTTTCACTCATTTCTAGTGTTTCGGTTTTAGTTCCCTCTACAACTAATCACTTCACCCCTCCTTTGGTCTCACATCAACAAAAAACATCCTCTGCTAACAATCAAAATTTAACCTCCTTATATCATGATCTCTGGGATCAAATTCACAAGCTACAACAAGCCACCACATCTCCCTCTTTAGATTCTACCTTGTTGTTGCATACCCCATTGTCACCTCTTATTTTTACTTACCC
This sequence comes from Taxus chinensis, assembly GCA_019776745.2. Lineage (NCBI taxonomy): Eukaryota > Viridiplantae > Streptophyta > Pinopsida > Cupressales > Taxaceae > Taxus > Taxus chinensis. The sequence goes on along the minus strand of CM034151.1, from coordinate 545,697,592 downwards.
TCTTCCTCCTAAAATTTTCACCCCTAAATTGCCCATTTTTAATGGACACGATGACCCACAAGAGCATCTTCGTGCATTTCATGTTGCGTGTCTTGATTTTACTGACAATCAACTCTTTTTAGCCAAAAAACTTCCTCGCAGTCTCCATGACTACGCCATGCATTAGTTCTATGATTTACCTATTCATTCCATCACCTCTTTTACCTATCTCTTCGATGCTTTTCTCACACAATTCTCCATCAACATCTGTTCTAAGATGACCTATGTCCAATTAGCGTATCTTAAACAGGAACCCAATGAGCACTTTGCTAATTATGTTTTGCACTACAAAAATAATCTTTCCAAAATGACTAGAATCCTTGTCGATTCTGAGTTAAAATATTTATTTATATAAAGCCTTTTACCATCTCTCTACGAAAGTGTTCTATTTGAAACATTTTATTCTTTTGACTATGTCATACTCTTAAACTTCACGAATTTAATCTTCTCTCTATTGGAAAATGAAAGTATCAGGAAAAATCTTCATCCTCCTCTCATTTTCCAAACAAGACATCATTTAAACCCTCTACGTCTAATCCTATTGATACTAAACTCACAGTCAACACTATTACACCTTCTAAGGAGGCACCATCCCAACCACCTCGATGTATATTTACTAACCTCCCTATGGCACCACACCTCATCTTGCAACAAATCCTTGATATCAACCTCATCACCCTCCCACCACCACTCGATTTATATCCATCGTGACCCAAAGGACGCAAGAAAAATGAAAATTTCTATTGTAATTATCATCACTGTGTAGGCCACTCTACCAAGTGTTGTATGAAACTTCAGGAAATTCTCTAAGATCTAATTGAAAATGACCAACTTGAATTCCCTGAGCCTACTAGCCCTCCTCCCATTAAGGACAAGGGTAAATTCAAACTTTTTTTTAAAATTCCAACCAACACGAAAAAAAGGCTATATAATTTTCCACTAATCATGCATTCCATGCCACACCACCTCTCGATTTAGGATCACTTGACTTCTTAGTTATCAGCACTGATACGACCCTAGTTGTTATTTCTTTCTCTCATGATGACTATCACACTACATTTGCATCCAAAAATTTATACATACAGGCCCTTATCGCCTCAACCCCTATTAACAACACTAAGGTTGATCCATATTCCCCTATTAGTACATGTTCCTTATCTCTTTTACGATCTTTTGGCTACCCTCCATCACAAATTGACTTTCTATTCAAGATGCATTATGGTGTCGTTAAGTTACCTATCATAGTTGGTCCTATCACTCTTCTCCTCCCTTACTTCATTAATCAAGAATTCAACCACTATGACCTGTTTCTTGGCTTAAATTAGATCCGTAAATCCTAAGATATTGTCTCCATCAACCACTTACACCTTAATTTCATCTACGAAAACCAAATTGTCTCCATTGATGGCATACCTCATTCACCTCTATCATCCTTGCATTCTAGTTCCGCTTCTCCTGTACCTCCTCCTCTCCCTCACACAGCTCCTCTAACATCACCAACATTGCATCCTCTTCCTACCCCACCATCTCAACCAGACCCTATGTGCCAACTCCATTCTATTAGTCCTACACACCACCATAGACCTATTCATAGGACTACTACTGCCTTTTATTGATGACAGTCACCTCACTTCATTCCACATGACTCATTTACTACCACACATATTATCCTATCTCGTTCGCCATCAACCACACAATTTACTACACCTCAATCTCTGTCTTAGGTATACCCATCGCATGCCTATCATCTTCATTACCATATACAAATCTTATCTCATATACTGCCATTATTAGAGCATCCTTCTACGTTGTCCTCCTCTCATGTACGGGTCGATGGACATCCGCCCCCTGACCTTATTAGGTGATTCCTATTTCCTAAGTATTTTAGGGGTATTAGCCATTAGACACTTAAACTCCCCTCCCGAACTCTCACATCTGTACCTCTCACATCCATACATTTTAATTACTTCACATATCAACATTTTCATCATATATTATCACATGCTCATTACCCAATGACGCACCCTTGTTTTTTGGTTCACACAAAACTGTTGAGGGATTACCATTCCACTGAACCACACACACTGCACTACAGGACCCACACATTTACATTCTATCATCCTACATTATATCTTCATGTCATACACTACACTAGTCATAATTGTATATGAGCATAGTTTTGCATTTCATCCCCTCATTCTACATCTACGCTAGGTCGTGTTGTATATGAGTCTAGATTTTACCAGCACATATTCTACCTATGACTATCATTATACCTCCCACACTGATATACATCCTAAACACCCAAATTGCATTCATACACCTTACTTACCCTACATACTACACTAGATTACATTACACATGGGTCTAGTTCCACCTATCATCATTCCATCCACCATTTTTATACATTACTATCATTGCATTCATACATCTTACCTATTCTACATCATACACTAGATTTCCTTATACGTGGGTGTAGTTTTATCTATCATCATTACACATTCTATTTCTACCTACACATTTATTACATTACATTCCATACCTGCTACACATTCTACATTACATTTCCTACACCACACATTCACATACCTTGGTCGTTTACACTCCATTTTTCTTCTACACACTGCACTCACCACCCTATGATGCACTCTAGTTTCTCAAACCATACTCGACTACTGAGGGTTTACCAATCAAATGGACCTTACCTACATGTGGCATGTCATCATACCACATTCATCAGACTAGTGATTTTCTCTCTAGTATATATTTTCACCCACACTCATCATCACATCCCATAGTGGTATACACCTTAGGTTAAATCACCACTCTTTTCATCACTTCTACATCATCTTATTACATTCTATCATCTCATATTATCCTATTACATTTTAATTTTCTCAATTACACACTATTCCATTACATTATCATGCCTTCGATCATCGCATAATGGTATACACCCTAGGTTAAATCACAACTCTCTTCATCAATTTCTCCTTATCCTCCTACATCCTATCATCACACATTCTATTATCCTATTCTATGTCATTCTATTACATCATCATTTATCCTATTCATCACTTAGTGGTATACACTTTAGGCTAAATCACCACCCTCACCTTATTCATCACTTAGTGGTATACACTTTATGCTAAATTACCACCCTCACCTTATTCATCACATAGTGGTCTATGCTTAGTGCTAAAATCACCACCTTCCATTATCTACCACCTACTCATCTACACTTCATACGCCCTAATCACCCATCTCTTAGTGACATACGCTATAGGATACATCATCAATTTTTTCTTCCATCATGTAGCGATATATGCTTAGGGATAAATCATCACTCACACATTCAACAAGTCATGGTATACATTTAGGCTATAGGGTACACGCATATCTTTTATATATCTCATTCCCCCAAACTCATTCTATAGTGATATACACTTAGGGCTAAATCATCACTCCTCCTATCAAAAAATTCATGATATACACTTTGGCTATAGGGTCATGCACATATTATCCCCATGTCACATTTCATCACCATCCCATACACATACTCATCACATTGCACTAGATACAAGCTACACTACTTGACCATTTCCTGATGACAAACTCTCATTTATGGTTCATTCTTGATTGCTGAGGAGGGAAAAAAAATGAACCTCACTACATACACATTCCATCCACTCAGGGGGCATGTTGCTCCTATCATTCCATATTACATTTCCATTACATCCATCACAACATACTACATTGTCTTGGTAGCATTTACTCTTGCTTATTAGTGTTTTACATGCTCATTCTACTACATATGTTAGATTGATTTCCTATATGTCATTATCATACACACATGTGTATTCACACCTTTGTTTAGTGTGATCACAGATACATGGACTCTACATGTAACATGGATGCTCACCTTCTACCCTTCCTATACCGGTCGCTGGGGCCATCCACATTCATCTGATCTAGGTGCTCTTGTTTCATTTTGTACTTAGCATATTTTACTACTTACTTTTAAACGCTTTGACATATTGGTTATCACTCTGACATGCTAACAGGTGTTCCATGTGCAACACTTGTTTTTGCAGGACTACATGTTTCCATGACTACATGTTTATTTTTCCTTGTCTGCGTTGTTTCCATCATTTGCGAGATTTTCCCTTTTCTTGTGTGCACACTTGATTATTGTTTATGGCCATGATGGTATTGTGTGTCTTGTGACATCGTGAGTGATGTCCCATGTTTGAAACCCACTTTATGTGGTTTGCTTGTTTTCTTGCGTGTTTACACTACTTTGCTTGGTAGTTTATACATTGTCTACATATTTTACACTTGTATTATTTGCATGCATGTGTTTTTAGACTAACACTTGTATTGGCTAGCCATCCCCTTTTGTGCACACCTTGGTGTTTACCAAGTGTTCCCCTTTCCCCCTGTAGGACAGAGTTCTATAGGTTAGATTGTGGTTGGTCCTCTTTTGGGGCCACATTCTCCTTCCAGGGTCATCACATGTTCCCCCTAAAGAGGGGGGCATCATTGATGGTTTCTACTAACACAACATATCTACATTGGTTCACACACAGTGAGTGAGTTCAGACCAGTCTACGAACTCCATACACAATGGCCTCAACAGGACATGGTGTCCTTCAAAATTATGTGGAGTAGTTACAGGCTTGGGGTTACAGTGGGTGTGCCTCTCTACACTTCTCTGTCCAGTGGCATCGGATCACCCAAAAACCAAGAAAGTAGAGAGATATCTTCCAACATTTAAGTAGAAGAAATTAAAGGTTGGAGGATACAACATGGTTCCTCCCTATACTTCTTCAGCCAGGGTGGCAGTGAGATCACCCGAAAAACTTGTGACACTACATTATATCCTTCTACACCCTTTTTCTCGACATGGATTAGGTGCACATGTTCCTTTTTTTCCATTTACACTTTCTATTCTAGTGTATTTGACTTTTGCATATTTTACACAATATTTGTACATACATACATATTTGACTACTTGATCATTTTCTCCTTGCAGGTCCATCATATGAGAAACAAGCTAGTCAAATTGGGGGAAACAACAATAACAAAAACGACAATGACAATAATAACACACTGCTATGGCATTTTCCTTTACTAACCATGTAAGTACACTACACACAACAACAACTACACATGTTCCACCCTAGGTTCACTCTCATCACTTTTTATACACATTTTTCATCTTTAGAATCCATGTACCTCCACATTTTTATTTTTGTCATTCCAAGCTTGAGTCTAGTCCATCGACTCGTCTTCATTCTACACTCTACATGGTTATCAGGTATGCATCTCTATCTACTTTATGTTTCTGGGCTTTCTACTCACCAACATAAAGTGGGGGACAAATGTAGACACAAATATTGCACATTAGACAATATTTAGCCCGACCTTATACTACTATTTAGAAGGTTCTCAAGTGTACAGAGTACTAATTAATCCCACCTTTTGGCCACCTTTTTATTATCTTTTATTTCATCTTTCCCACATATTTATCAATACCTATCAGCCCATTTCATGACCTTTCTGACATTCTAGCCTAAAATCAGGGTGCCCCCTTTAGGGGCATCCCAAGTGCCATTGGTCCCATTCTCCTCGGTCTATGCACAACCTCTTCTGCTTATTTTTGGGTCACTTCTAGTTGTTGGTCATCCTTATCTTCTTCTCAGTTATCCTTGTTAGGATTAATTATGAAATTAAGCTTGAGAGCCCTATAAATATAAAGTTATAAGACCATAATGAGGGTCCTAGGTCATTGCATCTTATCACTACTATCACTCCATCTAGGGCTACATCCATTACATCACTTGCATCCACATAGTGCCATGCATTCAATCTAGGATTGATATGTATCACACACACTTCATAGGGGGAGGGATTCCATTTTATTCCATGTACACATGCTACTTACATTTCTATAGCTATTATTGCTCGCTACTTCACAAAGTGCAACTGGCATGAGAGAACCTAGGGAACGACATGCACACATGCACCAAAACTACATCAACATCTGTAATATAGTGCAACACTCAGTGATAAGTCCACTAGCTTTGGAGGTTGAGGTCATTCTGACCCATTCATATGCATCTTTAATTTTTCTAGGTTTTGATACTTCTCTTTACATTATGGGTCATTCTCCAATTCATCTGATGAATCCAACGTGATAGATAGGAGAAGTTCTCAAATATCTTAGCAACCATACCAGATTCAAATTATGAGGATTTACAATTTTTTGAGGACCCAGATTATAAACCAGGGCGCCCTAATACAGTCTCAGGAACCTGTGTCATTGTCAGACATCCCATATCTTCCCTTCAGAGGGTCCCTTGAGGGTTCATCTACACTTCCAGATTTTATTTCCAGATCTATGAAACTGTGTGACAGTCTCATGTTATCAGCTGAGTCTTTTCCTTACTCTTATTTTTCACTTTAGGGTTTTATTTCAACTAGAATAGTTTATTTACATTTATTTCATACTACTTTAGTACATTTACAACGTTTTAATCCTCCTACCTTGATTAACATTAATATCCTAGATATCTCCTTAGGCCATCTATGAATTCATTATGTTTTCTAATCACTTCATGAGGAGTAGCTTGATGAAGATATTTTGTAGGAACTCTAGTTAGGATATAGGCATTAGTATTCATAGCTTCTTCCCATTAAAACATAGGCATATTTGTTACATGAATCATAGTCCTATCCATTTTTAAGATAGTCCTATTTTTCATTTCTATAATATCATTTTGTTGTGGAGAATAGGGAGTATTCAACGCTCTTTGAATCCCACATGAAACGAATAATAACATACTCACCTCCATTGTGAGTTTTAATTATTTTTATTTTCATAATAGAAACATTTTCAGCTAAAGCTTTAAATTATTGAAATTTAGACAAGACACTAGACTTTTTCTTGATGAAATAAGACCAGGTCATCCTACAAAAATCATCAATAAAGCATACAACATACAAAGCACCACTGAGCAAAAGAAATTCAAGTGGACCTCTCACATCACTGTGAATCAACTCTAATAGATGAGAAGAATTTGGATCATGTTTTTTTTGAAATGGTACAACATGTTGCTTACCACGCACGAAAATTTCACATGTCTCATGATCATATTTTATCTTAGTGAGAAAAATTGTTGGGACTCAAAATATTGGCTAAGTATGAAAGGGCGGGTACATGCGCGGGACCAGTAAAGAAGAAGGGCACATGGGGAAAAGTATGTAGGACAGGGTTTTAGAAGGGTTTAGTAGAAACCACAGCACACACACAAGGTAAAACAAAGGATCTCAGGACTTAGCCATATTCGGCTCTCCAAGAAGCACTTGAGGCAAAACGTGACCCGACTAGGTGTGTTGAGTGGATAAGGTGTTAACCTGATGACTTGGCGGTTAAGGAAATAATATCCCATGCGTATAACATTCTTGAAAGACATCACTACAGAAAGTGGAGAGCTTAGATCATAAGAAGCATGCTCTATTGGAGCACCACATGGACACTTGGCAAGTAATTTGATCCTAGAGGAAGGCATCGAGGTGGGTTCTAAAACCTATTTATAGACATGCTCTAGATCGAGGAAGACACACCTGAATGGAGAGAGGTTGATGACGGGAAGCTTCAGGATCATCACAGAGAGGATGAAAGGAAAAGCCCTACTAAAAATAGTTGGAGGTTTTAAGCTTTGAGGTCACTGTACATACCCGAAATTATAGGGTACTGCACACCAAAATGATGTTACACATGCCCCAATGATGATACAAGTCTCTTTGCAAGGTGTTCAGAATCTAGAAAAGCTCGCCAAGTATATGTTTGTATCCCGCATGCCCCGCTTGGCCTCCACATGCTTTGTTTTTCCCTCTTCCCCCCTTCTTTTTGTATTTTTGTCTTCAGTGATGAAACCGCCGCCTTTCCTGGGCACCGGTCCTGTGACTGCCACCTAGAACAGGGTGGCGGTCCCGTAACTGCTACCCTGCACAGGGAAGTGGTCTTGTACACATTTTTCAGATTCTTCTGACGACTGCGTCAAACATAAATCTTCAATTTTACATGCTTTCTTCAACCACTTTGGCTTGCATTAATGTTTTTGGTCCCCTGGTAATAGTGTTTTTCCTTTGTTTATAGTAAAAGAGTTCAATTGGGAGTTACCCTTTGGTAAATGCATTGGTTATAAATATCCATCTTGTTTTCAAACAAATGGCCCCTCACCTTCTCAATTCTCTTATTCATTCTTTGAATTTATTGCTTAGAATTCTATCAATTTCATGTTTTTCCTCCATTGTTGGTCTTTTAGAGGTCATTCGATCTTCTTGTTTCAGTTTTGCTTCATTGTTGTGCCATGTAAGTCATCTTAGCATATAATAGCTTCATTTCTAGATTATAATCCATTAAAGTTGTAGGTTTTGTTTTGTCACAAGGATAGATTCTAAAACTCTCGATACACTTGTGTTGTATTCCCACAATAAATCCCACTAGGAATTACATAGTCAAGCTCTGTACACTTGCACTATCCCTCTCCTACTCGCATTGTATTCGGTCTATATCCAAAGTTACCATTGTTTGAATACCATCTTCTGTTGATACTATCATATACACACTTTTCTGGATTCATGAGAACATGAAGGAATAAGGAGATCACACTGAGGGGACAAAATCACACACAACTAGATTTACCACTGTTCTGTAAACACCAGGTTTAAGCTATCAAAGTTCTAGTTATAATGTATCAAATAGAGTAGTGAATTATTTTATTTCAGTTAAAATTTCACTCTCGATATCACCAAGGAAGTTGTGGGGATTGATAGTTTATGAGAAACTGTGACTCATTCCTCACTTCTAAGGTAGGATTGAGAGCCTTTCAATTTAATATAATTAGTTGCTTAGATATTTAGGATAAAATCACAACTGCACAAGCAAATAGCCACACCAGGCTACTTTATTTGTTTTAAATTATGTTGCTAGATTAGTTGTGCATTTTTCTAAATATACTAGAATATCTGCTCTCTAATTTCATTAAAATACGTCATTAAAAATACAAAAATAGAAGAATGCTTGCATAGTGTAAATAATTCTTTCGTAATCAGTTTATTAATTTTAGTTAAAAGTTGAAACACTTTGTATGACAATCATATGACCTAGAGATCCTAGAGAATATATATTTGAACTAATAGTGCCTCAACCAAATATACCCACAACATTAGCTAATATAGATCAAGACCTTAGGATACAAGTCTTTCGAGCAATGACAAACCTACAAGAAATTAATGAACAAATGAGGGGGTTAAATATTGAAGATGACAAAGCTTACACATTTTGGTCAAACCATCCTAACTATAGACTGCCTTAATAAAATATCCGAATGACTGTACAACGATTCGAAAGAGAGTAAACATTCGGTTTCGATCCTTTAGTTCCACAACCTGATGTGGGAGACCTCCTCATTGACATAGATACTAGCTTACGCATTCAAGTTGCCAGAACACCTGTAAGGTATTCCGAGAAAATCATAGAATTTCTAGTTCTAAACATAGAGGCTGAAAAGGCATATGATTACTGGATAGTCAAAAGAAGGGATTGATTCTTCATATGACCATAATAGGTCCGCAACAACCACGAACTCGTGGTTGTGATCCCCAAGTCCCACAACCCAACGGGCTTGCTAATCAATTAATTATTGACACCCGGCTTACGAAAGTTGGTATTTAGATCCTCACCTCTCCCGCCAAATATTATAATGCAGTTCTCCATATTAAATATAGAAGCTAATCAATCTAATATTTTCTGGGCTAGACTAGAAAATCACCCATAGTTCACTACAAATCCACTAAACCTTCTATCACCATTCTCATGACCTTGTTTGGAGATATATATGAAGCTCCCACAGGCCACTTCCCACGTATCCAACAACCAAGAAATAGGATCTCGACAGAGCTCGACATTGATTGGAGCCTTCAAATAGTTATTATATCTGAACAATCCATTACACCAATTCAGGCTAGGAGGGCCTTCTTCACCTTAGATTTATAGATTCCATTATTGTGTATTGAGGATATAAGATTACCCGATTAGCTTGTCTGTATCTATTCATATTCAAAATTCACCAACTATCTCGGCACGACCTTGGGAGGTCGGGTACGAGGAAGAGGTACTTGTAGATTCCCATGCTCGCATGTTACTTTTTCATCATACAAAATTGGTAAACCCGACGTGAAACAAACTAATATTCCTCTTTCTATTTTTCATTTCTTCCATCCACCTTCGCTCTTTCCCATTATTCTGCAGGTATTCATATACCCCCGAATATGTCGGGATATAATGCATATGGCAGACCTCTCTCAGGTCTCAAAGTAAACTATAGTCAAACAAATAGACAACTATCACCCTCAATTTCTGCATGGGCTGATAAATATTCAAGTAATTACTTGTCGTCTCAAACTCCCCCTCAAAGAACTAGCTCAAATTCTTTGTTCCAAATTGAGGAGTTTGATCAACTTGCACAAACACAGCAGCTAGAGACCTCAAGTTCTAATAATATGATGTTTATGGGAGAATCCACTTCATCTCGTTGGGTCTTGTTCAAACCATAGATCAGTAGACAATCAGATCCACTCCCCTTTTTGGATGAGGAGTACTCAGGACACTTTGCTAAAAGTGAACAACACTTCCAAAATATTTATCCACCTATAGGGATTTTACAAATATAATCTGATACCCTATTCCAAGAAAACACCCCCATTCCTCCACCTATGAGAAATACCCTCGGTGAAGCTTGGCAGGGTAATGATCAATTCATAGCAGGGTATCACACCCCTTTACAACCTCAAGGTATACAACAAACACCATTAAGGAAACATGTTTTGTCTTCATCAATAGAGGTCATTTCAGCCTTAGTTGAAAAGATTAGAGGGTTGGAACTTGCTCAAGCAAACCAAAATTCATATTTTGGGAAAACAAGAATCCCCAACACTCTACATCACCCTAGTCAGGTTGACCTCCTTACAGGAATAGGAACATTAGGCATGCCTCCTCAACATTCGTATAATTATGCACAACAAATGCCAACTCAGACAACATTTTCAAATACCACTCCAGTTAAAAACATGACACCTCTCAGCTTGGCACCAAACAACCCATACCAGAACAATGCTCCTCCTTACTTAAACATTTATTCAAATTCACCACAAGGAGACATGTTCTCTTCTCCTGAGATGTTCATTCAACCACAGGGATTCCCTTATATCCCTAGAAACACATATGCTATGCCATATCAACAACCCATTCCACCTCCACCCCCTCAACAAGTGCCATCAATGGTCGAGGCCTATGCGGTAGGGACTTATTCAAAATATTTAAAAGAGCCCCTAGACTTCACCATATGAGGTGTTATTGCTTCCAAGACCTCTTCTCGATTTACCCAATTACAAAGGGGAAGGTGATCCAAATGCGCACATTAAGGCCTATGCCACAGCCATACGAGAGTTACTCCCTTGGGATGGGGTTGTTGTTAAGATATTTTTTAAGACCTTAGAGGGTATTACCCTTGATTGGTATTACAGAATACCTGAAGCCTCGATACACTCATTTAAACAACTCATGTTAGAGTTCATCAAAGCTTTTGACATGAACAAATTGTTAAGAATGGGAATCAGGGAGCTCTTGCATATTAAACAAGAACATAATGAATCCACTGCTCATTTTATTCAAAGGTGGTGTATGGTTCTCTACTCATAAGCAAGTGCTCCAAACATGTATCAAATGGAACTATGTGATTTATTCCTTAATTCTCTCAATAGAGATATAAAGGAAGAAGTCCAAAAGTTCCCACTAAGAACTTACGATGAAGTACTCGAGGAGTGCTCTCCGAATATACCAAGAAGTGATAGATAGTGGTCGTAAGGACATATGGAGAAAATGGGAAATTAACCACTCCCAATCAAAACACCGTATCCTATCCTAATACCGGGAATGCTAATCAAGGACCTAATATCCTTAACAAGTACCCGCAGAGTTATAACAGATGGAGTAATTTACCAAGTTAAAATGGCAAACGTTGTAAACATTTCACCACCTGTTAATAATCAGTGAAATTATAATTTTTACTCCAACAATCAATGCGGTGGATTTAAATAATCCACCACGGTAACAACAACAACAACAATAATGAAAAATCCAAATCAAAACCCAGCTGGATATCAGAGTCAAACCAAAGGAAACAACCTCAAAATTTTAACTCTGGTAACCAGCAACCTTATCAGAATTTTGGGCCACAAAAAATTATAAATCAACACCCTCAAAATTATAATCCCAATTTATATTGTGGCTTCCAGAAGATTCAAGGCCACGATACTAGGACTTGTTGTGAATACAATAAATTCATGCAGCGTTTGTCAGAAGATAAAAAACAACTCTTTATAGATATGTTTTTAGCAAGTTCTGTAGTGCCCACACCAAACACTTATGCAGGGGAAGTTTCCCCTCAAAATGTACCCCTTAAGATATTTAATGATCCACTCCCAAACCATTCTAACAATAACAGGTTAGATCCTAACAGGAAACAAACAAGGGTGTTATAATAGGAAACAATGATCATGAGGCTTCAACTTCATTCAATCCACCATTCATACCCCAACTGGGAACTCGACCCCAAACTAAGATAGTTTTTTTGGTAGAGTTAGACATCGAGCTACCCATAGAAACCATAACAAGAACATGGGATTATTCTTCTCAACCAACTCCAAGCTATCCATTGGAACCAGAAAACATTCAACAAACTTTGGTAACACCCATAGGTGCCTATGATTTAATTAAAAATTTAACTAAAACCTTCTCTCACATCTCCTTTTTGGATTTTTTAAAGAACTCTCCCCGCCCATAGGGCTGCCCTCTTAGAATCGTTAGGCCTTGGTCATTTAATCAACATCACTCCCTCCTCTAGAAATGTAAGTAAATCATGTAGACTTTGACATCTATCCTCTAGGGAAGCCAGATAGGGATACTGAATTTATATTTGATATAAGAAAAATGCCAACAGATGCTGAGATTGCATGAAGAGGTGACCCAAATTTACATTTGCAAGCATGGATTTTTCAATAATTATGTTAAACGTGCAATGGTTGATGATGGGGCATTAGTTAACATAGTCCCCTTTACTTTTCTTCAAAATTTAGGATATGGAGAGACAAACTATTCCACAACGCAAAATACGCTAAGAGGATATGATAGCCTCAAGGCCACTTTGATTGGAACCATAGTTTCACCAGTCACTTTAGGACCTAAGACGGTCCTCACCAAGTTTTATATTATAGATCTGGAAACCAACTATAATATGATCCTTGGTTGGCCATGGATACACCACATGAAGGCAATCCCTTCCACGTTATTCCAAGAAATAAAATTTATACACTTAGGGAAAATATTTGTGGCACAAGGTGACCCAAAACCCTTTAATATACACCTAGTTGATTTGAAGAAAAGACCGGGCGTTCACTCCGAGTTTTAAATCCCAACAAATCAACTCATCAAACCAATTAATTCAAAACCAAAAGAAGAGTTGATACCCACCACATAATTAGAAATTACAAATCTAGCCGAGGAGATTCCAGCACTCAAAAATGAGACCAATGTTATAAAAACAATGTCACTAGGGACTATCGCAAAAATTGTCAAGTTGCTAGAAAATAACTTACCTATTCTCTTACCATTTGATTCTATGGGTATGGGACACACCCTGGGAATTTCTTCTCTTCCATCAGATGAATTTTTTATGGTAGAAGTAACCGAAGCAAAAGAAATAGATACAACAGATATCCCAACATCCATTTTTCCAAGCAAGTATTGGACTCTCCACTTCGATAGAGCTAGATGTCACTTTGGATCTAGGGCGGGAGTAATCTTTACTTCACTTAAGGGAAAAATCCTACCTTTCACCTTTAAATTAAACTTTGAATGTACAAACAATGGGGCTGAGTACGAAGCCCTCCTCCTTGGCCTCATCCTAGCCAAAAGAATGGGTGTCGATAACATTAGAGTGCTAGGAGACTCATAATTGGTTACAAACCAAGTCTTTGAGGTATATGAAACTAGGGTTGAACATTTACAACTCTATAAAACAATAGTATTAGATCTAAGCAAGGGATTTAACTTCATATCAATTGAAGCAATCCCACGAGAGCAGAACCTTCTCGCAGACTCAATAGCACCCTCAACTTCCTGTTTCACCCCAAACAGCGAGTTGGAGGATATAAATTTCACGGTATCACTTCGTATTGAACCATTAGTGTGTAAAATACCAACAAACTCACTTCTGACTCATGGAGAAGCTAAGGATGATTTTTCTATCATGGATCACTTTGATGATGATAGAGTCACTCTCGAATATCTAAATGCCTATGCGGAGCTATACCTTGCTCATTATATAGTTGATCTTTCCCTAATACCACATTCCTCTTCCTATTTTGGAAATCCCATGGTAGAGTCTCCTCCATAGAAGGATCTTGATATCTACAAGATAGAAAAATGAGAAAGCTGGGAACTACCTCCAGCACCACCTGAATTTGAAGAAGGTAACACTTTTTTAATAGAAGAAACCATTGACATAAACATTGGAATGAAGGCAGAACCAAAATTTTTGAAGTTGGGATCCTCATTAACTCTAAAGGAGATAGAAATACACACCCAAATCCTCAAAGAACATCAAAATGCTTTCACATTTAACTATAAAGAAATGACAGGCATCGCACCACATGTTGCGGTACATAATCTTGTCACTAAACCAGATGTAAAAACCAATTAAATAGAAGTCAAGACCAATGAAGCCAAAAGTAGCTCTCATGGTAAAAGAGGAAGTAATAAAACTTCTCCAAATGGGATTCATTAAGCCCATTGACTATTCACAATGGGTATCTAATATCATCCCTATTCTAAAAAATAATG
This sequence comes from Taxus chinensis, assembly GCA_019776745.2. Taxonomy (NCBI): domain Eukaryota; kingdom Viridiplantae; phylum Streptophyta; class Pinopsida; order Cupressales; family Taxaceae; genus Taxus; species Taxus chinensis. Next base: position 545,682,582 of record CM034151.1, on the reverse strand, counting down.
GGAAGATATGCATTTGCATAGATTTTCAGGATATTAATAAAGTTTGTCCCAAGGATGACTTCCCATTACCATCCATTGACGTTATCATTGATGCAACAGCTGGATTTGAAATATTGTCCCTCATGGATGGGTTCTCAGGGTATAATCATATTAAAATATCTGAACAAGATCAAGCCAAAACTACATTCATAACTCCCTGGGGAACTTATTGATACACTATCATGTCCTTTGGTCTTAAAACACCGGTGGTACATTTCAGCGAGCAATGACTTACATATTCCATGATCTTATCCATAAAATTGTGGACTCCTATGTGGATGACTTATTGGCCAAGGCCAAGAAGTGTTGTGATCATCTAGAATTACTTCACATCATCCTCTCACGATTGATTGAATATAGTGTCACATTAAACCCAGAGAAGTGCGTGTTTGGTGTGACAGGAGGCAAACTTCTGGGCTACATTATATCTTCATGAGGGATTGATGTTGATCCAGCCAAAATATGGGTTGTACTCAAAATGATCCCACCGTCGGATGAGTCTGGAATCAGGTCATTTCTTGGGAAACTCTGTGTAATCTGAAGGTTCATCCTAGATTTAAGTTTTGCCATTCATCCAATCAACAATCTATTAAAGAAAGATTATAACATTTATTGGACTAAATAATGCAATGAGGATTCAAAGTGGTTAAACACTTCTTGTTATCTCCACCCATGTTAATGCCTCCCAAACCAGACCACCCTTTGATCCTATACTCACGAGCCACTCATGTCTTACTGGCCTGCATGCTGGCTTAAGAAGACAGTGATAAACAAGAATGTGCAGTCTATTTCATTAGTTGAATGTTGATCGATTATGAAACATGTTACACACAAGAAGAGAGAGAATGCCTTGCCATAGTCTTTGCAACAAAATGTTTAAGACATTACATGTTAAACCAAGAAACAAGAGTCATCGTAAAGATAGATCATTTACGAACATTTCTCATGCAAGGATCTTTATCTAAAAAGGCTAGACATTTCATAACCTTAATGGGTGAATTTGAGTTGACATTCATAAACCAAAAATCCATTAAAGGACAAATCATTGTAGATTAGTTAGCTGACAATCCACTAGATGGAGGCAATCAGGTAAATATGGACTTTCTTGATGAGTGTTTATACCTCATCGAAACCAGCCCCCCCATCTCTACATGTCACTGGTACACTGATATCATCAATTTTATCATAGACCACAGATACCTAGAAGGTGCCACATCACAACAAAAAAGGTAGTTACGCATTATCACTACTAAATATGTTGTTTTAGAACAAGTACTCTATCGTAAAGCCTTTGACACCATGATTCTAAGATGTGTCGACATAGAATAATCCAAGAAGATTCTTCATGAATCCCATAGTGGGATATGTGGAGGCCACTTCAATGGTCACGGTACCACTCGTAAAGTACATCAGATGGGATATTTTTGGCCCACTCTCGAACATGATGTAGTGGAATTTGTACAAATAATGTAGTGCCACAAATGCCAATAATTCTCTCACGAGATTCACATGCCATCACAATCACTACAGCCAATAGAGACCCCATGGCCCTTCTCCACGTGGGGTCTAGACTTGATAGGGAAGTTCTCTCCCTCATCAACTGATGGCCATAATTTTATAATTACAGCCATGGAATATTTTACCAAATGGGTGGAGGCCATGCCTCTCACCATCGTACAAGGTTCGGTAATTGCCAAATTCATTATAAACCAAATCATTTGTAGGTATGGTGTCCCACAAGTCATTATCTCAGATAATGACACGTCCTTTAAAAACAATGAAGTCTGTGAGTTATGCAAAAAAATTCAAAATAAACCATCACACGGCCTCTCTTTACTACCCTTAAGCCAATGGGCAAGCTGAAGCGACAAACAAAACATTAAAGGCTATTCTTCTCAAAACAGTCAAGGACAACAAGTGAGATTGGCATCTAAAGCTATATCTGGCCTTGTGGGCCCATCAAACCTCAATAAGAACACCAAAAGGAGCAACTCCTTTCTCGTTGGTATTTGGGGCAGAAGTTGTTCACCTACTTGAGGTTGAAATACCCAGTCTCCGCATGTCATTACAAGGGATTCTGGATGAAGAAGCTTATAGGGAGGCACGCCTCTCTCAACTGAAAATCCTTGACGAGGTCAGGCTAAACGCCAAATAAAGGCACATGGCCTATGTTGACCAGATGTGTCAGTAGTACAAAAAAAAAGTCTATGAGTGAAAAATATATGAGGGAGACATAGTTCTAAGACTAGACAACTGGATCGATAAGAAAACCGGTGAAGGAAGGAAGTTCCAGCCCAAATGGTTGGGCCCATACTGAGTCATGAAGGACTATGTAAATGGTGCGTATCTTTTGTGCATACTAGAAGGTGAGGAATTCAGTGAAATTGTCAATTCCTTGCATCTTAAACAGTTTTACGTGTAAAACATCAAAATCGCCACTTGTACATTATAGCTACCTACATTACATTAGTCATTTAGCTATTTCATTTTGTCCACTCATTTCGTAAAAATGGTAGTCTAGGAACTTACTCTTAATAGATTTATTACAAATTTCTGAAAATATTGGCAAAAGCATTCAAAACACATCTCCTCAAACATCATCAACTATTTTCAAATCTTCTCATCAAGTTTGGCAGACAAGTATTGACGAAAACCATACCGAGGCCTGCATACCTGGTTTTGCTCTTTCTTTCTACTAGGTGAAGTTATCCTTACCCACGGTCTGTTTTAGAAGCTTCTTGGTGTCACATCTATCCCTCTTAAAATCTCTTTGAAAGATAGGATATCCCAAAGTCATATATCAGAAATGTCAAAATCAAATGAAATCAAAAGCACCAAGCAAACAGAATATTTTATTTCACACACTTCTTTGCCCCTTCAAACCTTCGGTGATAAGCCCACATCTCTTATTGGTGGTGTGAGGTTGGGAAAGGAAAGAAGTTCCCTTACTCGCCTATATATTGCCTTTGGTGACAAACACATGCTTCTTACTAGTGGCATGAGGAAGGGTGTGGGGGGTTCATTCACACAAATTAACAAATCTTGGTATGTTAGAAGCACAAATCAAATTCTATTAAGAGAAAAAATATATCCAAATTCCAAAGAGATCAAATCCTCAAAACCAGATTTTGTCAACTAAGTTGCCATTTATGAATCTAAGTCTAGATAAACTGGAAAGTAAGTGGCCTTCTAAGCTTGGTGGTAGCTCTGAGTAGGGTAGGTGTGTAGGTCTATGTTTGGTTTCTGTTACTGGTTTGTCTGTCTCCCATCATTCCATGCGGTCAGACTCATACAACTTGTGCCCTTCCTAACTCTTGGTGTTGATCCCTCACATCTTACTAGTTGCATGGATTTGGGATTGGGGCAAGTTCATCTCATTATCACTATGCATTCATCACGTTTTGCCAATATAAGAAGAAATTACAAACATTTCCCAAAGAGTTCAAAATTTCGGTAGTACCATATGTTTGTATCATCTCATATCAGCATCACAAAAACATACAAAGTAAAACATTCTGTTTATTATCATTTGTCATCCATTGCATACATACTGAAAAACCTGAAAACAAATATTCTAAAAACATCTAGTAAACATATGAAAATGAGTCACAAAATTCTAGGCACCAAGAGTCTGGATCCAAATATATATATATATATATATATATATATATCAAGTTTCATATACAATGCCATCATGCACTAGGCATGGTTAAAACGCTCAATGAGCCCAAAAAGTACAAAAACACTCATATAAATATCCAACAAAATACTACAAGAGTGGCCTCTCAATCCCTATGGGATCCCTCAGAAGGCACATGACCACATCTAGGACTCCGACTACGTCGGCGCTTCGAATGCACTGAGGGCTCACAGTCATGGCCAGTAGCTATCATCTCGTTATGAGAATGACTCCTCCTCATCAAGCACTCAGTCATCCTATATCTAGCTACCTCAACGTGGAGAGAATTCATGATATTTCCCGCATGCCAGATAGAGGCAAAAACATCAGCATGCCTACCGGCTGCTGAAGGCTCCCCCACATCCACAGAAAGCTCAGCATGAGTCTTCTCTGAGGGGAGCAATAGGGGTATCTATACATACTTGATGAATCAAGTCTCACCACTAATCAGCAGTCACTGCAAGTAAAGGAGAAAAAAAGTTAGAAAATGATCAAAGATAAGACCAAGAGTAAACAAAAACAAAAAGAAATAAAAACTAAGACAATTCTAACTAAAACAAATGTCAAGAGAAGAGTGACAACTCACTCGGATCTCTGGGCCTCCAAGAAGGATCTTTAGGATCCATGCCTACCATTGATGTCGCCACTTAACTGGTGTCCCTCTCCCACATCTGGGGAAATGTGATGGCCTACAATGAACTCACCATCTCCGCCTAATTCCTGAGAGAGCAACTCCTCTGAGACCAGAGCCACCCCTCTCTGTGCTTCACTCCACCCTCTCAGCCCATAGGATCTCTTGAGTATCATTCCACTCGGGATCACTATCATCCCCCCCACCCATCTCACTAATCTCCATCTTCTCTATCTCCTCCTATGTCTCTCCCCCAGTGAACTCCTCAAACTCAGAGTCCACATCAATGGGCTCAGCGCTGCTATGGGTGGGACCGACAACAATCTAAAGTAAAGGTGCCTGAGGAGCACCGACTCTCCCTCGAGCACGTACTACCCTCCTGGCTGTAATGGGAACACTGGGAGTAACAATAGTCCCAATCCCGGCCTCTAGGAACTCCCTGAGCCTCACTGATATATCTATACACTGGCCCCACTGGAGGAAGCATGTCACTATAGGGGAGGCCGAACTGCTGCGATACTCTATCAAAGGGGTGGATCTCCCAAACTTCCCCGCCTTGTCTACCAACTGGCTGGTAGTCTGTCAAGTAATCAATGTAACAGTATCCTCTCCCCATACCCCTACCATGGCCTGATAAGGAGTGGCCTCCATGTCTGCAGTGGTAAAAGAGGCCACTGGCTGGTGGGGTGCTCTAAGAACTATCATCCCTATCCACCTCGCTGCCTTGACGGCCTCAGGATCCTCTACCTCTACACCTCTCCCATACGGAGTGATATGCTCATATACCCAACTCATGACAAGAGTCAGGTGGCTTAGTGACTATCCCTATAATCAGACCACCATGTATAAATCATGGTAGGTTGTCCCTAGGATATCTGATCCCCAAGCATAGACACGTCCATGGCCCTTAATCTGTGTAATAATTGGGGCCCAACAATATAGTAGGGTGTCCTCTCCCTTGTCCCTAATCAGTCTCGAAGAAAGGATGCCCATGATGGCCTTGTGGAGCATGGGAATGTCTGACTCAATAATGGAGCGGATCCTCACTCCCTTCTTCGATCCCATTGATATAACTGCATCCCACATATAGGTGGCCCACTAAACCACCTGATATTTCGATACTACTATCTTAAGAGATAGCCACCGCCCAAGGAATGGAACCCCTGGTATACGGTAAAAATCCTCCATAGTGATGGTCCACTCACCCCTAACTCTTGGCAATCGGAAGGTATTCCGATCCGTATCCCAGTATGAAAATAAGTCACATAGTATGTGACTAGCAAGCACAACGTGAGGGACCTGTGCAATCCTCCAAATTCCAGCCCTCTGAAGTGTATCTCGCTTTGCTTGAGAGAGTACCTATAACACTGCTTAGAGCCAATCACACTCCCTCTCCCGGCTCCATCTAATATACTCCTCCTTCTGCATACACCCAAAAACACAAAAAAGGAGTAAGTACCAAAATCCAATTGGAAAAACTATTAAAAACATGTGAAAATGCTAAAAATGCTAAAATAAATAAGAGAAATAATTGTTTTTCTTTCTGTCATGAACCATCACCCTGTGCAGAGCGGCAGTCCCATAACCACCACCCTGCGCAGGGCAAGTGGTCCTGTCCCGCAAACACAAATGGGTCGTAAGCCCTAAAAAATGCCTAAAAACAAGAAAATACACCATTTTAACTAAAATAAAAACCTACCCTATGGGCACCCCCCCTAGAGACTCTTTTAAAACTAGTATTTTCAAAAAATACCCCCCCCCCCAAGACAAAGATTTTATCATTTCTACATTTTAGGATTAAAAACAATAAATTGAGAAGAACTAACCTGAGACTTTACAGATTGATGTTTCACTCTCAGAGACATGATCACTATCTCACCATGAACGTTTTGACTATACTCTCGTCGAAAACCATCACCGTGGGTCCATGAGCGCAAAAACTATCAAATCAATCCGTGTAAATGAATAGTAAAATGAGTTCATTTTATATATATATATATATTTCTAAAATTGATTTTGAATGTCTTTCACAGGATCGGAGTACTGATGGAGGTAAGTTATAAACCCCACATAGATGGTAAGTCCTCATTTCATATCAATTTTTTTTTATTTCTCAAGTTATTTTATCTATCTGCACTTGAGTCCCCTTTTTCATTTTTACAGATAGCAGGACTTTGGATGGTGACTTTCTAACACATGGGCATGTCAGGTATAACTCCTAACTCCCCATTTCGGGACCACCATACTCGGATCCATCGTTTTACGCCTCTTCATGGCTGAGATGCTTCTCTGAGGGGGCAATATGTACATACCCAAAATTGTAGGGTACTACACCGCTAGAACAATGTTACACATGCCCCAATGATGATACAGGTCACCTTGCAAGGTGTTTGAATTCCAGAAAAGATCACCAAGTATATGTTTGTATCCTGCATGCCCCACTTGGCCTCCGCATGCTTTGTTTTTCCCTCTGCCCCCCTTCTTCTTGTATTTTTTTCTTCAGTGATGAAACCACACAGCCTTGTCTAGGCAGTGGTCCCATAACCGTCACCCTGCACAGGGCGACGGTCCTATACACATTTTCTAGATTCTTCCGACGATCATGTTAAATGTAAATCTTCAATTTTACATGATTTCTTCAACCACTTTGGCTTGCATTAATGTTTTTGGTCCCCTGGTAATAGTGTTTTTCCTTTGTTTATAGTAAAAGAGTTCGATTGGGAGTTACCCTCTGGTAAATGCATTGGTTATAAATAGCCATCTTGTTTTCAAACAAATGGCCCCTCACCTTCTCAATTCTCTTATTCAGTCTTTGAATTTCTTGCCTAGAATTCTATCAATTTCATGTTTTTCCTCCATTGTTGGTCTTTTAGAGGTCATTCGATCTTCTTTTTTCAGTCTTGCTTCATTGTTGTGCCATGTAAGTCATCTTAGCATAGAATAGCTTCATTTCCATATTATAATCCATTAAAGTTCTAGGTTTTTTTTTGTCACAAGGATAGATTCTAAAAATCTCGTTACACTTGTGTTGTATTCCCACAATAAATCCTGCTAGGAATTGCATAGTAAATATTTGTTCACTTGCGATATCCCTCTCCTACTCACATTGTATTCAGTCTATATCCAAAGCTACCACTATTCGAATACCATCTTCTGTTAATACTATCATATACATGCTTTTCTAGATTCATGAGAACATGAAGGAATGAGGAGATCACACTGAGGGGATGAAATCACACACAACTAGATTTACCACTGTTTTATAAACACCAGGTTTGAGCTATCAAATTTCTAGTTATAATGTATCAAATAGAGTAGTGAATTATTATATTTCAGTTAAAAGTTCACTCTCAATATCACCAAGGAAGCTGTGGGGATTGATAGTTTCTAAGAAACTATGACTCATTCCTCACTTCTAAGGTAGGATCGAGAGCCTTTCAATTTAATATAATTAGTTACTTAGATATTTAGGATAAAATCACAATTACACAGGAAAATAGCCACACTAGGCTACTTTGTTTTTAATTTTGTTTCTAGATTAGTTTTTCATTTCTCTAAATACACTAGAATAGTTGCTCTCTAATTTCATTAAAATACGTCATTAAAAATAAAAAAAGTAGAAGAATGCTTGCATAGTGTAAATACTTCTTTCGTAATCAGTTTATTAATTTTAGTTAAAAGTTGAAACACTTTGTATGACAATCATAGGACCTAGAGAGCCTAGAGAATATATATTTAAACCGATAGTGCCTCAACCAAATCTACCCATAACATTAGCTGATATAGATCAAGACCTTAGGATATAGGTCTTTCAAGCAATGGCAAACCAACAAGCAATTAGTGAACAACTGAGGGTGTTAAATATCAAAGATGAAAAGCTTACACATTTTGGTCAAACCATCCTAACTATAGACTGCCTTGATAAAATATCCAAATGAATGTACAAGGATTCGAAAGAGAGAAAACATTTGGTTGCAATCCTTTAGTTCCATAACTTGATGCAAGAGAGCTCCTCGTTGACATAGATACTAGTTTACACGTTCAATTTTCTAGAACACCTGTAAGATATTCAGAGAAAATCATATAGCTTGTAGTTCTAAACATATAGGCTAAAAAGGCATATGATTACTAGATAGTCGGAAGAAGGGATTGATTCTTCACATGACCATAATAGGTCTGCAACAACCACGAACTCACGATTTTGATCCCCAAGTCCCACAACCCAACGGGCCTACAAATCAATTAAGTATTGACACCAACTTATGAACGTTGGTATTTAGATCCTCGCCACTCCCCGCCGATATTATAACGTAGTTCTCTGTATTAAATATAGAATCCAATCAATCTAATATTTTCTAGGCTAGACCAAAAAATCACCCATAGTTCACTACAAATCCAGTAAACCTCTTATCACCATTCTCATGACCTTGTCCAGAGATATATACAAAGCTCCCACAGGCCACTTCCCATGTATCCAACAACCAAGAAATAAGATCTCGGTAGAGCTCAACATTAATTAGAGCCTTCGAACAACTATTATATCTGAATGATCCATTACACCAATTTAGGTTAGGAGGGCCTTATTCACCTTAGATTTACAGATTCCATTATTACGTATTGAGGATATAAGATTACCTGATTAGCTTGTCTGTATCTATTCATATTCAAAATTCACCAGCTGTCTCGGCACGAACTCAGGAGGTCAGGTATGAGGAAGAGGTACTTGTAGATTCCCATGCTCTCATGTCACTTTTCCATCGTACAGTCACCATTAGAGGGTTGTAGGAATGATATCATATCGAAAGGGATGAGTCTGTGAAAATTTATGTAGTATGGGAAGCATAGCTAGGGTCTCTGATACATGACTCATGTCTATCTTGATACATTTGGACTGTTATGACCCTTTTGAATGTAATTTTGTTACTGGAACTATGATCAATATAAATATATGTCTTTGTTCTGAATATATGTTCATGGTTGCAAACCCTAGTATCTTTTCTTTATGTCATGACTCAAATCTACTCTCTGTATGATGTTTCTCTTATCTGAATGGGTATATTGTCTAATAATCCATCCTATGCCTTTGGAATTAATGCATGATCATTTTATATTCTATATTTAATCTGTTATCAATGGCATCATATTCTCATAATTCTCACATAAAGGAGGGGCATGACACTCGTGCATACCTCAGGTGAGTTCCCAGCACCTATTGGGTGCTAGGCCGGAACACATTAGAGTGTTGTTCTAAGGGCACATAAAAATGACTACATCTTGGTTTTGTTTTCGGGACCTCTTTTCGACGTTGTTGTGAGAATGTTTCATGATAATAGAGTGCTTGACCTTGGAAAGTGTTGAAGAATGGTTTAAAAACAAAAAGGATGTGTTTTTTCAAAAATTTAGTACTGGACCTGAGTTTGATACATGTAGATGGGTAGAAGAACACCTTTATCATGATTTTTATGAGACCATCTTTTACTACTTTATAGTAAAATTGTATGAATGGCTCTCAACATATGCATTCATAGCAAGCTGGTACTATAGATCATGCGTGTGGACCCAAGATGATTACCAAAAATTGTAGGATGTGGATATGACTTTGACACGTGTTTTTGATCACTTGTGGAGCAGAGTGCTGATAAGTTATACCCTAGAATATGCCATTTCTACGTATTCTTGTGCATAGGTTGCTGAGTTTGAGTTCCTAGGGGAACCTAGAGGATCATTTTTCCAAGCTATCATGTTGGCTATAAATATCTAGATCATTACGCTAAGTTTGGAGGCATTCCCTATGGCTGGCTAAGGGTGGAGGAAGATGATAGACATTACGGATGAAAAAGAAAGAGAGGAGAGACAACTCAAGTATAGCAAAGCACGTGAAAGATATTTGGATAGACAACGCGAGGTTGTGGGAGTGATGGGTATATGGAGGCGGACATTACGAGAAGGAATTAAGGTTCACGATGAGGACGTAGAACCTTAGCAGTCCATGTTACCCCATCTTGGCAAGTGCGGGAGAGAAACCCGTTCAAATTTTGATGACAATTCATCGTGTGGAGAAAGGATATCCATCAACATGCATCTAAACCCACATGGTGACTAACCCTTAACACTTAGTTTTCCAAATTAAGAAAAAAAGGATTGTTAACCCAATTAGTATCGGTGGAAGTGACCAATCTACACCTAGCAGGTATAACTTCTCATTTGGGACATCTATGGCCATACAAACAATTCCTATTTTTGGAGGGATTTTTGGGAAAAGTGCAAGTACACAAAGTTTGGGCATCGCATATGGGAGTGGCATAGGATACACATATGGTAGCGGAGCAATATCACAAACCATTGGTACGTAGTTCATTGGAACATTAGTAATGTTAGTTACAACCACTTCAATCTCGTTACCAGCTACATGAGGAGGATGTGGTGGAATGGGAGCTAAAGTACCTAGTGAATCTGGAGGATCAGGAGGGATAGGACCTAGTGGATCTAGTGGATATGGTGGTGGACAAAACATCAGAGGGAATCAAGGTTCTATATTAGGAGGACAAGGACCTCAACCACCTCCACAAGTATTTTTCTAAATGTCCTTTAATATACTAGATTACAAGGGTATTGAGGATATTGTAGAGCATGTGCACAAGTGTGAGTTGTTATGGCACATGAAGGGGATCACTACCCTAGAGCGAAAGACAATTCATTTTGTAACGATGTTATAGGGGTGTGTGTCTAGCTGGTACCAGAAGTATGACCCCCATGATACGGTGGTAGATTACACCGTGTTACGGAATGCCTTCCTAGCTAAATTCCATATCCCTAAGTTTGAGCAAAAGATCATTAGTGATTTAAAAGAGATCCAATAGGGAATGGAAAAGAGTTTTTGGGAATATAACGTGCATTTTAAGACTCTCTTGTCAAAACTATCTTATGATATTCATCCTTCTCAGCATGCTCAGTGGCTTGTTGGAGGGTTGATAACATCATTTAGGAGAGACATTTTGCACAAGACATTCATGGATCCACACAATTCCTAGGAGGATTCCCTATGCACTAAGGCTTTTGGAATCATATATACCAGTATTATCCCTTTCCTTGAGGCTAAAATTGTTGTAATGGTCTGTGGTGCACAGATTTTGAGATAGAGGGGCACACAAAGGATAGTTGTCCTCAAAGGTTAGTGCGTGTCATGACATTAGACTGTGAGATTTTCCATGGGGATCATGATGCAAGTAGGTTTCCACTACTACAACGTGTGATTTGTAAGAATGTGTCTTGTTTTTGTAATATTTTTACCACTACGACCCATGACACTAAGGATTGTAGGTTGATTGACTAGATACATGATGTCATTGATCTTGGTATGTGTAACACCAACCTTGGAATTAGTTCCAAGGATGATGATCGCCACTATGAAGGATGCGTAGATGGAGGGGCACATAGAAGAGGTTTCTACAGAGGAATTCATGGTCATGGTAACCATGGAGGAAGAAGTGAGTTACCTTAAGGAACATGCTATAATTATGGGTCTACAGAGCATTATAAGCATGATTGTCTTGATATGTTGTAATGCTCGTGGTGTGGAAAGAAACATAACTACGAGGAGTGCCCTGAGTTGTTTGAGAACATGATCCAGCAACACCAGAAAGGAAAAATTGTTGGGATGGTAAGCATAAAGAAGGCCGACTCACAGCGGATGCCAAGAGTGGTGTGTGAGTCAGGACTAGAACCTATACTGGTGATGATGTGAGTAGAGGCCACATGCGTCAGGGAGATACCAAGATAAAAAAACATTGGTTACAAGGGAAGAAGTGGTACATGGAAAGTATCTTGACCCTTCTTATCAGAAGGAGGTGTATCAACAAACCATAGATGTGATTCAGAGTCTACACGGAGAGATATAATGTCTGAAGGAGAAATCAAGGCAGTTAGAGAAAAATGAAGAATGTTGAGGCTCTGTAGAAGGATCTGTATGAGGTTAGGGAAGTATGAAAGATGTTAAGGAAAGAGAATATCATTCCCTTGCTAGGAGAATGGTTATAGGAGAAGGCACCACTTGTTAGAGGTGAGCACGAGAGGCAGGTTCTGCATGCTAACCTTCCTCCCCACAACCTTGACTATGACAAAGAGATGACTTTGAATGTTATTGTAGATGGTTGGCTTCTAAGTAATATTTTGATTGACGTGGGTGCAGAGGTCAATGCTCTAACTCTAGATGTTTGGCATCAAATGGGAAGGCCCCCACTACATCCATCTTTGAATGTGTTGTATATGGTGAACAAGACAAAGGCAATGCCCATTGGTGTCTTGAAGGAGGCATTTATCACTACTCAAGGGGCCAAGTTCATTGGAGACTTTGAATTCTTGGTGCTAGCCGAGTCGGATAAGTTTCCAACATTGCTTGGGCACCTATGGTGTTATAAAAATAATACTAACCTATGGTTTAACAAAGGGTATATCAGTTTTGAGAACAAGGAAGAATGGGTTACTATCCCTTTAATAGATGGGAAGTCAACTCCCCATATTGAGCCCTTAGGAGAGGAAGTCCTTTACAGAATCTATGTGCACTCTATCATGGACCCTGAATTAATTCATCCTACATAGGGAGTTATTCAGTTTGAAGATTCTCATTCTATGAGTGATACAACCAACATAGCATGTGACAATTGGGTGAAAGTTAGAAGGCTCTCTGACAAGGGTAACAAAGGTGTTCTTAGTCAGGCGCCTAGGAGGGAAGAAATTTCCAAGTTACTTTAGAGGGGCCAACCCTAACGATTTCTTGTAGAAAATGGAGGATCAATGGAGAAGTGAGGACGAAATAAGAAGGATGCTTTGCTATAACTTGTTTGGGACTGTAGCACACTAGTGGGCCACCTATCATGATAGCCTTCAAGAGTGGCACAAGGTGAGAATCATGTTCTTTGTAAGGTTATCCCAAAGTAATGCACCCACTGCAATACGAGACTACCATGGGAAGGAACCCACCTCGTTTCAAATCCAAGCATGTGAGAAGGCATGAATGGGAGGCATGAAAGATTTTCCACCTTTGTTATGGGTGTATAAGTTGTATTCCACCTTACAAGGTTGTGTGCACGCATGGTACATTCACTCGGAGATGCACCTTCAGATGGAAAAATGGCAAGAGTTAGTGGCTTATCTCATTCAAGATTTTGAGTATCAGAGTATAAATCCATTGGTGGATAAGGTGTTGCAAGTTTTCAAGCACTTTATAATGGGAGATAATGCCATGATAGAAGATAGGATATCAAAGTTATTGGGTGAACCTGGTCTGGAACCACTCCTTGATGAGGAAGAGTCAAAAGAAGTGCAGCTTGAGCACATGTGCATGGAGAAGGAAAAGGGAAGTATGGTGTACGTAATATATGGCAAAGAGATGGATATTTTGGACGTTAACCATACAAAAGGTATGGGAAAATTTATTAATAGTACTGATGAGAAAGGACGTGCATACCATGAACCCTTGAAATCAAATAAGGTTAACATTGGTTCAGAGGTTGAACCTAAGGAGGCCACTATTGGAGACTATTGGTTGGAGAATGAAGTATCAAATATCATTGATCTATTACATGATTTTCAGGATTTATTCCCACATGGGTACCATGAACTTAAAGGTGTTCACCACTCTCTTAGAGAGATGAAGATCAAGTGGAAAGGAGGTACACACTCGATTCAGAAGAGGCCCTATTGAATTAATTTGAATCTTCATGTCAAATTCAAGGAGGAAATAGAAAAAATGATCACTTCATGCATCATTGAATCTATAGAGGAATTATAATGGGTAAGTCCAATGGTCAGAACCATTAAGAAGGATGGAAGGATAAGGATATATGTTGATTATAGGGACCTAAATGTAGTGTGTGTCATTGACCCTTTCCACCCCCCTTCACTGAAGAAATTTTGGAAAGAGTAGTCAGGCGCAAGGTCTATTTCTTCACGGATGGGTTCTCAGGGTATCACCAAGTTAGGATTGCAAAGGAAGACCAGAAGAGGATGAAATTTTCCATTGAGTGGGGAAGTTTTTCCTACACGGTCATGCCTTTTGGATTGAAGAATGTTCCTGTCGTGTTCTCACGCATTATGGTACAATCATTTCAAGACTTCATTCATAAGTTTCTGTAAGTCTACCTAGATGACTAGACTATGTATGAACTAGTAAAAGATCATTGTGACAATTTGAGGCTAATGTTTGAGAGATGTCAACAGTTGAGGATATCCCTCAACATTAAGAATTGTGTTTTTGCTACTCCATTTGGAACCCTGTTGGGGCATATTATATGTGAGGAAGGTTTGTTTGTGGATCCCACCAAAATTATAGTTATTATGGGATTAAGGGAGCCTACCAGTTATAGCATAGTACGTGGATTACTTGGACATATGGGATACTATAGGAAATTTATTAAGGGCTATGCCAAGATTGTCGTGTCATTGGAAAAAAATTTAAAACACAAGAGTGCCTTTCATTGGGGAAAGGTGCAACAGTTGATGTTTGATACATTGAAGGATAGGCTTGTCATTACACCCATATTATCCTTTCCTTCCTGGGATAAGCCTTTCCATGTGCATGTTGATGCCTCAGGGGCAACCATTGGAGAAATACTAGCACAACATGGTGAGGGGATTATTAATCACCCCCTTTTTTTTGCAAGTAGAAAGTTAACATAAAAAGAACAAAATTACACAAGTACTGAGCGTGAGGCTTTTTCAATGATCTCTGCATTGCATAAGTTCAAGAAGTATTTTCTAGCAACACCATTCATATTCTACATGAACCACATGGCATTGAAGTAATTGGTGAACAAGCCTGTTTTACAAGGGCGCATATGCCGTTGAGTCCTATTATTTCAAGAATTTGAGTTTTTCAGTTGTGGTAAAACTAGGAAAGAGTAATTTAGGACTTGATAATTTATCAAGAATTGACTCAGGGGAGGACGCACAGAGTATTGAGGATACCATGCCAGATGCACAACTATTTAGGTTGTAGCACCCACCCTTTGACTTAGAGGATATTGTAGTGTTTCTTAAAATGGGTGTGGCACTGAAAGGAATGAAGGATTTGGAGAGAAAGCAGTATGTTATATGCACTGTGCCCTACATGTTGATTACTGGATATTTGTACAAGTTAGGCTTACATGAGGTTCTGCAGCGATGTGTATTAGAACATGAGCACGTTGCAATTATGGAAGAAGCACATGGTGGGATTACAGGAGCACACTATGTAGGAGATGCAACCACGCAGAAGATTCTACTTGTAAGGATTTGGTGGGAAAGTATCTACTAGTATTGTATTAAGTTTTGCAAGGCCTATGACCATTATCAGCACCTTAGCAAACCTAAAAAGAGGGATGAGGTGACCTTAAGACCAATAGCCATTGCAGAACCATTTGAAAAATGGGCAATTGACTTTGTAGGACCTATTTTACCTGTCGTGTGAAGGACTGACTCATGTTACATCATCACTTGTAATGACTACTTGACAAGATGGGCAGAGGAAACACCTACAAAGGATTGCACTGCAGCAACAATAGTCAGATTTTTATGGGATAACATAATCAATATGTATGGATGTCCTTTAATCCTGAATAATGAAAGGGGTGCACATTATCTAAATGAAACAATCAAGATTCTGTTGGCAGAGTTTATCGTGGCCCATCACAATACCACCCCTTTATCATCCCCAAGCAAATGGAACTGTTGAAGCATTTAACAAAATACTAAGTCACATGTTAACCAAAATTTGTGATGTTGGAAGACAAGATTGGGATGACAAGGTATTATCCATTTTATGGGCATATAGGACAACTTACAAGAGGTTGAACAAGACCATACTATTTCAATTAGTATTTGGTGGGGAGGTTGTTTTACCAGTTGAGTTCATGTTACCATCATTGCGTATAACGTGCGCAGGAAGATTAGATGATGAAAAAGTACTTGAAGAGAGGATTGATAAATTAATGCAGTTATATGAAATACAATCACTTGCTAGATGGAGTCAAAAGACAGAGAAAGCAAGATAAAAAGCATGGAATGGTCATCATATCAAAAATAAACAATTTGAGGTTAGGTAGATGGTTTTCTTATATGACTCTAAATTTTTGCACCATCGTGGGAAGTTGAAATTCCATTGGTTGGGACCATATATCATCTCTTACATCATTGATTCAGGTGCTTTTCAGTTATAAGCACTGGATGGAACGAGACTACCAGGCCATTTCAATGGGAGTAGGTTGAATCCCTACTATAAATAAGTCTTGTGTTTGTGAATAAAGTAGTTTTTCTAGTTAGCCTAGGATTTCCCTTAATGCATTTCTTTTCCTTGTGTTTCCCTTGTCGTTTGTTCCTTTCTGTTGTGTTTTTTTACATACCTTGTGCACCAATAACCACATTACTTTAAGGGTTTATGTATGTGTAGATGGCCATGCATCTATTTTAGTGTGGGGTGGAGTAGAGTGAAGTGAAATAGAGGTTGGAAGTGAAAGTTGTGTTTTAATGGCTCGGGTTAAAAGATCAAAAGCACGTAAGGTAGGAGAGCACACATGGAAAAAGGTGGAAGAGAAATTTTGGTGTTAGGATAAGGCTTTATAAAGACCATGTACAAGGCATAAGAAGTGTAAGAACAACATGAGGTAGGTGAGGTAAAAAATTAGGTTAAGGGAAGAAGAAATGCCTTCAGCGTTGCAAACGTGCGCGTAAGAGTCATTGGTCATCAAGGATTTTTTCTCTACATTGGGTGTATGGAAAAGAGTGCTTAAGATCAGATTTAGTGGAAAAACCTATATTTAATGCTAAGTACATTGGTAGGTGGCCTAGCATTTATTACGGGAAAGAAGAAAAAGCTATAAGTAGAGGATTAGGTACATAATTATTTACCTTATTATCATGATATTGAAGAAGATATTGCAAACTAGGGAATCCACAAATAAAATATTTTTGTGAAAGAAGAATCGTAATAATCTGAGTGCATGACTAGGGTAATCTACAAACCAATGTGGAAGGAGTACATGAGCATAGGGAGGTTTCAGTAGAGTATGTCATCTTGTGGAAGAATTTTCTAGGTTATGGTTCTATAGCTAGGGGATCAGAGTAGAAGGATTCTTTCACGAATTTAAGCCACAAATTTGAGTAGAGTGAGGAAGAGGAGCAAGGAAGAGTTTTTTTTAACTTGAAAAAGAAGATGGCACCAAAGAAGGCAGCCATTTCACCTAAGAAGGGAAAGGGCAAAGGAAAACAAACTGCCACCACCAGTTTCAATTAGGAGTGGTATATGGAGATGCAATACCCATATGGAGTGTTACTTAGGAAAGAATGGGTATCCCATGTGAGGAAGATGGTCGTGAGTGACTACAACCAACACACAAGTACCACAGAGAATGAAATGGTGTTAGATCTGGTTTGTTCAACAGATAAGAGGACAGCAAAAGGGATGTCAATCTACACTGATGAGGTGAAGGTAAAATTGGAGAAGGCCAAGTTGCTGCAATTTACAAGTTGACCTATTTTGGCAAGCTTGGGTGGCTATACCAATGGTTTATGTCACGTGTGCATGAGGACAACTTCTACTTTGCGGGTGGCATAATGTGCATAACTCCCCAACTCATCTCTAAGTTTACCGGCATGATCTACAAAGGATATTTGTTAGATGATGACCTAGAGGATAAATAGGCTATTAAGAAGACCATGGAAGAGTATGACTACAAGAAGGAGTCTCACTACTTCGACATCCCTAATATCTCTGACCCAATGATGAGGATGGTCAAATGCCTAGTAACCAAGATGAGTGGTCAAGAGAGGTGGACACAAGTAAACAAGGCCTAGATGAATGTGTGTCAAAAAATTTCAAAAGTAACCATCTATAACTTGTCCACCTACATTGTAGAAAAGATCATCAGTGCTGCACAAGAATGAGATAAGATTATGTTTGGCAGTGTTCTTCTCACAATCATCTTCTCATAAATTGGAGTGCCCGATGGGCTAGAGAAGTTCATATGGGAGTATCCAGATGAATATCCCTCCCCCGTGAAGAGGTTTGAAAAATACACATGTGACACCATGACGGCCGCCCACAAGGCACACCGGGAGAAATGGTAAAAGAAAATGCGAGATGCATTCTGGGCTGAGTGGAGGATACCTGAATAGTTATCAACACTTTTTCATTGGCATTCTCACTCAATCAGATGGGATCAAGAGCCCATTGTGTAAATTACCCTTCTCTTTCACTACACAGTATTTCTAAGCAGGGGTCAAGTGCTTCTAGGAAGCTAAAAGACTAAGGTTCAACCTTAGCGAGTTGGACCAGGACCACCATGACTTATGGAGAAAGCTCGTATACCCCAAGAAGTGTGCTTATGTGAAGAATTATGTCTCCTATGAGGTGCGCATGAAAAAACCCATGACACTGCCAAATTTCTAGAAAAACTGCAACAAGAGTATACTTGCACATTAGCCATTGGTAGGAAGAAGGTTGCACCAAGGAAAATGGAGATAACACAATTTGTGGGAACACCAAAGTCAGGTTACAAACTGGTCACATACGTGTGTAGGAAGAAGTATCCCATCAAGGAGATGGAAAAGACGCCTATGAAAGAGGTTCCAAAGCAAAAAGAGTCAATAAAGAAGTAATTACCTACTAGAGAGGAAGAAAAGGAAGAATCACCCATTAAGAAGAAGTAGAAGATAACAAAGATGGAGAGCTTTGAGGCCCATATGGGTGAAAGAGATGATGGTGAGGATGAAGAAGTTCAGGATCATCACGTGTACGATACACACACCTCAGAGGAAGAAATAAGTGAAAAAAAAGGTGGAGAAGAGGAAGGAGCTCAAGGAAAAGGAGAGAGTGAAGAAGTAAATACTTAGGATCAGAGAACCCCTAGCCTCACCAAGGAGAAAATAGAAGAGGCCGCAGAAAGATAAGTGTGGGGCATAATAGAGAAATTAGTGGAGTGGTAAGTGGAACAAAGCGCTAATGAGATATGTAAGGAAATAGAGGAGGAAATCATAGGGAAGGAGTATGGAAGCATGGATGGAGATCCCAACCTAGTAGTGAGCTTTCCAAAAGCAACACGGACATGAAGAAAAGGAATGGTAGTGGTGCAAGGGAAAGGGATGAGCTATATCAATGACCCGAATAAGGTATTATGCACGTATTTCCAAATTACTATGCCTATAAACAAACTCATTGCATGGTCTTTGTTTAAGGAAGAGGGTGAGTAAAACCAAACTATGAAAATGCTATCTTGGGTGTTAGAGTCCCATGTCAACGAACCTGAGTTTGAAGTAAGCCAAGGGGCACTGATGAAGGTACCAGAGAACAAAGGAATAAACCCACTGGTGACTACTCAACATTTTTCTGATGAGCATGTCTACAATGCACTTAACAAGGTGTCAGTTGAGGTGGAGGAAAGACTCTTTGGGAAGAATGACAGGGTGATATTGCTAGAAGGAGAATTAGAGAATAAAAATGAGGAGCTCATTGAAAAGAGCAAGGATCTAAAGCTGGAAGAGTTGATCAATGCACATATAAGGCGCGAGCTAAGGGAGGAAAAGGTAAAGGTCTGTGAGGTATATAATAAAATTCAAATGATTACAGATGTTATTATCTTGAAGCATCCAAATATGAACCCTCTTGAACAAAAATAAGTGTCGACCTTGTAATGCCTAGAAGATTTGACTCAAATCCTTATGATGGAAAGACGACCACTTGCCTTAGAGTCAGCAAAAGAGGCACTTACATGCTGAGAGAAAGAGGAAAAGTAGAAGGTTGTGGAGATAGTCACTTGATACACTAAGCTCCTTGCAACTGTAAATGTTGTCACGCAGATGGTTGAAGCTGCGTATGAAAATTGTGCTGACAGAGATAGAGTAGCAAGCATTCTAGTTGCTACACATGAGGTAGATCTCAAGGAGTTTTAGGATAAAAATAAGGGAAACATGGTAGAGTGGGATAATATCCTAGCTGAGGTAGAGAAGAAGTCAGAAGCCATCAAGACCTTATGGGGCTCGATCAAAAACTAGCTTAAGGAATTATATCCCCAGATCACCCACAGGATGGATGCGTTGGATGACCTTGGCAAACAGTTGGAAGACATTATGAGTATGTTGAATGCTAAGGATGAAGAGATAATTTTTGATGAGGTAATCACCCTAGTAGGTGACCTTTGGCAATAGGTTCAGGGTGAAGTGGATGCCTAGGAAAAGATCGAGACATATATAAGGAAGGATTTCCCACTCATCCTTCAACAATAAAGAGATTCTTCTTCATTCCTCAATTCTTTATTTCTTCCATTTCTCATTCTTCATTCCTTCATTCTTTATTCCAACCATTCAAAGTCTCACCATTCTTTATTTTTTGGGGAGATGATGTTCTCGAGGATGAAGAACAAGCTTAGTGTGGGGTGATGTTGGGCCTTCAAATATTAGATAAGTATCAAAGGGCATGTGCGTGCATGGGAATAGTAAATAAGAAGGACACGTGGGGAAAAGTGCATAGGACAAGGGTTTTAGAATGGTTTATTAGAAACCACGGTGTGTGCATAAGGCATAACAAAGGATCTCATGACTTATCCATATTTGGATCTCTAAGAAGCACTTGAGGAAAAATGTGACCCAACTAGGCATGTTGAGTGGATAAGGTGCTAGCCTGGCAACTTGGTGGTCAAAGAAATAATATCCCATGCGTAGAAAATTCTCAAAAGACATCATTTCAGAAAGTGGAGATCTCGAATCAGAAGAAGCATGCTCCATTGGAGGACCACATGAACACTTGGCAAGGAATCTTCTCCTAGAGGAAGGCATGGTGGTGAGTGCTAAACCTATTTATAGAGATGCTCAAGAGAAAGGAAGACACGCCTGAATGGAGAGAGGTTGATGAGGGGAAGCTTTAGGATCATCACAAAGAGAATGAAATTTGAAGCCCTGTAGAAATGAGTAGGAGGTTCTAAGGGTTGGGGTCACCATTCAAGGGTTGTAGGAATGATATCATATCTAGAGGGATGGGTCTATGAAAAATTATGTAGTATGGGAAGCATAGCTAGGGTCTTTGATACATGAGTCATGTCTGTCTTGATACATTTGGTCTGTTATGACCCTTTTGAATGTAATGTGGTTACTGGAACTATGATCAATATAAATATATTTCTCTATTCTGAATATATTATTCATGGGTACAAACCCTAGTATCTTTTCTTTATGTCATGACTCAAATCTGCTCTTTGTATGATGTTTCTCTTATCTGAATGGGTATATTGATCTAATAAATCATCTTATGCCTTCATAATGAATTCATGATCATTTAATTTTCTACATTTAATCGGTTATCAATGGCATCATATTCTCATAATGCTCATAGAAAGGAAGGGCTCGATGCCCACGCATGCCTCAAGTGAGCACCCAGTGCCTGCTGGGTGATAGGCCGGCGCACATGGGATTAGAGTGTTATTCTAAGGGCACATAAAAATGAATACATAAAAAGCACCACTGAGAGAAAGAAATTCAAGTGGACATCTCACATAATTGTGAATCAACTCTAATAGATGAGAGGAATTTGGATCATGATGTTTTTCAAATGATACAACATGTTGCTTACCACGCAAGAAAATTTCACATATCTCATGATCATATTTCATCTTAGGGAGAACAACTACAAGATTTAGGCTATACATTTCATACAAACTTCTAAAATTCACATGACCTAATCTTTCATGCCAAAGTTCAATATCATTCCTAGAAGAGGAAGAAAAGTAAGATTCATACACAAAACCAGCAAAAATATAGAAGTCATTTTTCTGAATATCAGAAGCAATAACATTACTAATTTTATCTTTTACATACCATTTATCTTGCAACAAACAATTTTATATTTTTCTTTAGTTAGCTGAGAGCAAGATAGAAGTTTATTTTTCAACTGAGGAACATACAAGACATTCCTAATTATTCAATTTTTTAGTTTAATATTTCTAAAACCTTCAGATATAATGATTGAATTATCTCCTAGATATATTTTTTCTTCACATTTTACAACATCTGAGAGGATGTCCCAAATACATGTCATTTTCTTAGAGGCACCACTATCTAGAATCCATCTGTTGTCATTTGAGGCTGAGAGAGCAGTATATAGGGTAATAGAATGTTCAACATTGTTTCCTTGATTTTTATTCTAATTCTGATCTCTCTTCTGATTGTTATATTTACTAATTTTGGTATTTTTAACAAATTTATTATATTTCATATGACAATCAGACTCTTTATGACCAAATTTGCCACATTTTTTACATGTGTCATTGAATTTCACTTTAAACTTATGACTATTCTTAACATAATCAGATTTAGGATCGGTTTAAATTTTGATCTGATGTTAGATTTATCGTTGATATTATTTTTATTTTGAGAGGTTTTATGATTATGAGATAATAATGCCACTACCCATTTTCTTTTGAATCAAAATTATCCATTACCCATTCTTCTTGAATTAGTAGAGAAGATAGATTATTCAAATTAGGCAAATCATTTTCATTTTGGTATTTAGAGTTAAGAATGGAGATATAGTTTCTAAATTTTTCATGGATATTTATCTGAATGATAAAATATAGTAGTTTATCTTGAAACAATTCACAATTACATCCTTCCAACTGAGCTTCGATGTTTTTAATTTTAGTTAGATAATTAACAATTTTTTTATCCCCCTTCATGGGAGTTGTAAATAGTTCTATTATAAGTTTAATTATTTTGGAGAGGTGGATACCTTCATGCATTGTTTCTAGTTGTTTCCATTTTTCAGTAGGAGAATCCATATCACCTATATACAATAGAAATTCATCTTTTATTCTCTACAATAGGATTGATAGGGATTCCTGAGATCTATCGGAGAAGGATCTAAGAATTTTAGATTTTTCATGTATCTGGTGGGTCATTTCTCCACACCAGTTATAATATCCCATAATTTTCTCATCATGATACAAGATTTTGACCTAAATCTCCAAATACTATAATTTGTTTCATTTAATAATTGAGATTTATGCATTGAAAATCCAACAGAACTAGCCATAGAATTTTTTTGAAAAACAATATAGCAGATTATAATTTCAAATGTAACTTGATGAAAATATCCAAACACGGTTCAAGACCCAAGAAGGAAGGCCGCAAAATAAAAACAATAAGCCACAGAAATTTGTGAAGTAGAGAAAAACAAGTTATAAAATTTCAAATTTTGAAATCCACGGAACAAGGGATGAGTGATTTACGGATTCTTAAAGTCTTGGTGATCCACAAAAAACTTAGGTTAATAGCAGTAGAATAATAGGATCCACACAAGCTAAAAAAGGAAAGTCACTAATAACTAAAAGAAATGCAAAAGTCTTCACAAACCACAAACAATTTGTAAAATCCATGGAAGACTAAAGCCACACACATCTAAAAAACCGCAGACCAAATAAATTCGCTAAATAAGGACTTGAACTACTCAAATTAGTCACACAACTATAATGACTATAAAGAGCATGAAAAAAATTCAAATAAGTTGCAAACAATTGAGAAAACTACGAAGGAACATGAAATTTCCGAGAAGGCTCAAGAATTTAAAAAACAAGATCGCAGATGGTGAAAAATATATTTCTATGCATGTAAATGATAGTACAGGCTACAAAACATATGCACAAGCAAGATATGACATAATAATCAACCAATATTCAATATTTTAGTGAGAAACAAAGTTTTGAACCTGATTAGTCTTGAGGTCAACTATGGAACAAGTAGGGTTTTGCATATTTAAACGCTTCAAGTTTCTTCACACCTGTGAATCAACAAAAAAATCCAAATCTATCCTGTACAAACATAATCACCAGCTCTAATACCATGTTATAACTTTATGGGAATGAATAATTAAATAATTATTAATCCGCAACATAGATTGTCAAATATTATCAATTATGACATAGAATAATTAAAACATAGCTTGAGATGTGTATGCTCGCATATTACAAATGTAAATACCATGAACATAAAGTAAATAACACAATGACACAAGATAGAAGTGGGAAAACCATGGAACTTAAAAAACCTACTGAAAAATCACTTATCTTTATTAAGAATATACATTTACCCAACACTCCCACTATTTGGCACGTAGTTAAACTATCACTATGGAATTATGAACTACCTTATACATCTACTCATGAGTCTTACAAATTCACTTGCACATATAGCTCACATAAAATGTTAGAACCATGTGTAAAAAATCCCTAAAGGATCACCTTGTTA
This sequence comes from Taxus chinensis, assembly GCA_019776745.2. Lineage (NCBI taxonomy): Eukaryota > Viridiplantae > Streptophyta > Pinopsida > Cupressales > Taxaceae > Taxus > Taxus chinensis. Next base: position 545,657,971 of record CM034151.1, on the reverse strand, counting down.
TATACAAGGTGATTGGTCATGATCCACTCTTTAAAAGCCAACCTGGGTCATTTGGTGGGTGTTATAAATAAGCAGTTTCCCACTTAATGTTATAACCCCAATAAAAATTACTTGGTGATATATTGAAGGACATAGTAATTATCTAATGATGAAAGAATTATTTTCCAGAATAAAGATGAAATTCAGATCCTCTCCCTTCACCTTTGGCATGTTTGTTTTGACTTATTTCTTTGTGTTTCTAAGTTTGAAATATTTTTGTGTCATTGAGATCCATTTCACACTCTTTTTGCACTTTTTTTTCCTTAAGTCACACAATAACCATCGTGGTTATGCAACCACTGGTCTACACAAATCGATGGTTATGTAACCATCGCAACAGTTACGTAACCACCAGTCTTCACTGACTAGCGGTTCTATCACCTTTACCCACGTGATTAAAATGTGTATTTTCTAATGCATGTCTCAAGTTTGGGAGTGATTTTCTCACTTGTTTCTTGACCATTTCACTTGGTTTTGAGCTTTTTGGGATTGAATTGATTTTCTCCTTCTAGTTTGTTATGTTTAGTAAGTTGACTGCCCCTCATCTCTGTGTGCTATCACTTCTTATTGGACATGTGTTTTAGAATTCTTCATCTCCATGTTTTAATAAAATCCCATAATTTATTGGAATGCTAGGTTGGAATTTTGATATTTTTTTTAGGAATTTATGCTTCCAAAATCTTGTAAGGAATTACATAAATAACTAGTTCATTGCTCTATTATTTCCAGTACTGCATTTTCACCAGTTTTCTTGCAACTAGTTAGCTTCAAGCATCTTCTTGTTAATGTTGCTATCAGACATCATTGCATACCTTGGGTCGATTGGAACTCATCTCTGTAAAGGAAAAGGAAGATGAGGAGACACAATACAACACCACACCTAAACACTATCACAAATCAATTATTACAAGTTGGGGATGTATTGATTTATTTAAAGATTTGAACTAATTATTTCCATTAAATTAGAAGAAACACATTTTTTTAAAGTGGTATAATTTATTATTTCTTCATTTTTAGTATTTTTTGTGCACAAAAAAATCTTCCACTAATAACTCATTTTCTTATCCTTGTGGGCTACAAGGGAAACAATTTGGAGGAAGATATTATGTTTGTATTTTTTTGTTATTTTTTTTGTTTCAAATCATTCATACAATTTAATTTCTTTTATCGGGAAATTTTTTTTGGTGAATAATAAATTTATTCTGATAAGCTTTCTTTCTTTCTCGTGAACTTGAGGAAGAAGTAGTTAGAAGAACCTCTAATATAGAATAATAATTTTAGAGTACATTTTTTGTTAGAGTAGGTTTTTATCTTACAATCCTGCAATAGAGGAATAACTACATCCTATTATTCCCTATTTATTTTAATTTATTAGAAGTAACATTATTTCATTTTAATTCATTTCATGTGTATATAGATGTAGATTTTATTTTATTATAATTAATTTAGGAAATGCAAATTTCAATGTTTGTTTAGTTAGTTTCCTTCAATTCATTTATTTTTCAAACAAATAGAGTAGATGGTTTATTTTTTTAATTTAATTAATCATGAATGAATCTAGTTGATTAAAATATTAAAACATATTTGTATTTTATTTAAATTAATTTCCTTCATGTTGTTTATTTAAAATTAATATTCAACGTCGTTTAAAAATCAAATCAAAGAAAGAAACTAAACCATAGGAAATTTACGCCACCCATTCATAGCCTATATCTCCCCTCTTTCCAACTCAACTATTAGGAACTCACATAACCTGTTTTTAGCCCCTGATTATCCTTTAGCTACCCATCAACATATTTTCAAACTCAAAAATTCTGGATGTCTCTGTACAACCTCGATAATTTAAGTGCATCTGAAATCACGTGTTGATTTTTAGGTCTACAATTGGTGAACCCAACATGAAGGACTAGTTCCTTCTTATTTCCTTTTAGTATCATTTCCATTATTTCACATGTTCTTCCCTCTTCCCCTATTCAGTAGGCTATTTTATACCTCCTCAAATATGTGTGGTAGCAAAGTTTGATGGGCCTTTTGGATTCAAAATGGTAGATATTATACCAATGTTCAACCATAACAATCCCATTCCCTTTTAGGATGGGCTGATAACTACACAAATAATGTGGAAACCTTCCCTATTTATGTCTCAAATCCTATTATTCATGCGAGAATAGAGGAGGTTCAAACATCCTCTTCAATGTGTAATACGGTCAATCTAATTCAAACAATCATGACCTTTATGGATGAAACTATGGTCCTCATACTGTAGAGTCTTTTCAAGACCTCTACATTAGTATGTAATTGATCGTAAGGATGACAATGTTTACATGAATCAGCTAATCCACTCTCACATAATATATGAATCCTTTGGAAAGGATTAATGACTCATACCTTTGATATTTTTAACAACAATGTATGAACTCGCATAAGCCCTAAAAATCATACTTTCAAGGAACGTAAGAGTACTGACGTTGAACAATTTATAACAAGGTATCACGTGTCCTCTCAACCAAACCCCAAACATAGTATGCACCCAAAGAAAGGGACTCAATACTCACCAAATGATTTCATTTCTACATTAGTAGGGATGATTAGAGAGTTATAGAATGCTTAACCATCTCAACCCACCTTTACGCAATGAGGGCGGAACATTGAGGTATCCCTTAGACAACAAAGGATACACCCCTATTAATGCACATACCTGATGAAACATCTTGTGTACAACAATTTTATTCTAGTATCAATCGAACCCGAGTGATATTATTATACAGGATCTGACACATTATGGATGGGTCCTTGTCCATCTCACTCTTACTCCTACACAAGGGTTGGTTAGAAGTGCTATTATCAAATGTTATTCCATCTAAGACAATTTAGGATGTTCCTTGGTTTTATGCCCACTGAATGCCCATATCCTAGATGTTGTTCCTCCTTACATGCATATGTACTCAAATTCCCTACAACCATATATGTACACATACAATTTTCTTGTTCCTTTATATGTAGTATCTAAGGATATCTTTGTACATCCTGGACAAATGCTTACATTACAACTTATCCAACTCCTCCTCCTCATATCCCACTCATCAACGAGATCTTCAATGGTGGAATCTTATGTGATGGGAACTTACGTTGAGTACTTGAAGGAACCCCTTGACATCACCATATGGGGTGTCATTATTCTACACTCATTTCCTTACTTTTCCTAAATTTAAAAGAGAAGAAAATCAAAATGCACATATCAAGGCCTAAGCTGACTGGTCATTAGGGAATTTCTTCCTTAGGATGATATAGTAGCTAAAATATTTCTGAAGAATCTAGAAGGAATCACCTTTGAATTGGTAATATTGTATTCTTCGAAGCTTCCATACACTATCCTTCAAACAATTTTTTTCCAAATTCATTATAGATATTATGACATGAACATGTTGCTGTCAAACAAGGATTAGAGAATTTTCTACATATCAGGTAGGAACAAAACAATTCCACCGCCCATTTCATCCAGATATGGTGTCAAGTTCTTTACTCCTATGAAAGTGCACATAACATGGAAAAAATGGAACTTTGTGACCTCTTCCTTCACTCACTCAATTGAGATACCAAGGAGGAAGTGCAAAAGTTTCCTTTCTGAAGTTATGAGGAAGTGTTGGAAGGTGCGCTTTGAATTGACCAAGCCCCTATTGATAGTGAATGTAAGACTTATGGTATTAATGGGAAATTGGTATCCTCTAACCAAAAAAAAAAACCATCAAAACAATAGAGCCAATAACTCAAGGACCCAAAGTCTTGAATCATAATCATGGTGTTACTATAGATGGTGTTACCGTACCAAGAAAATAATATTGTTTTTATCAAACAATGGTAATGTTAACAACAATAACAACAAAATATGGGAATCAAAGAGGTCTTAATTCTGATTTCGTCTTTCAACAAGGTTTATTTCAACCATCCCCCTTCTCCTCAATAAGCTCAAACCCAAGGACACAAATAATACCAAAATCCTAGCCAAGGGGAAACAATTACAGTTATAACAACCACTTTCAAAAACTACAACTTGGGGTTATAACCAACAACAAAATTTGAATTGAAAAGATACCGAGAGACTATGATCCCAATCTATATTATGTTTTTCACTATTGTTGTTGGTCATGATGAATAGCAATCTTGTAGGGAATATTGCAAAAAAATTTCATTCAAAGACTCCTTGAAAATCAACAGACAACTCTTTGTGGATATGTTTCTGGAGCAAATCATGAGGGATATTCACAACCTGGTTATATAGGACCCGTTGCACCTCAAAATGCAAATCCTATGAATCTATCAAGACCTATTCCCTAAACATTCCAAAGATGAAAAAGCATTAGATCCCCAAAACATTAAAAAAGGGTATTTCTATTGGGAACAATGACCATGAAGCCTCAACTTCTGACAATTCTCAAGTTTCCCCTAACCTAGACCCAAAGAACAAGATAAACATCTTGGGACTAGTCAAGTTATAAATCGATCCAAAAAATTAATGCAACAACTCAGACAAATGGAGTACACTTCACAACCTCTTCCCACTCATTCTCTCTTGTAATGATGACACTCCTATAGTCCAAAATCCTATAGGAGCTTATGATTTGATTTCACAGATCTTAAACAAGACATTTTCTCACATTTCATTTCTAGATTTGTTGAAGAATTACCCAACGCATTGTTTGTCTTTGCTAGATGTTATTAGGGTATTGGTCATCTAATCCATGTTACACCTCTACCTAAAGCTCAAATCAATAATATTGACTTCGACAATACACCTCTAAGGGATATAATGATAGGGATATCGGGTTTCTGTTTGATATAAGATAAGATGCCCTCCATGATGTAGAAATAGCTTAAAGAGGAGATCCTACATTATACTTGTAACTTTGGGTCTATAACAATTGTATCAAGAGATCCATGATTGATGATGGGGCTTTTGTGAATGCATAGTACCCTTTTATTTCTTGGAGAATTTGGGATATGGAGAAACTAATTTCTCCTCTACCATGAAAACATTGCGAGGAGTATGATAGTCTTAAGGCTACCTCAATTGGAACTATATTCCTTTCTATCTCCCTTGGGATGAAAAACCATTCTAAATGAATTTTACATCATCGATAAGGAGACAAACTACAATATGCTCTTGGAAGACCATGGATTCACATGATGAAGGCCATTCCTTCCACATTGTTCCAAGAGGTTAGATTTCTCCATCTAGGGTAAAATGTCTTCATTGCTCAAGGAGATCATAAACCCTTTGATATAGATTTGGAGAACCTCAAGAAGAAACCTAGGAATTCATTCTGAGTATGAACTCATTGCGAACCTAATTAAAAAAACTCAGCTTCCCTCAAAATAATTAGTCACAACCACCAAGGGTGTTCTAAAAGTTGAGGTGAATGAGTCCAAAACATTCGAAGTGGTGAAAATAGATAAGAAGTAAGATTTTTTCTATAGAAACTGTGTCCAATAAAAACCACAGTGGAGATTGTAAAAATATTAGAGAATGATTCCCAATCACTCTCCCCTTTGAAACTGTAAGGAATTGGTAAAATTTCCTTGGTCTAGCCTCTCTTCCTGTTGATGATCTCATAGACATATGTATGATAGAAATTGTCAAAGGAAGAAGAGGATGTTACCTTCACAAAATCCATCTATATGTATTCTTCCATTCCCAACCTTGGTTCAGATGAAAATGTCAACCTTCCATGAGACAAATAGTGCATCTGAAATAACTATGGTTTCTTAATATTATATTTTCTATATTCAATTCTTTCCCAATTTTGGATCATACAATATGTAAAGATGCAATGTTGCTCCAAAAATAACAATCTAATATCTTGTCATGTCTCATGAGAACATGAAATAATACCCATAGTGTGAGTAATTACTGTCAAACGGAGCACTATCAACATTCATCCTCCTTATGTAGGGAAAAAAGTTGAACAACATCATCATGTTCATATGGACATGATATGTCAAGAATAACAACAAAGAGGTTTATGAGTTCCTCATTCAAGAGGACAATGCTCTTACGCTAAGATTAGATGTTTTGATGGATAATATAGTGGGAAAGGGTTGTAAGTTTAAACCTAAAGTATTAGGCCCTATGTCAAGAAAATGAAAATTTTAAGAATCTTATTATTCATTTGTGTACCTTGGAAGGTGAGGATTTTGATGAATCCATCAACTTGCATCACCTGAGAACATTTCTATTATATTATCATTGTTATCTCCACACTTTTCTTTCACATTCAACATTGTCTTTTTCATCTGCATTATCATTTTGTTAAAATTGTATTACATGGAAACTTACTTTTCAAGTGATTCTTAAAGTTTCAAACATTGGAAAACCTCTCAATCATACCTCTTCTACATTTTCTTCACATATTCAAATTATATAATTCTCATCATCATTTCCATTCATGAGACAAATTTTTGAACATTGGTATTATAAGGACTTGCATGCTTCATATTTTGCATGATTTCTCCTGATTCAGGTGTTTCTTACTTATAGTTTTCCTCTATAATGTTGTTTATGATAGATCTTCCCATAAAAATATCATCTCCATGACAAAAACATTCTAAACATTTCACCTGAAATTTGTTTTCATCCTATCTCAGTCTTTGGTGATGAGCCCTCTCATCCTACTAGTTGCATGGGGTTGAGATTAGGGGAAAATGTTCCCTCCTAAAAATCATGATCCAAATTCAATCCAAATAAGATATAAATATATATAAAAGATATAAACAAACAAATAATTCTCATTACAAATAACTACATTTTCTCATCCCTCCCAATATTTGGTGATGATCCATGCTTCTTACTGGTAGCATGAGGTTGGGAAAGGAGGAAGGTTCCCTTACTCACCTATGTTTTGTCTCTTGGTGATGAGCCCATGCTTCTTACTAGTAACATGGGGCAAGATGTAGGGGGTCATATCAAAAATTAAAGAACTAAATAAACAAAGAAATAAAAGTGCTTGAAAATATGAAATTCCCAAGAAAATGATTTAGATGCATATGTTAGGAGAGATAATCATTCCTTTAACCATATCCTATCAATCAAGTAGGCCATTCATGGATCTAATTATAGCAAAAAATCTTATAATGCAAAATTCATTTTGAACTGGTTAGTTAATCTTGATTAGGGTTGGGTTGTAAGTTTCTAAATAAATTGTCAAAGTTCCTTTCTCTTTGATCATCATTTACATACATTCTTCAAGTCATATATCTTGTGTCCTTCTTGGCTCTTGGTGATGAGCCCTTCACATCCTACTAGTTGTGTGGGGTTAAGAATAGAGTGAGATTATTTTATCATCACATACTATATTCAACACATTTTTCCAATGAAATAGAAATGATAAACATTATTTGAAAAATAAAGTCTTCCTAAGTTACAATTTGTTATTCATGTGTGTAGCCATATATACATCATTTTTTTACCACATTACATGTTATCATCCATAACATACATTTAAAATCACAAAAACATCATAGAAATTTTTGAACCATCTAAGAGTACACAAATGAGATGAATCATAATGAAATTAACTCTTGTCCAAGGGAATTTCGAACCAAAAAAATGTCAATGTGTGTGTGTATATTTGTCAAAGTGTCTCGATATGCAATTTCATCACACTAAAGGACAAGTGTGAGTCAAAACACTCAACTATGAGGTGAAAATACAAAAAAATGATTGATATATACACAAAAACAGATCTCAAAGAAATAAAGGCCTCTGGCATATCCCTCTCTCCTAGATCCCTATGAAGGGGTAAGGCGAGGAATCATGTTGTGGATCCTACGATGAAAATGAATAATGCAGTGTGGGATCCTCTATACATCGAGTGATAAGAATGTACATGAGAGTGACTAGTGGTGGATGCACCACTACGTGAGGATCCTTTTCATCTCTATATATCCTGAAGAATCATAATCTCAATCTTTAACCAAGTAATCTTTGTTGTTGCATGTCAGGATAATGATAAAACATCAATGTGGTGGCCATCATGTTTCAGGGATGCAAGGTCTACTAGTAAGGCCTCTAGGGTCATGTCACTAGTGATCATGAATATATCTAGGTTAGTACACCTAGTAAGATCATGGCATTCGTTAGTTATGGATGTAAAAATCAACCATACAATGGAAAGTTAGAAAACATAAAAAAATAAAATAAAGGATATTTCAATAGCATCTAATCTAGGAAGTAGAAGGAAATAGAATGGTGTAAGTACTCACTTGGGTGTTTGACAAACCAGTTTGGGTCTACAGATGGTGCTACATCTCATGCAGGAGCCTCTACGTCCTTCTCCTATTTGGTATTCTCCTCATCAATCTCCTATGGATGGAATGAATCCTCTTGTGTATCCTCTGGATGGATGGAATCCTCATCCACCTACACCCTCGCTATAGCAACCATTGATGCCTCTCATATACCCTTCCACTCAAGGTATGAATCCTCCTCTGAGCTCAAGTTTTTCTTGGCCTCATCCTCACTGCAATTCAATCCCTCACCAATCTATAAAATCTATCTAAGCCTAACTGCAACACTAGTATTTGGGCCTGATGCATCGCGTGGTGTTCCAATCGCGACTTCAGGTAATGAATTTTTACACTAGAGTTGGCCCTTAATCTCATCTCTCGCCTCTCAAATACCCTTGTAGACAATAACTATTAGAATAGCATATGAGAAAGAAATCCCAAACTATTGGGGCACCCAAAGCACTGGATGTGTCTCCAATCGATTATTACAGTCAACCAATAGAGAGGTATTAGTGAATGTAGTCAAAGTAACTCCTTCCTCACCTCATCGGCCTAGCATATCCAAATATGGCTAGGCCATCATATCCCTTATGGTTAAATTCCTTTCTAACCATGGCATGGCCACAAGTGGATCCATGTCCACCCATCTGGAAGCTCTAATCTCTTCAAGATTTTTTATTCCAACATCCCTTCTATTGGGGATGACCCACTCATAAATCCATGAAATCACTAATCTGCGGTAGATAAGATATCTATCCCCACATATGACAATCCAATACAAATCATGATAGGTAGTGCTATGTACATCTATCCCCCATGAAAATAATTTTCCATAGAGCTCTATGTTCTCCACAATGGGGGCCCATGTAGACACAAAATCATGCACTTTGGGTAATTATCTAGTCCTGATTTCATACTACTATTTATATGATTTCTAAGTAAGAAGAGTACTAATTAACCCATGTCTTTGGCCACCTTTCTTTCCTTTCTGTCACTTTTCTTGGTCTTACACCTCTACTTTCTTAGTCTTTCTTTTCAATCTTCGACATTTTTCATCCTAGACACCAACGCCTAGACTAGTTGGCCAGCGTCAGGTGCACTCATCCAATCTAGGTGCCCCTTTCCTCTTTGTACTTTACTCACACTTTTTGGGTCCTTTTTATCTGTTTGAGCACCTTATCTTATTTTTAGTTAGCATTTTCAGGTTAATTATGAAATTCAAGTGAAGGAATCATATAAATATAAAGTTATGTGATCATAATAGGGGACCAAGCATTAAACATCTACTATATCTCCATTTGCATCCATCTAGCTCCATCACAAGGGACAAATGCTAGTAACTTTGTATCACACTTCATAGGATGGGAATCTATTATTTCCATGCACACATTATTTACATTTTACATCTAGTTACTTGCTCACTACTCACAAAGTGTGACACATACAAGAGCAACCTAGGGCATGATTTTACACAAACATAGAAACACACATAGAGAGAGAACTACATTGGGTCTGAGATGTAGTGTAGTTTTTCAGTAGTAAGTCCATCATTGTCACAATTGAGGACATTTTGACCCCTCATTTTACATCTTTCTTTTTTATGATTTGATGTTTATTTGAGGGTTTTACAGGTGCTTTCTTCATTTGTAGGTTTGTAGGTACCTCGACGATGTCACAACTACATACACGTGCCAAAAGGAGAACAAATGTGAACCTCTTGCGACACATCAGAGGAGGTTTTATGAGCATCTACATAAATCAGGGTGCTCAGAAACACGACTAGAGCACCCACAAGTGCACATATCCCTCTCCAAGATCCCTAGTCCAATCAAATCTGTTGGATCTACATTTTTCTAGGTTTATGTGTGACGGTCTTCCATCTCTATTCAACCGATCTCCACTACGACACAGTCTAGAAACCTCTTTGAATTAGCTAAGGCTCTTCTAATCCTCTTTGTAATTAGGGTTTCATAATTTCATTTCTTAGTGGCTTGGGTATTATTTCAGTATTCACTTATTTACTACAAACTTGCATTATATTAGGCTATTAGTTTACATTTTAGCATAATCATTTTGGTGAACCCAATGTTTGAAACTATCTTCCACTTCAATCTCTTCTCCTCTTATTACTATGACTCAATCTTATGAAAAATTTACTAGAGCTCATCTTAAATCCCTTAATTATCATATCGCTAAGCATCCACAAGATCTATAATTTATTTTTATATGTTTCTCGTGAGGAAGCTATGAACCTCGTTGAGCTTAATGCTTCTGTTGTTATTCCCACCACCAATTTCTACTCAACCACTTTCTTATACATTTCCACCTATTTCCACCATTCTCGTTTCTCTCCCTACTCCTACTAATCACTATACTCCACCTATTATTTCTCATACGCGGAAATCTCCTTCCATTGGCACCCAAGATTTAGCCTCCCTTTATGAAGACCTTCAAGCACAAATTCATCAATTACGATAACATAACTTCTCATGTGTCTCCATATTTAAGATTCCACTCTATTACTGCATACTCTATTTACACCTGCTATATCCACTTACTCCCTTCCACCTAAAATTTTCACCCCTAAGCTTCTCATTTTTAATGGGCATGGCGACCCACAAGACCATCTCCGAGAATTCCATGTGGCTTGTCTAGATTTTGTGGATGATCACATTTTCCTCACAAATCTCTTTCCTTGTAGTCTCAAATATTACCCAATTTGTTGGTTCTATGACCTACTTGTCCATTCGGTAACATCTTTCATGTATCTGGCTGATGATTTTCTAACTCACTTCTCTATCAATATTGGCTCTAAGATCGCTTATGTACAACTTACACAACTAAAACAAGGACTTAACGAACACTTAGCAGACTGTGTTTTATGATTAAAAAAAAAAATGGCTAGGATATCCAATATTCTTGCGGAATCTAAGCTTTAGGACTTATTCATTTAGAGTCTATAACCAACTCTCTAGGAGGGTGTTCTTTTTTAGACATCTCCTTCATTCGATAAATTATTTCATACTCTTAAGCTTTGCGAAACTAAGCTCTTATCTATAGGTAAGCTTAAAAAACCAAGAGCAAGCCTAATATTCTACATGTTTTCAAAATAAATCAACATCTAAACCATCAACAACAAATCCAACCATCACAAAAAATCAATTTCAATGTTGTATCCACCACCAAATAGCTTCAATCACAACTTCCTAGTCATACATTTACAAATTTCAGTATTGCTCCACAAATTATATTACAACTACTGGAGAGAAATCATATTACGCATCCTCCTCCACTTGAATTATAACCTTCCCACCCAAAGGGATGACATTACAATGAATTTTTTTTGATGTGACTATCATCAATGTGTGTGACATTGTATAAATAGGTGTTTTGAACTTTGCACCATCATCGAGGATCTTATCGATAATAACAAACTTGAGCTTCCAAAGTCTTCAAGACTCTACACCAATCAATGAAAATAATAAGCTCAAAATATTCAACAATCCAATTCCATGAATCGACAAGAAAATCAGTTGACTCCTTATCTAACCATACATATCACGTAGTGCCTTCCTCTTGCATAGGGGGCTCTTGATTTCTTATTTGATCATACAAAGATGTCCTCCTCCAATAATTTCTTTCTCTGACCACAATTATCATATAATATTTTCTTCTAATCACTTACACATTCGTGCCTCTATCTTATCTACCCCTATCAATAACACCAAGGTTGGTCTATCTATGGCCTATCAACACGTGTTCTATTCCACTTCTTCTTGTTATTGGCTATCTGCTTTTGCAAATATCCTATGCAATGAATAATTCTTATGGTTTTGTTAAACTTCAACATTACAGTTTGGTCCTCTTATTATGTTAGTACCCTTTCTTTGTGGGACAAGCAATCGATGGGTGTGGACATGGTATTAGGTCTCAATTAGATCTACAGGTCTAATTTTATCATCTCCATGAATCATTTGCATCTTAAAATTCAATCACAACAATCAAGTCAACTCTATCAACGGTGTTCCTCCATCTACTCCATGGTCACCAGTCTCCTCTCGTGGTTTCCACTACATCATTGAGTCCATTTAGTACATCACGACCTTTAGAACCTAAAGCACAATATTCTCCTAGATCACCTTCTCACACACAAACCTATGCCATCTCATCGCTCTACTAGTACAAATAAAACAATATAGGGCCCATTCCTTAGATAGTTACTACAACTTTCCATAGATCACCACCATGTTTTATTCTATGTCAGTGCTCATCACTGCCACGCTCAACTTTGCATATATATCAATCACCTACACATTTTTTTGCGCTAACCTACCCATCATATACTCATACATCACATACACATAGAATTCACTCACCCATGCAACATCTATCTAATATACCACCACTCTTAGAGCATGATCACACACTTTCACCATAATCATCAAGTAGAGGAACTTCACTCCTTTACTCTCATTGGATAATTTAATCACCATTATACACCTGGGGGCATTACACTTATCTCTCCCCCCCTATCTACACATTGTATACTTTTTCATTGACATCTCCACACACTCTAGCATCATCATTACCTGATGACACACTCTTTTGCTTTGGTTCACACTTGACTATTGAGGGAATACTATACACATGAACCTCACACACTGCACAATAGACACTACACATCACACATCTTCACACTTTTATACATACACATCATCTTACATTTTACATCCTACATCTTAAGTGATACATACATCTACACATCTTATATCATTTACACATCTTTCATACATCCTACATTACACCCTACACCCTACAAATTACATGACAATTTCTCATTCCCACATCTATTACACCCTGATTACACAATCTTCTCGTCTAATTTTATATGATGCACTCACTACCCTATGATGCACTCTAATCTCACGGTCCATACTGGAATGTTGAGGGTATATAAATCAAATGGACATCATCACCATAACACATTAAACCATTCAATATTTTTCTCATGCAAACATTCCTAGATTAGTGATATATTTTATAGGATACATTATCACTTCCACTTGCAATCATTTAGTGATATAATCCATATGATCCATCATCACTTCCTCTTACCATCCTCTAGTGATATACATTTTAGGATAAATCATCACTTCTTATACTCATCTTGTGATATATGCTTTAGGCTAAATCATCACACATCCTTGCAATGCATCTCCATGTCACATATCATCATTACTCATTCATCACATCATGTTACATAAAACATATAGTTCAACCATTTCCCAATGGCGCACTCTCATTTATGGTTCATTCTTGACTGCTAAGGGGGCATATATAAATGAACATCACTGCATATAATTCCATTTAATCACTCTGCATTCCATTCCATCCATCCACAACATACTGCATATCTTGGTTGCATTTACTTGTACATGTTCACTTTATTACACATGCTAGATAGATATCTTGTATGTCATTATCTTTATCATACACACATACGTGTTCACTTGATTTTTAGTTGTGATCACACATTATACAATTCCATTACACTCGGCATGGATGCTTTGCGTAGTACCTACTACCAGTCCTACATTGGCTCCTTAGGGCATCAACTTTCATACACTGTAGGTTTTATTATTTCATTTAATACTTAGCACTTTACATTATCATATTATACACACTTTGACATAAGTTTTATCTTTCTAGCATGCTAACGGATGCTTCATGTGTAGCATTTGTTTTGTAGGATTACATGTTTCCATGGTTGTTTGTTACATTACTGGTCATTACTTGCTTTTTGTATGCTCTTATTTGTAGGCTTTTCCCTTTGTCTTGTGTGCACACTTATATTCTTACGGCCATGATGGACTTGAATTTCTTGTGACAGTGTAAGTGATGCCCCATGTTTATAACCCATTTTTTGCGGTCTAAATTGTCTTCTTGCATGTTTACATATTGTCTACATAGCTAACATTTCGTCTTATACATGAGTATTTGTCTTTGATTGTACTAACACTTTTTTCCTAGCTACTTGTTTTTGTGTGACTCAGTTTCTACCAAGCACATTCTCTTCCCCCTACAAGGCATAGTTCACTATAGCGGTTGGTCCTCCCTTAGGCCGCATTTTCCTTCTGTAACATCACATGCACCCCAAACAAGGTGGGGCATCATATGGGTGAATCATTCACCCCATATAAAGTATATACAACATATTACAATAACATTATAGTATAATTTTTAGATTTCGGGACTCAGAATCAGACTTGGGTCCATGACACAATAACGTTACTGGATTGCTTAAAACTAGGGGCATATCACAGAACGGCCTTACCTGGATTACCTGAGACCAGGGGGCATATCACATAGTAATTGGGTTCATCATAGTCTACAGAACTCATATACAGTGGCATGTATAGGGTAGAAAACACTTAGCACTCATAGACACCATCTGCAGTGGTGTTTTATATAGCAGGAAGTAGTTAAAGGTTGGAGGACAACACCAGAAAATTTCTCCCTACACTTCTTCCATTACATTGGCATGAGATCACCAAAAAAAATCACACGCATCGACATCATCTTCAGGATCATTTCTACACCCTTTTTATCATCACAGATCAGGTGCACATGTTCCTTTTTCACATTTTCAACATTTTTACATACTTTACTTACGCACTTTTTACACACTTTTACATATATACATGTATATTTAACTACTTGATTGTCTCCTCTTGTGTAATGCTAATGTAAGTAAATACTAACACCTAATAGCCTTAATTAGCAAAAATTAAACAAAATACTAAGCACCATCAAGATAAGAATTAAAAAAGGTTAGATAATAACATTCATCATATTCAAAACTTTGAAACTAACAATGTTAAGTGTCTAAATCCTCTATTCTCTAACAACAAATAAATGAATGGACCTATGTAGGCTCCATGGAAATTAAAAATGGTTGTCTTTGGTATTCCAAGAACCTAGGAATGAGGGCTTGTCAAAGTTGGGCTATAAGCCCCTTTTGACACCTCCCATATGACCTAAGCACTTAGGAAAGAGGCTTAACTCTTCAAGATGATGAACTCTCAAGAAAAAAAAAAGGCAATCTCTTAGTCTATTTTGATATATGCTTTGCATTTGTCTTCTCAATAAGTTTAGGTGTAGGTATAAAGGTAGAAGGAGGGATCCTTATATAGCCCAATGGATAAAGGAAACACTTCATCCCTTTGCATGTGGGATAAAGGTAAAACATGATTAGGAATGGATAAGGTTGCTTTATAAAAGGTAACCTTACTTTAGAAGGGTTTAATTTATATTTAGCAAGTCATGGGAGTTGGGGGGTGTTTTAATTAATCAAAGGTGATTAACTAATAGGTAGATGTAATCTTGTAGAAGCTAATTAGAGGAATATTAGTATGATTTAGGCTATTAGAAGGGGATTAAATCAATTAAATGTTGATTTATTAGTTAAATGGAAGGGAAAGCTAATTAATTAAGAATAATTAATTAATCTAGATAGAAGGGGTGATTACTTAACGGAAGGTCGTTAATCAGTATGTTTGTTAGATAGGTGACTTAATTAATTAGTGTATTGTAATTAATTAATGACATAAGATGGAAGATGAGTCACTTTTGATGATATGTCATCAATTTGTAAGAAAGGAGATAATTAGCGCAATTTAAGTATTTAAATTACTTGGGCGTAATTATGGGTGTCTACATTTTACCCTCTTTGGGGTGGCATAAGTGATGCCACTTCAAAGATATTAGATGGAAGAAATTTTGAAGGGATACAAGAAAAATTAATAGGAGGAGAGATGCCCCCTTGAGTGTCGATGGGGTGATGAAGGAAGACGATATACGATCGAAAAAGGTGAGAGATAGATAGAAGAATGTGAAGGGGCAAGATGCCCTGGTAAGATGGAAGATTAGGGGTGAGAGAAAAGTGATGTAGAAGAAATATGGAGGAGGGGAGAGAAGATCTTAGCCTATAGCCATTGTTTATTAGAATAATTTTGATGTCATCATATTACCACAAGAGCTACGTCATCGGTCCTTATGAAAAATATAAGCATACAAAAAAGGTAGAATGACATGAAAATCCATACTACGAACAATTTTCCATTGCTAAAAATACCAACCCCATGCAACATACAATAATGCAATGCAATACAAGAAGGAAACAAGCTCATTTAATAGGTAAAATAAGTACAAATGCACATATCCAACCCAACAACGGTTAAGACAGTTGTACAAATGTTTTGTTATCAAGATGAAGAGATCCACATGTTTGTGATTGATGAAAAGGGTTAAAAATGATGTCCCGAGTAAGGATACATGTAAGGGGAAATGATAATGGACATGAGGTCCAAGTAAAAAGTGTTGTGTGTAACGAAACAGCACTAGACAATGAACATGCCCCAGAGTACAGATGAAGCAAGCAGCTAGCTTTGTGAATAGTTGTGAATTTGCCGATCCACAAGTCGTATTAATCGGGGAAGATGTGAAAAAAACCAGTAGGATATGGAGAGGATACCATGCGCAAGACACAAGTTTCAACCACAATAAGAAAGTTACTAGTTTTGTAGGTTTTTTTACTTTTTTAGGATTTTGTGAAAAAAATTGCTATTTTGGATTTTTGACAGGATATATATATATATATATATATATATATATATATATATATATATATATATATATATATATTGTTTTTGTTTTCTATTTTCTAAAATTTGGTGGATAGTAGAAGAAAAGAGAATAAATAGGATGAAGGGCCTAGGTGCAACAAAAATTTCCTTAGGTGGAAGAAAGAAGAAACAAGTGACAAATAATGTCCTTGTTTAGTGGAAAAATTAATAAAATAATTATTTTTGAAAAATAATTATTTACGAGAGTGTGAATAAGAAGAAAGATCACCTAGGAACAATAAAATTTCCCTAAGGGGATGAAAGGGGTATTGGACAGCAAAAAATGCCCCAATATGGTGAAAATTAAGAGAAAAAAAATTATTCCACGGTGAACAGAGGAGAAAACGGCAGTCGAAACGAGCCTCCAGGCCTTCACAGCGGTGAAAAACAAGTTGATATACCCCACCTAGGGGGTAAATCAACGCGACTAGTTCATTTTAGCTGAGCACTATTGAGTTTTCACTGTGAGGCTCTGATAACAATGAGGAGCATGGTGATTACATGGGATCAGTTGAGGTGAGCAGACGCAGTCTGAGGGTACCAGTGGCATGCCGACGATGGCCCCTTCATGAGTATCAAAACCTTTCTTGTCAATTTTTGTCATTAATGCCTAAAATTGGTAATTAGAGCTAGGAGGTCACATTGGCATGCATGCGCGTAGGCACATGTGTCAATTTGAGTGTGCAGCCATCTCTTTGCGGGTGCAGGCATCGTAAATCACACGCACAAACTTCACACACCCATGCGCATGAACACACACTACACATGTGCATGCACGCACACGCACCAGAAAGGGAGTGCATGCACAAAAAGAAGGGGGCACACACTAGGGGGTCACACGCATGCAAGTGCAAGCATACAAATGATGGCGTAAGTGTCGAATGTGTGGCGCATATGCCTAAAAGGGCACACAAGTTCCTGAATGACGGTACAAGCACCTAAAGATAATTACATGCCCATGCACATGCCAAAAGGGAGGTGCACATGCCTGAAAGGGTGCACAAGTGTCTCAGGCCTACAGAGGATAGACAGAAAAATGCCAAAAGGATGAAACTTAGAATAAAATTTAGGATTTTTGGGTTAACCCTAAAAATATAGATAGATTTTTTGAAGAAATGTTAGTAATTGACGAGTGGATTGATATTTTGTAGAGATGTTTTCTAGTGTTGTAGATACGGGAGTGCCACTCCTAGATTGCTGAGTTAGAGGGGAGCATGCACCAGTGAGACCGGTGGGCTATGGCCATACTTCTCAAGGCAGTGGGGCTAGGCCCCATGTCTCGGATGCCATCTATCACCCTAGACCATGGTTTACTGACTGCGCTAGCTGAGCGATGGCATAACGAGAGTCATTGTTTTATACTACCTACTAGGGAGATGACTGTGACCCTAGAGGATGTATGGTGGATTCTCTGCGTGCCAATCATGGGCACTTTGATTGAGTACAGCTCTGATGTAGAGCATATTAGATCATATTGCGGCAACCTCTTTGACATAGATGACATACGACATAACGATATGACCATTGCATTGCACGAGTTTATCTTTGACCCGACACTGCATCGGGGTCCCATGTACATCATGTCACTTATCAGTGGGTTTTTACTCACTGATAAGATAGGGACTTCCTTCCCGAGAGGGTTACTACCATAAGTACATGGCATTTTTAGTGGTGAGCGATATTGTTGGGGGAAGTGCATACTAGCGCACTTATATTAGGATTTACATTTGATCACTTACCATAGTCAGAAGACCATGGGGCTAGACTCATCATTATAGATTTGGTCATGGGACCACATTACGATCAGATGCCCTGTGGGCACTTTGCATGTTTGAGACCTAAAGGAGCCATCTTACATGGTGTGGGTATCAGTAGGTGGCGATGTACGAGGCCACCTAGGAAGCCTATATAGATATAAGAGAGAGTTCGATGAGCTTCCAGAGATAGAAATCATATGGAGACCTTATAGAAATATCCAGTGGCCATAGGATGTCATAGAGCTCAATGTGTGCTTAGTAGAGCACTTTATCCTTAGCAGTCGCAGCTACATCATAGAGTTGTATAGAGTTGATAGGTGTCAGCGGTAGCTTGGCATAGTACATGGGGTTCCATAGCCCAATACATGGTATACCCATAGAGATTCAAAGAGGCATACTATGGCATCTTGTATACCGGTGGCCCGACCCAGGGTGAGTTTCTCATAGGTGGTATGACAGGCATGGGACCTAGTATGATAGGTCAGGGACCTAGGTACTACAATAGATTATGGGACCTGGTATACCATTTTGTTACCTCGGTGTCTTACTATCCTAGAGGAGGCCTAGGTAATAGGTGTTTGACCTCCCATAGAGATTTAACATGGTTCTGAGCAGAGAAGGAGAGTAGTGGGTCCTGATCCTGAGGATCCATTTGATGGATTGCCTCACGATGAGCAAGGTTCCCCGTAGGTACAGGGACTGAGGCCACATAGTCTAGGATAGGTACCAGAACAGATTTCGAGAGCCAGGGTCTTAGAGTAGGGTCAGTCATCTAGAGCACCACAGGGACTAGCCTTAGTGGCATAGCCAGTGGCACAAACAGCCACCTTACAGCAGTAGTTACATCAGGCCCTAGCCAAGTGAGATCAGGCTAGGGTAGAGAGAGATGAGGCCTGACACTGGTGTGTGATAGTGACAGCTGAGTGAGATCAGGCTCGGACCTAGATTATGACTTTATTATCAAAGTGAGATCATACTCAGGCCCAAGCTTTCTTAGGAGGTGAAAATGTTGTGCACTTCCATCAAATTCGATAGATGGCTTCCCTGATGGCTCAGGTGATAGGCTTTGTACTAGTAGACACAAGCCCAGTTGTAGCTTGTGATATTAGAGTGACACATGCTCAGGGCAGATTGTGTAGTGGGTCAAGCCAAGCTGGCTCGAGCCTCAGCAGAGATAGCGTCCTACCAACACACAGAGGGTACAGTGGTGACTACCATGACACAGATATTTGGCAACAGCTGAGGGAAGAGCCCCGTATTACAGGTCTTTATACTTTGAGGAAGTACCTCCTAGGTGACGAGCACCTTCTTATATTCAGCAATCGAGTAAGGGAACCAGATAGAAGAGGCCTCAGACCTCAATGGATTAGCCATGACCTGAGAGAGCCAGTGATGCACACGTCATGCCACCTCTAAGAGATAGGCCAACAACTCCTTTAAAGGGCTCAAGTCAACCCTGATATTTTGTATATCCACGTACGCCTCTTTATAAACGATAGGAGCATATTACGCTCCATGTATATCATTTTGTATTTGTAAAGTAGTTTTGACACATGCCTCTAATGAAGGCTTTTATATTGTTAGAGATGTATCACCTTTGTACGCCTCAGATGAAGGAATTTTTGATGTATAACAGTTTTGATACATGCCTCTAATGAAGGCTTTTTTGATTTACTACCATGATGTATATCCATTTTTGATACAGATATACCACACATGTATGATGTGGACATTTTTGACATGACATATGTGTATATGAGATGGACATTTGTTTATTATTTATCATGGATAGATAGATGTGTTTTAGATGATTTGATTTGACATGTATATGTTTCATGATCTTGTTGATGTATCACATGTGTTTTGATTTCTAGATGATTGATCTTGTAGAATATATCAAATGTGTTTTTCTTAAGTGATGTTCCATACTCAGTGGATAGGATGAGATGATGATAAGGGTGCGGAGGGGTATATTTTGATATTTGCGATCCCTCTTTCCCCCATTTGATGATAGGATATGTGATGATTGGCTTAGCATTCATGTATGATGTATACTTAGATTTTTTTCTTGATATATGATGTATATATGATGTTAGATGTGATGATAATGATGGTAATGTGACGATGTGATAACAAAATAATGCACATGCAATAAATACAATCAAATGCTAACAAAGAACACAATCAATTAACATAACAATGCACCACAATTCACTAGCATGCAAAAACACACATCAATATGCACAAGTAAGAATAAATCTAATCTAAGCAAGAAAATATGAATCCTAACAAATTATGCCCAAGTAACAAACAACACAAAATCATAAACATGAAGCAACTATACAAGCAAACAAGCAAAGAAAGAAACAAGAAAATACAAGTAAACATAAGTAAATGTTTTTGTAAGATGTTGCTTTCATGAAATAATTTTCTATATTTTTTTTATTTATGTGCAACAATTTTCTATTGTTTTTGTGTTTGTGAAATAATTTTCTATTGTTTTTGTGCACTTTTGAATATTTTGAATGTTTCTATGTAGTTTTTGAGAAACAATTTCTACCATTTTTATGTATTGGGATATTTTGAATGTTTTCGCAATTTTTGAGAAACAATTTCTATTGTTTTTGTGTTGTTTTCTAACGGTTTTCCAGAGTTATGCACAAGTAACCAAGAAAGTGTGGATGCCCCCAACGTTAGATGGGGAATATACAAAGGCAGAGGCCACAAGCTTATGAACAGGAAGGTGAAGTCATTGAATTTCCCCCAGCGTAAGATGGGGAATAGTGAAAGACCATGCCCCTTATAAATAAATAAAAGAAGACAAAGCTGGATTAAGGCTTGACAGGATTGGGCTCATAGGGAAACTCGAAGGTATAACTAGGGCTAGGCCAAGTAAAAATACCCTCTAGATGCAAGATGCTTGTGAACAACGAATCCTCCCAAGGTGCCGAAAACTAGTTTTCACCCAAGGACCTATCCAAAGTGCCATAATTGCGTGGTTTTCAATTGTGGATGACATGTTTTCTCTTTTTCATTTTTCTTTTTTCTTTTTTTTTCTTTTTTTATATTTTTGATCATTTTACCATTTTTTTGATTTTTTTGCTTTTTTTGATTTTGTGTCATATTTAAGCATAGAACCGCTTAAGATGCATGGTTTTCATGGGCTCACGGAGCTCATCACCATTGGGGTGAGCAATTTTGTATGCCCCTGTGTTGTATTTGGCTACTATAACATAGGTTCCTAACCAATTTGGTTCGAATTTTCCTTTCTTTTCTTGTTCCGCTCTATGGTGTTGAACTGATTCTCCTTAATGACTAAATCACCAACCTCAAACTGAGCGAGGTATGATTCTCTTGTTGTAGTTTCTGGAGACTCTATTATGATACACTTTGAGGTGATTAAGAGTGAGAATGCACTTCTCATCTACGAGCTCTAATTCAGCTAGTATTGCTACCCAGTAATCCTCATCCTATATCCAAATAGTCCCTAAGAGAGATTCTCAGGGAAGGAAGTTTAATTTCTATTGGGATGATAGAATTTTCCCCAAATGCTAGAAAATATGGTGTCACACCTGTAGGAGTGCGAATGGAGGTCCTGTTAGCCCAAAGGGCTGGGTGGATTTACAAGTGCCAATTATGACCTGTTTTACTAACCATCTTCTCCATTATTCTCACCAAAGTCTTATTGGTGGCTTCGGCCTATCCATTACCTTGGGGGTAATATGGTGTAGACCATTTTAACCTAATTTGGAACTACTGACAGAGACCCTTGACTATTTTATTCTTGAATGAATTCCCATTATCCGTAACAATGGTTGCAGGAATGCCATATCGACAAATGATATTATTCATGATAAATTTGGAAATTTGAGCTCCTGTTACGTAGGTTAAGGGAACGACATCCACCCACTTTGTAAAGTATTCAGTAGCTGTGACTATGTGGGTATGACCATCAGATGAGGTAGGGGTAAGTTTCACTATCAAGTCAAGTCCCCATTTATAAAATGGTCATGGGGTAGTGATAGGTTGCAATGGTTGTGATGGAGCATGGATGAAGTTTCCATACTTCTGGTAAAGTACACATTTTCTGACATAATTGCAACAACCAGTTTCCATGATAGGCCAATAGTAGCCTACTCTTAACAATTTCTTGGCCAAAACCATTCCATTTATATGTGCTCCACACACCCCTTCATGTACTTTTTTGATCGCTTGGATCAACTCCGTCATATCAAGATAACGTAACAGATTCCCATCGTAGCCATGATGATAAAGTGTACCTCCTAAAAGGGTGTAACAGGCTATTTGGTGAATCAGGATTTGTTTTTCAGAATGGGAGATATCGGGAGGAAACGTGTTGTCCTTGAGATAGATAAATATGGGTTCGTACCATGGGGAATTGGGACCAACAACATCACAAGCCAGACAAGACTCTGACATGTCATACGCGGGCTGGCGTAAAATTTCTATAAAGAACAACATGTCATTATTCCCTGGTAGAATACAAAGCATAAAACCTACTGTCACCATAGCATCTACCGATATGTTATGTGCTCTTGGGATCTGTTCAAATGTAATACACATAAAGTATTCCTTTAGAGTTTCTACCAGCTTTTTGTAAGGTATGAGTTTGTCATCATTAACTTTTTTGATAATTAACTGAGAATCATCCACAACCTTGACATGATGAATGTTCCACTTGATAGCAAACTTCATCCTTGCGATAATTTCCTCATACTCTATGATATTGTTTGTGAAAGGAAAACCCAGGTGAAAAACCTATGGTATAGGGTATCCAGAAGGAGTAATGAGGACCACCCCTACACCTGAACCATGAAAAGTAAAGGACCCATCAAAATGTATCTGACATATGACAGATTCTTCAATGTATAGCAATGAGGCATCTGACAGATCTATATTCAGAGGTTCAGTGCCTTGCAAAGGTGCTTCTGCTGGCTGGTCAGAGAGTACTTGTCCTTTAACTGACTTCTGATGCACAAATTCTACATCAAACTCACTAAGTAGAATGATCCAATTATCCATTCTACACATGAGGGTTGGTTTAGACAGCAAGTACTTGATTGGGTCAACTTTGGATATTAGCTTGGTTTTAGTATTCAATAGATAATGGTGAAGTTTTTGAAAAGTAAAAACAACAGCCAAGTAAGCTTTTTCAATTTGGGGATAGTTGAGTTCATAAACGAGGAGAGTGCGACTGAGATAATACACTGGTTTTTCCTTATGACCAAGGTCATATGGGTGAGCAGTGCACCAATAGCAAATTACGTAGCAGAGATATAGAGCAAGAGTGGCTCTCTATGAGTTGGAGGCATGAGGATAGGCAGATTGGCTAGGTATTGTTTAAACAAAGCAAAGGCTTGTTGTTGCTCTAGTCCCTAGATGAAGGTGACATCCTTTTTAAGAAAGTGGGTGAATCAGTGGCACTTATCTACAAGCTAGGAGATGAAGCAGTGGATAGCCTGGATTTTCCCCTGTATGCTATGCAATTGCTTAATATTCTTAGGTGGAGGCATGTCAGTAATAGCAAACACTTTAGCAGGGTCTACCTTAATTCCTCTTCTCAATACAATGAAGCCCAACATTTTTCCTGATAGCACGCCAAATACGCACTTCTTCAGGTTCAGCCTAACTTTATACTCTCATAGGTGCTCAAATATACGCTACAAAATGACGGGGTGATCTTCTCTTTTCTTAGACTTTCCGAGGATGTCATTCACATAGTCCTCCATGATATCATGAATCATATCATGAAAAATCACTGTCATTTCCTACTGATAAGTAGCTCCTACATTTTTTGAGACCAAATGGCATCACCTAATAAAAAAAGGTACCCAAAGGAGTCATGAAATCTATTTTGTGCTGATCTTCTTGAACTATCTTGATTTAGTTGTATCTTGAAAAGCCATCCATGAGAGATAGCATCTCGTATCCTGTTGTTGAATCAGAAATCATGTCAATATTTGGTAGCAGAAAACCATCCTTAGGGAAATCCTTATTAATGTCTCTAAAATCTATGTAAATTCTGATCCTGACGAGATTTTTCTGGACAAGGACAATGTTAGATATCCATTCAGAATAATCAATGGGCCAGATGAATCTTGCCGCAAGAAATATTTCTAATTCTTCTTTAACCAGTAAGGCTACCCTTGGGTGCATCTTTCTGAGCTTCTATTTGATAAGCTTAGTGTCTGCATGCACAACTAGGTTGTGCACGACCAAAGTTGGATCTAAGCCTGGCATGTCTTTGTAAGACCATGCGAACACATCTATAAACTCTTGTAGCAGCATAGTGAATGTATTCTATTCCCGCACTGAGAGTGATGCTCCAAATTTTACTATCTTCAGGTCCTCTTCTGTACCAATATTCACATCGATGGTTTCCTCAACTAGTAATTTGGACAAGTCCTCCATATGCATAGGATCGGGAGGAAGGTTGAGATCTTCATCTAAGGATGTCTCCATGATATTTTCATCCTTGGCGTGGTCACTTTCATTTTCCTTTGAACTTTTTACTTTTTTTTTGGCTAGTGCCTCAAAGAGGTTTTCACTGTGCAACTTGGACTTGTATTTTTTCTGAGGCTTTACGTTGTAAATTTTTCCCTCACTTTTTCTTAAGTTTTGTTGACCATGAAGCTCAGCCTCCTCCCTGAAGTAGGCATAGGTATCCAAGTCAACAAAGAAACCTTTCTTGTGGTCTCCAATGGGAATTATATCCCGAATGCCCATGAACTCTACAATAGCTTCGTCATTCTCGAATAGATCTAGCAACACGTGACGTTGTTGGTCCCATTTAACAAGGGAAGGGTAAACAAGGTCAAGGGTTGGTTCCATAGGGGTTATGGTTAGGATAGAGTTGTTCATGAATAGGTTTGTGGAGGCAAGATCCTCATATTTGCTACAATGGGAATCGGTATCATTTTCTAAATAGTCAAAGCTATCCTCACATTCAGAACAAGTAGCATCTTGATCATTGGGGTGTGCTCCATAAGGAAAAATTCCAATGTTGTATCTTTCTATTTTTAAATGTGGAAGAGACACTATTTCTCTCTATCCTTGTTCTTTTCTTCCACATCCTAGGCCCTTGTAGCCCATGGAATACATAATTTTACTGGATTTCTCGTATTCAGAGGTTTGATAATAGGATGGCTGAGTATCCTCCGGGACCCAAGTGATAGGTGGATCTAACAATTTTTCCTCAGCCAACAAGCCTCCATGTAAGAATGACCCAATAGTGTGTTCATTTGTAGGTCTTTTGAAGTGATAGTTGGGTCGACCTCTAGTCTTGGATGACAATGAGAGGTCTGAAACCAAGAGGTCTTACTACACATTATATTCTTTGTAGCCATATTTAAGGATCTTCATCTCCCATGAATCAAAAGGAGAGGTTAATGTAGACACACCATAGGTGCAAGAACTGAGAGAATCTAAATATATCAGGGATTCCATGGCCTCAGATTGGAGAGGGACAACTATATCAGTGGAGGGACATGCATATGTGCCCTTTTGTGCAAAGCTATTGAGAAATCTTTAGTGAGCGAAGGGTTCTAAATCTCCTTGTATTGTAATGGTGTGTCCCTCATTCTTCAATTTAATGCACTGATGAAACGTCGATGGCACAGCCTGCATGGCATGAATCCATGGATGGCCTAGAAGCATATTATATAGAAGTTCTAAGTCTAGGACATGAAACTTTGTCTGATGGCAAGTGGGACCCACCTCCATGGGCAATGTGATTGTTCCCACTAACTCCCTTTTTACATTGTCGTAAGCGGTGATAGTGATGATATTGGACTCAAGATCTACCTCGATATGTCCCAGCTATTTAACCAACTTGAGTGTGCATATGGTCAACCCTGATCCAATTTCCACAAGTACTCATTTGATCTTCCTGCGGGTAACAACTAACTCAATATACAAAGGAATATTATGTGTTGGATTTTTAGTAGGGACCTCCCTATAATTGAAGCCAATATGTTCATTTGGTAGGATGTTTTCCACTACGTCTTGAAGATGTGTAGAGTCGACCTCTAATGGAACTCCCGACCCCTAAAGAGTTTGGTATAGAATGTCTTTGTGTACATTGGATATCTTAAGAATATCTAAGATCAAAACCTTAGCATACGTATTCTCAAGTTGCTCTAAGAGGTTGCATTTACCAGTTCATGGGATTTATGGCGAAGGTTCTGAAATCACAAGGCGGGCAAACCTTGTTACCGCGGCCCAATCATTTCCCTTGATTTGGATGGTGTTAACATGGTCAGTAGGAGAGAGAATACATCCTATAAGTGAATCATAATGATTGTTAT
The DNA here is from genome assembly GCA_019776745.2 of Taxus chinensis. Taxonomy (NCBI): domain Eukaryota; kingdom Viridiplantae; phylum Streptophyta; class Pinopsida; order Cupressales; family Taxaceae; genus Taxus; species Taxus chinensis. Next base: position 545,630,881 of record CM034151.1, on the reverse strand, counting down.
CTTTTTTAGTGTATAAGTAATTCTCTGCTTTATAACCTTGGGATGACTCTCCCCGATCCGGCTTTGACTTTTCTAATTTATCATGATTGGGGAATGGCTCTTTATATATCCCCATTTTCTCATTGGGTGTCTGCATTTTCCCTGGGTTTTCCACCTCTATCTCCCCATTTTCAATGAGGTCTTGGATATAATGACGGAGGCACAAACATTTGTTTGTCGTATGTCCTTTAACATGATGCATTTCGAAATATTCGTGCTCCTTGTACCATGAAGGTTTTGGAGCATTTTCATCAAATGGTTGTGTCATAGGATATGTCACCATGTGGGCCGCATCCAATTGTTTTAGTACAACCGAAAAAGGTTCATTAAGAGAGGTGAACGTTCTTCACTTTGGTGGTGGTTGAATTGGTCCTTTGGTCAATTTAAAAGGTTGACCAGTTTGGACCATTTGTACACGTTTGGAATCAGTGATCCCATCTCCCACCACATTTTTGTTTTTGTTAAAAACCTTCAGCTTCTCCGTGGGTTTAACATTTTGATTATCTCTAGATTGGGACTTGACAATTCATTTTGCAATGAGATCTTTCTCTATCTGAACCCCTTTTTAATGACCTCCTCGAAAGTGTGAACACAATGTATTTGGAGGTGGAAGGTTGTGTCTGGGTTTAGGTTGGGAACAAAAATACTAACTAGCTCTTTTTCAAGGAAAGTGCAAGTGAAGCGGCTAGCTATCCCTCTCCACCATTGGAGGAAGCTAGAAAAAGTCTCATTAGGGCATTGTTTTGCGCCACATAAATCTACCATGGTGACATCACTCTCTATGCTGTATGAGAAGTGACGCACAAACCTTTCTACCTATTCTGGCCAAGTGAAAATTGATCCCCGAGGTAAACATGTAAACCACTCTAAGGCTTGACCTCCTAGACTCTTAGGAAAAATTCTTATGAGATAATTGTCACTATAGGACACCTCTTGACATGCCATATAGAAATATTTGACATGATCCTGTGGATCTCCCTTCCCTTTATATTTGTCAAATTTTGGCATGTCAAATTTCTTAGGAAGGGGTCGAAGGGTCATAGTCTTGTCAAAAGGATAGGGGCATAATTCTTCATATTGATACTTTCTAATGCTCCCTATATTGCTCTCTTGTAGGCTTGTGAGTGTTGGTTTCATATACTATACCTCTTATGCGAGCAATTTTTCTCTAGTGGGAGAAGCGGCGATATACACTCGATGATACCTTGTATTGTCTTCTCCTTGGTTTTCTCTTTGGATTTCATTAATCTTAACCTTTGGCCTTGAATTTTGAACATTTTTTCTTTCTTCCTTTTGTACTTGGGAGGTTAGAAAAGCTAATTTTCGGCTTAGGTTACTAATCTGTTGTTGAATTGTGGTTTCTTCTCCTAAAGGTTCCTCCTCTTCCTCGTATTATGGAGGTTCCTCACCATTCTCATGTTCTGTCTTGTTTTTACATGGCACCTTGATAAAGGGTATTCTATGCCCCACCACTTTATCATTTCCTACATTGGAGGTAGAAGCATGTCCATGCATCAAAATATCCTCCATATTAATAAGGGGTCATTCTTCCTCATTAGCATTATTCGCAGGTGGGATTGTTTCATTTTCATTGGGCATTTTGGCCCCTAACTATACAACCCGTGCTAGCACTCTATCCTTATTTCTGAAAAGAAACTCATCTAATAAAGTAGGGTCAAAGTCAAATTCTGTGTGGGGGGATTCCAATTCATCACCACCATGATCAACCATATATTCTATCTCTTTTTCTACAAAAAACAGAGGCCCTAGATCATGTCCAACAAAAGGGTTTGACCCTTGTCTATTCGAGGCTTCCCAAGCTTGTGCTTGTTGTTCCTCGTATGTTTGTTTCTTGAGTCCTAATTGTGTTTTGGGAGCCATGATTTGTGATAGTTTCATTAAGGTAAGTTGTAAATGTGTTCAAAACTTTGTGACCACACCTAAGTGAAATGCAAGATGAATTGTCAAGAATATGAATGAATAAAAATGTGAGAATACCAATGTGATAGAGTGATAAATAACCAGTGACACAAATTTTTGGTATCTAAGCTTATTCAATGAAATAATTCCTAGACTACGTCTCAAAAAGTAGCTTAGTGTCGTAAGATAATTAACAAGATGTTATCACTTATGCCAAGTTTAATAGAATGAACAAAACATAAGTAAATACAAAATATTAATGTGACCTCCTAACAAGATATACTAGAAGTGAGCTCAAATTCAATTAAGACCTATATCCCAAAAAGTTCCATTTACAATTTGTGAGTGACACAACAATATCACCAAGATATGTTAACTAAAATTTACAAGAAAGTAAGGTATTGATATCAAGATGATATTGATATAACACACACAAGTGGTAACACCTAGCACTCTTCAAAATCGAGGTAATAATAGAATTGAACCAAAAAGCTCAAAGTATAGCTAGGAATAGTTAAAATGTGTGTAGCATAACCTTACAATGAAGATATTTAGGTCAAGTTCACAAGAAACAAGATGTAAATACTTAAATTGTAGTGATACGATACAGACAAAGTAACCCTTCTAAGGAAGTCCAAGATGATGAACCAAACCTAACTACAATGACTATCTTGACATGAGTATCAAGATCACAATGGCCACCAATGATATGAATAATCTCCGTGCACTTTAGATGTTTAACTTACCCAACTATAAACATGGATGGGCATAAATGGACAAAAGGTGGCAGAAACAATCGATTGGTAACATAGAGGTAGTCACCCTTATCCTAATCAACAAAGTGTCAAAAGAATGTGAAGGAAGTAGATCAAAAATGGGGATGAAAAATGTTGGATTCACTTCGGCAGAGTTTAGCCTCGCCCTAAGGCAAGAAAAAAACTAATCTAAAGTAATGTGTCACACATTTTGCAATGAAAAGATGGTTCACAACTTAACACCATTTTAGAATGGTCAAAGTGGGCTCCTGGCCAAAGTATATTTTCCTGGGTGGTTCTCTCGTCCTAGGTGTTACAAAGCTATCCATGAGCGGGGAAATTTACCCAAATATTCCCGATTATCTTGGGAGTATCTCAACTTTTCCCCCTTCAAGCACAGTGGGCAGTGAATGCATCCATCGTGTACTTAAAAGGGTTGCATAGGGACAACTTGTAACACTATCTCACAAAGGAATCACTAGTCAAGTAGGTAGTGTGGATCACTTCTCATTTCATCCACAAGGTTCCCTCTTATGTGGACTACTTTGGGGTTCCTAGAACCACCCCCATTGTTGTAGCTTAAGGAGTTATGCCAAAGGGTTTATGTTCCAGTTGAGCGGAGAGGGACGTACCCTTTTCTGAAACCTGCAATACAATGTTTTAAATATGTTTTTCATTTTATCTTGTTTAATTAGGTGTGGTTTTCTTAAACCCCATTTGGCAACCTGTATAACAACTGTATTAGTAGTTTTTGACTTTGTTTTGATTCCTCCTTTCTTTGACTAGCATGGTGTTTTGGTCCTGTATGATAATTTTTAGTAGTTTTCCATCAAAAGAGTAAACACCATTTTTGATTATCCAGATCATCCAAGGACACAAGAGAAGAGCATATGTGATGTTTCCAAAAATCCAAAAAAATATCAAATGGAAATACACTTTAATTCAAATACACCAAGTTACCCAATTCCAACTCAAATATTCCTAACAATCTCAAAGCATCAAAAAGGACCTAAGAATCATTTCTGATTCCCAAGATCACCCCAAGGGATGCGAGGGAAGAGCATACGTGATCTTATTCCTATAATTAAACATGAAAAGTTTATCTAATTAAGTAAAAGCATGTAAAAACATCCTACAAAAATGAGTATGTGATTAGATAAAACTTGCAAGAATGTTAGTACCTCAACACATTAACTTCAAGAAAACAAAGAGACACCTACACCCCTATTTTAGTGTTTTTGCGTGGGTTAGGGTGTATACGCCACTGTGTTTTTCTGATTTATAGTGCACCTGTGCCACCCAAGAGGCGTGTGTGCCACTAAAAAGATGTGTGCGCCACTCTATGTATTTCTGGCCTACCGGGGTACCTGTGCCACTCGATAGACATGTGCACCACAAAAATAATGTATGTGTTATCTTCGATAAAAATAGGCTAAATTTTGGATAGAATGCTTGTGCTACCGGGAACGTGTGTGTGCCACAAGAAAAGTGTGTGTACCACCGCTTTGTAAAATAGTCTCAGATTTCAACATAATGCTTGCACCACTAGAAATGTGTCTGCACCACTAAAATAGTGTGTGTGCTCGGGTTAGGGTGTATGCACCAATCTGACATGTTTTGAATTGTAATGAAGGTACAATACAAAATAACATTTGCACCTAGGTTAGTGCATACACATGCCGGTTAGGGTATGTGCGCCGAGATTAGTGCATATGCACCAAGGTCGATAAACAGAGAACCAAATTCTAACAGTGTGCCTGCATCACTCGAGAGGTGCCTGCACTACCAAAAATGTACCTGTGCTCCTAAAAATGTGCCTGCACCACCCCTGCAACCAAAATACGACAACAAACACAAGAAATCTCACAATACTTCAAATTTTAGAAAGTTAGTTTAGAAATGGCAACAACCCATTAAAATGATGGCTATGAACAAGAACTTACACATATAAGATTAGAAAAAATTCCAAGAAAATGGACATTAATTACTACATGTGCATATCAAAAATTAGCCAAAAAAAATGAAATTTAAACTAAAATGCCAAGGAATTAGGTGTCCCATCGGGCGTGCCAAATGTGTGCATGAATTGTTTTTAAACTAACGCTAATGTAAGTAAAGACTAACACCTAATAGCCTTAATTAGAAAAAATTAAACAAACTACTAAGCACCATCATGATAAGAATTAAGCAAGGTTAGATGCTAAAATTCATCAATATACAAAACTTTGAAACTAACAATGTTAAGCATCTAAATCCTCTATTATCTAACAAAAAATAAATGAATGGACCTATGTAGGTTCCATGGCTATCAAAAATGGTTATATTTGGTATTCCAAGAACCTATGAATGAGGGCTTGTCAAAGTTGGGCTACAAGACCCTTTTGACACCTCCTATATGACCTAAGCACTTAGGAAAGAGGCTTAACTCTTCAAGATGATGAACTCTCAAGAAAAAAAAAACGTAAGCTCTTAGTCTATTTTGCTATATGCTTTGCATTTTTCTTCTCAAGAAGTTTAGGTGTAGGTATAAAGGTAGAAGGAGGGCTCCTTATATAGCCCAATGGATAAAGGAAACACTTCATCCCTTTGCATGTGGGATAAAGGTAAAACAAGATTAGGAATGGATAAGGTTGCTTTATAAAAGGTAACCTTACTTTATAAAGGTTTAATTTATGCTTAGCAAGTCATGGGAGTTGGGGGGTATTTTAATTAATCAAAGATGATTAACTAATAGGTAGATGTAAGCTTATAGAAGCTAATTAGAGGAATATTAGTACGATTTAGGCTACTAGAAGGGGATTAAATCAATTAAATATTGATTTATTGGTTAAATGGAAGGGAAAGCTAATTAATTAGTCTAGATAGAAGGGGTGGTTAATTAACAAAAGGTTGTTGATTAGGATATTCATTGGATAGGAAACTTAACTAATTAGCATAGTGTAATTAATTAATGATGATAAGAGAGAAGATGAGTGCCTTTTTGATGATATGTTGCCAATTTGCGAGAAAGGAGATAATTAACATAATTAAATTATTTAAATTACTCAGGCATAATTATGGATGTCTACATTAGTCTCCACGCTCCATCTTTTTATCACTTCATGCTTTATCTAGTCCCTCGGCATACTTTCTACATCGATCTATATGGATATCAGGTATACATATCTATCTACTTTATGTTACCAAGCTTTCCACTCACCAACATAAAGTGGGAACAAATGTAGACACAAAATCACACACTTTGGGTAATTATCTAGTCCTAATTACATACTAATATTCATATGATTTCTAAGTAAGAAAAATATTTATTAACCCATGTATTTGGCCACCTTTATTTCTTTTATGTCACTTTTCTTGGTCTTACACCTCTTCTTGCTCAATCTTCCTTTTTAGTCTTTAAAATTTTTCATCCCAGGAACCAGCGCCAGGTGCCCTAGTCCAATCTGGGCACCCTTGTCCTCTTTGTATTTTACTCACACTTTTCATATCCGTTCTAGTAGTTTGAGCATCTTATCTTTTTGGAAGTCAACCTTTTCAGGGTTAATTATGAAATTCAAGTCAATGAATCATATAAATATAAAGTTATGTGATCATAGTTAGGGACCGAGCACTAAGCGTAAACTATCTCCACCTAAGGTTGCATCCACCAAAGGAATTTATATCTCCATTTGCATCCATCTAGCTCCATTACGAGGGAAAAAGGTTGGTTCATCTACATCACACTTCATGGGAGGGGATTCTATTATTTCCATGCACACATTATTTACATTATACATCTAATTAATTTCTCGTTACTCACAAAGTGTGACACACACAAGAGAAACCTAGGACACAATTCCACACACACACACACATAAAAAACTATATTGGGTCTGAGATGTAGTGTAACACTCGATAGAAAGTCCATCATTGTGGAAGATGAGGATAATCTGACCCCTTATTTTACATATTTCTTTTTTAGGATTTGATGTCTATTTAAGGGTTTTGCGAGTGCTTTCTTCATTGCAGGTTTATAGGTACCTCGGAAATATTACAATGACATACACACAAAAAAAGGAGAAAAATTACAAACCTCTTGAAACACATATGAGGATGCTTTCTGATCATCTACACAGACCAGTGTACCCGAAAACAAGACCAAGGTGCCTAAATGTGCCCTTATCCCTCTCCAAGTGCCTCAGTCTAGCCAAATCTCTTGGATCTACATTCTTCTAGGCTTCTATGTGACGGTACTCCATTTATTTTCAGTTGGTGTCCATTACGACATAGTCCAGTAACCTCTTCGAATAAGCTAAGGCTCTTCTAACCCTCTTTGTAATTAGCGTTTCATATTTTGATGGCTTAGTTGTTTGGGTATTATTTTTGTATTTCAATATTCAATTATTTTACTGCAAACTTACATTAGATTAGGCTATTATTTTACATTTTACCATAATCAGCCCAATAAAATAGAAACTTGTCCCCGCCCTTATCCCCAATCAATTACGAGGCCAAGATACCAATAATAGCCTTACAGAGAATAGGAATAGAGAAAGCCTCAATAGTCACCAATCTAACTCCCTACTTAGCACATGTGTCAGGTGTCTATGCATCTCCTAGGTATATCTCCCATCTACAAGCCTCAACTGATGATTTGGAAGTCTTCAGTGCCAACTTCCTACCTATGACAGGAATCCCAAGAATCCTATACACATCTTCCAAGGTGATAGGCCACTCTCCCCTAACACTATGAAATCAAAAAGTGTTCTAATTCACATCCCAATAGGTGAGAAAATCACAGAGAAGGTGAATCATAAGGATAACTGGACGCACTTGAGATACCCGCCATACACCTAGCCTCTCTAACAATCCCCTCTTTGTTGGTGTCGATAAATGTAGAACCCTGAGTAACCAATCCTCTCGAGATCTAATCCATCTAATATAATCCCCTACATCCAAAAAAAAGGGGAAAAGGAGCATATTAGAATATGATAAGTGCATAATAAGCTCACAAAAATAAAATAAAAACACACAAAAATAATTAAAATTCTAAACTTAGCTTCTAAGTCACAAAACTTCATGACAGTTACAAAACTACAACTCCTAGCAGAGTGGTGGTTGCGCAACCGCCACTCCTACAAAGTGGTAGTTTTGTAATCACCGTGTAATTTTTGGAACCTTCATGGAGATTTTGTAGCCATGACTCTACGTAGAGAGGTGGTTGCACAACCATCGTAGCAGTCATGTCTGTAAAAACAAGGTCATCCCCTTGAAAAATAAAAACCCTAAAACATTGTAATAATGGCCAAAATAATTCAAAAAAATTGAAGAATCTATAAATAACCCTTTCATAATCATTTTGAATGTAAAATTATAAAAAACCTCCCCTCTTACAACTAGTTTTAAGGAAGCATGACATTTAGGGTATAAATAAATAAATGCTTGTAACTTACATTTCTGTGTCCCTCTGTTGTTGCCACTGGTTACGCTACCATCATGAATGAGTGTTCTTCGATTTGACTATACTCGCAAGTGAAATGGTCACTAGGAATCCAGAGCTCCAAATTTAGCTAAATGGGTATGCACAAATGATTTCTAAAAATAGGAAAAAGTGTTATATATAGCTAACATTTACTTTTCTAATGTTACTCTGAGTTAGTTTATGCAGGGTTGGTGCATTGGAGTAAATATATTTCTCATCCCCATGGATATCATAAGTAATCTTATCTTTTCATTTAAAAATATTTCATGAATTTTATTTTATATCTACCCATGATTCTCATTTTTCTGTTGTAGGTAGCGGAAAGGTTGGATTGGCATAATTTCAACACACAGACGTGTGAGATAAAATTTATAACCCTCCCACTTGGGAGCACCATACTCATAAATCACATTTTACACCCATTCATGGCAAAAAATTTCCTCCGAGGGGGCAATACCTATGTACCCAAAAATTACATGGTGTTATATTGAAGGACACGGTAAGTCTCTGATGATGAAAGAATAATTTTCCAGAATAATGATGAGATCTAGATCATCTCCCTTTTCCTTTGGCATGTTTTTTTTGACATGTTTTTACAATTGAAAGCTTGTTGTGTCCTTGTGATCCATTTCCCACTCTTTTTTCTTAAGTCACACAACTTCCGGTCTACACAAACCAACAATTTTTTCACATTTACCAGTGTGATTAAAATGTGTGTTTTCTAACACATTTCTCCAGTTTGGGAGTGATTTTCTTACCCATTTCTTGACCATTTCACTTAGTTTTGAGTTTTCTGGAATCATATATATTTTCTCCTTCTAGTTTTATATGTTTAGTAAGTTGAATGCCGCTCATCTGGGTGTGTTGTAACTTCTTGTTAGATATGTGTTTCATACTTCTTCTTCCTCATGTTTTTATAAAAGCCCAAACTTCATTCGAATGTTGAGTTGGATTTCTAATTTTTTTTTTTGCAAAGTTTGTTGTTAAAATCTTGCTAGGAATTACATAGACAAACAACTCATTGCTCTGTTATTTCCAGTACTGCATTTTCACTAGTTTTCTTGCAACCAGTCAACTACATCCATCTTATTTTTCATCTTACTACCAACCATCATTACATACCTTGGGTCAATTGGAACTCATCTCTAGAAAGGAAAAGGAAGCTGCAAAGACACACTACAGAACCACACCTAGATACTATCACATATCAATGGCTACAAGTTGGGGATTTCTTGATTTCTTTAAAGCTTTCAATTAATTATTTTTGTTAAATTATAATAAACCCCTTATTTCAAACTGGTACAATTTATTATTTCTTCATTTCTAGTATTGTTTATACACAAACAAATATTCCACTAATAACTTCTTCTATGCTTATTCATGTGGATCTGTAAGGGAAAGAAGTTGGAGGAATATTTTGTGTCTATATTTATTCTATTATTTCTTCATTTCAAATCATTTGTACATTTTAATTTCTTTTATCGGGGAAAGTTTCTGTTGAAGAAGAAATTACTTTTGAGAAACGTTCTTTATTTCCCGTGAACTTGAGGCAGAATTAGTTAGAAGAAGATCCATTTTAAAATAATAATTTTAGAGTACATTTCCATTTAGAGTAGGTTTTTATTTTACAATACTGCAATAGAGCAATACTGCAATTTTAGAGCTCAGTATTGATGGCACAAAATTCTTTAATAAGAGGGTGGATAGAGAGGTGGAGGAAAAGAAATTCCTGGATGAAGGGGAAAATCTTGAGTTTGTGACAGCCAGCATGAAGTTGACTTCGATTCCTGAGCCTTTTGCTGAGCTCGCCAGGATGGTTGTTAGGTATGTAACTCTTGAGGGGATATTTGTTACTATTCCTCAAAAACATTTGATATTTCTTAACCACTTTCGTAGAAAAATAATCATCAGCTTCCCTCATTACTTGTTAAAATCGCTGGAGAAATCCGTTCGGGAAGTGCAGAGTCATTCTAGGGCAGTTCCTCTGCATCAAGGGCTAATTCTTCTTATCCATCGCCACTGCTCAAACTGTCCCCGCATGAATCTTGCTCCAACCTCTCCCTCCATTCCTCCCCCTACTCACACTACCTCCATTCCCCCTGCTCGAAAGGAAGATTGAAATTGCTTCGTCTAGCAAGAAAATGAAGGGTATGAAAACTAAGGTCCCTACTTCTCAGAGGGTTCTTAGAAGCCACAAAGACCTCGATCTTGCCGAGAATCTCCTGCACATCAGCCAACTGGTGGAGGAGCCTAAGGAGGAGGATTTGATGGTCAGAGTGGGCAGGATGGAAAAAGAAATTCAAGAGCTTAAAAGTGTTATCAAAATAATGGAAAAAGCTAAGGGAAAAGGAAAAATTCAAAATGATGATGAGGAGGGTGTTATTGCTGAAGTGTTCAAGAAGCTACAATCTTTGGATGGCAGAATGGGAAATGTAAAAAGCCATAATGACTACATCCTATCTACACTTAAAATTATTTACAATTTCATCGAACAACATGTTCATAGTGTATGAAGCCTCAGCGGGATTACTGAAGACATTTGGGGTCTCAAAGAGAAAAGAGATATGGAAATTGCTCAGGCAGATCTGAAAGACCCTTCTCAGGCCACAGCCATTGCATTCTTTGTCTCACTGCAAACGATCAAAACCAAGATTGACAGGGCTATCAAATAAAGTGGAGTTGTGTTGTTGTTTACTGGCTGCGAAGTTGCTGATGACTGGCGGATCTAGTGTTGTTTTTTGGTGGAGATATTCTATGATAGATATCTCTTGTTTGTTTTTTGATCTCTTCTGTTGTTTTTTGGATCATTGTACGTCTGGATTCTTTCTATTAATATGTTGTTTTATCTGGTTGTTGAGCCCTCTGAGGTTGGTTGTTTTGCTCTTCTCTAGGCTGTTTCTCCCGCTTCTGGTATCTGGCTTTTGAGCCTTTTTGTTTACAGCGTATAGTCCCTTTAAAACTATTTTCCCTTAATAAAAAAAACTACATCTAGTTATTCCCTATTTAGTGTATTTTATTAGAAGTGGCAGCATTTCATTTTATGTGTCTGTAGATGTAGATTTTATTTTATTTTAATTAATTTAGGAAATATAAATGTCAATGTTTGTTTAGTTAGTTTCCTTTAATTCATTTATTTTTTAGACAAATAGAGTAAGTGGTTTATCCTATTTTATTTGGTTGATTTCAAGAATGAATCTTGTTGATTAAAATATTAAAACACATTTGTCTTTTATTTAAACTAAGTTCCTTTACGATGTTTATTTAAAATGAAGATTCAGCATAGTTTAGAAATCAAATCAAAGCACATAACCAACCCATAGGGAATTAATGCTACCATTTCATATCCTCTATTTCCCTTCTTTCCAATTCACCTTTTAGGAAATCGCGCTACCCACTCTTAGCCCCTGATATATCCATTAACTTCTCATCAACATCTTTTCAAACTCACAATATTTGGTTGTTTTGACATGAACTCATGAAGTTGAGTGCATCTAATATCATATGTTGATTTTTAAGTGTATAATACCCAACCTATCATTTCACCTATTTCTAAATCATCTTCTTCATCTTCTACTTCCATATCTACTTCCCTTTTAAAAATGATGAAATTTAAATTTTTAGTGTCCAACTTAAAAATTAAATAAATGAGATTGTATCCCTCAAGAGACAACAAACTCAAGATCCAAAAATTATCATATCCCTCCTCAAGGATATCCACAACAATGATTTCAATATTGAAATCAAAGGTTTCCATAGAATTACCCATAAAGAAAGTCATTGAATCCAAATTCACAGCCTCTTCCTGCCCCTAATTTACGTAAATCCATTTTTCTAGTTCAAAATAACATGGTGTAAGTATTTGAATGGTGTTATCCTTGTGATCAGCCACATAATCAATATACATGTAAGGTTGGAATGGTCTCTTTGTAGGAAAACGTTATCATGGTTCAAAATCCCTTCTATATGCAAGAAAAAACCATGGCTTATTCAAAAAATAATGTGGAAGAAATTCAAGAAGAACATCTTAAACCTAACTTGATGTTAATTGGACTTGAATATTTCTATGTGGTTAATTAATCAACAGGAAATTCAAATAGGATACAACTTCATGTGGTAAATCATACCATATCTAAGAAGAGGCAAATGGATGTGAGGTCCCCTCCTCCTATTGCTCCACTTCTATGTGACACTTCCCATTAGTCTACAGACATGAGAAGAAACTCAACTTTATCTATTTTACCATAGGTTACTCAACTGCCACAGAACGAACAAGTTTTGTGAGACACACAAAACTTGAGTAACATTACAAATTAGTGGAACATTCCAAAATCACCAATAAAATAGCCTCCCTAGGTAGAGAAAAGAATCAAATAGCATGTCACACCTGATTTAAAAAATATTTGAATTTGTAAAACCCTAATTGTAGAGTCACAACACAATAGATAAACATTGAAGTACAAATATGACCTAAGCAATAAGCTAGATAAAATTTAAACCCTAAGTGCAAGAGATGAGAATAAGAGACTTAACTAATTTTGCAATAATCCTGAAGATGTATTGAGTTGAGAAAAATGATGGAACTAGTAGGACAGAATTGTCGCAACTGAACCCATAAAATTGCAGGACTGATCAGAAATGTTGGGACTAGGGTGCCTAGATTGGGTTAGGGGCGCCTAGGCGAGAAGAGACCTTTTAGTAGGTGCCTATTTGGCTATGTAGAACCTCTGAAAAATGATTTTACTGTGTCACACATATGTGTCACTAATGCCTTCACTGTTTAATCGCTCGTAGGTCACTGGAAGATCACCAACCTATTACTATAACCTACAAAATAAAATACCTATTGTAAAACCCCAAAACACATCAAATCCTAAAAACAAAAAAAAATGTAAATGGGAAGTCAAACTAATCATGGTGACTCACCTGACAGAGTGAACTTATGACCGAGCATTACACTACATCTTAGACTCCATGCAGTTCTACCGTCGTGTGTGAAGAATCATGTTCCCTAGGTGCCTCTTGTGCAATATGGACTGAATAATGAACAATAGCTAGATGTAGATAATCTAAATAGATGTGTGGATGTCAAAATGATCTTCCCCTCCTATGAATTAGTATGGAGAAAAATTCAGTCCATTGTCCCTTGAATGATAGCTAGATGGATGCTTTGATGCTCTTGAAATGCCTTTGGATGAAACCTTAGGTGGTAGATAGTAGATGCTTAGAGCTTGGTCCTTTATTATGATCACATAGCTTTGTATTTATATGATTCCCTTATTTGAATTTCATAATTAACCTCTAAAAGGCTGACCACCAAGAAAACAAGATGCCCAAAAGATTAAAAGAGGCCTAAAAGGTGCGAGAGCAAGATATAAAGAGGTCAGGGCACCCAGAGCGGGACAAGGGGCACCTAGGGTGCTGGCGTCCTGGCTAGGCGCTAGGTTTCCAAAGCCAAGAAATATAAAGAAATGAAGATCAAGACTAGGAAATAGAGGTGTGAAAGATCACATTCAGAAAGCTATAAAAGAAAAATAAAGATGTCAAAGATAGATGTCAAATACGACTTTTCTCGCTTAGGAATAATATGTATAATGGTGTGTGATCAAGACCTAGAAATGTACCCAAGTGTGTGATTTAGTGTCTACATTTTCCCCCACTTTATGTTGTTGAGTGAATAATTGATAACATAAAGTAGATAGAAGATGTGTACTTAATAACCATGTAGATCGATGGCGAAAGCATGCCGAGTAGACAAGAAAAGTATGGAGTCATAAAAATGAAGCATGGAAGCTAGAGAAGAGGAAGTGACCCTAGGGGTGAAAGTGTATGTGTATATGTCACGTTGTACCTATCTTTTCCAATTTATGTATTTGATGATGCGACTGCTACTTCCCATAAGGATGGACCTGTAAAAGAGAAGATAAAAAGAGTAGTCAAAGTCATGTATATGAAAAATTCAATCCAAATATGTTAAAAGTGTGTAAAAGTATGTAAAAATGTGAAAAGGAAGATGTGCACTTGATCCGTGATGAGTGAAAGGGATAGAAAGGATCCTAAAAATGTTGTAGAAAAATGAGTTTTTTGGGTGATCTCACACCAAGAACAAGTTTTTTAGGTAATATCACACCAAGTGCAAGTTTTTTGTGTGATCTCACACCAAAAAAGAAGTGTTGGGGAGAAATTTATAGTGTTATTCTCCAACCCTAAATACTTCCCAATGGTTTATACACCATTATAGATGGTTTGATCCTGATTTTTTCAATTTTGATCAAGTTTGATCTATTTCAATCTAACACAAATGGAAAAAGGAGATAGCATGCATGCTAATTACTGGAGGATTGTGTTTGTTCTGTGAAAATTGTTGTGTAGAGTTTTGAAAACTCTGTTGATTTGAGAAAAATGGTGTAACTTCCCCTGGTCATAGGTGCCTAGGAAGGGTCAAGAGCACCTAGGAACTAGTGTATGGAGATAGGTATTGGCGTATGTACTATGTTGAGGACCCAAGTCAAATTCTAGGCCCTTTTCTAGTAACTAAAGACTATAATGTTCATGTACTATGTAGGTATGAATTGTGACTGTGTACTGTTGAATGGGGTGACTAATTCACCCAATGTATTCCCCCCTTTTTATGGTGTATGCAACATCTCTAGGAGGATGTGGCCCAAAAGAAAAGACTGGATGTTGATCTGAAATGGATACCCTACATGGGAGGAAATGTGCTTGGTAGAAACCAAGGCACACGTAAACAAAGTTTCTGGGAAACATGTGTTAGTACGAAAAATATAAATTTGCATATAGAAGACAAAGTGTAATCAAGCAAGTAATAAGACAATGTAGACCATGAAAATTGGGTTTTAAACATGGGACATCACTCACAATGTCACAAGACAATCAGGGTCAAAGTAGCCAAAACCATACAATGTGCACACAAGACAAAGGGCATAACCTGCAAACAATGACATACAATGGAAAATAATGACATACAATGGAAAGACATGACAAATAGTGACAAGCAAAGAGTAACAGACAACCATGGTGGCAAATATTTCTTGCAAGACAAATGTTACACATAAAGCACCCATTAGCATGTTAGAAAGATAAAAAGTATGCCAAAGCATGTATGATCTGATATAAAGTAGTGTGTTAGTATGAATAGAAAATAGTATAAAATAAAACAATAGAACATGTAATGTGTATGAAATTAGATGCCCCCATGAGCCATTGTGGGGCTAGTAAGAGGTATAATTTCAAGCATTTGTGTTGTGTGTAATAGATCTTTGTAAAGTCTGCATTCACAACTAGAAGGAAACTAAACACACAAGCATATATAAAAAATATAATGACATATGGAATATTTATCCAACATAGTAAGAAAAGTGTACATACAAGTATAAGTAAGCAAGAATAATTTGCAAGCAATATATGCAGTATGATGTGAGTTTGGATGGAATTAAATGCAAAGTGAGAGTGATAGGAGCAGTGTGTCCCCTGAACAAATGTTAGTGAGTATGCATGAGATGAGGTTCATTTATAAATTCCCCCTCAGTACTCAAGAATGAACCGTAGAACAAGAGTGTGTCATTAGGAAATGGTTTGATAATGAGTGCACGAAAGATATGATTGTCAAAGTGTAGAGCATAGAGAGTGAGTGAGTGTGGTGAGGTTCCTTTCAGATTTAGACCCTCAACAGTCGAGTATGAACCATGGAACTAGAGTGTGTCATAGTAAAGTCTGTTGTGTGATCATTAGAAAGATGATTCATGAATGAGTTGAATGTGAATGTGTTGTGTGTATGATGTGAGGTTCATGAATGTAGCATGCTTCAATAGTCAAGTGTGAACCATAACACAAGAGTGTGTCATTGGGTAATAATGATACACATATATCAAGATGTGTAAGATGCATTTGAAAGATTAGATGCAAAGTGTGAAGTGGAATAGTATAAATGTGAGACACTTGATAATGCTAGAAGGGGGGAACAGTAAACACAATGCCCCTAAGTTTATGATGAATATGTTATTCGACAAAAGTGAAGGATAAGGGTCCTCCACCTGATGTTTGTAGAGATAAAGATGTGTGACCATGCTCTGAGATCGATGATGTACAAGATAGGTGATGTATCAGTGAACAAGACCTATGTGCATGAGACTTAGGAGGAAATGGACACAAATGTGACAGAGAACATGGAGATGATGAACACATATGTGAGGGAGAACACAGAGGTGATGAACACCTATGTGAAGGAGAGCATGGATGTAATGAACACATATGTGAATGAAACTGAGGAGGTGATGTATACCTATGTGAAGTAGACACCCAAGTGGTGGACCTAGAATGATGTGATGGACTAATAGACTGATAAGACTGAGGAGGTCGTGTGTGAATAGGAAAGCTAGGAGCAAATTATGCTTTAAATTTGAGAGGTTTCGGGGACCTAGATGCTCTAACGAGTGCAATGGAAACCTCAAGAGGATGTTACGGCCACAGTGTACATGGAAGAACACCATTGATAGTAATGAATTGCTTGTTGTGAATGAACTTGAGACATAAGTGACTCATAGAAATGAAAGCTTGAGTAGCGTGGAGCCAATGAATACCTAAGATCATGTCACACCCTTTGATTGAAGGTGCCATGAGAAATTGAAAAAGCATGGTAAGATGACCAATGATGATTAGAAGCTTGACATAACCATATGATTTAGGAATTGGATATGGAATATGTGATAGCGGATATTCGATAGTAACAAAAAGTGCAATAGAGCACACACACATATGAATCGATGGATCAATCATTGTATTATTGATAGAATGTGTCCTAATAGAGGCATTGATATGTAATGTGTTAGAGGATAATTTAGTGTGATAGTCGTGATTAGATAATGTAATGATTGGTGGAGATGCATCAGCATGAGCAACTAGAAAATTAAGAGCCCCCAATGAAGGAGGAGGCACTGCACAATATGTATGATTGGCTGAAGAGTTAGATGCTTGTTTTTCATGTTTAGGAAGATGATTTTTAAGATCTTGAGATGGTGATTTTCATTTACTGATGTAAATGTCATAGGCTCAGGAATCTCAATTGCATTATTATCGATGAGATCTTGAATAAGATTCCAAATTTTGAAACATCGATCTGTAAAATTCCCAATGCATTGATGATAGTCACATATGAAATTTTTGTTGTAATTGCAACCTTTAGGATAGAATGGGTTCATATTGAGTGGAGGAGGAAGCGTAATAATATTTCTCTCAATGAGTTACGGAAACAGAATATGCAGAGCACGATGTAATTTAGTTAACATACACTTAGGCATTTTTCATTGAAGCTTTTGATGCAGGAGAATATCCTAGATGCTTGAAATTTAATAAAAAAAAATTAATAAGGCTTCCATATGAATTCATATCATGTATTATGAGTCATCATATTTTCCCTCCATTTGTTTGAAGTTTTAATATTTGCTTTCTTATGTAATAAACTCTTGTGTAAGAGTAAAAAGTGGAAATTAGGTGGAAATGAGTTGTTATCACACCTAATGCTCCATAAGAGGAAGGATTAGAATGATTATAATATTATGGAATCATGTCATAGATCATTTATAGATGGCAAAAACAATTATATCTATCCTTTTGTGGAAATTGAGCAAATATCTCAACTAAAAATGATTAGTCTTATCCTAAGGAGTAGGAATAGGATAAGATGTTTTGATTTCAAATGAAAATAATATTTTATAGATAAAATGGAATGTATTATTTAGAGAATAGGTCAAACTCTCCATGAATATATAGGTAATAAATATAGAAGAATAAGTGTGTGAGTAGGAAAATGAAGAAAAAGGTAGCTATGAAGAATATTGATTGTACCGTATGACAAGATTTGAAAAAATAAGAAGACAAAGATTAGGATTGCATGTATTTTGGGTTTTTAATCATATGATAATGTGTATATAGAAGTAATTTCAATGGTATGATTTCATATTTTAATAAGAATGTTCATATTGTCATGATATACCTCCAAACAACTTGTATTGTGTTGTTTGTTTATTGTTTCCTTAAAACAATGGTTCGAACCAGCCATCATAACTTTTTTGTATCAAATATAATTGATCTGAAATTTGGTATGTTGGTGAAAGAGGTCATTTTTCATATGTTTTTTTTAATATTTTATAACAATTCAAGATATTTTTGAAGTTATGAATCATTTTCCTATCTGGTTTGAGAACGCATGCAAATTGTTTGCTATAATGTTTTTCTAGGAAAACAATCATAACTTTCAAATGGCATAATAAAAAATGCCTCAAATTTGGAACGTATGATACTTGAATTTATTTATAGAACATATAAATTTTTTTTAACAACTGGGATTGTGCAAAAAAAAATATAGATGACAAAAAATTGTTGCAGACTGTGTGCACAAGAATGACAGTTTTGACAAAATAAGTAAAGCTTGATGGTTTTATTATTCTAAAAGTCAACTTGATGATTTAATTGACATTGGATTGAAATGTAGAATAGGGTACAATAATTAAGGAATTTCATTGAATGAAACTATTGATCATAGAAGTTATACATAGTACTATGATCTTGTCATATAGAACAAGGATTAACTTTAAGAGGGTTATGGGTTTCTTGATTTTTAATCTTGCATGTTGATATGTAAATAAGATAAGCTAAGATTGGAATCAATTTATGGTATAAGAGTGAGAAGAACCTATTTTTTTTCATATGGTTTGTTAATGGTGAAATGTTGAATGGTAAAATGTTGATCACAGGTGATTGAGGTGAAGATACTACACGTATTTAAGGTCTAAAGCAGCTAAATAAAGATAGTGTGGAAAGAATAAGAAGCCCAGGAGAAAGTTAAGCTCAAGAATAATTCAAAATACCAAGGTGAAATAGACTTGTGTGAGACAAGACCAAAATAATAGGGTGAAAAATACCTAGGTCAGGACTAAGAAGATCTATAGACCAAGGTGAAAAAGACTTGGGTGAAGATCTAGAAAAATGAAGAAAATAAGAAAAGTGAAGGGCTTAGAAGACGAGAAATTCCATAGGAGAAGAAGATATTTATGTTATGAATAAAACTTAGCTTAATTCATCATTATTTGATATTTGAATAAATGTAATAAGTTAAAGTATTTAATTAAATACTTTAAACTTCTGTCAATAGATATTAGTTGTCCTTAGTTGTTAGTGAACAAAGTGATAGTGTTCTCATCCCAATGTTTGTGGGATCATATTCTATCTTGCATATTTTGTTCCCAGATGATTTCCATGAGGGGCAATAGGGGAAGATAGGGGCAATATGCTATTTCTACATATTTTCCATAGATTAGATAGATTGGATTCCACTTTATTGTGGATGTTGATAGATTGTTGTTCAATGTATATAAACATTGTAGCTCTCTTCATTTGTCTGTGATGACTTGAATTTGATATTGAGAATATATACAAGCACCATATTATTTATGTGCAAAGGTTGGGTATCAAATATTGCTTTCAGAAGTATTCTTTGTCAAGATTTGGTATCAGAGCAGTATTCTGATCTAGAGAGGAGTGTAGGAAGTTTTAGGGAAGTTTAGGGAGATAATGGAGATAAGTTAAAGAGCTAGGAGGATCCAAAGTTAATGACCCCAGCCATCTTCACACATCCCCTACTCTTACTCGACGCACCAGCAATCATGGTTGATTTGTAGTTGAAGAAGTACCTAGAGCACAATCATAGGTATTTACAGACTTAGGAAGCTGAGTTTGTTGTAATTTATAGTTTGACGTCTGTACTTCATTGAATTAAAAAATATTGTTTTTCAATAAAGAAAAATTTCTATGTGCAATGTTTTTAAAAATTAGAAGCATTTTTGTCTCTATATAATACAGAGGCCCCATATTTTTGATCTGTGGGTAATCTATGATTTTCTTATCTCCCTGTCAGTGACTTGTGGCATTGGATCAATCTCCAAATTAATGTCTCCAAGTGTATAACCCTATACAAATGGCAGCATTTTAAAAAAGTGGCCAAAACAATAATCAAACCTGGAACGGTTCTCAAATGAAGAAAACAAGCAATCTTGTTTATAGGAGTAGAACCTCGTATATTTCCCACCCATCCACATGCAATGTGCCTTGCATAATCATAACAGAAGACTACAATTTGAATGGGGAGAAGATTTTCAACCTACAATAGAAAGAGTTGAAGCCTGGAAGAAGGAAGCAGACGCTACCTCCAAGTAAAATAAATACCTACGTACAAAGTGTATACAATTGAGGAAAAGTGGTGGAGGAAACACGGCTTATGGCATAATGAATATGCAAAGCCGATGTACTACAGTTGCACCCTAAAACGTAGTAAACCATGCATGTAAGTTGTTAGCTGCATACACTATTTTAAAAAAATTTCCATTTTTGGATTTTGTGGAAAAAAACTAGAAGAATAGAAAAAAAAAATCCATTTTTGGAAAGGGGCCTAGAAAAGATATTGCAATTACAATTTAAAAAATTCATAACTTTCAAATGGTACCTTGAATTAAGGTGTCATTTATTTTAAAGTGTGTGTTTTTACGCAAGATTTACGTCTTAATCCATAGTTTTTAATGAGTTTTGGAAAAGATTTATCTTGTAAAAATTGCAAAAATTAGAGTTTTTTGTATTTGAAAAGAGGCCAAAGAGTCCAAAAAATAAAATTTTCAAATCGACCAAGAGAGCCATTTTATTTTTGCAAATCGACCACAGAGCCAAATTTTTAACAGTGCCAATAGTGCTAAGAAATCATTGTACACGGCTGAAAAGGAGACAAAAAATAAATAAAATAATATTTTTTTGGGGGGGTGTGCATGCATTAAGGGGGAAAAGCGTTCAATTTCTTTTTCTTTCTATTGTTTATCAATCTTCACAATGGCCGCAACTACGACACCAAAGTTATTTTTTCCATATTCTCAAATTGTTGCATTCTAATAATTATCTCAGCATGGAAAACAAAAATTCAGGCACAACTTGATTTTAAAAATCTATTGTCTGTTGTTTCTGGTACATTAACAAGATCTACAACAGATGTTACGCAACAAGCTACATTTGATCATGCAAATCAAAAAGTAAAGTTAATAACCTTGTTTAGTGTTTTAGATGAGGTAAAACCTCATATTCGTGAGGCTACAATAGTAAAAGAATATTGGCACAAGCTGAAAAATGGTATATGAGTCAAAAAATAAGAACTTCAATACTTCATCTCCAGAGTTAACTATTGAACTTGAAAATGTAACCAACTGAGAAAGTTGAAATATTTTTGAGAAGAGTAGGCAACTTTGCATGCATCACTTCAAGCTTTGGAAGAAGAAGTAACTGACACATCACTCGTGCCAATAATATTGAGAGCTATTCCTCCTTCTTACAGGAATTTTGTGACCACGTTAAATATAATTGGTCAAACAACAAAATTTGAAGAGTTAGTGAATATGCTACAACAAGAGGAATCTATTCACTAAAATACTAAAAATGAAGAGCAAGAACTTTCTTCTAATTAAAAAGGGAAAAAATAGGTGAAGTATAGTACACACAGCCTTATAAACAAGGTAATTCTCAACAAGGCCAAAAAGACGAACAAAAATGTCTTATTTGTGGTCAGAAAGGACATGAATTAAAGAAATGTTTGTATAACACATTCCAACAAAGATCATCAAGTAGTAAGAAAGACTAATTACCAACAAACAAAACTCAGGAAAACAATAGAGTAAACAGGAACAAAATAATCAAAAGTGGAAGAAGAAACCAACTCAACAAGGAAATATAGACTGAACAAGGAAGATCAATTTGATGCTGATGACTTACTATATTCTGCATGGTCCAATGAAGTATCCAATTCTACAAATCAAATTCGGTATGTCAACTCAGGTGCAACTTGACACATGACATGAAAGAAAGATTGGTTCTTCACAATGAGTAAAACACCCACTAAAAATCATTTCTCTTTGGTTGATGATATAACTTATAGTGTTGAAGGAATTGATTCCATTTCACTACCACTTGTGCAAAATAATTGTAAAATTACATAGGTTCTTTATGTCCCCAGTTTAACAAAAAAATTGTTATCTATGAGTCAATTATTAAATCACAATCTCAAAATTGACTTTGATTGTAAAGGTGGTAAAAATATGTGCCTGATTTGAGATAAGTCACGAAGCTTGAAAATTGTTACAAAAGCTTCGAATGTAGAAAGAATGTTTCAGTTGGATTTTCTTCAACGAAATGATCAAGCACTTGTAGCCAAGGATACATCATTAGCTCAAGTATGGCATCAAAGACTTGGACATGTGATTTTATGGCAATATTGACACACTTCGTTGATACAATATGGATAGGGGTTTTCCACCTCTATAAAAAGGGATATAGATAAATTTCAACATTGTTTGGCAGGAAAACAACATAGAGCATCATTCAAACATAGGACATTTCGGGCTAAAGAAAAAATTGACTTGGTGCATACTGATGTATGCATACTAATGAGAACTAACCACTCTCTGGGTTTCAATATTTCATGCTCTTTGTTGATGATTTTTCAAGAAAAATGTGGATATATTGTCTTGCTACAAAATACCAAGCTTTTGAAAATTTTAAGAATTTCAAAGCCCTTGTTGAAAAAAATTCTTATAGGAAAATAAAAACACTCTACTCATATCGAGGGGGAGAATACATCAGCAATGAGTTTAGTGATTTTTTGGAAACACATGGAATTCATCATCAAATGGCTCCTCCTTCACACACTGCAACAAAATGGTTTTATTTAGAGGTGAAATCATATTATCATGGATATGGCGCGATGTATGATTTATGATGCAGGTTTATCAAAAACATTTTGGGCCAAAGTTGCTTAAAACGACAGTCTATTTACTGAATAGAGTTCTCACTGTAGCTCTTAATGGAGTAACACCTCAGGAAGCATGGTCAGGGCATAAACCATGTATTTCACACCTTAGAGTTTTTGTATGTATAAGGAAGTATGCACATTCCTAAGAAACAAAGAACTACGATTGATATGAAATAAGAAAAACTTATCTTCTTGGGATACAGTGATGAAGCACTTAGGTTATATACTTATGGATCTAAGCACAAAAAGGGTATACACTAGTCAGAGATATTGAGCTCTTTGAGACGAAAGAATCAGATGCTCCTTTCATACACTCACATGATGAAAAAATATTCCCTACAGTGAAAACAAAGGATGGTAATCACTTTCATGTGACAGTGATGATGGGGAAGATAATGAAATTCAACCTCCCATAGGAATCACAAAAAGTATGCCTAAATGATATACAAGTATGATTAGAGATGCAAAATTGGATAGTGTCCCCAACACATCTACCACTGGTATTAAGACTTGTAGTATGGCTCAAAATGAGATCAATTTGGCCTTAATGAGTAAAATTTTTGAAACTATTGAGCCATCCTCAGTTTCAGAAGCCCTATAGTCTAAACCTTGGAAAGATGCTATGGATGTAGAATATAAGTCACTTATGAAAAATAATACATGGAAACTTACAGATCTTCCACCAGGTAAAAATCCAATTAGATGCAGATGGATCTTCAAAACAAAGTACAAAGGAAATGGTAAATTGATAAACATAAGGCTAGACTAGTTGTTAAGGGATATGCTCAAAAAGAAGGCATTGATTATAAGGATACTTTTACTCCCACAGCTAAGATAAAAACTTTCAGGTTAATAATCACTCTAGTTGCACAATTTGGTTGGAAAATACACCAAATGGATGTGAAAAGTTCCTTTCTTAATGGTGATTTACAGGAAGAAATTTACATGACTCGACCAGAAGGTTTTTCCATAGCAAGTAAAGATGAAAAGGTATGTAAACTTATAAAATCACTATATGGTCTAAAGCAGTCTCCTAGGGCATGGTACATAAAAATCGATGAGCATCTCATTTAACATGGATTCAATAGGAGTCCATACGATCCTAATCTCTATCTCAAAAATCAAGGGGGGAGATAGTGATCATTGTAGTATATGTTGATGATCTAGTCATCACTAGGGGATTAGTGAGGATGATTGAGTCAACAAAGAAAGATATAACATGATCATTCGACATGACCGATTTCTGGATTTTGCATTATTGTCTTGGACTTGAAGTTTGGCAAAGAGAAAATCATATCTTTGTGTCACAATTGAAATGCACCAAGACAATGCTTGAGAAATTCAATATGATGGATTGTAAGCCATTTTCCACACCTATGGAGACAAGACATCAACTGTCTTGAACAGATCCATCACCACAAGTAAATGCAACTCTCTATTGGTAGTTGATTGGGAGTCTCATCTACTTGACTTACACTAGGCCGGATATCAGCTATGCAGTCATCTATCTTTCATGATTCATGCAAGAACCAAGGGTTTCTCACTCTGCCAGAACAGTGTAACAAGTGCCCCGATGATGATACAGGTCTCCTCGCAAGGTGTTCGGGATCCGGAAAATCCCTCGGAGTATGCGTTAACATCCCGCATGCCCCGCTTAGCCCCCGCGCCCTTTGTTTTCCCCTTTTTCCCTCTTTCCTTGGCCTCTTGACCTTCAGTGACGAAACCGCCGCCCTGAAGGGCGGCGGTCTCGTGACCGCCGCCCTAAACAGGGCGGCGGTCCTGTAACCGCCGCCCTGCTCAGAGCGGCGGTCCTGTGCGCGTTTTCCAGAACGCTCTTTTGACGCGACTCGCGTGAAATATCACGTTTCACCAGCTTTTCTTTGCCGACTTGAGCATGCATTAATGTTTTTGGTCCCCTGGAACAGTGTTTTTTCTTTGTTTATTGTTTAGGAGTTCAATTTGGTTTTGGTTTTTGAGAGTTGGAATTCCTATAAATGCATGGTTTGTGTACATGCAAATGGGCAGAATGTAGAAGAATTTGGTGAAGAATTTGAGCTGGAGCTTTTGGCCACCATTTTTCCTTGTTAGAGTCTTCTGATTTTTAGTGTTTGGTTAGCTTGCTTAGGATTGATAGCATAGTTCATTTCATACTTGGTTAGTATTGTTCAGCTGTTGGTAAGCCACAGACCCATCTTGTGCAGGCAGTGCTGTTATCTCATCCCAATCCAGTTAGAAGCTTGCCTCTAAATTTCTCTTTGCTGTAGATTTGTTTTATTGTGTCTTGGAGTTCTTAGTTCAATCCATTATATGCCTGGTTAGCTTTATTCAGCTGTTGGTAAGCCACATATCCAACTTGTGCAAGCAGTGTCTTTATTTTATCCAATCCATTGGAACAGAATAGCTTGGGAAGCCATTAAAGTTGCAGGTTTTGCTCTTCGTATAGGATAGTTACAGGTTCTGGTCGCTTCATGTTGCATGACTCGCAGTAAAATCCCGCTAGGAATCGCATAAGCCAAGCTCTGTACTCTTGCGCTATCCCTCTCCTACTCGCATTCTCGGTCTGCATTCTGAGCTGTCCTTGTCCCAAAATCTACTCCTATCGGTGCTAGCATTACACGCTTTTCTGGATCCAAGTGAACACGAAAGAACGAGAAGATCATACTGAGGGGACGAGATCACATACACCATCGGATTCGCCACTGTTCTGCGGAGTCCAGGTTTTAAATTTCAAAGTTCTAGTCAGAATCATATCAAATAGAGTAGTTAATCACTTTATTTCATTTCATTCTATTCTCGACATTGCCAGGGAAGCTGTGGGGATTGATAGTTTCTGAGAAACTATGATTCACTCCTCACTTCTGAGGTAGGATCGAGAATCTTGCCGGTAGATTAGACAAACTGTTTTATTTAGAATAATTCTACAAATCACACAGGCAAATAACCACACTCGGTTATCTTGTCTGTTTTAAATTATTGTTTAGCTATTATTTCTAGATACGCTTAAAATAGTTTGCTTTCCTTAAAATTGTTAGAATATTTCTTAGAAGAATAAAAGATATATATGTTAGATTTATTTCACGTAGTTAGAATTTGTTTCATTACAGTTAGATTTGCATTTTGTTTCGTATGACAATTACGGGACCTCAAGAGCCCAGGGAATATATATTTGAGCCAATCGTGCCTCAACCAAACCTCGTCACAGCAATAGTTGACATAGACCAAAATCTCAGGATACAAGTATTCCGAGCAACCACAGATTTACAACTGATCAGTTCTCAGTTAAGAGGATTAAACATAGAAGACGACCAAGCACATGCGTTTTGGTCAAGTCAGCCAAACTACAGATTACTCTAGAAAACATCCACATGACTGTAGAGGGGCTCGAAAGAGAACAAACATTCGGGTGCGATCCTCTAGTTCCACAGCCAGACGCTGGAGACACCCTCGTAGATATAGATGCCAGCTTAAGAATCCAGGTTGCGAGAACGTCTGTAAGGTATTCTGAGAAGATCGCACAACTATTGGTTCTAAACATAGAAGCTGAGAAAGCATATGATTACTGGATACTAGGGATTAGAATTTGATCTCGCATATGACCATAACAGGACCGCAACAACCAAGAGTCTACGGTTGTGACCCACAGATCCCACAGCCCAACGAATCCACAAGTCAGTTAGATATAAACACTGGCCTACGCACACTAGTATTTCAGTCCACTCCACTTCCACCTATCATCATCGAACAACTGTCCTTACTAGATATAGCGGCTAGCGAAGCTAGGGAATTCTGGACTAGGCCAGAAAATCATCCGTAGAGCCAATTATATTCATCATCCACTATATGACCTTATCGGGAGATATACACGAAACAATCCCAGGTCATTTTCCACGTATTCCGCAACCCATAGATCGAATCACGCCAGAGCTCGATATTGATTGGAGCCTTCGAGCAGTCATCCTCGCTGATCGATCTATCACACCAGTCCAAGTTAGAAGGGCCTTCTTTGCCTTAGATTCACAAATTCCACTAGTGCGTGTCGAAGACATTAGACTGCCTAACTAGTTTGTCTGCATATTCCATCCCCACCGGCTGTCTCGGCACGACCTCGGGAGGTCGGGTACGCGGAAGAGTTACTTGTTGATTCTCACGCTCGCCTGTCACTTTTCTGACGTACAAAATTGTACAAAATTGGTGAACCCGACGTGAAACAAACAACTGTTTCACCTTCTCTTTGAGAAGTTTCATCTTCTCTCATCCACCTTCGCTCCTTCCCATTATTCTGCGGGTATTCATATACCCCCCGAATATGTCGGGATTCGACGCATATGGCAGACCCCTCCTGGGTCTTGAGGCATACTACGCCCAACAGAATAGGCAATCATCACCCTCGCTCTCAGTATGGGGTGACAACTATTCAACTAATCAGTTGTCAACACAAACCCCAAGAATCAGATATAGTTCATCTTTTCAAACTGAGGAGTTAGATCAACCCCCTCGAACCCAACAAACAGAACCTTCAGGTTCAAACAATATGACGTTTACCAGAGAATCTGGTTCATCTCCTCAAATGTTACTCAGACCACAAATTGGTAGGCAATCAGATCCATACCTAGTCTTAGATGATGGACAGTCAACACGTTATCCTAGGAGTGAACAACGCTCCCGGGGAATGTACCCATCTATAGGAGGTTTACAAATACAACCCGAAATCTCTTTTCAAGAAAATACCTCTATGCCACTGCATACAGGAAATATTCTGGGAGAAACTTGGCAAGATAGCGATCAGTTTATGACAGGATATCATGTACCTTTACAACACCAAGGTATACAACAAACGCCGCTCAGGCAAAGTACCGTGACTTCACCAAATGAAGTCATTTCAACGTTAGTAGAAAGAGTGAGAGGGTTAGAACTGGCTCAAGCAAGTCAAAATTCTCCGTTCATACAAACAGGAAGTTCCAATCCTCCATACCACTCTGGTCAGGTAGATCTCCTTACGGGAGTAGGCACGTTAGGCATGCCTCCTCAATATCCACAGCAAACGCCAACAAGGCCTATCATCTCTAACACTATTCCTCCCGGTCTAGTGTCGAACAGTCTGTTCCTCGACAATACCCCGTCCTACTTAAACATATACTCTAAATCACCACAAGGAGATATGTTCTCCTCTCCCGGCATGTTTGCTCAAACGCAGGGACCTCCCTATGCCCCTGCCAATGCGTACGCTGCACCGTATCAACAACCTATCCCACCACCACTCCCTCACCAAACACCATCAATGGTCGAAAGCTATGCAATAGGGACGTATTCAGAATATCTAAAGGAACCCTTAGATTTCACCATACGAAGCGTCATGCTTCCAAGACCTCTCCCTGATTTGCCTAAGTTCAAGGGTGAGGGAGATCCAAACGCACATATCAAAGCTTACGCTACAGCCATACGAGAATTACTCCCTTGGGATGGGGTTGTTGCTAAAATATTCCCCAAAACACTGGAGGGCATTGCTCTCGATTGGTATTATAGAATACCTGAGGCTTCCATACATTCATTTAAACAACTCGTGTCAGAGTTCATCAAAGCCTTCGACATGAACAAACTGCTAAGAACAGGAATCAGGGAATTCTTGCACATCAAACAAGAACACAATGAATCTGTTGCCCATTTCATCCAGAGGTGGCGTACAGTTCTTTACTCTTCAGCAAGTGCTCCAAACATGGATCAGATGGAACTATGTGATTTATTCCTTCATTCTCTCAGCAGAGAAGTGAAAGAAGAAGTCCAGAAGTTCCCACTAAGGACTTATGATGAAGTACTTGAGAGCGCTCTGCGAATAGATCAAGCAGCGATAGATAGTGGTCGTAAGACATATGGAGCAAATGGGAGGTTAATCACCTCCACTCAAAATACTACAACTACCACAAATGTCAATCAAGGACCCAAAATCCTTAACAAAAATCATGGGGTAACAACGGATGGGGTAACCGACCAGCCCAAGAGGGTAAATGTCGTTAATACTCCGTCACAAACAAACAACCAGCGAAACAACAACTTTACCCCAACGGTCAATACAGTGGATTTTAACCATCCACAACAACAACAACAACAACGGTGAAATCCCATACAAGGGCCAAGCCAAAACTCATTTGGTTACCAAAACCAAAGTCAAAACCAAAAACAACAATTCCAAAACTTTGGTCCTAATAGGCAACAGTTTGATCAGAATTTTAGGCCACAATACACACCAAACCAACAAAACGGGAATTATAATCCCAATTCTTATTGTGGTTTCCATAAAATTCATGGTCACGACACTAGAACGTGCCGTGACTACAATAAATTTATGCAACGTTTGCCAGAAGAACAAAGACAGTTCTTCACAGACCTGTTCTTGGCAGATCCCGTCTCATCATCACCAAATACTCTCGCAGGGGCAGTTTCTCCTCAGAATGCTCCCCTCAAGATCTTTAATGATCCGCTCCCAAATCATGACAGCAATAGGCTGAATCCAACCGGAACAAACAAAGGTGCAGTGACGGGAAACAATGACCATGAAGCCTCGACTTCATTAAATCCGTCAGTCGCGCCACAGTTGGGAGCTCAACCGAGACCTAAGATAGTCAGTTTGGTAGAATTAGATGCTGAACTACCTATCGAAGCTATAACGAGAACACGAGAGTATTTCTCTCAACCAAGCCCAAGTCATCTGCCAGAGACAGATAAGAG
Source organism: Taxus chinensis (assembly GCA_019776745.2). Lineage (NCBI taxonomy): Eukaryota > Viridiplantae > Streptophyta > Pinopsida > Cupressales > Taxaceae > Taxus > Taxus chinensis. The sequence continues at coordinate 545,601,129 of CM034151.1, read as the reverse complement.
TCAGCAAATAGTTGAAAAACCCATCGGTGCCTATGATTTAATTAGTGACCTAACAAAGACCTTTTCACACATTTCATTTTTGGACTTACTAAAGAACTCTCCCCCTCACAGAGCTGCTCTTTTAGAAGCATTAGGTCTAGGCCATCTAATTAACATCACTCCACCTCCCGAAACACAAGTAAATCACGTAGATTTTGATATCCACCCTCCGGGGCAGCCGGACAAGGATGTCGAATTCATCTTCGAAATAAGTAAAATGCCCACAGATGCTGAGATCGCATGCCGAGGTGACCCAGCCTTACACTTGCAAGTGTGGGTTTATAATAACTATGTAAAACGGGCAATGGTTGACGATGGGGCTGCAGTTAACATAGTCCCTTTCTCTTTCCTCCAAAAACTTGGATATGGAGAAACAAACTGTTCCACTACACGAAATACCTTGAGAGGCTATGATAGCCTTAAAGCCACTTCGATAGGAACTATAATACTGCCGGTCACCTTAGGGCCCAAAACCATCTTGACTGAGTTTTATATTATAGATCGGGAAACTAACTATAATATGATCCTCGGCCGACCTTGGATACATCGAATGAAGGCAATCCCTTCCACGCTATTTCAAGAAGTAAGATTCTTGCATCTGGGAAAGGTATTTGTAGCCAAAGGCGATCCAAAACCTTTCGATTTGCACCTAGCTGATTTAAAGAAAAGACCAGGGGTGCACTCAGAATTTGAGCTGCCAACAAACCAACTTAATAAACCCTCTGACCCAAAGCCAGAGGAAAAGTTGATACCTACAACGGATCTTGAAACTACCAGCATAGCCAAAACAACTCCAACCCCTAAAGGTAAAACTAAAGAAACAGTATCATTAGGGACTACTGCGAAAATCGTTGAATTGATAGAACAAGATTCACCAATGTTCTTACCATTCGATTCAGTAGGCATAGGATTTTCCCTAGGTGTTGGTTCCTTACCGGCAGAGGATCTCTGTATGATAGAAGTAGAGTGTGCAAACGCAGCAGATGCCCCAACATCTACACTCCCGGCTAAGTATTGGACTCTCCATTTCGATGGAGCTAAATGTCGTTATGGAGCGGGGGCAGGTATAATTCTTACTTCACCCGAGGAGAAGGTCCTCCCATTCTCATTTAAGTTAAACTTTGAATGCACAAACAATGGCGCTGAGTACGAAGCCCTCCTCCTTGGCCTCACCTTAGCCAGAAGAATTGGTATTAATAACATCAGAGTCTTGGGAGACTCGCAATTAGTAACAAACCAAGTTTCTGAAGTATATGAAACTAAAGCCGAACATTTACAACTCTACAAAAACGCTGTATTAGATTTAAGCAAGGCGTTTAACTTCATATCCATTGAAGCGATCCCGTGAGAGAAAAATCTTCTCACCGATTCAATAGCAACCTCAGCATCACGTTTTACTCCAAGCAATGAGCTAGAAGATACTCACTTCACAGTATCCATTCGTGACGAGCCATTAATAAAAACAATGACAAATCCTCTTTTAAGCGGAAGTGAATCTACCGTCCTAGACCATGTTGGAAATGATGCAGCTACTTTGGATTATTTAAATGCCTATGCAGCATTACATCTCTCCTATCACATGCTAGATTTATCCCTGATCCCACATTCGTCCTCCTACTTCGGAAATCCCGTAACGGATCTTCCGTCACAAAGGGAACCTAACATATACGCAATAGAAAATGGGGATGATTTAGATTTACCTCCAGCACCACCTGAGTTCGAAGAGGGTAACACCTCTTTAATCGAAGAAACAATCGATGTCAACATTGGGACAGAAGATGAACCAAGAATATTGAAACTAGGTTCTTCGTTGACACCAGAAGAAGTGGAAATACATACTCAGGTTCTCAAAGAACATCAGAAGGCATTTGCATTTAATTACAAGGAGATGACGGGAGTCGCACCCCACATTGCGGTACACAACCTCGTCACTAGATCAGATGCAAAGCCAATTAAACAAAAATCAAGACCCATGAAACCCAAAGTAGCTCTCATGGTAAAAGAGGAAGTAATAAAACTCCTTCAGGTAGGATTCATCAAGCCAGTAGACTACTCCCAATGGGTATCTAATATCGTTCCCGTTCTCAAGAAGAATGGAAAGATACGCATTTGCATAGATTTCTGAGACATCAACAAAGCGTGTCCTAAAGACGATTTCCCATTACCATCCATAGACGTTATTGTTGATGCAACAGCTGGTTTTGAACTCTTGTCTCTCATGGATGGATTCTCGGGATACAACCAAATCAGAATATCCGAGCAAGATCAAGCTAAAACCACGTTCATAACTCCTTGGGGAACCTATTGCTATGCTGTCATGCCTTTCGGTCTCAAAAACGCTGGTGCTACATACCAGCGGGCTATGACTTATATATTTCACGATTTAATTCATAAAATCGTGGAATCCTACGTAGATGACTTGTTGGCTAAGGCCAAGAAGCGTTGTGACCATCCCGAAGTACTCCGCGTCATTCTTTCACGTTTAATAGAATACGGAGTTACGCTAAATCCAGAGAAATGCGTCTTTGGTGTAACAGGAGGAAAGCTCCTAGGTTACATCATATCGTCATGAGGGATCGATGTTGATCCAACCAAAATTCGGGCTGTCCTCGAAATGGTCCCACCTTCGAGTGAATCTGGAATCAGATCATTTCTCAGAAAGCTGGGTGCAATCCGGAGATTCATCCCGGACTTAAGCTTCGCTATTCATCCAATCAACAATTTACTCAAGAAAGACTATAGCATTGATTGGACCGAAGACTGCAACGAAGCTTTCAACGCAGTTAAACGTTTCTTGCTGTCACCACCTACGCTAATGCCACCTAAGCTGGATCACCCGTTAATCCTATATTCGCGAGCTACCAATGTCTCGCTGGCCTGTATGTTGGCCCAAGAAGACGATGACAAGAGAGAACGTGTGATTTATTTCATTAGCCGAACACTGCTCGACTATGAAACACGCTATACACAAGCAGAGCGAGAATGTCTTGCCATAGTCTTTGCTACTAAACGTCTAAGACATTACATGCTGAATCAAGAAACAAAGGTCATGGTAAAGACGGACCATTTACGGACTTTTCTCACACAAGGTTCCTTATCCAAAAAGGCTGGATGTTTTATAACCTTAATGGGAGAGTTCGAATTAACATTTGTAAATCAGAAGTCAGTTAAAGGGAAAATCATCGCGGATTGGTTAGCTGACAACCCATTAGACGGAGGCGATCTAGTAGATTTGGATTTTCCAGATGAATGCGTATACTACATCGAAACTCGACCTGCTATTTCTGAGTGCCCTTGGTACACTGATATCATTAATTATATCATGGACCATACGTACCTGGATGCAGTGACACCGCAACAAAGAAGGTGATTACGCATAATCGTAGCCAAATATGTCATTATAGAGCAGGTGCTCTATCGAAAAGCATTCGATGGAATGCTCTTAAGGTGTGTCGACACAGAAGAGTCCAAGAGGATTCTCCATGAATCCCACAGCGGTATATGTGGAGGCCACTTCGGTGGCCATGCCACTACTCGAAAAATACATCGAATGGGCTATTTCTGGCCCACTCTAGAACATGACGTGATAGAGTTTGCACGCAGGTGTCATAAGTGCCAGGAATTCTCCCACGAGATCCACATGCCAGCACAAGCTCTACAACCAATCGCAACTCCATGGCCCTTTTCTACATGGGGCCTGGACTTGATAGGGAAGTTCTCTCCCTCATCCACAGACGGCCATAATTTTATAATCACGGCCACTGAATATTTTACCAAATGGGTGGAGGCCATGCCTCTTACTACTGTACCTGGTTCTGTAATCGCCAAGTTCATTTTAAATCAAATCATTTGCAGGTACGGTATCCCGCAAATCATTATCTCAGATAATGGAACTTCTTTCAAGAATGAAGAAGTTCGTGAACTATGCAACAAATTTAAAATAAGCCATCATACGGCTTCCTTGTATTATCCCCAAGCCAATGGGCAGGCTGAAGCAACAAACAAAACACTGAAAGCCATTCTCCTTAAAACGGTGAAAGAAAACAAGACGAGATTGGCATTTGAAGTTATATCCGGCCTTGTGGGCCCACCGAACCTCAATAAGAACACCAACGGGAGCAACTCCTTTCTCGCTAGTATTTGGGGCAGAAGCAGTTCTCCCGCTTGAGGTCGAAATACCCAGTCTCCGCATTTCACTACAAGGGATTCTGGATGAAGACGCTTACAGAGAAGCACATCTTTCCCAATTAGAAAGCCTAGATGAAACTAGGTTAGATGCTGAACAGCGGCATAGAGCTTATGCTGACCGAATGTGCCGGCAATATAACAAGAAGGTTTATGAACGTGATATATACGAAGGTGATCTAGTTCTAAGACTAGACAGTCGGATCGACAAGAAGACCGGCGAAGGAAGGAAATTCCGGCCCAAATGGTTGGGCCCATACCAAGTCATGAAGGACTATGGAAATGGTGCATACCTCTTATGCACGCTAGAAGGTGAGGAATTTGGCGAAACAGTCAATTCCCTGCACCTCAAGCGTTTCTACGCATAAGCAGCTAGCACTACCTATATAACTATCTACATTGCATCTTCATATAGATTTAGATCATTTTGTCCACTTGTTCTTACACAAATTGTGATCAAGGAATCTATTCTCAAAGTAATTCATTACAAACTCATGATGTTGTTGGCACAAAACTTTCTAATCATATCTCTCCATTTTCGCGATATCATCAATCACTTCAGAATCTTTTATCAAATAAAATCAAACATGACGAAGTCTTAACGGTAACCATACCAAGATCTGCAAGTTTGTTCTCGCTTTGATTTCTTCTTAGGATAGGTGTCTTGCCTATGGTCTGTTCTAGAAGCTTCATGGTGTCACATCTATCCCATATACACATCTCTTTGGAAACAAGCATATACTGACATTTTACTCAAAAAGACAAGTCAAAAAGTGATTAAACAGAAAATTTTATTTTTACACATTTCCTTGCCCTACCAACCTTCGGTGATGAGCTTGCGTCTCTTACTAGTGACGTAGGGTTGGGAAAGGATGGAAATGCCCTTACTCGCCTATGCCTTGCCCACGGTGATAAACCCATGCTTCTTACAGGTAGCATGGGGAAAAGTGTAGGGGGTCCTCTAGACAATGCAAACGTTAAAAGGTCATAAACAAACTATTCAAACTTTGAGTCAAAAATGAATGAATCAGATGTTCTAAAAATCCAAAAAGAGTTAAAAATCCTAAAAACCAGATTTTGTCTACTATGTGGCCATCTACGGGTCTAAGTCTGGATAAACCGCAAAGCAAGTTGCACCCAAAACTATGAAGTCATTCGGGTGGAGTAAGCTTGTAGTTTTCAATTTGGTTCCACCAAAGCTTCGTCTGTCTTTCATCACTATCGTTTCACCATATTTCATAACTTGCGCCCTTCTTGGCTCTTGGTGATGAGCCCTCGCATCTTACTAGTTGCATGGAGTTAGGAGTGGGGCAAGTTAATCTGTTCATCATACTGGTTATTTTCATCACTTTGCCAAAACAAACATGAGGTATCCAAATTGCTCACAGAAGCTAAGATTTAAGATCACAATATATCTACAATATCATGTATCAGCATCATGAAACACAAAAAGAAAGCAAGCATTTGCATCATCTGTTCTCCATTGCATACATTCTAGAAAGCATATAAAACATACATCGTAGTATACACGAGGAAGCTGGAAACAGAAAGGGAAAAACACTGAAATGGAAGAAAACCAACCTATGATCGCCAAGGTCGGTGTGTTCCGCTCGTGGAGGCATGATCACGATCTCGCTGCAAAGAACGTTTCGACTCTACTCGTGTGAGAAACCGTCACCGTGGGTCCCAGAGCTCAAAATCAATCAAATCGACTCGCGCAAATCGAATAGGAAAAATGGGCCCACTTTCATATATAATATCGTTCCGTTTCATTTTAAAATGAGCCATTTTTCACAGGTTTGGAGCGCTGATTGGAGGTAAGTTTCTATCAGCCTGCACACGAATGGTACGTTCTCCTTCCCTATCCTTTAGCGTTTATCTTCCAAGTTATTGCATCTAGCGCTTGATTCTCTTTTCATTTTGCAGGGTAGTTCCGATGGCATCTATCTGCACTGCTGAAGTTCTCTTTTCGGCATCTACAGATAGCGGGAATTTCGCACGGCGTCATTATCAACACACGGACGAGTAAGGTATAGCTTCTAACTCCCCATTTCGGGACTAGCCATACTCGGACCCAACGTTTTATGCCTCTTCATGGCTAAAACGCTTCTCCGAGGGGGCAATATGTACGTACCCAAAATTGTAAGGTACTGTACTGCCAGAACAGTGTAACAAGTGCCCCGATGATGATAACTTAGGTCTCCTCGCAAGGTGTTCGCTGGATCCAGAAAATGCCCTCGGAGTATGCGTTATACATCCCGCATGCCCCGCTTAGCCCCGCGCCCTTTTTTTTCATCCTTTTTCCCTCTTTCCTTGGCCTCTTGACCTTCAGTGACGAAACCACCGCCCTGCAGAGCGGCGGTCTCGTGACCGCCACCCTGAACTGCTCAGAGCTCAGGCGGTCCTGTGCACGTTTTCCAGAACGCTCTTTTGACGCGACTCACGTGAAATATCACGATTCACCAGCTTTTCTTTGCCGACTTGAGCATGCATTTATGTTTTTGGTCCCCTGGAATAGTGTTTTTTCATTTGTTTATTGTTTAGGAGTTCAATTTGGTTTTGGTTTTTGAGTGTTGGAATTCCTATAAATGCATGGTTTGTGCACATGCAAATTGTGCTGAAGAATTTGGTGAAAAGTTTGGCTGGAGATCTTTGTCACCATTTTTCCTTGTTAGAGTCTTCTGATTTTTAGTGGTTTGGTCTGTCAGCTTGCTTAGGATTGATAGCATAGTTCATTTCATACTTGGTTAGTATTGTTCAGCTATTGGTAAGCCACAGACCCATCTTGTGCAGGCAGTGCTGTTATCTCATCCCAATCCAGTTAGAAGCTTGCCTCTGAATTTCTCTTTGCTGTAGATTTGTTTTTATTGTGTCTTGGAGTTCTTAGTTCAATCCATTATATGCCTGGTTAGCTTTATTCAGCTGTTGGTAAGCCACATATCCAACTTGTGCAAGCAGTGTCTTTATTTTATCCAATCCATTGGAACAGAATAGCTTAGGAAGCCATTAAAGTTGCAGGTTTTGCTCTTCATATAGGATAGTTACAGGTTCTGGTCGCTTCATGTTGCATGACTCGCAGTAAAATCCCGCTAGGAATCGCATAAGCCAAGCTCTGTACTCTTGCGCTATCCCTCTCCTACTCGCATTCTCGGTCTGCATTCTGAGCTGTCCTTGTCCCAAAATCTACTCTTATTGGTGCTAGCATTACACGCTTTTCTGGATCCACGTGAACACGAAAGAACGAGGAGATCATACTGAGGGGACGAGATCACATACACCATCGGATTCGCCACTGTTCTGCGGAGTCCAGGTTTTAAATTTCAAAGTTCTAGTCAGATTCATATCAAATAGAGTAGTTAATCGCTTTATTTCATTTCATTCTATTCTCGACATTGCCAGGGAAGCTGTGGGGATTGATAGTTTCTGAGAAACTATGATTCACTCCTCACTTCTGAGGTAGGATCGAGAATCTTGCAGGTAGATTAGACAAATATTTTATTTATTTAGAATAATTCTACAAATCGCACAGGCAAATAACCACACTCGGTTATCTTGTCTGTTTTAAATTATTGTTTAGTTATTATTTCTAGATACGCTTAAAATAGTTTGCTTTCCTTAAAATTGTTAGAATATTTCTTAGAAGAATAAAAGATATATATGTTAGATTTATTTCACGTAGTTAGAATTTGCTTCGTTACAGTTAGATTTGCATTTTGTTTCGTATGACAATCACGGGACCTCAAGAGCCCAGGGAATATATATTTGAGCCAATCGTGCCTCAACCAAACCTAGTCACAGCAATAGTTGACATAGACCAAAATCTCAGGATACAAGTATTCCGAACAACCACAGATTTACAACTGATCAGTTCTCAGTTAAGAGGATTAAACATAGAAGACGACCAAGCACATGCGTTTTGGTCAAGTCAGCCAAACTACAGATTACCCTAGAAAACATCCACATGACTGTAGAAGGGCTCGAAAGAGAACAAACATTCAGGTGTGATCCTCTAGTTCCACAGCTAGACGCTGGAGACACCCTCGTAGATATAGATACCAGCTTAAGAATCCAGGTTGCGAGAACGCCTGTAAGGTATTCTGAGAAGATTGCACAACTATTGGTTCTAAACATAGAAGCTGAGAAAGCATACGATTACTGGATACTAGGGATTAGAACTTGATCCCGCATATGACCATAACAGGACCGCAACAACCAAGAGTCTATGGTTGTGATCCACAGATCCCACAGCCCAACGAATCCACAAGTCAGTTAGACATAGACACTAGCCTACGCACACTTGGTATTTCAGGTCCACTCCACTTCCACCTATCATCATCGAACAACTGTCCTTACTAGATATAGCGGCTAGAACGAAGCTAGGGAATTCTGGACTAGGCCAGAAAATCATCCATAGAGTCAATTATATTCATCATCCACTATATGACCTTATCGGGAGATATACACGAAACAATCCCAGGTCATTTTCCACGTATTCCGCAACCCATAGATCGAATCACGCCAGAGCTCGATATTGATTGGAGCCTTCGAGCAGTCATCCTTGCTGATCGATCTATCACACCAGTCCAAGTTAGAAGGGCCTTCTTTGCCTTAGATTCACAAATTCCACTAGTGCGTGTCGAAGACATTAGACTGCCTAACTAGTTTGTCTGCATATTCTACCCCCACCGGCTGTCTCGGCACGACCTCGGGAGGTCAGGTACGCGGAAGAGTTACTTGTTGATTCTCACGCTCGCCTGTCACTTTTCCAACGTACAGTCTACATTTATAACCCGGGTAGGTTATGAACTACTGAGTTTTAAAATTTAATAAATTAAGATTATCAAATTTTAACTTTACTTAATTGACTTTAGGATAAATTTAACCAACTTAATTCTACTTGTTGGTACCCATGTTAGAGGATCGAGATAAATAAATGATAGTTAAATCTAACCTTCAACATTATAACATTAATAAAACCAAGTACCGATATACCACACAAGATTTAACATGGGAAAACTTCTATGAGGTTAAAACCCACAAAATAAACATAACCATTAGAGATCATAATAAACATTGTAGCATGTCCAATAGCCCTCCTTTTCCACCTCACTTCCTGGATACGACCTATTCATTTAATTGATTGGGAATACCACTTATTAATGATCTAAACCTTTAGTATATATTGATAACGAAGGAGTAGTAAAAATATGTTTGGAATCCATTTTTTCATTTATTACATTATAATCTAAAGTTTATAGTGTAGGTATTTTCATTCGTGAACATGTTAAGAATATACATATTATCCAGCTCCAATATTAGCCCAACAGGGGTAAAACCCAACGTGCAGATAATATTTCCAAAAAAATCAGCTCTGGGTCAAGGAACAATTTAAGGAATTTAGTTAAATTCGTCTCCTTAAGTTTCATGTTTGAGTGGATTAGCTGATATATTTTGTTGGGTGAATGTTAAGAATAAAACACTAGCTTAATTCATCATTAGTTGATATGTTGTATTAATGTAATAAGTTAAAATATTTCATTAAATATTTTATTACCTTTACTGTCAATAGATCTTGGTTGTCATTAGTTGTCATAGTTGACTAGGTGATAATAATTATCATCCCTATGTTTGTGGGATGATGTTCTATTTTTTGACATAGTTTGTTATGGGATGATTTCCACGAGTAGGGACAATAAGTGGCAGTTACGGGTAATATGTTATTTCTGCATATTTTTCAGATTAGATAATTTGTTTCCATATATTGTGGATGAGATAGAAGTTGTCCAATATCTATAAATATTGTAGCTCTCTCATTTTTCTATAATGCTTGATTTTGATATTAATAAAATACACAAGCACCATCTTGTTTATGTGCAAAGCTTTTGTGTCAATATTGTTTTCAAGTTTTCATATGGTTTGTTAATGGTGAAATGTTGAATGGTACAATGTTGATCACAGGTGATTGAGGTGAAGATACTACACATATTTAAGGTCTAAAGAAGCTAAACGAAGATAGTGTAACAAGAAGAAGAAGCCCAGGAGAAAGTTAAGCTCAAGAATAATTCAAACTACCAAGGTGAAATAGAATTTTTTGAGAAAATACCAAAATACTAGGGTGAAAAATACCTAGGTCATGACTAAGAAGATCCATAGGCCAAGTTGAAAAAAACTTGGGTGAAGATCTAGAAAATTGGATAAAATAAGAAGAGTGAAGGGCTTAGAAGAAGAGAGATGCCACACGAGAATAACATATTTAATCTCAAATAAAGAGATAGAGGAAATAAGAGAGAGGATAGATAACTTTGGGTCCATGGTAGAGACCATGATGGAAGAAGAGATCCAAGGAGTTGGAAAATGAGAAAGGGAGTAAAATGGCCAGTTAGGCTATTGAAGGAGAATAAGAAGAGGCAACAACTAATTGCCTTGGAGAGAGAAAAGAAGAAAGGTACTCATGAAATAATGAAGAGTAAATTAGCTTATGAAGAGAAGATAGTTCTCATTGTAGAGAAAAAGAACAAAGAGTTGTCTAAAGAGGCACTTGACAAAGAAAACATAGGTGAAGAAGCATCATTAGAGCCTAAATTTGATGAAGGCTATGATGATATTGATGATATCACATTGAGTGAAGATTTGAAAAGGATAGAGGAGTTGTTGAACCCTCTTAAGGGGCTATATAAAATTCCAAATCAGAATGAATAACTCCTAGATCAGATTGTAGGCGAGTTAAGACAAGAATAAGATGAGGGGAAGAAGGCAGATTTGAGAAAATTGTTTGAAGAAAATAATGAAAGTGGAAAAGACTAGAAGTATTAAGACACTCAAGGGGTTGCATGGCCTCATGTTTTTGCATATAACCTTTCTTTTTATGTTGTTAATGTACATTTTATTATTTTGGATATGAATCAAGTCCTAAATCCAATCGAAAAACTCCTAAACCAAGAATACCAAGAAGATCTTGAAGACATATATGAAGGTGAAACATAGATGTGGGATATTGCAGCTGAGAAAGAGATAAGAAGGAGACTATACCAGAAGAGAGAAAGAAATAAGAATATGAGATAAAAATAATACCTCAAGAAGATTCAAACATTGTTACTTCAAAAGATACCATGGGACCCAATAATAAAAAGGAGATTGAATTTGAAGAACGATGAAGGATAAGACATTTGAACTAGGAGTTCAAATATTTTTCTTACCCAGGGAGTCTGATGTAGGAGAATCTCTTCATGATGTTTGGTGAATTTAATAAAACAAGGATTAATCAGGATTTTATAGCAAGGCATTAATTACATGTACTAGGTGTCATCAAATGAGTTTCCCTCGAAGAATGTCATAGTTTGAATATTTGAGTTCTTATGTAATATAATTACTCTTTGTGATAAGACTAAACGGTGAAAGTTAGTTGTCTAGGTGGATATGATGTGTTATCACACATAATGCTATGTAGGAAGAAGGATTGTATTGATTATAATATTATGGAATCATGTCATAGAAAATTTTTAGTTATCAAAAACAACTATATCTATCCTTTGTGGAAGCTGAGCAAATATCTCAACTAAAAACTATTAGTCTTATCCTAAGGAGTAGGAGTCGGATAAGATGTTTTAATTTAGAGTGAAAATAATATTTTATAGATAAAATGGTATGTATTATGAAGAGAAGAGGTCAAACTCTCCATGAATATATAGGTGACTAATATAGAAGAATAAGTGTGTGAGTAGGAAAATGAAGAACAAGGCAACCATGAAGAATATTGATTGTACTGTATGACATGATTTGAAGAAATAAGAAGACAAGGCTTGGGATTGCATGTATTTTGTGGTTGTTATCCAAAATTCACCCCCTAGGGTAAATTTTGATAACATGCATCAGAAGATTCAAATCCCAAGAAAATTGATTGATTCAGAGCAAAGTCAGGTTTCTAGGGTCCCTTCAGGTATTTTTCTAACTCCCCTGGCCGAAGAAACAGGGAGAAAGCTCTGAGGTAAAATGCAAAAAAGTTGCAGAAAGGAAAAAATCCGATCCGGCCAAAAGAGGAAGAAAAATTGGCTAAGTGTTGCTCGGGACGTTTGGGACAAAAAGGCCCGAACCGGCCGGTTCGGCCGAAATGAGCACAGGCAGTCCAAAAGAAAATGGGACAAATGGGACGAAAGTATGCGGCGGGTGCAAAATGCCGATTCGACCAAGAGAAAATTGACTAACTGCTGAGAGGGACAGTTCGGGACAAGCGGGCCGAAAAGGCGCGAACCAGCCGAACCGGGCGAAAGAGGTCAAAACAGTCCGAAGGCAATCGGGACAAGCGGGCCGAAAAGGCGCGAACCTGCCGAACCGGGGCGAAAGAGGTCAAAACAGTCTGAAGGCAATTGGGACGTCTGGGACAGAAGGACGTGAAGGGCGCGAAAAATCCAGCAGGGCCGAGAACCAATCAGAAGCCGCCACGTGTCTCAGGGAAAAAAAGGTCAAAAAGGTCAAAGGGCAAGTTTTAAAAGGTCAGCCCGAACCAATGAAATAGCGCCACGTGTCCAGTTAACGGCCCCACAAGTGAATTTCAAAATGAAAGCCCGCGAAAGATGGAGGAGAGAGAATTTCTTGTCCAATCAGCACGTCCCACGTGTCGTCCAGGTGGCAGAGCGCGGGGAAGGATTTCAAAACACGCGTTCACCTGTTTTGTGCCCTAGATCTTCAGATCACCATAACTTTTGATCCAGAGCTCAGATTTGCACGTTCTTTATATCAACGGAAAGCTGGTGAAATTCTCTACACAATTCCGGGGTCAATCTTGTGTTTTGGAGCAGTCTAGAGGGAGAAAATCGAGAAACGGCTCTGACGCGTATTCATGGCCGGAAATGACATTCTAGCGACCAGAGTTAATGCAGAATGGGTCGCATTCTCCTGTAATCCGGTAAAAATGATAAGGTATGGGTTTGTAAGGTCCTCCATGCTGTTTTAATACACCTGCAGTCAAGAAATAATGGGCTCCCATGCCCTTGTACGTCTCCTGTTCCCTGGGTTCGACCCTTGCATTTTAAAAGCCAGTTTTGGGCTCATTTCAAAGAGAGGAACATTTTTTGGGCATAGCAGACTTCTTCTTTCACCTTCTTCAAGGGATTGATAAAGTATCAGACCTCTCCAAGGATTGTAACAGTTTTCTTTACCTCTCTGAGGGTGTGATGTGTATTTTGATATTAAATTGATAATGCAAGCTCTGTGAATGGGTTTCAATCCTCTGTTTGTATTATTCGCTTGATTTCAGATGCTAAATTATACATTATCAGTCTGTGTATGTTTTTATGTTGTGAACCTTGGTCTGTGTCTATTTGCATGACTAATATGTTTCACCACTCCTTTTTGGTGCATCACCATCTTTAGTTAGTTTCAATTTTTTTGCACTTCTACCCCTGTCTCCTTGCAAGTTAGAATAGGATTAGGATCTAGACCTCTGTAGCTTTGCAAAATATAGATCTAAATCAGAGGAGTTTGAGGAACCAGCCTCTAATCTGGAGATTCCTCTCTTAGTTTCCAAGTCCCACACTTGGAGAGAGGTTTCCATGTTGTGTAATTACACTGGATGCAAGAGTGATCAACCTAGAAATCTGATCAGCGTCCAGGGGTGCTGTAATTTTGCACTAACAGTTTTGGCACGCCCGGTGGGACGAGAGGTCTCATTTGGGACTTTTTTTATTGCAGAAAAGTTGATGTGCATCTGCTGCAATTTTCTTACTTGAAAAGAGCTATTATTTGCATATCTGGCGACTCTGAGGGGAAGAATCAACTGGTTTCAGCAGTCAGGCCTGAAAGCTTATGAGAAGAATCACAAGGTCAAGAGTTGGAGAGGAGGAAGTACTGTTTGAATACCTGCAATTATCTCCAAGAAGAAGGCAAAGAGGAAGAAGGATTCAAAGGTCTCCATCTCCACCAAACAGAACTCTCTCAACTCCACCTGACAGGCCTTTCTTTCAATATACAAGGGTTTTAAGACCAATCAGAATGGCGCAACCAGTTAACCCCTATGTCAACTTCACAGGCAGCAGCCCACTTGCTCTCAATGCACAAAACCCAATCCCAGTAGCAGCATTGAAGAACATTCCATACTTCACTGGAGAAAACCAGACCACTCCTGGTGATCATGTCAAAGACATTGCTAACATTTGTGCAATCCATGAGATTAATGAAATGCAAGTAGCTGTCAAATTGTTGGCATCCTCATTCAAGGGAAAAGCATTGCAATGGTTTAGGAGCCTTGAAGCTGGATCTATCACAAACTGGAATCAGCTATGTATTACACTTCACAATCAATTTGGAGAGAAGGGAGACAACTTGTCTCTTTTGGAACAGCTGACAACTATCAAGAGAGCTTCCAATGAGCAGCTAACTGACTTCAACTTCAGATTTCAAAGGTCTTGGGATAGAATTCGAGTGGCAGTCAGGCCAACTACAGAAGGTGCTTTTCTATATTACCTTAAAGCTTTAAATTCTGATATTTCTATGTTGATTCAATCTATGGGAGGCACAACTATCCCTGCTGCTTATAGTATTGCCATTAGAGCTGAAAATTGTCTGATTCAAGCTGGCAAGCTAGCTCCTAGGCCTCCAATGCCATTATATCCAAGTTTAGAGAGCCCAAGTACTAGTCAAGCACCTGTCTTAGCTCCTATTCCCACTCCTAGGAATCAGAGTTCAAATGAAGCTTCCACTTCATCTCCAAGTGCCCCAAATGAGCTTCAAGAAGTCATGAAGCAACTGCAAAATTTAGGTAATGAGCTGGTCACACTCAAGAGACAGCAAGCTCAAGGTTTTAGACCTTCGTATCAGCCTCAAGCTCAACCTAATAGGCAGCCATATCAGCCTCAAAGGCCACCCAATCCAGCTGCAAATATGAATCAAACAAGGCCTCCTGCCAATAGACCATTCCAGCCCTATAATCCAAATGCCATATCTGCCTCTAAGGCATTAGTACCAGCACAAAACAACACTGCCCAGGAGTATGATTGGTGTTTTCCATGTAATGAGCCTCATAATCAATCCATGTGCTTCAATGGTGCTTTGACTCAAGCTTTAATGGTAACAAGTGCTGGTGTGGAGGGTGAGAATAGTCAAGAAAATAGCCAACAACAAGAAAAATTCCAACAGCAATCAGCCCCAAATGACACCACATTGGTAAATTGGCAAGCAGAGGATTTCTGTGGCATGAATCAGGTAGTTTCTCAAGGTGTTGCAGCCAACACAAGGTCAAAAAGGAGAAATTTGGGTGAAGAACAGCAATTAGCCCCAGCCAATCCATAACCTTCCACAGCTCCACAAATGATTGGCAAGCAAAACCCAATTTCAAATGCACAAGGGCAGTCAAGAACAGCCCCTAAGCCAACTCAAATGCCAGCTGTTGCTGCCCACATACAAGGAGTAAATGTGCAGACCAAGGGACAGCAGAGAGATCCTTCATCACCATTCAGTATCATTAATCAGATGAAGAAGACAAACGTCAATATATCTATGTGGGAATCCCTATCCATCCCAGGCCAAAGAAATCTGCTGCAAGCTGCCATGGAGGATTGGCCAACTTCAAATCAGCAGATCCAAATGCAGGAGAAGGTACTCACAAATGCTGCCCAGCCTGAAGGAAATCATGGAGCACAACAAGGTAGAATGTTGAAGCCTCCCCCTTTTTATGTTTCGTTAATCATTGGAAATCAGCTAGTGCATAATTGCATGATAGATTCCGGGGCAAGTAGCTCAGTTATGCCTAAACAGATAGCTGATCAGTTAGGGCTCCAGTATGAAATAACATCTAAGGGAGTAGTGCAGCTGGATGGGACAGCAATAGCAACAGTTGGAGTGATTAGAAATTTGAGTCTTACCTTGCATGCATGTCCAAATGTAGTTGTCTTACAAGATATATCAGTCATAGACCTTCCACCACTCTTTGCCCTTTGCTTGTCAAGAGATTTCACAGCAAAGATTGGGGGATATTTGTCCGCTAATTGGTCTCACATGCTATTCAGAACGAGATATGGGACTAAGGCCACAATTAGGTCAGAACCTATTACAGACTTCCACATTGAGCCCTATACTCCAAGTCATATTAATACCAATTGCTCAGCATTTGATCAAGAAGATCACCTTGGCACTGATGAAGCTGACACTAAGGTTGGAAGTATTCCAGATTTGACTCTTGATGAATGGGGAAAACAAGGTACATGCTTTTGATCCTTATCAAGAAGTAGAAGAATCTGAGCTAGGGGTCTATTGCATACACGAAGAAAGTCAACCTATTCCTAGCATCACCAAGCCAAACCACAAGGATGAAAATGAAGTATGGCAGCTGTTTTTCAATGGATCAAGGAGTAGACAAGGTGCAGGAGGTGGAGCCATGCTTGTTTCACCTCAAGGAGTAAAGCATTATTCAGCTTTTAGATTTCAATTTGCATGCTCCAATAACACTGCTGAATATGAAGCCTTGGTGCAAGGGATGCATTGGGCAATCAAGAGAAAGATAAAGAACTTGCAAGTTTTTGGGGACAGTGAGCTGATTGTAAATCAGGTCAAGGAACAACATGCTGCCAATAATGATCTACTCAGATGCTACAAGAACAGGGTGTGGGACCTCATGGAAGATTTTGAGGGCTTTGGCATCAAATCCATCCCTAGGAAAGAGAATCAAGCTGCTGACATGCTTGCAGCTGTAGGGGCAGCCTTTGACATTATAGAAAACATTCAACAAGACAAGGTACAACCAAACATCCACGTGATTGTGAGGCCTTCAGTGCCGGATAACGATGTCAGTTGGCAAGTATTTGAGAATGATCAACAAATCATCCACTTCTTGCAAGAAGAAGCTGAGTTCTCAGCTAAGAATCAAGAGAAGTTGGAACAGCAATATGGTGACCAGGTGATACAGCTGAGAACTGACAAGCTGCCCAAGGGACTTATCACCTTGGAGTCCATTTTTAACCCCAATGATCAGTTTAGAAAGGAGAAAGCAAACATTCAGGTTAAGAGAGAAGATTCGGTATCCATCTTGGTAGAAGAGAACAAGCCATTACAAATTGGAAAGATGAAAACTGAACAGGAAAGGTATGAGTTCATACAGCTATGTCAAGAATTCCCTGACGTGTTTGCTTGGAGTTATGAAGATTTGAAAGGGTTCAATCCCAACTTAGCTCAGCATACCATTGAATTGGACCCAAATACTAAGCCTATCAGGTAAAAATAGAGACCAGTCAATCCACACATGGAGCCTCTCATGAGGAAAGAATTGGACAAGCTGATTGAGTCAGCAATTATATTCCCAATCAAGCATTCTAGTTGGGTTGTGAACTTAGTTCCAGTCAGAAAGAAGAGTGGAGAGATCAGGCTATGTGTTGACTTCAGAGATTTGAATAGAGCCTCTCTCAAGGACCATTATCCACTCCCTTCCATGGAGAAAATACTGCAGGTCGTAGCTAGTTCAGAAAGGTTTTCCCTACTTGATGGTTACTCAGGCTTCAATCAAATTATGGTAAAGGAGGAAGACCAGTTCAAGACAGCCTTCACAACCAAATGGGGCACATATGCTTACAAGAAGATGCCATTTGGACTGTCGAATGCCGGAGCAACATTCCAGCGAGCTATGGATATGGCATTCAAAGGCTTGATCAACAAGATAGTGCTGATATACTTAGATGATATTACTGTCTTCTCAAAGAATGCTCCAGACCATCTCTTTCACCTCAGGCAAGTGTTTCAGAGGTGTAGAAATTTTGGTGTGTCTTTGAATCCTAAAAAGTGCATCTTTCTTGCACATGAAGGGAAGCTCCTTGGCCATATTGTCTCCAAGGAGGGATTAGCAATTGATCCAGAGAGGGTCGAAGCCATAAGAGCTCTACTATTGCCAAGCCATAAGAAGGCCCTTCAGAGTTTCCTGGGAAGGATAAACTTTGTTCGGAGGTTTGTCCCAAATTTTGCAGCCCTTGTCAAGCCCATCACTAAAATGTTAAGAAAAAGCATGGCTTTCAAATGGACGGCAGAAGGCAAGGAGAGTTTTGAAGCAATCAAAGACGCCATCTCCCAGGCACCCACTCTCATCAACCCAGACTTTTCCAAGGATTTCATCCTCTATGCATTTGGAGGTGATGACACTATTTCTGCCATTCTGGTACAGCAGAACAAAGATAATGATGAGCAGCCGATTGCCTTCTTCAGTCAGAGCCTAGGTGACTGCGAAATGAGGTACTCTTTTATTGAAAAGCATGTGCTTGCAGTAATCAGAAGCTTGAAGAAATTCAAGCATTTAGTCTCAAACAACAAGATACAGTTGCTAGTCTCACATGCTGGGGTTAAGGATTTCCTCCTCAACAGGGATTTGAATGAAAAAAGGGCAGGCTGGATCACCCGTGTCATGGAGTATGACATTGAGATCAAGATCACCAAGCTGGTAAGGAGGCAAAGGTTTGTGTGAGCAGCTCACTTCCAAACAACCAGACAACCCAGAAGATGAAGAAGATGTTGTCCCTACTATTACAAGATGATCAAAAACAGGAAAATGATGATGTGTCCACTCCCTGTTGGACTCAGAATATGATACATTTCCTACAGACGGGCTTGTGCCCTCCAGAAATGAGCAAAGCAAAGAGGAGACATTTCAGATTACAGGCTATTCCATATACCATCATTGATGGAGTTTTGTTCAAGAAGGATGTGAATGGAGTGCTGCTGAGATGCATTAACACAGGTCAGATCCAAGGGGTATTAAAAGAGTTTCATAATGGACCAGCTGGTGGCCATTTTGCACCAAGAGTGACAGCTCTGAAAATCATGAAGGCTGGTTATTATTGGCCTAAAATCTTCAGTGATTGCTATGCATGGATCAAGAGATGTAAGAATTGTGCATTCTTGACAGGAAAAGAGAGACTCGCTGCCCTTCCATTGCATCCAATTACAGTAGATCAGCCATTCATGCAGTGGGGTTTGGACTTCATTGGAGTCATCAATCCCAATTCGAGCCAAGGGCACAAATGGATTTTGACAGCCACAGACTACTTCACCAGATGGACAGAAGCAGTAGCACTCAAAGAGGCGAATGAGTCTAGCATCTTGGACTTTTACGAAGGGATAACTTCCAGATTTGGTGTACCTACTATAATAGTCTCTGATAATGCATTGGCATTCATCGGATCTAAAGTGACTGAGTGGGCTGTCAAGAACGGGATTTACCTGAGCACTTCATCAAACTATTACCCTCAAGGTAATGGCCAGGTCGAGTCTACAAACAAAAACTTGCTGAGGATCATTAGGAGGACTCTTGATGAGAATCAGAGGGCTTGGCATACCAAACTGAAATCAACCTTATGGGCTGATAGGATAACTCCCAAAAGATCCACGGGTAACTCTCCATTTAGGCTTGTCTACGGAAGAGAGGCAATCTTGCCCATGTCACTTGAGTTGCCAACGTTGGAACTCATGAAACAGCTGGAGTTGCTAGAGTTTGAGCCCATGGAGGTGAGGTATGCAAAGTTGATGGAGCTGCAAGAGATTAGAGATCAGGCATCCCAAGCAATGGAAAAGGATCAAGCTTTGATCAAAAAGACCTTTGATAGGAAGGCCAAAGACAGATCTTTTCAAGTAGGAGATCTAGTGCTGAAATGGGATGTGGATAGAGCAAAACTAGGAAGGCATTCAAAATTTGATGCCATTTGGAGTGGCCCATACATGGTCACAAAGTGCAAGAGCAACAATGCTTTCCAATTGGCCTCATTGGATGGTGAAGAACTGCAGATTCCAGTAAATGGAATCTATCTCAAGCGTTGCTTCTAGAGGGAGGTTCACTACACCTGTAGATATTAAATTAGATTTTCTTTCCTCCAAGTGCTTGTGCACATTGTTTTGCTATAGGTTAGTTTTGTTTTCCCTAAGTGCCTTGGCACAGCTTGCTGTCCATGGAGATGTTTAGCATGTCTTTGCTTTCATCAAGTCACATTCCATCTTCCCCCTTGCACATTCTGAGTCAGTTTGGATTCTAACAGAATATTTGATGACTCCATGCCCAATGGATTGCTTCAGGCAACTGGTCTTTCCATCTAGCAGGCAGATGATCCCGCTGAGTCGCCAAATTGTTATCCAAAATTCACCCCCCTAGGGTAAATTTTGATAACATGCATCAGAAGATTCAAATCCAAAGCAAATTGATTGATTCAGAGCAAAGTCAGGTTTCTAGGGTCCCTTCAGGTATTTTTCTAACTCCCCTGGCCGAAGAAACAGGGAGAAAGCTCTGAGAAAATGCAAAAAAGTTGCAGAAAGGCAAAAATCCGATCCGGCCGAAAGAGGAAGAAAAATTGGCTAAGTGTTGCTCGGGACGTTTGGGACAAAAAGGCCCGAACCGGCCGGTTCGGCCGAAATGAGCACAGGCAGTCCAAAAGAAAATGGGACAAATGGGACGAAAGTATGCGGCGGGTGCAAAATGCCGATTCGACCAAGAGAAAATTGACTAACTGCTGAGAGGGATAGTTCGGGACAAGCGGGCCGAAAAGGCGCGAACCGGCCGAACCGGGCGAAAGAGGTCAAAACAGTCCGAAGGCAATCGGGACAAGCGGGCCGAAAAGGCGCGAACCGACTGAACCGAGTGAAAGAGGTCAAAACAGTCCGAAGGCAATTGGGACGTCTGAGACAAAAGGATGCGAAGGGCGCGAAAAACCCGGCAGGGCCGAGAACCAATCAGAAGCCGCCACGTGTCTCAGGGAAAAAAAGGTCAAAAAGGTCAAAGGGCAAGTTTTAAAAGGTCAGCCCGAACCAATGAAATAGCGCCACGTGTCCAGTTAAGGGCCCCACAAGTGAATTTCAAAATGAAATCCTATGAAAGACGGAGGAGAGAGAATTTCTCGTCCAATCAGCACGTCCCACGTGTCATCCAGGTGGCAGAGCGTGGGAAAGGATTTCAAAACACACTTTCGCCTGTTTTGTGCCCTAGATCTTCAAATCGCCATAACTTTTGATCCAAAGCTCGGATTTGCACGTTCTTTATATCAACGGAAAGCTGGTGAAATTATCTACATGATTCCAGGGTCAATCTTGTGTTTTGGAGTAGTCTGGATGGAGAAAAATCGAGAAACAGCTCTGACGCGTATTCATGGCTGGAAATGACATTCCAGCGACCGGAGTTAATGCAAAATGGGTCGCATTCTCCTGTAATCCAGTAAAAATGATAGGGTATGGGTTTGTAAGGTCCTCCATGCTGTTTTAATACACCTGTAGTCAAGAAAGAATGGGGTCTCATGCCCTTGTACGTCTCCTGTTCCCTGGGTTCGACCCTTGCATTTTAAAAGCCAGTTTTGGGCTCATTTCAAAGAGAGGAACATTTTTTGGGCATAGCAGACTTCTTCTTTCACCTTCTTCAAGGGATTGATAAAGTATCAGACCTCTCCAAGGATTGTAACAGTTTTCTTTACCTCTCTGAGGGTGTGATGTGTATTTTGATATTAAATTGATAATGCAAGCTCTGTGAATGGGTTTCAATCCTCTGTTTGTATTATTCGCTTGATTTCAGATGCTAAATTATACATTATCAGTCTGTGTATGTTTTTATGTTGTGAACCTTGGTCTGTGTCTATTTGCATGACTAATATGTTTCACCACTCCTTTTTGGTGCATCACCATCTTTAGTTAGTTTCAATTTTTTGCACTTCTACCCCTGTCTCCTTGCAAGTTAGAATAGGATTAGGATCTAGACCTCTATAGCTTTGCAAAATATAGATCTAAATCAGAGGAGTTTGAGGAACCAGCCTCTAATCTGGAGATTCCTCTCTCAGTTTCCAAGTCCCACACTTGGAGAGAGGTTTCCATGTTGTGCAATTACACTGGATGCAAGAGTGATCAACCTAGAAATCTGATCAGCGTCCAAGGGTGCTGTAATTTTGCACTAACAGTGGTTTTTATCATATTATTAGGTTTATATAGAATAAATTTCAATGGTATGATTTCATATTTTAATAATAATGTTCAAATTGTCATGATATACCTCCAAACAACTTGTATTGTGTTGTTTGTTTATTGTTTCCTTAATACAATGGTTCGAACCAGTCATCATAACTTTTTCATATCAACTCCAATTGATATGAAATATTGTATATAGGTGCAAGAGGAAATTTTTCAGATTATATTCAAATAGTTTATAACAATTTGGGATATTTGTGAAGTTATGAATCATTTTTCTATTCGGTTTGAGAACGCATGCAAACTATTTTCTATAATGTTTTTTCTAGGAAAATAGTCATAAATTTCAAATGGCATGATAAAAATGTTTGAAATTTAGAACATATGATTCTTGAATGTATTTATAGAACATATAATTTTTTGTAACAATTAGGATTGTGCAGAAAAATATATAGATGACAAAAAATTGTTGTCGACTATGTGTACAATAATGGGAGTTTTGACAAAATAAGTAAAGTTTGATGGTTTTATTATTTTTAAGTCAACTTGATGATTTAATTGACATTGTATTAAATTTTGGAATAGGTTACAAGAATTAAGGAAGGTCATTGAATGAAACTCTTAATAAGAGAAGGTATACAAAGTACTATGATATTGTCATATAGAGCAAGAATGAACTTTAAGAGGGTTGTGGGTTTCTTGATTTTTAATTCTTCATGTTGATATGTAAATAAGCTGAAATAAGATTGGCATCACTTTTCAGGATTAGAGACAGTGTTGACAACAAATTTGTCTTCAGCACACTTAGTAGATGGCTTGAAATTTGATTTATTTTGAAAGCACGTAGAAGATGAAGCCTTCTCATGATAATTAAGCTTACCCATAGATAATAGTTTACTTTCACGTGGCTTAAGAGTACGACATAAATGATTTAATTATGTTGATATCTCGAAGATGAAACTCTCCTGTAGAGGTGTAATAGACTTTGGACAAATAGATCTTGAAGTTCAGAGTCCGTGAGTATATTAGACATCTTAGCTAAGTTGTTATTATATCACAAGACATAATTTGCTAGATTTTCTCTAGATCCTTGTTTAATTTGTGCGAGTTGAGCATATGATATCTTAGAGCCAATATTGATAGATAAATGAGTGAGAAAAGCATCGGATAAATGTGTAAAATATGTTACCGAGTGGATAGGTAGATCATAGAAACAATGCATTTCATAATCTTGGAGACTTCTAGGAAATATATTTTTGAGTAAAGTGTGATCATCCACGTAATATAGATATGCTACATGAAATTCTCAAAGGTGCTCTTGAGGGTCACCATGGCCATTAAAAATGGGCAACTTAGGAGTGACAAAATTATGAGGAATTGCATAAGTGAAAATGGTAGGTGAAAAGGAAGACAATGACAAAATTGAATTCCATAAGTGCATAAGTGAAAATGACTAAATTAAGAGGAATCTGATATTCAAACCTCAAAATATCCCTACTTCTGATGCTGAAAAGGAAAACATGCTGGAAATGGTCCCAGAAACCCCTTTGAATGAGCTTACAAACCATACAAATAAATATTCAGCTAGGGATGAGACTCTGTGGATCGGAAACACTGAAACAAAAAATCTGTAGCAGATAAGGAGAATATTCCTCGATTTCCTTGCTCAAACAATTCTTATCAGCCAATTAAGGATTTTGAAGTTCCTTTACAGAAATTTGTGGATGAATGGATTACAATACGTAACAAGAAGAAAAATGTTCGAATTGAAATCAGTAGTTGTTAAGTTGACTTTGTTGTTTTTCAGCTGTTTGTTTGCTAGTTGTTGGCCTTATTCATGGCAATTTTTTTGGCTGCCATTGGGATTTTTGATAACATCTAGATTTTGATCCCTTTTGTTCTATTGATTTAGTTATATCTAACTTTTGAGTCTTTCTGTACAAGGGTATAGTCCCTTTCAAAAACTATTTAACAATAATAATAATAAAAATGGCAGGTTTTAAAAGGAGTATGAAGTAGTAATTTGTAATCCAAATATGGAGATGCATGAGAAGTATCTTATTGTAATTGATAGATTTGAGCTTGAAGATACCAATAAAGGGAGGTTATATCTTGAGTGCCAATAGAAGATACTTTTCATGTGTGAGAAACAAGGCACGGAGTGAAGTGGTTGGTGGCAGTAGGAACAGAAATGGGAACAATTGAAGTAGGTGGAAGAGTGGAAGCATAAGGTTGGGTAGCAATATGCATGTAATTTGGGAGGGATGTAGGAACGTTAAGCTCTACAAGATTAGTGGCCTCCTAACGAGAAGCAAATAAAAGTAGATCTAAATCCTGAGGATGTTCAACAAGATGATCATTGAGCTCTTGAAGTTTGGCTTTAGTAATAGTCCATAAGATTGATCCATGATAAAAAAAGATGATAAAATATCTAGAATCAAGGTGGGTTTGCACGATGGGTTCACTAAATTATTTAACAAATATTTGAATTTGTTAAATCCTAATTACATAGTCAAAACATAAAGATAAACAATAAATTACAACTCTGAACAAACCAATAAGCAATTGGAAATTAAAACCCTAAGTGCGAGAGATGAGTTAAGAGACTTAGTTGATTTTGTAATAATCCTAAAGATGTGTCAAGCTAGAAAATTGATGGAACTAGAGGAAAGGTTGTCACAACCAAGCCTATTAACTTTCCAAGTTCCCCTTTCTAAAAGGAATTTCGAAAATTTTCTTGTACCAAGTTTTATTTTTCCAATAAATTTCTGAAGTGATTGAAAAATCCTTATATACTTCAGATTTCAGATTTCAAAAGTCAAGCTGTAGTTTACATTCAAACTACTTGTTGATTTCTGAAACCAAAAACCTACATTATTTAAGATATTTACAAATCAGAATTCTGAGTTCAAAATGCAGTTTTCATTAAAACTATAGATTGGGTTCCAAATTTCGGCCCCCATATGCATATTAGAATTCAAATTCCAAATTGAAATTTACATGCAAACTGTAAATCGAGTTCTGATTTCTGACTTCTGATAATTAAGGTTATTGTGGGCTTCAGAACATGAAGTGCAGTTTGCAAGAAAAATATGTTCCTACTTCTAACTTCTGAAACCCAACAGTAGGTTCGTATTTATTTCCATCTACCCACATGTGCCATCCCTACGGTAATTGATTCTCACTTTTTTATTTAAAGGGGAATTTTTACTTATCTTTTTCACCTGACAATTTGGTAGGATAACCTGCTGACACCTCTCTGGCCTCAAACCATACTTTTTAGGTGGAATTGTTGGGCATCTTTTTACGATTTTCTCATTAACCTATCTGGTATTTAGGTAAGTTTTACAAGTTATATTTTTCTGGTTTTTTTATGGTTTCTTCCTAGGGTTTTTCTTATCATTTTTTCATTCAGCCTTATGGGTGCCCTTCACGTTTTCCTTTTTGTGTCATTTTTCATTATTTTATCCTTGAGTTGTTGACTTACTATTTCTACATACATTTTACCTTCATGGGTTCTATTTTTTTTAAACTTAGGCTTCAAAACATCATTTTCTAGAGAGGTGAAGGAGAAATTAGTGCAAAGAAACCATTTTAGGGATTCAAGGATGTGAAATAGGGCTCAAATTCCACCATCAAAAGTCAAATAATAACAAACATCATATAGTTTAGAACATCAAATCAGAACTGCCATGTTACCTTACAATCGAAACTTCAGGGTGGAAGTGCAGTTCAAGACTACAAGACTACATTACAGAAGGTAACTTCTGATTTTCATTCCAAAGGAGAGTTTCAAGGGATTTCTCCAAGGTAAAATGTTTGGATCATCTTCAAAATGAAAGGAGAAGATGAAATAAAATTTTAAAGGGGTATCTCCCCCTTCAAGCATCACGTCAGATGTCGATAATATTGGAGATACAAACCTTGGGCATATTAACCTACCTGAATTTTGGAAGCAGGTTAGATCTTCAAAAAAAAAGGGCATGGATACAAGGTATCTTTGATATTGGGATTTATTTATTTGCTGATTTTCCTCCATCAATGCAAATCCCAGAATTTGTGCTCGCTACTGCCACACACTATGATAAAGAATCTCAAAAAATTAGAGATGATGACAGGAAAATTGTAATTAGATTAGATTTTTAATATTTTAAGGATGTATTAAAACTTCCTGATGTTGAATAATATCCAAAAATATCTCCAAAATCCTCTCTTGAGCATTGGGTAGAAGATTCTGAGTCTTGTACTAGAATCCTTAACAAGAGCTATCTAGTAAAATCCAATCCTTCAGTGGAAAGAGTTCCAAAGACCATCCCACATTCTGAATTTCTTCAAGAAGTCAATGACATAGTCACCTTGCTAAGTAGAGTTTTAGGACTCCCTTCTTCTAAGGATTTCCGAGAGTCAATGTATTTATACATTTACACCATTTGAAAGAATTCTAGCCTCACCTGATGGGAAGGACATATCAGTAATACCATCCATTTCTAACTATCAGATGTTCTAGCCTCTCGTAATTTTTTCATGACTTCCTATCTCATGTATGCAGCTATAGGGATGAGGAACTACCTAGGTTTTTACCTATAGGGTTAAGGAATGCATCAAAAATCTATTACTTCTACCCTTAACTCACAATGAAGCAAGGGGTAAAATATTTCAAAAGATTTAATGATGCCTTCTTCGTTGTTATCTTATATTTCTTTGACAAATAACTCTACAACTGGAGGATTTTAGAAAGCACATGGTAAGTGGTTAGAGAATGGGGAGGCATTTACTTGCAATTTTCAAAATTCATATATCTTAGGGTGGCAGGAATCTCAAGAACTCCCTACAAGTTACCAAGGTGTCCCATAGACAAATGGGTCTTGATGGAGTTACTTCGTCAATTGTTACATTTTCAGAAGATCCATCATGACACACAATACATGAGCTCAATTCCCATAGTTTTGGGAAGGTATACTTGTGCATCCATGTATAAATAGAAGAATGTTGAAGGAGAAATACAAAAAATGACTATGAAAACCTTTCACCCATGCATCATGTATTATTATTAGGACAAGCTTGGCGGGTCACAGGCTAGTCGGTGCTCACGTGCAACAATTGGAAGATATCAATTTTAATTGCAAGTATGAATTCATGAATTGAGAAAGGGACTACGAAAGGTTAACTCTATAAGAAGTTACACAATATGGAACTATGGATGTCCTAGAGGGTCTTCATGATGATGAAAAAGTTTTAGACCCCACATATGATTAGAACAATGTAAAAAATCAACCCTTGTCATGGATCAATTGGTCACTCAAGGATTGCATTAGTTCAAAAGAACAAGCAACTCCTATTATCAACCAGACCTATCAATGGTTGATATCATTGGGAATCATGCCAAAAGCATCAGAACATATTCCTACTGATGTAGCACAAGTATAACCACCGGTGGGAAATCTCATCTCTTCAAAGACAAGGAGTTATACTTCCAAACCTACTCCAAAGCCTCGTAAAATCACCATCATCTACAAAGGTTCAAGTTCTTCCTGTAGAGTTCCATCAACAAAATTTGTCTCTTCCAAGGTGCCTTCCAGAGAGGTCATTAACCTTATCATTTCTCCCACAACCTCTTAAGTTTTGTAGACATCTCTTTCCCCCCTTCCTACTTCACCATTTGTAGTTCCTCCTTCCCCTCCACCTCTCACTCTCCCTTTGACCACATCTTCCATTTCTTCTATCCCCATTTCTCATACACTCCTCATTGCATCTCCTTCCATGGCCCAAGTATTTTCTTCTCTCCCCGCTCTTTCATTTGGGGATGCTTTGGCTTTAGGATCCTCCTTGGGACTTCTCTTCCCCAAAAAAACCTCCTTGTTCCACTCCCATCAGTCTTCCCATTTCATCAATTCCCATGGCCATTCTCTCCACTCTACCTCCACTTTTCACCAGATCATTGCCCTTCACAGTGCCTGCAACAAGTGCCCTGGTAACACCTACCCAACCTACTACTAAGATGAATGTTCCTATGTGATCCAATGAATAGTTATCTTCTTCTTCTATCACTACACGATGAAAAGACAGACCCCCAAGTTGAAGAAGAAGGTTCCTATTAGAGATTTTATTGACCTCATCATCCTAGATATAATACCCTAACAATAAGAAAATATACCAAGGGTAATTTTTAACCTTTCGATCGATCAAACTAGGTAGATATTTGTTGAGATAACAAATTTGGTTACTGACAAAAAGAAAGAAACTATCACCGCAATGGGTTATCATATCTCAATGTTTTCCCTTAGAAAGGCTACTCATGAAGGATCCAAACAAGATGTCAAGGTTGCTCTTAGTAATCTTTTGGATAAGTTTGACAATGATAATGTGACCAAGAATGAACTCAAAGGTAAGTTTGAATAGTTGACCACCATTCTAAATAAGATCACTCAACATGTTCATAAAAATTCTCTTGTTGTGCCTATGATCTTTGATGACACCTCCTTCTCCATGGTCAAGAAAATTGGGCAGTGAGGGTGTGGATCGAAAGCTTAATTCAAGAAGGAGAGAAAGGAATAAACGATTTTATCAATCTATACAATGAGATAGACTTTGAAAAGGAATCTATCTCCAAAATGAATGAAATTCTTACAAAAATAATGTGACACTTTGGACCTCACACTCGAAGCTTGGAAATAGGTATAGAACATGGAGTATGATCTACTTCTTAAATAAGGATTCATCTTTGATTCCTCAAAATTGTTCGAGTATAGTGAAGCCATGGAGTTTCGGGTCTGAATGTTGTAGGAGGAAATATCTAAACTGAATGAGAAGATAATCAAGGCATTTTATGGCCTCAATGACATTATAGATGAATTTAACATCATTCACTATAGGTTTCTTGATGAGAACATCGATGCACTTCCACTAGAAAAAATTGTTTCCTAGTTCAAGATCCATGTAAATAAAGATAATGAGGTAACCAATTCCATTGGTCTTGAATCCATCCACAAGTTGGTATTGTACTAAAATTACTCGAGCCAGCTCAAGAAATTCATAAGTCAGACCAAGAAGTTACCTAGGAAACTAATCAAAGAAGTTGAATCGGCTAAGGTCCTGAATCACTATATGTTTGGACCAGATGACAAAGAAGTTCAATAAATAATCAAACAGTTTCTTGATTATAGGCACAAGGTGGCCGATGAAGAAGTAGGAGAAGAATTGGATCAATAAAAGGATGGTGTCAGCCCTAGCTGAACTTGGCTGCCATTTTTTTCATAGTCTACAAGCTGCAACACCATTTGAGTTGTAGGTTTGAATCAGTCAAACCTACATAATCACTTAGCTATTTTTGTGGGATAATATTTATCGAGTATAAATACATTCTATTTTTAGCATGTAATTATTAAGGTGATTAGCTATAATTTCTCAACCCCCTTGATCTATAAATAGAAGAATGCATTATATAATCCAATACTTTTAGATCTTATTGTAAAGAGGCTCTATCATTTTGGAGTTATCATATACATGCTTTAGCCTTAGTAATATACAAGAACAATATTTTTCCTTTAACTAATTGATGTGTTATGTATTTAAAATAACTCATTCAATACTTGTGAATTCTATTATTCCCTTGTATGTGATTATTTATCTTACCTTCACATTAATTATCTTTCTTTAGTAAAATTTGAAGTTGTGATTTATAAACTTATTTATCTCAATTGTGGAATAGATAAAATCCCTTATATCATCTCTAAGTTTTATATCCATAAAGTTTTTTGTTGGAAAATAGAATAAGAAGTTGGGCATGACATATATTATTCTGTATAAATACTCTGTGCATGATCCATAGGGACCCAAGATGATTCTACTTCATCAGATCAGCCAGCACCAAAAGGATAAAATGGAGAAAAGAAGGTTTTGTTTGCATTTTAACATAACCATCACTTTGTGCATAGCAGTGGTTATAGAACCACCACCCAACTTGGGCGGTGATCTTATAACCACCTCCCAACTAGGGTGGTGGTCCTATGATCACTGGTCTGCACAGAGCAGCGGTCATGTCACTTATGATGGAAAAATAAAAGGGAAGCTTGAATGGATGCGGATTTGAAGTGTCCAAATTTTTCCCTTCCCTGCCATGACCTTTCTCACTCTCCAGTACACAGGAGGACATGGGAGAGGCTATAAATACCTGGGAGGAGCAAAGGAATGGATCATCGAAAGCATGGGAGTAAGTGAGCAAGAGTTCTTATTGCTAGAATTGAGTTAGTAGAAGAAAGGAACTTGAAGGAAGAGCAAGCAAGTAATTGGGAGGAAGTGTGCGATATTATCTACTTCAATTTCATACTTACTGTAATTTTGTAACTTCTTATTTTAAATTGGCCAATAAAAGTGGAAAGAAAGAGCATTTTCCCCTTCTCGACTGGTTTTCCTCCTCTAGGGGTTTTTAGGATAAAATTGTTGGTGCTCATAAGCTTTTAATTGTTTTCTTTCTCTGTAATAATTAGTTCTACAACACGAGAAATCTACTCACTAGCTCCAAACTATCATTTTCAAATAGAAAGTAGAACAACATCATACTTGCAATTTTTTAGAGAATTCCAAAGTAGAGAGTTTACAAATCATTTTGGTATCAGAGCTAACAAGTATCTAGGAATGTGGTATTCATTCTTAGATTTGTATGACAGTGACAATATCTAAATGTGAAAAGGATTTACCTTGTGATCCAAATGTATCAATGAAGAAGTGGAAACAAATAATTTGGGGGAAAATGGAGGAAGACAACTTGGTCCTTAGAATCAAGATGTTGGAATTCATAATGGATAGGATGTATAGGCTTTAGCAAGAGCTCTTAGATCTGTAGAATACAACTTCACTTAAATAAGGCTCCATGGACTCAGCGGTTCAAGCATTGGCCGAGAAGTTTGGCACAGGGAAGAGCCACGAAGAGGAAGATGAAGAGGAAGAACGTGAAGAAGAGACTTTAACTGTAAGAGAGAAGGTAAAATATGATCATGCTCCTTTTAAATTTTAAACCAAATTGGAAATTAAAATATTTGAAGGACAAGTAGATGCAAAATTTCTTGATAAATGGTTAAAACAATTAGAAGTCTATTTTAGTGTCCATAATGTTACTGAGGTAAAAAGGATTACCTTTGCACGTCTCAAAATGGAGGGTCATGCACTGGTTTGGAGGGAAACCCACTTAGCCACTTGTGAAAAGAAGAAATTTTTGATTTTCAATACTTGGGAGGGCTTCAAGGAGTTACTTAGAGCTAATTTTAATCCTATTGTCCATAAAATTGACCAGATGATCAAATGGCAGTATTTTAGATAGGGAAGTGGTCAAATTGTGTAGGACTATACTATGGAGTTTTGGAGATAGGCCATGTTGTTGAATATGTAGTTGGAGAATGAGAACATTATGACCAAGTACTTGGGAGGACTTCACACTCACCTTTGAAGAAAATTCATCTCCATGAAGCCCAAAGATCTCAACGAGGTGTGTGTGTGTAGGCATACTATATAGATGATGAGAAGAAGCAAGGAGAAGCAGAGCCAAAGGAAACGCAGTCAAAAAATCAGTAGAAAAAAGAACATGGGAAAAAAAGTAACAAAGGTAAGTGGAAAGGGAAAGATAAACATGTTGTCACTAATTTAAATACTTGTAAAGATCCTAAGAAGTTTTTCAAGAACTGTGGTCATACTAACGCTACCTATTGGAAATTACATCCGGAGTTACATCTGAAGAACTGAACCAATGACTCAAACAAATCCATGACAACTATAAATATAAAAGGGGAGGTGGAAATTGAAGATGACTCAGATGTAGATGAGAGGCTTGGATGCACGGCCACCAATATGGACAGCTAAGAAGAGGAAATGAGTAGACTATTCCAAATCAAAATCTAGATCAAGAGAAACACGGTAAATGCTTTGGTTGATACTTGTTCTCAGTCTAACTTGATTTCTACAGTAGTTGTAAAGAATCTTGGTCTTGAGAGTTACGAGCATCCACACCCATATCCCTTGGGTCGGGTGAAGAAGGGTGTTGAAATTCAGGTAACAAAAAGATGTAAGGTCAAGTTTGGGATCGATTCCTAGTATATTGATGTATTAGAGGCTGATGTTATTCTAATTAATGCATTTGATTTTTTTTGGGATTCTTTACTTGTATATCAGATATTCCATATTCATGAGAAGGGAGAACCAATACAAATGGGTTGAGGATGGGATCTGCTACAACATTCGGGCACACTAGCATAAGACACGAGTTACTATGGTGAGTGTTAACCAAGCAAAATGACTTATTCACGAAAATCATAATCAATTTTGTTTACTTTTGTTAAAGGATAAACAAGATGGGGTAGAAGTTTTAGATATTTCTAACCAAGGAAAACAAGATTTGGATAGTATATTTCAGTCTTTTCAGGAATTTTTTCAGGCTCCCAATGGGTTGCCACCAAAACGGGAGGTAGAGGATGAGATTTAGCTATTTCCAGATTCCCCTCTACCAAACATCAGGTTGTATAGGCAATCCTTGTTGGAGAGTACTGAATTAAAGAAAAAACTCTAGGAACTGATAGACCAAGGTGTGATAGGTTTGATCACCTCACCATGCAGTTTGCCTATTGTGATGGTGCCAAAGAAGGATGGTTCTTAGAGAATGAACATCAACTACCACACCGTTGAACAAGATCACCATAAAGAACAAATATCCACTCCCCTGCATAGATGATCTCTAGTACCAGCTTCAACATGTCAAATTCTTCATGAATTTGGATCTCAAGTCAGGTTATCACCAAGTCAGAATGAAGGAGGAGGGTATATGGAAGACTACTTTCAAGAAAAAATAGGGTTTTTTATGAGTGTTTAGTACTTCCATTTTGATTATGTAATGCACCCACTACATTTATGAGATTGATGAATGATGTATTGTGGGATCTCATATATTCATATGTCATTGTTTATCTAGATGATATCTTGATTTTTAGTGCCACATGGGAGGAACATCTAACTCATTTGCAATAAGTCTTGCAAGTTCTGAAGGAGAAATAGCTATTATGCAATATGAAGAAATGTGAATTTTCCAAACAATCACTTGTCTATCTTTGGCACATGGTTAGAGGAGGAGAGCTATGATTAGATCCAAAGAAGGTGGAATCCATCACCAACTAGCTAATACCAACGAGGGCCACAAAAACTTGGAGTTTTGTGGGAGCAGTATAGTACATGCAAAAGTTCATTTCGGGCTTCTCCACAATTGCATCACCTCTACACATAGTGGCCACAAAGCATAAGGGTTTTGACTGGGGTAAGGAACAAGATAAATCCTTTGAGTTATTGAAGTACAAGATCAGTCATGCTCTAGTGTTTTCTCTTCCTAGCTTGCAGTAACCCTTTAAAGTATAGACAGATGTTAGTGATTATGTTATGGGCACTGTGTTGCTACAAAGAGGTAAGCCAGTATGTTATCATTTTAAGACCTTTACTTCAGTAGTTAAAGGATATTCAGTATATGATAAGGAAATTTATGCATTGGTTCAGGCCATTAAGAAATGGAAGCATTATTTGTTTGGTAAAGAAACTATTATGCACACTAACCAAAAAAATCTCCAGTATTTACAAACAAAATCTAAATTACAGCAGGCAAGGCACTACAAATGGATGTGGTTCCTTTAGCAGTTCCATTTGGTGATCAAATACAAGAAGGGTAGTACAAACTTGGTGTAAGACATGTTGTCTAGGCTTCCCACACAGGAGAATATCTCTTGCTTGGCAACTATCTCTCAAATTAAGCCCTTCACGAAGAAAGCTTACATGGAGGCATATGCCCAAGACAAATACTTTGGGGTGACATTTCAGCAGTTCCAGTCCCAAGGGGATGAAAGGATGAGGATTGAAGATTTTCATCTCAAGGACAGGCTGCTCTACTAATGGGGGAAGCTTTATGTGTCAAAAGAAGAAAGACTTATATTGATGAGGGAGGCACATACCTCAAAAGTAGCAGGACATTTCGGTGTTGGTAAGACCCTAGCCCCCTTACAAAGGTATGTTTATTGGCCCAATATGCAAGAATAAGTATCAAAATTTATACATGGATGTAAAATTTGTTGTACCAACAAGCCTAAGACTAGGAAGGAGGGTTTATATATGCCTTTTCCAGTACCTACTCATCTATGGGATGCCATTTCTATGGATTTTGTAGGAGAATTACCTATGTATAAAAATGGCCATGACTATATTTATGTTGTTGTTGATAGATTTAGTAAGATGTGTATTTGTATGGTATGTAAAAAGACAATAAAAGCATATGAGGAAACAAATATTTTCTTTGCTAATGTATGGGTGCATTTTGGCTTGCCAAAGTCTATTGTTTCTGACAGGGATTCTAGATTCTTGGGGAATTTTTGGACTACTTTGTGGGACAAGATGGATCCCATGTTACAGAGGAGCATGGCTTTCCATCCATAGATAGATGGGAAAACAGAGGTGGTGAACAGGACTTTCATACGGTTGATCAAAGGGTATAACAGTAAATACCCAAGGACTTGGGATGAGTCCTTAGCCTACATTCAGCATTCCTACAATCGGGCAGTACAAACATCCACTATAAAGTCACCTTTTTAAGTATACTTGGGATATCTACCTACAAATCCATTGGACATAGCAGTTGGGCAGCAGGATGAGGAGGAGACATGAGACATAGAGGTGACTAGAGTAAATAAATTCATTGAGAGGATCTAGCAAATCCATCTCAAGGTCAAAGAATAGTTGGATAAATCCCAAGCCACTTACAAGGCTAGACACAATCATCATAGGAGAGAGCATAAGCTTCATGTTGGAGATAGATTTTGTCTTTACTTGAGCAAGGAGAGACTACAAGGTCAAGTGCAGAAGCTCAAGTCCCTATGATTTGAAGCCTTCACCATATTGGAGTAGGTTGGAGAAAATCCCTTTTTGCTTGATTTTCCACCATTTATGAGGATGTACTCAGTAGTAAACTGTGAGAACTTGCACCTATATGAACCATCCATGCTTGATGAAGATGAAGGATTATAGTTGCTAACTTCCATAGAAGATTGCATCTTGGAATCCTGAGGTGAATTAGAGCAAGATGTAGTGTTGCAGCAAAAGGTCAAAGAGATAAGGAGAGGTTCATAGGAGTCTTGGCAGGTTGGACTATAAGGGAAGAAACCAAGGCAGGCCCAGTGGTACTCAAAGGAGTAAGTGGGGGAATTATTTCCTCATCTATTCCCCCACTAATCTTTTGTGGGACCAAAATCCTCCTAAGTAGGGGAGGTGTGATCCATAGGGATCCAAGATGACTCTACTTCATAAGATCAGCTAGCACCAAAAGGAGAAAATTAAGAAAAGGATGTCATGTTTACTTTTTAACAGATCTGTTGCTCTGTGTAGAGAGTTGGTTCCAGAACCACCACCAAACTTGGGTGGCGATCCTGTAACTACCACCCAGTTAGGGTTGCAGTCTTGTGATCGTCAGTCTGCTCAAGGTAGTGGTCCTATCACTTTTGATGGAAAAAGAAAAGGGAAGCTTGAATGGATGCGGATTTGAAGTGTCTAAATTTTTCCCTTCCCTACCACAACCTTTCCCATTCTCCAGTGCATGGGAGGACACAAGAGAGGTTATAAATACCTGGGAGGAGTAAAGCAATGTATCATCAAAAGCATGATAGTAAGTGAGAAATATTTGTTAGTGCTAGAATTGAGTTGGTAGAAGAAAGGATCTTGAAGGCAAAGAAAGCAAATAATTGGGAGCAAGTGTGAGATATTAGCTACTTCACTTTCACACTTATTGTAATTTTGTAACTTCATATTTTAAATTAGCCAATAAAAGTGGGAAGAAAGATCATTTTCCCTTCTTGATTGATTTTCCTCCTCATGAAGTTTCCAGGATAAAATTGTTGGTGTTCATGAAATTTTAATTTTTTTCTTTCTCTACAATAGTTGGTTCTAAAGCATAAGCAATATATTCACTATCTCCAAACTGTCATTTTCAAATAGAAAATAGAACAGCATAATTGTGATTTTGTAGACAATTCCAAAGTAGAAAGTTTACATATATTTTCATGTGAAGTGGATCCACTTGTTCATCAAACTATTGGTGTATCACCTTATTTTCATGTATTTTCAATTACCCTTCTACCCCTTTTCACTGAAAAACTAGATAGTTTATTTTGTTTTAAATCATTGTAGCTTTTGCAGTCTAATCTTATATTAGATGGATTTAGTTTAGAAGGAAGTCATCCTTCTTCCGAGGTTTATCCCAAGGAACCAAGGTCCCACACCTTGGGGATGTTCCTATGTTGCATTGGATCATTCGACAATTCCATGGGGTGCACGATCCAAGTGACAATAAAGCCCAAAAAAATGCAGAACTATCAAGATTTCTGGAACTAGGGTACCTAGACTGGGTCAAGGGCACCGAGGCTCCAAATACTACTTGTAGGTGCCTGTGACATCACACAACCTCATAAAATGATTTTTACAGTGTCACAATATATTCACTAATGTTTTTATTAATCACTTATAGGCCTCTAGAAGATCCGATCTCACCTGTAACCTACAAAACAAAAGACATCATGCAAAACATCAAAACACATTAGACCTTAAAAAGGAAAAGATGCAAATGGGGAGTCAGACTGACCCTGGAAGTCACCTAAAAGAGTGAACTTACAATTGAGTGTTCCACTACATCTCAAACTCCATATAGTTATGCATGTGTGTGTGAAGAATCGTGCCCTATGTGGCTCTTACACAACATGCACTGAATAGAGATAAATAGCTAGATGTAACAATATAAGTAGATGTATGAATTTCAAAATGAACTTCCCCTCCTATGAAGTGTATATAGAAAAATACAATCCATTTTCCCTTAAATGATAGCTAGATGGGTGCTTTAATGCTCTTTAAATGCCTTTGGATGCAACCTTAGGTGATAGTAATAGATGCTTAGAGCTTGTTCTTTTATTATGGTCACATGGCTTTGTATTTATATGATTCCCTTGTTTGAATTTTGTAATTAACATCTAAAAGGCAGACCACTAAGAAAACAATATTTCCAAAAGATTAAAGATGCTAAAAAGGGGTGAGTGAGATACAAAGAGATCGGGGGTGCCTAGATGGGACAAGTGCACCTGAGTGCAGGGGTACTGGCTGGGCACTTGTGTCAACAGTCAAGAAAGATAAAGCAGTGAAAGTCATATTGGGTAGTGTGGTGTGCAAGACCATAGATAAAGCAAGATAGCAAAGGTAGAGGCAAAATATAGATGTCAATTACTACTTTTCTCACGTAGGAATCATATGAATAGTGGTATATGATCAAGACCTACAAATGTACCCAAAGTGTGTGATTTAGTGTCTTTAACACCTTTATTATAAAAATATGTGGGTATTCCTATCGACATTGTAGAACAAATGAAAATAAAAAATATCAATGTCACAATGTGGGATGCCTTGTCTATCCCATCCCAAAGGGTTTTTTTGTAAGAAGCATTTAAGAAAATTTCACCTTTGAAACCCGCCATACAAAAATCAGATGTCGTGATCAACATATGCTAGTCAAAAGAGGAACATGTGAGTTTAATTACTAACCCCCATCCTTTCTACATGTTTCTCATAGTTGGAAAACACCTCGTTCATAAGTGCATGATAGATTTTGGTGCTATTATTTCAGTCACGCCAAAGAAAATAGCAAACATCTTGGGGATTGAGTACAATCCAACTTCCAAGTGTGATTTACAACTTGATGGATTAATAGTGCAATTCTTAGGTTTAGTAAAAGATCTATAACTAACCATGGATGCTTGTCCAATCCTAACTATGATTAAGGACATTTCTGTGATTGACTTACCATCTCTATTCACCCTTTTCCCTTCCAAATATATCACTACTAAGATGGGTAAATATATTTCCTCATATTGGTCTCATATGTTGCTTAGGATGAGGTATGGAACTAGGTTTACTATTAAAAATAAACATGTTTCAGCTTATCATGTGGAAGTTTATGATCCTATTCCTATCAATGCTAATTGTATGATCCAAGAAGAAATGATTAGTGATCTTGAACCAGCTAAAATATTACATTCATCAACTTTAATTACTGGCCTTCTGTTAGATGAATGGGGAAAATATAGCTATGAATTTGATCCCTATGGTATAACTATGCAAATGGGTATGGGTACTTATTATATCCATGAGGAAAAATCTGTTATCCCCATGCCACATAAAGTATAAGGCAATGATGCTTCTAGTTTATGGGAGATGTAATTTGATGGTTCCAAAAGCATAATTGGAGCTGGGGTGGGTATAGTTTTTGCTTTTCCTTTGGGTAAAAACTCTTCTTTACCCAAAGGCTACAGTTTACATGTTCCAACAACATGACAGAGTATGAATCAGTGGTCCATGGTTTTCTAATTGTGGAAAATATCAAGATCAAGACTTTGCAGGTCTTTGTAGACACTAAATTGGTTATTCACCAAGTCGAGGCAGGTGTACAAATAAAACTAGGCTTCTAAGAGCTTATAGGCACTGAGTTTGGTACCTTTTAGAAATCTTTGAAGTTATCAATCTTAAAATGGTTTCACAAAAACAAAATAGGGAGGAAGATCAAATGGTAACAATTGGTTCTCAGTTTTCTCCCGTGCAAGGTCTTATGCAAGTAAATTCGCATGTCAAGATGGTAGTAAGACTATCCATTTTGAATAACGATGTTGACTAGCAATTTTTTTAGAATGATGAGTATTGGCTGAAAAAATTGATAGTTACATGTGTAGTCAATATTTTAGGGGACAACAATACCTCCTCTTTAATGGGTAGGTTCCCTTATTCAAACAAAAATTTAAACCCTATAATATTTACAAATATACAATCTAATAAATCTCAATAAGGATATTCGCTTCATTAAGTAATTTTGAATATAGAAAAAATATTAAGAGAAGAAAAATATTAAACAAGGGAATAGAATTGAGATCAACACTTTAAAATAAGAAGAAAACAAATCTTGTTCTACTTTTGCATGTTAGTATAGCTCAAGAACATACACATCTACTTATAATGGAATTCACTGCAATAAACAAGATACAAAATGAATCAAAGTTCAATTATTCTTGGCACAAGAGATTGAACACAAACTTTTAATATCCATAATATGTAAACAATGCATAGGACTGAACAAAAATAAGGAAAATAAGATAGACAAAATAACAAAGAAAGGAGGGAAGGTTCTTCTTCTATATTAAAAAAAAATCAATTTCCTTTACATCAAAATCTCCAATATACAACCCCTTTACAATTGAAATAGAAGCCTCGTATAGGAAAGAGGGGAGGAATAACTAATAGAACTAACTATTTTTTTAATTAAGTGACTAATCACTTAATTAGTCAAGTTACACTTAAAATGAATTTACATTAAATATCCCCTTTTACAAAAAAAATTCAATGAAAAAATATAACTAGTTATGTTGAGTACTTGAAGGAGGGGAGGAAATAGAATAAGCGAGAACTTTCAATTTCATTACATTTATTTATAACTTGGTGATTACAGTTGATATTTTTGTTTCCTCTGGCACAATTGTGTTGGAAAGGTTGTTCATCCAAGCTCCTAGATAACTTTCCATTTCAGACCTCGTTCCTTCGTACTAAGCTAAACCTTTTGTAGCCTCCACTATTACATTATTTAGCTCGGACAGCTCCTCCATTTTATATTTATTTACATTCTCAATTTTTTTACATGTCCTCTTTTATAAGCTTCTTAAAATCCTCTTTGATTTGGATTTTCTAATTTCATTGAGATTAATTATCCTTGAATAGATCACAACACAGGGCTCTTAGATCTACAAATATCTCAAACTTCATAGATTCCCCCTTTTAGATAAAATTTTATATCTCGGTAGAAGCTTATTCAAGAATTTTCATTCTCCATTCAACACTAAAGGACCATGTACATGATATATTATTCTTACAATCATTTAAAATCTTCCAATAGATGAGGATTTTATCATTTGTGAGGGCCATGATACAAAGATCTTGAATTAAATATGCCCATATTTTCACTTCTTTGTCAATACTTTCAACCCTTGAGTTGAATTTATTTTTAGCTAAGATGATGCTATCAAAGGTTTTGTAGGCCTCATTAATTAATTCCAATCTATTGATAAGAATATTCTCCACCTATGCTTTTGTTGCATTTCCTTGATTTGCATGATTATATATCTCAAAAATTTCTTTCAAATCAAAATCAATTATTGCAGTGGATGGTGGGAGAGAGGAAAAGGTAGCTGGATCCAACGAAGTGTTATCAGATGAGAGGAAGGATTTGATGAAGTTGGATAGAACTTACACTTGCTATTCTAATTACTCCTAATTTTTCTTACCCTTTTCAACCTTCTCGATTACTTTGGAAATAGTCTCTATGAGGTTATGCACTTCACCTTCATGGGTTGATTCTCCTATGGAAATTCTTGTCAGCTCAAAATTTTCTGTAGAAACTTCTTGTTCACTCTTGTCTCCTTTGGGTTTAACAATTTCAAGGAATTATTCTCCTAAGGCATCTGAGACTAACCGAGAAGTGGTTTTGGATTTTTTAGGAAGATGAGAGGTACCAAAAAGTGCATCCACAATATCATAAATTGGAGCTTCAATCTTAGATTGAACTTTTGTTTTCTTGTTATCAATCATAGGTTGCACACAAGAGAATGATTCTCCTAAATATGTACCTGAAGGAGGCAATGTGATTGAGAGTGGTGGAGGAAGAGGTTGAGAGGCAAAAATTATCACAGTACTTGTTCCAAAGGAGGAAGGTCTTCATATATCCACCTTAGGCCTAACATTACTTGTCTTCCTTAGGTATAGAGTTGTTTCAACTAAATATTCTTCCTCATCATCATATTATTCACTTCCTTCTTCATGTCCTTCCTCTTTTTCTTTCTCACCTTCCTCCTCATTTTTTTCCTATTGAGATTCCTCTCTTTTTTCAATAGTAGTTTCCTCTCCTATTCCTTGTGTTTCATCTTTCTTATCACCCTCTTTACTTGGTGTTTCGATCTACTTCTCACTTTTTTTTCATGCACCTTAGTCCTAGGGTATTGCTAAGAAGAAAGAGAAGCTTTGTGAGAAGGAGTTACTTGTTGGGAATAATCCGCTTGCTAAGGAGAAGTTTCTCGTCGATAAGTGTTAAATTCTAACAATTTCTTATCAAACCATTATTTAGTTCTTGATAGAACAGGAGTAATGAGATCATCTAGATTATCTTTATCCTTTTGATACCAATCAATTATCAGGAGAGCAGTGAATTGAATAGAATTAGTGAATTCAAAAGCAAACAAATCAGAATCATCATCAACCATGATCTTTAGCACCTTTTATAATTTGAAGTCCCAAAATTTCTAAAGAGACGGTCTATCATATAATCTCTTTCTAACCTCAAAATCATCATCAAAATCTACCTAGTAGTCCTAAATTGTAGGCACATGTAGATACGAGAGACAAATATTGTTTCTAATGAATTTCTTGTTATCAAAATATGTCCTCTTCTAAAAATAATGCATGTGAAATGGGGAGATATTTCTCTCAATGTTTTGAGCATCAAGAGCAAGTTTACAAGTGTAATTTCCCAAGGATATGGGAAATTGTATGTTATACACCTTTTTATCTCTACAAGTCCTATGGAGAAGGTCAATTTACCTACAAAGTTTAATCAAAAAATATTTTCACTGTAATAGATGGGAATTTTATAGGTAATTACTTCAAAACCTGTTGTTCTATTGTATGAAAACTTTTGAAACTAGATAAACAAACTTCCATAAAGATATATTAGTTTTTTAGCCTATTGGGAAACTCTATTGGTGGCATATCCCTCTTATAACCTGACTAGGAACATTTTGAAAGCATCATTGACCCTTTTAGAATGACTCTTGATATTCTCATAAGTCAGTTAAGTCTAAAACTGAAAGATGGGGAGATTTTATCTGTTGTCATGGATTGATAAACCAATCCAGATCCTATACCCAGCTATGGGATAGATTAGATATGACTTCATATATAAGGTTTTGCTTTGATGAACTTGAGTGAGTTTTTGGGTTAGATTTTCATAAATAATCTCACCCCAATTGAGAGTCTATTTACCCACAAAAATCAAATTGATAATGATACATATCCATTCTTTAAACTCTTTGGTCGAGGGAAGTCCCATCACTCTTACAAGGAGAGTTATAATGTCAGATAATTTCTCTATAAAACTAGCTCTTTAGAGATTATTTGGTAATTTAGATGGTCCTCTCTTCTTTACCTTTAACTTGGACTTAGCAATCATTGACTAATACGTGTTTGGAGTCAGGTAAATTTCCTTCTGCATATCAGTCATAGTGAGGACCTTGGAATTTTCAAAAGTAAGAATGTTGAGGGACAAGTTAATGTGGTGTGCATCAAGTTGAGTAATTAACTTACCTTAAGGGTCTTTCAGCTCTTTAGTTTTTAGTTCAAAACTATAATCGCATGCTAAGATTTTATCAGTACATTGCATAGAGTTAGGAAAACCTCTAGCATGGGTCAAACTATTGTTTAGGATTCTCTGAGCCAATGGGGTTGGATTGACATCTCTCATTCTTTCCCAAAATTCATTTAGGTCAATGTGTTTAATGTCAATATCTCCAATATCATGTACTGAGGTTTC
The DNA here is from genome assembly GCA_019776745.2 of Taxus chinensis. Taxonomy (NCBI): domain Eukaryota; kingdom Viridiplantae; phylum Streptophyta; class Pinopsida; order Cupressales; family Taxaceae; genus Taxus; species Taxus chinensis. The sequence goes on along the minus strand of CM034151.1, from coordinate 545,558,333 downwards.
AAGAGAGGAGATGGGTTTATACCCAACATACTAGAACTTCATTTTTCTTGGATTGGAAACTTACACAGAGGCAAACAAGTGTTCACAGGAAATTCTGGAGAAAATTAGGATGAAGGGCACCAATGCAAGAGAAAGCTTCAAAAGAAAGGAAAATTGTAGTGTAAAATCTTACCAGTTAGATGGAAAAGAAGATGACCTCAAAATTATCACAATGTAGCTTCAATTTTTTAAATTGAATGGGAAATGGGGAAGAAATGATTGAAAAACCTCTTTCAAGGCATGGAAATTTGACAAGACAGGATTCACTCTCATTTGCAAGTGTGAGATAAAAATTAGGAGAGCATGGTATAAATAGTTCATGGAATGTAGTAGAATCCAATACATTTTCCCTCCAATCCATGGTTAAAGAGGTGAATCAATTCATGGGAGGCCTGAGGAAATAGTGCCAAATGGGATTTAAACACTTGATCTATCTGATTGTAGGTTTAGGGAAGATGAGTCGGTAATGTTCTCATCAAGCCCAACTTAACCAATTTAGATGATATGAGGAAAGAAGGTTTATAATGTGGGTAATTTAAGGTACAAAATAATGGGGCTGCAATTCCACAAATTGCTAACTTAACTGATTAAGGTGAAGAAGGAAAATAAGAATAAAGGAACAAGGTCATGAGTATCATCCGGGCCTGATTTAACCAATGAGGCCGATGGGAACAGAGATGGAAGAGAATCGAGAAATAGAAGGAACATTGGAATAGTTCCTTGTGTTCCTCAATTACCTGACTTAGAAGATTTTTCTCCCAAAACCTAGAAAAAATGAGTAACTCCTTCATTCTTCCTTAAAACACTAACTCAACATAGGGAAAAAATTCCCAAACATGAAAAGGACTTACCCATGATTAAAAATTTAAAAAAAATCTACATTTTTCCAGTTCATAACAATAGTTGGCTCTTTCTGGGGCTTGAATTTGATTAAACAAAGTCTAAACAAGACAAATCTTTGAACTCCAGAAACTCAATATTTACAAAACTAATGTTTTATCCATTGGGAAAAATATAGAAGGATGTACAGAAGAGAACCAGGATAAAGAAAAGATAAACAAACACACAACCAAAATAAAACTAGAAATAAAACTTATGTATAAGAGACATATATCCACTCAACAATTATACAATTTGAGGTATTTCCCACTATATTCTAATGGGAGGGTATCCCCATCCATTTTTGCCAAGTAATAATTATTTACACCGTAAACGTGTCGAATCTAAAAAGGACTGAGCTAGTGGGAGTCAAAGTTACCGTGGCTTCTGCAAGGTTCCCTTCTTTTATCCCAAAGTAGAACAAGATATCTAACTTGGAAGTCACAAGACTTAGTATTATTGTCAAATAATTGTTCGAATCTCTTTTGATGAGATGAAGTATGATCCACCACATATACTCTCTCTTCTTTAATTTTTTGTAATTGTATGATCCTTTTTTCAAATGCAGCTATGAATTGACCATTTTCAATATTTTCAAGGAAAGACGTAAAGCAAGCAGTTTAAGTGATACTGGAAACTCAACATCCATTCCATGTATCAATTGAAATGGGGATATTCCAATGGCTCTTTTAGGTGTTATATGATCATCCCATAAGGCATCGTATAACTTATAATTTGTGTTAGTTTCTTTGTGATTCATCAACTAGCTTCCTTATTATGGCTACCAAGTTCTTATTGGTGTATTCTACCCTGTCTATTTTCTGTATAGATAATAATTAGAAGAGTGGGAAAGATAAATTCCATATCCATATAATAAATCAATGATCTCATAAGATGAAATTTTTCAAGCATTATCTGTCACAATCTTGTTAGGAACTCCAAAACTTACTAAGATGTTTTCCTTGATGAATTCACAAACAACTTCAAAAGTTATTCTCTTCACGAGAATGGATTCCACCCAATTTGTAAAATAGTATTTTGTTGTTAAAATGTGATTGTTTCTTGCACTAGAATTTGGATTAAGATTCCTAATGAATTCAAGTCCCCACTACTATAATGCCTCTTCATTTATAATAGGTTTTAATGGTAGGTTTGCCAATTTGGGTCTTCCAACAAATGTTTGGCATGCTTCACATTTAGAAACCGACTTAGATGCATCCTTAAAAAGAGTTGTAAAATAGTAACCTCCAAAAATAATCGTATAAGTAGTTATAGTAGAAAATAAATGCCCACCATAGGCTTGATCATGATAAGCTCTCAGTAGCCTCTTTTTTTGTTCTCTATGCACACACCTCAGAAAGCAGCCATCAATCCTTTTTCTAAATAGATAATTATCCCATGAATCATACTTTTTTATATGAGTTTTACTACCCTCTTTTCTTTAGCATTGAGAAGTGAAGGAAACTCACCATATGTGAGGAAGTAAGAAAAATTGGAGTATCACTCATCTGTAGATCTAAGGAACAAAACAATTGGCATTTATGTAGGTTCATCACTAATTAAATCGTCACTCACAATTTCTATTATCAATTAACACAAACCCCATCCTCATATAAGTTTGGTGTGTTTAATTTCAATATCATATTCTTGAAATTTTGCAATCCAATTTCCTCGTTTAAAACTAAACTCTTGTTGTGTCAAGATAGATTTAACAATGGGATCAAGGAAAAAAGGGTGGAATGAGAGTTCAGAATATAAAACTTGAATTGATTTAATTCTTTAACTACAAAAAAGGCTTATTTCTCCATTTGGGAATATTTTCATTCATGAGGATTTAAAACATAGCTCATGAAAGCAATGGATGCTTCAAATTATTCCATTTTTTGTATTAGAATGGCAGATAGAGCGTGTTCAGATGCAAAGCTATAAATAATGAAGTCTTTATCAAAGTTTGGACAAACAAGAACATATATTTTTTTGATTTCTTAATTTATCTATTTAAAATATTTCTTCCCTTTAGGATTCTAATGAAAATATTGCTTTCCCTTCATCATTTAATCTATATTTTGGGTTAACTCAGTAAAGTCTAGAATGAACCGTTAAAGGATATTAATCTTACCAAAGACAAAATAGACCCCTTTCTTACTGGTTGGAAGAGATATCTTCTGAATTTCTTGCACTCTTTCTAGGTCAATCTTGATCCCGTATTTTGAAAAGACATGACCAAGAAGCTTCCATTTTGTTACTCAAAATATAGACATTTTTAGATTGAGATATAAACAATGATCTCTACATCGGAAAAAGTCTGAGGTGCTAAAAAGGATCTTACATATTCTTGGAGAAGACTGTGAGGTCATCTAGGTAAACCACTATACATTTATTCTTAAGATCCCCAAAATCCAAATCCATTGCTCTTTACAATGTAGCTCTAGCATTGATGAGCCAAAAAGGCATTCTCTTGTAAGCAAAATTTCCCTATGGAGTTGTGAAATTTGTCTTGTGTTGATCCTAAATATCCACTTCAATCTTATTGTTTCCTAGAAAACTATTGAGCATTGATAGTATTTCTAAACCAATTACTTTTTTTAAGATCTGATCCATGATAGGAAGAGGATAGTCATCTTTAAGGGAGGCTTGATTTAAGTTATGGAAGTCAACACATATCATTATCTCCCTACTCTTTTTCCTTACCAAAATAATGTTTGCCACCCAAACAGAATGGTGAATGGGAAAGATGATTTTAACCTTGAACAACTTCTAAATTTCTTGGTTAATTGTTCCTATAATTTTGGGGTTATATTGCCTCTACTTCTACCTCAAAGGCTAAATACCAAGTTTAACAAGAATATAATGTTGTGTGTCTCTTGGCTTGAAAGTTTTCAAATCTTCATATAAGTATGCCAATTCATCAATATAATTTCTAAAATTTTCACGAACTTCCTCTTTTCTTCCACATAGAAACATTTACCAATATTAATAAATTTAGGATCTTCATCACTGCCTAAATTTACCATTTCACATTTAAATGATTGGTCAATGTTTTGTGACAATTTTTTTTTGATAAAATGATCATGTTTGTCAAAGAGGTCCTCCAAACTGACCAAACCTTGGGGTATTTTGTTTCCTTTCAGTTTAATGCATCTGTCTTAATCAACCTCAAATTCAATACCTCCTTCCACATTAGATGAAATTGATTCCATGTAACTAGATTCACTTCCCTCAAAATACAGGTGAATAAAGTTATCTCTTAACTTAAGAAAAGAAATAATATGTTGATCATCATTAAAGAATTTCCAATTGTCTACATTATCCGGAAAATTGGGTCTAAAAATCATTTCAATTGTGTATTTATCTTGATCAAATTTAGAGTGAGGAATTAACAAGGAACCTAAAACTACCAAGGCATCTGCTCTCAAATTATTTTCCTTTTCCACAGTATCAATTTAAAAATCCTTAAAGAACTCAATTAAGTCCCATACCTTATTCTGGTAATGCTTAAGTCTTTCATTTTTACCTTAGAAGAGGCACCATACTTGCTTTACTATGAGTTATGCATCACCTTACACTTGAATGTTATTAAATCCCATTTATTTTGTTACAATCAAACCAAGGAGGGGAGCTTCATACTCAGTAGTGTTATTTGTATTAGAGAATTGTATCTTATATGAAAATGGGAGGGTTTTTCTAAAAGGTGAAACAAGTACTACCCCTAATCCTAAACCAGAGGAAGAACAACTACCACCAAAATTCCAAAGCTCAAAATATCATTTGAATCATCTTGAGTGACCTTTAGGATATCTATTACTGAATCATACATAATCATGTAATTTTCATAACTAATATGTTCATATAACACTTGTGCTTTGAGATCATATATTTTATAGATAGTATGCTTTGCTTATCTTTCACGCAATATCTTCTTCATTCATCCTTTTACTAGAATCAATGCATGAGACCAATCCATTTGAATTTCCACTCCCACATCTCAACAAAAGGTTATACTCATAAGCATTCCATAGGAATCTAGTATGTCAAGAATAAGGATGGTAGTTTTGACTCTTTTTTTTTTGAAAGCTATGAAATTTAATTGAGTGTCCTATATACTTCCTAATAAAGGCACTTATTTAGTTTTCCATAGAATAACACAAAACCAAAATCTTGGGTAATATTGAGACCTAAAGCATGAGCTACTTGGGTATGCATAACATTATCTGATGCACCAAATTTGATGATATAATTACTTAATTTATGTCATGTTATTAACAAGGATAAATAAAAAAGGCTCAATATTCTATGTGGTGGAGGGAGTGGAAGCTAGAAAATTTTGTGGAGATGGGATCTTAAGAATGGGTAAGATTCCCTTATAAGAGGGAACAAGCATCTCTTGCTTAGTCATAACAAACTTGGCAACTTGAGAAAAATCTTTTGGATGGGTTTGGTAATATTAAGCTTCAAAATATGAACCTCGGTCTTCTTGATATGGTCAATTATATCAAAGGATATAGAAGATGAGGAGGCTTCTTAATTATGTGTGATAGGAGCCTTAGGTTTATCTACTTTAGGAACTATGGAAGTTTTAGACACAAATGATGGATATGTAGAAGTATTTACCTTCTTAGTAGTAGGAACAAGAGATCCTTTGTTTAAAAATGTGAGATTTTTCTATGAGGAACAAGATGGAATCTTGTACACATCAAAGAGGTTGCACTCCAATGGTGATGTGAATGCTCCAAGTAATCAACAAGAAATTGAATACAAAGGAAACTAAAGCATGAAGGAATAGGTCTACTCATTCTCATAGATAGAAATAAGAAGGTATATATATATAAGTGTTGTGTAACTCCCATGCATGAAACATGGACACATGAAACACTAATTACACATAATGACTTATGATCTCACTAAGTGAGATGACTCACCATGTGAGATGGATAAGACGTCTAGTGATGATGTACCTTCATCGAAGCTGAGGTAGAGGTAATGGAAAGTCAAAATAGAAAGAGAAATCCCCTAGAAAACTAAGAAAGACGTGTTAGTGGGGCCTGATAACTAAAGGCCTAATAAGGTACCCATGTACAAACAATGTGATCTTTCTAGAAGAAAAGAAGAGAGAAGAAAATGGGTCTCAATAACTAGGTTGATGAGGTACCCATGTATAATAAAGATCTCAAGTAATGGAGGAAATCCACAAGGGAAAATACATCCACTTATAATAGATAAAATACTCACCTAAACAACCTAAGAAATATGTGTCAAATGGGTCCTAACAACTGAAGGGTTGATAAGGTACCCATGTACAAACTGCAATATTTTTACAAGAAGAAGATGAGGAGAAGAAGAGAACTAGCCAACTCCTCTATAATATGATTTCCAGATGAACTCCCATGGAATTTGAAGGACCTAAAAGTTTGTAATCAGTGGTGGAGGGAGGAGGAACATGAAGTGTCTCTAGAAGGTGGCTCAACATGTAAAGGAGATAATATATCAAGTGAGGTGGAGATAATCCTATCAAGCTCCATGAGGTGAGAGTCTACAAATATAGATACATTGTCAAGTGGGTTGAGTTGTCATGGAAGAGAATCCTAAAGAGGAGAGGGAGACAAGAAATCATGAAGTAGATGTGCAGAAGTAGTAGTGGACCTCACCCAAGATGAGATCTCAAGTGAAGATACTTGGCTTCAGTGAGGGGTTTGATAAGGAAGCCTGTGACCTGATCTGAAGTCTACAACTATGTGAAGTCTCCAAGAAGAGTGTCAATGATGTGGTCTTCTGGCCTGTAGACTGAAGAAGGTCCATCTGCATTAAACAATCTTTCTTCCCTTTAGAAGAACAAAAATGGTGTACTAAAGGTCTACCCACTCCACAAAGGAACACAAAGACAACATACAAAGAACTCTGAAGCTAGTCCACAACTGAAGTGTGACATAGGTCTGGAAAGAAGGTTCTCAAGAAATAGAATTTAATGCCATTGATGTAGAACTGTCAGAGTATGGGAATATGATCATTCACTCGAAATAATGTCCATATGAATTGAAGGCACAACAACCCCCACAATGGTAGAATGAGGATCCACAAGAAGAGGTGGATCAATAATGATCTTTGAAATAGTAGAAGTGACTGATATCCCAAAAGGGGCACTCCCATCAAAGGAGATGAATGAATCCTCTGAAGTAAAAATGTGTGAAGGCTTGGTAAAAAGAAGAAAATCCCTATACTGTACACACAAGTAGGCTATTCGAAGAGACATCTAAGGTCTAGAAGATACTCATCCAAAAAAGGTTTCTCAACAAATAGAAGAGAAATGTCTGCCATGTATGAATCATCAACACAAGAAGTAAGATGAGTATAAGGGTGCAATGAAAGTATGAGGTTGAGAACATGGTTTCCTGGTGTTTCCAATGGATAAAGAAGTGGTTCAACATTCTTTGAAAGGTGACTAAGAGATAGGAGGTAATGTATCCTCATCAATACTAGAAGAATAAACCTCATCATCAAAAATATGAACAAGAAAATATGTGTCAGTAGAACTATCATGGTATGAAGTAGGTGTGGAAACAACTATATCATAAGAAGAAGCAACATAAATCTCTTAAGCAGTCTCCAAATAAGGACTAAAGAATGCTCCAAAATATATGTGAGGACACTCTGTGTGCACCACATGATGGTGAAGAGGCATGGAAATGTGCATCAAAAAGTGACCAAGAACCATGTCACAAAAATTAAGCCATTCATTGAGATGATATGAATTATTAGGGGTAGGTACTTGGTCATACAAGTATGGATAGAGGTCTTGTTGAATGAGAAAATGTTCCATGCTCAAGCACCACAATGCATAATTCTCCCTACCAAGTAGAAGTGGAGGAGGCCTAATGTATATTTGGTCCTACAAAGCATAAGTCTGGAAAGAACATCCTCCATGGTGCATCCACGAATAAGAGTAATTAAGGAATAAAAGGTCATCAATGACAAATACAACTCAAAATGGATGTCAGAATCAACTGAAAATGTGTCTGAAATGCAAGAAAATAAGGGTGTGAGAATACACTTAAGGATGTGAGACGTCATACTTATCCAGAAAAATTGTTTACATGTAATTACAACACCCTAGAACAATAATATCACCCCAAATTTTCAGCACTTTATAGTTTAGTGTGTTGGTTACAATCATGTGTGGATGGGCATCATGAAATAGTCAGTCACTCACCTTGTAATTAGTGTAATAACATGCACGTTTGGAGACCAAAATCAAGTTCCTATCATAACTTCTTATCATGATGTATCTCTTTCATATATGTTATATTATCATTAGTGGGTCGGCCTTGGTGATGGCCATAACATGGGAATAGTATATTTAGGTTATTAGCTAGTAGGTGATCATCAAATTGAGAATTTGAGTCTTATTGTATGGTTTGTAGGTTGCATTGTAATGTCCCCATTTCTGAAGACCCTTAGCCTATACTTCCCTGTAGGGCTTTGGGATGTTGCAAGGGGAACATTTTTATTAATTAAATATTATTGCCTGAAGCAATAATTATTTAATTATTTAATTATTAAGATTATTTAATTTAATTCCCAAAATATAAAAATTAAATGGGGAATTAATTAAATAAATATTTAGGTGGCTTTTATTGGTAAAATCACCCTTTGAAAAGGGGACGCCACACCTAGGGAAAACAAATTGCTTTCATTTAATAACTTTCCTCTCCTAGGGATTTCGTATTTTGTGCCTCCTTGCTTATAAAAGGAGTGTTAGGATCATTATTATTATTATGTTATGATGAACTTATTTTGATACTCCATGCTTGGATTTGGGATGCATGCCCATTTTTGATACAAATTGCTTTGGAGATCTATTGTGACTGGTTATTGAAGATTAAATTGAAGGAGTTAATATGAGAGATCCATGTTTTTTGGCTTTGGCAAATATCTAGTTCAGATAGTTACAAGTGAAAATCTGCATTTGTACTTTAGCGAATCACTGTAGCAGCTAGGATTTGTGTGATCAAATTAAAATACTTTTGGTGTGCTTGCAAAACTAAGGGATTGGTGTATGGGTATTCATTCTAGTTTTGGCGAGCTTCTTATGGTGATTATAGATTGATTTGTGTGCAAAAATACTTAAGCTTTAACCTTCAATAATTGCACCATTGTTTGCTAAAGTGGATTTTGGTATTTTTAAGGGAAGTTCGATTGGCATGGGCATGATTTACAATCCCTTTGGCAATATAATTGATTCCTTTTAATGTTTTATAAGTTGTCGCGGGGCCATAAGTGACATGTGAATCGATCAAGTTTAATGTGTGACTTTGTGCATTTCCTACATCGAATTTTCTTGGGCAAAGTTTATGACTGGTTTATGATCTTTTTCAGGTAGAATCGACTAATCTTGTGCATGATTATATCATCCATTTTACAGAGACTTGGTCTGGGCAAGTTGTGTGCTTAGTGAACTGAATTTTGTCTAGTTTGATTAGCTGCTCAAAAACAACGACTTCATTTGGGAGTATTATGGACTGATTTTGGAATAGAACATATTGTTTATGTTAATTCGTTATCCTAGAAGCGAATGATGTTACTGTTAACTCTGAGTATGAGGGTTTAACTCTTGCATGGTATTTCGATGATCTCAAATATGATCTATATATAAAATATTAGATCATAGGTCATATATATTCAACAACTATTATTAGGAGTTTAGAAATTTGGGTTTTGTACTCTTGAATGGACATACATAGCTAAGAGTTGTATGAAGGATTTTTTTGAGAGTATTTGAGAATTTTCCATTACAAATGTGTTATTACTTTTTTGATATGGATTACTAGTTCAGCTGAGGAATAATGACGTGAGTTGCTTGATAGAGGCTCATTAAACCCCTATCATTGGTATTATTGAGTCATCTATTTGAGTGGATCAAGTACATTTTGATTGGATTCTACTATGTGCATTTGATTTTTGAGTGATTAATGAGTTGTGGTTCGGTTGCTATTTTCTAATATCCCAGAAGTGGGATATTACACATGGTATCAGAGTGACATTTCCTCTACTCCTTGTGGGTTTTTACCGTGCAGAGATTATATTATGGGGTTTGCTAGTGATGGTGAATGGAAAGAATGGCTCAAGCATGACTTTGATACTTATTGAAAAGAATATCGGGCACTAAGTCGAGAGGCCCAAGCTCTCTTATCTCTCAAGGGATTTTGTGACTTAAGAAGGAGAAGAAGTGGATCAAGAAGAAGAATAACTCCAATTGATATGTTCTTCGATGAGATCATCCAAGAAACTAATGGCAAAGTGGAATCACCCGACATTCCTCCCACAAGAACCTTCCATGCTAAACCCTTAGAATAGAAGGATTCAGATCTGCACATTGAAAAGATAAGTTTGGTGGGTGAAACACCACAGGAGGATAGTGGTTTTTTCACTTGTGCATTTCATATCAGCCACACCTGAGAAGCATACAAGTGTGCTAAGTTTGTTGTTGTATGTCTTGCTAGTTCAAATTTGTTTTCATGTGGGAAACAATGGTAACACAAAGAATGAAGATAGAAAAATTTGGCAAAGAGGTTCCTTAGTGAAAAATTCCTTCCATGGGCACCCTAAGGTATGGAACCCAGGTGATTTCCTACATTGTAAAAAAGGTGTCAATTCTGATTTTGCGATCATTATGACTGATGTTCTAAACATAAGTGCAAGCTTAGAGCTATTTTTGGAGGGCATGAATATTGGATTGCATTTGGGAGATCTGGATTCCAAGCTAGAAGGCCAACACCTTCTATATTTCAGTCCAAACAAAGGTAAAGGCAGCAAGTGCATGACTCCAAGTTATGGTAAGCTACTTGAATTTGTTTCTACTCAATTCAGTTTTGATGGCATTATTGGGGCCAATTCATGTGAAAAGAAAATTGAAGTTGCATGGCTAAAAGGTTGGTTGCTAGAAATTACACATGATAGGGCAGCAATCTTCCACTTTCATATGTATCATGGTTCATTTGACAAGCATGTGTATGAAGGTGCATTCTCTTGTAAGCATTTTCAGATTTGCACTCTTCCATTAATGGCTGACTTTGTGAACTCAATGTGGACACTTGAGGTACTTGAGTTCAATCTCACACTCCATGACAAAGAGGGTATGCTGGGAAATGATGCAAAGGCAGCTTTGGAAAGTAATAATTTTCAGTTATGCAAGTTTCATACCATCAATTTTGAGTTGTGATTTATTGATAACATTCCAAGTGCAAATTGGGTGAAGGACAAATTGTTGGAAGAAATTTACAATTGTTGATTATATGAGCATAATCTTGGGGACTTCCACAAAGGTTTGGAAAGAGAAGGAAATAGTTGGTATGAGGTTTTTTATGGTAATATTGATTCTATACTTTCAGCTCCTACACATTATTCATTTCATAAGTATTATCAGTCATTCATTTTTGTGTATGATCTTAGAGAGGGCTTCCTAAGAAAGGTAGTGTTCAATGGGGGATATTGCATGTTGACTAATGATCAAAAGAGGAGATATCTTGTAGCCCATAAAGGATAAAATCAAAAGGGACTTATTGGTGGGAAGAAGGATTCTTCATTTGCAGCCTATGATGAGCTATTACTTGACATATACTTTAAAATTTTATGGTCTACATATATGCATCATTTCAACAGTAGATGGGGTAGTTGGGTGACATTTGGGGGCAGCCCATACATGAGGACTTGTTATTCCTTCACACCTTGGAGACTTGATAAGGCAACAAGAAAAGTGTTCTTCAACACTTTTTTCTAATATGTTGGTTCCATGTGCAGGTTTGAAGGCATATGAAGGAAGACCACTATCCTACGCTCATTCATAATAAGATTTTTGAGAGGGTTGCCTCGGATCTTGGCAAAGCTCATCCCCTTGATGACTCCCCATGCTACACCGAGGACACCATTTCTTGCAAGCACATATTATAGAGTTGATGACCCATCTTTTGGGGTTGACGTGAGGAGAAGAAACTTGTTCTTCCCAACACTTCATCATTTGATAGGCACCGGATCAAGGCTTTGGATGCACCACCCCTAATCTTCTCTTTAGGGCATGTTGCATGAGATCTATAAGCTTTCTATTGCTCGAGGGCAAGCAATTTCCAAGAAGGGAGGATTGTAATGTCTCCATTTCTTGAAGACCCTTAGCCTATACTTCCCCGTAGGATTTAAGATGTCGCAAGGGGAACATTTTTATTAATTAAATAGTTATAGCCTGAAGCAATAACTATTTAATTATTTAATTATTAAGATTATTTAATTTAATTCCCAAAATATAAAAATTAAATGGGGAATTAATTAAATAAATATTTAGGTGGCTTTTATTGGTAAAATCACCCTTTAAAAAGGGGACGCCACACCTAGGGAAAACAAACTTCTTTCATTTAATAACTTTCCCTCTCCTAGGGATTTCAATTTTGTGCCTCCTTACTTATAAAAGGAGTGCTAGGATCATTATTATTATTATGTTATGATTAACTTATTTTGATACTCCATGCTTGGAGTTGGGATGCATGCCCATTTTTGATACAAATTGCTTTGGAGATCTATTGTGACTGGTTATTGAAGATTAAATTGAAGGAGTAATATGAGAGATCCATGTTTTTTGGCTTTGGCAAATATCTAGTCAGACTTGCAAGTGAAAATCTGCATTTGTACTGTAGCAAATCACTGTAGCAGCTGGATTTGTGTGATCAAATTAAAATACTTTTGGTGTGCTTGCAAATCTAATTATTGGTGTATGTATTCATTCTAGTTTTAGCGAGCTTCTTATGGTGATTATAGATTGATTTGTGTGCAAAATTCTTAAACTTTAACCTTCAGCAATTGCTGGTTTGTTTGCTAAAGTGGATTTTGGTATTTTTAAGGGAAGTTCGATTGGCCTGGGCATGATTTACAATCCCTTTGGCTTCATTGATTCCTTTTAATGTTTTATAAGCTGTGCGGGGCCATAAGTGGATGTGAATCGATCAAGTTTAATGTGTGACTTTGTGCATTTCCTACATCGAATTTTCTTGGGCATGTTTATGACTGGTTTATGATCTTTTTCAGGTAGAATCGACTAATCTTATGCATGATTATATATCCATTTTACAGAGATTGGTCTGGGCAAGTTTTGTGCTTATTGAACTGAATTTTGTCTAGTTTGATTGCTGCTCAAAAACAACGACTTCATTTGGGAGTATTATGGACTGATTTTGGAATAGAACATATTGTTGTTCTTCGTTTCCTAGAAGCGAATGATGTTACTGTTAACTCTGAGTATGAGGGTTTAACTCTTGCATGGTATTTGATGATCTCAAATATGATCTATATATAAAATATTAGATCATATCATATATATTCAACAACTATTATTAGGAGTTTAAAATTTGGGTTTGTACTCTTGAATGGACATACATAGCTAAGAGTTGTATGAAGGATTTTTTTTGAGAGTATTTGAGAATTTTCATTACAAATGTGTTATTACTTTTTTGATATGGATTACTAGTTCAGCTGAGGAATAATGACGTGAGTTGCTTGATAGAGGCCATTAAACCCCTATCATTGGTTTTATTGAGTCATCTATTTGAGTGGATCAAGTACATTTTGATTGGATTCTACTATGTGCATTTGATTTTTGAGTGATTAAGAGTTTTTCGGTTGCTATTTTCTAATATCCCAGAAGTGGGATATTACAGTGGTATCAGAGTGACTTTCCTCTACTCCTTGTGGGTGTTTCTTGCAGAGATTATATCATGGGGTTTGATAGTGATGGTGAATGGAAAGAATGGCTCAAGCATGACTTTGATACTTATTGAAAAGAATATCAGGCACTAAGTTGAAGAGGCCCAAGCTCTCTTATCTCTCAAGGGATTTTGTGACTTAAGATTCATGGAGAAGAAGTGGATCAAGAAGAAGAATAACTCCAGTTGATATGTTCTTTACATGAGATCATCCAAGAAACTAATGGCAAAGTGGAATCACCCGACATTCCTCCCACAAGAACCTTCCATGCTAAACCCTTAGAATAGAAGGATTCAGATCTGCACATTGAAAAGATAAGTTTGGTGGGTGAAACACCACAGGAGGATAGTGGTTTTTCACTTGTGCATTTCATATCAGCCACACCTGAGAAGCATACAAGTGTGCTAAGTTTGTTGTTGTATGTCCTGCTAGTTCAAATTTGTTTTCATGTGGGAAACAATGGTAACACAAAGAATGAAGATAGAAAAATTTGGCAAAGAGGTTCCTTAGTGAAAAATTCCTTCCATGGGCACCCTAAGGTATGGAACCCAGGTGATTTCCTACATTGTAAAAAAGGTGTCAATTCTGATTTTGCGATCATTATGACTGATGTTCTAAACATAAGTGAAAGCTTAGAGCTATTTTTGGAGGGCATGAATATTGGATTGCATTTGGGAGATCTGGATTCCAAGCTAGAAGGCCAACACCTTCTATATTTCAGTCCAAACAAAGGTAAAGGCAGCAAGTGCATGACTCCAAGTTATGGTAAGCTACTTGAATTTGTTTCTACTCAATTCAGTTTTGATGGCATTATTGGGGCCAATTCATGTGAAAAGAAAATTGAAGTTACATGGCTAAAAGGTTGGTTGCTAGAAATTACACATGATAGGGCAGCAATCTTCCACTTTCATATGTATCATGGTTCATTTGACAAGCATGAGTATGAAGGTGCATTCTCTTGTAAGCATTTTCAGATTTGCACTCTTCCATTAATGGCTGACTTTGTGGACTCAATGTGGACACTTGAGGTACTTGAGTTCAATCTCACACTCCATGACAAAGAGGGTATGGTGGGAAATGATGCAAAGGCAGCTTTGGAAAGTAATAATTTTCAGTTATGCAAGTTTCATACCATCAATTTTGAGTTGTGATTTATTGATAACATTCCAAGTGTAAATTGGGTGAAAGACAATTGTTGATTATATGAGCATAATCTTGGGGACTTCCACAAAGGTTTGGAAAGAGAAGGAAATAGTTGGTATGAGGTTTTTTTATGGTAATATTGATTCTATACTTTCAGCTCCTACACATTCTTCATTTCATAAGTATTATCAGTCATTCATTTGTGTGTATGATCTTAGAGAGGGCTTCCTAAGAAAGGTAGTGTTTAATGGGGTATATTGCATGTTGACTAATGATCAAAAGAGGAGATATCTTGTAGCCCCTAAAGGAGAAAATCAAAAGGGACTTATTGGTGGGAAGAAGGATTCTTCATTTGCAGCCTATGATGAGCTATTACTTGACATATACTTTAAAATTTTATGGTCTACATATATGCATCATTTCAATAGTAGATGGCGTAGTTGGGTGACATTTGGGGGTAGCCCATACATGAGGACTTGTTATTCCTTCACACCTTGGAGACTTGATAAGGCAACAAGAAAAGTGTTCTTCAACACTTTTTTTCTAATATGTTGGTTCCATGTGCAGGTTTGAAGGCATATGAAGGAAGACCACTATCATATGCTCTTCGTAAGAACATTTTTGAGTGGGCAGCCTCGGATCTTGGCAAAGCTCATCCCTTTGATGACTCCCCATGCTACACCGAGGACACCATTTCTTGGGGCACATATTCTAGAGTTGATGACTCATCTTTTGGGGTTGACGTGAGGAGAAGAAACTTGTTCTTCCCAACACTTCATCATTTGACAGGCACCGGATCGAGGCTTTGGATGCACCACCCCTCATCTTCTCTTTAGGGCATGTTGCATGGATCTATGAGCTTTCTATTGCTCGAGGGCAAGCAATTTCTGGAAGGGGAGGACTGTAATGTCTCCATTTCTGAAGACCCTTAGCCTATACTTCCCCGTAGGCTTTGGGATGTTGCAAGGGGAACATTTTTATTAATTAAATATTATTACCTGAAGCAATAACTATTTAATTATTTAATTATTAAGATTATTTAATTTAATTCCCAAAATATAAAAATTAAATGGGGAATTAATTAAATAAATATTTAGGTGGCTTTTATTGGTAAAATCACCCTTTAAAAAGGGGACGCCACACCTAGGGAAAACAAATTGCTTTCATTTAATAACTTTCCTCTCCTAGGGATTTTGTATTTTGTGCCTCCTTGCTTATAAAAGGAGTGCTAGGATCATTATTATTATTATGTTATGATGAACTTATTTTTATACTCCATGCTTGGAGTTGGGATGCATGCCCATTTTTGATACAAATTGCTTTGGAGATCTATTGTGACTGGTTATTGAAGATTAAATTGAAGAAGTAATATGAGAGATCCATGTTTTTTGGCTTTGGCAAATATCTAGTCAGACTTGCAAGTGAAAATATGCATTTGTACCATAGCGAATCACTGTAGCAGCTGGATTTGTGTGATCAAATTAAAATACTTTTGGTGTGCTTGCAAATCTAATTATTGGTGTATGTATTCATTCTAGTTTTAGCGAGCTTCTTATGGTGATTATAGATTGATTTGTGTGCAAAAATCTTAAACTTTAACCTTCAGCAATTGCTGGTTTGTTTGCTAAAGTGGATTTTGGTATTTTTAAGGGAAGTTCGATTGGCCTGGGCATGATTTACAATCCCTTTGGCTTCATTGATTCCTTTTAATGTTTTATGAACTATTTGGGGCCATAAGTGGATGTGAATCGATCAAGTTTAATGTGTGACTTTGTGCATTTCCTACAGCGAATTTTCTTGGGCATGTTTATGACTGGGTTATGATATTTTTGAGGTAGAATCAACTAATCTTATGCATGATTATATATCCCTTTTATAGAGATTGGTCTAGGAAAGTTTTGTGCTTAGTGAACTGAATTTTGTCTAGTTTGATTGTTGCTCAAAAATAGCGACTTCATTTGGAAGTATCATGGACTGATTTTGGAATAGAATATATTATTTTTCTTTCTTCCCTAGTAGCGAATGATGTTATTGTTAACTCTGAGTATGAGGGTTTAACTCTTGCATGGTATTTGATGATCTCGTATATGATCTATATATAAAATATTAGATCATATCATATATATTTAGCAACTGTTATTAGGAGTTTAAAATTTGGGTATGTACTCTTAAATGGACATGCATAGCTAAGAGTTGTATGAAGGATTTTTTTGAGAGTATTTGAGAATGTTCATTACAGTTGTGTTATTACTTGTTTGATGTGGACTACTAGTTCAGCTGCAGACTAATGACGTGAGTTGCTTGATAGAGGCCATTAAACCCCTATCATTGGGTTTATTGAGTCATCTATTTGAATGGATCAAGTACATTTTGATTGGATTCTACTATGTGCATTTGATTTTTGAGTGATTAAGAGTTTGTTGGTTGTTATTTTCTAATATCCCAGAAGTGAGATATTACATGCCTCCTTGAAGTGGCTGATCTATTATACTTGTATATTGTGATCATTTATCTGTAATATTGTGTTATTTGGCTTTCTCTTGCTGCTGATATTCTTATTTATCCAAGTAATTTCCTTATAAGTGGTATCAGAGCTTGATCTCTTCCACAACTGCGTCAAAACCCTAATTATAAAGGATTGGCCATATCTCCAATTTGGTAACGATTTTTTCTGAAATTTTGTTGGTGTTGCGAAATAACTCAATTAAGCTCCTCTCTAAATTTCAAGATATTTTGACTTGTTTTGTGAAAGTTACATCAATTTTAGGTTTTTTTATAAATTTGCTCTATCGACTGCAAATTTTAGAATTTTTCAAGTTCTTTACATTTCTAGAAAGAGGATAAAAAATTAGTTTGAATTCATTCTTTAAGTTTTTTCATATTTGGCCAAATTCATATAAAAATCCCAAACCCTAAATTTTGATCTTGATCCCTAAATCCTACCATTTTGGGACATCATGGCGGGGCCTTCCACAAGAGGCAAAAAGAATCCCATCACTCCCAGTAAAACCCCAAACAAGGATGAGATGATAGTTGAGGGGTTAGATTCATAAGGGGTAACTACATAGGCCTCAAGGTAAGGGTTTACTTCGATGGACCATAAGGTAAGCCAACTTGAGTTTGAGTTGTGAAACCTCAAGTTTAGAATGGTCAGCAAAGAAGATGTAGAAAATATTGGACAACGATTGGAGGATTTCTTTCACCAATTTAGTTCAAATCTAATGGGTCATCATCTTCCTCCTAATCAAGCACAACTCAATCATACTCTTATCAACCAAATTGTATCTTTGTAATGAAATTACTTGTATAATTCAGATCATGAGTAGAAATATAACACCAAATAACACAATATTCCAGAATAATGATCTTAATATGCAATTAGAATAGCTTCGCCACTTCGAGAGGGCAACCTCTAAACCATACAATAAGACTCAAATGCTCCAAATGATGATGAACTACTACCTAAAATCCCCTATATATACTATTCATATGTTATGGCCAACACCAAGGCCGACCTACTAAGCATGAGAAAGTATAAATGATATAATAAAATGATATGGTAAGCCACAAGTCGGCTACTCATATCCTAATACAAGCAATAGGTTAAGGGTGTAGCATGCCCTTCCCCTTCAAAGAAACATTATCCCCAATGTTGAGAAGCTCTGGGTGCTACTGCAGGAATGTCATATCTTCCCATGTTGCATCTTCATTGTCCATATTCTTCCACTTGATCAGGTACTCAGTAATAACCTGTGTTCTCAATATTTTAGTGTGTGTTTAAAGGATGCATTCAGGTTCCAATATGACTCTCCCCTCCTCATCGAGCTCAAGTAACACTGTTTGGGCTGATACTCTCTATCTAATTACTTTCTTCAGGCAAGAAACATGAAAGATTGGATGTATTTTGGTTGATTGTGGAAGTTCTAATTTGTATGCTACAGTACCAATCTTCTACAATACTTTATAGGGGCCATAATACTTCAGTGAAAGTTTGTTATCCTTTTGTTTTTGTTTCAAAGACATTTTCTTATATGGTTATAACCACACAAAAACCCAATCACCAACTTTAAAATACTTTTCTGTGTAATGTTGATCAGCCTGTTTCTTCATGCGGTTTTGTGCCATGACCAAGTTCTCCTTGAGACTAGAGAGGACCTCTTGTTGATACTGAATGTGTTCTTCTACTACTCTAACCCACGGTTTTCCTCTCAATGATGATGTGATGGATGGTGGATGGTACCCATAGAGTGCCAAAAAAGGAGACATTTTAGATGAAGTATGGAAGGAAGTGTTATACCACCATTCTACAAGTGGCAACCATTGGACCCATCTTGCTTGTTTATCTAACGTAAAGCAATGGAGATATCCCTCCAGACACTTATTGACAACTTCTATTTTCCCATTAGACTGGGGATGGTAAGAAGAGCTATGAGCTAACTGAGTACCCAAACATGAGAATAAATCAGTCCACAAATTACTAGTAAATATAGGGTCTCAATCACTTACTATAATCTTTGGTGTCCCATGAAGCTTCTGAACTATGTCGATGAAGGCTGTTGCTACCATGCTTGCAGCAAATGGGTGTGCCAAGGCACAAAAATGAGCATATTTGGTGAGTCTATCCACCACAGCCATGATGACATTTTTTCCTTTAGATTTAGGCAATCCTGTGATAAATTCCATGGAACCCTCTTCCCACCACTGGCTAAGAATAGATAGAGGTTGTAGAAGACCTGGGGATCGAACTGTTTCACCCTTATTTTGCTAACAAACCATGCATTCTGCCATAAATTTTTGGACATCCCCTTTGATACCTTCCCAAAAGAAATCTTGTTTGACTTGATGATAAGTCTTCAAGAATCCAAAGTTCCCCCCTACTGGAGAAGAGTGAAGCTCAGATAGAATCCTATTTTTAAGAGTGGAGTTCTTACATAGGTATAATCTATCTTTATACCATAAAGCATCCCCTTTCAATACAAATTTTTCAGACATGATTGGATCATTCTGGAGATGATGAATGAGGTTTTGTGTGGTTGGGTCATTTCTCTATTCGGACCTTGCCTCATCTATCCAATCTTCCTGTAATATGGATATGGCACATAACAAGGCTACAGTTGATTCATCTTTCCACAAAAGAGCATCCGCAACTACATTCTCCTTCCCTTTCTTATAGATAATCTCAAAATCATATCCCAACATCTTGGAGACCCCTTTTTGTTGTTCTTTAGATGATAAATGCTACTCCAAGAAGTATTTCAGACTATCATGATATGTCTTCACTTTAAAGTGTCTTCCTATGAGATATGGTCTCCATTACTTTACTGCATGAAGTATGGCTAGCATTTCCTTCTCATAAGTCAGCTTGGAAATATTCTTATCTTTGAATTGACGGCTCAAAAAGGCAATAGAATGGCCTTCTTGCATGAGAACTACCCCCATACCCACCCCTAATACATCACATTCAACAATGAATGTTTTGGAAAAATCCGGAGTAGACAAGACTGGAGTGGTGCACATGGCCTCCTTTAGTTGCTCAAATGATTTGGTTGAATCCTCACTCCAATGGAAGGAGTCCTTCTTTAATAAAGTTGTGAGAGGTGTAGATATGCTTCCATAATGCCTTACGAATCTTCGGTAATAACCTTTAAGCCCCAAAAATCCTCGTAGATTCTTTAGGTTTTTAGAACCTTCCACTCCATCGTGGCTTTGATCTTATTAGGATCCACTTTAACCCCTTCATGAGAGACAATGTGACCCAAATATTCAACCTCCTTGAGTCCAAAAGAACACTTAGAGGGCTTTGCATGACGTTGATGTTGCTCAAGGGTTTCCAAAACCTTATTTACATGACGCAAATGTTCCTCCCATGTTTTACTATAAATTAATGTATCATAAAAAAACACTACTGGAGAAGAATAAGCACTTTGACTATGACGGATGATTCCTGCTTCCAACATATCTTGTACAATCTTTTCAATTTCACTCTTTTACACATATGGGTACCTATAAGGTTTGATGTTAGGCGGTTGACTTCCTGGTAATAACTTAATAACATGATCATGATCTCTCTTTGGAGGTAATCCCTTTGGTATATTTTCAAATACAACAGAGTGTGCATCCAACACTGTTTGCATATCTGATGGTATAATGTCCTTAGAATGATGAGCCTCCAATGAAAATAGTTATGCCAAAAATCCCTCTGCACCCTTTTTTAGCATTTTGTGCATCTGATGAGAACTTACTATTTGTGGATACTTTTCTCTTAAGCCTCTTAGCTCAAAATTCCTTCCTTCAGAGTGAAATCACATGAACAAGTCTTGGAAGTTCATCTCAATGGTTCCTAAAGTGGTAAGCCATTGAACCCCTAACACAATGTTTGCTCCTCCCATAGAAATGGCATACATGGTACTATTTAGTATGTAATCTCCTATGGTAAGCTTAATCCTATGGCATTTTCCAGAACAAGTAACAGTACCTCCATCAACAATCATTACTTGACATTCAGGAGATGGATAAATGAAGCAGTTTAGGCACACTGCTAACTTATGATTGATAAAGTTGTGAGTACTTCTTGAATCAATCAACACTGTGACCCTCTATTTTTTTAGTAATCCAACCACCTTTAGGGTTTGGGGGGTGTTAATACCTGAAATTGTATAGCATGAGATTATTGGATGAGGATCTCCTGACTCCTCCTCTGGCTTAACCAAGACCTCTGACTCTGAATCTTCATCCTTCTCTTCATCTTCACTAGGCCCATTAATGTAGAATAACTTCTTTTCAGCACATTTATGTCCTGGTCCAAAATTACTATCACAGTTAAAACATAAACCTTTTTCTCTTTTTTCTTCAATTTTTTGAGGTGTCAATCTAACTGGTCAATGGAGTGTTGGGGCCAAGGTGTTGCGATCTCTGGTATAAGTGAAATATTGTCTCCTACTTGAAACAAATTTCTCCTCTGGCCTTCTTTCCATAATCATCAAATCAGAAACCTTATGAGGATTAAACATATGCACCTCATGCTCAATGTGATCCTTAAGACCCCCAAGAAATAGGTCATTCAGATTCTCTTCAGTAATATTTTCCACCCATAGAGAAAGGTTTTTGAAGTGATGAATGTAATCCTTAACAAATCCTATATGTCTCAATTTTGCTAATTAGCTGAAGTAATTATCTGACACACTATAAACATAGTGTAATTGCAACTCTTCATTGAACATTGTCCATGTAACATTGAAACCACTCTTCTACCTTTGTGCACATAACCATCAATACCAGATGAATTGGTCAAGTTTGAGATACAAAGCTATCATGGTCACCTTTTGTCCTGGTGGAATATGATGTAGTTCAAAAAAATTCTACATTCGGTTGATCCAATTGAGTGGATCCTTTCCATCAAACTTACGCATCTCCACTTTTAGAAACATAGTACGGGCCTACAGAGTGCTCATATTTGGATTGTGCACACTCAAAGATCCACTCTAGCTCATGTGTCTATTATGTTGACCTGAGGATCCACCTTAATTGACATAAGTATGATTACCCATCATATACGTACTAAATTTTTGCATGAAATCCTCTAATATTTTTCCAATCCTATCCACATATTCTTTGCTAGCCACCCAAGATTCAAGGTCTCTCAGGTTAAACTCAAGTTGGCTTACTTTGTGGTCTGTTGAAGTAAACCCTAACCCTAAGGAATCTGTAGTTATATCTTCTATATCCAACTCCTCAACTACTATCTCATCCTTTTTTAGTGTTTTACCCGGAGTGATGGGATTCTTTTTTCCTCTTGTGGAAGGCCCCGCCATGATGCCCCAAAATAGTAGGATGTAGGGATCACAGTCAAATTTTAGGGTTTCATATTTCAATATGAATTTGGAAAAATATAAAAAAAATTTAAAGAACAAACCCCAAATAAATTTTTTTTTGCTTTCCGAAAATGTAACGAATTTGAAAAAATTCCACAATTTGCACCCTAGGGAGTGAATTTATGAAAAACCCTAAATTTGTAATAAATTTTACAAAATAAATCAAAAAAGTTTGAAATTTTCAGGGAACCTTACTTGATATTTTTTTCAACTCTGGTAAAAATATATCCCACCAATTCACTTTGGTTCATAATATATGGTGGAAACAAAAAATTAGGGTTTTTATCCTAATTTTGGCCCAGATTGCAGCTCTGATACCACTTGTATGAAATTACTTGTATAATTCAGATCATGAGCAGAAATATAACACCAAATAACACAATATTCCAGAATAATGATCTCAATATGCAATTAGAATAGCTTTGCCACTTTGAGGGGGCAACCTCCAAACCATACAATAAGACTCAAATGCTCCAAATGATGATGAACTACTACCTAAAATCCCCTATATATACTATTCATATGTTATAGCCAACACCAAGGCCGACCTCCTAATCATGAGAAAGTATAAATGATATAATAAAATGATATGGTAAGCCACAAGTCGGCTACTCATATCCTAATACAAGAAATAGGTTAAGGGCGTAGCAATCTTCATGTCAAAGTAATAGACAAACTAGCCAAGGTGGTTCTTTGAGCATGCCTTGTCCAAATACAAACACTCTGTAGGATCGTAACATCCTTCCAAAAGTGGAAATGTGTAAGTTTGATGGAAAGGATCCACTCAATTGGATTAACCAGATGGAGAATTTCTTTGATCTTCATCAGATTCCATTGGGACAAAAGGTTACCATGGCATCATTGTATCTGGAACCTGACCAATTCATTTGGTATCGATGGTTATGTGCTCAAAGGAAAAAGAGTGGCTTCAATGTTACATGGACAGTATTCACTGAAGAGTTGCAATTGCACTATAGTTCTAGTGTGTTAGAGAATTATTTCAGCCAATTAGCAAAGCTCAGACAAATAGGAACAGTCAAAGATTACATCCATCAATTCCAAAACCTTTCCTTACGGGTGGAAAATATTCCTGAAGATAATTTGAATGACTTATTTCTTGGGGGTCTTAAAGAAAAATTGAGACTGAGGTGCGTATGTTTAATCCTCATAAGGTTTCAGACTCTATGATCATGGCACGTAGGGCAGAGGAAAAATTTCTTTCAAGTCAGAAACAAACTATCAGTACTATCAGAGATCGTAGCACCCTTCCACCATCATTCCCTCGGCCAGTGAGACTGACACCTCAACAAATTGAAGAAAAGAGAGCCAAAGGGTTATGTTTTAATTGTGACAACAAATTTGGACCAGGACATAAGTGTGCGGAAAAGAAGTTGTTCTACATTGAGGGACCTACTGAAGAAGAAGAAAATGAAGAAGACGAAGAGGTAGAGCTAGAGGAGGAATTAGGAGATTCCCAACCAACAATATCATGCCATGCAATTTCTGGTATTAGCACTCCCCAAACTCTCAAAGTAGTTGGATTCTTAAAAAAACAGAGGGTAAACAGTATTGATTGATTCGGGAAGTACTCATAATTTCATCAATCATAAGTTTAGCGGTACGCTTGAACTGCTTTGTTTATCCAGCTCTAGAATGTCAAGTCATGATTGCTGATGGGAAAACTGTCAGTTGTTCAGGAAAATGCCATAACATTAATCTCACCATGGGAGATTACTTGCTAACTAGCAATATGTATGCCATTGCCATGGGAGGAGCAGACATTGTGTTAGGAGTTCAATGGCTTACCACCTTGGGAACCATTGAAATGAATTTCCAAGAGTTGTTCATGCAATTTCAGTCAGAAGGGAGGAATTTTAAACTAAAAGGATTAAGAGCAAAATCCCCGCAGATGGTAAGTTCTCATCAGATGCAAAAACTGCTTAGAAAGGGTGCAGAAGGGTTTGTGGCACAACTATTTTCATTGGAAGCACATCATTCCAATACATTTATACCCGCCAGATATGCAAGCAATTATAGATGAGCACTCAGGGGTTTTTGGAGAAATGCCCAAGGGTTTGCCTCCGAAAAGAGACCATGACCATGCCATCCAGCTAGTACCAGGGAGTCAACCACCCAACATCAGACCTTATAGGTACCCCTATATGCAAAAGAGTGAGATTGAGAAGATAGTTCAAGAGATGTTAGAAGCAGGACTTATTCGTCATAGTCAAAGTGCTTACTCTTCTCCTGTAGTGATGGTACGGAAAAAAGATGACAATTGGCGCATGTGTCCAGATTACAGGGAACTCAATAAGTACACAGTTAA
The DNA here is from genome assembly GCA_019776745.2 of Taxus chinensis. NCBI lineage: Eukaryota > Viridiplantae > Streptophyta > Pinopsida > Cupressales > Taxaceae > Taxus > Taxus chinensis. The sequence continues at coordinate 545,533,337 of CM034151.1, read as the reverse complement.
AGATAAGTTTCCTATTCCTGTAATTGATGATTTGCTAGATGAGTTACATGGTGCTGTTTACTTTACAAAACTTGATCTTCGTTCTGGATATCATCAGATTAGAATCAAGGATGAAGATATTCATAAAACAGCCTTCAGGACACATGAAGGACACTATGAGTTCTTGGTAATGCCTTTTGGACTAACAAATGCACCCTCTACATTTCAAAGCTTGATGAATTCAATATTTAAGCCATTTCTTCGAAAGTTTGTTTTAGTGTTCTTTGATGATATATTAATCTATAGTAAAACATGGGAGGAACACCTGCATCATGTAAATAAAGTGTTGGAAACTCTTGAACAACATCAACTTTATGCAAAGCCTTCTAAGTGTTCTTTTGGTGTCAAGGAGGTTGAATATCTAGGTCATATTGTCTCTTATGAAGGTGTTAAAGTGGATCCTAACAAGATAAAAGCCATTCTTGAATGGAAGGTTCCCAAAACCCTAAAAAATCTCTGAGGTTTTTTTGGGGCTTACAGGTTATTATCGTAGATTTGTAAGGAATTATGGCAGCATCGTAGCACCACTCACAGCTTTATTGAAGAAGGACTCTTTCCATTGGAATGAGCAAGCTACTATGGCCTTTGAGAAGTTGAAGGAGGCCATGTGCACCACTCCAGTTCTAGCCACCCCCAGATTTTTCAAAAAAATTCATTGTTTGAATGTGATGCTTCAGGGTATGGGATGGGGGCAGTACTCATGCAAGAAGGGCGACCCATTGCTTTTGAGAGCCGTCAATTCAAAGGTAAGAATATCTCTAAAACCAGTTTATGAGAAAGAAATGTTAGCAATACTTCATGCAGTGAAACAATGGAGACCATATCTAATGGGACGACATTTCAAAGTAAAGACAGATCATGATAGTTTGAAATACTTCTTAGAGCAACGCTTATCATCAGAAGAACAACAGAAATGGGTCTCAAAAATGTTGGGGTATGATTTTGAGATAATATACAAGAAAGGGAAAGAGAATGTAGTTGCTGATGCTTTATCTCGGAAGGATGAATCTGCCCAGGCATTGTTGTATGCCATATCTGTATTACAGGAGGATTGGATAGAGGATGCAAGGTCTGAATGGAAAAATGACCCAGGTACACAAAATCTCATTCAAAATCTCCAACAAGATCCAAACATGTCAGAAAATTTTTTTATGGAAAGGAGATGTTTTATGGTATAAAGATAGATTATATCTATGTAAGAATTCAATCCTTAAAAATAGGGTTCTATCTGAGCTCCATGCTTCTCCAGTAGGGGGTCATTCTGGCTTCTTAAAGACTTATCATCGTATCAAGCATGATTTTTTTCTGGGAAGGGTTAAAAGGAGATGTACAAAATTTTGTGGCAGAATGCATGGTTTGTCAGCAAAATAAGGGCGAAACAATTAAGTCCCCAGGTCTTTTACAACCTCTATCTATTCCTAGCCAGAGGTGGGAAGAGGTGTCTATGGACTTCATCACAGGATTGCCTAAATTAGAAGGTAAAAATGTAATGCATGGTGGTGGTGGATAGACTCACCAAATATGCCCATTTTTGTGCTTTATCACATCCATTTGTTGCGAGTACAGTAGCAACGGCCTTCAGTGGATACAATTCAGAAGCTACATGGGACACCAAAGATTATAGTAAGTGATCGAGACCCTATCTTTACTAGTAATTTTTGGACTAGACTTGTTCTCATGCTTGGGCACACAACTAGCTCGTAGTTCCTCTTATCATCCCCAGTCTGATGGGCAAACAGAGGTGGTAAACAAGTGCTTGGAGGGATATCTTCGTTGTTTTACATCAGATAAGCAAGCGAGATGGGTCCAATGGTTGCCACTGGCAGAATGGTGGTATAACACCTCCTTTCATACTTCATCTAAAATGTCTCCTTTCTTGGCATTATATGGGTATCATCCACCATCTATCATTTCATCTTTGAGAGTCCAGCCAAAGGTTCGAGCAGTTGAAGAACATATTCAGCACCAACAAGAGGTGCTTTGTAGTCTCAGGGAGAATTTTTCCATGTCACAAAACCGCATGAAGCAGCAGGCAGACCAATGTTGCAGTGAAAGGTATTTTGAATTCGGTGATTGGGTTTTTATTTGTTTACATCCATATAAGAAAATGTCCTTAAAACAAGAGAAAAAGGATAACAATATTTCACCTAAGTATTATGGATCTTATCAAGTGTTACAAAATATTGGCAGTGTAGCATACAAACTGGAACTTCCTCTAGCCACTTGAATATATCTAGTCTTCCATGTATCTTGTCTGAATAAGGTAATTAGATAGACGTTATCATCCCAAATAGGGTTACTAGAGCTTGACGAGGAGGGCAGAATCATCTTGGAACCAGAATGCATCTTGCAAACACATACTAAGTGATTGAGGAAAAGGGTCATCACTGAGTATTTGATCAAGTGGGAAAATCTAGACATTGAAGACACAACTTGGGAGGATGTAAATTTCCTGCATCAACATCCATAGCTTCTCAACATTGGGGAGTTATTTCTTCAAATGGGAGGGACATGTTAGGCCATTAATCATATATCTTACATTGGATGTATATAGATGACTTGTGGATATCATAACTTCTTATCATGATGTATATCTTTCATATATGTTATATTATCATTATTGGGTCGGAATTGGTGAAGGCCAATCTGCAATATTGTGTTCTTTGGTGTTCTCTTGCTACTAATATTCTTATATCCAAGTAATTTCCTTACAGACAGAGTTAACAAAAATTTTCAAGACAAGATCTCAGTACAATGCAAAACCCAAACCCGACTTGCAGGAACTAAGTTAACTCGTCAAGTAAACAACTCCCTAGTCAAATAACAAGCACCTAACTTGCATACAAGGACCATCTTGTTGAGCTCTACAAGATCTCAGCTAAGATAGTAGGAGGATACAATAAGTAGGTGCAAATTCAAAACTAGAAGGGTAGGAGCCAAGGGAGGAAAACTAGAAAATTTTCAACAAAATGTACACTTTTAAATGAAAAATAAATTGATAAACTATAAATAAACCTACCTCCAAAATCCATTTTTCCTCTAAATTTAGTTGTAGCTAGCTAGATCCGGCAGAGAGAACCCTGAATCCCGCACATACACAACCAGAAAAACCATCAAAAAATCCAAAAATGAGATTATTAAACTAGATAGCAAGATTCCAAAAAAGGATCGAAAACTTGCATGAGAAACATGAAAATTGAAACCAAAAATAATTAGCAATTGATAAAATTGAGTGCACATTTACCGAATAATTACTCTGATACCATGTGTGATTGTTCTGTGAGGAACAAGATGGAATCTTATGCACATTGAAGAGGCTAAACTCCAATGGTGACATGGATTCTCTAAGTAATCAGCAATAAATAGAACACCATGGAAAATCAAGCATCAAAGAATAGGTATACTCATTCTCAGCGTTTGAAATAAGAAGGTACATATATAGGAGTTTTGTGTGACTCTCATGCATTACACATGGACACATGAAACCCTAATTACACATAATGACCTATGATATCACTAAGTGATATGACTCATAATGTGAGGTGGAAAATACACCAAGTGACGACGTGCTAAGTCATATACACCAAAAACCACGGGAATGAATTTAGGAGCTTCTTTTGTTTTCTCATTCACTTCTAGCTAGACAATTGTTTTCTGCTTACTCAACTAAGATCTAGTCATTCTAGTATAAGACTCATTATTCATGTTTGTTACCAATTCTTCATAATCATCATCTTCAGACTCATAGGTGACAAAGCCAATTTTTGAATCTTTATTAGCCTCATTAGTTTCCTCATCTTCTTCTTCAACCTCTTTGACTCATTGTCAACAGTCACTTCATCATCTACTTCATGAACTTCACAAGATGCATTGACCATGGCCTTTATAGGAGGATTTCAATAGCTAACTTGGGTTGAATGGTAGGTAGATGATTCTGTAGGTGGAAAATTCTTCCCAGGAATGTCTTTATAACGAGTATTTTGAGAAAGTTGCTTCTTTAAGATCAATTAAATCATTATCCAATTTTTAAACTAACTGGTCATAATTAGTTTGTCCTGAAATTGAAGCTTTAGCTTTGGTAGGTTCTTTATTTAATTTGTCCATACATAATCAAATCATCTTCAATGCTTATATCCAGCTCTTGATCAACAACCAAGTCTGGTAATCTAGCTTTTTGTAAGGAGAAATTTACCTCATGAATTTGGGTAATTAATGAAGAAAAATTTCAAGTTTTCTGCAGTAGATCAAGTAACAGCTGGAATTTATGAACAAGTCTGGGTTAAAATTTGATCACGAAATTCCCTCTTGGGTTCATATGGTTCCTTCTTTAACTGAGAAATTTGTGCTAAAAGAAGTATGGGAATCCTCTATGGCTTAAACCTAGCCACAAACTTGGGTTTCATTGTATACCAGTTTGTGATACTATTAGTAGGCAGATGATAGAACCATATGCAACATTATATTGTAAAATTTCAACAAAAATCCTAACTGAAACATCTTCGTGAGCAACTCCAATAACACCACAAGAACATAAAAGGATACCAAATTTTCATCAGGATGAACCTTACCATATCCTTTAAACTTTAGGAATTTCTTTCAGCTTCCTTTGGGTAAATCATGAGAGGTTGAGCCAAGGCCAAAGGCCCAATATTTTGTCCCCAGGGGATTGGTGCAGCCATTCTTGGGAAAATATTTTATAAAGGAAGAGTAATCCCTATAATACTAAAGCTTGAGTAGTACTTACTTGATGAGGACATGTCTATACTTCCTTTCATTTGGAGGTGTGCTCACAGACCTCTTTCCTTTTCCTCTTATTTTTGAAGATAACATGAACAAATGTTGTTGCGTAAACTGGAAGGCATGATCCTTAATTACTTGTACTCTCAGACCTCTATATATCTACATTCTACCAATTTTGAAAATCCCTCTCAAACACTTAGAAATCTATGTGTTGTAAAAATACGTAGTGGGCACTACTCAAAATCACAAATGTGTCACATAATGGGCACCAAAAAATTGTTGGCTGAAAAAATTGATAGTTGTGAGTGTATTCAATATTTCAAGGGACAACAATCCCTCTTTAATGGGGAGGTTCCCTTATTCAAACCAAAATTTTAACCCTAGAATATTTAGAAATATACATTCTAATAAATCTCGATGAGGATATTGGCTTCATTAATTAATTTCGTAATTTTGAATACATACAAAAGATTAAGAGAAAAAAATTTAATGAGGGAAGATAAGTGATGACCAACACTTTCAAATAAGAAGGAAACAAATCTTATTCTACTCATGCATGTTAGTATAACTCAAGAACACACACATCTACTTACATTGAATTCACTTTTATAAACAAGATACAAATTGAATCAAAGTTTAATGATTCTTGGCACAAGAGAGTGAACCCAAAGTTTCAATATCTATAATATGTAAAAAATGCATAAGAATGAACATAAATAAAGAAAAAAAGATATATAAAACAAGAAAGAAAGGAGGGAAGCTTCTTCTAACTTTTTATTCAAAATCAATATCATTTACATCAAAATCCCCAACATTCAACCCCTTTACAATTGAAACAGAAGCCTTATATAGGCAAGAGGGGAGGATAACTACTAGAACTAATTAGTTGTTTAAATTAAGTGACTAATCACTTAATTAGTCAAGTTACACTTAAAATGACATTTTAAATTAAATATTCCTTTTTACAAAAATAAAGTCAATGACAAAATATAACTAGTTATGTTGAGTACTTGAAGAATGAATAGAGGAAATAGAGGAAGTGTGACACTTTTGCTTTCAATAGATGCATTCAGAACTTGGTGACTGCAACTGATATTTTCATTTCCTTTGGCACAATTGTGTTGGTAAGGTTGTTCATCCAAGATCCTAGACAATTTTCCATTTCATAACTTGTTCCTCTGTACTGAGAAAAACCTTTTGTATCCTCTCCACTATTACATTATTTAGCTCAAATAGTTTCTCCATTTTATCTTTATTCACATTTTTATTTTTTGTATAGGTCCTATTTAATAAGCTTCTTGAAATCCTCTTTGATTTGATATTTTGAGTTCTATTGAGATGAATTATCCTTGAAGATATCACAACGGAGGGTTCGTAAATCTTCAAATATCTCATACTTCAAAGATTCTCCCCTTTTGGATAACATTTTGCAGTTCAGTAGAAACTTCTTTAAGAAATTTCATTCTCCATTCTACACTAAGAGCACCATGTATGAAATAGATTATTATTAGAATCATAGAAAATATTCTTAGAGAGTAGGATTTTCTCATCTATGTGGGCCATGATACGGAGATCTTGAATTACACTTTCCTATATTTTCACTTCTTTGTCAATAATTTCAACCCCTGAGTTGATCTACTTTTGAGATAAGATGATGTTATCATAGGTTTTACAGGCCTCATCAATTAATTATAATCCTGTGATATGAATCTTCTCCACCCTTTCTTTTGTTTCATTTCCTTGAGTTGCATGCTTGTGTATCTTAGCAATTGCTTTCAAATCAAAATCAGGTGTTGTAGAAGATGGTGGGACAAAGGACAAGGGAGTTGGATCCAACAGAGTGTTATCAGATGAGAGGAAGGATTTGATGAACCTTGGATAGAACTTGCACTTGTTCTTCCAATTACTCCTGAGTTTTCTTACCCTTTTCAACCCTTTTGATTACTTTAGAAATAGTCTCTATGAGGTTATGCACTTCACCTTCAGTGGTTGATTCTCCCATAGATATTCTTGTCAGCTCAAAATATTTTGTAGAAGCCTCTTATTGACTATTGTCTCCTTTAGGCTTAGAAATTTCAAGGAATTGTTGTCTTGAGGCATCTGAGACTAGACCAAAGTGGTTTTGGATTTTTTAGGAGGGGTAGAAGTACCAAGGAGTGTAACCACAACATCATGATTAGGAACTTAAATCCTGGATTGAGTTTTTCTTTTCTTGTTATCAAACATAGGCTACAAAAGAGAGAATGAGTCTCCTAAAGATCTATTTGAGGGAGGTAATGTGAGTGAAAGTAGTGGAGGAATAGGTTAAGAGGCAAAAAATTTCATGGTAGTTTTTCCATAGGAGAGGAGAAGGTCTTCTTATATCCATCTTAGGCCCGACAGTACTTTTCTTCCCTAGATCAAGAGCAATTACTTCAACTATATTTTCTTCCTCCTTATCATCTTATTTACTTCCTTCTTCATCTCCTTCTTCCTCTTCTTCTTTACAACCTTCCTCTCTTTGCATGATTTTACCCTTCGTTCCTTGTGTTTAATATTTCTTCTCACTCTCTTTACTTGGTGTTTCAATCTCTTTCTCACTTTCTTTAGATTTATCTTTCTTTGTAAACACCTTAGTCACAGGGTCTTGTTGATAAGAAGAAGGAGAATCTTGGTGAGGAGTTAATTGTTGGGAAGAAGTTTCTTACTGAGGAGAAGTATCTTGTTGAGAAGTATTAAATTCCAACAATTTCTTATTAAACCATTGTTTGGTTCTTGATAGAACAGGAGTCATTAAGATCATCTAGATTATATTTCTCCTTTTGAGACCACTCAATTTTTGGGAGAGGATTGAATTAAATATAATTAATGAATTCATGAGAAAGAAAATCAGAATCATCATTAACCATGATCCCTTAGCACCTTATGCAAATTGAAGTCCTATATTTTCTGAAGAGACATTCTATCATATACTCTCTTCCTATAACCTCAAAATCATCATCACAATCTACCCAGTAATCCTTAATTGTAGGTCATGTGTAGATAGGAGAGACAAGATTGTTTCTAATGAAGTTTTTTCTATCAAAATATGTCCTCTTTTGAAAAGGATGCATATGAAATGGGGAGATATTTCTCTCAATGTTTCATGCATCAAGAGAAAATTGAGAAGTGTAATTTCCCAAGGATATGGGAAATTGTATGTTAGACACGTTGTTATCTCTACAGGTCCTATGGAGAAGGTCAAATTTCTTGCAAATTTCAATTAGAAAAATATTATCACTGTAATAGATGGGAATTTTATAGGGAATTCCTTCAAAACCTACTATTCCTGATGTATGAAAAGTTTTGAAATTGGATAAAACAAACTTCTATAAACAATTATCATTTGTTTAGCCTCTTTGGAAACTATATTGGTGACATTGTCCTCTTATAACCTGACTAGGAACATTTTGAAAGCATCATTGTCCCTTTTAGAATGATTCTTACTATTCTCATAAGTCAGTTGAGTATAAAACTCAAAGATGGGAAGATCCTATCTGCTTCCTTGGCTTGATAAGCCAATCCAGATATGTACCCAACTATGGTATAGATTAAATATCATGGCATATGGAAGGTTCTGGTTTCATAAACTTGAATGAGTTGTTGGGTTGGATTTTCACAAATAATCTCACCCCAATTGAGATTTTGTTTAACCTCACAAATCAAATTGATAAAGATACACACCCATTATTAAAACTCTTCTGTAGATGGAAGGCTCGTCACTCTTGCAATGAGAGTTATAATTTCATATAATTCCTCTATGAAATCATCTCTATAGAGTCTTTGGTAATTTAGATGGTCCTCTCTTCTTTACCTTTAACTAGGAGCTAGTAATCATTGATTGATACTTGTTTATATTCAGGTCAAATTCCTTTCATACATCAGCCATAGTGAGGACCTTGGAATTTTCCAAAGTAAGAATGCCTAGGGCCAAGTTAATGTGATGTGCATAAAGTTGAGAAATTAACTACCCTTGAGGGTCTATCATATCTTTAGTGTGTGGATAAAAACCAAAAGCACATGCTAAAATTGTATCAATACATTTCACAGAGTTAGGGAAACCTCTGACATGGTCCAAACCACTGCTTAGGATTCTCTAAGCTAATGGGGTTGGATTGGCATCTCTCATTCTTTCCCATAATTCATTTAGGTCACTGTGCTTAATGTCACTATCTCCAATCTTAGGTACTATGGTTTTAAGAGAGGAGATGGGTTCATACCCAACATACAAGAAATTCATTTTTCTCGTATTGGACACTCACACAAAGGCAAATAGAATTTTACATGAACTTTTGGAGAAAACTAGGAGGATGTGCACCAAAAAAAGAGAAGGCTTCAAAAGCAAGGAAAGTTGTCGTGTAAAATATTACTAGTTGGATGGAAAAGAAGGTGACCTCCAAACAATCACAACGCACCTTGAATATTTTTAAATGACTAAGAAATGGGGATGAAATGATCAGAAAATCTCTTTCAAGGCAGGAGAAATCGACAGGACAAGATTCACTCTCATTTGCAAGTATGAGGTAAAAATTGGGGATCAAAGTATAAATAGTTCATGGACTGTCCTAAAATTAAATGTATTTTCCCTCCAATAAATGTTTAAAGCTAATAATCAGTTCATGGTAGGCCTCAGGGAAAAGTGGCAAAAGGGGCTTAAACACCTTATCTATCTGATTATAGGTTTAGGGTCGATGAATCAGTAATGTGGGGAATAAACGGAACATTGGAATAAGTTCCCTTGGTTCCCATCTAGCCCGAATTAGCCAATTTATTTGATAAGAGGTGGGAATGTCAATAATGCAGGGAATTTAAGGTATAAAAGAAGGGGTTTTGGTTCCAAAAATTCCTAACTTAACTAATTGAGGTGAAGAAGGTGGAGAAGTCAACCAAATGGTGAATTGATGAGACAAAAGAACAAGGTTGTGAGTACCATACAGACCTGATTTTACTAACAAGGCCAATGGGAGCGAACATGACAGAGAATTGGGGAACAAAGGGAACATTGGAACAGTTCCCCATGTTCCTTAATGACCCGACTTAGACGATTTTTCTCCCAAAGCCTAGAAAAAATTACTAACTCCTTCATTCTTCGTTTAAACACTAACTCAACATATGGCAAAGATTCAAACCATATCACATATCAATTACCCAATCCCCACTTATCTCTCTAACATGATTCTCTCCACCTTTATTTTCTCATAGCTATCTAATAGTGAGTTGTTCTCACAACTCACGTAAACCCAAATATAATAATAATATCTCACACTATTACAATATTATACTATCATATGGATGATATAATTCCACAAACATTATTAATGTTCACACTATGAACAAATATTTCCTACCATTCACCCCCTTAGTGTGAACATGGGTGAGTTCTCTCTAATACATGCTCATGTTCTACAATCTGATCGTTTTCAGAGAGTACCATCAACTCCAACAGGTTTTCTAGTAGAACCATTAACTACTCTGTATGTGATACTCGAAGAGATTCACAAACTCCCAAATTGGTTTTCTAGTGGACCACCAACCACTTTCATAGTAGCGTACACATTTCCCCATCCATATTTTACAAAAGAGAACAAAATATAGGAAAATATGTTCCTGACTATGAACGGGAATTATCCATCTGTTATTTATTTACTACCACACATGCTGAAAGCAAACATGCCAAACATAACTAAAAAAATGTGGCCACCAAAGCAGTATTACGGCCTCATCGATGGTGCCTGACGAGAGGTCATTAAAATGCATCCTTCCTCAGTTGCCTCCAGCCTCCATGTTTCTATTGCTAACTCAGATGGATTTGATCATGAATCTTAATTTACATTGATGGACATCAGTTACCACCGAAAATGCGTCCGTGAGGCATTTTTTTTTTTATTTTTTGATTTTTTGATGAGGACTCACAATTGACATGTTTTTCATGACTTGAAAATAGTACCAAAACACAAAAGATAACAAATGATACTCAAACTAAAAAGTAATTGACAATTACCTTTAAATCACAAAATGTTTTAAAAAAATAAATTAATAAGACTAGATTAAAATAATGATCACAGTAAAATCTAAAATTAGAGAAATAAAATTAACCAATACCTGAATAGTCATTATAAAACCTATAAACACTTTTATGTAAAATAAATTATAAACAAAATTCTTAATGACTATAATAATTTATTTTTATGGTGAATAAACTTAAATAAGATTAGCCATATAATTTTAACAATATTTAAATAATCCTAGGACTTATACTTGTAAATTATTCATACTCTCTAATAAAAAACACAGAATAATCACGAAAAAGAACTAAAGTAATATATAATTACTTTTAGCCTTAAAAACTATAAACTATTAAACAATAAAAAGAATGATTGACTACTAAGGAAAAATTAATACTAAGCAAATATAAACCGTATGACTTTTACACACAACATCAAAACAATAACAATATGATAATAGCAAAGACATGAGTTGATAATATTTGCACAGGAGTATGATAGGATATACGCGGGCCTGCTGATTTTATTTTCTACCTCTCTAAACCATTAATCCAAAGTTGTGGTTACCAAATACAATGCAAATCAAATCACAATGTGGTTGACTAATCTGACAAGAATACATAGCAGGTTATACGTCACAAGAATGGACAAAATACGTTCTGACTGTCAACATGAGTTTCACCAGTTGGATATGTTGGATAGGTATGTTGCAAATGCTTGAATCATATGCATGGACTAAAATCTCTGAAATACTATCATAACATCCTGCTCTGAAACCATATATTAAATTCTATTTTTATTTGACAAAATAAAAGTACTATAATAAAACACCGAATATGAAAATATTATAATCTAATTCATTTGGGATATATTTCATTATGAAGAGATTACCTATAAATAGGTAAATGACATCCTTAGTATAAGGATTCAAACCATATCACATATCAATTACCCAATCCCCACTTATCTCTCCAACATGATTCTCTCCACTTTTATTTTATCATAGCTATCAAATAGTGAGTTGTTCTCACAACTCATGTACTCCCAAATATAATAACAATATCTCACACTATTACAATATTATATTATCATATGGATAATATAATTCCACAAACATTATTAATGTTCACACTAGGAACAAATATTTCCTAATAGACCAAACATGCAAAGGACTTACACATGATTAAAATTTTCAATATTTTCTACATTTTTCCAATCCATGACAACAATGAAAACATTATTCAAGTTATTTATAATGAAGTTGAATTCTCTTCCAACTTGGAACCCACTTTGTAAGATAGTTATGGTGACAAGATCATTTAGTTTTGGACAAACAAATTACCCAAAGTAATGATTACCCTTGAAGATATTTTCAGCTCTAATGATGATATCAAAGGGAAAAATAGAAGCACGTCTCCGGTCAATAATATTGCAAACTAGTCACCATTACAAAAGGAAAAGAGCTTTTGTTGGGAAAGGTATATAGTATTGAAGAAGAACAATATTTTACTTCTCTTTGTCATAAATTTCATGATGTATTCTCATGGAGCTATGAGGATCAAAAAAGGTTTTGACCCCAACACTTCTCAACATGTTATTGATTTGGATCTTGATGCCAAGCTAGTAAGACAAAAAAAAGGTATGTGAAGCCCAGGATTGAACCACTAATGAGGATGGAGTTATCCAAACTTGTTGAGTCAAAAATAATATTTCCTATAAAGTATTAATCTTGGGTATTAAATTTGGTTCATGTCAGGAAGAATATTAGACATATAATTCTATGAGTGGATTTTAGATATTTGAATAATGCTTCATTAAAAGATCATCATCCTTTTCCTTCCATTGAACAAATCCTTCAAACAATGGTTGGTTCTAAGAGATTTTCTATGTTATATGGTTATTCAGGCTTCAATAAAATCAAGATCAAAGAGGATGATTTGTAAAAAAATGTGTTTACAACCAAATGGGGAATGTATGCATATCAAAAAGGCCTTTTGGTTTGTCAATTGCAGGTGCCACATTTCAGAAATTAATAGACATTTCTTTTCGCAGACTCGTCAACCAAATTGTCCTAATATATCTGAATGATATCTTGGTCTTCTCAAAACAAGGAAAAAATCACATGGAGCATTTAAAGGAATTGTTTGAGAGGTGTAGAGAATTTGGAGGATCATTGAACCTAAGGAAATGTATTTTTGTAGTTCTACATGATAAGATATTAGGGCATGTTGTCTCAAAAGATGGAATTGTAATTGACCAAAAAATATTCTCTTGCATCCTCTCCCTCTCATTTCCAACTCACAAGAATGCTCTCTAGTATTTCCTTGGCAAGATCAATTTCGTTAGGAAATCCATTCCTAACTTTGTAGGATTAGTTAGGCATATTACCTTGATGCTAAGAAAAGACATGGATTTTAAATGGACCATGGAAGGAAAAGAAAGATTTAACGATAACAAAGCCACAATATCTCAAGTTCAAACACTCATAAATTCATATTTTGCAAAGGATTTCATCCTTTATGCTTATGGTGTGGATCTTAATGTAGCATTGGTTCTTACTTAAAAGAACAATGAAGACCTGGAGCAACCTGTGGCCTTTTTAGCCAAACATTGAAAGACTTCTAACTCAAGTATAGTCATTTGGAAAATCAAGTGTTTTCCATCTTGTGGGCTCTCAAGAAATTTAATCCTCTCCTAGCTTCCAACCACATCAAAGTTCTAGTATCACATCCTTGTGTGATATATTTCATTATGGGGGTGGAAATTAGTGAAAAGAGATTCGGATAGGTAACCAAAATAATGGAATTTTATGTCACCATCAAATCCATAAAATTGGTGAGAGGGAGAGAATTTTGTGAATAGTTTGTTATAGATGCTCAAAGTGATTAAGAGACTTATTTCTTTATGGAAAAATAGTAGGAAAAAAACCTATGAGATGATGCAAATGCACGTAACACAAAAAACCTGCCAGACAAAGGAACTCAACCTAGCCGTAGTAGTTAAATAAAAATATATAGCAAATTTATTAGTAACTAAAAGTTATCCCCTTGGTTTGAGTAAGACAAAGAGAAGATACCTCAAGTTAAAATAAATTCCTTATATATTAATTGATCGTGTTCTCTTCAAAGGAAATTTTGATGGTGTCTTATTAAGGTGCATTGAGGAATAACAAATAGATAAATTATTAGAAGAATTTCATGATTGCTTCTCTAGTGGGAATTTCTCAGCCAAGGCTATAGCAATGAAAATCCTTAGGTTAGGATACTTTTGGCCCACATTATTTGTAGATACATATCAATGGGTTAGAAAATGTAAGAAATAGTCCTTCTTCATAGGAAAGAAAGGATGACATCCCTTCCCATTAGTCCTATTCAGGTGGATAAACCCTTCTCTCAATGGGAACTGGATTTCATGGGCACGATTAATCCTCCATCCAATGTAGATCACAAATGGGTATTGACAAAAATATATTACTTTACTAGGTGGACCGATGCCATGCCACTCAAGAAGGCTACTAATTCAGTTATCCTTGAATTCTTATAGGACATTGAAACAAGGTTTGGAATTCCATAAACCATCATCTCTGATAATGTTAAGGAATTTTTAGGATAAAAAATATCATTGGGATCTTAAGAATGGAGTTTACTTGAAGAATTCTTTCCAATTATTACCCAAAAGGTAATGGTTCAATGGAATCAACTAACAATAACATGATCATGAAGAGGATTATGCATGTCAATCAAAGATAATGGAACACTAAAGTAAAGAATGCTCTTTGGGCTGATAGAATCACTCCAAAGAAGGTGATTGGAAATTATCCATTTTTCCTTGTATACGGAAATGAAGCTAACTTCCTATTATAACTTGAACTTCATTACTTGGAGCTAGCTCGGTAGTTGGAATTTGAGGGTGCAGATCAAAGAGAAATTAGAATGGTAGAGCTGGTTGAACTTGAAGAATTGAGGCAGTCTACCATGGAAATATTGGAAAATCACAAAATATCAACCAAACAGTGATTTGACAAGAAATCTAAGCCACATATCTCCAAGTTCGGTGACTTGGTCCTCAAGTGGGATGTAAATAGAGATCAACCAGGGAGGCAATCCAATTTTGATGCACTTTAGAGTGGGCCATATATTATTATTGCTTGTAAGGATGCTAAATCTTTTGAGTTGTCAAATCTTTATGGAAAGGTATTACAATCCCAGTCAATGGTATTAATCTTAAACACTCCCATTAAGTTATCCTATTGTATCTTATAAATACTTGTGTTTTGTATAGTTGGAGATATTCTCCTCTTGTTGTGTGTTGATAATTGATTGAGTGCCTTTTTCTTAGTCCTTTTGGTGATCTCCTTTCTTTGTAATAAGATATTTTCACTATCTACATGTTTCATTTGAGACATGTATGTCTTCTTATTTGTACATAAGTTTTAGATCCGTTACAGTCATACATAGATTATCTTAGATCTGGGATTCATGGTAGAAATCAAATAGTTAGATTCAATTTCAGTGTGCATCTTTCATAACTCCACAGATCAACTCCATTCCATTGTCAAGTTCATGTAGATTTAGGAGATGAGTTTTCATGAATGATATCGGAAAGGTTGAGCTTGACTCTATACCCAATTGATGCTTCAAGGAAGCCGGTCTTCAACATCTAGCATGCAGATGTCCTCTTAAGGTCTTTAAAATATTTCCCAAAATTACAAGTGCTTACGCACTTTGTAAGGATTATTCTCCCCTTTTCCTAAGAATTTTTTCAAGCTCGTCTCTGTGAAACTTGAATTTTTCATGTTATCGACCTCTTTAATTCATGAATGGTGATTTTATTTCCTTGGCTTTGTATATAAGCTTTAAATATTGATTAATGCAAGTGTGGTGTATTTTCTTCCTTCAAATACATAGTGTTTTATGTGAATAGTTTGACCTCTCACATTTTGCACTTTCTTTTATCTATTTCCATTTGAATTGTGTGCGTCCTACAATCCCATCCTCATGTTTTAAATATTTCATTTGGATTTAGGAAATTTTCACCTTCTTTTGGTGCTATCACCACCCCTCTTAGCTTAGGATTTACATTTCTTGCATCTGTCTCCCTGGTCCCTTGGAGTTGTTGAAGTAGGATTGGTTGTATGAGTAATTTTAGCATTAGAAGTATGTTGTGTTATGTGGGTTTTCCCAAACCTACGTAACAAGGAAGCCATCATTCTTTGGAGGTCTGTCTCAAATTGGAAGTCCCACACTTCGTTATAATCCCATGTCACCTCAAAATCCTGGATCTTCATGATTCAGTGAAGGGTGTAATTTTGAGCTTGAATATGACCAGCTCTGTAATTTTTGTTTTATCTTCCGAGCATCCTAGACACTAACCCCCATTAGGGACAAGAACCCTCAGGTGTTATTGTCCCCTTCGGGCGCTTATATCCTTTTCCCTCCTTTTCTCAAATTTTAAATGTCACACTATTTGTTATCTTTAGTAAAACCTCTTTTATCACATTGGGTCATCTTTTTTGGTTGTTAATGATGAAATTCAAACAAGGGAACCATATATATGACATGCTCACTATTATTATGGGTTGGAAAAATTTGGGCTATTACTTACTATCTATTACTTCGAAAAATAATGACATTCAAGGATTGCATTTGGGTTACATTATTCACTGATTTTTTTACTGTGTCATTATGTTTCATAATTTTTACTCCCATGAGGGTGAGATATCATCCTTTGGTTTCTCCCCCTTGTTTAAGGTGTGTGAGATACAGCAATATGAGTACGGCCCAAACAAGAGAACATGTAGTTAATGTGCACATGTGTTATAGGATTATTACAGGGGGATAGGGGAGTATGTGTGGTGTATACCATGACACATACATAGTAGTATAGTAGGGAAAAATAGCAAAGTGTTAGTAGCAATAAATAGAAAAACATCGCAGTAAATTTAAGAAAAATCATGCAAGTGAACAAAAATACAAAATATAGGAAATAATATAATCTATGCACTCAAGGCCAAAAGAAAAAAATCAAGTAACATAGAGCATTACCTACAAACAAGTGAAAGTATAAAGCAAGCATGTAAAACAAAAAATGAGTAAACAAAATGATCACGGTTCAGAAGTAACGTACAAAGAATATACTACACATGAAGCACCCATTAGTATGTTAGAGTAATAAATAGTATGACACGATGTATGTACTGAGTGAATGAGGTAAGAGAATGTACAGTAGTCAATATTGGAATAATATCACATATATGTGAGAAAGTTTGAATTTAATTCCCCCACTTACTGTAGAAGAACTGGTAGAGAGAAATTTCAAGCATCATGCATCATGTAACAATATTTGTTTAGATTGAATTCAATTCAATGTACCACGTGATCGCACATGTGTATAGAAAAAGGATATAACATATTATGTATATAACTAACATGATAAGTAGTGTGTAACATGAATAATATAAGTGTGCAATAGAAACAACCAAGCAAGAGCGATGCAAATATTTTTGGATGTATGTATAGATGTGAATGCTTTTGGATTTTGAGCATATTTGAAGGTTTTTTTAAGCATATGTGAATGTTTTTGGATTTTTAGGCCCCCTGAGGGCATATATGAAAACCTATTTGTCGAAGAGAATGAAGGGTGGTCCAAGAATTTCCCTAGGGGGGAATACGTATATTTTTAGTGTGTTTGATGAATATATACTATGTAACTAAATAGGGGAAGTAAGGTTTCCCAAAATGCATGTGTGAAAATTGAGGTTTGGGTAAGTAATCACTCCCTCAACAGTCAATTTAAACCTATAAATAGAGTGTGTCATCGGGAAATGAGGAGGAATCATATGCCCCCCGTGTGTGAGAAGTGGATGATCTATCCAATCAGTATCCTGAGTGAAGGCCTATTATCTTCCATTGTGAACAAAGGAAACATGTGATCATGAATCAAGATACTAGTGTCAGATATGATATGGTGCATAATTATCTGTGTAGGAAAGCTTTGTCCTAAGGAGTTGTGTCATGTAAAAAGTGAAATAGACCTACAAAAATACATGTATGTGTGGTATGTACCATGAACCATGTGTGATGGCCTATTCATATGTGACAAACTATGAGACCTAGAGATATGCTAAGGATGAGTGATGGGAACTGAAAGTTGGGGAGACCTATGCAAGATAGTAGCTGGTGGTGAAATTATGGGACTGACACTAGGAGTGTGTGAAAAACCCATAATACTAACATCGCTAGATGTAGGAGTAATTGTAATAGTAGGTGGGCTAGACATAATGCTAACTAGATTAGGAGGTGTACTAGCTGTAGGGACCTGTGTAACTTGAGAAAGAATAGGTAAAGGGGTCTAAGGTGAGATACCTTGAATATAAAGGACTTGAAACTCGTGTATAAACTTGACACATTGGTGCAAAATAGATTGAACATCCATAATAGCCTTAATCCAAGGAAGACCCTAGACCATGTCACAATGCTTGATTTTTTATGCTACAACACATGACATGTAGATAGTGAGAGGCATAACTATGATGGGAAGAGCTACATATTCATATGAGGTATGTGACTTATGTTTGATCTCGGTTAATGGAACGCCAATAGAATTTAATAGGGGAAAAAAATAGGAATTATGTTTGAAATTAGGGTTTATGATTACATTATTAAGAGCTTTCTTTTCAATAGATTCATCAATGTGAAGCCTAGAAGATTTCAAAAAGGCATGGAATTATGCATCATTAAAGGTAATTACTAGTGGTAAAGCAGTAACAGAAACAACAAGAAAGTATAAAGGAGCATTGGTAGATTGTAGAGGTGGAACCACATTATAAGTGTGATTAGAATTTTCCTTAAATGCATCTTTTTCATGTTTGAGAAGTAGAACAGTAAATATTTTGAGCTTATCATTATCGTTTGTAGGTTTACACACAATAAATTGCATCATAATTGATTAAATATTGAATCACGTGTTTAAGCTTGAAGCATCGATTCGTAGATTTCCCATTACATTAGTGATAGTCACAATAGGATTTTTTATTAAATTTCTTGCCTTGAGGATGACTAGAATCCAACTCGAGCAATGGAGGAAGAGAGATAAGGTTATTATCGAGTAGTTGTTGCAACACCACCCGAGGTGGCATAGGAAATTTAGTAAAATGTTATTGAGGAGCCTCAAGTTCAAGCTTTGTTGGTTGGGACATTACATTAACAGTGGCCTTAGCCTTGACTTGGGGCTCAATAGGTTTACTCTTGAAAGTATATTTACTTTGGAATGTAACATAATACTGACTATAAGCTTGGTCACTATATTTGATTTTTCCCGTAGTAATTAGATTTCCTTCACGATCCTTAAGGATATGACACAAGTGATTAAAGAAATGAAAGGTATTAAATATGACTTACTCTTGGATAGGAGGAAAAAGGATTTGTTAAAATAGGTCTTGCAATTCAGAGTTAGCTGGGACATTTTTCATTTTAGTAAGATTAGTCTTATAATGTAAAAAATAGTCACTAAGGTTCTCATTAGATCCTTGTTTCATTTTATCCATTTGTGTATAAGATCTTTTAGAACCAATATTAATAGAAAAATGTGCCAAAAATTGATTTACTAAGGGATTAAAAGATTGTATAGAATGAACAAGAATATCATAGAACTATTGTAATGCATAATCTTGCAAACTTATAGAAAATAATTATGTTAATAATATGTCATTGAAAGCATAATCTAAGCATGCAACATGAAATTATATAAGATGTTCTTGTCGATCTTCCTTACCATTGAAAAGAGGAATTTTAGGTGAAACAAGATTGGGAGGAAAAAGATAAGAGGAAACCTTAAGTGTGATAGGATTATGTAGAAGAAGTGAGGGATCAAAAGAAGAAGAGGTAGTGGCATTGTTTTGTAATTGAATAACTTGGGCTTATAGATCATGCACCAAGGACTCTAAAGCATTGGTGATAGAAGGAGAATTAGGTTGAATATTAGAGATAAGAAGAGAAAAAAAGGAGTAATAGACATATGAATGAAGACATTAAGACTATATGCCCCCATGGAAGTGTGGGAAGAAGAAAGTCGAATGGAAGATGTGGGAACTGCATAGGTGACATTATTGGGAATGGGAGTAGTAGAAGCCTGGAGTCATTGTGATTCCTCATGATGTCCATATAAGAAAATATCCATATTATTAGGGTTACAAACTATGTATATATTTAGATCATTTGAATGTTAATTATTAAATGCTTCATAAGGAGCTTCAGCCATGATGTGAAAGAATAAATAATAGTTATAAATCTTATGATCCTAGAATGTAGAAAAAAACTCAAGAAAGAGAGATCTAATGCACAACATATAATACTCAGGTTCACCAAATGATTTACCCTAAATGGTTAAATTTATAAGGGTGTAGTTATAAAATCACACACTTGCTATTTACATCACGCCTCTAAGTATTTCATTATTTAATGATTCCTAAATAAGAAGACTAGACATTAACAACACTTATTTTACTCATGCATTGCTTTTGTCTTTCCCACACTCTTGTTATTTGATTTTCTAGAATGACCACTTTAATCTTGGATACTAAATGGCATGTGACCCAGCTCTATATTTATTGTTACATCTTCCAAGCATCCAAGACACTACCGCCCATTAGGGATAAGAGTGCCCCAAGCGCTAATATCCCCTTTGGGAGCTTCTATTCTTTCCCCCCTTTCCTTGATTTTGAATTTCCACATCATTTGGTGTCTTTTATAGAGTCTCTTTTATCACTTCAGGTCATATTTCTAGTTGTTAATGGTAAAATTCAAACAAGGGAATCACATATATACATGACTTACTATTATTAGGGGTTTGGCAATTGGGAGCTAATACTTACTATATATCACTTGGACATGGATAAATATTTAAGGACTACATTTGGGATACATTATTCATGACATAAGAGTAGATATTTCTGAATTCCATCTCACACATTCTATCTTGGGGGAAAAAAGAAGTTGTATCTCGTTATCTTGGTAAGACTAACCAGTTCTCTTGTAGACATGCCTCCCCTCATAATATTCATCTATTGTGATCATTAAGTGGTAAAATTCAAGTTATATGTTGATTCATTTCACAACTAGCTAACAAAACCCAACCCTTTACTAGATTTGTGAAAAAATATACCATGTTTACATAGGATGACAAATGTCAACGTGCTTTCAATGATATCAAATATTTTTTACTTAACCCACCTATGTTGACTCCTCTCATTCTTGATCAGCCATTACTCTTATATATCTTAACTACATTTCATGCCTTAGGATCCTTACTCACTCAACATGATGTGACCCAACATGAATGTGTCATTTATTATATTAGTCACACTTTACTTTCATATGAGTGCAATTATAGCTATATTAAAAAATTGTGTTTGGGACTTAGCTTTTTCACTAACAAGCTACAACATTACCTGATCAATGTTTAAATGCATGTCATTACTAAGGTTAATCCTCTTACACTATTTACTTTCTTGAACTCACTTATCCAGTCATCTTTCTCATTGGGTTATGTTACTCACTAAATTCGACCTTAAATTTTTTCCACAAAAAACCATTAAGGGATAGGTAATTGTTGATCAACTAGCCGAATCTCCTATCAAAGATCCTTTCCTCAATTGTGATGATTTTTGAGATGGATTTATTTCTTATACATTTGACGTTGATATTTAGACCGTGTATTTTGATGGTTCTCAATGTGCCACTGGATTTGGGGCTAGTATTGTCTTTATCGTACCACGTGGTGAACCTATGCCCTTCCCTTACCGTCTTAATTTATCTTACACAAACAATATTGTTAAATATGAAGCCCTCATATTGGGCTTATTTGTTTGTCATTTCCTTCCTATATGTCATCTTCATATTGTAGGTGACTCTTAGCTCATTGTTAATTAGGTCAATATTACATACCAAATAAAAAAAGAAAAATGCATTCCCTATCATATAATTGTTACTAACACGTTCACTACATTTGATTCCAACACCATCATGCTTGTAACCCGCAAAGACAATTGACACGTTGATGTTATGGCTAGAACCACTTATCTTATCCCTTTAGACATTACTAATGACCATGTTGCATTCATCATTCATCATTTGGGACATCCTTTATTGAATCTCATAGTATAGAGGCTCTACAAGTCCTTGTTGTCACCCATAGCTCTAAAAATTTGGAATTGTATACTAATATATATAATTTACTTTACCCCCAGACATTATTGGCTGACATATCCTCTTACGAGGCAAGAAAACTATGTCATAATGTCACATGGTATGTCATTGTTGGTAGTTCTTTATTTACACATGATATTGATGGTAATCTCCTCCGCTGGTAGGGATTAAATGATATTCAACTTGCTTTATCCCAGATACACGACAACATATGTGGTGGGATACATTTAGTGGAAAAGTTATGGCCCAAAAACTATTATGCCAAGGATACTATTGGCCAACACATGGAACAATATTTCATCAACTACACTAAATGATGTGACAAATATCAACACCATAGTAATCTTCACTATGCACCAGCATATCATTTATAACCTATTACATCCCTGTGGAATTTCTCCTTGTAAAGCTTTGATCTCTTTAAAAAATTCAGTCAGTTGAATCAGTTGAAGGACATAAATTTTATAATCATTGCTAATGAATATTTTACCAAATGGATTGAGGTTTCTCCTTTGCACACCACTACTGGTGAATATATTTGTAGATTTCTCAATATACATATCATCACCCGACTTTAGTGGTCCCTTCTCCAATTGTAACTAACAATGGCTCATATTTCAAAAATCACGTATGTCAAAAAATTTTGATGCTAAATATAATGATCAAACACACATCTTCTACTCCTTATTATTCCCTAAGGTAATGGCCAAGCTGAGGCTACCAATAACTTTTTTTTTAATGTTTTACGTAAAACTATTGATCGATATGGTGCTGACTGACATAATTAAATGTTATATGCCCTTTGGGCCTACCATACAAGTTTTGTGCATGCACCCCTACCAATGCAACACACCATTTTCTCTTGTTTATAGAACTGAAACAATTATTCCTTTGGAACTTGAAACTCTCATCTTTGTGTGTTTATCTTAAACATATCCTCTAAGACAATGAATATTGGGAGTAACAATTTACATGAACTAGAAATTCTTGATTCTCATCAAGTAAAAGCTTTAGAAACATATTTTTACTTACTAAGCATGCAAATCAAACACACCTATTATACGAAGGTGTGTCCATGTGAGAATTTAACATTGGATATTTAGTGCTTAAAGAAAATCAAAAGAACACTAATGCAGAACCATCTCTCAAAGGAAAATTCAAACCCAATTGGCTAGGCCCATACGTTGTATGTTGTCATTGAAAAACTTGACCAAGGTGTCTATTGCCTCACTACCTTCTATGGGATAAACCTCTTAAAAATCCATATTGACCGTCATGCATCTTAAGTAATATTTTTCTTAGCTATACCCTTTGTCACGCAGTTGGGGGCATATTCTCCCCTATCACACCCTTGCTCCCCCCTACCCATTTTCCCTTGCTACCTGATGACTCACTTTTTTTCTTAGGTCCAAACATAGACTGTTGAGGACACACTTACCTACATAGACCTCAATTTTCACACATATCACTGGGGGGAAACCTTTATCCCTTATCATACCTTCTCTATTTCATGTTCACACATATTTACAAAAATAAAAAATACTAGCTTAGATCTTGATTTTATGTACTCTTGTTTGCTTATATTATTTCATGTTGCATATTGCTTATCATGTTACCTTGATTCATAGTATGCTCTATAATTTTCCATACAAACATGTGTATTCACATGGAAATCTTGAGGTGAATGAATATTATTTACAAGTTCTTACATAATGCACAATATTTGGCATTTTACCTTACCATCCCCAATGAGGTTCTTGGAGGCATCTACCTTTCCCATTTTCTCTATATTCATGTTCTATGGTTGCAAAATTTACTACTTTCATTCCTATTTCTCAATTGTATAACATTGTGGTATACTATCAATTTTTCTAACATGTTAATGGGTGCTTCATATGTAGTATTTTTCTTACAGACTTACTTCCAATCATGATTCTCTAATTTGCTTATAGATTATCTTATTTGTTTGTGTCTTAATTTTCATTGTTTGTGTGTTATGCCCTACATTCATTTATCATTTACATGTACGACCTTAAAGGCTTTAATGTTCATGTGACATCCTGAGTTGTGTTACATGTATTCAACCAACTACTCGTCATGTCTTTGACAATGTTACTATGTATGCTTGTTTGTGACTAACATCATGTATGCTTGTTTGTAACTAACACTTTTGGCTAGCATTTTTCCCATTGTTTACATATGTCATGGTTGTTACCATGTGTATTCCTTATTCCCCCTATAGGATTTTTATTTCATATGTGTACATCATTTTCCATTTTCCTCATTTAGGCCATGCTCGCCTTAAATCATCTCACGCACCCAAATGAGTGGGGGAAATCATTAGGTGACTATTTCACCCTCTCGCTAGTCCACAAACCAGATACAGATTGACACAAAGAAAAATTAGGATAAAAAAGAGCTAATTGATGTTCAACATAACCCCTAGGCTATTTTGACAACTTACAAATCTAATTTTTGGACTTAGGAATTTTTTGTTTTGAAAGTCACGGAACAGTGGAAGTTAGTGCTCCACATAATCAAAAAAATTAGTGTTCCACAGATTCTCTTAGCCCATGGAAGAAGAAGGTGAGTGATGTTAATGTTCCATAAATTCTCCAAGTCCATGGAATAAAGGTATTAGAGCTCCATACCCAAGGGGATTTTTTTGGAGTTAGTGCTCCACGGATTTGGTAACAATTCCATGAAAAAAACGTGGGGTTCTGCTTAGTAAAAGCCACGATACATAGAGGACATACCACCAAAAGTCACGAAGTAATGAAAGTGAGTTAAACTTAACTTAAGGTTGGAATTCGTGTAACACTAAATCAATATTTTTTAGGTTTCCCATAGTCCACAGAAGTCTTAGAAGGCTACACAACATTAAAATATGCATAGCAAATATATTATTCATGGAACAAAAAAATCAACATATAAAGCCATGGAAAAATAAAACAATCAAGAAACCATGAAACGAAGGTGAATCATTCAGGAATTGGCAGAACAAAGAAATTTTTTGTGGGTGTCAGTTCTAGTTTTTTATGATATATTTTGTTATAAAGCTCGATTTTCTAGAAGAGGAATGCTTGCGTTGAAAGGGGGAAAAACTTTATTTCATGCCATAGAAGGAAGAGGTTGATTATTCCTTGGTGGAATGAACCCTCCGTATGGAGGAGTTGAATGACCCCTAGGAGGTAGAGCTACAACTAGTGATGTTGAAATGCCTCTTTTTCTTCTCTTTAGAGGAGACAAGGAAAGTTTGATATGTTGATAATTTCCTTACTTTGAAGAGCCTCTTGTCTGAATTATTCACATAATTTAATGCACTGAGATTTGGAATCCAAAGATATAGATTCGTCAGGTAGTGAGAAGATAAGTACTAACTCAGTCCCACCGGGCATTTAAAAAATTGTTATCACCAAATCACTGCACCCTTCAAATGGTCAAACTGTAGGCAAGTCATTTAGTGTGATTAGGACACATGGGATCACCTCTCAAGTTGTGGGACTTAGGCTCAGGTTGAACCTCTGGAGAAGGCCGGATTCCTTTTCCTAATTTAAGTGTTGTACTACTCCTACTGCAATAAAATGGCTATTTAGTCCTAGGCTAAAATTTTCATGGGTTTTAGGGAAAGAGGTTTGAAAAAAAGGAACTATACTAGGGATGGTGATGCACTAAATAAAAGGATATTTTATTTCTCAAGAAGGGTTAATGTGAGTAGGATGCAAACACCCTTAGTCACCTTCACCTATTGCAACTTAGAAAGGGCACAAAATACCATAGACTAGAAACATGTGCTCCTTTATTAAACTCGAAGTATACATAATAGAAATATCAAATTTGATTGAACACATAATTAATTAATCATGAGGATAGAGCACATGCACATGTCAAACATCCATTTCACTGATTGCAGCCAATGATAATGCAACTTTTAACAACCGAAGGAAAACAATATTTCCAAAACGGACATAAAATAAGGTTACATAACTTCCTCATAACATAAAATAGATAATCTGAAATAAATATAAGCTAATCATTCACACTAAGGAATTATACATTCATAAAGCATATATCGATCCACCGTTCAACACAATAAAATCAGGTTCTTCAAGGCAAGATATCACTCTGAATATAATTAAAAGCTTTCAAAATCTCTGAAGCACTCTTCCAAGATTGAAGAGAAAATTCACCAACAAATGATCTCTCTCTCAAATGACTCCATGCAACTAACTATTTATAAGTTCTTTAGGTTGAGCCATTACAGTTGGGCCTTCAACTAACATTTTACTAAAAATAGAAATGTCATTAATTCAAGGGAACAGGCTCCCATAAATATAGTAAGTTTGTTGCAAGGGTTTGACTTAGTCAACCCTACAATTTTGACTGATCCAGAGCTTGGGTCTTCCCTTTCATAGCTGCTCAGCTTTGGTATGGTTCTGCAATGCCTTCTCATTTCACAGGTTTCTATTGTGCTCCCTCCCATGCATTTATTCAATTTTTGTACTCAAGGAAACGCTTGATGATTCCCTGAATTTCTTTGTCTCCCAGCCCACATACATAGTGATTTACTACATTTGTTGTCTCGATTTCTCTTGTGATTTTGGATAGAATTATTATAATTTTACTCACAACTTTTGTTATTCTTCCTGTAAAATTTTGGCATAAAACCAATCTATCAATACATTCACTGCTAAAAGTTTTGGTAACCTCATCATCGTGCTTCACCAAATCTTTGAAATTTTCCTTGATGTGATCTTCTAGGAGAGCATCAATGTTTTCATTCAAGAAAATTACAATTAACAATATCAAATTCTTTTGATTTATCATTCAAAACATCCATAATTTCCACTCATTTATCATCCAACTTATTGATTAAATCCTGCAGCACCTAACACTGAAATTCCATGGCCTTTGTATATTTAAACAAATTTAAAGCATCATCGATTATATCCTCATCAAGGAGTAGATTTGGATCTTCTTCTCTGATTTCACTCCATGTTGTCAAATTCAAATTTAGATTATTATTTTCCTTGGAAAAGACCTCATCCATTTTGCAAATAACATCTCTTCCAACCTACAAATCATTATATAGTTCAAGAGCCTCTTTAATTAAAGGATTAACTTCTTAAAGTATACGTTTTATCCATCCATTTATCATTCTCCCTTTCTAGCCTATCTTTTCAATCTCATGATAAGGAATGTCATCGATGGTAAAAGAAATTGTCATAGTCGTAGTAGTTGAGACTTTAGTAGATGGAGTTGGTTGTGTTACTTTTTGTAACAATGCAATGAGCTGCTTGACCTTGGCTTTAAGCTCATCCTTAGAATCTTTATCTTTATCATATTTCTAAGATAAGTATGTACATCTTGTTTATCTGCTTTATGAGTGGATTTTCCCAATGAAAATCTAGAAATCCAATAATTTGCAGCTGTAATTGTTTCCTTAGTTTTTCCCTCAATGGGAGTATAAACCTCTACAACTTGTTCCCTAGATGGATTCGTAATCAGGATAGAAATAATCTTTAGCATCTTGGCCTGTCTTTTTGGTGTATTCCCTAATATACTCAAATCTATGACATCCCCCAGAGGAATTTTCTTATTTTTCTTTGGATTCTACAGAAACAACCATTCTAGAATGGTTGATGTTGATGAGGATAGAATAGTAGATTCAGTACCTTAAACATTAGTCACAACAAGAGTACCAGTAACATTAGTTGGAATTTGAATGGAAGTGGTAGTAATGGACAGGGTTGATGTGAGGACTTCCATAGGAGTGGATACAATGATATTAGGAGATGAGATGAAAGGAAATGGAAGTGTTTGGGGAAGTGAAGTAGAAATGGGTGACCCAATGGTTTCCCCGGTTGAGAGAACTGGAGGGGATGAGAATACTTGGGCCATGGTAGGAGATGGAAAGGAAGAAATGGTCGTACAAGTGGAAGGAACTGATGTAGGAAGTGACAATGGAGGAGATGACATATTCTGTAGGACAATTGGAGAATCATTGACTTCCACTATTTCTGATATGGGTGTTGTAGGAGACATGGCTTTGGAAACAGGAGCCTTGGAGAGAGATGAACTCCCAACAATAAATGAAATCTTTTTGGGAACTATATGGGCCTTTTGAGTTGACCTTTTCCTATTTGTGGGTGTTGATTGACTCATGGTATATGGGGATTCGAAATTTGTAGGTTGATCTACCCCTTTGGGTGAGATTCCCAAGGTAACCAACCAACTGTAGGTTCTCTACAGAATGGGCCCTGCCCTCTCCTTTGTATTGAAAAATTCTTCCACATACCAATCAATCCATGATAACTGTTGATTGAAAACATTACCATTTTTATATGCTACATCCAAAATCTCATCATCATCTTCTATGTCTTTTGGGAAATCGGCTATACCAAACTACCGAACTTAATCCAAAGTTAGCCTTTTATAGTCTCTTTGTCAAATGATGAATTCATCCCAACAATGAATCCATATGTCTTCCAACTGGGGCACATGGGAGCTAGACTGACCTGTTTCACTGAATTTACCCCAATATTCAAAATTTTTCCATGGATGAAAAGTTCGCAAGGTTACTTCTACCATTTCTACATCCACATTCTTAGCCTTATAAATATTCAGGAAAGTGTATCTACCAATTGAAATAGGGAACTGAACTCCCACTTTATGTCATTTATTTTGGATCTTATGGTATTCCAGTAATTTTCGAACCAATTCTAACAAGACCCACTTGTCAGTGGGACATCTTGGCAACTTGTTGGGAGCACCTACAAATTCAAGAATTTGAATGTAAGTGAATGTGGGGAATTTTAGGTAAATAGCTCCCCATTCATGCACTTCCTTGAAGGCTTCATCAGAAATCCTTTGATTATACAACTCCCTATCTAAATAATAGATAATAACCACAAAGAAAGCATCGTTAATTCTGTGCAAGTGCCTGATTCCCTTATCCAATGTAAGTTGAGGATAAAATCATAGATTTGGAAGGTGCCTCAAATACCCTTAGTATTCAATCCGGTGAAATCTCCCATGGCAGCTACAACATAAACAAAAAAGGATTTCATATAGAAACTCTTTGAGGATAGCACCTTATTTAACTAATAGCAAATGGAGCTACTGATATGCTCCCCCCATCTAATAAATTATTTATTC
Source organism: Taxus chinensis (assembly GCA_019776745.2). Classification (NCBI taxonomy): domain Eukaryota; kingdom Viridiplantae; phylum Streptophyta; class Pinopsida; order Cupressales; family Taxaceae; genus Taxus; species Taxus chinensis. The sequence continues at coordinate 545,504,173 of CM034151.1, read as the reverse complement.
TTCTTGATGGTAGTGATATATAAGAAATCCAATCCTGAAATTCCTTCATATAGGGAAGACCTGAAAATCTACTCAGTAGCACAATAATGTCATTGACCTCCTGAATGAAGTCTGGCTGATACATGGTCTTTGGAAAATTGGCAACACTCTTGGAAAGATACCTTTTCAACATGACCCTCGTGTAAAACTCTACTTATTTGTCCCAATGTTCTATCCCTGACTCTTGTGAAATTTTCACGTAGTCCTCGACGTCGGGGAATTTGAGAAAATCTTCAAAGAAATTTGGATCCAATTGGATTACAACCTTTCCATCAGCATCCTTAATTGCAATGGATTCTTCATCGAAGTGGGCTACGGTAGCTAAAACAAACTCTGGGCAATTCATAGATGAGGGAAAACTGGTAGCAAGAGCAAGTCCACTGTCATATATGTCCTGCATCTAGGATTTTTTATTTGGGGCCTTCACCCTTTCCCATAAATCTAGAAAATCAATTTTTCTAAGATCGGTGTCTCCTATACTCCCCAAGTCAGAAGACAAGCAAGATTAAGGAGAAACCCTGAGGAACGAATATTTCATCTTTTCCTTGTCCTTGGATGTAGAAGTAGATATCAAGTTTTGAATTTCAGAACTTGATGGCCTTCTGGTTACCAAAATTCTAAAGTTGAAAGTTCTGAAGTTGAGAAGTCCAAAATCCTGAATTGGAGAAGTCCAAAGTTCTGAAAATATTCAACCTCCAAAACGCCGAAAAGTAGAGTTCCGAAAACCCGAAGTGAAAAAGCTCTGAAGTTGAGAAGTCTGAAGTTCTGAATTGGAGAAGTCTAAAGCTCTTAATTGGAGAAGTTCGAAGTTCTAAAATGGAGACTTCCAAAAACCTGAAATGACACAATTCCCAAGAAATAAACAGTGTCGAGCAGCCAAATCTCTGAATTCTGAAAAGAAGGTTCTCTGAAAATGCCAATCTTCGAACTCTAAAAAATGAGAAGTACTGAGAGGGTCAATTTTGAATACTCGAGAGGATCTTTGAAGACTCTGATGGCAAATGTACTGAATATGTGTCAAAACTCGAATCATGGAAACATGACAGGCAATGAGATTTTCATTTTCCAATACATACAGAGGAGGAACAAAAGAAAATGAACAAGGAGAAAACAAAACAAAATATGTTAAACAAAAAATAAAATACCTCGAAAATGACATCGAAAAGTACAAAATATAGTAAAAAAAACTAGGAGGTCAAAGCAAAATGTCAGATGAAAATGATAGGTAAAAAATTGAGTTTAAATAGAAAAAATTTGACATTAATGGCCAAACCTCAATCCGTATGGAAGCAGGTAAGAATTAAATACACAGAGAGCTCTGAAAATCTAAAACCCAAAAGTCTGAAATTCTGAAATCTCAGAATTTTGGGGTTTCAGACTTCGGAGATCAAGAGATAAAAATCGTGAAATGGAAATGGGAGAGTTATGAAACCTGAAAGCCCGAAAGTCTGAAATTTCATACTTTCAGACTTCAGAAGTTTGAAAGTGAAATTACTCAAAATGGGCAGGAGAGTTCTGAAACCCAAAAGCCCGAAAGTCTGAAATTTCAAACTTTCAAAATTTTGAATTTCAAAAGTCTGAAAGTAATTTTTCCAAAAGATGTAACCTAGAGTTCCAAAACCCGAAAGCTTTAAAGTCTGAAATTTTGGAGTTTCAGACTTTGGAACTCTTAAGGGAATTTTCTAAAAAATCATGACTTAGAATTCCAAAACCTGAAAGCGTGAAAGTCAAAAAAAATTGGACTTTCGGGGTTTCAGACTTTGGAACTCTGGGCTTGAAAATTGGCCATTTATCAAAAGAAAACTTCAAACTCTAGAAACCCGAAAGTCTGAAATTTTGGACTTTCAAGGTTTCAAACTTCAGAACTTGAAAAGCACAATTTCAATTCCATGCTAATAAAACTCCAAAAGGGAAAATCCTTAAAGTCCGAAGTCTGAATTTTCAGAATTTCTAGACTTGAAGAATTTCTAATTTGTAGAAAACTTCTGGGTGAAGGATTTTCAAAAAAAAAATTGCCTGATCGATTTCAACATTGGTTTCTTAAGGTAGATTAAAATGGTAACATTTTTGTGACCTCCAGGGAATGCTTTCCTGCTAATCTTTTAGATCAGTAGCCTTATACAAATCATTGAGCAAAAGGATTCTTGGGAGAAAAACTACATTCAGGGGACACCAAGAACAAAAGAAAACAAAATGAAAACAAAACAATGTGTAAAGCACTTGGAGGAAAATACAAATGAACATTGTACAAGGGTGAGACAATCTTAAAAGCAAGCTTTGAGATGCATCCCATTCACATGAATGGGAAATTCTTATCCATTAAGTCTAGATTTATGAAATGAATTTACCTCTTTGCAACTCGTGATGATATATTTTCCACTCCAGAGAGCGTCAAACTTGGCATGCCTACCTAGTTTGGCTATCTTCATGCCACTTGAGAACCAAATATCCTTCTTGGAAATTTCTGTCAGAATCTTTCTTGTCAAATTATTTCTTAACTTGAGCCTAATGTTGTCCTAAATTTTTCATATCCATGTTGTGAACTTCATCTAGCTCCATGAGTTCAGCAAATCTCACCATCAAGGAGTCATTTTCCATGATGAGACAACTCCAAGATGATGAGACAACTCCAAGGAAAATAATTCCAAGGAGATCAGAAGATTTGTGTCCCTTCCATATACAAGTACAAAAGTTGAACTCCAAATTTCTCTTTTAGGTGTAATTTAATCTACCCATAAAGCGGTCTTCAGTTGTGTATGTCAGGTCCTTTTATTAGCCTTCATCATGTGTTTGATTATCCTTATGATATTATTGTTACTTGACTCAGCCAACTCGTTCCCCTATGGATAGTAATCAGACAAAGTCTTGAGGTAGACCCCATTCTTGACCACTCATTCACTCAAATTCAAACCGATAAAATCCATTACGTTGTCAGAGATAACAATGAATGGAACACTGAATCTTGTCATTATGTTTTCCAGAAAATCAAGGACTACATTTTTCTTTCAACGTTACTTCCTCTGTTCATTGAGTGAAATAATCTGTTGTAGTAAGGACCCATTTATGTCCATCACTACATGGCGGGTTGATCATCCCAATGAAATCTAACCCCCATTGGACAAAAGGTTTATCCATTTGAATATGATGCAGGGGAAGGGCTATCAGCTTCTGTTTGCCTGCAAAAAGGGTGCATTCTTTACATTTCCTTCCCCGTAGACGAGAATCTTTGAATAAATCTGGCTAATAATAACTAGCTCACATAATTTTAGTGGCAGCCGTACGAGCAAAGTATTGCCCACCCAATAGGCCATTGTGGAATTCTTCTAATATCTTATTCACTTGCTCCAGTTTGATGCAACGCAAAAGAACACCGTTCAAGTCCTTTCGGAAAAGAATATTATTGACTAGGATGTATGGAATAAACTGGAGACAGAAAGTACATCTTTGGACTTTATCCATATTTGAAGGATATGCCCCTGTGAGGAGGAAATTTTTCATCTTTGTTAGCCAATTGATCTGATCATCACCTTCATCGGCATTTAAGAGTATAACATCTCCCACTTTCTTGATCTCTATGTCTGCGGACAACTGCTGACATAATCCTTTGCCCCTAAAAATTTTAGTGACTTTAATGTGTACATCATACTCCATTACTTTTGTGATCCACCCCGCATGTTTCTCGTTCATTTCTTTGTTTAACAAAGAATCCTTGACGCTAGGATGAGAGACCATCAGGTGAATTTTGTTGTTGGACAACATGTGCCTAAAATTCTTCAGAGCTTGAATGACTGCAAAGACTTATTTCTCAACAAAGGAATATTTGATTTTGGATTCTTTGAGAGACTAACTAAAGAAGGCAATTGGTTGCTCCATCAGATTGTCATTTTGTTGAGTAAGAATCTCCAAAATACTTTCTTGTCCTGTGAATGCATATAGAATGAACTCTTTGTCAAACCTAGGGTTTACCTGCATGGGAGCTTGAGAAATGGCCGTTTTGATAGCCGTGAATCTTGCCCTCCCTTTATTTTTCCAAGAGAATGGAATGTTCTTTTTCAACATAGTTGTGAGTGGTTTAGCCAACGTTGAAATTGAGGAATGAATCTCCGCACAAAATTTATTGTTCCTAGGAAACTCTGGAGACATTTTTTATGGCTTGGAAGAGATAAGGACATAATTGAATGAATCTAGACAGGATAAATAGACATTCCTTATGATGAAATGAAATGTCCCAATAATTCTCCTTCTTAAACTACAAAAATGCACTTCTTAGGATTCAATGAGACCCCAAATTCTCTACATCTTTGGAAAACTTTTCTCATATGTGTGATATGATCTTCAATATGCTTGGAATATACAGTTATATCATCGAGGTAAACCAAGATGATATCATTGATTATTCCTTTAAATGCCATGTTCATGGCTCTTTGGAATGTAGCCCCTGCATTGGACAATCCAAATGGCATTTTGTTGTACGCATACATGCCCCACTTAGTAGTGAAAGTTGTTTTAAATTGGTTAGATTCTTGGATTATAATCTGATTATATCCTGAATATCCATCAAACAAGGAAAACCTTTGAGCCCTAACCACTGTTTGAAGGATTTGTTCCATTAATGGAAGAGGGTAGTAGTCTTTCAACGAGGCTCAGTTCAAATCCCTAAAGTCTACGCACAACCGTATTTCTTCATTCTTCTTCCTTAAAAGCACCAGATTAGCTACCCATGAGGAATGCTTGATGGAGAAAATTATGCAGGCCTCAATAAGCTTGGTTAGCTCCTTCCTCATCAGTGGCTCAATTTTAGGATTAATTGGCCTTTGTTTCTAATGAAATGGTTTAGCATTTGGATCTAGCTCAATGGTATGTTGAGCTAGACCTAGATCAAAACCACGCAGGTCTTTGTAGCTACATACAAAAATGTCATGATATTCTTGACATACTTCAACAAAATATTTCCTTCTCTTGAGTAGTACATACTTTTCCAATCTTTAGAAATTTTTCACTTGCCACCTTGATTTCTTCAAAATATTCTTCTTTGATTACCATGTTGGTACTTTGTAATTTGGCCTGATCATCCACGTTGAAGATGGACTCAAGAGTAATTAGGCCTTTTGGCATTTTATTTCCTTTCAATTGTATGATTTGATCGTTGTAAGAGTTTTGCAGTTCATCTTGGTGTTTGGTAGTAAACTCCGCTTCTTGCTGTAGGAAAAGGACAATCTGTTGGTCACTATCAAACACCTACCAGCTACTTACATTATCTGGGACCATGAGACAGACCACCATTTTGACCATATATTTCCCTTCTTTCATAATGTATGCAGATATATCATACTACGAGCCAATGGTAGCCAGCCTGTCAGCATCCTAATTTTGCTTTCTGGAAACTACATGAATTCCAAAAGCTTCGAAATCTTCTATCAGGTCCCAAAATTGATTCTTATATGATCTCAATAGATCATTTTTTGATGCATTGTGGGCTGTTACTCAATGCACAACCAACTCATTATCTCCAAAAATAGTCATAGCCTTAATTCCTTTCTTCTGAGCTAATTGAATCCCTTATATGAGAGCCTCATATTCAGCAACAATGTTAGTGTAACTGAACTGCAACCAAAAATATGAGAATTATTTATCTCCCTCTAGATAAATTAACATAACACTAACACCAAATCCATTCTTACTTCTTGATCCATCGAAGAATAATTTCCACAGTCCTTCAAAATTGTTTGGTGTTTTGACAAGTTACGGTATGATTGTATCTTCTTCATGAATACAATAGGTACCAAGTCTTGTTTCTTCTACAAGTAGCAAACCTGATTCTTCTTCATCCAACACATCAACATAGGGGTCATACTGATGATTTCCACTTACTTCATCTAGTATAGTATTGGGGACTTCTTAAACAAGATTAGTTGGTTCATGATCATCATCTTCCTCTTTCGGATCTCTGATGGTGTAAGTCCCATTTATAGGGCTAGCAGTGTAGGGTTCTACAAGATTATGGCAGATTGGTTCCACCCTTATAGTCACTTTGGTTCCATATCGATTCCTAACAATCATATGTGACCAATCGGCTGATAGATAACTATTTATCTTGGTAGTAAAATCTCGTGATAAGTAGATAGCGAAGAGAGGAGGAAGATTAATGATTGATATGTCTTGGTTGAATGACAAACATGGACATGTATGGATGGTAAATTGAAGTCCTTTGATAACTCCAACCATTTGGACTGCAGTACCGTCTAACTAGACAACTCCTTTTGAGATTGGATTATATGGGATTCCCAACACATCTGTAATTTTCTTAGGCATCACGGAACTACTGGCTCCAGAATTGATCATACAATTGTGCACCAAATGATCACTGATGATCAGAGAGATATAGAATGGTAGTTTTTTGTTGGCCTTAGAAATCACTTTCATTTCTGGTTGACACAAGCTAATTGTTATTGTTGCTTCACAACCTGATGATCTATCGGTAGTACCAAAATTGTTCAAAGCCTCATGTAACAAGTTCCTCTGAGAAGGAATTGAGAGTGCATCTCACATCATGATGCTCAAATTGGTCTTCTTCATTTGCTCCATAATACTGAATGGAATTACCCCAACTTTCCTAATACCTTTTTGTGCGTTAGAGTCTTCCTTTGGGAAATGCCTATTGGGCATTGTGATACTTGAAGTTCTATCTTTCTTTATTCACTAATCCACAGATACTTCTAGTGATTTCTTTCATGTACCCTTATCAGTTAATACTTGTGCTTGAGGCTATGAAATAGAGGCTTGATCTACTTTGGAAGTTTGAGGCTCCATTGCTCTCTTCTTGGAGCGAGTCTTTTCTGCCACTGAAGAGGAATCTATATTCAACCCGCAAAAATCTTCTGCTTACCATTTTAGCAAAGTGGTTTCCTCAGGTGCATGCGGTTGATATATTTTTTCTTGTGTAGATGTTTTATTTGTTAGCTCAGAAGGGCCAGGTGCACTTTGAACCATAAGGGCCTAGCCAAGAACTCCATTGGGACAAAGATTTTGATTGTGGGGTTTAGAATAAGGATAGCAATATTCATAATCTTGAATGAGGTTATTCTGGACTAGTACTATGGCTCTGGATGAACTGGCAGTAGAAGGGTTCCATAAGTTCAAAGGCCTAACATTCATAGCTTGATTTGTAGCTTGATTTTACATTTTATTTTTCCTTTGAAAGGGAGGATGGCTAGCTTGGTATTGCTGATTTTGTGGCTGGTATGGACGATTATATTGAAATTGTTGCCTCTTGAGTACAACAAGCTCGTTTCCAAAAGTTTTCAGCAGTGACTTGACTTCAAATAGATCATTTGAAGAGGCAGGGATAATTTGAGTTAGTTGATTAGAGGCTTCTGGGATAGGAGTAATGATATGTTGATTGTTTGTAAGGTCTAGAAAAAATGGCATTGGCGGTCATGGATCTATCTTTCCAGCCTAAATCAAGGAATTTTAAGCTCTTATGGCCACGTTGTAGGCATCGAGTAATGTAGACCCTCCCATGGACTGGATCATAACTGCTACATCACTATTTAAGGCTCATAAATAGTACAAGAATGCATTATGTGAAGAAGACTTTATGAGTGCCAGAATCCTATTCCAGGTCTTGTGGAATCAGACGTTGAAATTACTCATGTATTCTTGGGGAGCTCTCTTCATGGTAGTGAGTTGTTCCAAAAGTGATAGGTTATCACTCTTTTCTTCAAATTGTTTACCGATCTTTTCTCCTAACTATTCCCAAGTTGTTATACTACCAACACTTAAGCCTCGAAACCATTGAAGTGATTTTCCCTTGAAACAAGTGGCCAGAAATTTGACAGCAACATTATCCTCTGTGATGTTATGTATGGCACAAATGTTGGCTACGTCAATAATATGTTCTACTGGAGTAACATGAGTTTCCCCTGTATAAAAGGGTAAACTTTTGAGTGCCGAAATAGGTATAGGATCACGTTGAGCCAATAGAAGAGGAATGTTTGTGTTGAAAGGGGGAAAAACTTGATTTCATGCCATAGCAACAAGAGGTTCATTATTCCTTGGTGGAGTGAACCCTCCGTATGGAGGAGTTGAATGACCTCTGCGAGGTAGAGCTGCAACTAGTGATGTTGAAATGCCTATTTTTCTTTTCTTTGGAGGAGATGAGGAAAGTTTGATATGCTGATAATTTCCTTACTTTGAAGAGGCTCTTGTTTGAATTCTTCGCATAAGTTAACGCACTGAGATTTGGAATCTAGAGATATATAGTCACCAAGTACTTTGACTTGAGAAAGTGAGAAGAGAAGTACCAACTCATTCCCACTCGATGTGTCAAAAAATGTTTTCGCCAAATCATTGCACCCTCCGAAATGGCCAGACTATAGGCATGACATTTAGTGTAACTAGGACACATAGGATCACCTCTTAAGTTGTGGGACTTAGGCTCAAGGTGAACCTCCGGAGAAGGCCAGCTTCCTTTTCCTAAACTAAGTGTTGTACTACTCCTAGTGCAATAAAATGGCTATTTAGTCCTAGGCTAACATTTTCAAGGGTTTTAGGGAAAGAGGTTTGAAAAAAAGGAACTATACTAAGGATGGTTATGCACCAAATAAAAGGAAATTTTAAATCTCAGGAAGGGTTAATGTGAGTAGGATGCGAACACCATTAGTCACCTTCACCTATTGCAACTTAGAAAGGGAACAAAATACCACAGACCATAAACATGTGTTCCTTTGTTAAACTTGAAGTATACATAATAGAAAGATAAAATTTGATTGAACACACAATTAATTAATCATGAGGATAAAGCACATGCACATGTCAAACATCCATTTCACTAATTACAGCCAATGATAATGCAACTTTTAACAACCAAAGGAAAACAATATTTCCACAACTGACATAAAAGAAGGTTACATTACTTCCTCATAACATAAAATAGATAATATGAAATAAATATAAGCTAATCATTCACACTAAGGAATTATGCATTCACAAACCATATTCGATCAACCATTCAACACAATCAAACAGGTTCATCAAGGCAAGATATCACTCTGAATATAATTAAAAGCTTTCAAAATCTCTGAAGCACTCTTCCAAGCTTGAAGAGCAACTTCACCAACAAATGATCTCTCTCTTAAATGACTCCATGCACCTAACTATTTATAAGTTCTTTAGGCTAAGCCATTACAGTTGGGCCTTCAACTGACATTTTACTAAAAATAGAAATGTCATTAATTCAAGGGAACAGGCTCCCATAAAAATAACGAGTTTGTTGCAAGGGTTTGACTTAGTCAACCCTACAATTTTGAGTGATCCAGAGTTTGGATCTGCCCTTTCATGGTTTCTCATCTTTGGCCTAGTTCTTCAACACCTTCTCCTTCCACAGGTTTCTGTTGTGTTTCCTCCCACGCATCCATTTGATGATTGTACTTGAGGAAACGTTTGATGATTCCCTAAATTTATTCGTCTCTCGGCCCATATGCGTAGTGATTCACTACATATGTTGTCTCAATTTCTCTTATGATTTTGGCTGGAATTCTTCTAAGTTTACTCACAAATTTATTTATTCTTCGGATGAAATTTTGGCATAAAACCAATCTATCAATAGATTCAGTGCTGAAATTTTTGGTAACCTCATCATCGCGCTTCACCAAATCTTTGAAATTTTCCTTGATTTGATCTTCCAGGAGAGCATCAATGTTTTCATTGAAGAACTTAAAATTAACAATATCAAATTCTTTTGATATATCATTCAAAGCACCCATAATTTCCACTCGTTTATCATCCAATTTATTGATTAAAACCCACAACACTTGATACCAAAATTCCATGGCCTTTTGATATTCGAACAACTTTGAAGAATCGTTGATTACATCCTCATGAAGGATTAGATCTGGATATTCTTCTCTGATTTCACTCCATGATGTCAAATTCAAATTTAGATTATTATTGTCCTCGGAAAAGGGCCTCATCCACTTTTCAAATAGCATCTCTTCCAACCTGCAAATCATTATATATTTCAAGAGCCTCTTTAATTAAAGGATTAGCTTCTTACAGTATACATTCCATCCATCCATTTATCAATCTCCCTTTCTAGCCTATCTTTTCAATCTCATGATAAGGAATATCGTTGATGGTAGACGAAACTGTCATAGTCATAGTAGTTGAGACTTTAGTGAATGGATTTGGTTGTGTTAATTTTCATAGAAATGTAGTGAGCTGCTCGATGTTGGCTTTAAGCTCATCCTTAGAAGATTTATCCTTATCATATTTCTCAAGCATATTTTCAAGAGAAGTGTCTACATATTGTTTAGCTCCTTTGTGAGTGGCTTTTCCTAGTAAAAATCTAGAAATCTGATCATCTATAGTTGTAATTGTTTCCTTAGTTTTTCCTTCATTAGGAGTAGCAACCTCTATAATTCGTTCCTTGGATGGATTTACTATCATGATAGAAATAATCTTTATCCTCTTGGCCTATTTTTTTAGTGTATGCTCTAATATACTCAAATCTATGACATCCCCCAGAGGCATTTTCTTATTTTGCTTTGGAGTCTACCGAAACAACCATTTTGGAATGGCTAATGTTGATGAGGATAGAATAGTAGATTCAGTACCTGAAACATTAGTCACAACAAGAGTACCGGAAACATTAGTTGGCATTTGAATGGAACTGGTAGTAATGGATGGGGTGGATGTGAGAACTGCCATAGGAGTGGATATAATGATATTAGGAGATGAGATGGAAGGAAATGGAAGTGTTAGGGGAAGTGAAGTAGAAATGGGTGACCCAATGGTTTCCCCAGCTGATATAACTAGAGGCGATGAGAATACTTGAGCCATGGTAGGAGATGGAAAGGAATAAATGGCTGTACAAGTGGAAGGAACTAATGGAGGAGATGACAGATTCTGTAGGACAATTGGAGAATCATTGACTTCCATTATTTCTGATATGGGTGTTGCAGGAGACATGGCTTTGGAAATGGGAGCCTTTGAGAGAGATGAACTCCTAACAATAAATGAAATATTTTTTAGAACTATATGGGCCTTTTGAATTGACCTTTTCCCATTTGTGGGTGTTGATTGACTCATGGTATTTGGGGATTAGGTATTTGTAGGTTGATCTACCCCCTTGGGTGAGATTCCCAAGGTAACCAACCAACTGTAGGTTCTCTACATAATGGACCCCGCACTCTCCTTTGTATTGCCAACATTCTTCCACATACCAATCAATCCATGGTAATGGTTGATTGGCAACATTATCATTTTTATATGCTACATCCAAAACCTCGTCATCATCTTGTATGTATTTTGGGACATCGGTTATATCAAAATACTGAACTTCATCAAAAGTTAGCCTTTCGTAGTCTCTTTTTCAAATGATGAATTCATCCTAACAATGAATCCATTTGTCTTCCAACTGGGGCACATGGGAACTAGACCGACCTGTTTCAGTATATTTACCCCAATAGATAAAAATTTTCCATGGATGAAAAGTTTGCAAGGTTACTTCTGCCATTTCTACATCCACATTCTTAGCCTTATAAATATTTGGGCAGGTATATCTGCCAATTCAACTAGGGAAACTGAACTCCCACTTTATGTCATTTATTTTAGATCTTATGGTAGTCTAGCAATTGTTGAACCAATTCTAACAAGACCCACTTGTCAGTGGGACATCTTGGTAGCGTGGTGGGAGCACCTATGAAGCCAGGAATTTAAATGTAAGTGAATGTGGGAAATTATAGTTAAATTTCTCCTCATTCATGCACTTCCTTGAAGGCTTCATCAGAAATATTTTGATTATACAACTCCTTATCGAAACAATATAGAATAACTGCAAAGAAAACATCATTAATTCTGCGGAAGTGCCTACTTCCCTCATCCCGTGTAAGCTGAGGATAGAAACCATATATTTGGGAGGTACGTTGAATACCCTTAGTATTCAATCTAGTGAAGTCTCCCATGGAAGCTGTAGCATAGACCAAAAAGGATTTCATATAGAAAATATTTGAGGATAGCACCTTACTCAACTAATAGCAAATTGAGCTACTAATATGCTTCCCCCATCTGATAAATTATTTATTCTTCTTGATGGTAGCAATATATAAGAACATCCACTCCTAGAATTCCTTTGCAGAGGGGAGACCTTTAACTCTGTTCAGTAGCACAATAATGTCATTGACCTCCTGAATGAAGTTTGATTGATACATGTTCTTTGGAAATTTGGCAACACTCTTGGACAGATAGATTTTCAACATGACCTTCGTGCACAACTCCACTTCTTTGTCCCAATGTTCTAACTGCTGACTCTAGTAAAATTATCACATAATCCTTGATGTTGGGGAGTTTGAGAAAATATTCAAAGAAATTTGGATCCAAGTGGATTACAACCTTGCCTTCAACATCCTTAACTATCATGGAATATTCATAAAAGTGGGTTATTGTAGCTAAAATGAACTTTAGGAAATGCATGGATGAGGGAAAAACTGGCAGTAAGAGCAAGCCCATTGTCATATATGGCCTGCATCTAAGATTTCTTATTTGGGGCCTTCACCCTTTCCTAGAAATCTTGAAAATCAATTTGTTCGAGATAAGTGTCTCCTATACTCCCCAGGTCGGAAGACAAGCAAGAGTGAGGAGCAACGCCGAGGAACAAATATTTCATCTTTTCCTTTCCCTTGGATGTAGAAGTAGACAACAAGTTTAGAATTTTGGAATACGATGGCCTTCTAGTTCTCAAAATTCTAAAGTTGAGGAGTCTAAAAAGCCTGAATTGGAGAAGTCTGAAGTTTCGAAAAGCTTCAACCTCCGAAACCCTGAAAAGTAGAGTTCCGAAAACCCAAAGTGAAAAAGCTCCGAAGTTGAGAGGTCTAAAGTTTCGAATTGGAGAAGTCCAATGTTCCAAATTGGAGAAGTTCCAAGTTCCAAAATGGAGACTTCCGAAAACCCGAAATGACACAATTCCCAAGAAACAAAAAGTGTTGAACAACCAAATCTCTGAATTCTGAAAAGAGGGTTCTCCTAAAATGCCAATATCTAAAAACACCAATCTCCAAACTCTAAAAAATGAGAAGTGTTTGAGAGGGTGAATTTTCAATACTCAAGAGGATCTTTGAATACTTTGATGGCAGTTGTACTGAATACCTGTAGAAACTCGAATCGTGGAACATGGCAGGCAATGAGATTGTCATTTTCCAAGGCATATAGAGGAGGAACAAAAGAAAATGAACAAGGTGAAAACAAAACAAAAGATATTAAACCAAAAATAAAATAACCAAAATAAAATACCTCGAAAATGACATCGAAAAGTATAAAATATAGTAAAAAAAACTAGGCGGTCAGAGAAAAATGTTAGATGAAAATGAGAGGTAAAAAACCAAGTTAAAATAGAAAAAATCTAACATTAATGGCTAAATTTCGATCCGTACAGAAGTAGGTAAGAATTAAATACGCATAGAGCTCTAAAAGTCTGAAATTCCCTTGGAATTTTAGGGTTTCGGACTTTGGATATCAAGAGATGAAAATTGGGAAATGGTGATGGGAGAGTTCTGAAACCCAAAATCCTAAAAGTCTAAACTTTTGGACTTTCAGAATTTTGGACTTCGAAAGTTTGAAAGTGAAATTACTCAAAATGGTCAGGAGAGTTCTAAAACCCGAAAGCATGAAAGTCCAAAATTTTGGACTTTCAGACTTTGGAAGTCTGAAAGTAATTTTTCCAAAAGATATGACCTAGAGTTTTGAACCTAAAAGCCCAAAATTCCAAAATTTCAAACTTTCGGAGTTTTAGACTTTGGAACTGCGAAGGGAATTTTCTAAAAAATCATGACTTACAATTCTGAAACCTGAAAGCTCGAAAGTCCAAAATTTCAGACTTTCAGTGTTTTGTACTTTGAAACTCTAGGCTCGAAAATTGGTAATTTATCAAAAGAAAACTCCGAACTCCAGAAACCTGAAAGTCCAAAATTTCAGACTTTCAGGATTTCAAACTTCGGAACGTGAAAAACACAATTTCAACTCTATGTCGATAAAACTCTAAAAGGGAAAATCCTCAAAGTCCAAAGTCTGAATTTTTGGAATTTCGGGACTTGGAGAATTTCTAATTTGTAGAAAACTTTTAGGTGAAGGACTTTAAAAAAAATTGGCTGATCAATTTCAACATTGGTTTCTCAAGGTAGATTAAAACAATAACAATAATGTTACTATGCAAAAATTTTGACAAGACTAAGGAGTTACAGACCCATGACATGTATTTTGTAATGCATATCACCCTCTGAATAGTTATATCATTCTATTCATACTTTCAATAATAATATGATGTCAATTTTGGGTTTAATTTGCCCCTTGTGTTGTATTATTGTCTTCTTTCCTTTTATTCTTCCATTTGTGATGTGTATCAACTATGTTTTGCATAGTTTCATGTCGTTTGTGTCAACTATACAATGTTGTGAGTTTATTTAGTTGTAGAGTTAGGTTGTGGCAAGCATATTCCCCTTCAGCCTTGCATTTTACACTTCTTTCTTCTCTGAGACTTCAAGATAAAGTGATAAATTTCTTTTGGAGCATTTTCATTCCCTTTTCTTTCAACTTAGTTTCCTTTCATGCATTTCCTCCTCCATTTTCATCTACATTTTGGTTCTTAGTATTGGTTTAGGAGTAGAAGTAGTGTTAGTCAGAGGAATAATAGGAATTTGGCCTTCTCTGGAGGTTAATATCATTCATGTAAGTCCCACATTACGAAGATCATACCATGTTGTTCCCAAATTTTGAATCCGCCATGATCCAAACAAGGGTACAGTTATGAGCTACAACAGTTTTTAACATGCCTGATGGGACCAATAATTCTGAAATTTATAGGATTTTATTGGGATTAGTGTGTGTTTTGGTGATATCCAACCTTGTAAGGCTTCATAAAAACACATTTGACGACTCCCAACAACATATCTACTAGTTTCAATAGTCAAGTGTCTCAGTTCCATGAGAAAATTACAAACAAGACAAA
The DNA here is from genome assembly GCA_019776745.2 of Taxus chinensis. Taxonomy (NCBI): domain Eukaryota; kingdom Viridiplantae; phylum Streptophyta; class Pinopsida; order Cupressales; family Taxaceae; genus Taxus; species Taxus chinensis. The sequence goes on along the minus strand of CM034151.1, from coordinate 545,489,136 downwards.
GCACATAAAGAGGTGAGCCTTTTTAATACCTACAAATTTCATCAAGGAAAAAACTAAAATTAGTTAAATTGTCTATATTCCCATCACCTAGAGTACATTCAACTCCCCCTTCTATTAGGCATTCCTCACCTACTCATAAGAATCTAAAACCCACCTCTCCTATGGCCCTTTAAAGGAACCAACCCTTTATTATTTTTAATGGTGGTATCCCCTTAGTTCTAAATGCACATCATGATATTCTAGTAGCTTCCCTTTAAAACCTCCCATTCTTTAGAAGAGAAAATTCAACCACTCTCATTGAACACATTTTAGATGTTGCAAATATTTAGTTCTATCCACCTTATTAATGAATATGATGTATAACTTATGTTATTATCTTCATCTTTTAAGGGGAGGGAATTCCAATGGTATAGAAGTTGCAACCAACTTCTATCTATACATGGGATGAGCATGGGGGAGAAACTCTGCAAGAATTTTGAAGATAAAAGTGACCATTTATCCATTATTGAGAAATTTACTACCATCAAGAGATCCCCCTCATGAAGTTATGATAGATTTTAATATCAGGTTTCAAAATACCTGGGATAGAATTCCCCCTCTATCTAATCCCTCTCCAAGCATTGCATTTTTATATTTCTTGAGAGACTTAAATAGTGATGTGGTTTTTATGATTCAATACATGGGAGGGACCATATTACCATATTCTTATGACATGCTATCAGAGCTGAAAATTTTTTTAGTCTAAGTTGGTAAGATAGCCCTTAGGCCTCTAATGCCTTTATTTCCAAAATCCCTCCCCAAAGTAGCTTGTTTTAGCACCAATTATTAGAGAAATCAGTCAGACAATTCCTCCTACCTTTCCTCTCAATGAGTTGCATGGAGTTATAACTATGATACAAAATATTGGAAATAAAGTGGTGACAATAAAGAGGCAAGTATCTCAATCAAGTATATCAGCCCAATAAATAGCCTTATCAAGGTAATGACCAAGGACAAGGACAAATATGTTACCCTAGGCCCTTAAACACACAATACCCCTACTACTGCAAGCTCTTATAAGGCTATTGTCCCAATTTAGAACAACCTAACACATGATTAAGAGTGGTGTTACCCATGTCATCAAGCTCATGATAAAAATTCTTGTAAAATTGGAGTTCTCAGCCAAGATTTGATGGTCTAAGCAACATCTGTACTCTAAGAGAAACATGAAGATTCAATTGTAAAATTAGAATAAGATCAGGGACATGTATCAAATGAATCTACTCATATTAATTAGAAATTGGGTGATTTTTACGGAGTAAATCAGGAAGTTACAAGTAGGGGTACCAGTCTTGTTGCACTCAACATAAGGTCTAAGAATAGAGCATTGGAAGGAGAAACATGTACCATATATGATCAAGTATCTACCTCTCAAGAAACTAGAGAATGTACAACTGTTAAATTCTATGAATTGCAAGAAAATCATATTGTTAAAAGGGATAATCCACCTAGAAATTAGACTCAAACAAGTCAGCAATTAACAAATGATATTACTAAAACAAAGGTCCATAAAAAGGTTAGCCATATTCCTCTAAATGTGGTGGAACAAATAAATAAAACTAGAATGAACATGACTATGTGGGAAGCACTCTCCGTTCCAGTGAAAAGAGATTTGTTACAGGAAGCTTTGAGGCATCTTGGTGACATAAGTGAACCATAAAAGGGTACATCTAGTGTTTCTACAAGTTTATATCATCCAAAAGAAGGATAAAGAAATAATATCATCAACCCACCTCCCTTCTATATCTCCATAATCATTGGTAAGTACCTTGTATACAACTGTATGATAAACTCTAGAGCTAGCAGTTATGTTATGCCCAAGAATATTATTGATTCATTAGGCATAAAATATACACCAATCACCAAGGGGATTTTCCAACTAGATGGAACTTATGTTAACACAGTTGGGATCATAAAATATTTTAATCTTACTTTGCATGCATGTCCAATTATTTCAATTTTATAGGAAATTTCAGTCATTGACCTCCCTCCCTTCTTTACCATATTCCTTTCTATATATTTTACTGTGAAAGTAAGGGGATAATTGTCTGTAAATTGGTTATATATGCTTATTAGAATGAGATATGTAACTAGAGTGACTATCAAAGTTGAGCCTATTTCTAATAATCACATTAAGCCTAATACACATGGTCCTATGAACATGAATTGTGTTATGCATGATCGAGAGGATAGTGATAATTTTCATGAGGTTTCCACATCCTTAGAAGAGGTTTTTGACATTTTAGTTGACAATTGGGAAAAGTAACGTTTCTAGTTTGATCCTTATGGTCACACATGGAAGAGATAAGGTTAGGGAGTTATTATATACATGAGGATAATGTCCTTATACTTATCCTTATAAAGTCACGTGAAGATCAAGATGGGATGTGGAAGCTGTATTTTGATGGATTGAGAAGTAGGAATGGTGTTGGTGCTAGGGTTATATTGATCTCTCCTAGTGAGAAGAAATACTTATTTATATTTAGTATTCAATTCAGTTGTACAAATAATGTGGAAAAATATGAGGCATTGATCCAAGGTCTCCAACTAGCACAAAATCAAGGAATCAATTTGTTATAGGTATTTAGGGATAGTGAACTATTTTTACATCAGCTCAGAGCCCAATCTATATCCAAAAACATCATGTTGAAATCCTATAAGCATATAGCATGGGACATGATTGAAGGTTTTGATGCTTTTAACATCTAAGTGTTACCGAGAGGGAAAAATAAATATGTTGATAGACTTGCAACATTTGGATCCCAATACGACATTCCTAAAGACATCAAGAAAAGTTTGGAATAGCATGTCAAACTTGTGGTTAGACCTGCCATACTAGATAATACAACATGTTGGCAAGTTTTTGACATTGATAAGCAAATTATAATTTTTTTCCAAGATGAGGAAAAATTATACATTGGAAATTAGTCAAGATTGAGAGAGCAATATGAGGATTAAATCATCCAACTCAAGACCAATAAGCTACCTAAGGGATTTATCACCTTGTAAATTGTCTTTAACTCTGATGATCAGCTCAAAGGAAAGAAAATGAACAAAAATGTCAAGGAGGAAAGCTATGAGTAGGTGGCCGTTTCAAGAGACAACTCTGTAAGGTTTGGAAACATATGTAGTAGTTCTGAAAATAAATTTCTTGTTGACCTTTGTAAAGAGTATGATGATGTGTTTATTTTGAGTTATGAGGATCTTAAAGGTTTTGATCCAAGCCTTGTGCAATATACCATTGAATTGGATTCCAACACAAAACAAATCAGGAAAAAAAAAGGCCTATAAATCCAAGAGTGGAGCCCTTAATGAGAAAATAACTGACTAAGATCATAGAGGAAAATATCATTTTCCCAATCAAATATTCTTCATGGGTGGCCAATTTGGTTCCAGTCAGGAAAAATAACTGGGAAATTAGATTATGTGTAAAATTTAGGGACTTAAACATATCATCTCTAAAGGACCATTATCCTATTCCATCCATGAAACAAATCTTTCAAAAGGTGGTTGGGTTAGAGAGGTTATCTCTCTTAGATGGTTATTCAGGGTACAACCAAGTCCTTTGATGGGTGTCATTATTCCCTTCATTTAATTAACTCTTATTTGATGTCATATTGCAAACCAGGGGTGTGTCTGAAGCTATATGCAACAAGAAGAATCTTAGTGATCTAGTAATTGATTGTAGGTATTTATTATTTTCATTTTCTAGGGGGTTTTTGAAGTGTCTTTAAGATTTCCTGGCCAAAGCCTTATTAAAGCTAAACTATAAGAAACTTTCTAAAATAAACACTCATTTGCTAAAATAAATAAATCTTCCAGAATTGAACGTCCTGCTAGAAATAAACACACTCTTGCATAATGAAACAAATTGCTGGAAATAAACACTCTTTTGTAAAATGAAACAAATTGTTGGGAATAAACACACATTGCAGAAGTAAAAACACTTTCTTGGAAATAAAAACATGTTTGAAAATGTTGTTGAAAATATTTGCAAAGAAATAAGATTCTAATCTACAACACCTACAATGAACAATTACATAACAAAATTCAACTGAAGAAACAAAAGCACTTACAGAATTAATACTTAACAGATTTACATGAATTGCTTAAAAATATAAATACCAATAAAATAAGGAATCTTAATTCTTTGAGGAGTGAGCCCTTGCTCCACCTTGAATCAGGAGTTGACAAAGTATGATTCTCTCAAAATGAAATGGCTATCTTATTACTGAAATGTTCTGTCTTACAAAACTTCATTGTATATCTATATCATATATATCATATCTTATCTCTAATCTATCTTCAGGTATTTATATATATTTCATCATCTGAAGATGCATTTACAATCATAAGTGCTCAATAGTTGTCCATCCATCTATAGGTTCTAGTGAAACAAAATAGTTCTCAAAGTAGATGTGGAATTTAGAAACCTTGTTGGACATACAACTGTTTGATCCTACATAAGTATTTCTGGAGTATGAAGAATTCAGCAATTTATTGATCTTGTTCCTGATTGGAGGGCCCATTAATTTCTCTATCACCAAGATTTTGTCAAAATAAATAGATTCCCATTGATTCCAGAACTTTGGAGAAGTTCCGGAACCAAAGGGAAACATTCCATAACTAACTACAAAATTTTTGGAGCTAAGTGCAGGAGTTCTAGAACTAAGTGCTAGAGTTTCGAGCTAATTCTGAAGGTTCCAGAACTAAGTGATAGAGTTCCTTAGCTGAGTGATGGAGTTCTGGAACTAAGCCTGAAGGTTCGGAGCTAAGCCGCATTGAAGCCAATGTTCTCAAAAAGGTGTTGGTTGCTTCATACTTTCCTTATTCTGACCAGAATGTGACCTGTTTTATTCCAAAAACTAAATTTCCACACACTTTGTTAGGAATTACAGAGTTTTTAGATTTTAGAACTAAATGAAACAAAATATGGACAATTACATCCTAACTTATACTAGATCAAACAAAAGCCACAAAATGCAGTCAAACTTGATTAAAAGGAGAGTAAAATAAGATCATTTATTGCACATTGATGAGGCATATTTTGGCCTTATCATCTCCCCCACACTTACTTGTTTGTAAGTCCTCTTACAAACTCTACTCTTCAAAAAGGATTGTGAATTATGATTCCAATTGACTACTAATGTCAAATGGTTGAAACTGAATATCCCAGTGCTTCAGTTTAGAAGTACTATATCTTGATCCCTCCTCTATCTTTTTCTGTCACTCCTCAAAGTGAGTGGGATCTTGAGGCTCTCTATTTTTCCATGGAGATATGGGAGTGAGAAGGAGAGGAGGCCTTGTTCTCATTCCCATGCACATGCCCCTATATTTTTCACTAACCTGAGGTGATTAGTGTACACAAAGCTCTAGCTCTTTCCAGAACTCCATATTAAGTTTCATGAGGAGATATCACTTCTCTTCTTTCTTAATGCAATAGTGATAGAAATCCCATCTCTTCATATCATCCATCATAAATATCTTAAAAGTTTTTCTCCTCATAAGAGGTGAAGGCATCAATACTTTTCTGTAGACTGGAAATATAATGTGCCTTGAATCGATATCAAAGGCATGGGATCTGAAATGTATAGCAAAGGCAATGGTTTTCCATAGTGATCTCTCATGTAGAGGCCAGATGAACTAGCCTTTAATAAGTGTTCAGTATCCCTCTCTTTCCAAGCTATCTAATTTTGGAGTATAGAAACAAATGCATTCAGCGGGATTTCCCCTACAATACAGATTGATCATGAATCTTGTATTCTTTTCCAATAAAATGTTACAGAGATAGAATTCACAGAGAATATTTTTCTACTCTGTACTGGATGAGGAATATGTTGTCATGAATTTTGATTCATCCTTTATTTCATGTGGAAGGGTTCACATGTAATCCTTGATAGTTTTAACAAATAAATTGATCTTCTAGAAAGACACTGTATGCAGGAGAATGTCTCTTACATGTGAGTAATCTTTCAATCATTATACAGACCATTTGTATCTTTACCAGAAATTTAAATTTTTCTTCCTCCATTTTGTAGAAACTTTTCTTCCCACTCTTTCCTTTCCTTCTTCTCCTCTTCCATCTTTCTTCTTAGTTCCTGATTTGATATTTTGAATTCATTAAGCTTTCTGTAGGTATCATCCCACAACTACTTAAGTGGCCAGTAAGTTAGCTTAGTTTGTACAATTTGATCCATTGAAGATATCTTTGTCATAGCAATCTATTTACTAGCCAATTGACATTTTTTTCTACCAATTACTATTTGACCAATGTCAATTCTTATTCCTATCTATGAGCTGAGTTTTTAGTTGTTCAATGAGCATTTCCCTATGCTCCAATTTTTTTTGAGGAATTTTAATTCCTCATCCTTCTCCCTAATGATAAGTTCTTCTCTAGACAAGAATAGAGCCTAACTAACTTGTTGTTTCTCCTCTTTTTCTAAAAGTTCCTTAGGGAATGAGCATTTCTCTTCCACCAAAGGGGATTTCCCTTTTTGTTTCCAAAGATGCCAATTCCTCTTCCTCATGTGACAGCATTGCTGAGTCACCCATCTCTTGAAAATCCCACTCTTTAAATCTTTCATCTTCTTTCTCCAATTCCTCAGTTTGACTTTGTAGAGGAGGAGACATTGCCATGTCTGCCCAGAATATCAGCAACTTCTTTCTCCAAACCCTCATTGTACTTCAATATCCACTGGAGTTTCCCTAGACTTCTTATGAACTATTTTTCTTTGAGGAGCTTCAAAATGTCCTGAAGTGGGCTTCCTCCTTGAGCTTCTTCTGATTTTTACTTCTTGGTCCAGCTTAGGTGAAATATCACTATTAGAGACATGTATTAGTTCTTTGGTATTGTCTATAGAGGAAGGAGTTTCTTTTGAAGACACAATAGGTTTTGTAGCTTTGATCATCCTTTCATATCTCCTCCTCTTTGGCACTTTAACCCCACTTATTTCCTTTTTTTTCTCTTCAGGGGGATCAATCTTCCAAGTTATTTTTAGGGGAGAAAGGGGTTGGTATTCCCCTCCTTATAATATCAGGGCTTTGTTCTGGAACTTGTTAAGAAATTTTTCCCATGCTTCTTCTCCATTTTTATTTGAGAGAAAATGGTGCTGACATACCAAATGGACTAATCCATGGTGTCTAATTGTCCTAACTCCCCAAGAATACCTCTGAGCCATTTTTTGGATGGATTCAAAGAGGAACCTTGAAAGGTTTACTATATACTCTTGTTTTACAACCCCATACCTAAGATATATCAGCATTTTAAGGATCTCTCTTCCCATAGTCCCATATTGGCCATCACGAAGGACCTTAGGTACTTAACTACCCAAAATGCTACTCTGTCAAAGGGTTTGGGTAGGCTAGCTCTTCTAACCTCCTTGATGATTTTATAGTATTATAAATATATTGGGTTTTAGATTCACCCTCTTATCTTAAGGTTTCCACCAGTTCTTTTAGGGTCCCCTTTACAAGATTTGGAACATGTACAATTGGTACCCCAGATACATTTCTCATTGTATTTACAGTAAAGGGAATTACAATGCTTTTAACCTTAGTTCTGGACTGCTCTAAATTTACAAAAAATTCCCTTACCAGTTTGTCATTGTACTTTGATAATTTCTTTAGAAACTCCAGCCAACCTGCTTGTTCAAAAATGGTTGTTACTTCTCCATCTGCAAGAAGTTGTGTATCATCTTCTGGCTCTGACTTATTTTTGATACCCATGGCAAAGAGGATGATTCAAATTATTTCTTCTTTCAAATCCTTACTTTGTCAAGGGATAGCAGTGCAGAACTACTGGATTTGGCTGTGTAACTATTGGATTTGGTTGCGGAATTGTTGGGTTTAGCTACGAAATTCAAATATGATTCTACAATTTCTTCCTTGAATTTTTCTACAACTGCTTCTCAATTTCATTTATTCTACCCAAATGATAGCTCATTATTAATATGCCGCCACTTTTACTTGTTCATTCGACATCACCCTCATGATTACTTTCTTTTAATCATAATGTACAATAAATGACTCATCATACTGCCTACTTAAATCAAGTCTAATCACACATGTGAACTTTTAATTTAACCTTTAATAAGATCAAGACATAATTACCATCCTTGCTGATGTAATCCCTCTACCTTGATGACTCATCATTCCTAAAAAAAGTGAAAAAGAAAAATGGTTAGAAAAGATAGCTGGAATTCCAAAGAAGTTCCTTTTATTTGAATTAGTCATTTATTGAGGAGACCAACTGCCATTTCTGGTTTTCAATTGGTCTTTGAGAGAATTTTTTTGGGAAGAGAACGCCATTTACTGGTTTTCATTCCCTCCCTTTTTATTTTTTTATTTTTATTTTTTATTTTTTATTTTTTTAGGGAAGAGAACACCATTTGTTGGTTTTCATTCCCTTCCATTTATTTTGGATCCTTGCATCTAATTACTTGATCATTTTGGAAGAACTAGGTTCTTCTATATGATCAAATTCATTGTTGTTTAATCTGCTTCAAGAATTCATCCTTGGTAGGAGGCTTCCTATAAATTTTTAGCCTGTGTCCATTGACCAAAAGTTTCCTTCTACTACCATCAATGGGAAGTAGCCTGAATAGAGACATTGTCACATATATTCTCAATCTGATAAGGTCCTAACCACCTGGTTCTCAACTTGCCTTTGAATTGTTGGTACTTGGAATCAAACAATAATGCCCAATCTCCTACCTTGAATTGACCTTTCCTTGATATGTGTATCATGACCACTACTTCCTTTGGTCTTAGATTATCTCTATTTATTGAAGTGCTTCCAATCTCAGCTCATCCAATTCATTGAGTTGTATAATTCTTTCCTTTTGTGTTGCATCCAATTCAATACCCAATTTAGTTGTTGTCATCAATGTTTGTAGTTCAAATTCAATGGGTAATAAGGGATTTTTCCCATAGACTAACTCATATGGTGAGAACCTTGTTGTAGTCTTCCAAGTTGTGTTATAAGATTAGACATTCTCAGGTAATCTCTTCACCCAATCTCTTCTACCTACTTCAACTATTTTTGTGAGAATGTTTTCCAATTCTCTGTTTGTCACTTCTTATTGCCCATTTGATTGTGGGTGATAGGGAGATGACTTCCTATGATTGATCTGATAGTACATTGTGAAGGTCTGGATCATATTGGACATGAACTGTGGACCTTGGTCTGAAAACTATACTTCTTGGTGCACCAAACTTCATCATAATTTTGTGCCAAAGGAAATCAGCAACCACATCTTCATTAGCATTTGTTAAATCCTAAACCTCTCCCCACTTTGTCACATAATCAGTACATACAAGAATGTGCTCTTTTCCTTGTGAAGGAGGACTAAAAGGGCCAAAAAAATCCAGCCCCCACCTTTCAAATGGTTCAATCACTACTTGAGGTTGCAGAGGCATTTCACTAGTGAAAGTTGGTTGTCCTATCCTTTGAACAGGGATCACATTACTTGATGTATTTCTTCACATATTTATACAGAGATGGCCAATAATAGTCAGTGCCAAGTATTTTTTGGGTTCTTATTTTCACTAAAAAGTGTCCTCCACTTGGTTCATCATGACATGCCCTGAGTATGTCAAAGATTTCATCTTCTCTCACACACCTGCGTAAAACCAAATCAGGACCACATTTAAATAACATTTCATTTAACCATTTAAATTGTGCACTGGTTTTAATTAATCTTTTCATTTGTTTCTTAGTAAAATAAGGGGGAAACTTCCCTGTTGCTAAGATAATTTTCCATATCAGCAAACCATGGTGTATCAACTAAAATATCAAATAATTCTTCATCTAGAAAGTTGTCCTTAACTGGATCTTGCTCCCCTGTAGTGGTTAATCTTGACAAGAAATCAGCTACCACATTAGATTTTCCTAGATTATCCACAATGGTAATATAAAATTCTTGTAAAATTAATAACCATCTAATTATCCTACCTCCAACCACTGGTTTGTTCATTAAGTATCTAATTGTTGAGTGATCTGTATGTACAAATATTTTATACCCTGTAATATAATATCTGAACTTATTAATTGCATAAATCACAGCAAGAAATTATTTTTTAGTGGTGGTGTAATTTCTTTTAGTGGGAGTAAGATTTTTACTAAGGTAGTAAATATCATACATTTTCCCTTCTTCATCTTTCTGTCCCAAAACTGCACCAATTGAGTTATTTGAGGCATCTGTTTGGATGTGAAAAGGTTTCTCCCAATTAGGTCCTCTTAATATTGGGGCAATGATTAATTTTTCTTTAATCTCTTCAAAAGCATGTTGACACTTTTCATCCCAATGAAATTCACAATCCTTGGTAAGTAAACCAAACATGGGGGAAATTTTACTAAAATCTTTGATAAAACACCTATAGTATCTAGCATGTCCTAAGAATGACTTGATATCCATGGGGGTTTGAGGAACAGGTAAGTCTTAAATAATCCTGATTTTGTTTTGGTCAACTTGAATTCCTCTTTTTGAAATGTGGTGTCCTAGTACAATTCCCTCATCAACCATCATCAATAATTTCTCATGACTAAGAGACAAATGGTGTTGCTCACATCTTGTTAATATTTTGTCCAAATTTTCAAGGCATCATCAAATTTTTCTCCATGCACAGTAAAATCATCCATGTATACTTCCACACAATCATTGGTTAGATCTACAAAAATTGCTAGTACAACCCTTTGGAAGGTTGCTGGAGAATTACATAGTCCAAATGGAAATACCCTGTAGGAAAAGGTACCCCATGGACAAGTAAAGGTAGTATTGTCCTCATCCTCAACATCCACCCTTATTTGATTATATCCACTAAAACCATCTAGGAAGGAAAAGTATTGTTTACCTGAAAGGTTGTCTAAAACTTGATCTATGAATGGTAAGGGAAAATAATATCTAAGTGTAGCTTTGTTCAATTCCCTATAATCAACACAAATTATCCATTTTCCATTCTTTTTAGGCACAATCACAAGAGGAGACACCCACTGACTATCTGAGATAGGGTAGATAAAGCCTACTTGCAATAGCTTTTCAATTTCCTGCTTGACTATGTCCCTCAAGGATGGTTGATCCTTCTCTGAGGTTTCCTAACTTGTTTTAACATTTTTAGTATAAATGTGATGGGTAAAAATACTTGGATGGATTCCTTTCATGTCTTTATAGTCCCAAGAAAAATCTCTAGTATGACCTTTCAAAACATCAAACAATTTAGCTTCTTGATCATTTTCCAACTAGTTGTTAATGTTCAAAATTTTACCTAGTTGAATCTCAATTTGTTTAGTTCCAGTGTGTGATGAACTGATTTGTTGAAAAGGTTCCATTAGGGTGTTTAGTGGACATGAATGTGGTAACAACATATGATATGCAATAATGTCTCTAAAGTTCCCTTGAGAAAGAATACTGGACAAAGGAAAGTAGGTAGAGTTATGATACTTATCTTGTTGTTGGTCAAACTCCTCATCACTGCTGCTTTCCAAACATTCCTCACTATTCCCTAATATCTTTGAGACTGAAGCTACTAATTTTGTAGCTATTTCTACCCCTCCCCAAGAGAAATCTCATTCCTCTCGTAGTGAAATTATTTACATCTACCTCGAATTGTTGTGGTTCCAGAGATAAGTATGCATGTTCTAGATCTAAGTCTGATGATTCCGGAACTAAGTCTGAAGGTTCTGGAACTAAGTCTGAAGATTCCAGAATATCCCCGATTGTTCCAAAGACAATTGGTGATCATTCAATGGATGATTAATCATATTCTCCACCTCCCGTACATGATCCTGTAATGTTATCATAGCCAAAGAAGACAAATTTTGTTTATTAGTATCAGGATCATCAACCCATAATTGTTCTTGATTATCAATAAAAGGTCGTGCAAAAGGATATAAGGAAATTTTCTTAGAATTCTTACCATTTTAGATAGTCATATCACCTGATCTGTAATCAATTAAGGTAGAAACTATAGCTAACCATGGTCTGCCCAAAATAATGGGATAACCAAGTGTTTTACCTTTTGGCCGTAATATAAGGAAGTCCACTGGATACTCCCATGACTCCACCATAACTACCACATCTTCTATAATCCCTTCTAGTTTTGTTATTGATTGATCTACCATTTGCAATATGGTGCTAGTAGTTTGTATACCTGTTAATGGTAATTTTTTCAAAGTGTCCATTGTCATCATATTTATAGATGCTCCCAAATAAACCAAAACATTATGTATATGTTTATTTCCTATAGAGATAGAAATAAAAGGGCTTCCGGGATTCTCATATTTGGGAAGTAAGAGTTTTCCTGCCAATAAATCAGCAAGTTTTCTCATCTACCTTAATATTCCTAGGGTATTGTTTCTTCCTTCTAGGTCGTTTCAAACATAATATTTTGATTAATTTGTTTAATTCAGGAATGTCCTTGATTTCTTGCAACAATGGTATTTCAATATTTAGTTTTCTTAGTTCCTGCACTAATTCATATTCCTTGGTCTCAATAATTTCCTTAAATCTTTCTAAAAATGGATTTTCAGTAGAGTTGTTATCTGGCTCCTTCTCTTTTTCTTTTTCATCCCCCTTAGGAATAACTTAGCTAGGGGTTTCAGTTTCTTCTGTCATCTCAGTAATTATAACAGGTGGACTATTAATTATTTTTCCAGATCTCGTTTGAATATATTTATAGTCCATGGCATTAAGATCAACTGGTTTTTCTTACTCTGTTCCATAAAAAAGGATTGTTTGTTTATTTTGTACTAGCCACTGGTTGTGTTGGTATTTTTGTTTGAACCAAATTTTCAGTTTTTGAACCTTGTGCTGGAGAGCCCATTATGTTATTTTGATGCTAGTTGGGATATGTTCTTCCTTAAGCATAGTTATTAGAGTTCCACCTAAGTCATGACCAAGTATAAGGGTTACTCCAACCAGACCATGGTTGTTGGTGTCCCTGAGCATACCAAGCTTGTCTTGCCCAATATTGGGGATTCCATGTTGGTTGAGGGGTCCAAGGTGGTTGGCCATAATTTTTTGGTACTTTCTGAGATTCCCATGGCATCATCCAAGGATTAGGAAAAAATCTTGGTATGAACTTACCCCTGACTAGGTTGTTTCTGGATAAATTTTACTTCTTCTGTAGTGGATGAAGTGTTGGTTTGTTTAAGTTGATTTTTTATGAATGGAAGAAGAGAACAAAAATTAGCTCCATGTTCCCTAGATTCACAAATAAGACACATTTCTTTTTTATCTAAAGGAAAAACAGGAGGGGAATCACGTGCCTCATATATTGGAATCTCTAGAGAAAGAGATGAAGAAGATTTAAAAGGACCTGTAGCGTATGGAAAAGTAGAAAGGAAAAAGAAAAATCGATGAAGATAATGACATTGGGAAGGATCATATTGTTGATATTTATAAGAATTTGAACTCACTAGACAGTAGAATGAGGAGAGATAAAGATAGACATGATCACAACATGGCTATCTTCAAAGCCATGAGTGACTTTTTAGAGCAGCAAGTTCAAAGAATTCCCATGCTTAGTGGGATCCCTGGAATTATTTGGGGGAATGATAAAGAGAGGAGCTAGACCATCTCATAGTTAAATTCTTCATACCCAACACACATCACCACATTGGTGTTTTTCACCTTGCTGCAAATGATCTAGTCCAGAATTGAAAGAGTTTCCAAGAAGTAAACTCACTTCAGCTGCAAGGAGTCATTTTAGATGCTAATATTTTTTGGTCTTTTTGTTGTGACTTTGTTGCTTTTTTGATGTTCTGTTGCATTTTATGTTCTTTTTTGTTTCTTGTTTGTAACTATATCTTGGTTACTGATGGACATAGTGTTCTATCTAGATTTTGATCCTTTTTTGTAGCATCTTTATAGTTATGTTTGGTTGTTGATCCCTTTTTGTAACAGTGTATAGTCCCTTTAAAACTATTTACCAATAATAAAAAAGGACAATCTCTTATTTCATGTTTCTTTTTGTATCTAGGATATTACATAGCTAATGGTTCAACATAGCATTTTATTTGGCTTACAATTCATCCATGGTGGAAGTTAATTGAACTAGGATGTGTGTTTTAAATTTTTGTAGTTCATCCATAAGTTTGTTCATGTCTTGATTTGCAGTTTTCATTGTTTTTCCTTTCCTAGGTCCACCCCTTATTCTTGAATAATTTCTACAAAGGTCTTTAATATCATTCATTCTTAATTGATTGATGTTTCCACCTTCCATTAAGTTAATGGATTCCCTAGATTCATCATCTAGAACTTTAAGAAAAATGGTTTTGCTTAGCTCTTCTTGTAGTAAAAATCCACACCTTTTACTTACAAAGAGGAATCTATCTAAATAATCTTCCATATTTTCATCCTCTTCATGTCTGATCCTATAAAATTCTTCCTTCATGTTTCTCCCTCGATAGTAGTCTTTGTATTTTTATAGGAAGGTAGTTTTCCATTTTTACCCAAGTGGTAATAGAATTGGATGTTAATCCCATAAACCACCTCATTGTTGCATCTTTCAGAGTAGATGAGAACAACTTGAGTTTCTGATTTTCTATTTTTGTATTCATAGGTCTAAAACATTACTTTAAATTCAAACAAAATTTTGTTAGGTTCCTCATATGACATCCCTCTAAATGTCGGAAAGTGTGTAGGTGAAATATTCTTTATAGGTGTATCATCATCCTCCAACTTAATTCGATAGGTAAAGGTCCTATCATGTTCTCTTTCAGCTTCTCGTGTCATATCTACAGTATCTTCTAGATATTTTTCCCAATCAATGTGGTATGTGATCCATTTTTGTGAAGGTGAAAAGTCAGGAGTAGGAGGTTGACTACTAAATTGAGAATCAAAACTTGCTCTAATAGGGTCTTGGGATATAATCCTTCTCCTAAAAGTTCCACTTCCTTCTGGTGTTTGATCCAAAAATTCCAAAGGTGGAAGTTTTGCTTCTTATCTAACAAGGGATAATGGTGTTTCTAATTCTTACTCAACCTCCTTATTTCTACTAGAGGATGCTAATAATTCTTGTTGAGATATTTTTGGGAGAAATCTACCCTTTGGTATCTTGGTCTACTCATAAATTTTATGATAACGTAGGGAAGATTTTTCAATTACTAGATGTATGATTATTTCTCTTGTTGACACCTTATTAGATAATTCTAACTAGTGTGTCCCCAGAAATGATGCCAAAAATGATGGGTTTCATTATTCCCTTCATTTAATCAACTCTTGGTTGATTTCATATTCCAACCAGGGGTGTGTTTGAAGCTATATGCAACAAGAAGAATCTTAGTGATCTAGTAATTGATTATAGGTATTTATTATTTTTATTTTTTTTGGGTTTTTTAAGTGTCTTTAATAATTTCCTAGCTAATGCCTTATTAAAGCTAAACTATAAGAAACTTGATTGAAATAAACACTCATTGCTGAAATAAATAAATCTTTCATAATTAAACGTGCTACTATGGAAATAAACACACTCTTTGCATAATGAAACAAATTGTTGGAAACAAACACTCTTTTGTAGAATGAAACAAATTGTTGGAAATAAACACATGTTGCAGAAGTAAACACACTTTCTTGGAAATAAACACACGTTTGAAAATGATGTTGAAAATTTGTGCAAGGAAATAAGAATCTAATCTACAACACCTGTAGGGATGACTACGTAACAAATTTCAACTAAAGAATCAAAAGCACTTACAGAATTAATAATTAACAGATTTACATGAATTGCTTAAAAATATAAATACCAATAAAATAAAGAAACTTGCTTCTTTGAGGAGTGGGCTCCTACCTCCACCTTGAATCAGGAGTTGACAAAGTATGACTCTCTCAAAATGAAATGGCTATCTTATTATTGAAATATTATGTCTTACAAAACTTCATTGTGTATATATCATATATATCATCTCTATATCTAATATATCTTCAGGTCTATATATCATCATTTGAAGATACATTTACAATCATAAGTGCTCAATAGTTGTCCATCCATCTATAGGTTCTAGTGAAACATAATAGTGCTCAAAGTAGATGTGTCATTTATAAACATTGTTGGAAATATAGTTGTTTGATCCTACATAAGTATTTCTGGAGTATGAAGAATCAACAATCTATGTTGATCTATTCATTATTGGAGGGCCCATTAATTTCTCTATCACTGGATTTTGTAAAAATAAATAGATTTCTATTGATTTCATGGAACTTTGGAGAAGTTATGGAACTAAAGGGAAACATTCCAGAACTAACTGCAAAAGTTCTAGAGCTAAACACAGGAGTTCCAAAACTAAATATTGGAGTTCCGGAACTAAGTCTGAAGGTTCCAAAACTAAGTGATAGAGTTCCTTAATTGGGTGATGGAGTTCAAGAACTAATCTTGAAGATTTCCAGAGCTACAGCCGTAATTGAAGCTAATGTTCTAAAAAAGGTGTTGGTTGTTTCATACTTTACTTGTCTGACCGAATGTGGCCTATTTTATTCCAAAAACTGAATTTCCACACACTTTTTTAGGAATTACAGAGTTTTTATATGTTATAACTAAATCAAACAAAAGATGGAAAAATACATCCTAACTTATACTAGATCAAACAAAAGCCACAAAATGCATTCAAAATTAATTAAAAGGAGAGTAAAATAAGATCATTTATTGCACATTGATGAGGCATATTTTGGCCTTATCATCCTTGTCCAAGAATTAGATTAGTTCAAACAGCCTTCACCACCAATTGGGTTACTTATGCTTATAAGAAGATGCCTTTTTGGTTTATAAATGTTGGCACAACCTTCCAAAGGGAAATGGATATGGCCTTTAAGGTACTAGTTGGTGATATGATCTTATCATACTTGGATGACATAACCATATACTCAAAACACACAAGTGAAAACTTGGATCATTTGAGGAAGGTATTTGATACATGTCGAGAGTTTGGTATTTCATTGAATCCTAAGAAGTGTGTTTTTGTTGTTCATGAAGAAAATTTGATGGGACATGTGGTCTCAAAAGATGGTCTTGCCATAGATCCAGATAGGGTAGATGTAATTTTTTCTCTCTCTTTCTCCCTAGGCATAAGAAAGGTTTACAAATCTTCCTACAAATAATATTTTTTGTAAAAAGGGTTATTCCCAAATTTTCTACTTTATCTAAACCTCTTACCTCTATGATCAAGAATAATGTTGTCTTTAGCTGGTCAAATGAAGGCGAGAATAGTTTTGAAAATATCAAGGAAGCCATTTCTCAGGCCCCCACTCTTATAAACCCTGATAATGCTAAAGATTTTAATTTTTATGCTTTTGGAGGAAGTGACAACATTTCTACCATCTTGGTTCAGTAGAACAGTAATTCCTTAGAGTAACCTATAGCTTTTTTCATTCAAGCACTAAAAGATTATGAGCTTAGGTACAATGTGTTCAAGAAACATGTCTTTTTTGTCATCCATGCACTTAAAAAGTTCAAACACATGCTTTCAAATAATAGGATTCAGTTGATGGTGTCTCATCCAAGCATGAAAGACTTCCTCTTGAATAGAGATGTGAATGAGAAAAGAGATGGGTGAATCACCAAGGTCATGGAGTATGATGTTCATATCAAGGTCACCAAGCTTGTAAGGAGTAAATGTTTATGTGAATAGATTGCAACAGATTTTAGAGATGATAAAGAGGTATGCATGTTACAAGAAGAACAACCATCTCCTCCCCATGCTCTTAATAGTATGTATCAACATATGACAACTTTCTTACAAATAGGTGTCTATCCTCAGGGTTTAAATAAAGCAAAAAGAAAATACTTTAGATTGTAATATATTCCTTATGTGCTTATAGATGACATCTATTTTAAGAAGGAAATCAACGGTGTTCTTCTGAGGTGTGTTGTTTCCAATTAGATAGAAAACATTTTGAAGGAGTTCCATGATGAACCTGCGGGAGGAAAAAATTCTCCAAGAGCTACAATAATAAAGATCATAAAGGGTGGTTATTATTAGCATAACATCTTCAAGGATTTCCATGCATGGATAAGAAAATGTAGGAAGCATGCTTTCTTTGTAGAAAAATAAAAAACTTGCAACCCTTCCCCTCCACCCCATTTCCATTGAGCAACCATTTATGCAATGGGGGTTGGATGTTATAGGGGTCATTAACCCCTATTCAAGCTTGGGGAAAAAATGGATATTGACTGAAACTAACTATTTTACCAAATGGGTTGAATTCATTGCTTTTGAGGAAGCAAATAAAATTAATATCCTCGAATTCTATGAGGAAATTGTAAGAAAAATTTGGGGTCCCTTCCACAATCATACCAGTTAATGCATTGGAATTATTGGGAACTGAAATAATTGGATGGGCTGTGAAAAATGGAATTCCTTTAAGCACATCCTCAAACTATTATCCCTAAAGCAATGGGGTTACTAATTCAATAAACAAGAATCTTATAAGGATTATTAAGAGAACCTTAGGATATAATAAAATTACGTGGCACACAAAACTGAAATCATCCTTGTGGGCTGATATGATCACTCCTAATAGGTCAACTGACACCTCACCGTTCAAACTTGTTTGTGGAAAAGAGGTGATATTACCAATTTACCTTGAGTTTCTAGCCTTGGAACTCATAAGATAGTTTAAGATGTTTAAGGAAGAGCAAATGAAGGTCAGGTATGCAGAGTTGATGGATCTAGAAGAACTAAGAGATAAATGCATGCATAGAATGGAAAGGCAGCAAGCCCAAGTGAAAAAATGCTTTGATAAGAAAGTAATGAAAAGAACCTTTAAGGAAGGAGACCTTGTCTTAAAATGGGATAAAGACATGGCTCGACGAAGTAGGCATACAAAACTTGATGCCATTTGGAGTGGCCCTTAAGTGATATCCAACTGCAAAGTTGGATATCACATAAGGGCCACTCCATTTAGCTTTTCAAGTATCAAAGTTGAATGGAGATAAACTCCTTATCCCAGTTAATGGGATATACCTCAAGATCTATTATTGAGGCAGGGTGTCACCTTGTATATAGTGGTTTCTTCTTACAAATAAGTGCTTATGCACACTATGCATGTTTTCATTTGAAACATGTATGATTTTCCTTTTGTACATAGCTTTTGTGGGTCCCTGCTTGTGGTTATTCACAGCTCAGTTCAAAGAAGGTTTCAAGGTGGAAACAAGGTGTTTTGGGGCAGCCTTACGGTACATCCATTCAACCCCCAGGATCATATGTAAATCAAAGTTCTCAATGTTCCTTCCTTGGAAAAAATAAGTGTTTTTGGGACAGTTTGCAAGTTCAATTCATAACTCCCAAGAAATCAGCTTCCAAGAGCATTTCAAGTAATTCCAGGTCATCTCTAAGTCCATGCAAATCCAGGGATAAGAATTTCAAGTTTTCCGATCATTTTTTATAGTTTTTAAGGATTGACTCCATGTCTAATGGGTTTCTCAAAAGGTCGTTGATCTTCTATCTAGTAGGTAGATGTCCCTTAAAGGTCACCAAATTGTTGTCCAAAATAACCCCCAAGATATTTTGACAACTGA
The DNA here is from genome assembly GCA_019776745.2 of Taxus chinensis. Classification (NCBI taxonomy): domain Eukaryota; kingdom Viridiplantae; phylum Streptophyta; class Pinopsida; order Cupressales; family Taxaceae; genus Taxus; species Taxus chinensis. Next base: position 545,469,588 of record CM034151.1, on the reverse strand, counting down.
CAAATCCAATTTTTGGACCTAGGATTTTTTTTGTTTTGAAAATCGTGGAACATTGTAAGTCAGTGTTCTGTGGAATCTAAGAAAGCAATCTTCCATGGATTCTCCTAACCCGTAGAAGAAAGGGAGTGATGTTAGTGCTCCATAGATTCTCCTAGTCCTTGGAACAAAGGTATTAGAGCTCGAGACTTAGGCAGATTTTTGGTGGCGTTAGTGCTTCACGGAGTTGGTAACTGTTATTGGCCAATTTTGACTTTGCAAAATTACTAAAAATAATAAAAAATGAAAAAATTGAAAATTTTGAAAAGTGTCACTTTGCGTGGTTCATTGCCCTCATCGCGATCATCTCATTTTTGTGATTGTTTTGGTCTTCATTTCATCCTTTTCGGGCAAGAACTCTTCCTGCCAGGCTTTAAAACGCGTTAAAATACATTGAAATTAATTAATTAATATTTGCTCCTTGTTTGATTAAATTAATTTTAAATCACTTGAGGAGTATTTAATTAAATAAATATAAATTAAAAATCATTCGACAAATTTTAATGTCGGTGAAGTAAGCTTATGCTTCCAATTGCCGGGAATGCCAGTTTGGCTTCCCGAATCTGGATTTCCCCTTTCCTGGTAATTTCCTTCAATTTTTCCGCACGTGGGATTTTCTCTGCCAATTGCCAAATCTTGGATTGGCTAACGGGCAGGAAATTCCCCAATTTCCCACATGGGGAAATTGAACAGGGATTGCCAACCCGCTTTGCCATTCCCGTTGGCAATTTTCCCTTGCTTTCCCCATTTCCCCCTGGCACTTAAGCCACTACCCAAGAAGAGAGGAAGTTGAATTAATCCTCGTAACTTCCTTCATCAAACCCATTGGAAAAAGTCATGTGAAGCCTTGTTTCTTCACACATGCAAAGGGAAATAAGACACTCCAAAACAAGCAGCAGGGCATCATCAACAACAATAATAATAACAATCAGTTCGCATCGACGTCGTTGTATGTGGGAGATCTGGAGGCCACTATTACAGATGGACAGCTCTACGAGCTATTCCAACATATTGCTCCTGTCATTTCTGTTCACATTTGCAGAGATCTCACCACCAAGACTTCTCTCGGCTACACCTATGTCAATTACAACACTGCCGAAAATGTTGGTAAGGCCATAGATGCATTGAATTTTACACCTCTTAATGGAAAGCCCATTCGAATAATGTTCTCACATCGCGACCTCAGCATTCGCAAGAGCGGAGCAGCAAATATATTTATTAAGAATCTTAACAAAACCATAGACAATAAGGCTCTGCATGACACTTTCTCCGCTTTTGGACCTATTCTTTCTTGTAGGATTGTAACAGATGTAACGGGGAAATCTAAAGGATATGGATTTGTGCAATTTGAGCAAGACGACACAGACACAGAGGCATTGCAGCCGAGTTGCAGCATTTTCTTTTATTTGTAAACAACAGTTCAAGCATTCGAATCCCATCAAATCCATAAAAAATGGCCAGATCTGTTGCAATGGTGTTCGTTCTCCTCATGGGACTGGGTTGCATTTTCTACACAGCAGGCTCCAGTAGTGTCACCCATATTGATTTTGGATCAGACTTACACAGGTAAAACACACAGAATAATTATATTATTTTCTATATCTCAAACATCCGCATCATACAAATGATTATATAGGAATTATATTTCCTATAATATAGGAAACCACTCACCTAAATTATACAAGTTGTTTTAACAACTCGTAACAACTCTAAAACTAATACAATACAAATAACATTGCTCACACATTAATATAATGGAGCACTAATATAATTATTTCCTAACATTCCCCCCCTTAGTGCGAACATGGGAAAACCTGCTTTGTACTGCAACATGCCGCTACGTAGCATGCTCATGATCTGGATGGTTTCAAGGACAATACCAACAACCTCTGGATGGTTTTCCAAGTGGTTAACCAACAACCACACAACAGATGGTTTTTGAGGAAAGTACCAACAACCTCTAGATAGTTTTCCTGGATAACTAACAACCACAATATCATGATGATGCAGTAGTATCAACAACTCTCATCACTATCTCACTGCAGGGAATAACATAGGAAATTCTACTGAAATTTGTTGCTCGTACATACATAGAAAACGCTGACATACTAGAAATGGAACATTGGATCATGTTCCCCCCCTCAATGTGAAATTTCCACTTATTGAAAACAGGATCACTGCAAACTGAGGCACACCACACTGGAAGCACTAAAATCAAACTGCACACACACATGTCACCAAAGCTGATATGCGGCCCCGTCGTTGGCAACTGACGAGAGGTCGCTGAATGACCTCCAACCTCCGATGCCTCCTGCCTCTGGTGTCATGCTGCTAACTCAGCAAGATGTGAACATAAAGCACATTTGTTTCCACATTGATCTTATTCTTTTCTTCCCTCCCACAATGTGAAACACTTTATTTTTCCAGACGTCAGGTAACACCGAAAACGCGTTCGTAAGGCAAATTTTTTTAATTTTCAGACTTTTACAATTAGACGACTCTAACTCTTGACTTTGACAATGACTATTTTGAATTGGACAAAAAGACTTGACTAAATTAAAAAGTAATAAAATGAGATTACTTTTTAAATGAGAATGAGTATTAAAAATCCTAAAATCACCTATATAGAATTATTTGACTTGTCAAGCTTTTGAATAACATAATGACCCTCTAGATAGACATAGGATATTAAATCCAAGACTAATACAAAATTAAAATGACACTAAAACTTGACACGTAATTTAAACATAACTGACTATTTTTGACAAATATAATACAAATGGGACCAACTACTTTTGCAAATAATAATAACAATGTATTAACCAAAAACCTATATGGGACCATAGAAAAAAATTTATTTGTTTTGTAACAAACAATTACAAATACATAACTACAAAGTTATATAAAAAAAACATAAAAATAAGACAATATTGGACCGACTCATATATAGACTTCTAAAATTTTCAACTCTATTTTGACCGACTGAAAGAAAGAATTTTTAAAAAAACTTCAATGGGATTCCGTGCAAAACTGGTGGCGGGCTTGGTGCAGGATTCAATACAACTCCTTCGACGATCTAGAAGCTGCAGAAATAAAATCTATGGACTCATTCATTCCAATCCGAACTGCTTCCCTCAGCATTCTTGGACGGAAACAATCCACATGACACGGATGTAGGCGCACATCTCTGGAAAACCACAAATTACATAGACTGGCTGAATACAAAGGGGAATTCTAGTGTCGTATATGTTTCCTTCGGCAGCTTAGTCGTCCAATCCAGAGAACAGATTTGTGAAATAGCCCTTGGACTCAAGGCTAGCGGCTATTCTTTTCTGTGGGTGATTCGTCCTGCTCATAACAAGGAAGAATATGCTGGTCTACAAGATTTGCTTGCACTACATGCATTAATTAAAAAACGCAGTCAAATCTGGTAGATGAACATTGACTGAATATGATGTGGAAGGAAAAAAAATAGGAATTTTAAACGCTGAACGTTTTACGCGACCAAATCATCTTCCATGGCCCAAATATAATGTGCATACAATTCGTTGATGTCTTGTTCAGATAGACACTAAAAAAATCTTTTCCACATGTGTACAAGATTGAATCAAATACAACAGACAAAGTTCTGACAATGCGCAGATATAGTTCAGTGCAGAACTTTGAACAAAACATAAAAATATACCTATATTCTAAAATACTAATTCTCCTACATAAAATTCCTCTCATTCACAGGGCATTAAATAGAAGTCTGCCCTTTAAAATAAATTACGCATCCATCAGAAATCAAATTTGCTCTGATACCAAATATTGATTTTGGATCAGACTTGCAAAGGTAAAACACACAAAATAATTATATTATTTTCTATATCTCAAACATCCGCATCATACAAATGATTATATAGGAATTATATTTCCTATAATATAGGAAACCACTCACCTAAATTATACAAGTTGTTTTAACAACTCGTAACAACTCTAAAACTAATACAATACAAATAACATTGCTCACACATTAATATAATGGAGCACTAATATAATTATTTCCTAACAACCCAAGGCTTCGTCGATGCCCAAATTAGCTGCTCCCGTTACCACCGCCACTCCTCCCATAACCAGCACATCGCTTGCAAGGTGTGTTCTTGTCGGGGATCCACAGCAACTGCCTGCAACAATAATTAGCCAGGCAGCAGGCTTATCACAGTACAATAGAAGCCTTTTTGAGCGCTTCCAACAAGCAGGTTGTCCAACTATGTTGTTATCTGTTCAGTATCGAATGCATCCTCAAATTCGGGATTTTTCCTTCAAGATATTTTTATCAAAATCGATTAAGTAACACCGAGAGTGTTACCAAGAGACTTGATGAAATTTATTACAAAGATTCTCTATTGAGACCTTACTTGTTTTACGATGTAACTCATGGAAGAGAATCTCATAGCGGTGGATCTGTTTCATATCAGAATATTCATGAAGCAAAATTTGCTTTGCAATTATATGAGCATCTTCAATGAGTCACTAAGTTGGCAGGCATAAAGGTTTCTATTGAAATTATCACACCTTACAAGCGACAGCTAAAATGTTTGCACCGAGAGTTTGATGTTGTCCTCAAATCTGATGAAGGAAAAGGTTTATATATCAATACGGTATATGCCTTTTAGGGCCAGGAGCGTGATGTAATCATTATGTCTTGTGTCCGAGCTTCAAATCATGGGGTTGGATTTGTAGTTGATGTTTGCCGCATGAATGTGGCACTAACACAAGCTTGCAGTAATTTTTTATTGGTAATGATATCTACGGACATGTTATGGGCATGAACCTGGGTCATCATCATGGCAGCATTAGGTCTTTATTGGTAATGGTATTTTCTCATCGTTTGGAAGGTACAATTGTGCTTATTATGGAAAAGCCAAAACATTCTTACTACAAGTGTTATATAATAAGGAAGAATCGTGAGCATTGTGGTAAAACCATTCTTTTCATAAATGTTGGGTTAAGCTTGAATATAAAGTAGTTGAGCTGAAAAGCTAAAAACAATTCTGATTACACTACAACAAACTTAACGATTATTGACGAGAGTTAAGTGTAATCATGGTGGCAAGGTCAATCCCTATAGATGTTGGTTTAAGCCTATGGATGAATACCATGCTATGATTTGAATTTGGTTTAATTCTATGTATGAAGACCATAGAATGATTCATACTTTTTGTGGAGGAGATAAATCACACTAACAATTACCCACGAGATGAAGGAAACAGGGTATTTTTCGATTCAAATTCCTTAATGATGTTCATGAGTAAAATAGCCATTCCTTTATCACATAAATGAGAAGTTGGCATTGCCATATTGATTGATAAAAATGTCTCTTGGAATAACTATTTGACTCAACAAGAACCTTCAATTGTGTGCATGCTGCAACCAAGTTTGTTTCCAAGATTGTTGTGAAATATGAGAACTGCTTCCATCATTTCAAACAAGGAAAATGTTATTTTTGGTGATTGTTGGTGATGTTAAGCGAACCAATAAAAGATAGGTTGTGTAGTGAGATGGAAGAGTCAAGTTATTCAATTTATAGAAAGTGTTTGCAAAGCTAGACAATGCTTTCGACTTCATCAAATCATATGTATAGTGCAAATAATTGGTTATATTTATTCATGGGGTGTTTGTTAAAGCCATGTTTTGTAATACCATTAGAGGTGAATTGTAATTTTGGCTCTTGGAGATCTTCTCAATGGCAAAAGACCAGAAGCTAGATCATGATAAACCAAGGTGGCATAATGACTACGGTCTCACGACAAATGAATAATTCACCATGGAAAGGTACTCGGAGCATGTGGAGAATTGTGAATGTGAATACGAATGAAGACAAATTTTCTCACACCAAGATATTGCTCAGACAGAGGGGTGGATGAATTCCTCAATTTTCAAGCTCAGGACTCTTGTCATTTGGAGGATTGTAGAGCACAATCAATGAGTTCATTCCCGTACGATCAGGATAGGCGGACTCTTGGTCCAATGGATAAGGCACTGATCCTAGGTGTCTTGAGCTGGGTGGCACATTGTTGACTAGGATGTCTACATGTGTGTCCAAGTCATTTAAGTGGGTCCACATGTACCCATTTATTTTATTTATGTATTTTTCCTTAAATGAATTTTTAACTTAAGTGGTTTCTATTTTTAGTCACTTTTTAAAAGTTGGTTGAAAAAGTCAAAGTCACTTAAGTGCCCTATTTAATGTGCATTTAAAACCCTTAACTACTTTGTAACCAACTTTTGGGTTATAAAAGGAAGTCAGGGGCTCATTTGTATGGGTGACTTTGAGAGAGGAGAAGAAAATACTTTTGTGCAAGCTTTGTTTCAGGAAGAAACTTTGTGTTCTTTTGTGAAAAAACATTTTGGAGTTAATGAAATACGAACTTTGTGTCTCATTCATTGTCTCTTGTAACATTTGATGTTCTTATGTTCATTAGATGTTAGGTGTTTGAATCTTGCATGCAAAGATTATCTTTGATCTCATTGTCAACATTATTAATCAGTTGTTCTAGTTCACAGTGATCAAGCTCATATTATCTACTTGCTCATGTGTGTTCCCTTTTACACGTTCTTGTTTGGCTAACTCAAACTCCATTTTATTTGTGTTAGTTATTCATCTTTCCTCTTCATGCAATATTAGGCTCTATTTTTACCTAACTCTTACATGTGCTTTCAGTTCATTCCATTCCACTCCTTTCCTCCATTCCATTCCATCTCCTTCTTTCACGTTTTTTTCCATTGATGTTCCAAACCCCCCCCCCACATACAATTTTGAATGTATAGATGTAAATACAGTTTTGGTTTTCAATAAAGGCAACCTCACCTTCATTGAGGAGGGACTTCGTTCCCACACTGTTGCATGTCATTTGCATGCATGCAAATCTATATGCTAACAATTTTTGGCGACTCCGCTAGGGATTCAGAAATCATTAACTAGTGCTTGGTTAAATCTTTATGACTATCCCCTTTGCACAAGCTCCAGTTCTTCATTCGAACCTTGTGCCCGACGAAGATTTCTAAGGAGACATTGTTGCCAACCTTCAAAAAGTAGCTTGGGAAAACCGTGAAAGCTTGCAGCAATTTGTGGCTGTTGATAGAGCCATTGACAGAGAAATCTACATCGGAGACCTTAGAAGAAGAACACCCACACTTGTGGCCAGAAGACATCCTGGACACGTGTTGATCGTTGTTCACCGACGCGGTCCTCTTCCACCAAGGTAATAAGTTGTATGACTATTACAGGTAACCCACCTATCTTACAACCAAATCTTGTTTTTGCAGATACTCAAGAAGACATATCATCAAATTTGAGGCAAGATATTTGGGAAAAGCACACAAGTAACTATCATTTTCATCTCGCCACATCAGTACTAGATAACGAAGAAGAGGAAGCCACGAGAGTTGCTAGAGTTATTCAGGCGCAAATAGCTCAAGAAAGAGAGCAAAGAGAAAAGACTAGAGCCGATCAAAACACGCCAATGATCCCTTCACCATAAAGATTCCAAACTGGAAGGAAAGAGGTTTATGCGAGGAGAAAAAACTGAAGATCGATCTAACCCCACTTTTGACTTTCAAGGAAAATTTGGTTTCAAGGTATCTCCTCCATAGAAGAACACACCTCGTAGATCTGCAAGCCATGCATCAAGTCCTGAAAGAGTAAGCAAGGAAGGAATCACTACAAGTCAGGCACTTGTCCTTGCTCACATTATTTTACCTTCGCATACCACCTTTCCTCAAATGGCAGCCAATGTACTATGGGGAAATGCCATAGGCCCATTGGCCTTACCTGCTCGACATGAACTCCCATGAGGATCCAAATATATTCTTCCCAAGTTCGATGGAGATGGGAAGATGTCACTAGATGACCATATTTCTACCTTTTTAGCTGCATGTGTTGTTTTGTCGGTGGAATATGAAGATGTTGTTATTCGTCTCTTTGTCAAAACATTGCATGATGTTGCTACATATTAGTTTCATCATCTACCCAATGGATGTATCACAAATTGGAATGATATGAAAACCAAGTTTGAAAATCGATTCAAAATGGCAGAAGATGAACATGCTCTTCTTGCCCAACTATCTCATGTGAAGAAAGAGGTAACAAAACCCATGAGGAATTTTGTGGCAAAATTCAACAAGATGGTGAACAAAGTTCCTGTCAGGATTCGTCTTAACCTTGATGGACAAAAATGTTTCTTTATTAACGCACAACAACCATAAGTGTGCTATCAACTGAGAAGGGCTAGGGTGGCTACTTTGGAACTTGCTCAATCCTTGGCCATGTAGAAATCAAAGATGACTTAATCATGGTAGGTAAATTCAAGAAAAATTCCCTCAAAGGAAAGAGTCAAGAAACTCCCAACACTTCAGAAGCTATACTCACTAAGTTTGATAATGATGTGCTGGCTTTGAAAAAACAAATTGCTCAAAGTAGTAAACCTGCTCCTTACAAAGACATTCCGAGAAAAGGATACGTTCCCAACAAAGCCAGGATTGCAGGTGCTCCAACAAGGCTTGCTATTGAAGCAGCTTTCGTAACTAATTCCAAATGCGATGTCATTGAAGAAAGCGATGATGAGATTGAAGTCATCGAGGTTGATGAAGAAGATCCAGATTCTGAGACATCTGAACCTAAAGTTGAAGATCCTGAGGGGGAAAGTAATAATCACTTCTTTGAGTACCATTTTGATGAGGAAGACAAATACGAAGAAATTATAGAAAATATGAATAGTCAATCTTTCACCATTTTCACACGTTCTCAGAAAAAGGACCAGGATACCACTAAGGCAGGAGATAAAGAGGTTTCCAAGGAAACTCGCAAAGAATCCAAGATAAACGAGGCTCCTAAAGAGTCCAAGGTGACTGAGGTTTCAAAATTCAAGACTATCTTAAAGAAAGGAGGGCCTTTGTTAGATCAATTGGTTGGTAAACCAACTACGAAGAAAGTTCCTTCTTCCACATCAGTGTTAACCAAGCCTGAGGCCAAGGTCAAAAGTGTGCCATCATCAAGTTCAAAAAAAATTATATCTGAGACTTCAAGTACGGTTACTTTGCCTAAATTCAATATCATTGATCATATCAATAAAACAAAAATTTCCATGTCATAGGCAGAGTACTTGAATTCCAACAAGGATCAGCTCGAGAAATTGGTCCAGTTTATCAAAGGTGACTCTATTGTTCATTCCTCCTAAGGAATTCTGAAAACTCCCAAAGATGGGAAAACTCAAAATATTGTGGCGGCCACTACACCTTCAAATGAAAAGATCGAACCTTTCTTTGTGTCCTTTCTGATCAACGAATGCAAATTAAGTAATTGCATTGTAGACTCTGGAGCCTCGGATAATGTGATGCTGGAAAAAGTAGCACATGCTCTTGGTTTGACTTGTACAAGAACGTTCAGATCATGTTACTCCATGGAAACCAAGCAAGTTCCTCTAATCGGGCAGATTAAAGACGCCCAAATGGTTTTAGCCCAATTCCCTCAAAAGTGAGTTAAGATAACTATTCTAGTTGCTGATATTCCCACCTCGTATGGAATGTTGTTGAGCAGGAAATTTGGCAGGGATTTAGGTGGTGAGATTCAAATGGAGTGGTCTCACACCATGATTCCTATCAGTGGAGAAATGAAAAATCTTATGCCGAAAGCTCAGGTAAAGTTCACGGTAGCTAAAACCGAAGATCCTCCCACACAGATCCTTTTCCAAGGCTCAAGTATGAGTAATTAGATGATGACTGCAGAAATTCATACCCCCGAGATCACTTGCCAAGATTCCAATGAGATATGGACTCTTGAGTTCGATGGAAGTTGTTGCTCGACGGGCTCTGGTGCAAGAGTGGTGCTCATATCTCCAAATGGTAAAATATTTCCTTTTTCCTACAAACTTGAATTTTCAAATACTAATAACACTGCAAAGTACGAGGCATTAATCCTTGGCCTCTAAGTTGCAGAGGAGAAAGGGATCAAAAATTTGGAATTTTTTGGGGATGCGGAATTGATTGTGAAACAGGTAAGAAATCAGTTCCGAGTTAAGAATGATTGTTTGAGACACTAGACAAATAAAGTGTGGGACGCAATAGAAGTCTTCGACGCTTTTTCCATTAAATTTTTCCCTCCTGAAAAGAATGGCAAAGTTGATTCTCTAGTAGTCTCAACTTCATTAATGATTCCTCATTCAGAATTTGATCAAGTCAAATACACCATTGAAATGGTTTTTAGGCCAAGTGTTCCTGACAATGCAGAAAATTGGCAAGTATTTAATGATGATCAACAAATTATTGCATTCTTGGAAAAGAAAGAAAATTTTGAACAATTGTACTTTGAAGGGAGTAATTCAGCGTTTCGCGAATCAACTACCTCACCCATTCAGGAAGGAGTTGAGAACAAAGATCCTGGAGATGGCACCATTCAACTCAAAGGAAATAAAATTCCCAAAGGATTGGTTTCACTTGAAGAATTTTTTGACAAACATGACAGGTTTATCAAAGAGAAAGAGCAGGCAAGACCTGCTAATACTGCTGACTATGAGCAAGTTAACATCGGTACCAAGGATAAACCTCGCCTAATCAATATTGGCAAGTGTTGTTCACCTAAGGAGCGCAGGAAATTCATAAGTCTACTTACCAAATATTTTGATGTTTTGGCTTATTCATACAAAGACTTGAAGTCTTTCCAACCCAGGGAGATGGAACATGCGATACCCTGGAAGCTTGGTGTAATTCCATTCAGGAAAAAGCAAAGACACAATAATCCCAAGATTGCAGGGACAATATTTCATGAAGTTCAAAAGATGTTAGATGCACGAATAATGGTTCCTATTCGACATTCTACCTGGATAGCTAATATTGTAAATGTAATACCCCAATTTTAACGACCCAAAACCTAACCAAGAGACTGATAAAAAAAATTGGGATTTTTTTTTTCACCCATTAAGAACTCAACGTAATTTACCCAATGTTATTTAAAATTAATTTACTAACCAAGCATGAAATTAAACTAAAAGAAATTTTTTTGCTTCGATACTAATGTCTAGGTGATAATGCTAAAATTACTCCTGATATTACCCTTAAGTTTTTTTTTCTTAATAATATTGAACTACATAATAAACAGAATTATTTCCATAATTCCCCAAGAGAGACATGATATTATACACACACACCAAATAGAGGCAACCACGTGCAAAGGAAAATATTGTCCACCCTAATTAAATAAATATTTTTAGATGAAGTTACTTTAGAAGGCCTAAGGAAATTTATTAAACCACTTATTACTTAAATGATCCTTAACCGTACTAAAAAGAAAACACTTTTCATTTGGTAGAAGTGGACAATATTAATAATGACCTTTTTTCTCCTAAGCTCAACAAATAAATAAAATCATATTAAAAGACCATTATCCACATGGAAAAAAATCTAGGTTAATTCTAGGCCTTAGGATTTTATGACTTCCACACCATTGATATGGAAAAACCTAATATTATTTTGACATTCTTTATCTATATCTTTTAAGTAGTTTTCTTTACTTTATTAATTCCATTTCTTCTTTGCTGCTACAGCTATGGAGGAAACACCACAGAGTTTAAGATTTAATTATTTATTTTGGGTTTGAGATGCAGGTAGAGGAAATCTTGTGTATAGGAGCAGATTATTATTTCTTTCATATTTATTCATTTTCCCATTTGCTTAATTTACTAAAACCCCTTGTTAGGGTTTGATGAATGGTATCTCATTGCAAATATGCATGTATTTGAATAGTGGTTGTATATATATATTACCCAAATAAGGGGCAGCTGCCAAGAACAGAGGCTAGGAGAAAAGAGGTTTAAATGTGTATATTATTTCTGTTTTTTTTTTAAGCTTTGATCCAGGAAATGGTGGCTCAAACAGAGCAGATATGCTGGTCAAAACAGAGGGCTTCAATAAGTGGCGCCCACCTCTTCACTCTGGATTTATTTGTTTTATTTATTTATTTATTATTGTGTATGGTGTTCACTCGAGGCGGCGGCCATGGTTGAGGCGCCAAGGAAAGGGGAAGATGTGCACAGCCAGGCCGCGACCTCTCCTTATTACACGAGTATAATATTTTTTGTTTCTCTTAGACATATATTTTTATTATATTATACAAGGTTAGAACATATCTGAAAGGTTGTTAGGATGTGCCACTCGTTCTGCTCTTCCATGATTATTCCGTTGTAGAAATACTTGGAGAAACAAACAACGGGTTCAATACTTAAAGTTGTACAATTCATACCATATATTTTCAACTGAAATCTTGTACAATTCATACCATATCTTTTCAACTAAAATCTTATCACTCTAAGGAAAATCTAAAGAGAACACCCTCAAAACAAATATGATATGTGCTCTAACCCGGAAAACTCTAAATTTACTCTATTGAAAAAAAAAAAAATTGTTAATAAAATATGGAAAATGACTAAAAGATAAGGTTAAATCTGAATGTCTGAAACTTGCGAAATTTTAAATTTTCAGTCATAAAAACATATATGAGTTGGGATCACATATTTTTGCTATTTTTTTTCTCTTGAACAAGTATATATAATCAAATGTATCAATTTTTCATCTAAAACATAACACAGAATTTGTTTTATAACCTGTAATTGATATAACAAAATAATAATAATAATAATCTTCAATCCTTCTCATATAGCCTTGGATTGACTTAAAAATTACATTCTTTACATATATTATAACATACCAATCCCCCACCTTAAATAAGACAAAACAAGTCTACTCTGAGCACAAACCAGATATTAACTTTCATGGTGGAGAAGTGACTTCACATCCATGCTTTTCTTTTCAACATACAAGGTAACACAAGGTAAAGTTTCAAGCTTACTCAAGCTAAGATTTTCATCTACATTATTTACAATAGAGGGAAAACGTATCTAGTTGCTCAAAGCTATTATTTTACACCATTCATAAACCATCAAACAAGCTAGAAGCAAACAACAAAATTTCTTTACAAGGAGGAAATCAACAATTATCTCCTTAATTTGCTACATGTTAATGTTACACTATCAAGAGGGATAAAAAAAGAGATTTTACAATAAAATGAGAAAGAATGCATCATTTTATAAAGCATGAGTGATTTCCATACCACTTGTTATATATAGATATATCCACACCTTCCTATTGAAGTAGTCTACAAAGGATTTCAACACAAAAGTGGGAGTTCAATACAACTTGGAGGGAGGCAAAATTCCAATACAAGGAGATTTACTCACATGGAGAATATTAGAAATTTAACCCCATTACATACAACTTTCAAGCTACATACAAAGAGAGGGATAACACAACTTGAAGTAACACATGTATGCCTAATATTTACATGCATCCCAAATGGAGGACTCAAAATGGAGAAATTCAACATGATTTTGCAATAATAAAAATAAGATTAAGAAGTAGAAACTCTCCCAAAATTGGGGAGAACACAATGTCAAGGATGCAAGAAAAACTCCAACCATCTTCAAGCTTGAACTCCAACTCTTGTACTCCACATAGTCTTCAACACAAAGAGAGAGGCTTATTTCACCATCCAACCTATAGGCATCATTACATGCATTTCCAAAGGTTGGAAGACATGCTAGCCTCCCCCAAGCCCATGGGAAAGATGACTACTATCCACAACTTGCACAAGAGTGAGGGTGAACAAACAAAGATACATTCACATGAAAAACAAAACAAACTGTATAAAACAAGACTCCAAACTTTACAAGGAGGAGAAGCCATGTTCTACCTCAAAAGTGAGGAAGAGAAGAAAGGAGTTCTCCATGAGTTTTAGCCAATATTGTTTGCACAAAACAAGATCTCAATACCCTCCTTATTACTTCAATTTCAATCAAACCCTCCTTATTCCTCCTCCCTTTCACCAAATCCTTCTTGGAAGGATTTTCAAACCCCAAAGGGGTTTCCTTACCAAGAATGGGGAAGGAGGTTCAAGCCAAATAAACCAACTTCCCCACCTTAAACCATTTGAGGGGGATAACTAAATCCTACAAGGCTTTCCCATCAAGCTTATAAGGATTGAGAGGGAAGAAAATCCCTCTCTCTTCCCCCACAACTCCAAAAGTCCATCATGTCATATGATGGAGGGAGTAAAATCAAATAATAATAAATACAATCCACATACAACAACCATATTTCCAGGAAATCAAAACTAACAACTAGCATAACTACAACACATACAATAAAGCTTAAGAGCCTACCTCAAAGAAAACTCTCCAAAGAGTTTTCCAACTTCAATCTTCACCACTTCTTGACCCAAGTAAACTCCAGCTCCAAATCATCCAAGCATCCAAGCATCCAAGCAAAAGCTCCCCAAAAAAAAAGTCCTCTTCATTTCCCATGAAGGAAAATTTGAAGAGGAGCAAGCAAAAATCCTCACAAATGAGGGGGTGACATGTGTCACCCCTCTCCTCCTTCAAGGTCAAAGATGCCAAAGATAAATGAGAGAAAGGGTAAAAATGACTTTTAGCCCTCTTCTCCCAAATTACTCTAAATGATAACAAAACAATTTTTGTGCAATTTTTAACAACCACACTAATACAAACCCCTTACAAGGATGTGACCAAAGGAGAAGTAAAAAGGGATGGAAAACTCCCTCTAGCCTTGTAAATAAGCCCCCCCTACCTATTAGGTAGGGTCCAAGGGCTCATTTTTATGTTAAGGGAACTCCCAAACTAAAAAGGGGTCCCTAAAAATACCAAAAATAACCCAATTTCGGGTTTTGCATTTTTGGCACAAGGGTAGAGGGTGTGGGGACCACCCAAGAGTTCACATGTGACTGTAAACCCTTTTAATTAAGTACATCATTAAACAAAATCAAAACTTAATGAAAGTGGGATCATTAATTCCCAAAAACAAGTTTACAACACAACCAATTACTCTAAGAAAGATTAATAATTACAAGACATATAACATTACAAAAGAGGGTCACCCTTGGTGCCTCAAAACAATAATTATAATGCTAAGGCCTCAAGTAATAAACATGGCTAGGACTTAGCCCGTGGGCTGCTTATGCAAAGTTGTGTAGCTGGCCTGAATCCCACGTTCTCTTATAACCTATCACCTGCACACTCATTGCACACATTAACCGCACCTATCCGATAAAATATAAATAAATGACTCAGTAAGATATCAATGAGTTATAAACTAGTATATCATCTTTCTAGAAATCAAAAAGCGACAACGTGCACAATCATACACAAATTCATCATAAGTTAGACATAATGATAAGGTGACATATACCCATAGAATTCCAACATGCAACTACTGAGTATCCATCAATATAATTAGGGTCCAAAGCAACATCATATCAAATTAGTATCCATGACATCATAAGAAAATGTTACAACATAGTGATCAAGCTAAATTGGTGCTATACGCCTAAAAGTCCATACATGCCTAATCAGATCAAATCTCCTAATGTAATGTCCAAAATATAAAAAATCCCTATCAAAACATGTCTAATAGTAAGATGAACAAC
This sequence comes from Taxus chinensis, assembly GCA_019776745.2. Classification (NCBI taxonomy): domain Eukaryota; kingdom Viridiplantae; phylum Streptophyta; class Pinopsida; order Cupressales; family Taxaceae; genus Taxus; species Taxus chinensis. The sequence continues at coordinate 545,454,020 of CM034151.1, read as the reverse complement.
AAGTAACTGAGCTATAAAAGTGTGGGCACTACATCCCCCTCTACTAAAATTAGACTTCCTCCTAGAAGTCACTGAAAGAGATAGGGATATCTAGCCCTCAAAGGTATCGCATCCTCCCAGGTAGCTGTTGTCTCGTTGTATCGGTCCCACTGAACTCTAACTTGGTCCAAGTCTCGACCCCGAAGGGCCAACCTCCGGTTCTCCAGTATGCACACGGGCTCTATTCTCCACTGTCCTCCATCCTCTACCTGTAATGCCAACCAATCCAAAACATGAGAAACATCTTGTACATATCTACGTAGTACAGAAACATGAAACACATCGTGGGCCCGTGCAAGGCGTGGTGGCAAAGCTAGGTGATAGGAAACCGGACCAATGACCTCTAAAATATCAAAAGACCCCACAAAACGAGGCGATAGCTTAGAATCCTTTCCATAACGGATTGGACTCTTATACAGGCGAACTCTCAAGAAGACTTTGTCACCCACTGAGAAGTGATGATCAATCCTCTTGGTGTCTGCATACGCCTTTTGGCGTGCTCTGGCCTGCTCAAGACATTGTCTAATCAGCACAACCTGCCACTCTAAATCCTATAGGTAAGCTGGTCCCAGAATAATCATGTCATCTAATTTGTCCCAACTCAAAGGTGTCCTGCACAGTCGTCCATACAAAGCCTGGTAAGGAGCCATACCAATGGAACTATGATAGTTGTTGTTGTAAGAAAACTCAACTAAATGCAAATAATCTTCCCATTTCTTCTGCTAATCCATCACATACATTCTCAACATGTCCTCCAACCCCTAATTAACTCTCTCTCTCTGTCCATCTGTCTCTGGATGACAAGCTGAACTGAAATTAATCTGAGTACCCAGAGCAGTCTGAAAGGAAGTCCAGGAAACTAAAGTGTAGATGGTATCCCTGTCATTGATGATGGTCTTCGGAATTCCATGCAACCTAACGATGTCCTCCATAAATACTTTGGCGATGGCCTATGCATTATAGGTGACCTTGGTTGGTGAGAAGTGTGCAACCTTGGTCAACTTATCCATGGTGACCATAATGGCATCATGACAATAAGAAGACATAAGAAGTCCGACTATGAAATCCATGGAGATCACATCCCATTTCCACTCAAAGATATCATTAGGATGTAAGAGTCATACGGGGTGGAAATACTCTGCCTTGACCCTCTAACACTCAAGGAAACGTGCAACAAAATCTGCTATGTCTTGTCGAAGACCTGGCCAATAATATAGCTCCCTCATATCAGCGTGCATTTTCTTTACTCCTGGATGTGCTATAGATGGGGCTCGATGAGCCTATGAGAGGATGAAGCTACGTAGATCACCGGCCTTAGGCACGTAGATGCGCCTATGGAACCAAAGTAAACCATCTGTCTCTAGAACACACCCAGAATATATGCCCTCTAATGAACCCTGTGACTCCAACATTTGTCTAGCTCCCTCATAAAACCTATCATCTGGAAGGTGCTCAAGAATCCTGCCTCTCAAATCTGACTAAAGCGTCAAATAAGCAAGCACATGTTGTCGTCTACTAAGTGCATCTGCAACAACATTTTTCTTTCCTTTGATATACTAAACCTCCATGTCATACTCACATAGGAACTCCATCCAATGTCATTGACGAGCGTTGAGGTTCGGTTGTGAGAAGATATGTTGCAAACTCTAATGATCTGTCCTCAAAATGAAAGGTCTACCCAAAAGGAAATGTCGCCAACGCACTAGAGCATGAATAACTGTTGCAAGCTCCAAGTCATGAGTAGGATAATTAAGCTCGTAGTCCTTAAGCTTACGAGACTCAAAGGCAATAACCCGACGCTCCTACATAAGAACTGCTCCCAAACCCTCTAGTGATGCATCAGTACAAACAACAAAATCCTCTGTCGGGTCTGGAACTGCTAAGATGGGTGCCATGGTTAACCTTTCCTTAAGCAACTGAAAGGCCTGCTCACACTTTCCTAACCAATCAAACTTCTTCCTTTTCCTTTGAAGAGAAGTGATAGGGTAAGAAATCTTAGAAAAGTCCTATATGAACCTACGGTAATACCCTGCTAAACCCATGAAACTCCTCACCTCAGTAACTAATGTGGGTGTTGCCCAGTCCATGATAGCCTGTATCTTAGAGGGATCTACGGAGATACCCTCGCCTGATATGATATGACCCAAGTACTGAATCTATGTCTGAAAGAAGCTGCATTTTTCCAAGTTCCCATACAACTTCTGCTCTCTCAAAACCTGAAGTACCTGTCTCAAATGCTCCTCGTGTTCCTCCTCGGAATGAGAATAGATCAATATGTCATCAAGGAGCACTAAGACAAAGCAATCCAGAAATGTCCTGAATACTCCATTCAAGAGGCTCATGAAGACAACTGGGGCATTGGTCAAACCAAATGGAACAACTGTGAACTCATAATGCCCATAACGTGTGCAGAAAGCTGTCTTATGAATGTTTGCATTAGATATGCGCAATTAATGGTACCCTGACTTGAGATCGATTTTGGAGAACACTCTCGCTCATCGCATTTGATTGAACAAGTCATCAATCCTAGGGAGTGGATAGCAGTTCTTTATTGTGACTTTGTTGAGTTGCCTGAAGTCAACACAAAGCCTGAGAGAACCATCCTTCTTCTTCACAAATATGACTGGCGCTCCCCAAGGAGATACACTAGGATGAATGAGACCCTTATCCAACAACTCCTCTAACTAAATCTTGAGCTCATGATTTGGAGTCGTCATCTGATAGGGTGCCCTAGAAACTGGTGCAGATCCAGGTACTAAATCAATGGTGAAATCCTCTAACTGAATTTGTTTTACGATGTAACTCATGGAAGAGAATCTCATAGCGATGGATCTGTTTCATATCAGAATATTCATGAAGCACAATTTGCTTTGCAATTATATGAGCATCTTCAACGAGTCACTAAGTTGGTAGGCATAAAGATTTTTGTTGGAATTATCACACCTTACAAGCTATAGCTGAAATGTTTACATGAGAGTTTGATGTTGTCCTCAAATCTGATGAAGGAAAAGGTTTATATATATATATATATATATATATATATATGGTAGATGCCTTTCAGGGCCAGGAACATGATGTAATCATTATGTCTTGTGTCTGAGCTTCAAATCATGGGGTTGGATTTGTAGCTGATGTTCGCCGCATGAATGTGGCACTAACGCGAGCTTGCAGTAATTTTTTATTGGTAATGATATCTACGGACATGTTATGGGCATGAACCTGGGTCATCATCATGGCAGCATTAGGTCTTTATTGGTAATGGTATTTTCTCATCGTTTGGAAGGTACAATTTTGCTTATTATGGCAAAGCCAAAACATTCTTACTACAAGTGTTATATAATAAGGAAGAACCGTGAGCATTGTGGTAAAACCTTTCTTTTCATAAATGTTGGGTTAAGCTTGAATATAAACTAGTTGAGCTGAAAAGCTAAAAACAATTTTGATTACACTACAACAAACTTAACGATTATTGATGAGAGTTAAGTGTAATCATGGTAGCAAGGTCAATCCCTATAGATGTTGGTTTAAGCCTATGGATGAAGACCATGCTATGATTTGAATTTGGTTTAATTCTATGTATGAAGAGCATAAAATGATACATACTTTTTGTGGAGGAGATAGATCGCACTAACAATTACCCACGAGATGAAGGCAACAGGGTATTTTTCGATTCAAATTCCTTAATGATGCTCATGAGTAAAATAACCATTCCTCTATCACATAAATGAGAAGTTGGCATTGCCATATTGATTGATAAAAATGTCTCTTGGAATAACTATTTGACTCAACAAGAACCTTTAATTGTGTGCATGTTGCAACTGAGTTTGTTTCCGAGATTGTTGTGAAATATGAAAATTGCTTCCATCATTTCAAACAAGGAAAATGTTATTTTTGGTGATTGTTGGTGATGTTAAGTGAACAAATAAAAGATAGGCTGTGCAGTGAGATGGAAGAGTCAAGTTATTCAATTTGTAGAAAGTGTTTGCAAAGCTAGAAAATGCTTTCGACTTCATCAAATCAGATGTATAGTGCAAATAATTGGTTATATTTATTCATGGGGTGTTTGTTAAAGCCATGTTTTGTAATACCATTGGAGGTGAATTGCAATTTTGGCTCTTGGAGATCTTCTCAATGGCGAAAGACCAGAAGCTAGATTATGATAAACCAAGGTGGCATAATGACTACGGTCTCGTGACAAATGAATAATTCACCATGGAAAGGTACTCGGAGCATGTGGAGAATTGTGAATGTGAATACCAATGAAGACAAATTTTCTCACACTAGGATATTGCTTAGACAGAGGGGTGGATGAATTGCTCAATTTTCAAGCTCAACACTCTTGTCATTTAGAGGATTGCAGAGCACAATTAATGAGTTCATTCCCGTACGATCGGGATAGGCGGACTCTTGGTCCAATGGATAAGGCACTGATCCTAGGTGTCTTGATCTGGGTGGCGCATTGCTGACTAGGATGTCTACATGTGCGTCCAAGTCATTTAAGTGGGTCCACATGTACCCATTTATTTTATTTATGTATTTTTCCTTAAATGAATTTTTAACTTAAGTGGTTTCTATTTTTAGTCACTTTTTAAAAGTTGGTTGAAAAAGTCAAAGTCACTTAAGTGCTCTATTTAATGTGCATTTAAAACCCTAACTACTTTGTAACCAACTTTTGGGTTATAAAAGGAAGTCAGGGGCTCATTTGTATGGGTGACTTTGAGAGAGGAGAAGAAAATACTTTTGTGCAAGCTTTGTTTCAGGAAGAAACTTTGTGTTCTTTTGTGAAAAACATTTTGGAGTTAATGAAATACGAACTTTGTGTCTCATTCATTGTCTCTTATAACATTTGATGTTCTTATGTTCATTAGATGTTAGGTGAATCTTGCATGCAAATATTATCTTTGATCTCATTGTCAACATTATTAATCAGTTGTTCTAGTTCACAGTGATCAAGCTCATATTATCTACTTGCTCATGTGTGTTCCCTTTTACACGTTCTTGTTTGGCTAACTCAAACTCCATTTTATTTGTGTTAGTTATTCATCTTTCCTCTTCATGTAATATTAGGCTCTGTTTTTACCTAACTCTTGCATGCACTTTCAGTTCATTCCATTCCACTCCTTTCCTTCATTCCATTCTATCTCCTTCATTCACTTTTCTTTCCATTGATGTTCCAAACCCCCCCCCCCACATACAATTTTGAATGTATAGATGTAAATACAGTTTTGGTTTTCAATAAAGGCAGCCTCACCTTCATTGAGGAGGGACTTCATCCCCACACTGTTGCATGTCATTTGCATGAGTTAAAATCCATATGCTAATAGTAACAATGTTGTGAAATAAAACACATGATTTATTCAGCAAAATCCATGATACATGGAGGATATTTCATAAAGATCCATGAAGAACGGAAAGTGAGTTCAACTTAACTTAAGGTTGGAAGTCACACAACACTAAATCAGTGTTCAGTAGGTTCCCCATAGTCCACAAAAGTCTTAGAAGGTCATGCAACATTCAAAATCCACATAACAAAGATATTAGCCGCAGAACAAGAAAATAAACATCCAAAGCCATGGAACAAGAAATCAAGAAAAAAATCACGAAACAAAGGTGAATCATCTTGGAATCCATATAACAAAGCATTTTTTCGTGGGTAGTAGGTTCTGGTTTTTTATGATATATTTTATTGTGAAGCTCCATTTTTCCTCATATTTGATTCATCAGGAGTGTCTTGGAGAGACCTTTCAAAAGAAGGAAACTTTACAAGGAATGATAAAGTATTTAGGGAAATTGAAGTTGAGAATTTGGGGGACATTTTATGTCACTTTCACAATTCATAAGATGTCATTTTTTTTGTAAGTTGCTTGTTTGATCCTCCCTCATGTTGTGATCATTCTGAATACTTCCAAAAGAGCATCTTCCTCCCATGTGTAACCAAAATGATGAGGAATTGTGATTTGTGTAATAGAATTGGACATTTGGTAATGTCATCTCCATCCATCTTCCAAATTTCATGGGCGTCCATTGATCCACAAGTTGATGCTCATCCATAGAAAATATCTAGAGTTTTCTTGCAAGAAAAGGCAGATCCAAAGGTATGAACCATCATGAGGCATAAATTTTACATGCTAGAGGCAGTTTAGAAGGTTTTAGCAAGGTTTAACAGGTTTAGCATCTCACTAACATCTTTTTATCCCCTCCCTTATCTAAAATTTAATATTTTCTTCATAAAAATGACCCTCTCTTGCTTGGTAATGTTGTTGTGCCAAAGTTTTGACAAAACTAAGGATTTATAGACCTATGACATGTGTTTTGTATTGCATCTTACCCTCTGAATGATTGTATCAGTCTATACATACTTACAATAATAATATGATGTCAATTGTGGGTTGTATATACCACTGGTGTTGTATTATTGTCTTCTTGCCTTCTATTATTTCATTTGTGAGGTGTATCAACTATGTTTTACAAAATTTCATGCCATTTTTGTAAACCATATAGGGTTGTGAGTTGATTTAGTTGCAAATTTGGGTGTGGCAAGAATCTTCCCCTTCATCCTTTCATTTTAGCCTTCTTGCTTCTATGAGACTTCAAGAGAGAGTGATCACCTTCTTCTGTCACATCACCATTCCCTTTTCTTTTACATTAGTTTCCTTTCATGCATTTCCTCCTCCATTTTCATATACAAATTGGTTCTTAGAATTGGTTTAGGAGTAGAAGTAGTGTTAGTCATAGGAACAAGAGGAAGCTAACCTTCTCTGGAGGTTGATCTCATTCATGTAATTCCCACATTGTGGATATCATCCCATGTTGTTCCAAAATTTTGAATCTGTCATGATCCAGAAAAGGGTGCAATCCTAAGCTACAACACTAAGAATTAGATTCAAAATCAGACTTGAGCCAAAATTTAGTGTAGGACAAAAGCACCTAACTCAGATAGGAATGGTGGGCGCTAGTGTCCCACCTGGATGCTCCTGTCCTATGGAAAGAAATAGGAACATTACAAGATCAACATGTTTCCAAAGATAGTTTTCTCTAATTCCAACAACACAAACTCAATTACATATTACAATTAGTTAACAATAGGAACAAAACCACTGACAAGTTCCAAGGGAACTAATTCCTTTACTTTTCTCAAGATCAAATAAGGAAGTGACACCTAATGCATATGCATGATAGTGATATTCCTAGAATAATGAGTCACTCATGGCAAGTTTCAATCAAGTTTGTGATCATCTACATTGACACTTATCCGTAGGGAAGTGTTACCAATTAGAGGGAAAATCCTACATCTCTCCCAATACTCTTCCCTTGGTGACAGGATTCCTAAATCCTCAGTATAGCGATAGGATGCTAAAATCCCTAGTTTTGCGACATGACACCTAAATCCTTTGTATTATTCCATCCATCTCCAAGACAACAAACATAAGAACAAATTCTATCACTTTTCTCATGACATACAGGTGAACTCTATCCTCCATTCACTTGTTTTCTAGATAAGCATTTCTATTTTCACATTTACTAAGTTAAAGTTCATTTTCATTTATCATGATCATTGACTACACTTATTTTCCTTTACAAGTCCTACCTTATTTCGACAAAACGCAACATACAAATGGAATGAGAAGAAATCTTAAGCACAATGACGCTCTAGAAAAGGAAATATCCAAGGAACAAACACATGCATCATTACTACTACACGCATGAGGTCATTCCTAGGATTTTTATCCTCCTCTTGATTCCATGATGCACATTCTACTATTTCTATTCGACATGATATCAAGCATAACCCTCTTTTGGCATACTATTGGTTATAACTCCCTTCGTCTCTCCATAAAGCATGTTTTTTGTATCTGCTTTGTGTTACTAAATATTCATTCACCAGCATAAAGGGGGGGAAATGTAGTCATGAAATCATGCACTTTCTACTTACATTACACCTCTAAGTATTTCATTATATATATATGATTCCTAAGAAAGAAGACTAGACATTAACAACATTTATTTTATCTTTCCCACGCTCTTGTTATTTTCTTTTCTGGAATGACCACTTTACTTTTAGATACTAAACAATATGTGACCTTGCTCTGTATTGACTATAACATCTTCTGAACATCTCGTACACTACCTCACATTAGGGATAGGAGTGCCCCGTGCGCTACTTTCCCCTTTGGGTGCTTATGTCCCTTTCCCTCCTTTTCTTTATTTTGAATTGCCACATAATTTGGTGTTTTTTAGAGTCTCTTTTATAACTTGGGTCATATTTTCAATTGTTAATTATTAAATTCAAGCAAGGGAATCATATATATACATGAATTACTCACTACCATTAGGGTTTTGGCAATTAGGAACTAATAGTTACTACCAATCACTTGGACAAGGAGCAATATTCAAGGACTACATTTGCGATACATTATTCACTACATAGGAGGGGATATTTCTAAATTCCATCTCACACATTCTATCTTCAGGGAAAAATTAGTTGTATCTCACTATATTAGTACAACTAACACAAGTGAAATCTAGCTTCAAGGGACATAAATTCAATCACACACACAAGAACTACATAAAGTCTGAAATGTAGTGCAGTGCTTGGTGACAATCACATTGGGGGTGATCATCAAGATTAGCCTAACTTAAGCTTCTGCATTATTTGTTTCATCTAATTTTTGCTTGAGATTTTTGTAGCTAGATCTGGTTTGTTTTATAGGAACATGTGCGATAAAGGGACCCTATGATAGATCTGATGTCAAAAATAGTGAAAGGAAAGAACCAATTTTAAACCCTAAAAAGACCATAAGCTGAGATTTTGCAAGGGCACTAGCACCCAGATTAGACATTAGCGCTCGAGGTGGTCATGTCCTCCTGTGGGTGCTCCTATCTGAAGAATCCCTAGATATCAGTTTCTCAAATAGAGCTTGCACAATCCAAATCCAACCTTCTCAGCCTAGGATTATCCCAAATCTCTAGACACAAGCTAATTCATTCTTATTATTCCATCTTGTATACTTGTTTATGTTTTAAATGCTAGATCTTGCTTGTTATTGCTTTATCTATTTGATCTCAGTCCTCTTCTATAAGATTTAAATTTATTTAAATCAAGGGGGTGGTAATTGATGGTAGATTATCCTAATGAACTAGTTTCCAAAGCTAATTAAAGTAATATCAAGAATAATCATTAAACAAAGATAAGTAATGATAGACAAATGAAACAAAGCATTGGTAATGAGATGAATAAGTAAAATTAGTTGATATTCTAGACTATGTGCTAATCTGGGATGACCTAAATACCAGAAAGGGTAGAAAATGATCTAACAGATCTTCCTCTCTAAAATTATATCCTGCAAAGCTACTTGGACCAAGGAATATGGTACAACCCAAAGCATACCCCCATTATAGCCCTTTCTATATACACGTTTCCCTCTGTATTATAGCTTCTAAAAATGCCTGGGTCGATGCACTGCTTCCTGATTTGCTCTAGTCTACAATTTGGACCTTTGACATTGTGTGATGCTTGTTATGTAGCTGATTAAATCTTTAAAGACCTATATGGCAAGGGAGTCCTACAAAACAAACATTAATTGGGTTATGGGCACCCCTGTGCACCGCCAACATCTCCACTACTTTGAAGAGGGCTCAAACCACAAGTTTTTCTTTCCTAGTATGTGATATCTAGAAGGTATGCAACCAAATTAATAACCATGACCTTGCAACAATCTAACTATACTTAAACCTTTGTGCTAACTTGACTTGACTTTGATATGTGTCTTTTGTGCTTGTATATATGAGTAAATGACCTCCCTATAATGAGTATCTGGAGTATATGAAGCTCAAGGGAGTCTTTTAGTAGCTTTGTTTGTGATTTCTCTTAGTATTTTCTCATTATAATGTTAGGTTCAAAGTAGATAGAATTTCCATCTCCCTTAATGAGAGATGAATAACTTGTTTATATATGTGTACTAGATATAGAAAACTCAGATAAGATCAACTAGAAATGTACCAAAGAAGTTCAAATTAAGAAAAGTGCCATTGGAGGGAAAGGGACCACAGTGGCTAGATTGACCCTTAGTGTATGGGTGTTATATCTCTTTCTAGATGTTATGGTCCAAGATACATGTGTGAGTGATTTGAAAATAGGATGCTCCAAAATATAAACGTTGAATGGAATCTCATACTATGAGAAAAATCAATCATATCATCATCACTATCATCTCTACAATGTCATCTTATCAACATAAAACATGCAAATCAATAAATATCCATCCATGAATAACATACAATGTGTGAAATAAACTAATCATCTCTATATACATCAATAAAATGTCCATGTACAATGTCTAGAAAAAATTTCATATATTTATAAACACACACACGACACACGCACACGCACGCGCGCGCGCAGCGCAGCGCCACACACACACACACATTGAAGTGTCATCAAGGGAATCTATAAAAAAATATGCCTTCATCATGAGGTGTATACCAAAAATCACATACATATACATCATACATAGAGTCATCCTTGACTCTCTCCTACTCCTAGACTTCTTGGTCCATCCCCTCCTTGCCTTGATGGTGACATCTAAACTAATCTAATGGACCTATATGGCCCCATGTGATCTTGGTCACCTCCCAGATCTGTTAACTATCCTCTGACTATACCCTAGCACTCTCTGATCCGCAAGAAATACCACATTATATAGAGTTTATATAGTATCCCACATCATGTGTGGCTACCAACAGCTCCTGTAACAAGTCTCCCATACTGGTGGCCTTGGCTACATGTCATGTCATATCTCTCTCTCTATTGTCAATTGTTGTACCTATAATGTGATATGATCTCTCTTAGTAGTCCTCTAATGTAATTGTGTATGCCATCTATGAGCCATAATTAGTTCAACATATCTCTGTCGAATGGATCTGTCTCTCTATACTTGTGTCACATGTAGCTCCACCACTCATGACCTTGAAGGAAGTGTTGGTATCATCTGACTAGATACATCAATCTCTCCTATATCACCCCATTCATCATCTTTAACATCATATTTATCTCCCCACCCATCAAATCTACCTCCATATCCATCTCCATCTCCCCCTTTTCCTAGACTCGGTGACCTCGGTGGTGAACCATGTATAACTTGTACTGATATTGTTGGCGAGAAAATTTGTCGAGTGGAAAAATCTGTGGATTTCTTTCCAACGCTTTGGGATTCAAAGTCCCTCTACTTAAATGGTGCAGCTTTTGTATTTGCATGCATGAGTAAGGTGAGTTTTATCCATGGTGGCCTTGCGACCGGGGATCCAATAGGGGCACTCCACTGACCCTGCAGCAAAAGCTTGCAGATACCTACAAGAGAGGAATTTTCTAGGAGAGTGGGAAAGGGAGTGAGGATGTTAGATAGGAGGACTAATGTTACAAGTAGAAAATCGAATTCTTGCATACATCAATTAGGAGTTTCATCATATGCATTAAAATTAAGAAGAAATAAACTCTGCAAATAACAACAAGACCAATCAAAATTTATGAACACAAAGTATCAATAAATCCCTCAGTGAAAAGAGGGCTAGAAAATCCTTCTTATATTGATGCTTAAAAAAAATTGTACATAGTATGAGAATATAGGAAAATTGAGAATGGGGGAATGGAAGGATTTGTTATCTCTTTGATTTTTCACAAGGATCTCTCTCTCATGAATTCACTAAGAAGAACTTCAAATGAGGAGTTCATTACAATTTATAGAAGGGAAGCAACTCTTCATCTTATTGATGACTTTTCATATGCCATTTTTTTGACTTTAGGTTGTTCATAATCCTACCAAATATCAAGTCCCTTTTTATAAAAACAAGGTGACTTAAATTTTAGATCATGTTTCTAAATTCACTTAAAGACATATAAAAAATGCAAACCCCAACATGAAATTAGAACATTGAAGAGAGAGAACGTTGGGAGGGAAGAGAAGAGAGAGAAATAGAAAGAGAAGGAAGAAGAAGAAAGAGGAAGAATTGTGTAGAAGAATGATCTACTCCATCGAGCTTGATCTCACTCCCTGACTGGTCTCCATCTCACGTTGTTGAGAAGATCTTCCTTTCTCCAAATTATTTGTTGAAACAAGCCGCTGCAGGTTCCACTTTGTCGATGTGAGGAATGCAGACACATCTTAGAGTCTCTATCCACCCATCAGACACATTGTTGATATCTTTTCACTTTCTAAACCATGATGGATGCTTCTCTATAATGAGTGCAATGGCTTCTTGAATCTCTGAGAGAAACTCCAGGGTATCCTTATTGAAGAATAATGGATTTACCACCTCTTTCTTAACATGTTATTTGAATGGCCCAATCAAATCATTGGCAGTTGTGTCTTCTCCCATTGTAGGCACTCCAAGTTTCTAAATTTGGCAATTCATACTATCTTGGAACTTGTACCCTTGTTCTTCTTTTTCATCCAACTCAGTGATGGCTCGATTGATTGCTTCAAATCTGATTTCTAAGGCCCTTTCCCATATGTGTGACAAGTCTTCAGAAGGGGTGTCAAAACCTTCTTGATAATTAACTCCTAAGAGTGAGTGTTTCTCATTTCATTCACCACTTGACCCAGAGGATCCCAGTGATGCATTTATTTCTCCAAATCTTCTCTGAGCACCCACTTCCTATTAGCAGTTGCACATATGTAGGTGAAGAGTATGAATACCTCTTTGAGAACTGACTTTCCCTTTTCAAAAATTATGTCAATCCATTTGTTATTAGTTTGTCCTTGTACTGTGAGCTCTTGTGCCTTCTTGATATATTCTAGGTTGAATTTTTTTTATGGGTGAAACTTATTCAATAGGAATCGTTGAGACACTCGGATCCACCAGGTGTTGTACATAGGATGAAAGATTTCACACCTGCTCTTTTAATTCATTAATCTTCTTTTTATATTATTTTTTCCTCACCACCAAGCGAGTATAAGATTGCTGGGTACATATGAAAATCCCCTTCATGAGTAGCATACCCCAATTGGATTGTGCTCATTTCATAATCAGTCAGTGTTATTTCATCCACTAGCTTGATCACCTCTTTTTGGGATACTTCAACATATTGATTACATGTTTCTCCACTGTAGAACCATGAAGTCGTGTGTGTGAGATTTCTCTTTCTTCCCTTGGCCAATGATGAAATTTCTGATACATCAGGGACCACCACTTTTTGAACAGTGTGAGTATCAGGTGTTACATTCTCTTGCATCCATGGGAACATTTCATCAGACTTAGGCTCTACAAGAGGCATATCAATCATTCCCTGCTTAGGTGGAGGAGGAATATTTTGGACCAAAAAGGCATCAGTGTCAACAAGAGGTGAGACTCCCTGAGGTGGCTCAAAGAATGGGTCTTGAACTACGTGCTCTTCCTCCACTTGTGTTTCAGCCATTGGGTCTTCTTTTTGCATTTCTATAACCAAATATTCCTCTTGCATTATTACAACTGAGTGTTCCTAAGTCCCGGCTCTCTTTGGTGACTTTTCATGAGAATAAGTCTCCGATTCTACGGCTTTTTTGCTTTTCACTTGCTCCAAAGTTCCTTGAACTCTAAGTAACTTCCACCACTCTTGATGATGACTGTTGTGAAACTTCCTTCTGAATTGTGGGGGTACCAAGTGATTGAATGGCCATGGCTCTCTTTCTCTAGAAACCAATCCCTCGTTCTTTTGACCACTTTCTCAGTTCTTTCCTTTATGTCTCCTGACTCACAAACATGCCAATTGAATTGAGGCAATGAGGGAAACCTTGATCACCACATATTCAGGATCATACATTTTTGTTCCATCATCTTGCAAAATATCCTCATACCAAGAGAACTAGAATTTCCTCATCTCATCAACTGTCATCCTCATGTGATATTTCTCCCATACTTCAAATTCATCAACACAGTTGGCCCAATAGTCTTCAATTTGTGGATCATGATGCAAGTCTGGAACATGAAAAGAGTCAGGATCATCTCAAATGTTGAAATTGGGTCTGGAAGTGTAGGAATGCAGAGTCAAATGTGCGAAGGCAACCTCTAGATGAGATGCATCATTTGCATTCTTACATGTGAACACCCCGATAGATATGGGAAATGAAATCATCTTCTTTTTCCTACTTCCTGAGTTTGTTTTTTACCTGTATGAACTGTGTGCAGAGCTCAAATAGTATAATTTGGTCGCTAAGGTACTTGGGCAACCTTAGGGGAGCTTGGTCGAAGCCGGAAACTCATAAGTAGGAGAAGGTTGAGAATTGTATGAAATAGGAGCCATATTTTTTTATTAAGGACACCGCTTGTGACGAAATCCTTGCCTCCAAATCACCCTCCAAAGATTGGACCACGTACATCGTGAATGCATCATTCATGTGGGTGAAGTGTTTGTGAATTTCTTCCATTACCAACTACGGGAGTTTCTCGAATGCGGGCACCTTCACAACAATGTTCTATGTGAGATCCAATCCCTTAAATGACCTTGAGCTGGCAAGAAAATAGACCAAGTAAGAAGTCATGTGGAACTTCTTTGTCATGGGAACTTGGAGCAATTGAAGATACAAGTTGTCACTGATTATATACCCCCAGTCAATTCGTTGCTTTCCTTCAGTCACTATCAAGATGAAAAGGGCCATCCAATCTTGGAAGTCCCTCGTGTTCTCTTCTCCCATCACTCTACTGAGGAGAGTGATTACATCTAAATAGCCTTCATGAAACTCACATCTTGAAAGTTTTTTGGGAATCCTTGAGGGTTTTCTCTATGTCTTCATCCATGATCCTAGTGCAATCCCTTGCACATATGCATCCATATTTTCCCACTCGTGCACGACCTTTTCCTTTGTGATGACGACCATGTTGGGTGATGTTGGAATTTGTAGAATGAGTGAGATGGTTCTGGGATTAATGAATTCCATTTCCATACACCATTGTCTCAGCTCAAATTTTCTGTGTTTCAGGCTCATAGTGGTGTGAGCAGGCCAAGACCAGCTCAATGCTTTGTATGGACATAGGGTGTCCCGCAGCTGTGAACAACCCACTTGTGAATACTTGATCTTTGATCTTACCTCTTTCCTTGGCCATCATGTGAGCCTTCAGATTGTTGAAATCCATATAAGAGACATCACTATCCTCTATCTCATACTCAGAAGCGAAAGGTTGTGCTGGCTTTTGTCCTGAAAAAACTTGTACTTCATGATTCCTTAACACTTGTTATTTTTGGAAAGAGCAACTTACTATATTTAGTAAATGTGAAAATTCTTCTTCGAATTGCAACTATAGTTGCCAATTTGAATGTTTTTTGTGAAATTCACCCTCTGGAATGACTTACTATTTTTATTAAGTGCCTATGAGACAACTTACTATTTTTAGTAAGTATGAAAATTCAACTCTTTCAAACCTTGACTGGATGTGACAACTTGAATTCCTATTTCTCCCTGTGTTCCTCTCACCTTCTAGACAAGATTTGTTATTTTTACTAGGTGTCTTGTGAGACCACTTACTATTTTTAGTAAGTGTCAATTCTAGACTGAGGTGGACCATTTCGATGATTTTTGCTTGCGATACCTCCTCTGTGTTCACTGCTGTCCTTTGTAGCTTCTTCAGATGGTGGCTTACCTGAAATAGCAGTCTCCCATGTAGAAGGCCTGTTATTTTTAGTAAGTATTCTTCTAGTGGTCAGATCATGGTGGAATGAAGTTTTTTGATATGGTTTTTTTCCCAATATCACCCCCCTAAAATTTCAGGCTTACCTAATCACTAGTTTATGAGATTTCAAAACTTTAAATTTTTCACCTGGCAGCTACAGACATGACAACCATTAATGGAGCTTGAAAATTTTAGGTTTCCTTTTTCACCTCATATCATGATGAAAATTACATTTTCGATGTGGGTTTTTTTCTTCTTATTCTCACCGGTGAATTTTCTCTTGCAAACCGATCACTGGTTTGGCAGGAAATTTGATTTTTGTTTTCGTTGTGCCAAGAATGGAGATTTCTTCCGTTGCGAATAATCCTTTTTGTAAACAAGAGATCTGTTATTGATGTTTTTATGGCCTTCAAGAATGATAAACACAGTAATAAAAAATTCTTCAATTCGTGACCTGGTTTGTAAGATATATCAATTTCTTCGTCTCACAGCAATGAGGGTTTTCAGATGAAGATCTTCATTTTTCTCTTCCATTCTTCGTTCCTTAGATCAAATTTTCCTTTGATATCTCTGTATTTTCATGATGTGAAGGATTTGGCAAAGTTTTTTTAGTGTAAAAATGGTGGGTCGGGTGTCTGGAGAAGAATGGAAAGTGTTATAGCAGAGTGTGAAGTTATGGAGAAGAAGCAGTGCAAAAATTGACTAAGTGTTAGCTTTAAAGCATTCAAAAAGAAAACACCAAGGGTTGGGCATATTTTTACGTCCCTTTAGATAAAGGTATGAAAGGGACATCAATTTGCACATCGTGCCTGGAGCTGACACTTGGGAATATCTGGACGACTAAGCATTAGAGCTAGAGATCTTGAGAAAAACACTTAGGGGCTGAATTTCAGGCGTATGGAGGACCAGTAGGCATACCTGGGGCTGGGAGAATTTTATTGTCCCCTATGTCCCTTATCTTAAAGGGATGAAAGGTACATCAATTTGCACATTGTGCCACGTTGTGACACTTGGCGGTCATCCGTGCACTTTGAGGATAGGCTTCGGCAAGCTCCTAGGGGCTGAAATGGCAAGTCTGAGGGTCGTGTGAGTGACTGGGGGGAAAAAGGGTTAGGAAAATTTTACCTTCCCCTATGTCCCTTTACTAAAGGGATGAAATGGAAATCAAAATGCACCAGGCTCCTGGAGCTGGCACACGTCCACTTTAAGAATTGGCTAAGTATTGAAAGCTTACCTTGAGGACAACTTGTAACGACAATATCTTGAGCTCCTAGATGAGTTTCAAGGTGAAATTTTATATAAAATTGATTGAAAAATACCTTCTTAATCCAAGGGTAGGGTATCAACTCTTTATTTATCCATTTGTGCTCTGAAAAATAGGATTTTTTGTTTTTAGTTCCATGACTAAGCATGATAAAAATGGATATAGACCTATTGCGCCTAGGTGTTGTGAAGAATATGATTCCACCATCTTGTAGATATATAAATTCCCTTTCTGACAATGTATTTTTTTAGCTCCTAAATCCTTCCAAAGCTCCCGGAATCGCTTCTCAAAGCTCGATAGCTTTTTTGGCCTTATGCACTACCTAGGCCTGAGAACCCGTTTCTAATGAATCTACCCCAAAACCTCCAAATATTTCTTGAATATTTCAATATCAATTCCTTGATGTTTTTATACATTTTATTCATCTCCATGTTGGATTTTTCTCCTCTGTTCCACTCTAAGGGGTTACACCAGTCCTGGGAAGGCCAGTGGTAGCCCTTCCCAACACTACCCAAAATTAGCATTCTTCAAGAACTTCTAAAATCACCTAGGAGGATTGACTTGACTTTCCTAATTCACCTAGGGGACTGAGTTAACATCCACTAGGTGGTATTGGACTGACTGAGTAAGACCTTTGTTGAGGATGGGTAGACCTGGGGTGGCTTGAAAAGGTAAAAGTTGAAAATTTTGACACAGGGGTATATTTGTCATGTAAAAAATTGTAAATTTTCTTGTCGCACATTTGCATGACAATAGATACATGAGCCTATACTTATATATCATGTCCTTGTCCTTGTGGGTGCACCTGTGGTGCCTGTCCCTTGACCTATTGGCCTCCTCCTCTCCTATCTCTCCACTAAAATGCATCACTCATTGTTGTCGTTATACCTATTGTTATAGCTTCATGTGGGATGGTGATATACAAAGGAATAATACATGCATACCATACCTATACTATACTGACACTCTAGGATCCACAATGTATGCATGTGCATCTCATAATTGAGGTAAAACCCCTCTAAAACTGGCCCTTGCTACACTCGATCTAATACGTGGCCCAAATTTCAGTCTCTCGCGCTACTTGCACGTACCACTCCTCTCCTCCGAAATGTCCTAAATCACTCCCAGATTTCGTATGAAATTGTTTGGTCTATAAATATCCATAATATATGATCAACTCATAATAATATAGTGCTTTATCTCCATTGTCCCTAACTTTTCACTATCTATAGCCCATATGTATTTCACGTACGACCGTCATGTGATCATACACAACTGAAAATCATCCATGGCTTATCTATAAAACTCCAAATCTCCTAGGTGACATATGTGTCTGCTGCCACTATCTCCCATCCATAAGTTTACGGCTCCTCAGGTTATCTTCTCTAAGAACACCTATTGGTCCGCCTACTGCGATGTGGTCACATGCCCAAATTTGTAACTAAGTCGTTGGGCCCATGTTTTGCTGACTCCTTTATACTATTATATGCATATCTCTGTAAATCTGTGCTAGTATACATGACCCCCATATGAACACTATAGCGGTATCCATCAACTCCGCTACCACATTAATCAACCCAAGATGAAATCGATTCCCAGTATTATCAAGAAACAAATAGTCGCTCATAAGAGCCATCAAATATATCAGAAGCCATGTTAATTTGTCATCCTCCATACACTCTGTAATGTACACCACCATACCCTCTCTTTGGATATCCTCTACTCTGAAAATTATTTGTATATGATCCCAAATCTGTGTTGCACTCCTCTCCCATTGAATCAATTGACCTTTCATCAAGACCTATAATATGCCGTATAAATCCTCTAAGGTCGCTGACATATCTCCATTAGGTTGTATGAAGGTCTGAGACGCACTATGCCATTGCTCAATCAATGCAGTCAAAAAACAATGATCTATTCTAATATCTGATATTCATGTAATGTATGTCAATACTGTTACCTCAAGTATCGCCACTTAGTCCTCTCCGCTCTGACCTCATCATTCGTCTCTTAAATGACTGTAGTCATCCATGTCTCTCATGCACATCTAGAGTGTATAATTTCTGTTGCAAACATCACACTACAGTTTTTTAGTCTCTTAAAAATCAATTTTCTTCTAGTTTCATCTTCTACATCTCATATATTTCCTCTGGTTCACGCTTCCGCACATAACTCAATGCTAGTGCATCTATTGATATGTTAACATGCTTTATTTCAGTGTGTGCATTCACATGCTAACACACTTAACATCATGTCGGCGCACCCAATATGCTAACACATCCATCTTAACGCTGACGCACACAATTTGATATAGCGCACATAATTCTACACTTGCTCACTTTACGGGCTACGCTAGTATACTTTGTAGGCTACACTAGCGCATCTACTTACATGCGCTAGCATTCATTTTCCCTCTTCTATTCCATCTAAAATGTAATGAATGCATCAACTAACTATTTTTTGGGTACTTACCAGACCATCATTGCTAGGATCCCACCCAAACTCTTGAATGTGATATGTACGATGAACACTTGGGGATAACGAGTCGTCTCTCTCACAATCCAGAGATCAAAAATCTCTCAAGGTCATAAAAATTCTAAAAACACAAATGACTAATAATATTTTCAGCTCTCTCGCCGTTCTATTTAACCTCTTCTTTCAACCCTACTTTATCTTTCTACACCTTCATATTGGTATTTATGCCCTTGTCACTCATTTTCTGCATTTTTTTTTTACCATAGTATCTATGGGTCTTTCTGCTCTCTCCTATCAAGTGACTATCCATCGCTTCGTCGCATCACCCACCCGCTCAAGGGGGCACTCCCTCAGTAGCAATTTAATTTGTTGGGCATTAAAATGTTCATCGGGGAAAATCAGGAAATCCTCCCTACTTCTTTATCATTTTTTACCAATTTACAGGCTTCTACTATCTTTAAAATGTTATTATTTCATAATAACACTTTAAAGAGGAACAAATGTAGAAACCCTAAAATATTGCATTACGCATTCTAAACCTTTGAAATCATTTCATAATTACTTCACAGTACATTATGGCTATTTACAACCATTTTCAACCACTTTTAATATATTTTGCTAGTTTATGACCTTTAATGACATTTTATAACATTGCCCCGTAACTCCCCTAATCATTCTTATCACTCACACGTGGTTTCAAATTATTAAATATGCATACTATGGACCTTATTACACTCATATTTCATTCTTATGATTAATTAATTAATCCCATCATTCTTATTATTCATCCTCTATCCCATTAGCTGATTTTATTAGTTAATTTAAATATCAACGCAATTAAATAAATCCTAGATATATCCATTTCCACCTCACCTCTTATCCGCTTTCACTTCACTAATTAACATCCCAAGTTAACTAGAGCAAAAGTAATTATTTAAAGATTAAATCATTAAATATATGCAAGAGGACAAATTTAGATTAAATCAAATCATGCATTTGAGTTAACTAAAAAAAACTCCATAAAACACAACCTTCTAAAATCAAAACATATATCTCCATAAAGCATGCATTCCAGAATTAAAGCAAATCTCTCTAAGCTAAAAGTCATGTCACTTTATTGGGTGAATAAAACAATTGACATGAATTTGATATTTAATTATAAATATTCAAAAGCATGTGCAACCTTTCCTAACTCAATAATAAGTCATCCATGCAAGCTCAAAATAAGATCTTATCTCCTCAATCAAATTAGAAACTCAACTAAACAATTCAATCATGTTTTAGTTAACTTCATATCAGACAAGTTAATCACACAAATTAATGATTTGGGATTCTCTTCCCTCATCTTTAAATAATCACTCATTCCTCTTCAATTATCATCTTTGGAAGCTATGAGATTTGCATCATTATTGTGTTTAAATACATTTCAATTCTACACGCCATTACATTATCCAAATGATCATGAATCAACAATCAAATCAGTTATTCAATCACTTTTCTTGTAGCTGAAATCTACTTACATTCAAAACATCTTTGGAGAATCCACAAAAACTTGATCAAGAGATTAAATAAGCTCAGTGCTTCATTCCAAGCTTTAAAAGTCTCATCTGAGGTTACAAACAGATACGAAGAAGGATCAAGTTTGTAATTTATTATTTATTTTTCTCTATTGTGTAGTATTTCTTTCTATATAATTTTAATATGGGAGAGTATACCCTGATTTGATGAATTAACATGACCATTATACGAACAAATAGGTTGTGTATGAAATCAAGAATGAGTGTGATATAGCTAGGGATAACATAATTGGCCAAATTGAGCAAGTGTGGACTAGTGCAAGAGTGTTGTACAATTTGTGTTGTTGCAAGACATGAATTACCAAAATGAGTGTCGATAGTAAGCTGCATAAGTTTTTTGTTTTTCCAATCCCACAATTATATATTTCTACTCCTATTTTGTAGTTAATATAATGCTTTCCACACTCCTTGAATTATTTTTTCCTTGCACATTTCTTAACTAAGCTTGTTGTAAAATCCAACCCAAGATATTTGCATTCTTCCAATACTTCTAGCATTATTTCCTAAAAAAGAAAGATAATTTGCTTCTTTTTACGCATAGAGAAAATACTATGACTTTCGTTTCACTGATGTTTACTTGGATTCCAACCTCTTGGAAGAATAACTCAAGGGCCCTGAAGTGTTATCTCAAACTATGTGGTGTTTTTGAAATTATGATGAGGTTGTCTATGTAGAGAAGTAATTTTACTATATATAATTGGCTATGTGAATGTTGCTTTTGTCTATTTTTTTTATCCACTCTTCTAGCTCATTAATGTAAAGCTCAAATTAAGTGGGTAAAAGTGGGCATCCTTGTTTAACACCAATGTCACTACCCAAAAATTTAGACATTCCCTCCCTTGTTTTGATTTTTGACTTGACTTGCTCATAAAGCTTATGAACAACTCCTCTATACTCATTAGGAACTCCAAGTTCCTCCATCTTTCTCTAGATTTTATTTCTAGGTACATTGTCAAATGCTTTTTTGAAGTTAACGAATCAACAAAAAAATATTGATTATCCCATAATTTTTCAATCAAGTATCTAAGAGTGATGCAATGGTCAATAATGGAGTACTTCAACCTAAAACCTACCAATCCCTTTGTTAATTTCCCCGTTTTTCATCTCAATTACTAATTTTTCACTCTATCATGCTCTAAAATAGTTCTCTGAGAAGATGGTTTATGATGTGGGAACATAACTTTCAGAGACCATAACTTTTGCTCCAATCATCGGATCGTCTTGAAATTTTATAAAGAGTTAAATCACGAAGCACACTTTTCCATGATAGCTCAAATTGATTAGTTCGATTTCATTTTGGCATTTTTTCAGGGCCAAATTCTTCATCTAGGGATTTAAAATTAGCTCAAGACCTTTTTTAGGGTCGTCTAGAACTTGGAGTTTTAATAACTTTTTCTCCACTTTATGGAATAAGTCAAGACTTGGTAGAAGCCTTAATTTAGGAAGGTATTTCACCTGTGTAAAATTTAGGATTTATCTGAGTTGTTTTTATTTTTAGGGTTTTTTAGAGTTAGTGGGAAATAAAAAGTGGATTATAATGTTGGGCAAGATTAGTGTGGATTCTGGAATGAGAAAAAAAAAACTATTTTGAAGTTTCTTGAGTTTTGGAAAATTATGAGTGTGTTTTGGAGCCGCTTCGACCTCTTACAACTGGATCCACATCATTGGTATTAGAGTAGGATTTAGATCTTGTGGCAATGGTGAAGGTAATATTTATTACATTTATATGTGTGATTTATTACCTTCATTTTTTGTAATTCTATACGCAAGAGAGGAGGTTATACCCAAATGAATAGACATATGCATGAGCTACAAAGAGAATTTGTTGACTCACAGGAAAATTTATCCGCCTCAGATGGAGACATGCAAATGGGGACGTAGACCTAGACAATGATATTGAAGAATTACCTCCATTAAGGAATGAAGAAGAAGATGAGAGATGAAGAAACATTGGATGAGAGGTCAGTTGAGGATAGACTGATCTAAGATTTGGAGGGAAAGAATGATGAAATAAAGATTAATGTTCCTAATTATGGTGGAGGGTTATAACCATAGGAGTTGATCAAATGGCTAAATCACATGGAAAAATTTAGAGTGGAAAACCATGTCAAAAGAGAAGAAGGTTAAGTTTACATGCACTAATTTGGTCAAACATGCATTTACTTAGTGGGATCACTTAAAGAATGAGAGACAAAGGAAAGGAAAGGAAAAGTTCCGAAACTGTAATAAAATGGTGAAATTTTGGAAGAACTTTTTCTTCATGTAGATTATGCCCAGACACTATTTTAAAGGTTTCAAAACCTAAAGTAGAAGGATCACAACATCAAAGAGTATTCTAATGAATTTTATAAACTATCAATTCAGGTGGAATAGGGAGAGTCTAAAGGACATAAAGCTATAAGGTATGTGAATGGGTTGTGTTATACCATACAAGATGAATGGAGTATGCTTTGTATCCATAACCTAGATCATGTCTATCAACTTGCATTAAAATAATAACAAAAACACAAGAGTAATTTTAGAAGAGGAGTGAAGAGAGGACCATCATAATTTCTAATTAGAGGGAGAGGTAGATTTGATTCCCCAAAAGTTGGATCCTCTAATGTAGAAGGGCAGGATGAATCTGGTCAAGGCCGTGGTAGCTATGAAAGAGGTAGGGGTTTCATAGAGGAAGAGGATATGGTGGAGGACAGGGTTGGAATAGCCCCCAAAGGTAGTATACATGTTATCAATGTGGTGAAGAAGGGATAAAAGCTTTTGAATGTTCCTGTTATCCTACACAAGAGAGATGGAAAGTGTAACAACCATGAGTAAGTTTGATTAAAGTTGAAGAAGAAGAGGAAACAAAGGTTACAACAAACTTGGGTGAAACCCTCATTATAAGAAGGACGATAATCGTTCTGAGGAAGGATAAAGCACAAGATAGTGTTGTTGGTGATTCTTGGCTATGGAAAAATGTATTTCAAACAATATGTACCTCTAGAGGGAATGTATATAAAATAATAATTGATGGTGGTAGTTCTGAAAATATGTTCTCAATTGTGGTGGTTGATAAACTGAGTCTGAAATATGAAAAACATGTGTATCCCTATCACATATTGTGGTTTAAGAAAGGGAATGAGGTAACCATAGATAAAATATTTCTCGTTAAATTCTTGATTGGGAATGCTTATAAGGATGAGGTGTGGTGTGATGTTATTCTGATGGGTTATTGGGGAAGCCTTAGAAATATAATATAAATGTTACCTACAATGGAGGGAAGAATACTTATACTTTTTGGAAGGACAGTGTAAATGTGGTCTTGTTACCCTTTAAGGAAGAAGAGAAGAGTGAGAGCTTGTTGGCTATAAAGCCTGAGTTTTTTGCAAAGATGCAAGAAGTTGGTTGGTGATATGAATTGACAAAAAAGAAGGCATAAACAAAGGCATTTGGTATACCCACAATAGAAACAAAGGTACTAAAATAATACACTGAAGTCATACCATATGAGTTGTTAGATGTGTTTCATCTGAAGAGTGATATACAACACCATATTCATTTGATCCAAAGATTAACCCTTCCGAGTTAGGAAGCCTTCAAGATGATCCCGACATAGAGTGATGAGTTAAATAGGAAAGTGACAGATTTGATAAAGAAAGGGTTAGTTAGAGAAAGCATGAGTCCTTGGGTGAGTCCAGCATCTTTGACTCCCAAAAAGGATGGAGAATGGAGAATGTGTGTGGACTGTAGGGAAGTAAATAAAATCACAATTAAGTATTAGTTCCCAATTTAGATATTGGACGATATGATGGATGTGCTAGTGGGAGCTCAATATTTTAGTAACATTGACCTTCGAAGTGGGTACTACCGAATTTGAATTTGTAGTCACGAAATCACGCACTTTCTACTTACATCATGCCTCTAAGTATTTCATTATATACATGATTCCTAAGTAAGAACACTAGACATTAACAACACTTATTTTACTCTTTCATTGTTGTTTATCTTTCCCACACTCTTTTTATTTTATTTTCTATAATGAACACTTTACATTTGGATACTAAACGACATGTGACCCAAATTTGTATTGAACAATTACATCTTCCGAACATCCCTAATACTACCGCCCATTAGGGACAGGAGTTCCCAAGGCATTATTATTCCCTTTAGGTGAACTTTTGTCCCCTTCCCTCTTTTTCTTGATTTTGAATTTCCATATCATTTGGTCTCTTTTCTATAGTCTCTTTTATCACTTTGGGTCATATTTTTAGTTGTTAATGACAAAATTCAAACAAGGGAATCATATATATACATGACTTACTTACCATTATTAAGGGGAAAAATCTTGGGGCTAATACTTACTATCTACTACTTGGGAAAAGAGAAATATTCAAAGACTACATTTGGGTTGCATCATTCATGCATAGGAAGGGACATTTCTAAATTCCATCTCACACATTCATCTTAGGGGGTAAAGTAGTTGTAGTCCCGTTATCTTGGTGCAACTGGCATAAGGTCAACCTAGCTTTAAGGGGCACAATTCCAATCACACACACAAGAGAACTACATAAAGTCTGAAATGTAGTGCAACGCTCGGTGACAATCATATTAGGGTGACCGTCAGTTCAATCTGAACTCAAGCATATGTATTATTTATTCCATCTAATGTTTTCTTGAGATTTGTGCAGGTATCTAGGGTTTGTTTTGCAGGTACAGGTGCGATACATGAACCCTAAAAAAGATCCAAGCGATAAACAACGAAAGGAAGGAACCAAGTTCATACCCCGAAAAGACTAGAAGTAGAGTTGTTGTAAGGACACTAGCACCCAGATCAAACACTAGTGACTGGGAGGTCATGTCCTATCTTGTGGGTGCTCCTGTATGAAGAAGTCTCAAGTCTTAGTTTTCCAAAAAGAGCTCACGCAGTCCAGATCCATCCTATTCTAGTCATCTTCCAGCCCAGAATCAACCCAGATCTCCTGATACAAGCTAAGTCACTATTATCTCTATCTTGCATACTTGCTTGTACTTTGCATGATAGATCTTTTTTCAGTATTTATATTCATTTGATCTCAATCCTATGATAAAGATTTAAATTTATTTAAATCATTTGGTGAACCATATCATGATCATGCACCAGAATCCCTTTTCCTTCTTCATCTTCTGAGGTTATGGCTAATTCTTCTCTTTCCTCCCTACTCATGTTTATTCCCAAGAGGCCATCAAGTTGAGTATATCCCTATCATTACTCAACATCCACCTTACTTCACAACTACCTTTGCAGACCCCACTGTCAATGTCGTCACTACTCATCAGGCCAAGTTACCTTTGCAGCTTCCTACTTATCTTCCTCCTCTCAGTGCACCACTTCCTTAACCTATTGTTCCATCCAAAGAGTATGATATCATTGAGCGATTAAATAATACTCCTACTAAAATATCTCTCTTTTATCTTTTATGTAAGGCCCCTAATTTTTATGCACTCTTGAAACTTACTTACGAGCTATTCAAATACAAAGTGATGACCCTCTTATTCGTCCTTTGTCCAATCTAATGGAATATTTCAAGAACATTAGCAATTCTATTACATTTACTAATGAGGATATTTCACCTAAGTCATAAATTAATCCTCCTCTCCTTATCATGGCTCGAATTCAAGGTTTCCAAATTAAGCGGGTGCTCATCAATAATGGTTATGCACTGAATATTTGTCCTTTATGCCTCCTAACCCAACTCAATATTCCTCATAGTGCAATTGAGCAATCTACCATTGTTGTTATGTGGTTATGACACCACCACCCGTGCATGTGTTAGTATTATCAAATTGAAATTACAAGTGGGACCCCATAAGCTCCTTACTCCTTTTCATGTCATGGATGCCCCATTACAATTTAATCTTCTCCTCTTTAGACCTTGGATCCATGACATGCAAGTTATCCCTTCTACAGTCCATCGTTGTGTCAATTTTATATTTCATGGCTATGAGCATATTATTACTATTGATCCTAAACCATTCAAATATTATTGCATGAGACTATGCCACCTCTATGGTTATTCCCCTAGCTCAACCAATCCCCTCACATTATTCTGATACATATGATATTGGGGATCCCAACAATTGTACTCCTATATCACCGCTTCCCATCGCTTCCTCTATTCAGACTAACATTACTGATCTCATCTCTCATACCATTTCCTCCCATACACCCTCCATATTTATTGTCATTCCCCTAGAAAATTCTGAACTATACTGCCATGTTGAGACTAACTGATGATGATGTTATTGATGATATTGAGCTTATTGATGACACTCTTCGCACTTTGCACTTTACCCCCATGGACTTTGATGAATCCTTATTTCATAACCACTATGTTGCTAGAGGCCTTGGTGAATACAACGTTAAATCTCCAACTCCACCAACTATTACCACTACATTGATTCCTTATCATAATATCGTGCACACCCTCAAACCCATTACAATTCATATTATTTCTTGGTTCTTCTAGGCCACCCTCCTCTTTTGATCAATTTACTTGCACATTATATATTAATTAGCAGTATTGGCAGCATGTACCTTATGATCCTCATTACTCTGAAACTATATGTACCTATGAGGATCTAACCCACTTGGGCCTCACTCATACCGATATCATACCATTTCTCACACCTACATAATGAATATCAAGGCTATATCTTTCTCCTAACAACTTATGGTACCAGGGTCTTCCACATATAAGGTTTGGGTTACACTTGATCCCCGACCTTTTCCGCTTACACTTGGGAAATCTTTGTTGGATTACATTGGTGGTACTATTGATATGTATAATATTATTCTAACTTATCCCATGGCCTCCAAGACCATCATGATTCATAATGATTCATTCCCTAATTACACTCCTAATCTATCATGATGGAATATACATAAGCGCCCTTGTACACCTTTTACTGATGAAGAATATGTCATGGGCATGTATGACTTACACCTCACGGGTTTCTTCAAAAATAGGCCAAAATCCTTTGCATACCATACCTCTAATCCAAATCCCACTGGCTATATTTCTAACTTAGATGATTTCCTCGATGACATCACTTAGATCACTATGGCATACACACTTGGGGGCATATTCTCCCCCTTCCCTCGCTACCTGATGACACACTCTTGTTCTAGGTTCAAACATGACTTGTTGAGGGTGCATTTACTTACATGGACCTCACTTTTCACACATATATCGGGGGTAACCTTGCTCCCCTCTTTTAGTTGTTATGTTTCATGTTCACATATCACAAAAAAAAAAAAAAAACTAGCTTAGATATTGATTGGATATATCATTGCATGTTCATTCTATTCTATGTTACACACTACTTATCATGCTACTTAGGTTCAAAATATGCTTTATCTTTTTTCTATACACACATTCGTGTTCACACGATACTTTTTGAGGTGAATGCATATCACTTACAAGTTTCTACACGATGTATGATGATTGGCCTTGTACCATACCTATCCCACTGAGGCTCCTTGGGGTATATACCATTTCCTATTTTCATATATTCAAGTTATATCATCGCAATATCTACTACTTTCATTCTTATTTAAACCTTTATACATTGTGGCATAATATCAATCTTTTTAACACATTAATGGGTGCTTCATGTGTAGCATTTGTATTACAGACCTACTTCCAATCATCGTTCTCTGATTTTCTTATATATTGTCTTCCTTATATATATCTTGATTGTCATGTGGGGTATGCCCTATGTTCATTTCTTATTTTCTTGTACGGCTTTGAGGGATTCAATTGTCTTACAACATCCTCAGTGGTGTCCCATGTATTCAACTAGCTACTCCTTGTGTCTTTTGTAATGTTACTACGTGTTGTGACTTGTTTATCTTACATCATGTATGTTTCTTTATGACTAACACTTTTAGCTAAACTTTTTCCCATTGTTTGCATACACCATAGTTGTTACCATGTGTATTCCCTAATCCCCCTATAATAGTTCCATTTAAGATGTGCACAACAGTTTCAAATTTCATCATTTCGGCCACACTTACCTTTGTCCATCTCACACACCTCAAACGAATGTGGGTGATAATTGGGTGACTATTTCACCCTCTCAAGCAGTTCACAGACTAGATACATAATCATACACAAAAAAATTAGGGATACAAAGAAGCTAAGAAACATGTTTTGAATCAGAATTGGGCCTAAAATCAGTCCAGGATAGAAGCCCATGACATAGACATGACCAAAGGGTGTTAGTGTCCCACCTGGACACTTCATATCCTTAGGGGAATAAACAATTACAGTACATAATCGAAAGGTTCTCGGTGACCATATTTTCTAATTTCCAGAAACACGTGCTTAGTTACAAGTTACTATCAGTGACACGTTAGACACTTTGAGCAATAAAACTAATTACTTCATATGGTTCGATGGTGACTAGTTTCTATTAGGTTTGTGACCATCTGCAGTGACACTTATCCATGGGGAAGTGTTAAGGGTTGGAGAGAAAAGTTAACCACTCTCCCAATACTCTTCCCTTAGTGGCAGGATGCCCAAATATGAAGTTTAGTGACATGACACTCAAATATGAAGTTTTGTGATAGGACGCTCAAATCCAAAGTTTGGTGACAAGATCCCCAAATCCTTAGTACTATTCCAACCATCTCCAAGGCAAGCAAACATACAAGAATAATTCTATCTCTTCTCTCATGTAACATAGGTGTATTCTACCCTTGATTCACTTGATTTTCAATACACATTTCTATTTCTGACATGTACTAAGTTAAAGTTCAATTTCATTTGCCATGAGCATTGACTACACTTATTTTCTTTTATAGGTCTGACCTTACTCCAACAAAAGGGCAACACACAAATGGAACAATGTAATAAATGAACAAATTACACAGAGAAAATAACAAAGATAATATTCTATTCTGTTGTGTGGTTTTCATTCGAACCATTACATAGATATATAGCAAATGTCGTTCCTATATTCATGGAGATCATATCTCCAATAATATCACACTATCAATATTCTCGTAATTTTTATAACAATATATATGGTTTTAACAAATCAACACACCATAATAACATGCACACTAATTAAGGATACCCTAACATTCCCTCCCTTAGTGTGAACGTGGGGAAGAACACCATCTTCAAACAAGCAACATGTCGATCCTTAGCTTGCACATGGTCTTGATCCTCAACACTGACTATGGGAAACTACATCATCCAGGGGATTGATCAAAATATTAGATGAATACATGAATTGGGACCATTCAACCAATTCACATCAAACATCAAGTCCGTCTGATCAAGAACACAACCTGAAATAGTATCAATGATACAAATATCCACATCATTATCATCACGGGGGAAACACAAATACTGTACTACACACAGGAACATGGAAGCTCATCTATTTTTGGGCATTCATCACACACAAAGCAAACAAATGTCACTAAAGCAATATGCAACCTATGAGGTAGTGATGAACTCGAGGACATTAATTGTCCTCACTGCCTCCGTTGCCTTCATCCTCCAACAAGTTCATAGACGCTCTGTACAAATAATCTTCATCACTTGAATAATTAATAGGTTCATTATCACTTGCAGGGTTAGAATAATCATCCCAATCTTCTTGGAATAGCTAAAGATTTTTCATCCAACTTATTCATTTAAGACATCTTGAGCTCTTTTCTTACAATTCACAAAACCATGTCCTGGTTGTTTACAATAATGACACAAAATACGTTTCTTTGAAGGTATAAACCTTTTTTACCTTTCTGTAATGATGACTTATTGTTTGCAACCATAATAGTTTCTTCTTCTGTTACAGACTTTTTGATTTTTTCTTCCTCATCAAACAAAGAGGAAATTAAGTTTTCCAAACTAGAATTGATGTTACTAACAATAAAAACAATATTTGATTACTCTTTTGGCAAACTATTTAGTAAGATTGTTTTATCATCATCTTCATCCACCTCTACTTTTATTCTTGCTAATTCATTTAAAATGGATCGAAACTTACTGATATGTTGAACCATATTGTCATTTTCTCCTATCTTTAGTCCAAAACGTTTTTTGCTTTAGCGTCGTTATTGCACTACCTGCTTGAGATCCAAATAATTTGTTTAATGTAACCCAAATGTCATTAGATGACTTTGTTAGATCTCTCTGATGCAAATAGATCAAGGTTGATAATTGCTATTGCTTTCCGATTGTTACTTTCCCATTTCGTTACTTCATCTACATCGTTCAGTTTTTTAATTTTTCCATCAACAATATCCCATAAGTCTTTATTGATTAATTGTAGTTGGGTTTGTACTTGTCACTTGTGAAAGTATTTCCCATCAAATCTTTCAATTAAATTTATCTTTTCCATTATAAACTTGAACTTTAATAAATAAAAATATACCAGAACTTTGACAAGGAACGGAATCACTAATATACAGCTGGCACATTTTGTTGTAGACATCGGTCAATGGGAAATGGCTAGTTGTAGAATTGAGGCAGTGCTTCTTCCTCCACATACAATTTAATTTTGTAGGCGTTTAATCAGATCCCCAAACATCATTATGATCTGACATAAGTGCGCCAATATTAATAAATACAAACTTCTACTTGCGATGTCCAAACAGCAGAAGATATCGACCAATCAAAGGTTTAGATAATGCTTAACAACAATTATCAAGCTTCATTATCAATAAGTGTGTGAGAGGCAAGACAAGTGGATCGATTGTCAAAACTGGCAGAATGCACCTTCTCAAATACCGATGAAACATCAATTTTTGTTACAGAACGTGATTTGGAGCAAAACGTGTGATTTGGAGTAATCAATCTTTATTTCTCAATGACGAGCTGATAGATGAAAAAGAGACGTTCAATGTGCATGGTCGATATCAACAAGCCTTTGCCACGATTATTCAGACCCTTATGGCATTAACCATGCCACTGTCATCGTGCCACAAATCCATTCTCAGATGCAACGAAACAAAGAGTTCATGACCGACGCAAACTTGAGGTGATGTCATTAATATTTGATTACAGATCCATATTTTTGAGTTCCATAAGTTTAACTTCACTCAAAGCGGATCAAAATGCGTTCATCTAGAACAATAATTATCTCAGCACTTCATTACGGGAAAAGGAACACAAATGGATCTGATGCCAAATGTGAGAAATGAACAAATTGCACTGAGAAAATTAAAATGATAATATTCTATTATGTTGTGTCGTTTTCATTCGAACCATTACATAGATATATAGGAAAATGATCGTGCCCGTATTGAGTGCATCCATTTTTCCCGAAATATATTTCGTATGCACTAATGAATATTCCAACTGTAATGCTTTCACTAACGTGTATGTATGAGACATTAAAAAAGCAACGCAAGTGTCTTTAATAAACGTGCACACTAATTCAGGAAAACGTTTTAAGATCGCAGGAATTTTTGTCTCTTAGCACAATGGCACACATGAAATCACTTCAACTATGCACACAATGATAAACCTCATGATCCTTATCATTCGCTACCATATCCACGAGGAACATAATACTATCTCCATTCGGCACGATAACAAACCTCCATACTACTGATTCAACATTCAGTACTCGGTTTACAAGGGCCATTCGACTCTCCACAATGTACACTCTTCTTATGCTAGTTGATATGAGTCACCCGAATCGTTTCATTCATCATCATCATAAGCAAGAAAAGAATAAAGACAAGATTCAAATTAGCAAAGCCTTCTACTTACATCACGCCTCTGAGTATTTCATTATATATTTGGCATTCCTAATCAAGATCTACTTGGCATTAGGATATCAACTTTATTTTGCTCTTTCACTAGAATGTATCATATTCAAAGGAACTCAGGTTATTCAACTTGCTGCAATCCAACTCATATAATTTTGTATAACATAAGCTTCACCATCCTTAAATGACTCATAAAGGTCATTTGTTGAGGATCTGATATTGGCAAATATTACATTTTTCAAACATCCCAGACATCTCCCGCCCATTAGGGATGTAAGCGCCCCAGGTGCTAATGTCAATGTTATGCGTTTCTGTCTCTTTCCCTCACATATCTTGATTCGTTGAACCCTTCCATATCAAAATTTGATGGTAATCTTGATCTAGAGTCCCTTTTATCACTTACGATTGGATTTTGACATTATTAATGACATGAATCCAAAGGAATGGAATCACACACTCACATTCACTAGTTCACATAACTTGCATTACACACCATTGCATTACACTTGTACAGTTTCACACACTACAGTCACATATATAGGACATGACTAACTTACGCATGGACTTTAGGGGTAAAATTCATCTTGGGGCCAATACTTACTGATGTGACTGGATTTGGGCAAAATTGAGAAACAGTTTCAAACAATCTGATCTTTATGTGACAACAGGGTTGCATCATTCGCTACATAGGAAGGGACATTTCTAAATTCTATTTCACACATTCATCTTGGCGGAAAAGTAGTTGTAGCTTGTTATCTTGGTGTGACTGAGCACAAGGGAAAACTAACTTCAAGGGAAATGATTCCACATCTCACACACACACACAAGAACTACATGGAGTCTAAAATGTAGTGCAGTGCTCGGTGACAATCACATTGGGGTGACTGCTGAGGTCATTTTGACTCAAGCATATGCATTATTGTTTCATCTTATGTTTTCTTGAGATTTTTGTAGGAATCTAGGGTTTGTTTTGTAGGTACAAGTGCAATGCATGAACCCTACAACGAAGTGGATGTGACAAACAATGAAGAAAGAAGCTAAGAGCAGACCCTAAAAATACCAGAGGTAAAGTTGTTGCAAGGAAACTAG
Organism: Taxus chinensis; assembly: GCA_019776745.2. Classification (NCBI taxonomy): domain Eukaryota; kingdom Viridiplantae; phylum Streptophyta; class Pinopsida; order Cupressales; family Taxaceae; genus Taxus; species Taxus chinensis. The sequence goes on along the minus strand of CM034151.1, from coordinate 545,420,188 downwards.
CACCCATGAACTCCTGCCCTCCTGTGGGTGCTTTTATTTGAAGAAGTATCAGGTCTCAGTTTTCCAGTTAGAGCTCACACCGTCCAGATACAGCCTGTTCTAGTCATCTTCCAACACAAAATCAGCCCAAATCTCCCCATACAAGCTAAGTCACTGTCATCTCCTATATTTCATACTTACTTATACTTTGCATGCTAGCTCTTGTTTGTTATTGTTATATTCATTTGATCTCAGTCCTCTGATAAAGATTTAAATTTATTTAAATCAGAATCCATGAAGGGGATGAACAGAAATCAACATTTAAAACAAGAGATGTGTTGTGCGAATGGATGGTGATGCCATTCAAGTTATCTAATGCACCTGGTACATTCATGAGGTTGATGAACAATGTACTGTAAGAATACAATGGCAAGTTTATGGTTGTCTATTTTGATGATATTTTAATATTTATTAGGATAGTGGAGGAACACTTGTATTTGAAATTGGTGTTAGAATTGTTACGAAAAGAAAAAATGTATGCAAATTTAAAGAAGTTTAGATTTCTTTAGAAAAGTCTAGTTTTTGGGGGGTTCATCATCTTAAAGGATGGGGTGAGGATGGATGAAGAAAAAGTGAAGGCAATTTTGGAATGTCCTATTCCAAGGAATGTGACAGAGGTTCACAGTTTTCATGGCTTGACAAATTATTATAGCAAGTTCATCAGCAATTTTAGTAGCATTGCCACACCCATAAAAAAGTGCACAAAGGGAATGGAGTTTGTATAGCAAAGGCAACAACAATTAATTTTGAATTAATGAAGAAGAAAGTGTCAAAGGCACCTATTTTGGTATTGTCAAATTTTAGCAAGGTGTTCGAGGTTTGTTGGCTAGATTCTCTGCATAGCATAAAACCTAGGCAGTCATGAAATAAATCTCCCTCATTTACCGGTGAGGCTCCCGTGTCAGATTTATCAATTAAAATATGCTAGTATCTATATGGGGTTTTACTTTAACTATTCAGCTCATGAACCATAGCTGTATAGTTCTGCAGCAAGTAAGCAGCTGTTTAAGAAAGTAAATATTTAAAGAAGAAGGGGATTATATTAACACGGAGAAGAAATGGGGAAGATGTGCATCCTAATCAATAGATAACAGAGTTGATTGCATGCACGTAGAAGAAACCAATAGATATAAACATAGAATTATAAGCAAAGGCAGCTCTAGATCTAGATCTAAAATAACATAAAGTTTATTCAAAGATCTAAGATAGAAAGCTAGAAACAAAATACACCGTGACACAAAGTTCTCCAGAAATCTACTCCTGTATATTCATTTGCTTCAAGTGGCTCTCAAGGGTTTCAGCACAAAGTCTGGAACACAAGGATGCTGCTTACAAATTCTCATTATTAACCCGGAGGTTCTTCTTCTACTTATATAATGTAGAAGGGAAAGTACAAATGGGAAACTCAACTGAACTAAAACATAAACAAGAAGTAAATATGACATTTGGCAATCATCCTCCACTAACTTCTCCTTAAGTGACACATCTATCACTTAACTAATAGAATTATTCCACATAACTTAAAGTAATGGTTTCAAAACCAATAACTTTAAGGTTTTACAATTTCATCCGGGAACATGGAAAATAGAAGAAGAAAGAGTAAAAGAAGAAGTCAAGCCAGTTGTAACATTTATATCTTCTTTTTGTTTTGATACTGAATATACTTGTCGAACATGTAATTCAACATCTTCCCATCTGTCTTAGCCACAACTTCCTTTTCTATCCTAAATTGCAGCAATCCTTCGTTTAACACTTTGATACATGCTTCCACATCCTCCAAGCTCAGCCTGAACCTCGCAATATCCGACTACAGTGCCACCAGTTTGCTAATGGAATTCATCGTGAAAGGCTTAGTAGCTACATCAATTCTCCCTTGTACCATCAGAAGAGACCCTTCCAGGGAATTAGGCACTCTGCTAGGAATGATCCGTACGTATGAAGTAACATTTCTGACTACTTCCTTCTCAGTGAAAGCGATGATACTGTCTAGCAAAGACAATGTCATACTCTCAAGTGCCTGCATCCTCTTCAACAAAATTCTGCAGATCTCCAAACGAAAAGATATTGCAAACTCTAGCTGCTTCCCGTTCTCAACTAATCCATCCGGTACAATCTGTTCTGCAACCAAAACTTCTCCCGTCAGCTTATTGATTTCGGCCAAAGTACTCAGGTTACTCTCAGGAATTGTATTCATATATAGTATGCTCATCACCAGTTGCTTCAACTGATCTGCTACATTATTCATAACCTTTAGGCGGGCTGGCACCTCTCTGAGTTGTACAAAAGCTTGATGAATAATCAAATTCTTCCATTCGTCGATAGCTTTCACCTGATTGCTTGCATCTTCCATCTCCTACATCAGATGATCACTCACCTGCTTCTGCACTGAAATGGGCTGAGTGGAAGATTTAGCAACCTTGGTTATGATCTCGCACAACTGAGATACTTGCTTCTGAAGTTCATCTTTCTTCACATTTTCTCTGTCAAGTCTAAGGAAGAGAGCATCTATCAATGTCTGTGTATCCCGCTTCAATCCTTCTATGGTGGCTTGACCGATAAGTACTCTGGTTATTGTTATGTCTTCTGCCGTGAGCTCATCCTCTTTCTTTCCTTCCGCCGACACTGACATCTCAGCAAACTTCTGCCCCGACTCCTCGATGATCAACCTTGAAGTTACCTTAGCAACTTTAGGTTTTCTATCTTTTCCGCCTAGACTTTGGAGCAGTTACAAGTCATGTTCCTCCAAGTTCATTTCCACTCTAACCTCTGGAACCAACTGTGAAGTCAACCATTCTGAGAAATTACTTCTTGGAGAATGAGAAGTTGCTGATTGTACTACTATCTCTTACTCTGATTCATCTCCATCAGAAACTGCTACTGTGTTGTGGTTGCCATCCTTTGAATCATCCAAAGACAAAGCTCTTTCAAACTCTGTCATCTGCAGCTTCAACGTCTCTTCTGGAATAGGTGCTGAATGTAGTGGCTGAGAAGAGAAGATGAATGTTGTCAGATTCAACTAAGGGATTGCAGTGTCCTGCTGATGTGTAACAGTCGATGAAGTACTAGATGCTGGAGAAGCCGGAACTAATGTCATAGCCGTGGAAGTGATCTTCTCTTTTGATTGAGACTTTTTGTGCACTTTCATCTTCTCGGGCCTTCTGCTACTTTCTCCTCCGTGCTTCCTCTTGAGGAATCTCCTGTGCCGAAGTTGCTCGTGATTTGATTCATCAATGCTTCATCAAGGTAGTATCCCTTCGTTAGTAACCAGTTTGAAGTATTCACCAGAACAATGCTAGACGTTTCCTCAATCGTATGATAGTCCCTCACATTATCCTGAAGTACAAGCTCTGTCTCCTCCCATTTGATGGTAAGTGTCAAGTAACACATTCCCATCATCTTTAAGATCCACATGTATACTGTGCTAGTCCAAATTCGAACACTTGCCATGCTGATAGCCTGTTGAAATCCTTCTTTCTAACCTCGTACTCACTTTTTCACTTCATCCAGAAATCCTCTAATGAAGGCACATGTGCGTACTGCCTAGGAGATCATATTTCTGGCTACTCCAAATGGATCAAAGTTCAGCTGTGCTGGGAAGAACTCTTGCTCGTACTCAGATAATATTTCTGCTTCCAATCCTCGAGCCCTATGAATGCTCTGGCAGCTATAATGACCCACAGTGATTAGGAAGAAGCTCGTAGACTTGTGTCTATTTCGACTGAAGGTCGTGCATCTCCACAAGTTGTCCTGCTCAGCTCCATGGTGATCAATCTATCATTCAGATATCTGGGAAGCTTAACCGGTTCTCTAGAAAAGCCGGTAACCCTGAGGTATGTGAAATCTGTAAACTGAATGAATAGACTGCCAATTTTTGATATAACCTCCCACGCTTCCTTGGTTACCCTGTTGGCCTTTAGGTCCCTGTCTAGCATGCAAATGAATTCGTAGAAGAATCCATTGTTGACCACTTTGAAATATTTCCTACACGTAGGTACAATAAGCTGTGGGTAGCACTCAAAAATGGAGTCCTTGGAAAGAACACCACATCTATCTAGCTTTGGAGAAGATGCCTTGTGAAGCTACTGTATATAGCTAAATAAGAATTCATTTTGAAGTTGAAAGTACACTTCATGTTCCGGAGTTTCTCATCAATGTTGTCGCTAATAATTTCTGACCAATTGATTATTGAATCCATCCTTGTTGATTTCAATGGTCTTGATGAAAGCATACATCCATATACAGAAAAGTGTGAGCGTTCCCTTCGCCATTTATTCTTGCATAACAATTTGGCAATATCATCTACCTCCTGTACCAGATTGGATCGCGGAAGAGTTCTTGGGAACTTGGAAGGAGATCTGGGCTTCTTCATGTATCTGCTGTTCATTATGTTCACGCACTCAACTCTATGCTTCTCCCACTTGCTGCCGGCATCCTAAATGCTAATGAGAAGTCACCATATTTCGTGCCAGAATCTTCAAACAATAATTGATGAACTGTGCATCCAACCGAATTATTGTTTTCCTCGTAGCATCTTGCACTAATATGGATGATGGATGGTAAGACTTAGCACACTCCATAACGAACTATGGCAACTAGGCTTGTTTATGGAAACGCTGCAGCTCGAATAATTCCACTACTTTTAACTGCACGCATGAGGGAAGTCTTCCCTGCTCTGGATCTATCAATCAATTCAGAAAGAGGTTCCGGACCTTGATTTGTGTCTCCTATGTCTACAAATTTGGAAGTGATGCATGACTCCATTGTGCTTTCTTTTTCATCCCTCTTCGCCATGGCTGTGTCTATCTTTGTCTAAACAATTCTTTTTCTCCTTATCTTGACTGGAATTCTTTAAAATTGGTGCAGATCTGGATAATTATTCAGATTCAGAGGATATATTCAATGTATTGGACATTGATTTAAGCTCCATTTTATTTTGTAAAGCACCTGTGACGAATTCCTGTAATTGATTTAGACAAAGATGGCAATCGGAACCATGAATAGTGGATTTTAATCATAAAAATCTGCATAATTCAAGCCTACTGCCCCAAAAATTGATGTTTTATTTGCATGCAAAGCAAGCATGAATTTTACCAACTTCACCTGAGCACCTGTATCACTTATGCAAATAATTATCTAGACACAAACCAACCTCCTTCAACCTGTGCGCCAAAATCTGGAAGCTTTTAGCATTAATTTCACCTTCTTTTGAGCAAAAATCCTCTTCAAATGGGGGGCACTTCTCCTCTGGGCTGCACTTCTTTGCCTGTGAATTAATTAATTCATCCTTATAGCAGCCCCCTGCTTATATAATCCTTATGATTCTATAATTCATTAATGCCTTTCCTATTACTGACAATTAATTAATTAATTAATTAATAAGCTTCACTCTTCAAATGGGGTGCCTATTTTGTGCATGCTCATGACTGTCATTAAATAAATTAAATTTATTTAATGTTAGACTTCTGCTTCCAGTTAACTCAAGCCTCATAGTGTGCTTTGACCTTAGCCACTGAAAATAGAAATTAATTTAATCATTTAATACTTAAAAAGTATTATTTGATCTCCCAAATGGGGCGCACTTTTTGACATGAAGAGGTTGCATTAAATAATATATTATTTATTTAATTTTAGAACAGTCTATTTCCAACTTCCTTCATGTCCACTTATCTCTGTTGACTTTTCCACAAGCCTGGGCGCCAAAATTGGAAGATAAATTAATTAAATTAATTAATTTAAGGCTGCTTTTTCTTCCCTAAAGGGGTTGCACTTTTTGGCACAAGAGATTTCTATTTTTAAAAGTCACATGACAATGGGATTATTTACCCTGCAAGGCAGCCTTGAAAATCCCATGATTCACTTAAGTCGTTTTAACTTTTATAATGGGATTATTTACCCTGCAAGGCAGACAATAAAATCCCATGATTCACTTAAGTGATTTTTCTTTTATTCCACAATGGGAATTTTTACCTTGCAAGGCAAGCAATAAAATCCCATGATTCATTTAAGTGATTTTTCTTTTATTCCACAATGTGAATTTATACCCTACAAGGCAGGTAAGAAATTCCCGCCTGCCTGTTGCCTCTAATTTTCCCATTGTGACTTAAGTGGTGTTGCTTCCATGGGAAAAAGTACCCTGCTAGGTAGGTACAAAATTCCCACCTGCCTGCTGCTTCCAAAAATCCCATGATCCACTTCAAATCCTCTTTTTCCAAAAATGTGACCAACCCAGAAGAGGCTTTTTGGTGCACGACTTTGTCTTTTCCCGGAGAAATAGACCTTTGATGGCGAATTCCTTTTGGCACAACGTGCGTATGTGATCTCCAAACACTACAGGCCAAGAATTAGGCCAAACCGGCAAAGGAATTGATCCAGAGAAATTTCACAGAAAATGAAACGAGAAAACACAAAAAACACAAAATGTTGTCAGAAGTCACAAATAAAGCCCAAAATGAATCCCTGGTTAAAACCCTATGTAGACACCAAATTCGTGTCTTACGACCCCTTGTGACCCGCATCCCATTTCGCAACCTAACCTCATTACCTAAACCTTACACAATTATTTATTAATTACCTCATAATTGATAAATCCACATCGCCTTACCCGCCACCTCACTTGGCCACCTCACCATGACCTAGCCCTAACCCTAAACTAACCTAATTAGGACCCATGACTTGGTCTAGACTCACATCCATAACTAATGCCTCCTTACTCGCACCCAAAGCCGACCTTCTAGCCACTTGACCAAGCCCGCAACTGATCTCTCGGGAGAAAAGCAGGGAAGGTGGGCTATTTTACTAAAAATAGCCTACTTTTTCCTTACCGATGCCGGTTCCTACTCGACCGCCGTCGGTTACGCAACCGCCATCGGTTCCCTGTAAATGGGCTCCCCAAACCAAAACAACGGATCGGAATTTCATTTTGGGAGATCAGTCAAAAGGATTTCTGGATCAAGCGAGGGCATTGCGAGCGAGGAACAGAGTCCAGACCTTCACTTGACCAAGCAGAGACGAGTGAAGAATACTAGACGTGTTTACAGCAAAGGAGATCAACTTGCACCTTCATCAAAACCAGTAAGTTACATCTTGCATGTCCTCCATTATAACATTTCTTATGCTTCTTGGATCTCAGCGCTCCTAAATCCATTTCTGAATCCATTATCCAACGTACCATTGCCTCTAACTATCATTCTTTAGTTTCTAACCATCCCATTTCCTAATACTATCCAAAAACCAGCCATTACAAACACCACAACCAGCCCAGAAGATCCTAGAACCCACCGGTATCGGTTATCAGTAACCGCCATCGGTTATAGGTAACCGACATCGGTTCCTTTTGATCAAAACCAGGAAAAACAGCCCTTCCCCTACCCAGTTCAGCCAAGCAATTTAATTGATATTTTACAGTCTTTTGTGTTAATTCACGTTAGCAGGGAAACTGACCACCTTCGAAAGGAAGTTTTACATTTCCTGGGCCCAAGGCAGTTTCCTCATTTATTGTTTAATCAAATCTTGTGGTCTTGTGTTCTTATTTGCAGGTAGTCCTTCCCAGACAAAAAGGAGTTCTCCGCAGACAACCTGATCTTTCTCTACGGTACGCGCACATCATCTCGACATTCTACAGGTATTCCTCCTAACCCTAACCTTATCTGTTTCTAAAAGGAACGAAGCATTTTCCTAGTGAAACATTTTGGCACGCCCGGTGGGACCCATTTTGGGTTTTTCTTTATTTCTTGCTTGCTTTCATTATAGGGAGCATACTTGCTGTTTTCTTCTTCTAAAAATATTCACGAGGTATTTTTTTTATTTTGGTAAAGGAACTTGCTTTGTTTTTGCGTCTTGCATTAGTGAAAGCCATCTCTTTTGCTTCATCAAATATAATTTTCGATTTGGGTTTTAAAACACATGCATTGCATTCCTGCCTGTTGTTTTTCAATTCTAGCGAACATAGATTAAGTAACAGGTCGTACACGTGGGGGTGATATCCACGGTATTGACAGGAAATTAACCTTAGTTTCACTGCACAACACATACCGAATCACTTCACAATTAACACAACAGCTCAAACATCCCCCCTTTTCCGCGGTATTCCTCCGCCCGATTGAGGTAGCCTTATAAGCCAAAACAAACTTGACATTTCCCCTAGGTCTTGTTGTTTAGGATTCTGACATCATCTTACGTCTAAAGGCATAAGCCCACGATAACTAAAATTAACCCTAGGGTTAGTCTCTAGATTTGCGTGTGCCTCTTGCTTGTTTTCAAATCCTGTTTTCTCTGTCATACTTTGTCTTCTGTGATCAATAAATTGATAAATATACTCAATGTTGCTAAAAATCAAATTAGCAGCCCTTTGTATCTTCTTATCCTAGATTTTTGACACCGGCATCGGTTAAGAGACCGACGTCGTTTTCCCTGTGACCGACACCGGTTAGTAAACCGATATCGGTTACTGTCTCCATCAGCCCCTGACAAACCAGCAACTTGCCAAATTCATCATTTTGAGGTTGTTTTTGTTCTTGATAGATTGAAACTTTACTGTGAACTCTGTCCATGGTTGTTATCACTCGAAAGCAAGCCGCCGCCATGGTTTCACACGCTTGCTCTGTTTCTTTGCCTGAATCACCCCCTTCACCTTCTGTGGGGAATCCTACTGGATACCAGTGAGGTTCCTAAAATTCCGGTGGGAGATAAGGACTTTGCCAAGTTTCTGGATGCTAATTCTAGCGCTGTACAATACTATTTGTCTCATACCCCTGACCGTACACCTGATGGTCAGCTCCTTATAGGTATGCCTATCAGTATAGCTGCTCATTTGGCTCCCACTCCGCCTGGTAATACCGCCTTGCTTCCTGCATCTCTAGCCCCGTCTCCCAATCTGACAGCTGCAGAGGTTCATACCACCCCGATTAGCTTTCCTTTTGTTAATCTTGGACCCCACGTATCGTTACCACCAACTGCCCCTACCTCATCTCTCTTTGCAGACCACTCCATTCATGACTTGCTCTCTGCCACCTATCCACACGAGCTTTCCTTCTCAAGCTCCGCCTACCTTTTCATTCCCATACACGTATCCAGTAACCTCAACACCTTATATGGGACATCCCTATTCTGGTGCACCATCATCTCATCCAACCACTGATTTCATCAAACAAATGATGGATAAAATGCAAAATCTGGAGGCTTCGGTTTCGGGAAGTCGTAGCGCCTTGACATACGAACAAGTTTGTCGGGAGCCCATTCACCCTTCTGTCCCCCTTCATTCATATCCTCCTCAATGGGAGTTGCCGAAATTTACTCGTTTTAATAGTAAGGAGGATCCTCAACAACACTTGCGATCATTTAGACATGCTTGTTATTTGATTGCCCATAATGACGCCTTGTTACTCCGCACCTTCCCTATGTCCTTATCAGGACCCCGCCTTGGAGTGGTACAGTGCTTTAACCCAGCACTCGATCTTCTCTTTTAACCAACTAGCCCAATCTTTCTTGGATCATTTCTCCATTAACATTGCTAAGAAAGTATCTATCACCGACCTTTATGCCATCCGACAATTCGAAGACGAATCTATCGCAGATTTCGTGGGACGATGGCGCGGCCTTATCAACCAACTTACATATGCCTTGCCTCAAACCGAACTTATCGAACTATTTACGCGGGCTTGTGCTAAGCACATCTCCCCTACCCTCCAAATTCAAACTTTCCGTACATTCGACGAGGCCTTTACTATGGCTCGAAAACTAGAAATTCGAGCCTTAGAGGAAGAGAAATTGTGGTTGCGCAACAAGAACTCCACTTTCAGAACTCCTGATTCTACCAATAAACCAAATACCACCACTCCTCACGCGTCCACCTCTTCTAAATCAAAAGGAGCTGTCCACGCGGTGATGGTCAAATCCCAACCACCGTCCAATACTCCACCAAAAACCACTTATAAATACAAAGCCGAGCCCATCAACTACACTCCCTTGGGAGAAACCTATGGTGTGATATTGGAGAAATTGCTCAAAGCTGGGGCTATCACCTTGCCCCCTGTTAAACCTCACTCTGGGTTTGACTCCACCCGCGCAATACCTTCCTGGTACAAAGAAAATGACTTTTGTAACTTTCACCGCGTAAAAGGACATAGTCATGAAAACTGCAAGATGTTGAAAAACATAGTGCAGGAAATGGTTGACGCAGGGGATATAACACTCGATAATCCTAACGCCCCTGCTAACCGAAATCTGAAAATTTTCAACAAGCCATTCCCGAATCACTCGTCCAGCAGCAACGTGAACCAAGATATCTTAGCTGAGGAGAGTGTTCATGAGATCCATGCAGTCTTCGATTCTCAGCCAAAAGCCTCTATTGAAAAAATTTTAAATCAAGCCTCTCCACCAACACAGGAGTTTGAATCTCCTTCACCACCATCAAGCCAAAGTGAAATTATTCCTTTACCCATAGAAGAGTTAACTGCCCGGACTTCTCTTCTCATCAACGAGTCTTCTTACACCACATCCCTACAAGACTGTGAGCGGATGCTATCTAATTTATCTATTTCCCAAACGTCCCCTTCTACCACTCTTGTTACACAAGAGGAAGGCTCACCACTCCTTTTGACATCCTTAGACGAGAAATCTCTTACACTGACATCACTAAATTCTTTAGCCATGACAGACCCTCTCCAACATGCCCTTCTGCCTATTAGTCCCTCATCACCTAAATCTTTTCAACGACCAGTCGACCTCTTAACATCTATGGATACAGTGCCTCATCTACCTCCTGTATCACTCCCACAGTGGACTGGAATCACAACCCACCTTTCTTCCATACCAAAGTTCATATTCACACGTGAGGACTGTCATTCCGCAGAAGATAGACAGGCCCTATGGGAACGTCTGAGCAGGCCATGTTCTACTCAAATGCAAATGACCAATCCCGATGCCTCCACCATATACCCGAAGTGCCTACAAAAGCTTAAAATGCCCATGTTCTCACCTTCACCCCCCTCACCTCTACCGAATGCCCCTTCCACTTCTATTAACTTAGCCAAATCTTCCCCTACGCTTGGGACCTCACCAATGCCCAGTCTAACACACCCGCCTAAGCGACTCGATTTATCCAAAAATAAACCCACCCCGCCACCTAGAAGACGAACGCAATCCGTGCCTCTATCACAATTAAAACCCTCATCGTCACACCCACCTTCCATATTGGGACCTCATCCCTCCACCTTACACCAATATATCATACCTCCTTTGTTTTCTTCAAAACGATCTACGCCTTCTACACCTATACAGAGATCAAAGGGTATCACAACATCGTTACCCCCGCGTATCCGGTCCACCTATCAACCCTAAACCAATCCCATCATCAAAGGATTTATTTTCTGTCACTCCCCTTTCTCCGTGGTTGTTTCCCGCTACCCACGCCATCTGTAGCCTCATCATCTAACCAGTCCGAACGTAACTTCTGTGTCAAAGAAACCACGTTTAGTGAAAAACATGTGTCAGCACCCCTCGGCTAAACCACCACCTGTACGAACCAACCACGCCCAAACATTACCAAAACCCACACAACCAACACCCTCATCCTCTTCCGATTTTGACCCCCTCAAAGGATCTTACGCCAAAATCCTTGCTATGTTGGTGGAGAATGCGACCATTTCCCTACCTCCACTTAGACCTTATGACCTGTCTAAACCCCGACCTATGGGTTACGATGAGTCTAAAATCTGCGCTTATCACCGCACACCAGGACATGATGTGGAGGGATGCAAAGCTCTAAAAACCATCCTTCGTCAGTCACCTCTCCCGGATAGAAAGATTAAGAAAGACAACTTACGAAGGGAGAGACCTCTAGCGTCAATTCCCTCTACTATATCATCTATCCCTGCCTCACCAAGATCTATCATTATTACAACCCCACCTCTTGAAGACCATGAATTATCCCAACCATCTTCCTCATCTCAGATCTACGAGATTAATATGATTAGTGTCGCTACTCGAGGACAGAAAAACAATGGGAAAGCGAAAGAAAACACACCTGCGGCATCTCTTTCTCCTTCAACCATCCCGATTACACCACCACCTAAAGTGGTTATTCGTGGACCCGCCTATCCCGTCTCTAATGGAGTTGCCCACCGAACCATGATCAAACAGCTTCATCAATCACCCGTAAAAATGACACTATATGATCTCATTCAGACTTCTGAATCTCATCGACAAGCTCTCGTTGAGATCCTTCAAGGGATAGAGGTTTTACCCAACGAAACCCTGCCCGTTGCCTCCATTCTAACACCCAATCACGTTGCCTCTCTCACCAAACAATCCATCTCCCCCACCACTTCTGTCTCAAAACAACAAGCCGCTGCAGTTAGTTTCTCGGAAGATGAAATTATCGACTTTGGTGCAGAAGACCCTGACCCTGCCCTTTTCATTTCTGCTTACGTCCGAGACATTCGAGTACGTCGGGTTATGATTGACGGGGGCGCTAGCCTAAACATCATCTCTTCAAAAGCCTTCCAACAAATGAACATCCCTTCTAGTTGCATGTGTGCCAACCCCATCATGTTACGGTCATTCAATGACGCTATTACTTCTACCTTAGGCACCGTGATCCTCAACATTCGCGTAGGCCCACGTACTTTACCCGAACTCTTCTATGTCCTTGAAGGAGAGTTCCAATATAATATATTGCTGGGTCGTCCTTGGATTCGAGCCATGGGATGCGTTCCCTCAACATTACATCGATGCATAAAATTTGAGTACGAGGGGAAGTCCTACACTGTAAAAGCTGATCCTCCCCCCTTCAAAACTTGCAATATGTTATACCGCCCAAACGATGTGCTTATACCAATTAAGACACCCATACATTCAACCCAACCATCCTCTTCAAATGTACCTCAACCATCCACCTCAACTGCACCTACGCCTTCAACTGATGAAACCACCGTCGCACAAACCACTTCTCTTCCCGCAGCTAACATCCCAACCTCCGACCCCTTAGTAGATGTTTTTCATCGCCTCACGCTGGGGGAGTACCGCCTATATAACGTTAGTTCTTTCCCTACCCCGCAGGAGTACGGACAATTACATGCACATCCCACCTACGACCGTCGCGTGGGGGAGGTAATCTCTTACGGACCACCCCATTGTCGCACTAACCTAACGTATGGGGGTGTTGACGCATCCTCCATTACCCCTGAACCTCCTCTTGGGGTGGTTCCCTTCCAATCCGATTTTCAATACCTGACAAATCGTCGCTTCGCTCTCACCTTCTTGACTCGCTGTGCGTGGAAAGGCTTTGGTTTTGGCCTTTACGAACAAGGCCGACATACACTCATTCCCGTGACCACACGCAAACATAATGATCGAAGTGGTCTCGGTTTTTCCGAAACACCTACACAGGAGACACCTCCTATCAGCTGTATCCTGGAAGAAGAAGACGTTGCCCCCACCGAACCATCATCACCCACTTTGCCATCATCACCCACAGAATCGATGGACCCTGAATCTATCCCTCCTAACTTTTTTTTTTTCATAAATACCATCTTCATAGGTCCTCTCACTTATCAACGCGATAATGAGGACCCATCTTCCATTCCCCTTCTATATCCAGACATGATCGAAGAAGATTCGCCTTCGATTAATGTTGTTGAGTGCCAGGATGACGACTCCATCCTCACTTACCTTGGGGCGGACGACTCCTATCTTCAACGCGCCTTACCATCTGAAACTCAAACCATGCTGAACGAATCTACTATAGAAATCAACATCCACACGGAGGAAGATCCTCACATAGTGAAGATCGGACAATCCCTTAACACATCAGAACAAGCCGCCTTTACTACCTTTCTCCGTGCTCGCAACCAAGCTTTCGCATGGTCTTACGCTGACATGCCAGGAATTGATCCTACCATTGCCGTCCATAACATCACCCTAAACCCCGATTCCAAACCAGTCAAACAGAAATTGAGAAAAATGCATCCACGCATTGCTCTCTTGGTCAAAGAGGAGCTCCAACGACTCCTTTCTGTTTCCTTCATTCTGCCTATTGACTATCCTCAATGGATTTCTAACATCGTACCTGTCACGAAAGCGACGGGGGGACTTCGGATATGCACGGATTTCTGGGATCTTAACCTCGCTTGCCCTAAGGATGACTTCCCCCTCCCAAGTATTGATCAACTTGTTGATCTCACTGCGGGTCATGAAATGCTTTCTCTCATGGATGGCTTTTCAGGATACAACCAAATTTTGGTTGCCCCTGCCGATCAACACAAAACCGCCTTCATAACTCCTTGGGGAACCTTCTGTTATCGTGTCATGCCATTTGGCCTTAAGAATGCTGGTGCTACCTATCAGCGGGCTATGACCTACATTTTTCATGACATTATGCACACTATCCTTGAAGACTATGTCGACGATCTTCTCGGCAAGTCTAAACATCGTAGTGAACATCTCGATGTTTTAACCATTATTTTTGATCGCCTGTTACAATATTCTGTCCGCCTTCAACCGAAGAAATGTGTCTTTGGTGTTCTTTCGGGAAAACTTCTTGGCTTTATCGTCTCTTTGCGTGGCATTGAGGTCGATCCATCTAAAGTAAAAGCTATCCTAGAAATGCCCCCACCCAAAAACCTCAAACAATTGCGTAGTTTGCAGGGTAAACTTCAATCCATCCGGCGTTTCATCTCCCAACTCTCGGATCGATGTCACCCTTTTCATCACCTTCTAAAAAAGGACGTTGCCTTTCAATGGAGTGAGGAGTGTCACCAAGCCTTCGAAGCTCTCAAAACGTATCTCTTGCAGCCACCCGTGCTTATCCCACCCCAGGACGACCGCCCTTTCTACCTTTATCTTTCCGCCACTGACCATGCTATAGGAGCTATGCTCGCACATCGAGACTCGGCACGCCGAGAGCAGGCCGTTTATTATATAAGTCGTACCCTCGTGGATTACGAGACTAGGTATACACATGTAGAAAAATTGTGCCTAGCCCTATCATTCGTCGCCACCAAACTCCGACATTACCTCCTGAATCACAAAACTTTCATCATCACCAACACAGACCCCATTCATTATATGTACGCCAAACCACACCTAAACCAACGCATCGCTCGATGGCTCATGCTCCTCGCCGACCTTGACCTTGAGTTTATACAACAGAAATCAATCAAAGGACAAACTCTTGCAGACCAACTTGCGGAGGCCCCTCTACCTGGGGAACAATTTACCAATTTTACCTTCCCCGACGAACTCATCGCCACTCTTTCGCTCGGAGAAGAGTCGTATCAACTGACCCTCTTCTTCGATGGATCTAAGTGCCAGCGCGGCGGAGGAGCCGGCGTTGTTCTCATCCCTCGTGACGCTGAACCTATGCCTCTTTCATTCCGGCTTGATTTCCCCTGCACTAATAATACAGCGGAATACGAGGCCCTTGTTCTGGGTCTCCAAGTTGCGATACACTTAGGCATTAAATCTATCCATATCTTTGGTGACTCTCAATTGGTAGTCAATCAAGTTATGGGCATCTACCAATGTAAAAACGAGGAACTTCAGAAATACAAACACCACGTGGAATCACTTCTAGCCTTATTTACTCACTATTCTATCCAAACCATTCCCCGCTCCACTAACAAATTTGCGGATACTATGGCTTGCTTAGCCTCGCAGATTCCCGCCGCACCAACTGACTCTGAATTATTCGTTGTGGTCCAGCAACTTTTTGCACCATCCTATTCAACCCCGGTAGTTTGCATGATAAATACTATGTCTACTAATTCGCAGGATACCTGGTACCACCAATTTCATGACTACCTTACAATCTCTGTTCTCCCACCTGACCTTACTAGTAACGGAAAACGTGCTTTTCTCAAAAGTGTTTCGCGTTATGTTGTCATGGGAGGACTCCTCTATAAACGTGGCTTTGATGGCATCCTCCTTCGCTGTCTGACCAACGCTGAGGCCACTCATACCATCCAACAAGTACACGATGGGATTTGTGGTGGACATTTTAGTGGCCTTGCCGTGGCTAAATGAATCCTTCGCCTGTGTTATTATTGGCCTACTCTCAATAACGACTACTACGAATATGTTAAGCACTGTGTCATGTGTCAACAACATGCCAATCTTGAACATACTCCTAGCCACCCCGCTACAACTCGCTCGTGATCTTTGGCCTTTCTCACAATGGGGTTTAGACCTTATTGGTGAGATTCATCTGACCTCTTCACAATGTCACCGTTGGATAATCACAGCGACCGAATATTACACAAAATGGGAGGAGGCCATCCCTCTCATTTCAATCAAAAAAGAAAAAATTGTCAAATTCATTAACCATCACATTATCTGTCGTTTTGGTATTCCTCATCGCCTAATAACAGATAATGGTAAATCTTTCAAAAACAAGTTGTTACAAGACCTTTGTGAAAACTTTGGTATCAAACTTAGTTTCTCATCGCCTTACTATCCGCAGGCCAATGGTCAGGCTGAATCTTCTAATAAAACTCTAACCAAAATCCTCATCAAAGTTGTCAATGAATCTGGAAGAAATTGGCACGATCACATTCCCTTTGCCCTTTGGGCTTATCGTACTAGCATTCGTACCTCTACTAATGCCACACCTTTTTCTTTGGTATAACGGTACCAAGGCTATTTTGCCTCTCGAAATACAAATACCCTCCCTTAGAATATCTCTTCAGGATATTCTCACCAACGATGATTTCCGTCAAGAGCGGTTAGCCAATTGGAGCTTCTTGACGAACGTCGTCTTAACAGCTCTCGAATCACCTTCAAATTTATCAAAACGCATCAAGCGTGCTTATGATAAGCGACTTCATGAGCGTACCTTTAAGGGTTGGTGATCTGTCCTCAAAGAGAATCAACATGTCACCAAACTAGAAAGAGAAAAACGTGGAAAATTTGCTCCCAATTGGATTGGGCCTTAATCTCTGTTCTCCCACCTGACCTTACTAGTAACGGAAAAACGTTGCTTTTCTCAAAAGTGTTTTCGCGTTATGTTGTCATGGGAGGACTCTCTATAACGTCGGCTTGATGGCATCCTCCTTCGCTGTCTGACCACGTGAGGCCACTCATACCATCCAACAAGTACACGATGGGATTTGTGGTGGACATTTTAGTGGCCTTGCCGTGGCTAAACGAATCCTTCGCCTGGGTTATTATTGGCCTACTCTCCATAACGACTGTTACGAATATGTTTAAGCGCTGTGTCATCGTGTTGTCAACAACATGCCAATCTTCAACATACTCCTAGCCCACCCGCTCACAAGTCGCTCATGATCTTTGGCCTTTCTCACAATGGGGTTTAGACCTTATTGGTGAGATTACCCGACCTCTTCACAACGTCACCGTT
This sequence comes from Taxus chinensis, assembly GCA_019776745.2. Classification (NCBI taxonomy): domain Eukaryota; kingdom Viridiplantae; phylum Streptophyta; class Pinopsida; order Cupressales; family Taxaceae; genus Taxus; species Taxus chinensis. The sequence goes on along the minus strand of CM034151.1, from coordinate 545,402,796 downwards.
GGATAATCCACCAGCGACCGAATATTACACAAAATGGGTGGAGGCACATCCCCACTCATTTCAATCAAAAAGAAAAATTGTCGAATTCATTAACCAATCACATTATCTGTCGTTTTGGTATTCCTCATCGCCCTAATAACAGATAATGGTAAATCTTTCAAAAACAAGTGTTACAAGACCTTTGTGAAAACTTTGGTATCAAACTTAGTTTCTCATCGCCTTACTATCCGCAGGCCAATGGTCAGGCTGAAATCTTCTAATAAACTCTAACCAAAATCCTCATCAAAGTTGTCAATGAATCTGGAAGAAATTGGCACGCTCACATTCCCTTTGCCCTTTGGGCTTATCGTACTAGCATTCGTACCTCTACTATGCCACACTTTTTCTTCTGGTATACGGTACCAAGGCTATTTTGCCTCTCGAAATACAAATACCCTCCCTTAGAATATCTCTTCAGGATATTCTCACCAACGATGATTTCCGTCAAGAGCGGTTAGCCCAATTGGAGCTTCTTGACGAACGTCGTCTTACAGCTCTCGATCCACCTTCAAATTTATCAAAACGCAATCAAGCGTGCTTATGATAAGCGACCTTCATGAGCGTAACCTTTTAAGGATTGGTGGATCTTGGTCCTCCAAGAGAATCACCTGTCAACCAAACTAGAAAAGAGGGAAAACGTGGAAAATTCTGCGCCCAAGTTGGATGGGCCGTTATCTATATCACTCACACCTATGGATCAGGCACTTATCGTTTAGCGTCGCTTAATGGTAAACCTGAGCCTGAACCCCTTAATATGCTCTTGCATCTTCGACCATTCTACTGCTGTGAAATTAGTGTTTATATCACTTCTTATCTACCTACTCTGCTCGTCCCTTTGAGCTACTTACCGCGACATACACTTATTTTCTATATCTCCGAATCAAATCAAAATCACTTTCGCACCTCCCCCTTGATGATGCCTTACCCATCTTTAGTCTAGTCCATGACTTCAAAGTATTAAAATAAGCCGTATTCTTAAGGGATTTTCTTGAGTCAAACTTCCTACTAAACTAGATGCTTCATGCCAAAAGAACATCTAGTCATCTAAAATTAAATATAGACTGCTCCCACGAAGGACAGCTATATGCCAAACTATTGCTGCTACTATAAATAGACTGCTCCCCTGAAGGACAGCTATGCACTAAAATCATCTCTGCTACTATAAATAGACTGCTCCCCCGAAGGACAGCTATACACAGTCAGCCTTTATCAGAAGCTTCTCGCATTGATCAGCTTCGTGAAGACCTCAAGAATAAAACAATCAATATCCCTTGTAGACTTCCCGCATCGATCAGTCTATATTCAATAAAATAAAAGCCTCATTCAAAAGAACTTTTTGGGTCATGGACTTGTCTATTTAGGATAGGTTCTCTTTCGTTGTAACAAGTTCTTTGAGCCTCCGCTATAGCATCCACCTCATCTCACCATTTGTTTCAATTCAAGGGACGTAATGTACACCTGATATATTGTGATCATACAACTCTTTTCAAAACCCCTGTATAGCTCCGCCAAATATGCAGGTGCCCATGCAAAAGTCACGTTCCTTTCTATCATCTCCCAAATAACACCCATCAATGCCTTTGGAAATCTTCCCCCTTCTGCCCTCGGTAACGCATAATACCCTACCCGCTATCATTAAAATCACTGCTAACCTTGTCTCCTCAGGGTGTGCTAACATTTGCATTACCCCATATGTGAATGACAAACCTCGCTGTGTCCTACCAGCACCAACGTGCATTACCCTGGACCAACATCAAATTCTGTTATCGCAAACCGCCCGATTGCCTACACGCATAGGTAGTTGCCTGAATATCACTGGTTCTCCTGATAATAATGGAGAACTTAAATCGGTCGGAGGCACTTCCTTCCAAAGTTACTGTGCATTGGGCACCTGTTGGTAGCACTTAGAAGGTATGGGGTCTCCCAAGGATTCCATCTCGACAATCAGCGCCTGTAACATAACCATGGTTACGTGCGATGTCGTGGTATAATATCGAATCCCACTTAACCCTATTTCGATTTAATCAACATTTCACTTTGTTGGTGTTACAAAACGCTCGGAAGTCAAAACGACAACAGCGCTGGCACACTATCATTCATAACGTAAATCAACATACATGCCTCCGCCTGCATTTACATGTTAAACACTACAAACAACCATTCTATATCCATCGACACGTTTTTTTCAAACATTCTGGATTTATTCCTCCAGTAACCTTGCTATCGGTTTATACATTAGACCGGTCACGCACGATCATCCCAAACTAGGTGATGATCGTGATCGTCGACCCCTCTCGCTAGGCCTCTCTGTCCTCAAAGGTACCACGGCTATTGGTACCACACCCACTGATCTGCCAATCTCTCCTGTAACATATGAATACGCCCTCTCGCATGGAGGAATCCAGTCTCTAGTCTCGCTACTCGTGATTCCGCAACCGCTAACAATCTTTTTGTCTCATTCACCTGCGTTTGGAGCTGCTGAACCAAACGCTGCAGCCGAGCCCTCTCTGCTGTCATCACAGCTATGTCATGGCGATCGCGTACACCTCGTAACTCTGCTACCCACCATAACCTATAGGCCTCTGTCATTCCTGCATCCATTACACTGCGATCGGCTAGCTATCTCCTCGGGCCCTTCTGGAGGTGTTGGCCGGGGAGGTGAGAATGCTGCCTCGGCATCGATCCTCATAAATGGTCTATAAGCCTGCGGTATGTCCTGCACAAATCCAAATTGTCACCGCACGCGATCTATCGGAATCCTCTCATATTCACCTGGCCTGTGCCCCGTGATCCACCTCAATCGCTCTACACCTCTCAACTCCTCAGCTATGTTCTCGGTTACCATATAGTTCCCGTAGGGCCTCCAACAGATATCCACAAACCGTCACCCTTTCCCATACCTTCCTGTAATACTCGATGTCACCCGGCACGGCCTGAGATCTTGCCTCTTGTTCTTTCTGGACCCATCGTCTGAATCCCAACCTCTGTACTCCGGTCTCTCCTTCTTAGATGGATCAGCCTATTGGTCACACACAAACAATGTGCTCATAGGCCCAACAGTGTAATAAGTATGAGCAATCCAACGTTGTCCTGTGATTTCGCCTACAAGCCCATAAACCCCTGTATAGCTCCGCCAAATATGCAGGTGCCCATGCAAAAGTCACATTCCTTTCTATCATCTCCCAAATAACACCCATCAATGCCTTTGGAAATCTTCCCCCTTTTGCCCTCGGTAACACATAATACCCTACCGCTATCAATAAAATCACTGCTAACCTTGTCTCCTCAGGGTGTGCTGCATACATTACCCCATATGTGAATGACAAACCTCGCTGTGTTAAGTCTTGTGCATATGGACCAAACACTTCTGTTATCGCTGCCCGCCCCGCGCTAGGTAGTGCCTGATATACTGGTTCTCCTGTAATAGGGAGTCTCAAAATACGGAACACATCTTCCAAAGTTACTGTCATTTCACCTGTTGGCAGATAGAAGGTATTTTTCTCAGGATTCCATCTCTCAATCAGCGCCTGTAACATACCATGGTTACGTGTGATTCGTGAATAATATAGGATCCCACTTAAACCCTAAACGATTTATCAACATCCATTCCGCTGGTGTTACATCCGCTCGGATTCGCGACAACAGCGCTGGCACACTATCATTCATCCTCAACCCTGCCTCTGCCTGCATACACCAACACAACAAACAACCATTCAATCCATGTCAGGGTTTTTTTCAAACATTCTGGAAATTCCATCCAGTAACCGGTATCGGTTATACATAACCGACATCGGTTCACTAACCGATACCGGTTCCTACATAACCGCTACCGGTCACTGTCAATTACATACATCTTTCCTAAAAAAAAAAAAAAAAAAAACAACCACCTACGACAATAAATTGATCGTTTATTCCTTTCTATATACACAGACATACCCAAAACCCCCGACTTACCTACCCCATAACACTCACCTCATCTATACCCCTAGCTATCATGTTTTCTTTCTCATATCTACCCACCTACTCTACCCCATCTTATTCAAAAACCATGCAGAAATCAAATCACAACCACACCGTTTACCTCTGGGGTCGCAGTAGCTTGAGTTGGCCCCTGTCTCCCCTCTTGTCCCTGCCTGCTGGATGTTTCTCCTCGTCCTGCCATTATCACCACCTTTTTCAAACCTACCTTTCTGTCTTCTGAATCTCAGATCACAATTCACTTTTCTTGTCTCTTCTCTCCTTATCACTCAGATCTCTCATGCAAACACCTGTCTCAGTCGTCAAAACGTGTCGCGTTCACGCTATTTAACCTCTTGCATGGCTCTAAAATTAAAACTTAAGTTGCCACCCTAGCTTTTTTATTTTTAGAAAAGCTCATACCTAAATAACCGGTATTGGTCGTACTTAACCGATATCGGTCTATGGAGATACCGATATCGGTTACCTTAACCGATATCGGTTACACACCTATCCTTTTCTCAAACAGCGTTCTTTTCTTCATTTTCTCACCTAAATTTTTGTCGCGCCCGCCTCTTTTCCTGCATAAACAACACAATTTACCACATTTGTTCATCCACCACACATAGCACCACAATTTCATTAACATCATTTATTTTATACAAATACACAAACCATCAACTACGGATATCAAGAAACTATCAATCTATACATCATTTGGATCCAACTCATCAGTTACATATATCACAATGTCACAAAACCACCAATTCATCACATAACCGGACATTCATATATACGTACAAAAAAACAAAAACATCAGCATCATCCATCTATCAACATGTCAATTAAACTCATCACACATTCTATATATTACCAGCCATTAACCAAATATTTCAACACATTTTTAAACACAGCATGTGGATCAAAACATCGTCTCTATATATATACAAATTTTCAAAAATACAATGTGCCCTACATCGGGGCCTCTGTGAGCTCATAACATACCAAAGCCGGCACACAGGACCGCAATACCTACCAAAAATCTCGACTCGGCTCGCAGGCCGGTCTCTCATATCAAAAATATACTCGGCTCGCAGGCCGGTATCAAATATACAACCCGTACTCCGGCTCGCAGGCCGGTATATAATAAATAAATGAATCAAAACAATGAATAAGTGTAGGCACGCAGGCCTCTATCAATACAACCGGTTCGCAGACCGGTGCCCATGTCCCTATACAAAACCATGTCGGGGATCTATCAGCTCTCCCCACCGCCCTCGGCACCTCTCCCCGCTGGTCCCTGTGGTGCCTCTCGCCTCCTGCCCGTCACGGACACGCCAGCTGTGGCTGCCCCTCCCTGAGATCTCTGGCTGTGCGAGGTCTCTGCCCTATGCGCTGCATACGCCTGATACTCGACTCCGGTACTATCAAGAATATCCTGATAATAACGGCCTCTGCTCTAACCTCCATATAGCGATCTCGCGCCACTGAAGGAACTGGGGCTGGTCCCCTGGCACCTAACACCAATATCCCCTGAGCCTGTACCTGCACCTGTGGCTGTGGTGCTGGTGGAGGTGCTGCCTGTGCCTGTACCTGCACCTGTGGCCGTGGTGGTATCTGGGGCTGTGGCTGTGCTGCTGCTGGTACGGCTGCCTGTACCTGTATGTGGGGCTGTGGCTGTACTGCTGCTGGTACGGCTGCCTGTACCTGTACCTGCACCTGTGGCTGTGCTGCTGGTGGTGGTGCTGCCTGTGCCTGTACCTGAGCCTGGGCTAGCTGCCCCTGTAAGACCCCTATCTGTGCCTGTGCAGTAGCCAACTGTCCCTGTAATAGCTGCACCTGCCCCCCGGAGCTGATCTCTCTCTGCCGTAACTGCAGCCAAGTCTGGCTGTGCAGGCGGTACTATCCTGGCTGCTCTCTGCCCAGCCCACCACACCCTGTATGCTCCCGTGCACCCCGGCATCATCCACACCCTCACCTGCTGGTCTCTCCGCTGCCCAGTCTGGATCCCACGGCTGTGGCGCTGGCAGTGGGGCCTCTACATCATCCCTCCTGTACTGAGGGAAGGGAGGTGGCTCGTCCTGTCGCAGCCCCATCTGCCTGCGTACCCTCTCTAGGGGTATCCGCTCGTACTCTCCCGGCCTCCGTCCTGCTATCCAGAATGTATACTGGATCAGGCGCAGCTGTACGCGGGCTCCTCTGCCAGGCTGGTGACCTCTGTAGGGTCTCCATACAATGTCTACTGCTGTAAGGCCCTCTAGCAAGTGTCTATAATAGACCACATCCCGACCTGCAACAACTGCTCGTGGCTGGCCCACGACCCCCAACCACCTCTGAAAGCCATATCGGTATACGACCTGTGGCCCTGGCTGCTGGGGTAGCCCTACTGGCCTGATGCATACGATGTGCTCGTATGCCCAACAGTGCAACAAAAATGTAGAACAAATACCAAATCGCCTCCTCCGGCGATAGCCCCATAACTCCCTGTATAATTGCACCAGATACACTGGTGCCCATGCAAAACAGGTGTGCTCCTCCACCATCTCCAGCAGCACCCCCATCAATGCCCGTGGGAAGCGGCCTCCCTCTGAATCCGGGAGGGCGAAGCAGGTGATCCCTATCATCATCAACAACGGCAAGCCGTGTCTCATGTCTGTGTGCGCGGTACATATCACCATATCCAATGCTCGCGCTATGATACGTAAGAAGCGCGGCTGCATCCCCAAAAACCTGCAGTATGCTATCCATGGCAGTCTCTGAATCTACCTGGAAAACGGCCTCTCCCTCGATCGGTAGCCGCAGGATGCGATACACATCCTCTAATGTGACGGTCATCTCCCCGGTCGGCAGATGGAACACATTGGCCGCCGGATCCCATCTCTCGATGAGGGCGACCATCAGACTGTGATCTCTCTCTATCGCTCTGTACCTCTGGACCCCGCCGAGTCCCACCTCGCGCATGATGGCCCAATGCGCCGCAGATACGTGTGGCCTCATCCGACTCAATAGTGGAGGCATCCTATCACGCATCGTCAACTGCTGACGTGCCTGCAAAACCAACCCACATTCTTAGACCCACTCTTTATTATAACATCTACTTTACCATCTAAACCCCCTTTTGTAACACCCAACCAAAATCTAAACCCCACTTAACCCCCACTCAAACCTAAACCCACAAACACCTAACCCCCACTCCAAACCACACCCCAACAAGCCACCCAACCCACCTTCAAACCTAAACCCTAAACCCTAAACCCCATCCCAAACCCAAACACCCACCCAACCCCACCTCAACAAACCCAAAATCTAACCCCACACCTAACCCTTTTCCACCCCTAAACCTAACCCCACACCTAACCCTTCTCCACCCTTAAACCAACCCCCACACCGACCCGCCAAACCGCACTCCAACCACACCCCAACAAGCCACCCAACCCACCTTCAAACCTAAACTAAACCCTAAACCCCATCCCAACTCAAACACCCAACCACACCCCAACAAGCCACCCAACCCACCTTCAAACCTAAACCCTAAACCCTAAACCCCATCCTAAACCTAAACACCCAACCCCACTCCACCCACACCCCAACACGCTACCCAACCCACCTTCAAACCTAAACCCTAAACCCTAAACCCCATCCCAAACCCAAACATCCTAAGCCCAAACAAACCATAAACCCTAATCCCATCCCAACTCCACTCTCAACCTTCCCCACCGATACCGGCCGATACGCGACCGATGCCGGTAGCCCCCAATTCAACCTCACCCTATGCTTTTGCGACCGATGCCGGTCGCCTATTGACCGGCATCGGTCACTGTCTCCTGCCCGAGCCGAACCCCCGCGCGGCCCCCAAACACCATTTTTTCACCTATTTTTACCCATCTACCCACCCAAACACCCCCAAATTTTACACACCTAGCCGCCTTACCCTATCTTATACCTATCTACCCTCTCTCTTTTTCAAATTACGTCTATTTTACTCCTCATTTTCCTAAAACAACTAAATTCCTACCCAAACCTCCAATCTCACTTAATACAACCAAATGCATAAAATAAAGAGTTTAGAACCTACCGGTACGACGACAACGTCGTCGTGGTGGGATGGGTGGTGGCGGTCCAGCTGGTCCAGCCCCTCCAGCTCCTCCTGCCTGTGCCATGGCTCCAAATCCTGATCTGCTGGGTCCCCCGGCCAATCACCTGCTGCCTCCTCAACTCAATCGGGCCCACTATCAACTCTCTCCGCCAATCAAATAGCTCCACCTCACTCAATAACCCTCCAAATCAAGTCTCCACGTCAGACAAGTCGATTTGGATTGCAAATAACAAAAGTGACAATGACAGGACCGTATTTTTCTTTTTATAGGTTTTTTCGACCTTAACCGATGTCGGTTTCCTTTTTTTGCCCTAAGAAACCGGTATCGGTCCCTTAAACCCGATATCGGTCACATAGAATCGACATCGGTTTGATACCCAACTTTCACACCCATTCTTTGCCCTTTATTTTCTCCTCCTTGCCTCTTTTTCACCAATATCGCCTCTATCCACCTTGGTTGCGCAAAATTTGTTCACTGGTCCAGCCTGACCTAAGGCCTCCACCTACCTATTCGGCCCGACCCAAGGCCTCAACCTACCAATTGGCCCGACCTAAGGCCTCCACCTACCTACCTATTACCTATTCGGCCCGACCCAAGGCCTCCACCTACCTATTTATTTGGCCCGACCCAAGGCCTCAACCTACCTATTCGGCCCGACCTAAGGCCTCCACCTACCTATTTGGCCCGACCTAAGGCCTCCACCTACCTATTCGGCCCGACCCAAGGCCTCAACCTACCAATTGGCCCGACCTAAGGCCTCCACCTACCTATGGCCCGACCTAAGGCCTCAACCTACCTATTCGGCCCGACCCAAGGCCTCAACCTACCTAATTGGCCCGACCTAAGGCCTCCACCTACCTATTCGGCCCCGACCCAAGGCCTCAACCTACCAATTTGGCCCGACCTAAGGCCTCCACCTACCTATTTGGCCCGGCCTCAACCCCCTAGGCCTCAACCTACCTATTTGGCCCGACCCAAGGCCTTGCCCGACCTCGCTAATTGGCCCGACCTAAGGCCTCCACCTACCTATTCGGCCAGACCCAAGGCCTCAACCTACCTATTCGGCCCCGACCCAAGGCCTCAACCTACCCATTTGGCCCGACCCAAGGCCTTGCCCTCGCTATTTGGCCCGACCAAAGGCCGCCACCCAACAACTTGGCCCAACCCACGACCGTACCACTTCCATACCTTACCCAAAATCAACACCATACACTTTATCCACCCATCCGGTAGTTTTTGGTTCAATCGAGCTCACCTGTTCGTGTTTTAGCACGATTAGGGTCCTTGACTTGATCTGTCGACCAACTTTGCCTAGACCTAGACCGTGACGTTTATCTCAACCAAACCAACCATTTGGTACTGCCGAACATGCCTAAACGTTCCTGTACCTTACCTGTTATATACCCTGGAGCTACTTCCTATGCCTTGGATACCAGGATTATATCACCCTTGTTTGGATAAACTATCGACCTTTGCCTATACATCGCTGGTTTGCTCGTCAAATCATATACCCTAGTCGTACTGTTGCATTTCAACATGCGTCTGCTTCCTCGGACCTTCCCTACCACCTTACCATCCTCTCTACAACATGTACCCTTTATCAACCCTATCCCTGATTTCCCGTTCACTCCATCTGTGCTAGATTTGAGGGGGATTACCTATATCCTTAACATAAGAAACCACTTCATATTATTGTTCGCAGCAGCTTTACAAAACAAGCTACACGACAATAAGGGGCTAATGTAGACACCAAATTCGTGTCTTACGACCCCTTGTGACCCGCATCCCATTTCGCAACCTAACCTCATTACCTAAACCTTACACAATTATTTATTAATTACCTCATAATTGATAAATCCACATCGCCTTACCCGCCACCTCACTTGGCCACCTCACCATGACCTAGCCCTAACCCTAAACTAACCTAATTAGGACCCATGACTTGGTCTAGACTCACATCCATAACTAATGCCTCCTTACTCGCACCCAAAGCCGACCTTCTAGCCACTTGACCAAGCCCGCAACTGATCTCTCGGGAGAAAAGCAGGGAAGGTGGGCTATTTTACTAAAAATAGCCTACTTTTTCCTTACCGATGCCGGTTCCTACTCGACCGCCGTCGGTTACGCGACCGCCATCGGTTCCCTGTAAATGGGCTCCCCAAACCAAAACAACGGATCGGAATTTCATTTTGGAGATCAGTCGAAAGGATTTCTGGATCAAGCGAGGAGCATTGCGAGCGAAGAACAGAGTCCAGATCTTCACTTTGACCAAGCAGAGACGAGTGAAAGAAACCAGAAGAGTTGGCAGCCAAGGAGATCAACTTGCATCTTCGTCAAAAACCAGTAAGTCACATCTTGCATGTCCTCTCGTTATAACATTTCTTATGCTTCTTGGATCTCAGCGCTCCTAAATCCATTTCTGAATCCATTATCCAACGTACCATTGCCTCTAACTATCATTCTTTAGTTTCTAACCATCCCATTTCCTAATACTATCCAAAAACCAGCCATTACAAACACCACAACCAGCCCAGAAGATCCTAGAACCCACCGGTATCGGTTATCAGTAACCGCCATCGGTTATAGGTAACCGACATCGGTTCCTTTTGATCAAAACCAGGAAAAACAGCCCTTCCCCTACCCAGTTCAGCCAAGCAATTTAATTGATATTTTACAGTCTTTTGTGTTAATTCACGTTAGCAGGGAAACTGACCACCTTCGAAAGGAAGTTTTACATTTCCTGGGCCCAAGGCAGTTTCCTCATTTATTGTTTAATCAAATCTTGTGGTCTTGTGTTCTTATTTATAGGTAACCGACATCGGTTCCTTTTGATCAGGAAAAAACAGCCCTAGTCCTTTTAATTGATATTTTAAAGTATTTTGTGTTAACCCAGAACAAAAAGGAGTTCTCCGCAGTCATTTATTATCTAATCAAAATCTTGTCCTGATCTTTCTCTACGGTACGCGCACACCATCTCGACATTCAACAGGTATTCCTCCTAACCCTAACCTTATCTGTTTCTATAAGGAACGAAGCATTTCCGAGTGAAACACCCTACTGGTATATGGGAATAATGATATGTACGATCACAATAGAGTTAAATCGGAGCACAAATTGCCCATCAAAACGGGGCTCAAAATAATTAAATACAAATTTCTCCACAGGTAAATCCCGACGACAGAATATAACAATTTTAGGCATATGGGTATTTGGAGAAAAATGGCTAATATGGCTCCTTGGGAATATCTTGACATAATATAGGAACTTTCTGGCAATAAAAACACAAAACGACCCATTATTTTAAAAGTACGAATTGTTTTTTCGGATACGGTAGTCTCTCAGATTTCAAGATGAAATATGGGGACACCAAGGTTGATTGCAATGCCTCACTTGTGGGGATAGGAACTGTAATGAGTCAAGAAGGACGACTTGTAGCATTCTTAGTGAAAATATGAATGAGGTTAGGAAGAAATATTCTACCTATGATGTGGATTTTTATGTTATTGTTCAAGCATTAAGACATTGGAGACATTACTTGGTAGCTAATGAGTTTGTACTATTTACTGACCATTAAGCATTGAGGTGAACACATAGAAGAAACTAAAAAGAAGGCATGTGAAGTGGGTTTCATACTTACAAGAATATAATTTTGTCTTGAACCACAAATCAGGTAAGCAAAATTGAGTTATTGTGCCTTGAGTAGGTGTGTAACATTTATAATAACAATGGAAAATGAAGTAGTGTGGTTTGAGGTAGTTAAGGAGTTGTATGAAAGTGACCCAAATTTTGGTAATGTTGTGAGACAATATAAGGACCCTACAATGGGTAGTGGTTTTTATGATTATTTGATGGAGGATGGATATTTATTTAGGGAAAAACAACTGTGCACCCTTGTTGGTTCAATGAAAGAAAATATTATAAGAGAATTACATGGTGGGGGTTTGGGTGGATACTTTGGTATAAATAAGATAACTTCTCTTGTGGTGAAGTATTATTGGCCGAAGGTAAAGAGGAAAATAAGTAGGATTATATCAAGATGTAGAGTCTACAAAATGGCTAAGGGCCATGCTCAAAACATTGGGTTGTATATGCTTTTACCAGTCCTTATAGGGCCATGTGTTGATTTGAGTATGGATTTTGTGTTGGGACTTCCTAACACACAATGAGGACATAATTCTATTTTTTGTTGTAGTCGATAGATTTTCTAAAATTGCACATTTCATTGCTTGTAGGACAACTAATGATGCTTCTAGAGTTGGAGATTTGTTTTTTTTCAGAATTCATTAAGTTGCATATAATTCCAATAAAAATCACTTCAAATCAAGACACAAAGTTTTTGAGTCACTTTTGGAAGACTCTGTAGAGGAAAATGGGGACACATCTACATTTGAGTAGTGCATACCACCCCACACTGATGGATAGACAAAAGTAGTAAACATGAGCTTGGGAAATATTTTACGATGCATAGTTGGAGAAAAACCGAAACAATGTGATTTGGCCTTACCACAAGCCGAGTTCACTTATAATAGCTCGGTAAACATGTTGTTTGTAAGGTCTCCTTTCCATATTATCTATAATAAGAACCCCAAGCGAGTGGTGGATTTGATTGAGCTGTTAGGTCAAGATAAAACTAATGACGATGTAGAAGCATTTGCAAGGCACATGCTGAAATTGTAGGAAGAAGTGAGGGAGAAGCTGAAAGATAGTACTGCAAGATATAAAGTAGTTGTCGATGTAAGCATGAGAGTGAACACATTTGAAGAAGGAGATATGGTGATGGTTCATCTCAGGAAGGAGATGTTTCCAAAAGGGACATGTAATAAACTAAATTATATGAAGATTGGGCCATGTAGGAATCTGAAGAAAATGAGTGATAATGCCTACAAGGTGGAGCTACCTGACGAATTTACTATTTTGTCATTTTTTAATGTATTTGATTTATATAAGTTTCCAAGTCATGAGGAAAATGTTGAGGAGGAAGAAGTAAACTAGAAACAACAAATAACGAAGAAGAAAAAGGAGAGAGTGTTGAATGTCTTGGACAAAATGACAGTCACTACTAGACATGTGAGCTACAACAAATATTTGATAGAATGGGAAGGTTTGTAGCAAGAAGAAAATACTTGGATTTCTGGGTGGGAGTTGAAGAAGATCGATAATGGAAAATTGGATGAGAAGAAGATTGACAGTGGAAACTTGGATGAACTTAATCAACTAAATTCACAAGAGTAGAATTCTTTTCAGCCAGGGGAGAATGATGCAGGAGCATAATTTTCGGAGACCATAACTTTTGATCGAATCATTGGATCGTCTTGAAATTTTATTGGGAGTTAGATAGTGAAGAGTTCTTTGCCATGTTGGTCTAGTCTGACTAGTTGGATGCCATTTTGACATTTTTTAGGGCCAAATTCCTTCATCTAGGGATCTAAAATCAACTCCAGACCTTTTTTTATAAAGATTGTCTAAAACTTAGAGTTTTAATAATTGTTGCTCCGCTTTATGGAATAAGTCAAGACTTAGATGAAGCCTTAATTTAGGGAGGTATTTCATGTGGGTAAAATTTGGGGTCCATCCAAGGTGTTTTGATTTTTAGAGTTTTTAACGTTTTAAGGTTTTTTTAGAGTTGGTGGGAAATAAAAAGTAGATTGTAATGTTGGGCAAGATTAGTATGGATTCTGGAATGAGAAAAAAATTGTTTTGAAGTTTCTTGAGTTTTGACAAATTATGTGTGTTTTGGAGGCACTTTGACCTCTTGCAGCCAGATCTACATCAGTTGACCATGATAGTGTTGTAGTTTGACAAGTTATTTATATCCCCTCTCTTGTATATACGGATAACAACTGCTTGTCTAGTCTGACAATAATCCTTCTTGAATGATACTATTGAATATGCATTTGATGTGTGGTGTGAGGAATTTTACACCCCATTTGAGATACCAACCCATCTATATCTCGAGCCTTTCCCTTTGTTAGTCTCTTAATGCCTTCAGTGATACCCCCTCTAGAAAAGAGCCCAATTGTTGTGTTGATAGTGGGCGGGGGTGTCTTTATCTTGCTCCTACTCGTATAACAATTTTATATAAACTAGCCATTGGATATCTCTAATATTGTTCTCTATTTGTTTTTTCTTTTGTTGAAGTTCTCTCCAAAATTCTTTGTTTTTTGCTTTCCTCAGGAAATCAACTCTTTCCTTCTAATGTTCATGTAACCCTCCGTTTTGGATTGAGTCAATTTTTTATAAATCTTCTTGTTTTCTTTATATTTTTCGAGCTCTTCAATATCTTTTTGTTGCCTTGCATTCTTCATCATACCACAATTTTTTTGGAAAACTTCTTATGTTTCTCTTCTTGGTCCTAGACCTTTTGCAAATACTTAGTGCTTTGTGGATGATGGGAATCAACATATTACTTTGCACTAGACATCTGGTGGTTGATACTCTGTCCTCTGCTTCCTTAAGATATATTTCAAGGGTTGCCTTAAAACGTTCTCTTTTCTCGTGAGATAAGAATTTTACATTAAAAATACGCTTTTCTTTGGTTGTGTTGGGTTTGTTCTCTCGAGTGATTATTTATATACATATTAATTTTTACATACATTGAGTTATGGTCTAATTTCATCTCTTTATGTTAATCTCATATTTCTAATTCCTTTAATCTCGATATACACCCCTTGTGAACAAATAACAAAATCTACCACACTTAAGCCATTATGTGTTTTATAAGAATTTTTACCTTAATTTGGTCATGCCTCTTAAAGAAAAGAAAAAGAAAAAAAGTTGGAATAAGAGTGAAGTTACATTTCATCATTCATCTAGCATATGAGATCCTTTTGGCCGAAATAGGGACTTTCTCGATCGAGGCATCAACATTAACCTGACTGATAAGTTATTAAAAAAAGATTGACAATATGGATAACCATCGTTGGCCCAAAATGGTCGTTGAGGAGAAGTTAGACCGTATGAAGAAGATGTGGATGAAGCAAAACAACAAGTGGATGAATAAATGAGACATTAAGCTGCAAAATTGCCCTAACACCAATGCGGAAATATAAAAGTTTGTCTTAGAAAAATTTAGGTCTGTTATGTGAACAAAACAAATTGGTCGAAAAAAATGTACTATGTTAAAGAGTTCAACCCCACATGGGAGTAGTGAAAAAGGGTATCTACAGGTTGCTCTTAAGGGTAAGGCTAGAATGTTAGTGGCTTAATTAAGGATCGGATCACATCATCTTAGGTGTGACACTGGTAGATGGATAGTCCCCAAAGAAAATTGGGAAGAAAAAACTTGTATTTGCTGCAATAAAGGGGTGTTTGACGCTGAAGGGCACTTCATTTTGGAATGTGCAACTTATGAGGATATACAATCACAATATGATTTGAAGGTGGGCAACACAAATGAGTTATTTGATGAGGAAAGGCTCCATAAAACAACTGGCTTCTTGGTCAAAATCCATAGTAGAAGATCCGACATCGAAAGAAACTTGAAAATTTCTTAGTGTTGCGGCTCTTGGATGTCATTAAAAATCTTTAGCAAGATCCCATGTTCCATAAGCTGTTTATGGGAGCCTCATGGACGTTAAAACTTCTTCTTCTTCTTTTTGTTCTTCATTCACCTTATGCCTACAATTTTTTTTGGATTTGCCCTCACCAATCAACACCGTCAATTCATCAGTTCAAAATAAAAACCACGATTCCATACGAAGTCATTCTGGTTGAAGCCGGAGCCTTTTGGTGGAAGTGATGACGATGATCTGGCTATTAGGATACTTCAAGAAATTCGAAAACATGGATGATTCCCGGTGGCCATAAATAGCAGTAGAGGAAAAGTTAAATAGGAGGAAGAAAACCTGGATGAAGCAAAATGGCGAGTGGATGAGCAAATGGGGCATTAACATACATGAGTGTCCTAACACTAACAAAGAAATACAAAATTATGTGAGAGAGAAATTCAGAAATATCATGTGGAATAAGAAGCGTGGATGAAAAAGAGAATACTATGTTAAGAATTTTAATCCCACATGTGATCATGGGCAAAAACATTATATTGGAGCGATGATAAAGTGGAAAGCTAAAATGTTAATTGCACAGCTAAAAACTAGCTCACATCATCCTAGGTCTGAACCGATAGATGAAAAATACCCCCAGAGGAGTGGTCAGAAAGGGTTTGTTAGTTTTGCATGTCGGGCTCGGTGGAATCAGAATGACATTTTGTCATGGAATGTGGGGCTTACGATGACATTCGAGGTAATTATGTGGATATCTTAACAATGGATGATGTTACAACGTTGTTTGAAGAGGAAAGGGTGGCAAAAACAACGGATTTCTTGATCAAAATCCATAGCAAAAGAATCAAAATTACCGAAGAACTGGAAGAAAGGCAGAAGTAGCAGCTTTTTTTTTTATCTTTCTAATATTTCGCTGCCAAGTTTGTTTACACCTTAGGTCCCATAGACTGTGTGGTCTCGTGAACGTCATTAAAAACTTTCATTCATTCATCGATTCCCTACGCCCTGACGCCCTATGTGGGATATAAGTCATATGACGTAAAACGCAAACATTACCATTTACGCGAACAATTCTTTTGCAAAACGACCTGCTTTATGCGAAGCGCAGTGGAATTCGATCTTGTGATCTATTACGAAGTGGATTTTATATAAACTCGCGAGACCTGTAGTTAGTTGAATTTGATTAAGTTTTGTTCTCGGCTCGACAGCTCAGAAAATGGTGGTTCAAAAGTTGGTGGTTGAGCACAACGGAAAAGAGCACGCCGTAGACTACGACACAGAGTTCGGCATTGAGGTTTTTAAATTGATCGAATTCATCTATTTATTGAATTTATTCTCTCTGGGATTAAATTTGATTACAATCTGTTTCAGGTGCTGAGGTACCAGCTCTATTCTCTCACACTGGTTCTTCCGGAGAACCAGAAGGTACGAGCTCTGCCTTTTAGCTTTTATCCCACGACCCTTTTGCAATGCCAGATTTGAAATCAAAGTATATAATGTACGGGGAATCCCCTATTCACCAAGACTTGATTTTGCCCCATTCAAATTGCCCTGATTGTCACTACCTTATCATTGCCATGCCCTCTGAGGTTTGAGTTGGCCCGGATTATTACCATCTCCAGTAAGGTTTGAACTCTGTCATCGCAACATCGTGACAATTACTCTCCCTTATCACTAGGCATAGTCATCTCGAGACTTGGGATGCAGGGACAGGAACTAGGACATCATTCTTAAATAGGTTGGGGGATCATTTGAATGATAGTACTACTATATCATATTTACATATAGGGACCCGGAGATGTGGATAACGAAAGGCCAGTCCTTTCTCTTATCCCAAGTTTCCTGTTGTAAGTAAATAGAGAAGACAAGAATTGCTTGGGGCTTCTGCTCATTGGCTCATAAGCTTCGCCAAATGATCTACTTTTCTTCTGTGGAAAGTAAAAGCACCTTTCAGAAATAAATGACATTGAAAAGCCTGGGATAGTAAAATTAGAAGAACACTCTCTAAAATTTTAATTCAGCTTGAATTATCTTTTGATAGAAAATTTTATAAAAAGCGTATGCAAAATTAGCTTTATGATGCAGTAAAACTTACCAAGACACCTAAGAAGATTATTAACAATAAAATTAAGTCAAAAAGTAAATAATCACACGCATTCACAACATTTTTAAGAAGTCAAATTCTTTTCCTTCATAAAATACAACATTAGACACTTAATATGCTTCGACAATTTCATCTCATCTTCTTAAATTGAGAAATTAAATCCTTATCTTTCAATCTTTAAAAAATAAATTATGTTACCCAGTGAAAACTAACCTCTATCTCTAGTTGCACACTTTAACACTCTATAGATTCACCCTTTATAGTTCCACTCTTGCACCACCAATTCAAAATGCAGGAACAAAGTTCATTGTAAACCCAAGTACAATTTTCTTTTTATTTTTGGATTTATAGAGCACAACACATGACAACTATCCATTTGCCTCACCTAATGTCCATCACATATGCCTAGTTGTCATCACAACTTGCACAATCAGAGTATGCCTCGAATAACACACAGACCAACTGCCTATGATATCACAAGGATATTTTATTTCGTGGCCTCTAAACTCAAAGGCTATACAAAATTATATTGTTATTACGATGAAGTAGTTGTTCTATTTACTTCCTCTTGTGAAGAGCACTCACCATTATGGAAATAAGAGAGCATTTCAACCCACAAGTTATCCAAATGTTTGAATCATGCTTCAATATCATAATCATACATACCCGTCATTCCATGTTGATGAGATATACATAAGAATGTAAGATTGTCAAACACAGGATCTTAAAAACATAAAACAATATTTTAAGAACACGAGAAGCAGTAGTTACATAGGAAGAGTCTAGTTCCATCCTTTAAGAGAGCACAAATAGCAATTACAAACTCATACATCTTGCACTAAGAATGGCAGTGGCACCAATTGACTCATCATATTGCTGTCATATAATCAACAAAGTAGACAAGCATACAATGGATGTTTCAAATGCCTACTGATCCCAAGAGCATTTACATGCTTCAATCACATGCAACACTATGGACAGCTAGGTTATATGTATTCTGCCAAGAGCAGCAGTGACACTAGCTGACTAATCATATCGCTGTCATAAAATCAGTAGAGTATACAAGCACACAATGGATGTTTCACATGTCTACTGATCCCAAGAGCATCTACATGTTTCAATTACATTCAACTGTATGGGCAGTGATGTTACATCTCAATTAAGCCACTCTCTAAGGCCAGAGAAGCTTCTTCAAATCTGCATCTCCATACCCAACATCACAATAAATCGTATGAAACCCACCACGTCTTAATATTCCCGAGTCATGTAACAACTAAAGGGAAACACCATCCGCCAATGTCCCTCCAAAACATATAAGAATGCATAGAAACATGGCACAATGGCATCCATTAAGGGCCTCAAAGAGAAGTAATCTGAATCTATAAACCAATGGTCCTCAACTAAGATCAATGTATCATGTGTAGACCAAAATACACACTACTTCTCAATTAACGTCTACACCGATAAAAATTCATATGAACAACCATGCCATGGATATAAACAATGTACATCACAACATCCATAGGCTCAATTAATGAATAATGCAAGTCTCTCCAACAAGAGTAAAAGAGTAGGGGAATAGTGTTGTCAGGACAGTAAGGGATGAGTATTTTAAACTCCACAAAGATCTGATCATTCCATTGCTTCCCATGGTCTCCTCAAAGACTATTTAAGACAACCAAGAAAGAAACAAGTTTTAATTTTTTCAAAGCATAAAATCATGAAACTCATAAAGCATACTAGCAACCTGCTATGTACATAGATAAAAGAAAGAGTCATTACATAACTATGCTTCTACTCAGTGTCATAACCGATATTAAATGAAATAGGAAGGTAAGAACACAATTAATACGTCATGGCAAGTAGAAATTAGGAACTGTATAGACAAACTCGTTTTACTTTATGCTATGCATAAAATCATGTAACTTATAAAGCATACCAGCAACCTGCTATGTACATAGATAAAAGAAAGAGTCATTACATAACTATGCTTCTACTCAGTGTCATAACCGATATTAAATGAAATAGGAAGGTAAGAACACATTTAATACATCATGGCAAGTAGAAATCAGGAACTGTATAAACAAACTCGTTTTACTTTATGCTATGCATAAAATCATGTAACTTAATATGGGTACTAGCAACCTACTATGTACATCTAATGTGAGAAAGAGTTATTTCATAGCTATGCTTCTATTATGTGGCATAACCAAAATTAAATTAAATTGGAAGGTAAGAATACAACATCCAATGTGCCCTTGCTCACCTCCCGACCAGATAACATCATTATAGGTTTCTCTCCTAGCCAACCCTTGAGCTAGTAGACATGGCATAGGGGGTGAAGAGCAATGTTCATCATCCACTAATAACACTAATTACCATCACTAAATGTCCTCATGATTCATTAAGGTGTACACATTATGAGGTCTTCTAATTATAATCAATGGGAAAATGAATGCAATGATTCAACCACCAAAGCCTGCTACCGTAATCCCTCCAATCTTTTGCTATTCCACTAAGCCATGCCGTAAGAAGGGGACAAGGAAGATTCTGGCTCCATTCCCGAGAATACAATCAACATGAGAGAGCTAATAGGCCACCACTAAAAAAGTATGATCTGTAATTGGCCTGGATAATCCATTTCACGATTTGCCAATACGGATGTCATTTTCTTTATTTGCTGTTCCCAAATTCTATGCTACTGAAACAACACTCAAAAGACTGAAAATTGATGTTTACAGCTCTATGACTTCCATCTACACCATACATTTCACCATGCAAAATTGTACACATGCCCATGTACATGCTTCATACACTGCATATCATGGTTCAAACCCTAACTATGCTACTACCAAACATGTGATTCTTCTTACAAATTCCACAAAACAGTAGTTCTCAAAGGATGTATCGTTCTTTAACTTTATATGAGAACAAATTCAATTCCTATTTGCTGTTATGAACAAATTTTGTGTTTGTATACATACATTCAGCTGTTTTCTAATGCTATCTTAGGTGTTTGAGATAGTGAACTAGCTGCAGGAAATAGAACCTTGCAAAACAATGAATGAGCACACCAACAAAAGAGAGATAGACACAAAAAGTCACCCTGAAGAAACATAATGTGGGAAAATCTAGAAGAGTAAAGCCCATGCTTCCGCATCTCCACTCACTCCTTTTCAGTTCTACAAGCTTACTACCTTCTCTAGGCCTTCAAGGACACCGACATCATTCAACAGTATCCCAACACTTGCAAGTGCTCTTTGCAATATATTGTGGAATCTGCTTCCTCAGGAAACTTGGCAGCCGTCCTCAACCATCTTAGTTGTGCACTCTTCTTCTATCTCACTATCACACTTAAGAATGATTATATACATCCTCCATGAACTGGATGAACTGAATTTCCTTCTTGACTTTTAAAGGGTTTATTTATACAATTACAACATGTTTTAGGCTCAAAGGAAAACCCCAAAAGTCATAGAAACTAAAGAGAAATCATTGCTTTGTTGTTTACTCTTCGTATGTTCCATTCATATGAAATTGCCACTTGTGGAACTGCCACCAGCACAAATTGGCTGTTGCGTAACTGCCACTGACACATGGGCAGCTGCCACTTAACGATTCAAAATGTTTTGCAACTTGTGGAGGCCATAACTTTTGCATACAAACTCAAAATCAGGTACCATTTTGTTTGAAAGTGTAACTTTTCGGGAGGAATCCAAATATTAATTGGAATTCACTTTGGATGTTACCCCAGTGCAGTTTTTGCTTCTGAATCAAACGTGCATTTATCAGGTTAGAACATGTCTTAAACCCTTCACTAGTTTCATAAACCAAGAAGTACAGCTGATTAACTAACCAACTGAATATGATGATGTTCATGATCTGATATTAGTTCACACGTCCCTGATTTGAATGCTGTTGGTCCTACAAACGTTCGGTAATGAAAAAATGAGGACTTGCCTTCTATATTGTCAAATGGGATACCCTTATCTTCATCACTGAGTGACAATTTCTTCTTGGATTTTATTGTTGCACCACGCAACTTGCATAACCAGATTGGTTTTAGAGTCCACGACTCCTTCATATCTCTGCCATCTGACCCTCTTGCACTTTTGGGTGCCTTGGTTTTTCACTTGGCTCGCTCTTAGCACTCTTGGTGCCTTTCCTTTGCTCTTGGCTTATTGTCTTAACCTTTGATGTTGCAATAAACCTGCTTGTAGGCTAGGGTGAAGCTCTCCCTTAGGAGATACTTGCTACATGTTCCTTGCTGTTTACATTCTTTTAACAAGTGAAGGAAACAGTTTATCATCATGTAAGTGGCTGAAAATACCACCAATTATCGCAAAATTTCCCATATTTCGGGTCTAACAACTAAAAGCTCACACCAATGTAACATAATGGGGAATGAAAAAACAGATCGTTCATTGAAGGCGTTATGGATGCCGAATCACACACCCATTAAATTAGCAGTTTTATTGTGTAGTGCTGTGACATCCACCTTTTGAGGCAGGATGCACCCCTATCATTTGGACTGTGATGGTTGTCATGGTGGCACAAGTGGGCAAATGCTTGCAGTGCTTGGGTGCTACGTGGGTCCTCTTGCCTTGTGATTATTCGTATTTAGCAAATACTCTGTTATAATGTATGTGAAAGGAGGTCATTAGGGTAATGACTACTCATGGAGGTCATCTTGAGAGAACTTTGCATATGCAGGTGAAAGTCTCGATATGATAATAATAATAGTAGGTGTTATTATTATGATTTTGGTTTACTAATCATTATGGTTACCATAATATTGGCAATTATGGCAACTTAAAAAATTCATAACTCACTCAAAAATGCTCTGATCCACACAAATAAACTATGCACGGATTCAAATGATGTTACACATTCATGCAAATGAGCACCACAAGTTCCCAAAACAGCCAAAACACCAACTTGCCCTTAGGGTTTTGGGCTGGAAAATTCATGAAAACATGATTTATTAACAACCCAGATCAGATCAAAACACCTTTAAATGCCTCAAAAGTATGCTAGAAGTGGGTCGTACAATATGATAGAAGGCTAGAAAACACAACTGCAAATTTTGTTCAAACCCGTGATCGAAAAATCTGCAAAAACTCCTTTCACTGTTGGAATAAACTGAAGTATCGCTGCAAGTACAATGGAATCCCCTGTGTAGAGATTCCTCACATACTCTTGGGGTTTTTGTTTCCGTCCTTAGAAATAATTTAGACAAAGCTAATTTTAATCTCCCCAATATTAATCTCCCCATCCTTTTTTCCCACTCCCTTTCCTACCCTCTCAGCAAATTCCTCCCGTGCGAGCAATTGCAAGCTTTTGTCGTAGTTTCAGTGGAGTGTTCCTGTTGGATCCCCGACCTCTAAGGCCACCAAAGATTTCACTTTCATTCACGCATAATAATGGAGCGGCACCATTCAAGTAGAGGGACCTAGAGTCTCAGAGCGTTGGCGAATACCCACCAATTTGTCCACCTGACAAATTTTCTCGGCAACAATTTGGAAGCCATTCGGAGGCATGGCATAGTCTTTGCCTTCATCAACCTTCTTCACTTGAGCCATTACCAATAGGTTTTGCCAAAGATGATTTCAAAAGGAGTACCCCGCAGACCATTCCTCCATAGAGGTTCAGTGGCAAAGATGCTAAACAGAAAAAGGGTCGATACTTAACTGACGCCAAATACGATTGTTAATTATAGAGGGTTTCTTCTCTAAACGACGCAGGCAGGGCATAGCATGGGTATCACCCAAAAAACGTGGAACACAAATTTCGAACACATGTAAGTCGAAAATAGATATATAGAAGGGAAAATCGACGTAAGTTAAAGGGAAAGCCCTACCCTGAACCGCTACAGGTTGTGATGCTGGCGGTAAGGACCAAAAACAGACACCAAATACATAAATGTCACGTTGAATTCGTGAAAATTGGTGTGAAGGATTGGTATTGGCTAACCAACAAGTTTGAATTAAAATTACAAAAATGGACTAATAAATGACTTTCTTCAGGGGAAAGGATGATGTTGATCAAATTTGTCCTTCAAGCTATGTCGATATATGTTGACTCTGTGTTAAATATTCCCGGAACTATCCTGAAACAGGTGGATTCTATTTGCCATAAATTCTTATGGACTGGAGTTCAAGATAAGAGAAAGTGGTCCGTAGTTAAATGGGAAACTCTATGCCAACCAAAAAAGGAAGGTGGTTTGGGATTCAGATCAACCCCTAAGCAACACAAAGCCTCAGCTGCTAAACTCTATTGGAGGATGCTTGTTTATCCTAATGATCTTTGGGTGGCTACTTTCAGAGCAAAGAATGTAGAAAATAACCTCCCAGAGAACATCATTAGATCATCCCTTCCTAATAAGGGATCTTCGACCTTGATGTTTATCAGAATGGGAGAGGAAATTATTAAAGGCAACTCTTCTGGATTGTTAATAATGGGCTATTAGCTAATTTTTGGACTGATTCTTCGGATGTACAACCCCCTCTTATCCTTCAATTTCCTCAGTTTTAGACTAATATGAGGCAATTGCAAGATATGGGATGAGTTAAGGTTGCTGATTATGGTAAACCCTCTACTAACCCTTGGGAGAGTGGAAAAGATTGGGCTTTGGTTTTTGAATGGCTGCTCGTTATAGAGCATGATGCTTAGGTTCTGTTGAAAAATGTGCTGAAGGATCGTTCTCTTTTTTCGGCCCCATTTCCTGACAAGCTGGGATGGGGACAAGACCCTTCTAGAAAGTATACAGTGTCCACTGAATATTAATTAATTATGTATTCCTCCTAAAGAAATGTGACTAGCTCTAGGAGTGAAAACATTAGAAAAATGTGCCAATGGTCTCCTAAAAAAATGCGACTTGGCCTAGGGGTTTGCAAGAAAGATGATTGCTTATTTTGGAGGTCATTTTTTGACCTTTTTCCTTTATAAGGAAAGGTCGACCTGCCCTTTGTTATCCAGAAATTTTATATAATATTTTCTTTTGCATTGAGCTCTTAGCTTTTGCAAAAATTCCAAGGACGAAACCCCTTAGGAATTCTATCTCTTGTGGATGAAAACCCCAAGAGTGGCGAGGGTTTTTCACTCAGAAATTCCAATTGAATATAATCAGATTTTCAGTTATTTCCAACAATGTGTTTTGAATTAAAATTGCAGCCGTGTTATTACAAATTCATCTTGTAGAGCGACCCAGTATTTTGGTAAATTTGGCACTGTTTCTGAGGTATTTTGATCTGATTTTTATTGTCAAATCATCTACTTATTTTTGGGAAGCAAAGCAAAGAAGTTTCATAATTTTTAAGAGGGTTTTTCAGTGGTATTTCAACCAGTTTAATATTCAGATTTCAAATCTGATTTTTGATCATTTGTGGCTTCTATAAATTCTGATTTTTATATATTTGGGCTTCTAAAAATATGACAATCAGTTTGTGAAAAAAATATAATATTTTGAGAGTGATTTGCATTGGTTTCTCATCCAAACCCTAGTCGCATTTCGTCTATTCAATTCAGTTTTGCCCTAGTTTAATTGCCATAACTTTTAAAAATTATATCTTACTATTTCAATTTGTGTGTGGGAAAAATTCATTCTGGGCAAAAAGATCCATTTGGGGATCTTACAGTGGTATCAGAGCAATGTTCCTCCCACCTGTAGGGTTTTTGATTTGGTGATAGAGCTGAAATCTTGGGAGATAGATAGGAAAGTCTTCCACGGTATCCGGACAGAGCACTTCTTAGGGCAAAGGTAGACAACCAACAATAGTTTATTCAGTCCATGGAACGTATGGGCTCCACACTTGACAAGTTGGTGTTGGATAGGTCAAGAGATAGGAGAGATAGTTTGAGGGCCAGACAGGATCGGTGGCCTAGATCATCATCACTTTCTATTCGCAAAGGTTCCACGCCACAAGGCAAAGAAGCAAAAGTGATTAACATTGTTGGCTAGATTTTCTGCATAGCTAAAAACCTAGGCAGTCATGAGATAAATCTCCCTCATTTAACGGTGAGGCTCCTGTGTAAGATGTTTATCAATTTGGTAAGTATAAATCCTAATAACTATTTGTGGGGGTTTTACTTTAATTACAAAGCTCATGAACCATAGCTAAGCAATTCTGCAACAAGTAAGCAACTATTTATCAAGTATTTGTAGAAGGGGGAAATAATGAAATTTGGGAAAGAAGAAAGGAAGATATGTAATTCGACCAATAGTTGACAGAGTTGGTCTCATACATATAGATTAAATAAACAAGTAGATCTCACAATATTCAGAAGTAAAGGAAAATAAAAACTTTTAATCTAAATCTTTGATAACACAAAGTTTATCTAAAGATCCACACAAAAGTAAGAAGCAAATGCACCGCAGACACAAAGTTTTCCAAAAATTTGCCTTTATTCAATTCCTTAGCTTTCACAAAAATGACATCAAGGGCTGCAACACAAAGTCTGGAACTCAAGAATAATGATTAACAAATTGTGATCCCTTAACCTGTAGGCTCTTTCTCTATTTATAGTGTATAGAAGACAATTACAAATAGGAAGCTTTTTTAACGAATTGCCACATGTGGAAGCTATGAAAAATGGAAGCAACTGACAATCTTCCTCCTGGAATACCTCTTTGCATGACATGCATGATTTATAACTGAAAATAGAACCTTCTATTTTGCATGTCTGCCACCTATTTCCAAGTAATTGACATCTTCCAGTAACTTGAAGTAATGACTTTTATAGCCAATTACCTAAGTTTTACAATTTTAATTGATTGCTCAATTGTTTTGTCGGAGAAAATAAGAGAAAGAAGAAGAAAGGGGAGAAGAAATTAGAAGAAAGCTGCAACACTCTCAGTCTTGTTCGTCTTCCATACTCTGCATGCTGATCCAGCCTGTATTGCACTTCTGCTTCATTCACTTTAGCAATGAATGATCTGAATGATATCTCTGCCTTGAATCTAAGATGCCTTTTCTCCCATATGCTGTTGACTCATTTCCATTGATTCTCACCAAACTAGATCTTGAAGCAACTGAACCTGTCTTCCTTTGATTTTACTTGCGGGTGTTGCCTCTGACCTGTCTTCCCTCTTATCCTTGAAGCTTTTGCAGTTCTTCTCCAGTGCGTGCACTGGTAAAATGCTTGCCGTAAACAATTCAGACAAAACTCATCATCTTTTATTTTTAATTGCATATGAGCAATTTTAAATTCTGGAAAGCACTCCCGGTGAAGGCAAATACAAGTAAATTCAATGAAGGCTTCAACTGGAAGATTGGGAGCACATGCACAAGTTCCTGGAAGGAATTTTCCATGCAATGACTTCCACTTGGGCTGTGTTAGAAACAAGAGGATGAATTCTTCCAGAAGCCTTTGCAATTATGAGAGCTGGATCTATTTCTTCCTTTGATTCTGAAGATATATTCAATATATCAGACATTGACTTCGTCTTCTTTTCACCAATATGAGCACCAGTGAAGTATTCCTACAAATAATTCAGACAAGTATGCAATCCATAACATGAATATCTAATTTATTCACTGAGATCTGATTATAAAGCTTGTTGCCCTCTATTTTTAGACTTTGCTTGCATGCCAAACAAGTTCAAAATATGATTTTATTCACCTGTGCACTCACATCAACATGCAGATAGCCAGAATAATAAAGAGGAAGCCTTTCCAACCCTAGGTGCCAAAACTGGATACTTCCCGGCAACTAAAAAAAAAGTCAGCTTTTAGGCATTTAGCTATATGCTAGAATGGGTCGCACTTTTTGGCTAGAAGCTATGTTAAAAATAAGAAGACAAGGAAGTGATAATTTTTACCCTTCCGGACAGCTCCAAAATTCCAATCTTTCACTTAAGTGATTTAACTTTAATGATGGGAAAAAACAACTTTCCAGGAAGGGTGCAAATTTTCACCTTCCTTCCACCACCAAAATTCTCATTGGCACTTAAGTGATTTAACTTTAATGATGGGAAAAAACAACCTTCCAGGAAGTCTCCAAATTCACACCTTCCCTCCACCACCAAAATTCCCATTGACACTTAAGTGATTTAACTTTAATGATGGGAAAAAACAACCTTCTAGGAAGGCTCCAAATTCCCACCTTCCTTCCACCACCAAAATTCCCATTGACACTTAAAAACCCTCCTTCCAAAAAATGCGACTTGCATGGAAGAAAACTCCTTCCCAAAAAGTGCATCTTGCATGACTCCTGCTTTTGAAGTTGTGTGAAAATTCATCAACAACATGACTTGACATATTTCCATTTTTGGATTTTCAGTGAAGAAAACATGAGCATAGAATAAAATTTTCCATTTTTGGAAAGGGTCCGGTAAGACGTAGCAACAAAAACTTGCAAGTGCGATAACTTTCACTCCGTGGCTCCGTTTTAGGTGCCGTTCTCTCTAAAAGTGCATATTTTCTCGAGCTCTACGCATTGATGGCAATATTTTCCTTATTTTCATAAAATCCATTTTTCCACCTTTTTGGACCAAGCAACTTTTTGTAATCTCCTAAAAGAATCATGAGCTCCAATCACCTTTAGACAAATTAGTAATTAAAAATACTTGATAACTTTTAAAACCCTAGGCCTAGGGAAAGGCTTAACATGAAGAATGAATAGGCTATGGGAATTGCCGGAGAAAATAAACCAAAACATAGACAAAATGAAATAAAACAAAACAAAAGAAGCTGTAGACAATTACTTGAAAAATAATCTCCAATTAGATGATCTGCAAAAATTCTTCCCCCCGAGTGAATGTTCTGTGGTAATAATGATGTGGTGAAGTGCTTTATATAACCTAAATCCTCCAATTTTAGCTCAATCTATTTTTAAAAGAACTTTATTTATTTAATAAATAAAATTCTCTCAGACAAAACCTGACGAAGGGATAGAGTGAGTTTTAGCATGTGGGTATTTATCGAGTTTGACTTTTCTGACCCCTTGGAGATATTCAAAAAGCAATGGAGACAACTGCAGGCAACAAAAATACAAAACGACCCATTACTTTGAAAAGAAACGATTTTTTTTTAAAAGAGGTGATCCCAGATTTCAGGGTGAAATCTCAGGGACACCAATCGGCTTCGTCTGTGGACATCTTTACTTCTGTCAATATGAAAGAAGTGAAGATGAGATCCCAACGTCTCTGGTTTTGTATCTTGTCCATTGGGTTCGGGGTCAGGCCACAAAAAACAAAACAAAACAAAAGGAAAAAATAGAAAACAACACAAGTTTTAATTATATACAAACATGTTTTACTCTGTTTCTCAATTCCGGAAAATCTTCAAATGCTGCCCGTCGAAGGGCAACGACAGTTCAATTCCATCCTGATGAGCAAGGACACAGCTATCCATTCCGGTAGTTCTTTTGATTATGAAAGGCCCTTTCCACAGTGAATCAAATTTACTGTGCATACCCTTTGGTTCGTGTCTCTTATCCCATAAGAGGACCCAATCACCAATCTTGAATTTTCTCTCTCTGGCCTTTTTGTCAAATATTACTTTTACTTTTCTTTGATGTTCTGATAGCCTATCTGCCTCTTGGACCTGTATTTCACGTAACTCAGTCAGATACATTATTCTTTTTATCAACAACATCCGTATACGTAGCATCTTCCAGAGCTTTGGAGGGTTGCAAAGTAGACAATTCTAATGTAAGAGGCAACTCTGCATCCCTTCCATATAGCAACTGGAAAGGAGACATGCCTATGGCTTTCTTTGGCGTGATCATGTCTACCCACAACGCATCAAAACAACTTCTTATGCCAAGTCCTCTGATTTTCTGTTACCAACTTTCGCATGATTGTTACCAAATTCTTATTACTTGATTCAACCTGGGCATTACCTTGTGGATAGTAATTGGAAGAATGTACCAACTGAATTCCATGTGTATAGCAAAACTCAACCAACTCCTCAGAAGACAAATTAGGAGCATTATCTGCTACTATTTTACTGGGTACGCCAAACCGTACGACTATATTTTCCTTGATAAAATTACACACCTCCGCGGAAGTGGCATTTTTAATGGGAATGGCTTCTACCCATTTTACTAAAATAATGAGTCGCCGTTAGAATGTAATGATGGCCGGCACTTGAAGCCGGGTTGAGCATACCGATAAAATCTATGCCCCATTGCTAGAAAGACTCTTCAATTACAACTGGCTTTAAGGGCAGTGTAGACAATTTTACACGTCCAACTAAATGTTGGCACGCTTGGCATTTAGATACCGAATCTGCAGTATCTTGAAAAAGTGTGGGCTAGTAATACCTTACTCGGAGGATCTTGTGTGCAGTGACTCGGGCTGAGAAATGACCACCACAAGCCATATTATGAAATTGGTTTAGTAGCTGATCTTGCTGAGCTTTATCCATACATCAGAGAAAACACACCATCAATCCCTTTCTTATATAGACCTTTATCCCAAAGAACGAAGTCTTTTGCCTTCAATTTAATGGTACACTTCTCCTTGCGAGAGAGATGATTTGGGCATTCCCCATAGGTCATGAAATAGGAAATCTTGCTATACCATTCATCTACCAGATCTACAAAAAGAACCGTAGGCATACTTTTGCCTTCCTCTGACTTAGTTTGTCCTTGTCTCGGTCATTAACTCACATAAGCCTCTTCCTCGAACCAACTTTGTAGGCTTAATATCCAACTCATATTCTTGCACCTTTGTTACCCACGTGCCTCTTAACAGCCCTAGTTCTTGTTGTGTCAGAATAGATTTTATTGTAGTATCTGGAACAAGGACCATAATATGTGAAGAAAGAATATAACATCTGAATGCCTTGCATGCTTTCACAACTGCGTATGCATGCTTTTCCATAGGAGTATATTTCAATTCATAAGCCTTTAAAGGCATACTCATGAAAGCAATCGGGGCTTCTATATCCTCTTGATTTTTCTGCATCAAGATTGTTGACATTGTGTGCTCAGAGGAATAAAAAGTAAAGAACAAATTCTTTACTAAAATCTGGTGATACCAAGACTGGTGCTTCAGACAAAGTTGCTTTGATCTTCTCAAACGCTTCTTTTCCTCCATCTCTCCATTTGAAATCCTGCGTCTTCTTCATCATATTTGAAATATGATGAGTTAATGTTAGGAAATTAAATATTAATGTTAGGAAATTAAATATTAATGTTTGCATTATAGTTTGGTATTTACCGAAAGGTAAATAATTAGTTTGATAGTTAATATTTAATATTATTATATATTAAATATTAGGTTTGAATGTATATTATTAGAATGTATTGTTTTCAACAATATATTATTCATAGAGTATGTTTTACCCGGAATGTTATTTTGGGTTATTCGTTGTAACACCTCTCTATTTATTAGGAGGTGGTTTGACTGTGTAATTGGCTATATAATAGCCATGAATCATGTTGTGTAAAGATATAGAGTAATATATTGAAGCATTATATTTGTATATTCATTATATAAACTGATGTTGCGTTTATATTTGGTATCAGAGCGATTATGGAGTTCTAATGACTTGTTAGGGGGCAGTTGTAATTCTCCATTGCCTTGTGAATGAGACACCAATATTGAGAAGAACACATTGGGTGGTGCGTTTGAAAATATTATAGTGGTCGTAGAGTTCTGTTTTAGTTTCCTAACATAGTTATCCAAAATTTTGGAGTTAAGACTGTTAAGCGCATGTATTTTGGATCTGGTGATATGCATTTGGAAATCTGTGTCAAATGCATTTTCAAGGCAAGGCTAGCGACAGGATCTAACACCTATCATCCACAAAATTCGCTAATACTTGTGATTTTATTGTGGTGAATCCACTTAATATTCAGATCGCCTCTTCTGTGTACACGTGTGTAAAACGTTGGGGGTCACATTGCAGATATTTAAAATCATCAAATGCCTATGATCTCAGTGCTATTCAAAGCATGGAAATTGTGTTGCTGAATAAGATCTTTGTTTTGTGTTTTATAATTTGAGCTCAGACCAAATTCTAGATTTTGCAGTCAATTCTTCTTTGCATCTGTTGGTATCGTGGATCAGTTTTGTTTGATACTTGAGCGGCTATACTTGAGCATTCACAACGTACTTTTTGGTGTTAATTTTGGAGAGCATTGTGCACTTGTTCGGAAAGCGGTTGTCGCGAGGAATCCAAACTCAAACCTACCACTTCGCCTAGTTTCTCTGTTTCGCGTCAAACATTTACAGCTTGCGCACTCAAAGTTCGCCATTGTCTCTTATGTCTGCATCGAAGGATTTGAATTATGCCTGAGGGATGACTCAAATATAAGTACATTCAATTGGAGAAAATAGCATCGGTTTCTTCTAATCTGTGCCACGTAATCCAGCATATGCATCTCTGCATGAG
Organism: Taxus chinensis; assembly: GCA_019776745.2. Taxonomy (NCBI): domain Eukaryota; kingdom Viridiplantae; phylum Streptophyta; class Pinopsida; order Cupressales; family Taxaceae; genus Taxus; species Taxus chinensis. The sequence continues at coordinate 545,370,752 of CM034151.1, read as the reverse complement.
AATTGCAATCTGCAGTGGAAGGATCGATCAAATTTGTGGAATGGAATTAGTAAGCCGCATTCAAGTCTTTTCCATAGTACTGTTTAGTATTAAAATTTAATGTTAAGTTGATTTTGTGAAATTCGGTTTTGTGCAGTGGTTGAGTAGTCACTTTATAAACATACGGGCCTATTTAGTATCATGTCTTTATCATGTTAGGTCAATGAGGATCTCCTCTAGGGAATATTTTTTTTAATATTTTCCTTTATTGTCCTCGTGGTATGTTAAAAGACCAAAATTGGTGGTCATAGTCTATTCATAGTCAATTATGTTTAAATTACGTGTCAAGTTTTAGTGTCATTTTAATTTTGTATTAGTCACGAATTTAATATCCTATGTCCATCTAAAGGGTCATTATGTTATTCAAAAAGTTTGACAAGTCAAATAATTCCATATAGGTGATTTTAGGATTTTTTTAATATACTCATTTTCATTTAAAAAGTAATCTCATTTTATTACTTTTTAATTTAGTCAAGTCTTTTTGTCCGATTCAAAATGGCCATTGTCAAAGTCAAGAGTTAGAGTCGTATAATTGTTTAAAAGTCCGAAAAGTAAAAAAAAAATTGTCTCACGGATGCATTTTTCGGTGTTACCAATATCCGACAAAATAACGTGTTTCACATTGCGGGAGGGAAGAAAAGAATAAGATAAATGTGGAAACAAATGTGCTTCATGTTCACATCTTGCTGAGTTAACAGCATGATATTGGAGGATGGAGGCATCGGAGGTTGGAGGTCAGATAGCGACTTCTCGTCAAGTCGCCAATGACGGGGGCCGCTTGACTGCTTTGGTGGCACGTGTGTGAGTGGTGTGCATGCAGTGTGTTTGATTTCAGCATTTCAGTTTGGTGTGGTTTTCAGTGTGGTTTTTGTGCACATCAGTTTGCAGTTTTCAATAAGTGGAAATTTTGCATTGAGGGGGGAACATGATCAACATGATCCAATGTTCCATTTCCAGTTTTTTTCAGTTGTATATGTGATTATTCCTATTTCCCCTATGCAAAAACATAGTAAAGAAAATATAGCACAGTTAAAGGCAGCATCATGAGTCTTGATGAGGTTTGTGGTTAGCCTCCTGAAAACCATTGAAGGCTGTTCAGATGTGTTCCTGCTTGAGTTCCCACACTGTTAGGTCAGATGTGTTCCCTAGAGTGACTGATTGATAAGCAGATGATTCCTGAGCGTGTTCCCATCCTCGTCGGTCAGATGTGTTTCCCCGACAGTGCATGGTCGATAAGAAGTTGATGTGTTTCTTCTTCTACCTTTAGTTCAAGTGTGTGCCAAGATCATGAGCGCATAGAGGCGGCAAGCTGCAGAGGAAGTGTGAAAGTTCTATTGTTACCATGTAAACATTAAGGGGGGGAATGTTAGGAAATTAAATATTAATGTTTACACTATAGTTTGGTATTTACCGAAAGGTAAATAATTAGTTTGATAGTTAAAATTTAATATTGTTATATATTAAATATTAGGTTTGAATGTATATTGTTATAATATATTGTTTCAACAATATATTATTCAGAGAGTATGTTTTACTCGGAATGTTATTTCGGGTTATTTGTTGTAACACCTCTCTATTTATTAGGAGATGGTTTGGCTATGTAATTGGCTATATAATAGCCATGAATCGTGTTGTGTAAAGATACAGAGTAATATATTGAAGCATTATATTTGTGTATTCATTACATAAACTGATGTTGTGTTTATAGTTAATTCAACAAAGTCAAGGATGAATCTCTTGAGAAAGTTAACCTTACCAAAGGAGTGGACCCCTTTTTTGGAGGTTGGCAATGGCAAAGTTTGAATAGATTTCACTCGCTCAGAATCTATTTTGGTTCCCTCTTCTGAAACGATGTGTCCTTGCAACTTTCCTTCTGTCGCAACAAAGATTTCTTGGGATTCAAGGGGATCCCATGCTTACGATAGTGGATGAAGACTTCCTCCAGATCTGAAATGTGATTATCCCTTGCTTTAGAAAAGACTGTCAGATCATCGAGGTAACCCACTATGTTTTAATCTTTGAGGTGAGCAAATGCCAAATCCATAGCCCTTTGAAATGTGGCTCCAACATTAATTAACCCGAAAGGCATTTTCTGGTAAGCAAACATTTCCCAAGGTGTGATGAATGTTGTTTTATATTGATCTTCTTCAGCTACCTTGACCTGATTATAGCCTGAGAAACCATCAAGCATTGACAACATCTTAGATTTGGTGACAACCTGTAGAGTGTGATCCATAATAGGAATGGGGTAATTATCTTTCAATGAGACCTGATTGAGATTGCGAAAATCAACACACATTCTAATCTCACCACTCTTCTTCCTCACGAGAACAATGTTGGCCAACCACTCAGAAGGATGTATAGGGTAAATTATCTTTACATCTAATAACTTCTGAACTTCCACAAGGATGGTACCTGAAATTGTTGGATTATGCCGCCGCAACTTCTGCTTGAAAGGCTTTTGTTCTTGTTTCAAAGGGATATAATGTTGTACTTCAGCAGGTTGATATGTCTTCAGGTTCTGATAAGACCAAGCAAAGACATCTATATATTTCTTAAGAATCTTCGTGAAAGCTTCGAACAATACCTACCCAAGTTTACCAATTTGGGGTCATCATCAGCTCCCAAATTCAATGACTGCACATCGGAAGAACTTTCTCCACACTCTTTATTCTTTTTTAGCATTTGATCATGCTTATCAAACATCTCTTCAAGAGATACTAGCCCTTTAGGAATTTTATTTCCTTTAAGTTGAATGATCTCTTGAACACCTTCAATCTTTGAATCAACTTCACCCACCGTGGTTTGTCTCGGAAGTGAATTACTTCCTTCGTAGTATATTTCTTCAAAATTATCTTGTTGCTGGAGGAAAGTAGCAATCTGCTTATCATCATTGAAGACCTGCCATTGCTGAACATTATTAGGCACCTTTGGACGAAAAACCATTTCTACTTTATAATCACCTTGTTTGAAGATTGCAGGTGGCTGGTTTGGATTCAATAGAGTTGCAGTAACTGCCAATGAATCAGCTCTGGAGTTAGGGGTATAAGAGATTGAGAAAGCTACAAAATTCAAAGTAGCTGAATAGACCCGGTCTCTATAATGCCTTAGTTTATCCTTTTTCACCTGGTAGAGACCACGTATCTACTTGATAATTAGTTCAGCATCCCCTCTTGTGTGCATCAACTTAATTCCCATTGTTTTGGCTTGTTCCATTCCTAACAACAATGCGTCATATTTAGCTGTGTTGTTAGTAATTTCAAACATCAATTTAAAGGAATGTGCATGCACCTTTCCTTTAGGAGAAATAAGTAAAACACCTACAGCAGATCCAAGCGAATAACCACTGCCATCAAACTCTAGAGTCCAAACTTTGTTGTCCAATTGATGTGGTTCCTGAATTATGGGTTGGGCTTCTTCCTTGTCCAACTCTAAGTAGTAGACTCCATGATCAAATTCCTGGAAAAGGATATGAGACTTGGGGTCTTCAGACTTTGAGACTGTATACTTGAACTTCTTCTTAGGTTCCATCTTTTGATTAACCCCTTTAATTAGGATATGTGCGCAAGACCAATCCATCTTGACCTCACCTCCCAATTCCTTACAGAGTTTTCTGCTTAATAACATGCCATAAGATATTGGAATATCTACCACCAATATTGTCATCTTCAGTTTTTTATCTGGAAAGGAAGCAAGTACTGCTTGCGCATATTTAATCTGTCTAATCAGAGGCACTTTCCTTTCCATTGAGTAACATCTGCTAATGGTCTTGGTCAGTGTGAGACCCAGATCATCTGCTACTTTGGCTGGCATAACATTATCAGAGGCTCCAGAATCTAAAATGCAATTACTCAATTTATAACCATTGATAAGTAATGAAACATAAAATGGTTCAATCCTTTCAGATGTAACAGGAGAAGAAGTTGCAACATTATTCAAAGGAGTATTTTTTGGATTAGATAAGATGCCCCGTGAAGCATTATTCAGTGAAGTATTTGGACCATTGCTCTGTACATATTTCACCAACCTGTTTAACTGATCGGGAAACACCCTTAAGTACTTAGCTTCTGACATCTGAATCTTAGTCTTCTTTATATGGTCAATAATATCGAAAGATTGACTTACTTCAGCCGTTTGTCCATTTGTCCTTTGCTGTTGGTTAGAGGTACTTACATGCTTATCTCTTGGAGCCAAGGAAGAAGGGAGTGGGCTGCCTCTTTTCAGAATAGTGATGTCTGGTCTAGGATCTTCTTTTTCTCTCCTTTGTCCACTTGAGGAAGTTTTAACATTTTGATGTATTTGAGACCTTGTGAACACCGCAAATGTATGACCATCACTATCTTCAAAAGATTCATAATAGCCTTCATCAAATTCATAGTCCAGGTAGCCAATGTTGGAGTTGCCACCGGGATCAACAAAGTCTTCTTCGTCAAGTGATTCATTATCACCAATAGCACGATCTTCTTCATTCGTTTCCAAGTTGTTCTTTGAAGCAACTTTGATTGCCAACCTTTGTGGTGCAGCAGTAAGTCTGTTTTAATTCTGATTTTGACCATTAAATGTCCGAGCATGAGCTATTCTTGAAGGGGTTGTATTTCCTCCCTGAGCCATTTACTTCTTAATTTGCAGCATGTCATTAACTTACCTTTATAGCAGAGGGTCAGTAGTACTTGTTGAAGAAGTTCCATCATCTTTATGGGCTGATTGTTTGATCTTTCCAGCCATAATCAAGTCGTCTTCAACCTCAATTGCAACATTCTGTGCTTCTAACAGATTTATAGGTCTTTCCCTTCGCAACTGATATCCAACTTCAGGAAGCAAAGCGTTTATAAAAAAACGTCTTTTGATTTTCATCACTAAGCACAACAGAGGTAGGGATTTTATATAAAATCCTTTGGAACTTAGCAATAAAGTCCCTCATGTTCTCATGTGGTTCCTTTTTCAACTGTGTCAGCTGGGTGATCAGTGTACTTGTATCTTTTGCAGGTTTGAACCTCTTCAGAAATTGCTCCCGCATGGACGTCCAGTTCGTTATAGTTCTGAGAGCTAAGCGATAAAACCATTCTCCAGCCAAGTCGTGCAGAGTCTCAATGAAAAGTCTGATCGACACGTCTTGATTCTCCACTGCAAGCACTCCGCAAAATATGAAGAATGCCGCCAAGTGATCATCCAGATTCTGCTTGCCGTCCCCAAAGAATTTTGGGAAATTCTTTCTTGATCCTTTGGGCAACTCGTGTATAGGAGTTAGATTCAGAGGCCCAAAAGTTTCTCCCCATGGAACAGGTGCTAGAGGAGCAAGTGGTTGATCTTGATTCTACATGATGAATGGAGCTCGTCTTTTCCGAGAGTAGACTTTGATAAATAATTCCAGCTGCTGGATTATGCTGAAAACGATCCGGATTTGGAGGAGTTTGCACTCTTCTTCCCGATGAAAGATTGGATCTACGACTTCTGACTTGAGGAGGATGATTAAAATTAAATTGCTTCCTGCAATCTATAAAAATAGTCAATCCTTCCTTGAGCCTTCCTGGATCGGGTGAATGGACGTTCAACTAGGTTGAGATTTCAATATAGATGGGAACTAACAAGATAAGCTCTAGTTTGCTAATTTGTTGTTCCCCAACGGAGTTGCCAAAAACTGTTGGCTAGGTTTTTAGCTGTGCAGAAAATCTAGCCAACACTGTGAGATGCCAAAGGTGTAGAGCCCAAGTTCTACACGAGCAATGAGGATGCTTGTGCTGCTGCGATGCAAGTTGCAAGGGTGTGCATGGATTATTTGTCCTATCTTGAGAAGAAATAGTCTCTATTGTGCTGGAGGTTAGCTGAGGAAACAAAACTTGAAGCTGTTGAAGGTTGTATCACTTGGCTTGATCAACATATTGTTCGAACTTGACTACTTGAAACAACTAATGAGTGCCATGGTGGGTGTGTGTCCATCACTTCAATAATTTGGTTCTTATTTGCAGGGCGCAAATTATCAAGGTCCAAATTAGAAGGATGGTATGTTACGACTGGCTCAAGAAGCAAAGGGGACTAAGGCTTGAGAAGCTCCACATTGAATATTGGATGCATGCCCAAGTACAAAGGTAGATCAAGAACAAAGACGTTATCGATAGCTGCATGGAAAATGGTGTAGGGATCATAGCGTAGAGACTTGATCTTCTGGTGTGGACCTTTGAAGCATTCCTTTTGAAAATCCAACACAAACTTTATTGCCAACTTGGAATGCACGAGGTGTGTAATGTGCGTCATGGTGCTCGTTATACTTTTGTTTAGATTGAGAGAATTTGTGAACCCATTGATAAATAAATTGAATGTGGAACAATTTTTTTTTGCTTTGTCCTCTTTTTTTTCCTATATGTGTGACTCAATGTTGACTGATGTGTTGTGGGAGATGTCTAGAGTTGCTGCTGCTTGAAACCGAAAACTTTTCTAGAATTGACTATGCTCAGTAGAATTGTGAAGAGCTATGTTGTAGGCATGCTGGATGTAAAGCAAGTTATCATTCCAAGTGTGAGCATGCACACTGTAGTACATGACAAAGGATGAACTAAAGTGCAATTGACAACTTCTGTTTGTCTATCTGTTTGACAATTAAACATCGGTGATTGACCGAGTTGCGTACCTATCAATTCTATAGTGTTTTTCCAGAAATGAATAACAAAATGAGGATCACTGTCAAGATGGATGCAGGGAGTCCAAAGTGGACCCATACATGGGTGAAGAAAACACGAGCAATGCTATTCGCATCAATGCTTTTCCTGCAAGGAACCATGATGAAATTTTCTGAAAATCTATCCACTACAACAAATACAACACGGTGTTGGCGCTTTATCATAGGTAGTCTAGTCTTGAAATCCATATTGATGGATTTCCATGGCCCAGATGGAATGGGTAGAAGCGTGTAGAGTTCTAGCTTCTTGTTTTTGGGATTGGCGATACAAGGAATGCAAGACTTGATGTGGCGCTCCATGTCTATGCGCATATGTGGCCAACAAAAGTGTGACTACAATGTGGTTAAAGTCTTTATAATGTTGAAGTGCTCAATGTCTTAGCGTACCATGCCTCCCAAATGAGTCTTTCATGAGGTGCGTCATCAAGTACACAAAGATGACCAAGCTTGTAGAGAAGCTTGTCATCTATATAGAACTCCCGAACTTTTTCACCCTGTGAGAGAGAGGTATAGGCATCTGCGAAGTCCTTGTCAATTGAGTAGAGGGATACCCAATCTGAAAAATTGTGGCCGCGCGTGTCCAACACTGTGATGAGAGTGTGTACCGGTGGTCAGCTAAGGCAATATGATACCTTGTTATCCTTTCCCTTTTTGTGCTTGATCATGAGATGGAACTGTTGAAGGTAAGTCATCCACTTCATGTAATGCCCTAAAAAATTTCCACAAAAATAACCCATCAAACCCTAATTCGATGCGGTTATTTTTTTTTGAAATTAAGGGTTTATTTTTATTTATTTTAAATTTATTTATTTACTAAGCTTAAGTATATAAAAAATATTTGACCCAATTAATTAATTTAATTATAATGCTATATCGCAGCTAATCTCATTAGTTTTTCAAAACCAATTTACAACAACTTATAAATCAATTTAACCAAGGCCCATAGTTTGAGTGCACATTTAATTTAAATCGAAGGGGGTTAATTTAATTACCAAGCCCAATTAAGTTTCCAAAGTCTAATAAGAAAAGTCAACCCGCCCAAGTGGGCTTGTAGGGTTTAATTAAGGTCTTCGAATTAGAACATCCTCCAACCTTAATATTTTAGGGTTCACATGAGTTGCCCTTATTTCTCTTTAAGGTTAAATAAAAGCTCATTTTCATCATTTGTTGCTTCATTTGTTTTTGTTTGTTTTGCAGGTCAGGGTTTGAAGGAGCATGGATGGATAGAAAAAGTTTTTCCAACATCTCCATTTTGCATGAGGGTTGGGTGTATATACACTAATGTTTTCAATTTTTTTCCCTATATTCCACTTCTCATGGGTGTATATACTTTTGCATATACATTCTCCTATTTTTTATATATGGATACCCTCTTTTTTTAGCGATAAATTTATATTTTGTGTATGTGTATATACACTTGCATGTGTATACACACACATATACATGTGTGCATCTATTTTAAAAGAAGGGATTTGAATGTATGTATATATTTATACATACACACACACACATTCTTATACATACATACATATACATACATAAATATACATACTTACCAATATATATAACACAAGTTTTTATATATATATTTAAAACTTATGTAAGTTTATTATATATTATTATTATTATTTTTATTTTAAAGAGATGACAAGGGGTGGGAGTGGCAAAGCGTGGCCCAAGCGATGCTCCTTATCTTGTTATTTTAAAAACAAGGGGCCGAGTGGCGCAGTCATGTCCCCACCTGGCCATTAACTTTAATTTTTTTGGTCCTAACTATATGGGGGTGGCTTGAGCATCGTCTCCTTTAATAATATAAAAAATTGGTGTGGGGCAAGATGGCCCCTCACATGTTCTCTTTATATATATTTGATTTGTAGAGTCTTGATTTGAATTCAATAAAAAACATATTGGAGGGACACCCACATCCATTGATTCTAATCACTCCTATTACAAATACACAACAAGCTTCTTTTTTTTCCTTTTTTCTTTACAATTCTCCTACAAGGGTGTTCAATAACAATTTGCACAAGTCCATAATGAATACGAGATTCTTTTCCAAGCTTCAACGTCAACTCCAACAAGCATGTTATCTTAAACCTTCATTCCAAGAACCAAGAAGAAAACAAAGGCAACGTTTTGATCCAAAAATGGATCTGGAAGTGCCCAATTTATGTAATTCTCTAGCTTAACTTGTAAATTGTAATGTACAAATGTTTGAGTCAGACTAAAGGTGATCTGGACAACTTCTAATGACAAGGCCAGAAAGTCCTGTTCTGAGAAGGAAGTTTTGGCAGCAGTTTTGCAATAGTTACCAAAAACATGAATGTGAACGGTTGCAAAGGTTTGCACTTCTCTAAATGGTTTGTTTTTCTTCCTTCTTCCTTCTTGAGCAGAGCAATATTAAATACAAGTGGAAGAACGCGTCCAACATAGTGGTTTGGGGCGAATTCAAGTCTGAGGGTTGTAAACAAGTAAATGCAGGTAAGAGAGGTCCGAACCTTTCATGAAGGCCACACAATGGCAATAATGGAAGGGGGGCAATTGCTCACCCATTGGAATTTTTCCTAATTGGGTTTCTCTAGGATAACTCCTTGTTTCCTTGTCTCTTGTTTGCTGATTTCCAGCCGGTTGTGTGCTGAAATTGCATTTTCATATTAAAACTTGAACTCTCTAAAAAAAGACATTCATTATCACTGTTCATAGGATATGTTATAGCTGTCTATAGTCAGTTTATAGATCATATTGGCATTAGAGCAGTTAGAATCAAATTGTCTTTGTGTGGTTAACTTGTGTTGACATTGCAGTTATACGCCCCTTACGTGGAGAGGTAGGGAAAGCGGCGAAGGTATCCTTATACCTTTTGAAGCAAAGATTTCCAGAAGAAAGTAGAAGCAAGGAATCTGAAGCATGGCTCATAGTGGTGATGAAAATGCATGTGGAACCGAAGAGGAACATTTCTACAAGCTGGAGGCGGATGTGGCAAGTTTGTCAAAGAATATGGAAAACATTTCCTTGTTTATAGGAAAGTTGGAGTCTATCATGGGACTGCTCATGGAGAAGGTTGGTGTCCCCAAGGAGGCACTAGGAGATCATAGCGAGGACGCTCCTGAATATGAGAAAGAACAACCCTGTGCCAACCCTGCCCCTCCTCCATTCAAAGCTGAGGAAGATAGAGATTCAGCCATATGACAGAGACAAATGCCGAGAAGCTAGACCATTGGTTAGCCCGATTAGAGGTGTATTTCATTTGCAAGGTTAAAATTAACCAAAAATGCTCTAACTTGGTTGAAAGTTATGTTCTTACTTTGGTTGTTAAGAAGCTTCCTCTTATTTCTAAGTGGGATGAATTTAAGATTTTTAATCAATAAGCAGTTCTATCCTATTTGCTATGAGGAAGAGAGGTCCATGTATTGACAGTATCTCAGGCAAAAGCAAGGCCAAAACATTCAAGAGTACATCAGCGAGTTCTAGAAGAAGGTTTGTCCAAATGGGCAAAGATGTAGCAAACTGAGAGATCTTGATGAAACACATTGGTGACCTCCATAGCCACTTGGGAAGATCAGCTCTCTTGGCCAAGTTGGTGAATGTAGACGAGGCTTGCTCCCAAGCCCACTACCTAGAGATGGACAAGAAGAAGAGTTCGTTTGCCTCTCAAAGCGCTTCAAACAAACAAAGTGACACGAAACAAAAGAAAAAAGGGAAAGGTTTAGGTAAGAAGAATGCTATTTCCATTTCTAAAAAAAATACTAAAGGTCATTGTGGTCATTGTGATGTTGATAGTCATTCCGAGGGTAAATCTTGGCAGGCTCCACTCGGAATTACACCCCTTCAAGAACAAGAACAAGAAGGCAATGGCTGCCTACAAGGGGAGAAAGTAGATTGCAGTGATGAAGTGGATGAGACAATGTGTTGTACCTCTGTCAATAGAGAGGTATGTTTGGGGTAGTAGTATTGGTGTTCAAGAAAATGAACTTGGTAAGCTCTTTCATATTAAGATTCAGTTGAAGAAAACCAAAGTGGATGCTCTTTTTGATACTTGTTCGCAAGTGAATTTGATAAGTAAAGAGTTAGTTGATAAGCTGAAAATAGAGACTTACCATCATCCAAGCCCTTACTCGTTGGGTTGGGTGAAAAAGGGCGTAAACATCAAGATTACCAAACAATGCAAAATCATGTTTGGTATTAATAAACATTTCATTGATGAAGTTGCAGTGGATGTTCCTCTTGATGTGTGTGGTGTAGTGTTTGGGAAACCCATACTTGTAGATTAGGGATGCCATCTTCACAAGGATAGCCAACCAGTACCGCTCGGTGGAGGATGGTAAGAGCTACATCATTTCAACCTACAAGGGAGATTCAAAGATCTCTTTGGTAAGTTCCCTTTGAATCTAAGAAGCTTATTAATGCTAGTGGCAAATTTGCCTTGCTCCTTTTGAGAGATATTCAGCAAGAGAAAGTTGTTGCACCTAAAACCACTTGTAGCGTGTTTACTAACAAAGAGTAGAAGTAGATGAGAGAGTTGGTACAACAGTTCAAGGAAGTCTTCCAAGAGCCTACAGGGCTGCCCCCGGTTAGGCCTATTGAGCATGAGATACATTTTCTATCTGATAGTCTGCTTGCAAACCTTGGTTTGTACAACCAGTCCTTGAAGGATGTCAACGAGGTAAAACAATAGGTAGTCTTTGATTAAGCAAGGTATAATATGTCGTAGCACTTCGTGTGGTTCTCTGATTCTTGTTTTTAGCAGAACTTTTGATGAGCATATTAATCATTTTGTTGGCTAGATTTTCTGCATAGCATAAAACCTAGGCAGTCATGAGATAAATCTCCCTCATTTACCGGTGAGGCTCCCGTGTCAGATTTGTTAATTAAAATATGCTACTATCTATATGGGGGTTTTACTTTAACTATTCAGCTCATGAACCATAGCTGTATAGTTTTGCAGCAAGTAAGCAGCTGTTTAAGAAAGAAAATCTTTATGGAAGAAGGGAATTATATAAACACAGAGAAGAAATGGGGAAGATGTGCATCCCAATCAATAGATAACAGAGTTGATTGCATGCACATAGAAGAAACCAATAGATATCAACACACAAAATTATAAGCAAAGGGCAACTCTAGATCTAGATCTAAAATAACAAAAAGTTTATTCAAAGATTTAAGATAAAAAAGCTAGAAACACAATGCACCGTGACACAAAGTTCTCCGGAAATCTGCTCCTTTATATTCCTTTGCTTCAAATGGCTCTTAGGGGTTTTTAACACAAAGTCTGGAACACAAGAATGCTGCTTACAAATTCTGATCATTAACCTGGAGGTTCTTCTTCTACTTATAGAATGTAGAAGGGAAAGTACAAATGGGAAACTCAACTGAACTGAAACATAAACAAGAAGTAAAGATGACATCTGACAATCATCCTCCACTACCTCCTCCTTAAGTGACACATCTATCACTTAACTAATAGAATTGTTCCACATTACCTAAAGCAATGGTTTCAAAACCAATAACTCTAAAATTTTACAATTTCATCCGGGAACGTGGAAAATAGAAGAAGAAATAATAGAAGAAGTCAAGCCAGCTGTAACATTTATATCTTCTTTTTGTTCTAATACTGGATATACTTGTCGAACATGTAATTCAACATCTTCCCATCTGTCTTAGCCCACAACTTCCTTTTCTGTCATGAACTACAACAATCCTTCGTTCAACACCTTGATACATGCTTCCACATCCTCAAAGCTCGGCTCAAACCTCGCAATATTCGACTGCAGTGCCACCAGTCTACTGATGGAATTCATCTTGAAAGGCTTAATAGCTCCATCAATTCTCCCTTGTACCATCAGAAGAGACCCTTCCAGGGAATTAGGCACTCCGTTAGGAATGATCCGTACGTATGAAGTAACATTTCTGACTACTTCCTCCTTAGTGAAAGCGATGATACTGTCTGGTAAAGACGATGTCATACTCTCAAGTGCTTGCATCCTCTTCAGCAAAATTCTGCAGATCTCCAAACGGAAAGATATTGCAAACTCCAGCGGCTTCCCCTTCTCAACTGATCCGTCCGGTACAATCTGTTCTGCAACCAACACTTCTCCCATAAGGTCTTCCTAGACCAAGTCGCATTTTCTCATGGGGGCATATTAAAAATATAAAAGACCTTTTAAAAATTCCAAGTCCCCCCTTACATGGGGACCCAAGTCGTATTTCTCCCATAGGAACAATAAAACATGTGGTAGCACCCCTTTATGACTTGGTTTTGACATAATATTAAGTTACTAATATTATTATAAGTGCTTGCATAATTTTATTTTATTAATGGCACTTTATAATAATAATAGATAACTTAAGTCACCATTATGTTCCCCTTTGGCCGTCGGGTGGACAAAATAGGCCAAGGGTCCTTCACCATGGTTATTTTAGAAGGAGGGACATTTCATATTCTAACACTCTTTGTAGAATTGCCCCCAAATAAAGATACTAACTATAACTTCTCTCTCTTGCAGATTTTACATTTTTAGTGGTGTGTACTTATTCTCTTCCTGTGCAGATATTTTTATTAATTGACAAGAAACTAGAATACCTTCCACTTGTGTTAATGCTCCTACATTATTTAATATAGGATATTTTTCCTCAAGCATATTATTAAAGCAACATCCAAAGGGGAATTGACAACCCACTTTGATGAATTTAATATTTCCATTTCGATGTTCACAGAGTTTAATATTTTATAGACAAATTTATGGGTAGTTTGACATAACTAATGCCGTTTCCCACTGTTTGATGTTTTGGATTAAGCAAAACAAACATAGATGTAGAAGAGTAGGGGCTTCGTTGGACTGCTTAATAACTGAAATTGTTATAACCCAACCCAAAATCCTAAAGTAGGTTTCAAATTATGTAATGTCCCTTTTAGGGTTGAAAATGGAGAAAAACCTGTTTACCAACTATCCCGACTAAATCTAGTCTGAAAACACCTTCAAGTACATACACAACAACACGAAAGTAGCTAAGAATAACTTAGAATGATTAACCAATTCAAAATCAGCAGTCTCCTAGGGCAGCAAACTGCCTATGAGATTCGAGTCCACTTTTCACTATGCAAATTAATGTAGAATGCCACGAAATAATTTATCTAGCCACGACAATATTTATACATCACAAATACATCAAAATATTGAAGAAATATCTGATTAGCACAATGAAAATTAATTATTTATAACAGCAGCAGCCCACCAAATCGAGGGCTAGGAAAAATAGTAAATCTCCACCAAAAATCAGAAAAATATAGATTACGGCCTTATAAAATACAAAGATTCAGAATATAAAATCAGATTTAAAATTTTTGCCCTAGAAAACACCAAACCAGCTTCAAACCCTAGTCAGTCCCCTAGGGAAGAGCTCCAAAAATGATGTAAAGCCTTTGCAATCCTTCTTCTTGATGTCTCCAACTCAAAATGGAGGGTTTCCATCCTCCACCAAGCCACAAGGAAGGTTTCCGTCTTCCTTGGATGCCACACAAGAGGGTTTTCATCCTCAAGTGGAAAGGTAGTGAGCAACTAGCCCAACAAACCAATTGTATATGAAAAATGCGCCAAAAGATGGGTGCAAATGAAGTCCTTAAGTTCCTTTTATATCCTTCCCTTGGCGCCAAAGGCCAATTAGAAGTGGACCAGCCTCTTTAAGCTTCTTTTGTCTTTTAATTTGCTTTTATGACTCTCCCAATCACAGCCGACCTGCCTCATAAAGGGAAACACTAAAAGAAAACATTAAATCTAATCAAGAAAATTGAAATAAAAATGCAATTCCTTCCCTTGCTCAATCATGCTTCTTTGCCACGGAAAGGGAATGGCAAGAAGTCCACTTTTAGGCCCTTAATTCGAAAAATGGGACATTACAGTCCTTCCTTCCCGAAATTGCTTGTCCCCAAGCAATTGCAAACTCATATGCCCAAGTATTATCCTATCAAAGTAAAGGAACATGTTGTAGTGCTCCCATAATCTGGATCCTGTGCCTGTTAAATGAAGGAGCTTCAACCCAAACAAACTCATACTCCTACTACCCCTTTCTTCATGGAAGTCTTCATCATATTTTACTTCAAAAACAACGATGATATCACCTTTCTTTGCATGCTCAGCTGTACTAAAATCCCTACAAACTGATGTAGTTTCCATCATAAAGCAAGAAATGGATGCATAATCAACTTGACTAGATATCTCTCTTATTACCAAATGCAAATCAGATTGTGGAGGGGCTGAAAACAATTCACCACAGTCATAATTCACATGGAATTTGATCTAAATTGAGGCTATCAATTCTGATTTGTTCCCCCCTTTCAGCTGAAACCTTCTTCCCACATCAACCCATGATGGAATTTTCTTTGAAAATGGAAGTTCACCGCTGTTCATGGATGCTAATGGCAGTCCCAAGTCTGATTTTTGCAAATTCAACCCTGTAACCATGGCATAACAACTACCAAACTGAAATCTTATGGAGAAAGACAATTTCATGAGTAATGAAGGTACTGAAAATTGTCTTACATAGGCTGAAAACTAATAACAACAGGTCGACAATTGAAATCAGCAGACATCTTGGCCCTTAACTCAAGAGGGTCAAACATTACAAATCTTCCCATCCTCATGATTTTGCTTGCCAAATTCCTCCTTGCATTCTTAACTATGTTCAGACCTTTCCTTATTGCTAGTAAGGAGATAAAATCAGCCTTCCCTTGCTTAACATTCCTACCTTTTCCCTTCCAGATTTTATGAATTTTGACTTCTTCATTTTGCAAGTGGAACCCCAACTCCTTGTGAATTTTGAGGGTAAATTCCTCTAAAATTTGGAGCTCTTGACCCCCAAAAACAATGTGTGCCTCAGCTGAACTTAAAACAAAGAAGTCAAAAAAAAATTCATACCTTTTCATGGGGCCATGGGTTAACCACATATGAAACTGAATATTAGAATCATCATCATTTCCCTCTTTGATTGACATATGTACAACTGCAAATTCATCATAATTGCTCCCCCCTTTCCCATATTCCTTTTGGTTCCATGGAACCATGGGTTAGCAATACATAGGAAAGAAAATCAGAATTATCAAGCTTATGATGCCTCAAACATGTCACATGCTAGAATTCTTCCCCACTTCATACAAACTCATCAAATTCCTTCCCTTCCATAAGCAAGGAGAGTAAAAATCAAAACTGAAATCTTTACCTATACCTTCTTTGAGCTTCAAGGGTTTACCCGGATTCCAAGGATGTAAGCAATCTATGTAACTCTTCATCATACCTATTCTTCCTTCAATCATCATGTGCAACGCAACCCCTATCTTGAAGTCCAAACTCGTGACAAAGAGTTTGTGATGATCAACCCAACATGATGATGAAAAAGGAAACAAAGGATCTGAAATATGTGTGTACCTTAGGCTTTGCTTGGGAGATGTATGATGAGTCCTTGGCAAAGAGTCTTCTCCCAACCTTGTTCCTTTACCTCATTAGCATAGTTATGATCACCAAAGCATGGCAATGATAAATAATGATGCAATAGACTCTTGTCATGATCAAACAAGATATCATATGGCTTACCATTAGTTGCTGGTCTGAAAATTACAGCCGACTGAAAGTGCTAATGGGCACCCGGAAATGCCCTTGTCTCATGGGTGTACCTCATAACAACTTCACTTGGAAGACTCCGCTTTACCTTTCCTCAAATATTCAATTTTTTCTCCACTTATAACCTCATTTTCAGCTTGCTGATCATGATGTGCAGCCATAGCCATGGTTTACCATGGAGCCTCAACCACAACATTTTGTCATTCTTTCTGTCAAATTGGCTCAAGACAACAAAACTGAATTAGTGTAGAAGAACGAAATGATTTTGGAACCCCTCCATACCTATGGACATCCCTAATATGCTCAATTCCTATCATCTAATGAGGCTTGGTTGGGCTATTTTCAATATTCACTTCGTCATCTTGCTCCTCATGCTTCCAGGTTCCCTTATTATTTTGCCACATGCAACCATTAAAAATCAAGAGAATATCATTAACCATCAAAAGTTCTTTAACTTCCACTTCGCTTGGTTCTTACTTAGCAATTTCTCCATTCTCTTGAGCTTTCATAGGGCTTTCCGGAAAATCAGTCAAGGAATCATCTTTGGCAATGGTGGTGCGTGCTTCTAGGGATCCCAAAGGCTGATCCATCATTATGAGCTGTTGCTGCGATGGTTCTTCTTTCTTAGTATGGTGGATATCTTCCCCTTCTTTGTAACTCAAAGGATTGCTATACTCTTTTCCACTTAGGGTGTTCTACACTTTATCATCATTTCCTCTATGTTGTTCATGATGACAGAAGTATGGCAGTGACATAGGGGGAGACCAAAAAGCTGAAATGTGATCTTCAATATCATACCTTCGGTTGTCCAGCTTGTCCATCTTTTTTTTCCGAATGAAGCTTGGTTGAGATCTATACATATTCAACTAGTGAAGCTCTTCCCACCTTGACTTCGTCCATATTTTGTTGGCACAAGCATGGAGCCTCTTCGTGGTTCTTACCAAAGCCATGAACACCCTCAACTTGACTCTTAGGAGCTGCTGTTTTGAAAATTCCAGCAAGTCGAACATCATCATTATCAACAAGAGATTTGGCTTTAACCACCAAATTCTCTCCACAATTCTGCAAATTGAATTTTACTTCTTTCCTTGGCTCATGCTCTATGACTTCTTCCTTTACTTGCCCATCACCCTTCTTTTCAACCCCGGATTCATCACATGCTGAAATATTATCAGTGTTAACCAAACAATGATCAATAATTACCTCATAATGTCGATTCTTCGGCACAATGATGGGAGTAAGGGCCAATTCTTCATCCTTCGTAGTTCCTTTTCTTTCAAAATGCAGATCTGGTTTTTCACCCGCATGTGTGTAACTATTGAAGCTCAAAAATTTGTCATGTGGACTTGAGAAACCTCTACCTTCAAGCCCTCTTTCTTTATGCACAACGTCTACACCCTTGAATGTGGGGTCCTCATGGAGTGTTGACCCCTTGTTTCTTGAGGTTTTGACCTCGTGCCAATTCCAACTCTTTCTGTCTCCAACTTCACGAACTCTATAAAAGGTAGGGCATCTCAGACCTTCTCTGGAAGATCTCTATACTCATACCATGTAACGATGTTGCTCACTTCGAATTGCTGAGAGTTATTGACTTCCTTTGAAGAGCCCCTTCCACCACTTGGACCTTGAATAATATGGATCAATCGAGCCATTGTGTTGGCCATTCTTTCTTTCCCCAGGACAAGCTTTTTGAGCATAGCATCACTGAAAATTCTATTCACCATTTGATCTTCCAGCAAGGAAATCCTCAGGCTGGGAAGACCGAAGCTCTAATACCGTTGTAATGTCCCTTTTAAGGCTGAAAATGGAGAAAAATGGTTTACCAACTATCCCCAATAAATTTGATTTGAAAACACCTTCAAGTACACACACAACAATCTGAAAGTAGCTAAGAATAACTTAGAATGATTAACCAATTCAAAATCAACAGTCTCCTAGGGCAGTGAACTGCCTATGAGATTCGAGTCCACTTTTCACTATGCAAATTAATGTAGAACGCCACAAAATATTTTATCTGGCCACGACAATATTTATACATCACAAATACATCAAAAGATTGAAGAAATATCTGATTAGCACAACGGAAATTAATTATTTATAACAATAGTCCCGCCAAACCGAGGGCTAGGAAAAATAGTAAATCTCCACCAAAAATAAAAAAATTATAGATTCCAGGCTAATAAAATACAGAGATTCAAAATATAAAATCAGATTTGAAATTTGTGCCCTAAAAAACACCAAACCAACTTCAAACCTTAGTTGCTCCCCTAGGGAAGAGCTCCAAAAATGATGTAAAGCCTTTGCAATCCTTCTTCTTGATGTCTCCAACTCAAAATGGAGGGTTTTCATCCTCCACCTAGCCATAAGGAAGGTTTCCATCTTCTTTGGATGCCACACATGAGGGTTTTCGTCCTCCACCTAGCCACAAGGAAGGTTTCCATCTTCTTTGGATGCCATACATGAGGGTTTTCGTCCTCAAGTGGAAAGATAGTGAGCAACTAGCCCAACAAACCAATTGTAAATGAAAATTGCGGAAAAAGATACTTAAGTCCCTTTTATATCCTTCCCTTGGCGCCAAAAGCCAATTAGAAGTGGACCGACCTCTTTAAGCTTCGTTTGTTTTTTAAATTGCTTTTATGACTCTCCCAACACAACCGACTTGCGTCATAAAGGGAAACACTAAAAGAAAACATTAAATCTAATTAAGAAAACTGAAATAAAAATGCAATTCCTTCCCTTGTTCAATCATGCTTCGTTGCCACAGAAAGGGGATGGCAAGACGTCCACTTTTAGGATCTTAATTCGAAAAAGGGAACATTACAAATTATTTTATTTTAAAGTAATTTATTGAAATGTTAATCTTTAGCCTCAAATTTGAATAACAAGTCTAATTAAGAATACAATTTTTTTATTAGTTTACCTCTCAATCCAAGGTTGGGTGGACTAACTCTACCAATGTTACATCCAAGATCTATCTCTCTATAAGAATTTGAGATAAACATATAATCCATGCTAATTCTACACAAGAGTAAGTCCCCACTTATCATAAGAATATTTTTTCAAAGGAATCAAGTTCCCTATTTCTGATTACTAATAGCCATGACTCATTTTCATAACATTACCTCGGGAAGGTTAACTCACATTGGGGTCAAGAAACTACACAACCATGCCCTATTTCTTGTCCAGGTACCAGGTCTAGCTCGTTTTTATGAAAGTTCTGGTTTGTAAAGTCAAGAAATATGAATAACCAAATTCTTCTGTGTTTTCACTTCACATTATCTCAAGACCCTTATGGTTTGTATGCTCTTTGTGTGTGGTCCATATTAAGATAAAATATGTATTTCATATTCATTATCCATAAAATATCCCTTTGACATCAAACATACAACAAATCCTTTTAACAGAAAAAGATGAATTTCGTAATTCACAAAACATAGTGTTATCTTATACCTAAAGTTATAATCTCACGCAATAGTCATGATTTGTCAAAATAGATAAATCAAGAGTAAAAAAATCATAGCATGGTCAATGTACAAGCCCATAAAGGGTTCAATGATGAAATTAATGCAATGGTTATTGTATTTTACATAGACAGTCCTCTCGAGTCATAGACTCATAACAATTCTAGATTTACATGTTTCTACAACATTCTAATACGGTGTAATTTTCCATTACATGTATCAGAAGACCATCATTGTTAGAACGAGTCATAATATAACATCAACTAAAGGAATGTTGCATTGTATCAATAACTATGATTCATTGGTAGAAACTATTGAAATTTAAATTATATATCAATGTCCATGAATGACCAAAAGTAGGTCAATGGGACTCGAGAATACATCAAATTACTATAGAAAGTGATGGGGTAAAAGGACCCTATGGTCAAAGACTAACCAAATAAAAAGAGCAAAAACATTGAAAATAAACGAGGGGTAAACCTAGAGCAATAAATCCCAATCCATGCAGCTAAGGTACCAATGCAAATAGCCATGTGGGGGTAGTAAGAACACCCTAAGAGCATGGGGTGATGAAAATTGGACAGCCATCAAACATGTTTTGACCATCCCTTGGTGTTGGGACAAAGGAATCATTTGTGTCATCGTCTATCACTATGAAAGGGCCAATGTAGGATTTGATGATATTCATCATGGAGTGTCTAGGGTTGAGGGGCCCAAGTTGGATAATACTAGGAGGAAATAAAGCACCCCCTAGAATCCCTCCTAACATCCAAGGCCAAAGAAACTCCCATGGTAGCAAAGAACCTCATAATGTGTACCTGTTCCTGTGGCCTGGGAAGTGTTCAGGGAGTAGATCTACGACGTCGAGGAGCAGATTCATGATACTAAGAACTAGAGATTCGGCCATAGAATAGTAAGGAGAGAAGGAGATCATCATGGGAATGCTTTGCTTCCAACAACATAGCCAACAAACTCCTTCACACACCATTCATACACCTAGATGTTTTAACTTTTCACTCTTCACGATAGGACCGGGAATACGATCTGGAAACAAAGAACTTAGTGTCAAAAGATGGCCCTCTTATGTATATGAAAAACGAGCATGCATCCAAGCAGTCAACATGAATAGTGAAGAACACTAACAACATGAATAATTTGTTAAAATGCATCCAAAGACTTTAACACAAATTAATAATCAATATCCTTGAACCCTTGGAGTTTCTGCTCCTCATTTTAGAGCTTAGATAAGTTTTAAGTATACCCTTAACTCTCCTTGTTCTTTTCATGTTCAATCAAGGTAGACTATTATAAATTTTTAAGTCATGATGGAAGACCAATAACATCAAGCACAAGACAAGTCTCTTGAAATTATTTTCCTTGAGTATATATGTTCTAAATGCCCATTATATATACAAACAAACATAACTGCCATATTGTTGTCCACTCAAAATTCCCCTGCTCTTAAGAAAGTGAAAATTTAAAATTTTGAGTTTAAGTGTTTTCTCTGTTGTACTGATAATGTGAAATGCCAAAGAAATTGAGAAATCTGCATTTTTGGGTCATTTTGTGTGTTTTTCGGGCCTGTTGGACATTTTTGTCCCACGTGTCCCAAGTTCAATTGGGCCCTCTGTTCCCCGATCGGCCGGTTCACCCGAAGTCTGTTCTTTTCGGGCCCGTCGGAACTTCATGTCCCAAATGTCCCAAGTTCGCTCGAACCAATTGTTCCATTTTCGTCCGATTCGGCCGAGCCGCGTACTTCGCGCTTTTGCGTCCCAAATGTCCCAAGTTCGCCCGGATCAATTGTTCCATTTTCGTCCGATTCGGCCGAGCCGCGTACTTCGCGTACTTTTGTCCCGCGTGTTCCAAGAGCATTTGTGCGTCTTTTCCCCGCTTCGCCCGAATCGGCCGAGCCGCGTACTTCGCGCTTTCGCGTCCCACATGTCCCAAATGAACCAAAGTGCTATTTGTGCTAATTTTTCCCGCTCTACCCCAAATACCTTACTTTTCAAATTAGTAGGTATGTATTAAATGCACATTCATTGCCTTTCTCTCTCCTAAACGGCTATATAACGAGCGAACCCCCTATGCGTTTTGCACACTGCTTTCCTGCTATCTTTTGCTCGAACCTTTGCAATCTAAATTCCTGTGCGCGTATCCATTTTTCTCTGCAATTCCTTCCCAAGTCTAGCTTGCAGCTTCGCCCTCCAAATTACTACCAACATGAAGATCAAATTTCAGGGGCAAGAACAAATCTTACCACTAGAGTCTGCCGTTCCCGATATCGGGGACAGTGAAGTTCGCCATCTTGACTTTAGTGATTTTTGGTCGAGGATGACAGATGCAAACCCTACGCCAATGGCACAGATGATTCATGACAACGGTTTGGCTTTCGCTGGTGGTTTCCCAATCTCTGTGCAATGTGCAGATACAGTGCTTTCATGCGGAGCTCATTTCAACCCTAATTCGAGTGAATTAACCAATATACACGTGGCAGAGACATAGTCGAGGCATTGAAGAGATTCAGGCAGTGGATTTTGAAGTCAGTGGGTCCCTCCCAGTCATAAGCACCTGTCTTCTTCTCCTTATTCCTCTCTTCTCTTCCTATTCTTTTTCCCGGATTTATTGTAATAAGTTGAGGTATTGCGATTGGCAATCCTTAACTAATCTTTAGTTAAAAGAAGTAGTTACTGAGAGTAACTGAATTGTAAACTATATAATGGCCTCTCCTCGCCATTTTGAAAAGGAAGAACTTGGCTTATTTTCCGAAAGTGTAAATAAATCATAAAGAAATCAATACAGAAGGGCTTTTCATTCTTCGTCTATCTGATCTCTTTTATCCCTAAGCTTTTCATTTAATCTTGTTAAGATCATTTGTCTATATTATATTAAGAAGCTTTGTATTCCTGCAGATGTTATTGATAGAACTTTGTGTCTTTCAAATTTCATCTTATTAGTATGATACAAATGATCTTGTTTCAATTCACTGTACCTTCGCATGCATATAGAATTACTCTGTCATCTATAATTCTAAATGGTGCCTTTCTGCTCGTTCTCGTTTTCTCATTCCTCAGTCCTTTTGTAATTGATGATCCTTATAGAAAACACTTTCGTAAATATCCATGTTCCACAAGAAAATCATGTTTTGTATATGTGTAAATAGGTTCGTTTCTGAATAAGAGAACCTCTCCCATTAAAGAGGAGGGACTTCTTGTCCCATGACTGTTGCTCTTCGTGAAGTCCTATTTGACGACCAACACATATATATGTGCAATAACATAGGGTATAGCACCCCCCTGCCTTCATATTTGCAAAATTGAATTCCATTTAATCCTGGAGTTATCAAATTCTAACAAAATAATTATCTCTTGATTTTAAGAGACTCAATTACAACCAGCACAACAAATGTACCATCACATATCACTTATAAAAATCATTTAATATGTGCAAACAACCAATCATAGTCAAAATACAATACTTCTTGCAATATCATGGTTTGTATCATACTAAGTACAAAATCACACAAGTAATGAATCATTCTGATAGGTTATATAGGAGCATGACATTACACCACCCAATGTTACTCTCTCTCAGAAGAGGGTAAGATGCCCTAATATAGGGATTAAACCTTTCTATATCAAGGAACATGACTCAAAGATTCCCTATCACCCTCAATTTAAGAAGGTTTCTACTTATGTACAATAGTCCAACTGCTATTACCATCATATCAATATATGCTAGTCACCAGATGGCTAACAAAAAAAAACATTATCACATCCAATCACTTGCTTCCAAGAAAGCCGGAACTCATCTATCTTGTTCAGTCAAACAAGTTTGATTGGGTGTAACACCTCGAGGCACAACTCTCTACAGCTGATGTTATGATCCTCATGTGTGGATCTCACTAATGCCTCGAGGTTTTGGTGTAACGGTTCGTTACATTTAGTATCAGAGTGACCACCCAGGTTCGAGTCCCGGCACGGGTAGCTACGTCGGCATTGCAGTGTTTGCTCGGGGCTTGTATAGGGCAGGGTGTGGTCCTGCTATACGGGCGCAAATCTAGCCCGGGGTCCAGACTACGGAAGCGTGGTGGGATGTTATGATCCTCATGTGCGGATTTCACTAATGCCTCGAGGTTTTGGTGTAACGGTTCGTTACAGCTAAGTTGCTGCATTAGAATTCGTGAAGGATAAAATTTGTTGCCAAAAAATCTGCCAAAAAAATTATGATTAAATTTAACTCAAAGAAATATTATATTTGTTTTTTAGATTAAATATTAAAAAAAAGAATGAATTTCAATGATTTTTTAACGAGTTTTAATGATTTTCAATAATCTGTTAAAGGCATATTTGGTATTCGGTGATTTTTGAATTTTCTACTTAAAATTCACCAAATAAAGCAGCTAAGCTCTATAGAAAGAGTACTAAGGGTGGACAAATTTTGTAGTAGTATTGTAGAGAGTGGTCCCTACACCATCTCCATCTTGCACGAGCTTTAGTAAGTAGCAGTAAAACATGGCTTTGCATCATGTCTCTTTAAACCTAAACATACTCAACCGTAGAGAGATGCTTCTGGGTAAAATAGTGTGAGCAAAATTTTTAAAACCAACATTTCGGATCACACTCAGTGATCCATTATTAGGATGAGAATATGATAGCATTATGATGAGAATATGATAAGTCACATCATATTCTCATCCTCATGATGGATCACTGAGTGTGATTCAAAATGTTGGCTTTAAATATTTGCTCACATAGTTTCATCCAGAAGCATTTCTCTCTAATCCTTTTGGATTGTGCAAACACTACCTCTCTTATACTCAAACTTATCTGATACTTAGGAGCTAAAACATGAACAAGGAAGATGATTTATCAACCAATCCCAGTAGTGAAAGGGATTCCATTGGTCATACTATCATTGCGACGATAATGAAAGAAAGGATGGAGTTGTGTTTCAACACATGTTTCTAAACACCTGAACCTGCTCGTACATTCTAGCCAGGTCTTCCTCTACTGGGGAACTTATAGAAGTTTCAAGATCACATTTTAAATTATCAATTGCACTAAGTTTCAAGTTCACCCCTCATCACATCAGTATACAAACATAACACTATAAATTATTCATCCACTCTAGATTCTCAATAAATGGGGAACACGATCAAATATGCACTCATATTCAGACCTTGCTGCAAAAAGTCTCATACAATCCTGTGTAGAAGACAAAAAGGTCAAGTTTCTATATAAGGTCAGACAACTATAATTACTTCATGAGCTCAAAATCCAAATCCATTATTAATGGGTATAATGCCATAAAAAAGGCATAGCCCTAAAATTATGTCAATAACCATACTCAAATAGAGAAAGGGCCAAGCCTACTTAAATCTGCGCATGCCACACGAATAAGTCCCAGCATCAAATATGACATACAAGATTCACAACTGTTGAGCAGTCATAGCATAGAAAATCCATGCTCTAATAACAATAAAAACCAAAGTAACACATTCTGTGACATGATTATTGTTTCAAAGAGTAACAATGAGCAAGACTCGAGCTTGAGCTTCCCACTCTTCTCTATTTCCCAATGCAAGGTTTTCATTGTCTTTCCCACAAAATATTGTTGTCACTACTTTCTGTCTCGTTTTCCCCCAACACAAAAACCTCTTCGAAGGAGCTTCAAAATGGTAACCATCAAGTTGTTTCTACACCCTGAAGCCATTAAGGTCATTAAAGACATCAATCAAGTCCAATATGCTTGGATCGGCCATGATTGGCCTCCCACAAACTATTCCACTCACTTTCTACAGCCATTGGCTTTCAATTGCCCTCCACTACCTAGTGAAACCTCAGAAGGAACGTAACGGCAATCCATTCAATCCATTGTAAAGAGGAGCGGCAAGTCAACTTAAAAAAGATAATAATAACAAAGTTGTAAAATATCCATAACGTAGTCACATCTGCCCTAGAAGGTCACGATCAATTTAATCATCACAATAGTATACCCATAGCTGAAAGGTAAGGAATTTTTACAAATTAAGAGTTCATAACTATGATGCACTGAAATGCCATAGATACTCAAGTTTACATGTAGAGACATCTCCGAAACAGAAATGGATCCTGGTACAGCCCTGAAATGGCCCTGAAATGCAGTCTTGTCTTGAGTTCGTACCAGAAATAATATGGAAATGGCTCTGCCATTTCTGTGCTGTTTTTTGGTGCCACAGATCCCTAGAAAATTCCAAAAAATAAAAGAGTCAAAAGAAAAAAATAGTCAAACCATAATTTGCATACCCTGAACTTGCTTAACAAACTCCTTAAAATTTATATAAACACACTTACAAAACACTCTCATTCCATTGCTGATTTTCAGCTTTCACAAACAATCAACAGTGTTAAAAAAATTGTTGCAACAAGAGCAAGGACTAGATGGTGGAAGAAATTAGCAGCAAATAGGAGCTAGTGTGAGTAGCATTCATGGAGATGCTGATTTTGAGGAGAATCTAGATGATTTATCCTACAATCTAGATTATAAGCATATACATATAAAGCTTGTTGAATGTTTTGAACTTTCATGACTACAAAATATTTTAAGTGCTTTATCTTTTATGGACTAAAAAATGAGTATTATGTGTTTTTATATATATTTATATTCTTAATAATATAATGTACGGACGTTTTTGTGCCATTTCGTACCCAAAGGTTTTTTGAAAATCAGCATTTCTGCATTTCGGACCCATGCCTATTTTCGTTTCTTGGCAACCTAGGTTCATAGAGGACAATAATCTCCTTTCTATCTCTAAGTCATATTGCATATGCCATGAAACATTACAACCTAAGATAATGACCTTTACGATCTAATTCAACATCTGCCATAAACCATTATGCGCTTAAACTAACAAACACAAATTGCAACTTGATTGGCCATATAAAATGCATTACTTGTTGCATCAATAAGTGCAAAGTAGAAGGATAATGTCACATTGTCTCCTTGCATGAATCCAAGGGTTTCATGTTGAACAATTAAAAAACAAATAGGTCGCTAAAACGAAAATGCAACATCACCAAACAAGGTTAAAAAATAAAAATCTTAATTCTAAAATCTTTTGTGATCACTATGTCACACAATAAGACTCTAAAGTCAAATAAATAAAAAAGCAGCATACAAAACAACTTATGATCATTAATGAAGTCAAGAACTTTGCACTCACATTCACATTCACATATTGCTACATGCGACTATAGGTCCAAAAAGAATTACATTGTAGGTTTTTCATTAATGTAACAAGCTCAAACTTATGAAAGCAATACACACGTATTCATGAGGTCATAGCTTATGTATTAAGTGTGACAAACAAACATGCAATTTTGTGTGCATAGTTCTTGTTACCTGCCGCCAGCACTTGATGCCCCTCTCCCTCATGATGTTCTCCCTTGGCCACGCTGTCAGGTTGTACCTTACAAACACGAGTACCACAACAAATGATTAGTCTGAACCATTAGTATGTAAAAATAAAAAATTAAATATAATTAAATGTTTACAAATTATTAACTGACTCAATTAAATGCAAATTAACTTTAATAGCATAATTCCATCCATGATTATTTAAATGCACAAAGAGCATATATCCATAATGATTTAAATATACAATCTGACACTTTGTCAATATGCCAACAAATGATGAAATCACAATCTTGTAGTTCTATCTATAATCAATAAAGATTAAAAATCTCATAAATGCAATTTATTTAATGATAATTTGGGTGTATCAAAATAGGATATGATAGCAACAGATTAAATAAAACTAACATTCACTCTACATTTTTTGAGTCCTGATTAAAGAAGAATATTTCTTTTCTATTTGGATTGAAAGGCATTCAAATAAACAGTAAAAATCCTTTTTTTGAAAAACTATCCGACCTTAACAAAATTGCTTGAATTCGATTTCGATTTAGTTATCAATCTGTGAAAGTTGCCCTTATAAAAAAAAGGATTACATTTTTTTAATTCATCTCAGGAGTGACTTCAAGAGATCATTAGAATCTGTAAGGTTCAATAATTATCAAATGATTTTAAACTTAAATGAAAAATTATAACATAGTGCTGATAATATCTAATAGGATCCTACTTCAATTTATCTATGGGTATCATGTGGCCCTTTTGTAGTTAAAGTACCCTCTGAAATTAACTATCCTAATTGGTTTTTTTTGTAAAAAATGATTTACCCCTAGAATATCCACAATTAGGCCCTTAAGCAGCTAAAACAAATTCCAACTTGTCTTCACTATACTATTCTGAGATCTGTTGCCAAAGGCATTGTACCTTATATACTTGTGCTAAATTTTCTCAAAACAATTACTTAGATATTCTAAGAACATGTAGAAATTAGCTTAACTTCCTTAAAATTATCTGGACTTAATCTTACTTGTGATGCAAAGATACAGGTTTATGGATCAAACAATGATTGAATTTAACCTGATTTATTTTACATTTAGGGATGAACTTCATTAAAATTATTCTCCCTTAGGTGAATTCCGTATCATAATGCAGTATGAAGCTGTAAAAAAATCAATCTTCGATTCTATTGGCTTTATCTTCTGTATGGGGAAAGCAATCCCAAGTTTACCAAGTATTGAAGCAAGTACGCTCTTATGTTGTCTTCAAGTTCAGTCCGTAGCAATGAATCAATGAAATTTAGTGCCACATTGCTCTGTCTTGTTTCTCAAGGTAATTTATGTATATATTTTGATGCAGTTTAAATTGAAAGAGGTGTTACATTATACATTTAATTAGCTTCTTAAACGGTGATAGGGAGGACAAAGTGCAAACAATGAATTAAATCTAGTTTGGTTTGGTTAACATAAGAGCTTAACAGACTACAGTATAAGTTGAGACAAATAACTTATTAACGATAAAAATACGCCCTTCGTCTGGCATAACAATTTGTGGGAGGTTTCCTAGGCCCGTTCTGCTGATTTTTTATGAACCATATCACTGCTTAATTTCTTTAATTAAACAACTGTTCACACCTTTTGTTCTTTCCCCTCATAAGATTATTGGAGGTACAAATCTTCCTGTTGAAAACGATGAGAAGATCTTCTACACATATCTTTTGGAGATGTGGATAAAATGAGATTGCTGGAGAAAACAGAATCTACGATTTCATCCAACAGACCTTTATTGGAAGAGATATCTGCATCGGAGAAAGCTGACGAGGAACTGGCACGATTATTGCAGGTAAAGATTCCTGCTTGCCATCCTGATTTTATCACTCCAAGTTCAGTGTCATTTAGGAGGTTGTCGCATAACTTTCGCCGTTTCATCAATATAGAGAGCATTGAAAATTTATCACAATAGAGACTGTAACATACCACATGACAGATATCATGGATGCAAGACTTGATGGCTGACATGAGGTTAAAACCTATTCCATTGATTGGGATCTGTTATGCTATTTATTAGAAGTATTTTGTGTCCTGACAGGCTGAAGAAGATGCTCTATTCTTCCAACAACAATATGCTGGTCAAGGTAAAGAGGAGTTCAAGAGAAGGGTTCAACCATTTATAGAACAAGTTCTACTTGTATGTATTATCTTTCCTTCAGCTATGTATTATCTTTCCTTCTGTAGCTGAATGGGAATATATTTTGTGCTTTTCTTTTTCCTTGTAGTTCTAAATTAAGAAATTAGTGTGTTAAATTTTTTAAGAATGTGTGTCTAATAGTAATTTCATCTGTAGCATGAAGATCCTGTCCGACAGGAGGCAGCACGGAAATCAGTTTGCATGGATGAGCTCGAAGAAAAAGCTTTGAATTGCTTTAGCCAAGGGTAGAAAGAATTGCCTATTTAACTTGCAAGTTGTTTGTCTCTATTTAGCTTCCATGTTCAGCAATGAAGTATGCACCTCTAGGCTGCAATGATTCTGTCTAGTTGAAAGTAACAGTCATGTATCAACATTTTTTGTACCACATTTAGTGTGTTTGTTGGAAGTCATGGCAATTTTGTTTTTGTTATCGCCATTAGGGCCTCTTCTTGTTTCTCTTTAAATTCAGGAGAAGCTTCCCACCACTCATTAAATTAGGAAATCACTATTCTGACTCACCTACTAATTAGATTCTGTTAGGCGATTCTAAATTCTTTTAAATTATATTATTTGCTATAATTTGTGATTTGCAGGTTTCTACCATAATTACTTTAGCTGGAAACAGGCAACGTAGTTTTATTTATAGATATGGTCCATGAAAGCGAAAGTTATTTATGAAAACATTATAAGGCTAGGTGACCTACCCTAACATTTGAGGCTTAAGAATCCATTTTTTATGAATTATTATTTGTTCAACTCACACAACCAATAATTGTAAAAATTTATTTAATAACACTCACATTCGTATGTGGGCCTGAGCCACCCTTTTTATGTAAATGGGCACACCACTTTTGGAGTTACTGGGTCAATTCACCATTTAAGGCACTGGCTCCACCAACCGACCTTATTAGGTGGTGTCCCCGAGATTTCACCCTAAAATCTGGGATGACCCCTTTTAAATTTTTCGTTGTTTTTAAAGTAACGGGTCGTGTTTTGTGTTTTGTTTTGCTTGCAGTTGCTCGCATTGCTCAAAGGTATCTCAAGGGAGTCATAAAAGCCAAATTAAAAAAATACCCACATGCTAAAACTCACTCTAATCCCTTCGCCAAGCTCTTGTTTGAAAGTGTTTTATTTATTTTTATATTAAATAAATAAGGTTCTTTTAAAAATAGATTGAGCTAAAATTGAAGGATTTAAATTACATAAAGCACTTCACCCCATCATTATTATCACAGAACATTCATCCGAGGGGGAAGAATTTTTGCAGATTAGCTAATTGGAGAATTTTTTTGAGCCAATTGCCTGCAACTTCTTTTGTTTTGTTTTATTTCCTTTTATTTATGTTTTGGTTTATTTTCTCTGAAAATTTCCATAACCTATTCAGTCTTCTTACCAGACCTTTTCCTGAGTCTAGGATTTTGAAAAACTATCCAGTATTTTTAATTGCTAATTAATTGTCTAAAGGTGACCAGAGACTCAGGATTCCTTTAGGAGATTGCAAGAGGTTGCTTGGTCCAAAAAGAGTGCAATAATAGATTTTATGAAAATAAGAAAAATACTGCTACCAATGTTTAGAACTCAAGAAAATATGCACTTTCAGACAAAACGACACCTAAAACGAAGCCACGGAAGTGAAAGTTATGACGCGTGCAAGTTTTTGCTACTACATCTTTCCTAGGACCCTTTCCAAAAATGGAAAATTTTATTTTGTGCTTGTGTTTTTTTCACCGAAAATCCAAAAATGGAAAGAAATGCTTTTTTAGATCAAAACGTAAAAGTGTAAGCTGCCAGCACTTCCTATTTTCCACACAAAACATAAGAGCAATGCCTAGTGCCAGTCATAATTATTCTAAGCTGCCCTCTACCTTGAGATTTCCACGCACAATATAGAAGGGAAGTCAATTCTAAGCAAGTCGCATTTTTCTTAAGCTGCCCTTTCACTTGGAATTTTGCAGGGTTACACAATATAGAAGTTATTCACTTAAGTGGTAAGTGGTGAATATTTGGAGCTTTCTGGCTAGGTCATGTTTTTTCCCACAATATAAGTCAAATCACTTAAGTGAAAAGTGGAAAATTTGGAGCTTCCCGGAAGGTGGAAATTTGGAGCTTCTCAACAGGCTGTTTTTTCCCAGAATATTCGATAAATCACTTAAGTGAAAAGTGGGAATTTTGGGGCTGCCTAGAAGGGTGAATATTTCCACTTCCTTGCCCTCATGCCTTTTCCACAAAAGCAAGTTAAATCACTTAAGTGAAAAGTGAGAGTTTTGAGGTTGCCTGGAAGGGTGAATATTTCCACTTCCTTGCCCTCTTGTTTTTTCCACAATTCCTAGCCAAAAAGTGTGACCCATATTGGCATGACTTCATGCTTTAAAAATAATATCTTTTATTTATTTTTGGCAAGTTCTGGCGCCAAAGATAGGGAGGAAGTCATTGCATGCAAAATCCCTTTTAGAAGCTTGTGCATGTGTTCCCAATCTTCTAATTGAGGTCTTCATTGAATTTACTTATATTTTCCTTCTTCCAGAGTGCTTTCCAGCAGTCAAAATTGCTCATATGAAATTAAAAATAAAAGGTGACGAGTCTTGTTTGAATTGTTTACGACATAATCATTTTACCGGTACACGTACTAGAGAATAATTGTACAATCTTCAAGGATAAAATGAGAAGACAGGTCAGAGGCAACACCCACAAGAAAATTACGCAGTTAACTACTCCTAGATCCAGTTTGGTGAAAATCAAAGGAAAAGAGTCAACTGCGTGTGAGGAGAAAGAACTTCTGAAATTCAAGGTAGAAATATCATTCATATCATTCATGAGGCAGAGGTGCAAAACAAGTTGGATTCAACATGTAAAGTATGGAAGAAGAACAAGACTAAGAGTGTTGTAGTAGTTTTCTTCTAATTTATTTTTCTCTTTCTTTTTCTTTCTCTTATTTTCTCCGACAAATTTAATTGAGTAATAAATTAAATTATAAAACTTAGGTAATTGGCTTTAAAAGCCGTTACTTCAAGTTAATGGAAGAAGTCAATCACTTGGAAATAGGCGGAAGACATGTAAAATAGAAGGTTATATTTTCAGATTGTAAAACATGCATGTCATGCAAAGAGGAATTCCAGGAGAAAGATTTTGCCAACTGCTTCCCTTTTTATAGCTTCCGCTTGTGGGAAATTCATTGAGAGCTTCCTATTTGTAATTTCCCTCTATACACTATAAATAGAAGGAAGAACCTATGGGTTAAAGGATCACAATTGGTTTTAGCATAACTTGTTTAGTAAGAGATTTTGTAATTTGAGCATTCTCAAGTCTTCAAACTTTATGATGGAACCCTTGATGTGATCTGATGTAAAGGCTGGGGAATTGAATAAAAAGCAGGTTTTCCAGAGAATTTTGTGTTTACGGTGCTTTACTGTTCTCTTCTTTTATTTTAAGGTTTTAGATAAACTTTGTGTTATCTAAGATTTAGGTTAAAAGCTATTCATTTCCTTTTACTTGCTGATTATTGTGAGATCTATTTGTTTATTTGATCTGTGTGGATGAGACCAACTATGAAAACTATTGGTCAAATTGGCATATCTTCCTTTCTTCTTTCCTAGATTCTGATTATTTTCCCCTTCTACAAATACTTACAAAACAGCTACTTACTTGCTGCAGAATTGCTAAGCTATGGTTCCCGAGTTTTGGGAATTGAAGTAAAATCCCCCATAAATAGTTATTATGATTTATACTTACCAGAATTGATAAACATATTACATGGGAGCCTCACCATTAAATGAGGGAGATTTATCTCATGACTACCTAGTTTTTATGTTGTGCATAAAATCTAGCCAACATTAGGTAGCGTACCCACATTGTTAGTAGTGTGTCCAAATTCAATTCATCTAGATTGTAAGTGTGTCAAAAATGCTTGTCCCTAAAGCAGAATGTGAACAGATTATGAAGAGACAGTAGTTAAAAACAGGCCGTCGGGCCTTTGAAGCATTATCATTCATTGAATGGAAGTTGTGCACAAGTCTATAGAATTTGTGTTGGGGCTTTGAAGCATGATAGTTGGGGCTTTGAAGCATTATCATGCTTAGAGTGGAAGTTGTGCACAAGTTTATACAAATTGTATTTTGGCAAGGAGCATTGTCTATGCCACTTCAGATATTTGGGCCTGATTTGGTGTCCATACTTTGTCAGGAAAATAGATATTTGGCTCTAAGTTAACATCCATAGCTTCTTTGGATATTTATTTGTTCAGCTATGTACTATTATGCCTATCCTCAATAATATTAATATCGTCTTTCCCTGTTTTAGAAATCTGTGTATCATCTAGTTTTCTGTAGTTTTAGATTTTAGCTTATGACCAGTTACATATTATTCTAAGTTTCAGATTCTAGTTTCCAACAGTTTCAGATTTTCATATTCTAGAATCTAGACATTACATCTGCACCATATTTTCAAAGCGTTGCAGATACAGGTTTCTAAGGTTTTCTCATATTTTCTATTCAGTTAAGATTCATGTTTCTAAAAATCAAGTTTTAGAGACAAGAAATTCAGATCTCTTACCAGAAATCCGAACTTTCAGATTGATCTGTCATGTTTCACTATACTGGCAGGTTGTCTGATCTGGGTTCACAATAGTGGTATTATAGCCACTTTCCTGGCCTTGTGGAAGAATCCCCAGCAGTGATAGATGTTAAAGAGAATTAAAGAGTCTATTAGCCCTCAATGCTCATTATACTTAACATGTTCATACAAAATTCTGTTCGAAACGCTTTTTATAAGCAAAATGAACTTGTTTGGTCAGCTCTGTTATTAAATTTAAAAAACCTCGAGTGCTGCAGCTAGTGTGAGGTAAAATGGAAATGAGAAAAAATATGAAGACCTTAACCCTATTTGTAATATCCCTTTCAAGGGCTGAAACTGAAAAGTAGGAAATTAGCACAAACCCCAATATTATCCAATCTGATTTCTAAACCAGCAAACTGAAAATAAAATCCAGATTTGAACAACAATCATATTTTTAGGACAGCGGTGCAAAAATGAGTACAAAACACTTGAAATTATTCAAAAAAAAATTCCAAAATAGAGATATGTATTTTAGGCACCAAACAAACCAATATTCAATACAAAATTTGATCCAACATTGCTCGAAATTAATTAAAAACCAGCGAAGTATAGCTGCAATAAAAATTATGAAATAAGGGTTTAGGAACCCCAAACTCCACCAAGAACTATTGATTTCAATCTTATAAATAGTGAAAAATATGAATATGAAATGAAAAATCATATTCGTGCCATAGAAGGCACCAAACAACACTCTAACGCAAGTCACTCCACAAGGGAGAGGCTCAATAATACATATAAAAATTTGGTTATGACTTCTTTCCTCTCAAATCTGCAATATGCCTTCAAGCCAAACAAGGAAGGAGGGTTTCCATCCTCCAACCAACCACAAGAAGGGTTTACATCCTTATTGGTAGATTCCACACACTTGGATTTTCGCCCAAGAGTGGAAAAACAATGAGCAAACAGCCCACAAGTCTAATTTAGATTAAATTCCCAAAGTAGATTTCTCCAAATGAAGTCTTCATCTGCTTAAATACTTTCATCTTTGGTGTCAAGGCTTAGAAGGACAAGGCCGACCCAAATAAAGTCATTATAATATTTTAATATGCTTTTTTCAATGCAACAAACCCATCTGACCTGTTAAAAGAAAAAACACACTAAAAAAACATTAAAAATTAGAAAATAAATGCAAAGGAATCCCAATTCCTTTTCCCAACTCTTCCACTTTTTTGTCATGGAAAAGGGAATTGCAAGAAGTCCAAAATTAGGTCCATAAGTGGGAAAAGGGGACATTACAACCCTCCCTTCCCAAAATTACTCGTCCCCATGCAAGTACAATTGTGGATGTTTTAATATTGTTGCACTTTCCCATGTAGCATCCTCAAGGGGTAATCCCTTCCAACGAACCAAGTATTCCTTGATACTTTGATTCATCAATTTCTTCTCATGAACCTCTAGGATACTTTCTGAAATTAGAACCAACTTTCCCTCCTCATCCAACGAGGACAACTCATGTGAAGGAATAAGGTGTTGTCCAAGTGCCTTTTTGAGGCATGAGACATGAAAAATAATATGTATCTTGCTATATTCCGGAAGCTCGAGTTCATATGCCACCTTACCCACCTTCCTCTTTACCTTATAACGACCATAAAAGTGAGGTTTTAACTTTTCCGCACCCTTTTTTAATAGAATATTGCCTATAGGGATACAACCTTAAAAATATCATGTCTCCCACTTCAAATGTCCTCTCTTTACTATGTTGATATGTGTATAACTTCTACTTATTTTGGGCACGTAGAAGGTTCTCTTTGATCTCTTTTAGGATATCATGACTTTGTTGAATTAAATCTTGAGCCTTAGGAACTCTACTATTTTTCGTCACCAAATTAACAAAAGAGGAAGCATCATATCCATACAAAGCTTTAAAACGAGACATACCAATGGATGTTTAGAAGGTGGTGTTGTAACAAAACTTATCCATGTATAGCCACTTCATCCATGCAGATTGTTGCCCATTAATGAAGTTCCATAGGTATCCTTCCACCCATTTATTCACTATTTCAAGTTTCCCTTCTATTTGGGGATGGTAGATAGTACTAGGAGTGAGTTGGGTGCCCACCAATTGAAACAAATCTTGTCAAAACATGCTCATGAACCTGTTGTCCATCCTTGGGAAGCCCACGAATTCTGAATATTTCTTTGAAGAACACATCAGCCACTATAGGAGCATTATATTTAGCTAAAAGAGGGCAAAAATGAGCATAGTTAGTGAGTCTATCAACCACTACATATAAGCAATTCTTACCTTGAACTATAGGCGGCCCCTGATGAAATCCATAGAGATGCTCTCCCAATTTTGAGTGGGAATGGGAAGAGGTTGTAGGATACCTACTGTAAATGTGTGTTCTACCTTGTTTTGTTGGCATGTAAGGCATTCTCGAATGTATTGGATCGCTTCCCCTTTAAGACATTTCCAATAGATTATTTCCCTCACCTATTTATACGTCTTAAAATAACCTGGGTGACCAGCTGATAGGTCATCATGAACAACTCTCAATATTTTACTCTTCACCTTCGATTCGGGCACCAAATAGACTCATTTTTGTAAATAATAAGCTCATCCATTACCTTGTACCTTTCATCACTTATTTCCCCTTCAAAAAAATCATTTTCTTGACATACTCAATTGTAATTAATGACTTCCAGTCTATTGTAATCTTGGATAAAGAGCAAAAATATGACTCCCATAACAAAATATCTTCTACTAAATAATTAATTTGGGGTGTTTCTGGAAGCATACCTTGTAAATTAATATTTTTACCTTTGTCCATGAAACTTATCTCCATGCTTTGATAGTTAAAAGTGAGCTCTCCCAATGGATGCAACCATTGGAATCCAACCGCGATACCCATATCATCCATGTTAATTAAATAGAAATCAGCACATACCTCATATGGTTCCAATGAAACATGGAGTTCGGAAAACCTCTTGGTGCATGGCATTGAGTGACCATCTGTTATCTTCATTGTAAACCCTTTGAATTCTTCAACCTTCAATTTAAATTTGGCCACCAAGCACTCATCTATGAAATTGTGGGTGGCTCCACCATCAATCAAAATTATGACTTCGTGTCCTTGTAGATTACCCTTCATATGGAATGAATGGTAACTAGGAGCTCCCTTCAAGGTAGTCAGATTGTTATCAACCTTTTCCATCATACTAGCAACCTTTTTCTTATCAAAATCACTTTCATCATGAAAAATACTTCAATATAATGTATTTTACCTTTACCCAAACAACAATACCCGATATTCCATGGATCCTTTCATGAGAAGCACATATTCTTCCTTTGAAGCTCGTTTCTAGATTCTTTTTTGTTGTTGGTTTTAGGCAGCTCCATGTGAGTACTTGGAAACTTTTGGGGTGGCCTCCTTAGATGGTCCAAGGGAGGGTCTCTAGGATTCCTAGTGGATTTTCCTACACTCAAATTTCCCTTGGGAATACTTTTTTTAATGTTTTTGGAACATCACCTTCTATATCTAAATCCTTCTTGATTGCCTCTTGAAGAGACAAGGGATCAAAGGCTTGAATGAAACCCTTGAGGGGCTTAATCAAACCCTCAATGAAGAGCACTACAAGCCTTCTTTCTAAAACATACATGATCATAACGGAAAACCACTAAAATTTTATCACATATTCCTCCATCGTGCCTTATTGTCTTAAATGAGTAATCTCACGAAAGTGAACTTCCGGATCAATTCTATCAAATCGGTCAATGATTCTTTGACAAAAAATATCATAAGAATGAATCTCATTACGCCCTCATGTCACTAACCCATGAAACCACCATTCATGAAAAATTCCTTCAAGATGTAAGGTAGCAAACTTGATAACAACATCCTTTATCATGGGCTTCAAAGATAAATATGTATCCAGCTTTCTGAATCCAAGCCCTAGTTGTCCCATTGGATGATCCATCAAATGTGGAGAAGGTCATCTTCTCCAACACATTTTGTACCTCCTTCTGTGGCATATGATGTCTAGGCTCGGACCTAGGTCTTCCTCTATTCACTCCAATGAATTCAGCAAGTGAAATAACTTCACGAATCTCTCTAGGAAGAGACATATACTCTTCATAACTTATGGCAATGTTCCGTCCGATAGAAGGAATTGTATCAACATCCAGAATAACTTCTTCCCTTGGAAGAAAAGTAGGCCTAGTAACAGATCCATGGGCTAATCCCATATGTTATTGTGCATTGTTAGCTCTAGATGAGCTACCATCACCATTTTGAACCCTAGGCTCAATTATCTTTTGAAGAGATATGGGAAGGAAGTCCATTGTGTTTGCTAATCTCTCTTGACCCGCAATCGACTTATCAAATTTGGCTTCTCGAGGATCTTGATTAGCCATATTGTCTTCTTCCCTTAGCTGATCCTCTTTTCTTCTTCTTTAGTAGTATAGAAAACCCTTGATGCCTTCTTCCATTGAATTCAAAGGGATGAAACTGACAACCCAAGAATTAGCTCAAACACCTAATATTACCAAATCTGATTTGTTATAACCAGCAGATTGTAATTAAAACCAGTTTGAACTGATTTCTCCAGGAACAGCAGTGCAAAAATGTAGTACAAACCACTGAAAACACTTCTAAATATCCTTGTCACAATAGATATATGTATTTTAGGCATCCAATAGACCAATAATCAATATGAAATTCTGAGTCCAAAACACGGTTGGAAATTAATTAAATATCCAGCGAAGTAGCAACCACAATTAAAATTATGAAATGATGGGTCTAGGAACCCTCAAAATTCATAAAGAAGGAAGATTCCGACTTTATAAAATATGGTAAATCAGATTATGAAATAAAATATCAATTTTATGCCCTCCAAAGCATCAAACACTACACTCTAAGGTAGGTCGCTCCTCCTCTAAGAAAGGGGCAAATAATGCATATGAAAGTCTGATTATGATTCTTTCCTCTTAAATCTGCAATTTACTTCAAGCTCAATCAATGTTGAAGGGTTTTCGTCCTCCAACAATTCCACTAGAAGGGTGTTCGTCCTTCTAGGAAGCCACACAAGAGGGTTTTTGTCCTCAAATGGAAGAACATGGAGCAACAAGCTCTCAATATCCAATAATACAAAAATGCACCAATCTAGATGTCTATAAAAAGAGAGGTCTTCACATCACTTTATATCCCTCCTTTGGGTGCAAAGGCTAGAAAAGACCAGGCCGGCCCATAGAAGATGTTATAATTCTTCATTAAGCTTATTTTATTTGCCTTTAACCCAGCTGGCCTGCTTCAAGAGGGAAAACACTAAAAAGAAAACATTAAAAATTAGAAAAAAAATGCAAATGAAAACTCAATGTTCTTCTCCAACCCCTCTACTTCTTTGCCATGGAGAAGGAATGGCAAGAAGTCCAATTTCTAATCCTCAAGTTGGAAAAAGAGACATTAAAAT
Source organism: Taxus chinensis (assembly GCA_019776745.2). Lineage (NCBI taxonomy): Eukaryota > Viridiplantae > Streptophyta > Pinopsida > Cupressales > Taxaceae > Taxus > Taxus chinensis. Next base: position 545,331,375 of record CM034151.1, on the reverse strand, counting down.
CTTCCCATCCCAAAATTGCTTATCCCCAAGCAATTGCAAACCCAATGTATCTGCTGCCCCGTACTCTTCATTCCCCTCACTTTGAAGTTCTATATCCTCTAATGAAATAGGAGATGGCATCCTTGATAAAGCATCCACGACCACAATAGGCTTTCCCTTACCTTCAATAGTGTTGTCCCAAAAACAACTGTAATCATGCATTTTTCTTTCAAAAATCAGAATGTACAAGTTTGAAAAAACACATCATAATCTGAATTTATTCCTCCATTCAACTGAAATCTTCCTTCCTCATTATTCCATGAGGGAATGCACTCAAAAAATGAAAATATATTGTTGTTCATGGCTGCTTAATGGCAGCCCCAAATCTGATTTTTGCAAATTCATTCCTACAATCATGGTATAACAACTACAAGACTGAAATCTCACAAAGGAAAGCAACTCCATAAATAAAGTAAAGACCAAAATTTGATTTACATATGCTGAAAATTTAGAAACAACAGGCCTACAATCACAATCAATAGTTACCTTGGCCTTAAACTTGAGAGATTCAACCTCCTTGGCATTCCCATGAATGTTAATTTCATCATTCTTCAAGTGAAACTCATATTCCATGTGACTTTTGAGGGCAAGTTCCTCTAAATTTTGGATCTCTAGATACCCCCAAACATGGTGTGGCTCAGTTTCACCCTTGTCATGTCTCATGAAGTGGTCCGGATGATCAGCCCATGGTGTATCTGTAATATCCCCCTTCTAGGATCAATAGAAAATACAACACTCACAAAGTAAACAACACCACTAATGATTAAAAACCAGATTCAAACTGCATAAAATCAGACCCCAAATTATCAATACAACCCAAGCTTGACCCAGCTGTAAAACAACACTCAACAATATGTATTAAACATATAGATCTGGGTCCTGCTAACACAGTTCGCTGCCACAGACCTCAAACATTGCTTGAAAATGTATTGCAACAATACTCAGTATTCCACAAAACATCTACCAACAAATTGGTGTCAAAGAGGACACTTAATCAAGGCTAATTTCACTGCTCAACAAAGTCTCACACATTTCATTAAGGCCCTCAGTTGGGATTCTTATTGTTGTAAATTAACAAATCGTCCAAAAAGGCTTTTAAATTACCTGTGGCAATTTTGATGAAGATGTGAAGAATGATCCTCTAGAATGTGGTCGAAGCATCACAGAGTCTAAAGTGCATTTGGTTATAAGCATAGAATCCATCCTACACTATAAGAGCAGTTTTCATTTAATCTTCCTCCACAATGCTAATTTGATTGCAGCTTGAGAACTGGTCCACAAAGGAGTGGATCTTGTATCCGGCTACTTCCTCTAGTATATTATCTATAAATGGGATTGTGAATAGATAGGTGTTTAACAATAATTGTGCTCGGGCTTCTAAAATCTATCATATCCTTATTTGTTCTGACTCCTTGAGGTTGACTACTATTGCGGATGCCCATTTGCTTTTCTGGACTCTAAATATTATACCTTTCTCCAGCATTGTTTTAATTTCTTCCTAGACCTTGGCATCATAATTCTAGTTCATTCTATAAGCTCTCATCCATACCGGTTGAGCTCTTGGAACTACAGAAATTTTGTGTACGCACATCTCTGGTGGTACTCCCTTCGAATCATTGTAGGTCCATGTGAACCCATCCTTGTATTACATAAATATCTAAAATGCCACAACCTTCAAGACCAGAGTCCATTCGTGCCCCATCAAAATCGTGTGGGGCTCATCCTCAGTTCCAAGGTTTACCTTGTCTATCAGTGGTTCTTTGTATTTCATATCTGTGACTCTCTCGAAGTGGTAGGCTGGTTCTTCATTTATCTTTGCATTACCTACTCAGAATTTTGTGAACTCTAGAGGGTGGGTCGAACACAACAAAGGTCTGTAGACTTTAATTTTTTCCTAGTTTGTGGCCCCCTCTTGGTTCTAGCTTGTCTTCCACAAACCCTTCACTCTTTCGTATTTCCATAATCTCGACGAAAGTTACAATCAACCTAGAATACTTTGTAATCCTCCATCTGTCAATGGAAGAGGACATTAAGATAACTTGTTTCGTCCTTAAAGCATGATTCTAATTTCAATATACCCTCTTCATTTAGTTCTATCAAACCTTTGTTCACATGTCGTGAGTGTTCTTCCTCCATATCTTTTAGCTCAATGACTAATAAGTCATCATTTAATGAGGTTGACTATTCGTTGACTGCTTAAATCCATAAGTCTGATTCATATCCAGCCTTTGTTCTCGATCAAGAGGACATTTTTCTTCCAACTATGATCTGCCTTGGCTGTTATCAACCAACCTCGGCCTAATAAAGCAGTACAGGAACACATAAGTTGAGTTTTAACTTGATTGTGAGACCATAGTTTGCATACTCGTACTCGGCCAATACTCGATAGACCCAAAAAAAATTTGACTCGGCAATACTCAACAAATACTTAGGAATACTTGGCAACTTAAAAAATACGCAAATTTCTTTAAAAAACATAAATTTTAAGCAACACATAGCTACAAAATGTATCAAATGAGTCCATAAAATGTTGGAAAAGTGTTTTCTATTACATTTGAATACAAATACAGTACAAAATCGCATCATCATACGAATACAACATTCGACTGATAAGTAGTATGAATTTATGATGATTGACATTGAAAAATATCATCATAAATTTCATATCTATGCAAGTTACAATATACAATAAGTTACAATTACATTTTCCTCTTCCCCGTTCTAGAGAAATATTGGGGAGAGGGTCTAGTGCCTCTACTAGGCCCCACACTCGGCTGAGTCTCCTCGCTCCTCCTAGAAGGCTATGACTCTGGCTCGAACCTGGAAGTAGATGGTGGGTGGTGGCTCGTCTACTACATGTTGGAGATCACCTCCAAAGATGCCATCCAATCCAATATCTCCTCCAGCTGCTAGTGCTTCTCCCTTCATAGCTTCCCTCTCAAAAGAAGCAATCTCGTCCTTTGTGAACACAGGGATTTCCTCTTCTCGCCCAGTCCACTCGTTGTATGGATCTATCTCATCCAAATCAATAAGATCCTCTGATGTGGCCTCCATTTTTCTTGTGCGAAACCGGAGATTGTATTGCACAAAAACCAAGTCGTTGAGCCATTTTTGACTCAACTTGTTGCGCTTCTTCGTGTGAATGGCCTCAAACAAACTCCAGTTGCGTTCACATCCAGAAGCGCTACAAGGTTGAGATAGAATTCTGATGGCTAGCTTTTGAAAATGAGGGGTATTCCCTCCCCAATCCTCCCACCAAGAACCTAGAAACAAGATAATCAAAAGTTTATAAGTAATTAATAAAATCAAATCTATAACTAATAAGTAACTTGTTAAACATTCTAATTTTTATTACCTGGTGTTTGTGTAGTTCTCCCTTGGATAGCTAACATCGAAGAAAAGAGCCTCCCTGTAGCACGTTTGTAACTTTGCAGCTCTAAAATGACAAGGTCCCTCATCTCAACATCTGGTATCTTCCTCTCAATACATGTTGAAAGGCCCTCCATAACCTCTCCGTTCACATCTATGAAACCGTCAGAGAAGAAATACTTGGGGTTGAGGTAGTACCCCACTGCATGAATAGGTTGGTGGAGTTGATTGTTCCACCTTCGATCAATAAACTCCCAAAAGGGACCATATCTGATGATATCCCACCAGTAATAGTTTAGGATAGACTCTTTGGCCCTATCCATGGCCTCATAAATATACCCCATGGGGTTTTGCTCCCCATCAACCAATTGCAAAACCCTCACCAATGGTTCTGACACCTACACACAAATTAAAATGTAAGGTTACAAACTTACAAATAAAGTAAAAAAGTAAAAACAATATATTTATAATTTAACAAATTAAAATAAAGGAATGAAATATAAATCAAAGTTTGAAATTACCTTGATGATCTCTATAGCTCTCTTTGCAAAGATATCATCAAAAACTATCTTTGCAAGCCTCTCCCCGTCTTCTTTCTTTGAATATTGTGAGTCTAGCCATGCTTGACTCACAAACATTTGCTTCAAAGATGTCAACAAACTAGAAATACTTTGCAACGTCAAGAAGTTAGTTGCAAACCTTGTGGCACCGGCTCGAACAAGCTCTTTCCCCTTTGTGTGTTCTCTTATTAAGCTCAAAACCCAAGGGTGATTGTATATGTACTTTGTTATGTTTCTTGCATCTTCTACAACCGGCCTCACCCAATCAATTTTGCCTATGTCCTTCAAAAGAAGGTCAAGGTAATGAGTTGCACAAGGAGTCCAAAAGAGTGAAAGGATGTCTCTCCTGCAGTAGTCTCCCAACTGCCACATATGTTGTTACATTGTCTGTGACAACTTGCACAACATTCTGTACACCAACCTCTAATATAACTATCTCTAACATAACACTCAAATTCTCTGCATTTTTTACTATGTTAGAAGCATCAATAGACTTCAAAAACACCATCTCACCATTTGAAGCCGTTAAAAAATTAATAAGGGTGTGGTTCCTTCCATCCGTCCACCCATCTAAAAGAATGGTGCATCCATATTTGTTCCATTGTTTCTTTTGCTCTTCTAGAATTGTAGTGGCATCTGTAACTACACCCTGTAGCAATTTCCCACTCAAATCTTTTGGAGAGGGTGCCTTGCACCCTTTCCCTTTAACTATCAACGTTGTCACCAAGTACTCCCAGTATGGGCTCTTTGCCACATTGAATGGCAGTTTGTTGTAGTACCAAAAATTTGCACATTGTTTATCCGCTTCCTCATGCATATCCTTGTTTCAGGCTGTACCTTCCAATGAAGGTTGAGCTCTAGCTATGTTCCTTGCAACAAAAAAGCTTTGTATGCCTTTGTTCGAACTTGATGAAGATATGCCTCTTCTGGCTCTTCCGGTTCCGATGCATGGACCATGAGTAGAGCCCACAATTGTTGCCGCATCATCCTCTAAATCCTCTGCCATTGCAGCCCCAGGTCTAATAGCTTGTGCTATGGCTGCCTTCAGCCTTGCCTTCTCTAGTTTCTTCTCCTCTTAACTCTGCCAGCTCTGCTCTCATCTCTTCGCTTTGCCTCTTCCGACATGTTGGGGCAAACCGTAACATCTCGGCAAACAATACTTGAAAGGTGATATTTCAAACGATTGATGCCTCCATTCATTTTTCTGTTACAGAAATTGCAAAAAACTTCATTCTCATTAGCTCCACGTACACCATACTTCCATGCTTTGGAATGGGCATTCAGAGGAACGGTCCCTACTAGTGATGTTGACTCAAATGCCGAACCTGATGCCGAGCCTGATGCCATTGTTAAGCTCTAATCTGCAACACAATGCACATTTAAAAAATTAGAAAACGTAAACTTAATTTTTTTATTTTAAAAAAAACGATGCCTGAATAACAAATTTGCGTAAATAAAATAAGAAATACTATTACAAGCATTCAATTTTACATTACATGTATTTAGAATTACAAAACGAATCGATTACAATACACATACATAAAATTTAACTAGTTTACAATGAATTTTCGTTAAAAAAAATATATACATACCTCCGGCTGCAAATGAGTATAAAAAAATTACAAGCATTCGATTTTACATTACATGTATTTAGAATTACAAAACGAATCGATTACAATACACATACATAAAATTTAACTAAGTTACAATGAATTTACGTTAAAAAAAGTAAAAATACCTGGTATTTGCAAATGAGTATAAAAAAATTACAAGCATTCGATTTTACATTACATGTATTTAGAATCACAATATCTCGGCGATCCCTATAAAAGTCTAAATAATATACGTTTACAAAATTTGAAAAAACTCAAAGAATTAAAAAAAACCTATGACCTCCAAATGCAAATGTTCCAAATTCTCTCCTCGAATTCGCTCCAAAATCCACTCAACACAAGCAATGCAAACTCAAATGGCTGTGTGAGTGACAATGAGGGAGTAGAGGGCCTTTTAAAGAGCCAAAACCGTGTAAAAACAACATTTTTTGCGTGTGAAAAGTACAAACGTGTAATGAAGCACCATTTGGCTAGAAAGTATTACTAGAAAAGAAGACTGGCCTCAAATTAGAATCTGAGTCTAATTTTTTCAATCAGCTGGCAGAGATATTTGTGTCAAAATTCCTTTATTGGCAAGCCATCACGGATGTGCCCATCTACTCAAGTTGGTTGCATGGATCTATGGCGAGTTTTTACTAACTCAGGCGAGCTATAACTTGGCGAGGACTTGCCAAAACTTGGCGAAGTTTTTTTTTAACCTTTATTGGCGAGTTTTACGTTGAGTTACTCGTTTTGCATGGTTTTTGGCGAGTTTTTAATAATTCGGCGAGCTAAAAAAACACTCTGATTCCAACTATGGGGGGGCAGCCATTAACATCATGACAAAGCAAAATATTGGATGATCTGAAATTAGAACCAGACTTTTGGCCGAACAACTACATTCTTACAACTTGCAGGTAGATTTGACAGTTGTTGACCTGAAGGAGTACTTGAAGACATAGTTGTTGGTGGTAGACTATTGGGAATAATCCTGCTGAATTGTATTCAGATCTTGGGAACCAAAAGCCTCCAAGTCTTCAGTGAGCGATATCTTATCATCCTAGGAAGGTCATGGGTTGGCCACTGTTGATGCATTCAGTAAGAGCTTTACAGGTTTGACAACTATGATTATTTCTTATGAAAGTGGGTACTAAATTTCAGCTAATGGCATCTATCCTCCTGCCCATACCGTTGAACTAGAGACGATCAAACGATTTGTGGTAGAAGATTTCAACTTGAAGTATCATCAGAACTCTGTGCAACAGATTCATGATGCTAGAGAAGTCTTGTACAATTGAAGGGACGAGAAGAAAAATGTCATCTCTACGGTCAGATGTCTCTTGCAGAATAACTAGCCTGGAAACAATAACATAAGAAGTGGATGACTAGATTTCAGGTGTGTTTAAACTGCCCCTTGAACCAAGTTTCCATAAATTTAGCAAAGCACCATGGATATTCCAGGGTAAGAATTGTAGTCTCCATCAACTTGCTTCCCCATGATTTGCATACTGCAATTAGTGTAATCAGCAATGTCATATTCAATGATTCAGATCTCTCCAAACAAGTGGTTAATAACTCCAGGAATGACCCACTGTAATGTAAACAAGATGCTAAACATGCAACAAAAGAAATTGTCATGATTGCTGCAATTAATTCAAAAACACAATTACAGCCGTTTGCATGGGATTATGGTGACATGCATGGTATTCAGTCCTAAGTTGGTGCACTTCATAAGATTTATATCAAAGACAGTTGTAAACCAATCAGGCAGCCACAATAGAAGAATGAACCCAACAGTGAGGGAAATTCGTCGAAAAAATGAGACATTACAATGAAGTTATTGGATGTTGTGATTCTATGCTATCCAATTTCAGACAGTCAATGGGTGTCACCCCTGTGTCATTGAATGCCAAAGTTAGAGATGGAAAATGGAGGGATCCGCGTAGATTATCAGAAGGAGTCTAAACTACATGGATAGAAATAAAGAAGATGAAAAGTTCAAAATTTGAGCCTCAAAAATCTACAAAAGAGCAAAAGGAATTCACCATGCAAGTCAAAGGTAAAGAGATCTTATCTGAAAATGAACCAGAGAATGTGGTTGAAAAGAAACTAACCACATTGTAGACAAGCACAAAGGATGTAATGAGGACCTAGTAAAGGTGTGATGAATGGCTAAGAAGAGCTAAGGAAGCTACGTTAATAGTCAATCAAGCAAAACAACACCTACAAAAAATTAAGGGAAAGAATTCTCCAATTGTAAGGGTGGAATCATGAAGGAAAATCAAAAATTCAAGAATTTGGGGAGGATTTTTTGGTTAATGCCACTTTTCTGAGTCTTCAATATACTAGAGTCTAGAGGGAGAAGAGTACTGGATGAAAATGGATGCATGCCGAGAAGGAAGCACGACTAGGGAGTCTTCCGCTCAGACACTACTCCACTAGTCCAAGATCTCGCATTAGAATGAAGAGTTTCTGGTAGTACCAGTGAACCAGGTTGAGGTGGTGTAAAAGGATGCCCTTTTCCAACTAAAGAGCCTAATTATGGACTTCTTGCCATTCCCTTTCCGTGGCAATGGAATTGAATGGGCAATGGAAAGGAATTGCACTTCTACCCTTCCACATCCAGTATTGATGCATCAAACCATGAATCATTGGAGTTGATTTCTTTAGTGTTCTCTTCATTTTCGCACGAATCGGTTGGCAATTGGTGGATTTAGCAAGAGGCCAAATAAAACATTAAATAATCCCAAATGGAACAGTTGGTCATACATGTTTGGTCTTTGGTGCCAAGATTGGGGTATTTAAGGAATGTTATGACTTCATTTGCACACATCTACTTTGGCGAATGTTGCTCTCAATTGATCTTTGGGCTGAAATTAAATGCTCTTAGTTATCTCCACTTTTGGGCAAAATCCAATTGTGATGGCTCTTTCCAAGAGCAAAGAGTTTGACCTTTCTTGTGGCTGGTTGGATGGACAGAAACCCTCCATCCTTGATTGAAGTCATGGGTACAAATATTTGCAATGCATTTATAAGCCTTTCCTAGTTGGAGCGAATCTTGTGTTATGAGTGTGATTGGGTTGCCTTCTAAGGCATGCAGTAACATAGCATATTTTGGTTTCAGGTATCTAAGGATCTGCACATAAGTTTACTATAGAGACAGAAATATATATTGAATGATTTTGTGGAGTATTTTGAGGTCTTGGAAGAGCTAGATCATTTCATAAATGGCAAGATCTTCTCATGAGGTACTTCTGTTGCTTGAGGAAATTTATAATTTGTCTTCAGCCTGGGTTTGGAGTCATTTCAAAATCTTTTCATTAATTTTGCTGAGTTTTCAAAAATTTCATATTGGAAAGTGGCATAAATATTTCCTAAAATATATATCTACATTTTGGTTAAGTTATTTGAATGAGTTTCAAGTGTTTTGTCATTCACTTCTAGGACAAGCTATTATAAATTAATACAGACTGCTGATCATTCAGCGGTCAATAAATTTCAAACCCTGCTGGTCCTAAAATTCAGAATTAATATTATTAGGGTTTGTGTCCCAAGATTTCCTTCTTTTTGGAGTTTGAAGTCCCAAAAAGGGGCATTACAAGTGGGCAAGGGCCCCCAATCTCAGATTTTTGCACTCACCCGCCGATGGCGGCTCTATAGGAGGAGGGTAAGGGGTGAGCGTAGTGAACAACACTCAATTAGATTCATCAATCTGAGGGGGTCCATAAATTATGATTTCTACTTTCTTTTTATCTCTCATCATTTCTATAGACTATACTTATGGAAGGGAAATATGACCCTAAGGCATAAGATATGCAAAGGGATATTTTTGTGGTGTAGGATAGGAACACAAACCAAATTTGAAAACAGGCTGAATTTTTTAAAAATGTAATTCGTTCAAGTATATGGATAGTGTATTGTGATACAAATTTCCCTAAGGTATTAAAAGAAGAAAAGCTTTTGGATCATTCTTATGACAGCTCATAATATGGAAGGAATGTTATCAAACTCAAGACCCAGTTTATAAGGTGGAGTTCGTGGAAGACCTTGTTGAGAGGCTAGTCGCACATGAGGAAAGCGCCTCACTTGATACTAATGTTGATTTTCAGCTTGCTGGAATTTTCAGGTCAGCGACTAATGGTAAGAAATTTGACACTTGATCTTCATGATTATAGCAAGAAGCGTGAAAGTATTGATTAGCGGAAGTTTGTGGCAAAACTCATCATCATGGAATGGGAAGTACCAAGAGATCGGGGAAATAGATGAAGGATAGAAAATATCAAAGAGCATCTTTTCTCTCGAATCCAATATTGTTCATGTATGATCATGTGGGATCGTGGTGTTATACCAACAAAGAGCTCACAAAAAGAATATATTGAGAGAACACATGAAGGCTGAAATGTTTGATGACTTTAATATCATAATTGAGAGATAGATTCACCATGGGCATGCATCTAGACTCCAAGCATAGAGCAACTTAATATAACCATGGGTGAGACATAAGTCTATGGAATGAATTTTATGTTACAAGAACTAAGCATGGTTATGGCAGATAGAAGGGTTCGCATTCCATTGGCGAGTTAGTACAGAATCAGCAGTTTTATTATCCCCTAGCAGTGGCTAAAGTTTAGCAACTAGTCATAGGAATCATTCAAATTAGTCACCTAGGAATATTATTTAATCAATTCCTTTTTTTTTTTTAATTAGTCATTTTGGAATTTTAATTCAAATAATACTTGCTCCATAGGAATATTAGGAATCATTCAAATTAGTCATAGCTAAAGGGAATGTCAAATCATTAAAGGACAAGTCTGCTTGAGCAGCAAGTTGCTTAGTGGTGGAAAGCATGCAATACTAATTTCATCTTTTGGTAAGCAACATAGTCTTTATGCCCACGGGGAAGTGATAGGCAAATGGTCTTCCAAAACAACATAGTATGGTGTTCAATAATATCTCCCCAAGATCACTACCAAATAGAGGTTTCCAACATGCCATAGAGTTGAAAATTGGTTGTAAGCATACAATTATTACTCCTCGTTTCTCAAGGACTGATTTGATATCAAGCCACCATCAGATCTTTGTTTGTAAGGGAGGTGTGCACAAGACAACTTCTAGCTGCCTTACAGGACACATTGAGTTCTTGCTCGTGCTATTCAACTTGACTAATGCTCCTGCTACGTTCCAATTCATGGTGAATCAAATATTCAGTGGTCAGCTGAGACAGTTTGTTTTGATAACTTTTTATGATATTCTGATGTGTAGCAAAGCATGGAAGGATCATATCAGAAACCTAGATTTGATGTTAAAGAATTTAGGTGTGAGTTTGGGGTCACAAATATTTATAAGTGGGCCATGTCAAAATTGCTCAAGGCAGGCAGGTGGATCAAAAGAGGATTCAAATTTTTTTGGTTTGGGTACTACCCACCACACTAACTCTATTGAGGAGATTCTCTAGTTTATGCAGTCATGATAGAAGTTTTGTTAAGGGATCTTCACATATAGCAGCACCCTTAACCAACATGACAAAGAAAGGAGCTCTTGCATGGATGGATAGACTACCAAAAAAATTTGATAAGCATAAGAAGGTAATCATCTCATGTCTTATATTTTCCATTTCAGATTTCTCACAACCATTTGTGGTAGAATGTGGTGTTTTAGGAGAAGGTATTGAGACCATATTAATCCAAAAGGGGGACTCAATTAAGATGGAGAGCATGAAGTTAAAAGATTCAGGATATAGTTTCTCTATTTATGACAAGGAGATTCTTGCCATGAAGCACGTTTTGGTAAAATTCAGACGTCACTTGGTTTATGGTACATGTGTGGTTGAGACAGATTGCAATGGCTTGAAGTCCTTCTTGGATCAACAGGATTTTAACGATGAGCCACAAAGGTGGGAAAGGAAAATCCAAGGTTACAATGTTGATATAAAAAGGAAAGAGCATGTAGTTGTTGATGTCTTATTTCGAATGGTTGTTATTTGTTCTGTTTTTGTCATTTGTGGTGATTGGAAGATTTCAATCATGGTAGGTTATGCCAAGAATACATTTGTTGCTAACATTTTAGATGGAAATGTGAAGGATGAAAAATATGGTCTCATTTTGAACAAGCATAGAATCTTTCCAGTAATTGAATCTGAGATAAAATAGAAGATTTGAAAGCAACCTATTGTGGGTCACTCTAGATCCTACAATATTGTAGATATATAAGAAAGATATTTTCATGGTGGAACGTTGAGGAGGAGAATCTCAAACACATCAAGGAGTACATTACCTACCAACAAAATGAAGTAGAGTATGTCTTCCCAGTAAGTTGGTTGCAGCCATTGCTTATTCCCCATCAAGATTGGAAAAGTATGTTTATGGACTTCATCACAAGTCTTCCCAAGGTTCATGTTAGAGACTGCATTTATGTTGTTGTGGATAGGCTAAATGAGTATTAATACTTTTTTGCCATTTATCCAGAATTCAAAGCACATCATATGGAAGAAGTATATCCTTTCACACAAGGTCGTCTACACATAAGAGCATGGGATCCGGGTGATATCTCAAGATCTATCAAGGTTAGTAATAGTCTGTAATGTCCCTTTTTTGAATTACTTTGAATTAAGGTAGCAAGCAACGGTTGAACAATGGAAGATCATGGATTATATTTCAGTTTTCATCATTCATATTTATGATTTATTTTTGTAGTACCCATTCTTTGGGGTCGACTGAGTTTAGTGCCTTTAACGAGGCTTAATAAAAGATTATAATGACTTATTACGGGTCGGCCTTACCTTTTATGGGCTTTGGCACCAAAGAAAGGTATAAAAGAAGATTAGAGGAGCTCATTTGGGGATCTAGATTTGGCGCATTTTCCTATTTGGGCATTGTGAGCTTGTTGCTCCATGTTCTTCCACTTGAGGACAAAAAACCGTCTTGTGTGACTTCTTAGAAGGACGAAAACCCTTCTAGTGGTTTTGCTAGAGGATGAAAAACCCTTCAACATTGATTGAGAGTGAAGATTATTGTAGATTTGAGGAGAATATATGATATTCATATTTTTATTGGCATTGGGTAGCCTTCCCTAGGTGGAATGATCTACCTAGGTGTAGGGTTTGGTGCCCTAGAGGGCATAAAATTGAGATCTCACTTCATTTTCTGATTTGACATATTTTATTAAGCCGAAATCTCTATTTTGGTGATTTTTGGCAAGGGTTTACTATTTTTCCTAGCCCTCGGTTTTGTCTAGTCTACTGCTGATTTTAAATAATTTATCCCAGCCGTGAAATCAGATATTCTTTCAATATTTTGATGTGTTTATGATCAATAAATATTGCCGTGGCTAGATTAATTGTTTTGTGGCATTATTCATTGAATTGCTTGGTGAAAAGCGGATTTGAATTTCATAAACAGTTTTCTGCCTTTGTAGATTGCTGATTTCAGATTTATTTTAGTTTATAAAAATCAGACTTTGTTAATATTGGGGTTTGAGCTAATTTCCTTAATTTTCAGTTTTGTCCCCAAAAGGGATACTACAGTGGTATCAGAGCACAAATTCTCAAAGGCCTAAGGTTTCAGTGAAAGAAGGCAACAAGAGTTTAATACTATCAAAGAAGGAGAACACTATGGACTCTCAAGTAGCCAAAGTTGACAAGTTGATTGCCATGCAAGGTTGGAAATACCTATTTCCCTAAGGAGAAGAGGGAAGAAAAATTATTGCAGTAGTTGGTTATTAAAAGGGAGCAACCCTTGGGAGCCTTAGAAGCACCCACCACCATATTATCCAATCTGATTTCTAAACCAGCAAACTAGAAATAGAGCCCAGATTTGAACATCAATTAAATATTTGGAACAACGGTACAAAAATGAATGCAAAACACTTGAAACTCTTCAAACAAATTTGACAAAATAGATATAAGTATTTTAGGCATCCACCAAACCACTATTCAATAGGAAATATGATGCAAAACAATGCTGGAAATTAATTAAAAACCAGTGAAGTACAACTGCAATAAAAATTATGAGATGAGGGTTTAGAAACCCCAAACTTCACACGTAAATATTGATTCCAGCCTTATAAATAATAAGGAAGCCAAATATGAATTCAAATCTGATTGCTGCGCCCTAGAAGGAACCAAACAACACTCTAATGCAAGTCGCTCCACAATGGAGAGACTCAATAATGCATATAAAAATCTGATTTTGACTTCTTTCCTCTCAAATCTGCAATATGCCTTCAAGCCAAACAAGGAAGAAGGGTTTCCGCCCCCAACCAACCACAAGAAGAGTTTCTGCTCTTCTTGGATGTTGCCACACACTTGGATTTTCTCCCAAGAGTGGAAGAACAATGAACAAACAACCCACAAGTCCAATTTAGATAAAATTTGCCAAAGTAGATGTCTCCAAATGAAGTCTTCATCTCCTTTTATATCTTCATCTTTGGCGCCAAGGCTTAAAAGGATTAGGCCAACCTAGATAAAGTCATTATAATCTTTTAATATGCTTTTTTCAATGTACCAAACCCGACCGACCCGGTAAAAGCAAAAACACACAAAAAAAGAAACATTAAAAATTAGAAAATAAATGCAAAGGAAGCTTAATTCCTTTTCCCAACTCATCCACTTCGTTGCCATGAAAAAGGGTATGGCAAGAAGTCCAAAATTAGGTCCTTAAGTGGGAAAAAATGGACATTACAGTCCTCCCCAAGATTGCTTGTCCCCAAGCAATTACAATTGTGGATATTCTAATATTGTTGCACTTTCCCATGTTGTATCCCTCAAGGAGTAATCTCTTCTAACAAACCAAGTATTCCTTGATACTTTGATTCCTCAATTTCTTCTCAAGAACCCCTTTGAGGACGAAACCCCTCATTGGATCCTATTGGGGACGAAAACCCCTCAGTAGTCATAACACTTGGGGATGGAAACCCTTCATTTGTTGCATTGGTGACTTCATCCGGGAGTGACATTAAAGCTTCAAAATACATAATTTCAGAACAAGGGTTTCTATTAGTGCTAGGGCACACATTCTAGCTAGGGCACGCTTTTGAGGGCTCCTACATTCATTTCCATCTTGATTTACCCATTTAGAGATTTCGGGATCACTTTTCCAGTGGGTTTTCATGGTTGGAAAATTGTGATTTAAGAGAGACAATCATATGTCATGAAAATTTGTAAGTGCCTTACCAAGCACCCTTGTTTGGTGTTTTGGTGTGGACTTACATTTACAAGTTAATTGACCCGAGACTTTTTACAAGTTAATTGACTTGAGACTTCCATTGGATAGCTGGTCTCTTTAAGATCATTTTGAGAATTGGTTTGTGTTGAAACTCCAAGTATTGATGGAGTTATGAGTTTTAGAATTTTCAGTTGTATTTGCACTTGAAATAAATTTATAAAAAACTTATTTGCTACCAGATTTCCTCTTGTTGAATTTATTGAGTATTTGGGATATTTCTATGTTCATTTCCATCCCATATTGCATGAGAATGGATGCCATTAAGTGTTGCTACATTTCGATGCATTAGGAAGACTTGTTTATTTACTTTTAGCTGCTTTTAATGATGTATGATGCCCTAAAAGTGTAATTACCTATTCGCTGCTAAGGTTTCTAATATTGTTGGATCTGCTGTTATAAAAATCAGATTATTTTCAGCTAGGGGTTTGTGTAAATTCCTTGTTGGTGTGAGTTCAACCCTAAAAAGGGACATTACAAATAAAGCTGCAAAATTTAAGGATGTGAGACAATGGAAGCATTACAGAGCAGATCATGTGTAAGACATGAAAGCTATGTGGTTAAATGCCGCACAAGAAGTAAATTGACATGGTATGTGCGAAAGGTTTAAAATGCACTAGAAAGTAAACCTACCAATGATTCCCTTTCCTATTTATCTATTGAACAATGTCCTAAAGACTAAACGCAGAAATTAGAGGACATGTCTCAAGTGCACGTATGCTAGTGTGGTTGGTAGTTTAATCAGTATGCAATGGTCTGTACAAGACCCAATATAGCTCATGTTGTGGGAGTAATTAGCGAGACATTCAGTCAAATCCACGCGAGAAGCCGCGGAACATTGGTACTACCACGCGACAGAGGATCTTTAGGTATCTGCATGAAAAGCCACATCTAAGGAGAAAGTAATGCAATATGCTATCAAGAGAACACTGCGCTGATGAAAGTGAACACATTGATACGTGCTACATAGCTTTGTGGATACAAATTGGGGAATGGAAGAAGTCTATATATGCACAAATCTACCAGTGGGTATGATTCACAACTTGCTTCAGTGGAGCTGTAAGTTGGATGAG
The DNA here is from genome assembly GCA_019776745.2 of Taxus chinensis. Classification (NCBI taxonomy): domain Eukaryota; kingdom Viridiplantae; phylum Streptophyta; class Pinopsida; order Cupressales; family Taxaceae; genus Taxus; species Taxus chinensis. Next base: position 545,315,524 of record CM034151.1, on the reverse strand, counting down.
TAAACGTCAAGCAAGTGTTGCAAAATCCACCACAGAGGTCGATGCACATGGCAACTTACTGATGCAATCAAGGAAGCAATTTGGCTTCAAAGTTGATTTTCAGCTATTGGGTCTCACTCAAAATCGTTATAAGGATCTATTGTGACAATCAGAAGTGCAATTTGTCAAACAAAGAACCCTAGGTATCATTTTAGAACAAAGGCACATTGATGTTCAACACAATTTGTAGGAGAAATGGAGAAGATATCTACTGGAGAAGGTGGGCACAGAAGATAATGTTGTTGATTCCTTGACAAAGGCTTTAAGCACTAAGTTTTCTTCATTGTAGCTAGATAAAGCTAATGGGCTTGATTGCGCATAAATTGTTACGCACTATATAGCCTTGAAACCTCTGATTCAGAGCAAATCGCCGATGAAGCGTTCAACCTGCAAAACGATTAAACTTACAAAAAATCGCGATTTTCAGAAATCTGACTAAATCGCATGTCAAAACACCCTCGAAAATCGTTGAAAATCGTGGCTAAAATCGGCGAAAATCGGGGAAAAAAAACGCGGCTAGGGTATACAGATTGAAAATAAAGTAAATCGATTTGTTTTTTCATGTTGTTTTCTCTTTCCACGGAGCATTTCAGTTTTTTATGTCGCGACTTCCTTCGTGTACAATCGACGCGTGAGGGCATTTTTTACCAGTTCGTGTGCATTATTCTACCAGTTTGTGAGCAATAAAGGAATTGTTTTTACCTGTCTACAGTATGCGCATTTTACCAGTCCGTGCACGTTTGTTTTAAACCGAGTTTATCGTCGTGCAACATGTTTAGCTCGTGGGGATTTGCAAAAGTTTAATCTTCATCCCATTCATGCAGTTTTGTGACAGCCTACAGGTCATAGAATATGTATATTTATTATTAAGTTGTATGTTAATATTAATACTGTTACACTGTAAAAATAATAATATCCCCTACTGTTACACTGTAAAAATAATAATATTAATATTGTTACACTGTATATTAATAAAAATAATAATATTAATACTGTTACACTGTATATTAATATTAATGTATATTAATGTATGGCTCCCGTGCTTAATATGTGTAAGTGTAATAAGTCTGTAAGTGTATACACTGTAAACAGTGTACAGGTGTATCACTGGTGACTATATTACAGTATTTTCAATGTATAGTGTCCACCTACAACTGTATCCTTAATGGTTTTTAAAAGTAGCGATAAAGTTGCCGATTTTTGCCGATTCCCGATTTTCGATTCAAAATGTTGGCACTAGCTGATTAATCCCGATTTGTACGATTTTTTCCAACATATAGCTTGAAACCCACAACCTAAGTCGTCGTTTCCAGTCTGTCAAATCTCAGCAAGGGAGGAGGTTTTTGCCCCCCATTCTTCAAAGGGTTGTCAGTCCATCAGTGAGCAATAGTTTTTGGCATGCCGGTGGGACATCAAATGTTAGGAGGGGTGTGGTTACCATTCTTCATGTAGACCACTGGCAAATCCTCGTGTTGCAAATACATACCTCCATTCCCTTCTTTGCTTCTCCACATCTTTCAAAAACCCATCCTGTTAGCAGATGCCCCCACCTATGGGAGTCATTGGCTTCAAAGGTTTTCAACTTTCTGCTTCGTCTACAAAAGGTCCTTTCATTCTGATTTCGTTGGGTTACTCGTTTGAGTTGTCCCCACTCACACTTTGTATATTATTTGGACTGCCAATCCCATATGACCTAAATCTTTTGTGGCTCCATTCAAAAGTCGAGTTCATTAATCATATTTATCTTATCTTATCTTATCTTCTAAATTGTACAGCTTGGCCCCTGGCAAGAAATTAGGTCTGGGGCATTGCCTTCAGGGAGGGGAGTTTTGGGGGGTAGCACCCCCCCACCCAATTGGGGGTTTGAGGGCTCAACCCCCTGATGAAAAACCAATTGGGGGCCCCTCTTTATAGAGCATTTCGGGCCCGTATAGCTAATTTTAACCTGGGGATATCATTATGAGTACACCTATAGATCACTTTAAAGTTTATGAGGAACCAATATATGGGTTGTATTCTTGGTCCATGGTTACTCAAGTACAATATTGTTTGTAATACCACTATCACGGTTACCTGGTGATGTGCAATAGGATAGAGTAGCGATTGCAGAAGTACATTATTGTACTGGTACTAAATGGTTGAGTTAATACAATACGGATATAAGTTACTATGGATGAAGTTTTTTCCCAAAAGGCATTTTGAAGACAAGATCAGATCATCGTTCGTGTACTAGTGTTATTTTGTTTACCATCAAGAGAGCTCTATTTTTGTTTATATTAAAGATTCTGTGAAGTATTGCTTTTTCTCGTATTTTACTTGGGATATAAATCTCTGCAATTGGTCAATGCCTACTCCTTAGTATGCTTTTTTGTATTATCTAAGGGCTTTGAATTTTTATATTTTTGTGATGATACAATCGATGGGCGGAAGGACACTTCTTGACGCCTATGACATAGCAATCAGAGATGAAAATAGTCTTATACAAGCATGAAAAATATCTCCAAGGCCTCCCATGCCCATCTTTCCAGAAGTTTCTCCTCTCACTTCCTTCTAAATATCTGTAATAGCTTCAATTCCAATGCCTAATTCTCAGCCTTTGAGCCAAATTAGTGCAGCCCCTAGCCAATCAAATGATTTACAAGAGATAAATGACATATTAAAAGATTTTGGGAATGAGATAGTTGCTCTTAAAAGGAAGAAAAATTAGAGGTTCAGACCTTATTATCCTCCCAATCAGCAGAATAGATCTCTTTTCCAACTAAATTTGCATGGCCAAAATCAGTTTTCTAATGCCAAACCTATCCAAGCAGTCAATCCCAATGCTGCTAGCACATCCAAAGTAATTGTCCCAGTCCAAAACAATCTGATCCAAGATTATGAGGGGTGTTATCCATGTAATCGAACCCATAATTAAAATTCTTGCTTTTATGGTATTCAGAATCAAGCACTTATGGTGCAAATAACTGCTATGTCCCAAAGTTCATCAGATGAGACTCCACATTCCTAAATTCCTAAATCGGCAAGAAAATGATTTTTTTGGAATAAATCAGCTTGATAATCAGAAAAATCAGAGTTCTACTTTTGTGGCAACGAACACAAGGTCAAAGAAAAGAGCATTAGCAGTGGAGAAGCCTATTCATAAGAGCAATTCTTAGCCTTCTCCAATGTTACAAGCTGCTATTTCAGTTTTAAATCAACACATCAATTACAATCAACAAGAGACCCTAATCTCCATGCCACCAATACAAGGTGTTGCTGTTAAAGCGAAGTACAACAGAAGGTTAGTACTCCATTTAATATCCTTGACCATATGAAGCAAACCAAAGTTAATATGTCAATATGGGATTCCTCGTCTTTTCCCAGACAAAAAGACCTCTTGCAAGAAGCTTTGTCTAACCTTAGTCTCTCTAGCCAAAAATCCAAAGAACCATATAAGGAACTTGTGCTCACCAATACGCCTGATCCAAAAGAAGTTCAAGCAAACCGCTAGAGTGTTAGGCCACCTCCCTTCTATGTTTCATTGATCATAGGTCGAAACCTAGTTCATAATTGTATGATTGATTCAAGAGCTTCTAGTTAAGTTATGCCAAGCAAATTGTTGAAAAACTTGGTTAGGATTATGACCCTCTTTCTAAGGGAGTGGTTCAACTTGATGAAACACCTGTAGAGACCCTTGGAGTCATTAGAGGATTGAACTTAACTTTGCACGTATGCCCCAACTTCTCCATTCCTTAAGATGTTTTTATCATTGATCTTCCTCTTCTCTTTGCCTTGTGTCTTTCTAGAGATTTCATGGCCAAAATTGGAGGCTACTTATCATCAGACTGATCTCATATGTTGTTTAGAACAAGGTATGGCACCAAAGCTACCATAAGATTTGAACCCATCTCAGCAAATTGCATAGAACCTTACGTTCTTAGTGTCATTAACGCAAATTGTATGATCATAGACGAAGAAGAATAACCAGTTGACCAAGAGCCGACCACACTTTTTGAGGGAATTCCATTGATCATGAATGGGCTGCCCAAACTCATGCTACTAATTCACATGGTTATATTGAGGAAGCATGTCTTGGAACATATTCTCTTGCATGAGGAAAATGTTCTTCCTAACATCCGCAAGATGAAGGTTTATAGAAATCATAGTTCAAAAAATCGTTATCGGCGATTAATCGGCAGGCCAAATTTTGACTCGGAAATCGAGAATCGGCAATTTATCGGCATTAATCAGCAACTTTATCACTACCTTTAAAAACATTTAAAATTCATAAAATATACTTAAATTAAATGTAAAAACAATGTTAAATGATGCGAGAAGTGACTCTGTACAGTATACAACATATAGTATACTAGTATAATGTTAAATGATGTTAAATGTTAAATTGTTATATAGTATACTATTATAATTTTATAGTGTATACTGTACAATTAACTATAAATTTATAATAATGTAGTGTATATAAATAATAAAACGTATAAAATTAAATTTATAGTGTATGTTATAGATTGAATAAAATTAAATAATGTATTTTATATAAATGTATACAAAGTACAATATACTGTATAAGTTGTATATACTATAACTATTAAAAAAGATTGTAATATATTAATTATTAAATATATACAAAACGACAAAACAAATTAATATAATGTATAAATAATATTAAGTATTAACTATTTAGTGTAAAGTTACAGGGCACAAACTGGCCATGAAATAAACAATAAGTATTAACTATGAACTAATCCAACGAATTAATATATTAAATAAATATTGGACCATTTACCCTGCGAGAGCCACGTTAATAATTATCAACTATGTTGCTAGAATAATATAGTTCTGGAAACCTCTAGTGGTTTTCCTTCTATGTAGGTTACGTTACCTTCGAAACCAGATCGTATAGTTTTACAATTAACCATTTCGAGATGGCTTCCTATGTGAGTCGAAATAAAGGAATTTGATTATTCGTATTAGTAGAAATATGATTCGAGCCATCAGAGAATAGGAGAAAAAATCGTAGAAGCAGAGAACGATTCAAGCTGATAGGAAATGGAGTGATTTTGCAATTTTATCAGACAATCTTCAACGATTTTTCAGGTTATTCTAGCGCCGGAAATCTGCACATGAAAAATTATGCCAAAAGAAGGAAATCATGATTTATGGAAAGATCAGAATCGTATATGCAAACAGAGAAGCAATTGTGGGACTTCTCCAAGATGATGTGTTTAATGCAAAATTTGTCCAGTTTTAGAACTAAGCATGGAAATTATACTTCCAAGATGGACTTCTGCAGGAATTAAGACACTGAGCAGGAAAAAGGGATCAAGTCGTACAGTTCCCCATTACATAAGGCTAAGCATTACTCATCTTTAACATGGGCACTTTGACTTTGCACCAATAACATTAATTTTATATGAAGCTCTTGATATAAGTTGTTCTAGTGGGTAAGAAGGAAATGAGTGAAGCAATTGCAAGTTTTTGGTGCTAGTGAGTTGGTGGTTAACCAAATCAGAGGACAAGCTGCAACTAAGAATAACTTGCTGAGATCCTACAAGAATGGGGTGTGGGATTTAATTGAAGATTTGATGCTTTCAATGTTCAATCTATTCCTAGAGTGAAGAACAAACATGTAGATAGGCTAGCTGCCATTGGTGCTCAGGTTGATATTCCGGGTCAGATCAAGAAAGATAAAAATCATCACTGTATATCAAGATAGTGGCTAAGGTCTTCTATCCCGAACAACAATATTAATTGGCAAGTGTTTGAATCAGATCAACAAATTGTCAATTGCTTGTAAGAGGAAGCTGAGTTTTTAGTCAAAAATCAGGAAAGATTGCAACAACATTATGAATGATCAGATTATTTAGTTGAAATCTAACAAGATACCTCAAGGATTGGTTACTCTTGAATCCCATCTTTAACACATATGATCAGGTCGTAAGTGAGAAGTTCAATATGATGATCAAACAAGATGATTATGAACAAATCAACATTGGCAATGACAAAGCACTCAAATTGGGCTAGGTATATAATAATGATAAAAAGCTTTCTTTTGTTCAATTTGCTCAAGAATTTGATGATGTTTTTGCATGGAGCTATGGTGACTTAAAGGTTTTAAATCCGGATTTAGCTCGGCATACAATAGAATTGGATTTAAAAACAAAACCAATCCGACAAAAACAAAGACCCATCAATCCTAAAATTGAACCATTGAAACTGAAGCAAGAATTGGATAAGTTGATCAAAGCTAGCATTATTTTCCCCGTCAAGCACTCTTCAGGGGTGTCCAATTTGGTTCCCGCAAGGAAAAAAACTGGAGAGATACGATTATGCGTGGATTTCAGAGAGTTAAACAGAGCTTCTTTAAAATATCATTACCCACTCCCTTCAATGGAGCAAATTTTGCAAAGGGTAAGTAGTTCAGTGCTTTTCTCATTGCTTGATGGCTATTCTGGTTAGAATCAGATTTTGGTACAGGAATCAGATCAATTTAAGACAACGTTTACTACCAAATGGGGGCACATGCATATAGAAAAATGACATTTGGACTGTCAAATGCAGGAGCCACATTTCAATGTGCAATGGACTTGGTGTTTCAAGGGTTAATCAATAATTTTGTTCTCGTTTATCTAGATGACATAACTGTTTTCTCCGAGTATGCTGCAGATCATATGATACATCTTATACGCGTTTTTGAAAGATGTAGACATTATGGCGTTTCTTGAAATCCAAAAAAATGCGTGTTTTTAGTCCATGAGGGTAAGTTGCTTGGTCATATTATATCCAAAAAAGGTCTTACAATTGATCCAAAACGAGTAAGTTCAATATTTTCCTTATCCTTACCTAATCACTAGAAGCCATTGAAAATTTGTTTGGGTAGAATTAATTATATCAAAAGATTCATTCCATATTTTGTAAATCTTGTAAAGCCACTAACGTCAATTCTCAAGAAGAACATGGTTTTCAGTTGGAAAATAGAGGGAAAGAATGCATTTGAAGTAATCAAACATGCCATCTTACAAGCTCCAACTCTCACTAATCTAGATTTTAGCAAAGATTTCATTTTGTATGCTTTTGGAGCAATTGATACAATCTTAGCCACGTTGGTACGACAAAATGATGAAAAGTTGGAGCAACCAATTACTTTTTTCAGTCAAGGGTTACAAGATTACGAGTTGAAGTATTCTTTTGTTGAGAAACAAGTTCGTTCAGTCATTAGAAGCCTCAAGAAATTCAGACATCTGCTTTTTAACAACAAGATTCATTTAATGGTTTCTCATCCCAGTGTTAAAGAATTTCTTTTAAGCAAGGACTTGAATGAGAAAAGACCAAGTTGGATCACAAAAGTGATGGAATATGATGTTGATATTAAAGACACTAAGCTGGTTAGAGGAAGAGGACTATGTGAATAGTTAGCTTCAGACTTGCATGGTGATAAAAATCAGATTTTAGTGTTTCAAGATGATCCAAACACAGCCACTCTCCAGAGTTGGACCCAAGATATGATCCACTTTCTTCAGACTGAATGTAATGTCCCTTTTTGGGGGACTTCAAAAAATGACCAAAAATTGAATATAAACAACACTTCTAAGATATTTAGTGAGCTATTAGAGACAAAAATAAATGTATAAAAATCCTTAACTGCTGCCAGCCAACACTCTTCTAGGGCAGCGATTTTTTTTGGGGTTTCACTCTGACTTTTATGCCTTCAAAACCCTACGAATCAACTTCACTCGTGCGTCAAAAATTATGATATGCCAACAACAATCATATAATGCAAGAAATCTGATTTTTAATGCCCTAGCTATGGAGATATGAATTTCAACAAACCCTTGTCTGCAACGTTATTTTAAAAATTCACATCTCAACTTGGGAAGCACCAAAAAATCATGCAACTCAAAATCTTGGCTTTATAAAATATTGAGAATAAGATGATAATTTTAGATTTGCCAAAATGTTACCACACATACCAAATTACCACCTTAGTATAGGCCGCTTCACTTGAAATAAAGTATAATTTGCACCAAAGAGACAACACATGCAAGAGAAAGATACTTTATTTCCTTTCAAACCAGTTTGTACACCAAAAACCTCATGAAGGGTTTTCGTCCTTCACAAGTTTCCCAACCATGGGTTTTCCTCCTTGGAAGAGATCCTCAACCCAAGGGGCTTTGTCCTTGAGAGAGAGAGTAAAAGGGCTACACTAGCCAACTTTCACCAAAATAAGAATAATATCCAAAAACATGAATCATTAATGTCCAAGTGACCTCCTTAAATATGCATAATGAGTGCTTATAGCAATCATTACATCATCGCTGACCCCTTAAGTAATTGCATTTTAAATATTAAAAAGGTTATTGGAGCCTACATGCTCACAACACCATTAATACTAAACTTAAATTCCTCTATTGGAGCAAAAAAGGTTCCAATAGGATAAATCATAATAAATAAAAACAACTATGTAATCAATAATAAAAATATAATCTAGATTTCCCCTTGTTGTTTTCCTTAGACCCATGGGGAAAGAATGGGTTAAGGTCTTCAGAATTTAGCCTCCAAAAAGGGACACCTTCTCAAAATTGCTTATCCTCGAGCAATGATGAACTTCACTGCTCCAAATCTTTGACTCCTTGCGTGGATCCTTCTTGTGTTCCTTCTTGATTCTCATGAAGAGTTGGTTTTCGTGATAAGGTATCAGCTGCTGCAATGTTTTTCCTCTCGACATATTTGATGTCAAAACCAAAAGCTTGTATTTTGCTGACCCATCAACAAGATATGGCCGAAATTTACCAAGGCATGCATAATGGCCATCATATTCTTATCATAAATGTGAAGATTCAGCTCATGTTTCTTGAGTTCTTTGTTCTCTAATGCAGTAAGACTCTGATGTTGCATTAGAACAGCCCCGATTCCTTCATTGGATGCATAAAATTCCACCATAAATGGAAAAGAAAAATTAGGTACAGCAAGCACTTGACACGAGTACATCACCTTCTTGAGTTTTTCAATTGTTTCTTGAGCTAGAAGTGTCCAGCTGAGTGCCCATTTCTTAGTTAAATTAGTTAGAGGGACAACAAGATGCGGAAATCCCTTCTTAGATCCAAGGAATCTTCTAAGTTGTGAAATGGAGACGAGACGAGGCCAACCAAGTATGACATGTATCCTTTGTTGCTCCACATGTACCCCTTGAGGCTCTATGATATACCCTTTTTACAAAATTTTGCTCAAACCAAATCCACATTTGAATTTCTTTACAAGTAAGGACTGCTGTCCTAAAAAAATCATCATAATGTTAAGGTGTTGTAGATGCTTCACCCATGTTTTGCTATATCTCAAGATATCATCAAAGGAAACAAACACAAATTCCCTTAAGTACTTACTGAATATGAGGTCCACACATGATTGGAAGGTGGTAAAAACTGAAAATTGCTTTAGAGGAACCGAGAATATGCAATCAGCTGTTATATCCATTCTAAAATATGTGAGAAGTGTACATTCTTTATTTGCACATGTATGGATGTGATCGCCCCAATGACTATGTTTCATTTCCTTTTCATTCTTTATCCTCCTCGTGATGTTGTTTGCAATGTTCCTCCTTGTATTCTTAGCTAGAATCAGTCCCTTCTCTACTGCTGGTAATGAAATAATATCAGATTTTCCTTGCTTAACATGCCTACCATTTCCATTTCTGATTTCATAAATTCTTACTTCTTCATTTTGTGAGTGGAACTTTAATCCCTTCTTGTGGATTTTGAGGGTGAATTCCCTTAAAGTTTGGATCTCTTGAACCCCAAAAACAATATGTGCCTCAGCTGTACTTAAAACAAGTAAGTCAATACAAAATTCATACCTTTTCATGAGAATAGCGAGATGTGGTATCTTCCTTGTGCAAAAATGATATGTTCCATGAGTTATGGTGACTGTGAAGCATTTGAAACCAGCTTTGTTTGGCCCCATCTTGCCAAATCTTCTTCAATAAAATGATGCATATTGTCATTCTCTATAAGCATGGTGATCCTTTGGTCATGAAGAAGAACCCTCACCCGGAATGGGTGATGTGTGCCACATTTTATAGTAAGAATGCTGCGCATCCATTCCATTCTTTTTAGTTCTTCCATTATTATGGGACCATGGGTTAAACACATATGAAACTGAAAATTAGAATCACTATCATTGCCCCTCATACTGATTTTGAAATCAGGTATCCTTCCCCAAGTAAATTTCAACATATCGCCTATATGCCATGTGTGGAAACATGTTTGAAATGGATCCCACATTTCTATATGCTTTTTATTACAAAAAGTACTTCTTACCTCATCACTCCGTGAAGTATGATGTGGATGATGATATCCAATCAGCAGTGGCATAGGAGGATACAATACACATGAAATATGAGTACTCTTTCTAACCAGGTGTCCATGGTAGAAATTCTGAAATGATATATTAGTAAAAATTGAGATAACCTCATACCGTGGGCTGCTTATGACACTCCTATGACTCAGAATTTCTGAGTTCCAATCAGCACTCTTCCTTGGCTTGGTTTCTTTGCTGGATGGGATCTTTCCTTTCCACTTTTGTCGATGTTTTTCTTGGATAACTGCCGGCTTCTTGATAGGGCTATGGTTGCCATGAAATGACCTCCCTTTGACTGCTGTTAGGGACAGTCCAACCACCTTATCTTGTCCTTCATGGAGAGTTTCTTCCAATCTTCTTGACCATAAAAGACTTGTTGATGTACCGTCTATACAAGCATCATTGTGACCCCCATTTCTTCCCCTAAACACAAGTATAAAAGACGGATTACAAATCAAATGGAAAGAGGAAGTAGTTACCTTTGTCTTGATGTATGCATGACTTGGAAGTTGCTTGAAAGGGTCCACTATCTCCATACCTTGTTCATGTGTGTTTGGAATGTCTTCGTAGCTCTTACTCATGTCTAATCCATCATCATTATACTCTTTAGTGACTGCTGTTATAGACAGACCAACAATCTTATTGTCATCATGTCTATTTGTCAAATGGTTTCCAACCATCCCTTTCTCTTTCCCTTCTTGTTCCTCACTCTTCTTTTCATCTTTGAATTCATCACATGTTGAAACATCATCAATATTAACCAAACAATGATCAATAATGACTTTCCGAAACAATAACAAAAGTATGGGCCAATTCTCCCTCTTTCATGGATCCATTCCCTTCAAGCCCTTCTCTATGTATAGTGTCAAGTCTTTGGATCCATGCCCTAGCTAATCCCTGTTGTCACCCAAAAGTTGCACCCTAATAGAGAATGGTGTGTATACTCTCTCTCTTGTTGACAAAATTGGAACACCTCAAGGTTGTGGGTGACCTATGGCTGAGGTGAACCTCCAGAGAGGGCTGGTTCCCTTGCGAATCACCAAAAAAATGGAAAACTTGACAAGGAAAAGGGGGAAAAATGCGGAAAATGGGAAATAGGGGTGATACACCAAAAGTTTGACACATGTAACTCTGCACATAGAAAATTTAAAGATCCACACACCTGCACAACTCTAGACTATTTTGCATAATAAATTCAAGGATTTACGAAAAGACAACGGTAAAGAGAATGGATTCCACACTAAGACAAACACAATATCCTATATTAAACAAAATGAATAATCTGAAAATAGAAATATGAAAGGGCAACATGAACCTTTATTATTCAGAGGTGCAAGTACGAAAGCTGAAGATACTAGAGCAAATCCGTGCTCCAAGTATGTTAATTTTTACAAATAAAAAACCAGTCTGTATAGACAAATGGATGATAAGAATAGACTGCTGAAACTGTAGTTCTTTTATTTATTTATTTATTCAAATCTCTTGCTGGCGCATGGGGACAACAGTTCACTTTTTAAAAAAAATTTAATCCCTTGTCTATCCTTGGCACATGGGGAAAATAGTTCACCCTTTTTTATTTATTTAATTCCTGTTTTTTAACCTCCTTCCTGGCGCATGGAAGAACAATCTGTTTTTATTTAATTCCATTCTTAGTCTTCAGTCAACCATAGTTTATTTTTAATTTATTTAATTCCATAGAATTAAATAACAGTTTGATCCATACAAAGTCTTCAGTCAACTGCAGTTTGCTGATCCATCTTATCCTAGCACCTGAAATAGGAATTAAATTTTATTTATTTTTATTTTCTTCCTTATCCCTCCTTGGCGCCAACCTTGGAATTGTTCCTTTATTTATTTATTTATTTATTTGCACCTTTATCTTTTGGCGCCAACCTCTTAACTGTCGGTGGAAACATGGTAACATTTTGGCAACATCACGGGATTGTTTGCCTGCTAAACAAAGAGATCAGTGGTCTTCTGCATCCATTGGGCTATGGAGTCACATACCTCTGTCAACAACTAGTTCACACAAGTTCGGAAATCCTGTATCCTCTTAATCAATACAACTGAAATACCTTCTCCAACAAAAGGAAATAATGTGCATGCAAGCACTTATTGAAAAGACAACTAACTATGAAAAATGGAAAAACAGTGTGCATGCAAGCACTTATTGGAAAACAAAGTATTCTAATATGTTGAATCCTCAATAGAAAGCTTTGAGGAAAATCCAATTAACTGCGATTTGTAGTTCTTCGCCATTCAATCGAGATAACTGAAAAGCATTGTGAGACTTGGAAGCTGAAATAACATATGGCCCACTCCAAATAGCATCAAATTTGGTGTGGTTTCCTGGTTTTGCTCTATTTGCATCCCATTTAAGGAAAAGATCACCCTCTTGAAAGATTCTTGCAACTTCTTTCTTACCAAAGTTCTTCTTTACCTGAGCTTGGTGAGCTTCCATGGTGAGCATGGCTTCATTTCTCAATTGTTTCAAATGCATAAGTTCAACATATCTTACCTCAATTAGACCTGCTTCCAATAACTGTAACTGATGAATAAGCTATAAAGCGGGCAGTTGAAGAGAAATTGGGAGTCTCGCCTCCTTTCCATAAACCAACATGTAAGGAGAATTGCCAATAGACCTTTTGGGATCTGATTTTCATCTAGAACTCTTTTAATAATCTTCAACAAATTTTTGTTAGTAGACTCTGCAAGACCATTACCTGGTGGGTAATAATTTGATGAAGTACTAAAATAAATACCATTCTGGACAGCCCACCCTGTAATTTTAGTACCAACAAAAACAAGACCATTATCTGAAATAATAGTAGCAGGAACTCCAAATCTAGTTATAATACCTTCATAGAAGTCATGCACACTAGTTTCATTTGCTTCTTTTAATGCAATTGCTTCCATCCATCAGGTAAAATAATCAATGGTAGTAAGAATCCACTTGTGACCTAAATTGGATGGTGGGTTAATCATTCCTATAAAGTCCAATCCCCACTGCATAAAGAGCTGATTTGCTGAAATAGGATGAAGAGGAAGGGCTGCAAGTTTTTCCTTACCCACAAAGAAAGCACACTTTTGACATCTTTTGACCCATGCATAACAATATTTGAAAATACTTGGCCAATAATAACTTGCTTTCATTATTTGTAGAGCAGTAGTCCTTGGAGCATAATTGCCACCGGATAAACCTTCATGGAATTCTTGCAATAATCAACCAACTTGTGAAGGCTCTACACATCTTAAAAGAAGACCATTAATATCATTTTTAAATAATATACCATCAATGAAATGCAAAAGGAATAGCTTGTCACTGGAAATACCTCTTTTTCGTCTTATCCAAACCTTAGGGAAGAATACCAGCATGCAAGTAATTAATCATATCTTGTGTCCAACTCACAAAAGATGGTATTTCAGCTGCTTGTGGTTGACCTGTGAGTGCAAAAACAACCTCTTTTGTAGTTGACTCCAAATCTGAAACCAAATGCTCACATAAACCTTCACCTCGGATCAACTTTGTTACCTTGAAGTCCACGTCATATTCCATGACTTTTGTGATCCAACCAAATCTCTTTTCATTCAAATCTTTTCTTAATAAAAACTCTTTTAAACTTGGGTGAGTAACCATAACATGAATTCTATTATTAGAGAGCATATATATGAAATTATTTAAGCCACTAATAACAGAAAGTACTTGGTTTTCCACAAAAGTATACTTCACGTCATTTTCATATAGCTCTTTGCTAAAGAAAGCAATGGGTTGCTCTAAATTGTTATGATTCAACTGAGTTAAGATAGCTGAAATTGTTTCGACCCTTGCAAATGCATACAATATAAAATCTTTTGAAAAGTCTGGATTCACAAGTGTTGGACCTTGAGCAATAGCTTATTTAATAACCTCAAAACTGATTCTCCCTTCATATGTCCAACTGAAATTCATATTATTGTTCAACATAAGAGTTAAAGGCTTTGATAAATTAGCAATTTCAGCAATGAATCTTCTCACAAAATTGATCTTACCCAATAATCTTTGAAGTGTATTTTTGTGTTGAGGTAAAGATAAAGATAGAATTGAGCTTACTTTTTTTGGATCTATGGCCAAAACTTCTTTAGAGACCATGTGGACCAAAAATTTACCTTCAAGCACTGAAAATATGCACTTCTTTGGGTTGAGAGAAACCCCATATTGTTTGCATTTTTCAAAAATTTACCTCAGATGGCTCAAATGATCATTAACACTCTTAGAAAAAATAGTAATGTCATCAAGATAAATCAAAACATTGACATTGATCAAACCTTGGAAAGCCATATCCATGGCTCTCTGAAAAGTAGCTCATGCATTAGATAAACCAAAAGACATCTTTATGTAAGCAAATGTCCCCCACTTAGTAGTGAAAGTTGTCTTGTATTGATCTTCTTCTGTTACCAAAATCTGATTGTAAACACTGTAACCATCCATAAGAGGGAACCTTTTTGCACCTGATACAGTCCTTAAAATCTGATCCATCGATGGTAATGGATAATGATCCTTTAGTGAAGCCCTGTTTAGATCCCTGAAATCAACACAACTTTATCTCTCCATTGTTCTTCCTCACGGGTACAAGATTTATAACCCACGAGGAATGCTTGATAGGAAAGATAATACAAGACTCAATAAGCTTTGTTAGTTCATTTCTCATCAAAATTTATATCTTTGGATTAATAGGTCTTTGCTTTTGCTTTATCTGTTTGGAATTAGGCTCAAGCTCAATTGTATGTTGAGCTAATCCTGGATCAAAACCTTTTAGATCCTCATACTTCCAAGCAAAAACATCAATGAACTCATTGCATATCTGAAAAAAAACTTGTTTTTCTTTCAAATTACATACCTTGCCATGCTTCAAAAGTTTTCCATTGCTAATTGCTACGTTCTCGTAGTTATCTTGCTTAGTAGACATCTTGATTGTCCCTTTTTCAGCTGATCATCATTATTAAAAATACTCTCAAGGGTTACCAATCCTTGGGGCAGCTTATTAGTCTTTAATTACAAGATTTGCTCACCATACCACTGCTGCAATTTAGACTGATTTTTCGCTGAAAATTCAGCTTCTTCTTGAATAAAGCGTACAATTTGCTCATCACTATCAAACATTTGCCAATTAGTATTATTATCAGGAATTAATGGCCTTACAACTACCTTAATATGAGGCTGATTATGCTTTCTTCTCACATCACTAAGAATATCAAAATAAGCTCCAACAGTTGCCAATCTATCTGCTTGTTTATTTTTAGCTCTAGGTATTGATTGAACATTGAATGCATCGAAATCCTCTATAAGATCCCAAACTCTATGTCTATATGATTTAAACAAGGGATTTTTTGCAATATTCAATATTTCTCTCTTGATGTATGACCAATTCACTGTCATCAAGTACCTATAGGTACTTAATTCCCTTCATTCTAGCCCACTATAAACCATGAATTAATGACTCATATTCAATTGCATTGTATGTACAAAAAAACTGAAATCGAATAGAAGAATAATACCTTTGACCATCTGGTGATATCAGAACATTACCTGCACTCGATCCATTCTTACTTCTATAGCCATCAAAGTATAAACTACACTATCTTGTATCAATCTCATCAGTTTTAACCAGTAATGGTAGAAAAACATTATCCTGATGCATGTAATAAATTCCCAAACTAGCCTCTTTAATATATGTTTCTTCAGCATATTTGTAAGGATCAAAACCATGAGGGTCAGTTCCCCACTCATCCAATAATGAATCTGGTATGCTCTCAGAGTGGGTGTCTGTATCTTGAACAACAGAATGACACTCTTGGTAAAAAACAATTCACACTGCAAGCATTAGGCACATAAGGTTCAATGTGAAATTTAGCAAGAGGCTCAAAATTAATTGTTACCTTTGTGCCATACCTTGTTCTGAAAAATAAAGAGGACTAATCTGATGATAGATACGCTCCAATCTTAGCTGTAAAATCTCTTGATAAGCACAAAACGAAATATGGAGGTAGATCTATTACCATAATATCTTGCAAGATTGGAAGGCTTGGACATGCATGCAAACTTAACTTTAGATCTTTGATTATACCAGCTCTTTTGGTAGCTGTGCCATCCAACTGCAAAACCCCTTTGTTATGCGGCTCATTTTTGAGTCCTAGCATATCTGCTATCTGCTTAGGCATGACTGTACTACTAACATCACTGTCAATCATGCAATTATAGACCAAATTATCACCAATAATCAAATAAAGGTAGAAATGAGGAGGCTTACCAATTCCTTTTCCCTGAAATTTAGCCTTAATGGGATGATCTTTATTCACAAGTAATGCACTAGCTCTAGCTGAATGATCCACTGTAACTGATAGTTTTGACCAAGTCATCTTGTATCAAGTTCTTTTGACCCGAAATAGTCAGTGTATTTCACATGGATAAGCTCACATGAGCTTTCTTGATCTGATCTATAATATTAAGGGGAGAGCTACCCCCTTCTGCTTGACCTTTTGGAAGACTTTTAGCCTTTTTTTTCTGATTCTTTTGTGCTTCCAAGCTGCCCTTCTGAATCTAATTTTTTTCTTTCTTTCTCGTTAGGGACAACAACAACCTTTTTAGTATTATCAGGAAATAAAGAAGATGATCTATGCAAATTAATTACCTCTGTGGGTTCTCTCATTGCCTTTCTTTTGTATACTTTTGTATTAGATGCCTGCTAATCCTCTTGTCAATTCACCAAATTTTCCTCTGGTGGCTTTGTTGCTTCACTAGAATCCCCTTGAGAAGGAGCCACAATTGTTGAAAGATGTGGAGTCGTCCCTTGTGCAATCAAAGCTTGATTTAACATTTCATTATCACAAGAAAAATGATCATGCGAACGATTACATGGAGCACACCAAAAGGGTTCTTGAATTAGATTAGTCTCAACTGGAACAAGAGCCATACATGTAGAAGGAGCATTAAGATCAACTTTAATGACCGTTGGGTCTTGATAGGTAGGCCTACTTGTAGTATATGCTGGGTATGAGGGTCTAGCAGATTGGAATGGAACCTGATACAGTCTGTAAGGTTGAGAAACTGTCTCTCAATAGATACAAATTTATTTCCAAAAGCTTGCAAAATACCTTTTATTTCACTCAACTCAGTGGGTTGATTTGGATTAGTAACTTCTTGGCTAGCTGCTACTGAAATTGGGTTTATAGCTGGTACTGGTGGCCGAATATTTGGAAAGATAGGCATGGGAGGTCTAGGTGCAATTTTTCCATCTTGTATGAGATTATTTTCAGCTCCAATGGCTAAATCAAAGGCAACAGGAATTGTGTTACCCCCATGGATCGAATCATGACAGCAGTGCTGTTGTTAAGGGATCTCAAATAGTTCAACAATGCGTGCTCTGTTGTAGGCTTAATGGCACGTGGAATTCTTTCCCAAGTTCTTTGGAATCTCAAGTTAAAATCAGCCACGAACTCTTGAGGGGCTCTTTTGATTGTGCTCAATTGCTCAATCAGGGATAGGTGGTCAAATTTGTCCTCAAATTGGCTATAAAACGCTATTCCTCATTGTTCCCAAGAATTGATAGAGTTAATACTTAGATTTTTGTACCATTGTAAGGCTTTATCCTTAAAGGAAGTTGCAAAGTGTCTCATGGCTACATTCTCTTGAGTTATATTATAAATAGAGCAAACATTTGCAATATCTCTAATATGCTCTACAAGAGTGGTTTGAGTTTGACTGGTAAAGGATAGTAAACTCTTTAATGCGGAAGTAGGGATATCATTGTACGCCTTAAGATTCAAAGGGCTGCCATCATTAAAGGTCACAAAAGCTTCGTTTTTATTGAGAGCCATTAGGAAATTTAGAGCTAGAAGTTGTGGGATTTTGGGCAATTGTTTTGGCTTGCTAACTCGGTAAGTATATGGTAAAATTTGCTTCTTTTATAAGAATATAAAGGTAGCTGAATAAATTCAAAAGGAATACATCTAGCTTTTGACCTGTGGTCACTTTTGGCATTAGTTTTGACTAGTTTGCAACCATTATGTGTTTGAAAACATGAGGAGTCGCCAGATGCTGATTTTCTGAATACTTTATGCTCTGCAAACTGCTGAATCAACATTAATCTTTGAATGCTAGTTCCCACCGGGCGTGCCAAAAACTATTTTCACCTAGAATTTGCACCCTGATAGAGAATGGTGTGTTCACTCTCTTTCCTGTTGACAAAATTGGAACACCCCAAGGATGTGGGTGACCTATGGCTGAGGTGAACCTCTAGAGAGGGCTGGTTCCCTTGTGAATCACTTAAAAAACGGAAAACTTGACAAGGAAAAGGGAAAACGAATGTGGAAAATAGGAAATAGGGGTGATACACCTAAACTATGTCACAAGGGTCGGCGAATTTTATAGAAAAAGTTTGAATTTTGCCGAACTTTATTCTCGTCGAACATGAACTCGAACTTTATCCATTACTTTTACATGGGAAGTTTTTGACGCAATTTTGCATTATTTAAAAAAAAAGGTTTATTTACCGACTGAAAGTAATGGATATAAAGCTCTCTCCACTCTGTCCTCCTGATATATTTATGTATTTTTTTCAAAACATAAAAATGATAGAAAAAAATTGTTCAAACTTAAAGACATTTTTTCCCTTGAACTTTATCCCTCGGCGAACTTGAACTGAACTTTATCTTCATCGAACATGAATGTGAATTCGAACCTTGTGACTTAGCTTGCATGTAACTTTGCACACAGAGAATTTAAAGATCCACACACCTGCACAACTCTAGACTATTTTGTGTAATAAATTCAAGGATTTAGGAAAAGACAACAGTAGAGGGAATGAATTCCACACTAAGGCAAACACAATATCCTATAACAAACACAATATCCTATAACAAACACAATGAATAATTTGAAAATAAAAGTTGAAGATGTCAGAGAAAATCCGTGCTCCAAGTATATTAATTTTTACAAATAAAAAAACAGCCTATATAGACTGATGAATGATAAGAATAGACTACTGAAACTGTAATTCTTTTATTTATTTATTCTTATCCCTTGTTGGCGCATGGGGACAGCAGTTCACTTTTTTTAAAAAATTTAATCCCTTGTCTATCCTTGGCGCATGGGTACTATAGTTCATCCTTTTTTATTTGTTTAATTCCTATTTTTAACCTCCTTCCTGACCCATCGAACAACAACAATCTATTTTTATTTAATTCCATTCTTAGTCTTCAGTCAACCGTAATTTATTTTTGATTTATTTAATTCTATAGAATTAAATAGCCATTTGATCCATGAAGAGTCTTCAATCAACCGCCGTTCACTGATCCATCTTATCCTAGCATCTGAAATAGGAGTTAAATTTATTTATTTTTATTTCCTTATCCCTCATTGGTGACAACCTTAGGACTGCAGTTCCGTTTTATTTTATTTATTTATTTGCACCTTTATCCTTTTGGCGCCAACCTCTTAATTGGTGGTGGAAATATGGTAACAATCCCTTTGTAGAGTCATAAAAAATAGGAAGATTCATCTTACCCAATGCATGTTGCACCTCTTCTTTTGGCGTTAGGGTTCTTTGCCAGTAATGTTTTTCTTTCATCCTTTATTCGACAAAATCCGTGAGAGACATTGCCTCTCGAAACTCCTTCGGCATTTCCCAGTATTCTTCAAGCAATGATATGTAGCCATGAGCTTGTCAAGGGCTCTCTTGTGGAGCGACTTCCTCCTTGGCCACAAATTGGGTTTTGTAGGGCCTTGCAAAAGAGATTTTCTTCTTCTTTGATTCATGGGGGCTGTAGGTTGACTCTTCCTTTTTTGTATACGATGCCCTAATATTGAGACTTTGTGTTAAATGTTTGGGTATGTGGACTTTGCGCCATATCTGTACGGTTTGGGGGTTGTTAAGACTTTGTGCTTCCTGTTGTTATTATTCACATCTACTACTGTATTGTATTTCTTTGTGCGAGAGTGAGAGAGTTCTAGTCTTTTATTCACTTGGAGTTTTCCGGGAAGATCTCTATTTCTAATCTGTCGTGGGGTTCTCCCTTCCTCTCTTCCCTCCTTTCTCATGTGTTTCTCCTCTCTTTCTCCTCATTTTTTTTGCCTTTATGCTTTCTGGTTAAAAGCACCAAAAACCCAAGTACCCCCCATCATACGAGGGAACTACCCCTTTAAAAAGTGAAGGAACATCACCCTATTGATACGTGATCTTCCCTAACTGTTACAAAATTTTATATCACCTCCATTGGGCCATATCTGAAAATATAAAGCGACATAAAATATTGCCAACACTTCTAGATGTATTTTAATGCCAAAATAATCTTCCACATTAATTTCCATGCAATTTTTAACAATAAACAATACACTGTCACTTGAAATTCTGGAATTCTCGTATTATTGCACCAAATATAACGCCTCCCGAAGAACAGTGGCTCAGGTTTTGTTAGTGGGGGTTACAAATGGGATTCTTTTGGTGCTACTGGTGCTTCTCTTGGGGCCACTAGTGCAGGCAGATTAGATTTTGTAGGTGTTGGTGATTTAGGTTCTAGTACAACATGTAATAATGATTCAGATTCTGGTAGGCTTGGATGGTTGAAGACCCCTAGTGGGACTATAAAGTAGCCTAGTGGTTATACCTTTTCCTTAGAGATTGGTCATTCATGGATACCTAGAAATTTGTGTTATAGTCAGTGTTTTTAAAACCATTCGAATCGGAACCGGAACCGGCCGCTTTGACCTGTTCAATGTTTTTTTTTTCCAAACCGGTATACAAACCGAACCGGTGGACCGGTTTAGTACCGAACCGGCCGGTTTCCATAAGGAACTGATCGGTTTAGTACCAAATTGGTTCAACCGGTCCGGTTTTGCTTTGAACCGGCCAAGCTGGAAAAAGGACTGTAATATGGTGCTAATTTTGTAAAAAAAAAAATTTTTTAATTAAAAGTTCAGTTTTTTAGTTGACTAAACCCTAATTTTGCTATAAACTCCTTTCTACATGCTATATAGTATATGCATGAGCAAACTTTGCATATTTTGTGTGTAATAGATGGAATCATGGTTTCTAATATTTCAAATATAATGTTTTCATTAAAAATATAATTTTTATGTGTTTTTTAGTAAACCGGTTCTTAAAGTTTGAACTGGTCCGGTTCCGGTCTGATTTTGGTTTCGATCCAGTCTAACCTTCGACCGGTTCCGAGTCCGGTTCTGATTTTTAAAACATTGGTTATAGTTTTACTTTTATGGGTTTTGATGCCACCAATATAATTTATCCAACTAGGTCATTATTTATCGATCTCAAATACATAAAAAATATGGAGAAATGAAAAATAAATCACAACTATAATTAATTTTTATTACAACAACCATACAACCAAACCGAGGGCTGGAAAAAAATAGATAAACTCGTAAAATCACCAAAATGTAGATTTTTAACGGCCTTATTAATTATGAGGAACAATGTAATGTCTCTTTTTTTGGAACATTAATGAAATAAAATATTGGAGACCTTTAATCCAATTTTCCCTTGGATTAAAGGAATTCATTTGGGGGAAAATCGACTATCCCATGTGCTTATTAAAATTAATATTTAATTTATTTGGGTAAGCCGATTTAATTAAGAGCAAATCGATTTATTCTATGAGCTATTTAATTAATATTTAGGGGCAAAGCGATTTATCTGGGCAAGTTGATTCCTACATGTGCTTATAATTAATATTTAATTCCTCTCTTGCATTTTAATTCAAATATATTTTTGGAGGGAATTAATATTTTGAATTGGAGTTTGACTTTTATAGGCCAAGAAAACCATTTTTAATTTATCTCTCCTATTTAGAGATTGAAGCCAAAAATTGGAGGGAAAATATTGGAGATTCAAATTGCAATAGCTATAAAAGAAGAAGTGGCGTCCCTTTTTTGACATGTTTGACGGTTTGATAAACTTATCTTCATGCTTGAAGAGGGATGTATACTCATTTGTGACCACAAACAAAGGTGCTTTTAAGCACAGCCATTATTGTGGTGTGTGTGAGATCCTTCCAAGCTTGCATTGATAATTATTGCATGATATAATTATTCTATGTGTGACGCCTATTGTTGGAAGCGTATTTGCATGGTTTTAGAGAGCTCATTGAAGGATTTTATGGTGGTTATGATCTGCTGCTACTGCTGATTTATTTTATGCCAAGTAGACTTGCATTAGAGATATTTTTGGTATGTTTTAGTGGCTCTTGAAGTGGGATTACAATCTGATCTGTTCTAGCATATTTTTCCATGTGTGGTGCACATGTTTTAATGATTTTTGAGCTCATAAATACTGCAGCAATTTAGACTGGGTTAGGGTATTTTGGCATCATATTTTGAAGTGCTTTTGATAGATCTACAAGCTGCTGTTGTTAAACAATTATTTCAGACATGTGGGATGATGTTATAAGGGTTTGGAAGCAAAGAAAAAGGCTGATATTAATTTATGCATTTAATCCTAACCCTAGCGACTTGCATTCAGTTTTTGGGATCAGATTTGAGGTGGTTACAATATTCACAAAATTCAGATTTATAGTTCTTTGGAAAGCTAAAAATATCTACTTTCATTTGCATTTGATTTCATCGAAAAGTATTGAGTATTAAGGAAGTTATGAATTTTCTAAGTTTTCAGCTATTTGGGTGCAATTTAATTATTTCCACTGTTGCAATTAATTTACTGAATTAAAGGAGATTAATTTCCAACTAGATCTCCCATCTAACCCACCACCTCGGTTCACTCCAACTCCATTTGGGTTGTATTAAAGCTGACATTGAGTTATTTGAGGTCGAACTCGGAGGGTTTCGTCATTTTAGCTTTGATTGGATAAATTAATTTGCAGATTTTAGATAATTTTGGGATATTACAAACAAGAATACCAACTCAAAATACCAAAATGTGCCTTAGAAGGCACCAAACTCAGCCCTCAAGCAAGTCGCTTAGGGATGGAAAATGTAGTTTAGCTACATAAAATCACCTGTGAAGTACCAATGTGACCTTTGTGTGAGATCACCCTTACACACAAGAGGGTTTTTCGTCCCCTAGTGTGATCCTATTGAAGGGTTTTCGTCTTCAATAGGGGACCAAGGAAGGGTTTTCTGTCCTTTAATCGCAAGGAGAAGTTGTAATGTCCCCCTTTTTCGGGATATTATTAATATTTATTTTTCATTTGGATTGTAACCCCTTGGCATGCCTAGCGCTACAAGTGGGAGTCTCTTTAGTTAGTTTAATGTGCACATAGGTTAGTTACTTTTATTTATTTAATTAAAAAATAAATAAAGTGCACATAGTCTTAGTATTAAATTATTTTAATGAGAGTTTTATGTTTTCCCTCCAAAAGGGAAAGGTCAGTCTTTATTGGATATTACACCCCTTAGTTCTATAAAAGGGAGGTTGCATTTCCTTAGAGAGTTATGTTGGATGATCATTTGATTTCACTCCATGCTTGGAGTATTGGGATGTATGCCCTAGATGAATCTTTTGAGCTATTTTGCTCTCTCTCATTTGGAAGACATTGTCGAAGACATTGAAGACTCTCTTGTTCAATTCATTGTGTTTCATTGTGTTGAAGTGTCTTTGTGCATGATTTATGCTTTCTAGCTTTGGCAACTTGTCTAGAGTATTGGCGCATTTTCTTGAGAGTTAAATCTGCATGTTATTGAATATTGTGAAGGGTTTTATGGTTAGATTATTGCATTAATTAAGCCATAGCGACTTGCAGAAATGGATGTTTGGGCATGTTTGGGTGTCTATTGAAGTGGTTTAAAAATCTGATCTGCAATAGTGTTTTGTAACTCCATCCTAGGTGACTTTGGAGGGGTTTCATATTGTTTATGAGCTGCTGGTTATTGTTGGTTTTATTCCAATTATGGTGACTTGAATTGAGCATCTTTTGGCATGTTTTAAGGGTGAACAAGCTATATTTGTAATCTGATCCGAGTTGGCTTATTTTTCTGAGTGTGAGTAGCCATTTTGGGATGTTTTTGAAGGGTTCTAAGAGCTGGAAATAATTTACATGTTTTATGTTAACCTTAGCGATTGGTTTGGAGATTTTGGGGGCTGTTTTGGATGGTTTTCGGTGGTCTAAAAATTTAAATTTTAATATCTTTGGAAAGCTCTTGAATTATAGATTAGTTTGTACTTTATTTCATGTCAAAAGATGAGAGTATTAAGCAAGTTATGAATTTTCCAAGTTTCAATGTGTCTATGCCAGGGTTTTATCTACACAATTTCAGATTTCATGGGTTGATTTGCATGCCTTCTACTTATCCAAAAATTGTCATCTATAGCTTGTTGGAAAACTAAAAATATGAAAAATCTTTTGGCATTGGTTTGATAGAAAAATATTGGACAATTGAAGGAGTTCTTAATTTTTTAAGTTTGCAGCAGTCTAGTGCATCTATTCATTAATTACTGCTGTAATTAATTTCAGATTTGAAGTAATTAATTTCCTAACTGGTTCTTCCATCTAATCCACCACCTTAGCTCACTCCAACCTTATTTGGATTGTATTGAAGCTAACATTGGATTATTTGATATCAAACTAGGAGGGTTTGGTCCTTCTAGGGTTGATTCAATAAATTAAACTGTATATTTGGATAATATCCCAAAAGGGGATATTACAGAAGCTACTTGATCCACCTTCAAGAGAAATCAATATCAAAATCAGCATAATTCTCTTTTAGCAAGTCCATACCACCTTGGCATATAAGATATTGACGTTGTCAATGGGAAACTAGAATCCTTTAGAGAGGTCAACCCCCAATATTCTTAATGAAGGAGCAAGAACCTTAAAGTCACCATGTAGGCCTTGTAATATCCCTTTTTTGGGATATTATCCAAATCTGCAATTTAATTTATTGAATTGACTTTAGAAGGATTAAACCTTCTTAGTTCGACCTCAAATAATCCAATGTTAGCTTCAATACAACCCAAATGGGGTTGGAGTGAGCCAAGGTGGTGGATTAGATGAGAATGAACCAATTAGGAAATCAATCTCTTCAAATCTAAAATTTATTGCAGCAGTAATTAATTAATAAATGCACTAGACGTCTGAAAACTTAAAAATTAATAACTTGCTTGAAACTCAATATTTTTCTAACAAACCAACGCCAAAAGATTATTCATATTTTTAGCTTTCCAACAAGCTATGGAACATAATTTTTCAATGAGTAGAAGACATGTAAATCAACCCACGAAATCTGAAACTGTGTAGGTGAAACCCTGGCACATAATAATTAAATATTGCTCATAGACAGCTGAAACTTGGAAAATTCATAACTCCTTCAATACTTAGTGTTTTCCCATGAAACAAGATGCAAAATAAACTATAAATTTAGGGCTTTCCACTGCATTAAAGACTTGAATTTTTTGAGCACCTAAACCACTTCAAATCTTTCCCAAAAATCCACATTTCAAGTCGCTAGGGTTAGAGAAAAACAAGTTAATTATATTTCAGCCCTTTTCCTAGCTTCCAAACACACCAAATAACTCCCCTTACTCAGAAATAATTGCTAACATAAACCAGATTTCCGATCTAGCTTATTTACCAATCAAAGCATGCCAAAATGATCCCCATTCAAGTCCCCATATGGCTAGAATTAATTGCAGCAGTGGACATAAGTCAGTAAAATAACTCAAACTCTTCTAAAGATCTAAATCTAAAATGAACAATACACATACAGATTTGTCTCCAAATAAATGCGTTAACACTATATGAAGTCTCCAATCTTGGGAGGATTTTAATGCATAAACCACTTCAACATATAGAGATCAATGAATAGAACACAGAGAGTCTTCAATACTCTTTAAAATATGGTGGTGTTAAATGAAACACCTTTGATGAGAACTCATGGCATACATCCATTGCTCTCAAGCATGGAGATAACTTTAATAAAATTCATCAACATGCCCTTCAAACTTTGCCATCATCTCATTTTATATCTTTACTTTTAAAATCTCCAAGTTTCCTCCTCTTTTTAGCGCAATATCATAGATTTTTAAATTAGAAGGGTTACTTTTAAAATTAAGTCCCTAATTATTTTAAAACATTTTTGCCCTCTGTGTGGGGTCCCCTTTCATAAGAGGTTAACATTTACATTTAAAAAGAAACTTTAGAGTTATGAATTAATTCCCAATTTTTATTTTGTATTTTTGAAGGGTGGATTAAAGGTCTCCAATATTTAAATTTTAATTGGGGAAATTACATTACTTCACTTAATTTTTCAAATATAGCCTATATTTCTGCTCAGAGAAAAACCTAGATTTGATGATGAACGAATTTGAGATCTAATAATCGGAAAAATATGTAGCATAATGTCAACTCATCAATTAATTCATCAATCCTAAGTATCATGGGTACAATTACTGCATAGTCTTCTTGTTCAACATACAGTAATCAATACACAATCTCATAGGCTCCATCTTTTATCTTAACAAAAACCATAGAAGATGCAAATGGACTAGAGCTAGGCCTTATGTGTCCCATATCAAGTAATTCCTTAATATTCTTGGACAATTTCTTTCTTGTAGACTCTTGGGTGGTCGTATAGAGTAATCATAATGGGCTTAGTACCTTTTTCTAACTCAATAATGTGCTCAGAGTACACCTATCGGGATACAACCCATGGTGCAATCATTAAAAACATGAGCGTGCTTGTCCAAAATTGTAATTCACACTTGAAGAGGACTATTGTTCTGATTTTTCTAGTGATAAACAACTAGTTGCCCATGCAATTTGCCCTCTCCTAAATGCCCTTTCCATCCTCTTCATTGATACTTCTTGTGGTGCACCATTTGCCAAGCCTTTTACGATGATTTCCTTGCCATCTTTGGTGAATTTCAAGCTCCATGGTCTTATAGTCATTGAGTGAAATCACCTAAATCCCATAGCAACCATTGTACAACCCAAAACAAGATCTATATCACCAATGTCAACAACATAAAAATCCATCAATTACATTGTGTTTCCTCAAGAGTGAGGGGAAGTAGTGAAATCTTTGTGGAACATAGAATAGAGGATCCATCTGCAATAGTCACCTTGAAAGCTTTGCAATTTGAAAGTTTCCAAACCCATCTTGGAATTACCGAGCTTCCATCAATGAAATTATGCGTCCCATTGTTAGCATCATCTGAATCAAAATTAAATTCAAAATTTGACCATCAAGGAAACCTTCATAAAATCGCACATGGGTACCGTGTTACATGAATAAAATTTGTGAGCAACAATATAGTCTAAGGATCTCACAATCAAAACACAAAACATTTTCTTCTCAACTCATCCCTTGCATTTTTTTGCATGTTGCTTTGGGGTTGATTTGGACTTTTTAGGGCCTCTTTTGATGACCCAAGGGATTGTCCCCCTTGTGCTTGCATGGGTTTTTGTAATGTCCCCTTTTTGGACAAGTTAGGAAATGAAGAAATACTTGTCAAAATCAAGCAAAGAATGGATATACCCTTTTGCATCAACCTAAAATATTCCAATGTCAACTATTTCGAACCCAAATGGGGTTGGAACTGGCCAAGTGATGGGATAGCTTGGAAGAAAACAATTGGATTTTAAACACATTCAAATCAGATTTTACAACCTTTGAAAACATAGTTTAAATTTGAAACCCTAACTGCTACAAAATCAAGCAAAAATGGATAAACCCTTTTGCTACAACCTAAAATATCCCAATGTCAGCTATTTCTGAACTCAAATGGGGTTGGAACAAGATAGCCAAGGTGGTGGGATAACATTAAACCAAAACAATCTGAATTTAAACTATTCAAATCAGATTTTAGGGTTGATTGGGGCATCCAAATCTTGCCCCTAACTGATGAAATTCAATCCTATCATAAGTTGCCACACAATTTATGAAGTCTAGAACATGACATATGCCCAAACTCAGAAAAATACAAGGAACAAGATGATGTAAACCAATGTATAATAACAACTACCAAACATGCAGATCTGACCCTCCTACTATTTCACCCCACACATTTAGGGTTGATTAGGGCATCCAAACTTGCCCAACAATGATGAAATTAATCCTCAAAGCTGCCACTAATTTATGAAGTCCAAATAACCTCATAAATTCTCCAAAAACCTTAGATCTTAGTTTTTTCGAAAGGAAAACACAACAAAGCTTGAAAAGGGCATTACTTCCTCAAAACTTAGTATTTTCACATGAAACAAAGACCAAAAGAATCCTTGAATTTTTATCTTTCCAACAAGCCCAAAATCGCCAAATTCCAAGGGTGGGAAGACCACCAAAATGTTGTCACAAAACCCAAAACAGGTCGCTGCCCCATAGTCCGTCAAAATTTGTAAATTCAATATCTCACAAAATACCTAACCAAATCACGCAAATGACATATCAAAATGTTCACAAAATTATGAGGAATCCAATGAGTACTTTTGTGCAGATTTTTCAGGGCACGAAATGTGGAAAAACAGCCCCAAACCCTAGTCGCTAGGGTTAGAAAAAACAGGATTTGCACTAAAATATTCTACCAAGGAAATTCGCCACACTTACAGCATAAACAATAATGATAATCCTCCACAATAATGCAAATATAAGTCTTCAATCAGATCTTCAATAGATCCAACTTGATTGTCAAAGAGAGAGCAACAACTAGGGCATACATCCCATTTCTCCAAGCATGGAGAGACATAAATGATTTAATCCAACATACCAAAAGATGGCCATGCAACCTCCTTTTATAAGATAAGGGGTGCAACATTCAAATGGCCGACCTTTTCCCTTTTGGAGGGAAAACTAATAAAACTTAATTAAAATATTAAAAGACTAATTTTATGTGCACTTTATTATTTTCTAATTAAATAATAAAAAGTAACTAACCTATGTGCACATTTTTAAACTAACTAGAGACTCCCCCTTGTAGCGCAAGGCATGCCAAGGGGCTACAATGCAGACAACAAACACCTCAAAACAATCCCCAAGCTTTATCCTCGAACCCACGGGGAGAGAAAATGAGGTTGAGGGTCTTCAGTTCTTCATTTTCAAAAATGTCAAGAAAAGGGGACATTACAATCCTCCCTTCCCAAGATTGTTTGCCCTCAAGCAATAGCAAACTCATAGATCCATGTATCATGCCCCAAAGAGAAGATGTGGGGTGGTGCATCCATAATCTCGATCCAGTGCTTGTCAGGTGGCGAAGAGTTGGGAAGAACATGTTTCCTTCCCTCATGTCAATCCAAGTAGGTGGGTCATCAACTCCGTAATATGTGCTCCAAGTAATGGTGTCTTCATCATAGGACTGGGAGTCATCAACTAGATGAGCCTTGCTAAGTTCCAAGGTTGCCCACTCAATAATGCCCTCATGAAGTGAATAGGACAACAATCTTTCTTCACATGTCTTCAATCCTGCACATGAAGCAAACACATTAGAAAAATCATAAGTGTTGAGAAACACTTTTTTAGCTTCTTCTCCATGTCTCCAAGGCATGAATAAATCACAACTCTTCCCCATACATGGGTTGTTCCCAAATGTTTTTATGTTGCCCCAAACACTGTTGTAGTCATGCATTTTCCTCTCAAAAATTAGGATCAAAGTGGTTGGGATCCACCCCAAAGTAACCATGCATAAGCCAACAATAATCATCAACAACAAACTCTTCAACTGCATGGTTAAAAACACATCTGTAGAAGTAATAAGGGGGCTGGAAATATTTATGACAACAATGAAAATGATAGGACAACAACTGTCATACTTAAGAAATTTCACCCAATCATGAAAGAACAACAATCTAGGGGAGGAAAATGACCTCAACATGACTGAAACTTCACCCCCAACTTTAGCAAACTGAAAAATACTCAAATGCATGGCCAAATGGATAGAAAAAATTGCATCTTGGTGAGTGTGAATCATGCAATGAGGAGTAATCAATCTGAAATACATCTTGCCCTTGTCCATGCCAAGCGTACCTTTATTGCCCTCATCATCAAAGCATGTAAAAGACTCTTTTGTCCATTGAATGACAAGATCCTTAGTGGCTGCCATAACAAGCCTTTTAATCTGAAAGTCATCATTAGCACTGAGAAAAACACCTTTCCCACTTATTTCTGGATCTCCTAAGGTCAAGTCATGCTTGCCAATACTTGTGTTAGCCATATACAATTATGAAATTTCACTTAACCCCATGAAATCAAATGTAAAAATCAGAAAATCAGAACTGATATCCTTTGGAAAAACACTTGGTTCCCATACCTTAGAGTGCCCAACATGGTGGTTTTGAACCGGGAAGTTTCCTTGCTCAAAAACTTCATTTATTTTGCTTGTAGATCTCTCATAATGATGACTAAACTTCATACTTAGAGGATGCATGTATGAGATATCCTCATGATCCTTTTCAAGGCCTTGAATGTCATTTGTTTGCTTCACTACCTTGGATGTTCTGGAATGGACAATGAGCTCATCATGATAATATCCATGCCTTGGCTTGCTTGCCATGACCGTGTAATACCCACCCATGCATGAAACAACCTTGGACTCCTCTTCATAGTAGAAAGGGCCCTTCTTTTGCTCACTAATGTCCGTTGTCATAAACAGACCAGCAAGCAGACTGTCCTTGTTTTTATTTGAGTAAAGGACTTTGATCACCCTTTCTTCTTCCTCTTCTTTCTTAGCACACATCCCTACATCCTTGCATTCATTACCAACCCAATTAGCATTAATAACAACCAAATAATGATTATTGATTACCTCTTGGCTGCCCTCGTTTTGCTTGTCCATGCAAACTTGTAAATCAAGTTTCTCTTTCCTCTTTGACTCATCTCCTATGATCACTTTATCATCATGCATGCAATCATCAAAAGGCAAAGAAACCTCTTCAATCAACAAAGAATCTTTACCTTGCTTATTTTCATCCGGTGGCTCTTCTTCCTTCACTTCCTCTTGAATCAAATCTGATTTTTCTGTGCAATCACCAAGTTGGATGCAAGCATTAAATATCAATAATTTAAGAGACCTCTTAGAAACCTTCTGGATGTGGAAAATACCTAACAATATCTTCGGAACCGGTTTCGTGGGAAGGAAAATTTTTTGGGGGTCTGACAACAAAATTTTCACCTTATTTTTAAGTGGTGTGACAGAAGGTTGTAGAACGGCATGACATAAGATTTAGGTAAAGTTGTCACGTGTCAAGAAGGTGGTTGTCCCGTGTCAATGAACCTCATTGTCGCGTGGATCAAAAACCTTCTTGATTTGAAGCGTCAACAACCTCGCTGGACACGCGTCAGCGAGGTTTGTTGATGCACGTCAAGAAGGTTGTTGACATGCGCGTCAGCGAGGTTCTGTTGACACGGGGACAACCACCTTCTTGACATGCGAAAACAAATCTTCTGTCACATGTCTGTAGCCTCCGCCCTCCTATGTCGCACGATCTAACAAAATATATTCCAATGTTAAAAAACTCGCTTTCGCGTATCTACTTGCTTCGCACTCCTGTCGCGCATCAAAAACTCTCCCTGTCACACATCAACAAAATCTCCCCGTCGCACGTCAACAAATTATTTGTCATTTTTGCATCTACAAAGTCTGCCCTCCTGTCACGTGTTTACTGTACTTGATCATACATATGCCCCCAAGTGGTATGAGTGAGCTAGTAGTGTTCTACCTTTTGGAGGGTGAATAATCTAGGATTATATAGGGGATAGTTTCAAGGGTAGGCGAAGTTCCAACCCCTAAAAAAAATTAAACTGAAATTTTTAGGTGAACAGGTCACTGACCCGTACCAGAAAATTTGCCTTTTCAAAATTTTCAAAAATGGAATATTTGCCCCACTAAAATTATCCCTGATGCAATCATTAGATATCAATAATTTATCACCAAACACCAAGTGACTCATACTTTGGAGAGCTGATCCTTCTCGCTTCATAGGAGACCTTGCTAACATATATGCCTTCACCTTGCTTGAACATTGATCCAAAACACCTTTGGCTAAAGTATGAGCAATACATGACTCCTCTTGTCTCAAACCTTCCTCAAGCATGGATAACAATGGTTGTGGGGGATCCTCATATTCATTCAACACTAGGGACAAGATGGTTTTCATTGTAACCATTATTTTTTGTGAGTGATCATCATGTAGGAAAGCAAATAATACTTCAAACATGTGGAGAATGAGATCATCACAATCAAGATCTAAGATTGGTATACAAGATCTTACCTTTTCCATATTCTCCAAGATCTTAACCCTCTTATCAAAGTAAGGGTTTGTGGTGTCCCAAAGCTTTTGAAGACTTCCTATCATGAGCTCAAATACCTATTCCATGGTGGTGTCATTGTATGCCAAATTTGGGGCTGTTATCCTTGTAACCTCTCTAATGCAAGTGATGACCATGAGCCTCACCTCCACCTCATCATGCCTCAACAGTTCGGGCCTAGCTAAATGAGTCACCAAAGATTCCATTGCTGAAAACTTGGAGCCATAATCCAATTTTTCTATCATAGAACAAACAAGTTGCCACTTCTTCTAGAGTATTGAGCAATACACTCTTCGCATGTGGAGGATACTCAAGCCATCTCCCAAGTCTGTAGAGCTTGGTCCTCAATTCTCCATCACTTACTAGTTCTATGATTCAAAAGACTCTATAGCAAACAACCCCACAAGAGTAGAGGAAAGTTGCTCTGATACCACTGTAATGTCCCCTTTTAGGACGAGTTGGGAATTTGAACAAATACTTGTCAAAATCAAGCAAAGAATGGATAAACCCTTTTGCATCAACCTAAAATATCCCAATGTCAGCTATTTCGAACTCAAATGGGGTTGGAACTAGTCAAGGTGGTGAGATAGATTGGTGGAAAACAATCGGAATTTAAACACATTCTTAATCAGATTTTACAACAGCTGAAAATAATTTAAATCTGAAACCCTAACTGAAAATCTTCAAAATATGCATAACTTTCTCTATACAACTCCAGTCAAATGACATATGTTTGAACTCGAAACAAAGTACAAGGAAACATGATGTAAACAATTTATCTCTTTCCAACTGAACTAAAGATGCAAATTTTTCCTATGATCGCTACCCAACATTTAGGGTTGAATAGGGCATCCAAACTTGCCCAATGATGAAATTAATCCTCAAAGCTGCCACTAATTTATGAAGCTCCAAATAACCTCAATTAATTCTCCAAAACCTTAGATCTGATTTTTATTCTCACAAGAGCTTGAAAAAGGCATAACTTCTTCAAAACTTATATTTTCGCATGAAACAAAATCAAAAGAATCCTTGAACATTTTTATCTTTCCAACAAGCCCAAAATCGCCAAATTCCAAGGGTGGGAAGACCCCCAAAAAGAGTCTCAAAACCATAAAATGGTTTCTGCCCTAAAGTCAGTCAAAATTTGTAAATTCAATATCTCACAAAATACCCAACCAAATCATGCAAATGACATATCAAAAATGTTCACAAAATTATGAGGAATCCAATGAGTATTTTTGCAGATTTTTTTGGGCACGAAATGTGGAAAAATAGCCCCAAACCCTAGTCGCTAGGGTTAGAAAAAACATGATTTGCACTAAAATATTCACCAAGGAAATTCGCCACACTTAGGGCATAAACAATAATGATAATCCACACAATAATGCAAATATAAGTCTTCAATCAGATCTTCAATAGCTCCAACTTGATTGTCAAAGAGAGCAGATCAACAACTAGGGCATACATCCCATTTCTCCAAGCATGGAGAGACATAAATGATTTAATCAACATACCAAAAGATGGCCATGCAACCTCCTTTTATAAGATAAGGGGTGCAACATTCAAATGGCCGACCTTTTCCCTTTTGGAGGGAAAACTAATAAAACTTAATAAAAAATATTAAAAGAATAACTTTATGTGCACTTTATTATTTTCTAATTAAATAATAAAAAGTAAGTAACTCTATGTGCACATTTTTAAAACTAACTAGAGACTCCCCCTTGTAGCGCAAGGCATGCCAAGGGGCAACAATGCAGACAACAAACACCTCAGAAAAATCCCCAAGCTTTTATCCTCGAACATACGGGGAGAGAAAATGGATTGAGGGTCTTCAGTTCTTTATTTTCAAAAATGTCCATAGAAGGGGACATTACATATGACCATGTATATTTTTTCCCAAAATCAGAAGGATAGTGGCTGGGATACTTCTCATAATAGCTGAAAACACATCAACAATGATAGTAGATTGCAAACCCTTCAACCTCATGGCTGGATACTCAACTCAAATTGTCAAAAGAATGGATAAGGCGCTGAAATTGTTGCGGACAACGAATGAAACAAAAATACAACTGTCATAATGATTACCTTGGCCTTCATAAGTTGCTTCCAAGCTTCCCCAAACTAATCTCTTCAAATTTGGCTCGGATCAGAATTATGAGTGCTGGTATGTAAGTATAACAGCCATACTTTGCCCGGAATTTCGTCCCAAACAATACCAAATATGTTGGAACATTGGCCTTAATTGTTCTCAGTGAGTGAACCCTCTTACACACCCTTTCAAATAAAAAGAATGTCTTCAAACCTGCCCTTCTATTTCTCTCTGAAGAAGATATGCACAACCCAACAAATGATATTGGGAAAAACATCTCATCTCGGTTGTAGCATTGCATTTCATTACTCAAATTAAGAATTGTAGTGGCCAGTAAACATCTTGTGAGAGTTACCCTTACCTTGTCAATGTCACTAGAAGAAGAGCACGACTTCCTTGTGATCGAAATACACTTGGTGGCTGCAAATAGAATGAGGAACCGGCTGGAAATAATATCCACAAGATCTAAAATACCTCCCATAATGATTTGGGGTTCGTGATCCACATTTTCCCAACTTATCTCATTCATGTTAGAAAGATGATTTACACCCCAAAACTCCCATGGAATCCATGCGTCATTAGGCCTTCTTGCTAGGTGTGTTTTAGAGCGCCAATCCCAAACAATAGCATGATATATTACTCCACCTTGGTTCATGAAAACTGAATTATTGCATGCCTTGTAGACAACTCAATCTATATCCGATGCGGCTGAATTCATATTTTCAGTGGATGAATTATCCAACACCTTCACATACGTCCAAAAGTGGCAATCTTGAAAGTAACTTGAGTCCCACAAAACCATAGCAAGATGTTTGATACAATCTTGAAAATAATCTCTTGTTTGCTTACCATCTTTACACCTTAGGTATTCAGCTGGGATTATCTTCTTTGGTCCATTCCCTACGATCTTGTCTTCATGTGTGTTACTTAGCCCCCAAGAATGTTTTATTAACCGGAAACCTTGATCCTTCACCATGTGGTTAGAATGCAAAATAAACCCTCTATGATTGCTCTTAAGTTTCCTTTCGATCCAAGTGCAAGAAATGATGGTTACCGCGATCTTTCGAAGACTACCCATACCAAGGTAATCTTGACCTTGATTAGAAGAAACAATATGCTGATAGTTGTCTCTAACATGCTTCTTAGTGTATTTCCCATGATAAGAAAAGTATGGCAGCGATATAGGAGGAAACAATGAATTGGAAATATGATCTTACCTTAGGCTGCCAACAAGGAGCTCACCCTCATTTTGTTGGTACTTGTTTAGAACATTTTCAGAACTCTCTTAAAGGTTATGAACTCCCTCAATTTTCCCATCATTGAGTGCTGTTTGGGAAATTCCAACGAATTGAAAGTAATCAAGAGGAACTGGAAGTGCCCTACCTTCATGGACATACCCCTCCCTAATGTCATCCTCATATACTTCATGCAAATCTGATTTTTCTTTTCCATTTTTCTGCCACATGCCATCAATAAAAATCAATGAATCATCTTTGAATATCAAAGGTTTTTTACCTTCCAACTCGTGCTTCATGATTTCCTTATCTTTCCTAGTCTTGTGCTTCAAGATTTCATCAAACCCTTGACCCTTCATACTGCTGTTCTGAAAATCAGTCAATGGCTTGTCCTAAGAAAGAGTGATGGGTGCTTCTAAGGCTTCAATGGCTTGCTCCCTTGCAATGCCTATCAACTTCGGTTGATCTTCTACATTTCTCTTGGGCATGGCTCGGGGTTTAGACATTGGTCCAAGTCCCATTTCACCTTTCTTCAACCCTTTAAACTCAGTGAGTGACATGACATCACGAATCTCATCTGGAAGAGCCTTGTACTCCTCATAGATGGTAGCAATACTCTGCCCTACTGAATGTCTTGTTCCCACCTCCGGAATAGATTCTTCCCTTGGAAGGAAAATATGCCTAGTGGCTGAACCATTAGTTGATTCTTGGGGCTGCTGTGAAATGTTAACTTCATATGAGCTGCCCTCACCATTAGGAGGCCCTTGTTAGTGGAATTTTCATAGGGTTAGGGCCAACAAGTCTATGGTGTCTGCCAATCTAACTTGCTCTTCAACGAGCTTATCGATTTTGGCTCCCTGTGAATCTTGGTGGGCCATGCAACCTCTTCAATCAGCTGATCTGATTTCTTCTTCACAATGAAACCCTCTAGGCTAGGAGGATTGAAGCTTTGATACCATTGTAATGTCCCTTTCTAGGGCTAAGTCTAGACATAAGAAGGGTTTGGCCTTAAACCCAAATCTGAAATTGCACCTTCAAACATACAAACATCAACTGAAATAGCTGAGAATGCTCTTCAAACAATCAACACACAATATAAATCAGTCCTCTAGGGCAGTGAATTGCACATGAGGTTCACATCAACATTTAACCATGCAAATAGAGCTGAAATGCCACCAAAATAATTTATCCAACCACGACAATATTTATCAATCTCAAATACATCAAAAATATGGATTTATGCAGGTGGTTGTCATAAATATGGCCCTAAATTTTGCATCAAATCAGATTGCTGTGATTAAAAATCAGATTTATACAAGTGGGTGTCATAAATTCCAGCAATATTCCATTAGGATTTTGGGAAAAATCCAAATTCCTCAAATTTGAGCCCGAAAGGGACATTACACCAATTCTATGTTAAGATGATTTTAAGCACAATTTTCGATTTACAACAGAAAATATAGTTAATTGCAAATTACTAATTAGTATCTGTGTTAATGAATTCAGGATTAGTATAACCAGCCTGATTACTGATCAACTTCACTGACATTATGAACAACATTATTGAGAAAGTCGTCGGAGGCTGGGGCTTTGAAGCTTAGGCTAGCAATGGCAATAACAGTATTCATTTCCTGCTAATAGATGGATCTAGAAGCATTAAAATGTATGCCCATATAAAACCAAAAAGTTTGTATGGATTTCCTAGATTTTCCTAGATTGTTGTATATATTTTGTGCTCTGCAAGCTTGTATTGGGATCTAGGAGTAGATTACGGTGCAAAGGACCCTTCACATATTTTCCACCAGTGTTAGGTTGGGCAGCTGTTTCCGGAGGAGGTGTAGGACCTCATGGCATAGGAGTAACACTGGTTTTAGGTGGATTAGTCGGTTGGTCAGATTGCTGTGTGGTGGTGCTCAAGATCATATGTGCATGTAATAGATGATACGGTTTCAGGCCTCAACTTTTTCTTGTTGCTTTTGATTCTTCGATGGCCTTAATGTCAAATTTCCCGGACGGGTTACATCTATAGGTGCTTTTATATTATTTCTGTGAATCAGGGCAAGGTGGAGGTTGAACTGTTTTACTCTTCCAGTCATCTCTTTCCCCAAAGTTTCATTTACCTAGTTTCCACTTTCCACCTAGATTTGTGCAGTAATTCCAGGACAAGTCTCTTTTTGTCATCATTTTAATTTGTAACTGTTCTCTTTTAAAGGAAAAAGAATAGCGAGTATGCCTGTATTCATCAGATCTTTATCAAAACCATCAATGACAAAATTATATGGGCTGAATATCTTACTTGAGCATGTCTTCCACTTTGAATACAGTAAAAGTTTCTGTTCGATTAATTTCTACTGCAAATACCTAGCTGCTCACATCTTTACTCTTTTCTATTTGCAAAAAGATAACCGGAAATCTTCTGAGTTTCACTGAAATGTGTGGAATGTGTTTTGCTGTTTGGGGCAGATCTCTGGAAAAAAGACAAGAAAGAATGGTCCAAAATGATGTTTGTTTTTGGTGTTCTTCATTTATGTTTGATGGAAGCAAGTATTTCTCATGGACTCACCAAGTATTTCTTAAGTGTTTCATTTATGCGAATATGGTGACTCTTGACATGGTCAAACTTAGTTGTACAGAGTTTGCTAGGACCAGGCAGATTTAGCTTGTTTTTGAGACAAGCAAGTGATAATTTCCAAGTGCTGACGATGAGTCATATAACTTTGGTCAACATGCACCCAAGGGAGATGTGAATTGCAGAATTCAGGAGAAAATCACACTTGGATTGTCCAAGGACCACATCAAACAATCCTGGAAATTTTCCAGTTCAGTTACAAGAACTACTCTCTTCGATTTCAGAGAGGAGTAGAAAATCTACAATTCATCACCAGTTGAGAATGAGAAAGCAATTTCACTGTTATGATCCTTATCTTTTTAATTTCATTCCCCGTGCTGTGTGCATTGATACCAAAAAATATAAGGATCTATCCAAGACATTTTCATTAAATTTTTTTTGATTGGCATTCTTTACAAACTCTCATTTGTAAATTGTTTACATTATGGCTCTCTGTCTGGTATTCGGAGGAGTTATGACTGTCTATTAAAATATAATTCATGTTTTTATTGTTTTTTTACTAGGCTAGGTAGTCTCTTGAACTAGTTGTATGTGTTCTTCTGACAATTGTCAGTTGTGGCTGAAATGGCTACTTGCTTTGATCCCCTTAATGGGAACTTTTTTTAAGACAGCTGTGCTATTACGTATTTGTCTTAACTAAAAATGTTAGTCCTGGTAATGATAATTGTGAAAACAAATTTGAGTTTTCATGTATTGACATTGATGATTTGTATGGAATTAAATAGGAGTCCTATCACAATCCTTATTATGATGTAATGATGTGTTTTGCAGGAAGGGAAGTTGAACCCAGATAAAGCCGAGCAAGATCATGCTCTGCTGCTACAGTTGTTGTTCTGGTTCAAGCAATCTTTCAGGTCTCATTGTATAGTTTCTTTTGTCCCCCCTCTATCATTTTGTAACCATGTCTTCTTTATATTTATATGAAGCAAGTGATTCATGCATCACACCTTTGAATAAGATAATTGCATACAAGTGCAACACATTTTTGTTAATTATTCTCAACAAGACACTTTTCATGCTGAAAACACAAAGTTTGTACTATATTGTGTGTCTACAGTAAGCACAAAAAATCTTAGCAAAAGTTGAAAGACAAACAATAACACAGTATACCTTTCTTCTGAGTTTTCCCTTGCAAACCTCAAGTAAGATTGCAAAGCACTTGGACATGTTGAATCTTGTATTAAGAAGGATTGTAGTGCTCTTGATTATTTCTCCAAATGTGGGATGCAAATGCTATGAGCTTGTAAAACATGAGGATGTGGGTGACAAATTTGGCCAAAGTTGGCTGCAATTTGCATAAGATTCCAAGGATTCTCTAGGGAGATTTGTGAAGGATATGGCCTACTTTTATAGCTGAGGGTGAGGCCATAAAAAGTGGATCTTAGTTTGAATGGGCTCCAGGATAATAATTGCAATTACCTGAAATAACAAGTAGACTTAGTCTGTGCAATTGCAGCTTTGAAGAGGCAATGATTGTTTGGTTGACAAAAGTTCTATCCGGGAAGGTGGTTGTATGTGCAATTTAATTGCCTCCACTTTTCTAGGATTCTAGAAATTGAGTCCAAGTAGAGTTGACTGGGATGGTGAAGTGGAGTCCAAATGGAGTTTAAATGGAATCTAAGTGGTAGTTGACTAGGAAAATAAGTGTATTTTCCAATTAACTAATTTAATTAGCTACAAAGTGCAAGACAATTAATTAACCATTTATTTAATAAATGATAATTAACTTAGCTAAGGTGTGTTAGAAACTAATTTAATTAGTCCCAAAGGGTGAATGTGCATAAATTAATTAATTTGATTAATCAATCATAAAGGGATATGAACTAGGATAATACTAGGGACAAGTATGTGATTTTGGGGTGTCTATATTTGCCCCTCTTTAAAGTGTTATTATGAAGTAATACCATTTTAAAGATAGTAGACATGCAGATTAGTGAATGGAAGATAGGAAAAAGCAAGGTAGATGTTTGGATTTAACCTGGTGAGGCATGTAGATGCCCTAGCAAGTAGGACGGTAAGGCAATGTCCCCTCAAGCGGGTGGGTGACGTAGCAAAGCGGTGGACGACTACTTGATAGGAAGAAAGAAAGGAATTTGAACGGGGGAAGGGATTGTGCTCGTAGCATGAACATCATTTAGAGAGTGAAATTCAGAGCAACCTTATTTTGCTGTTGGACAATAGAGTTGTCACCATAGTTATGAAAGAATCATGATGGGTAACCCAGATGTGCGTAAACAAACACACAACAAAGAAAAGATAAAAAGAAAAACAAACCCAATATATGCTGCAAAAGCATGCACCATGGCTATGAAGAAGCCAAGATGATGACATAATACAGGTAATTAGTCCAAAAAGAAAACATCAACAATACAACACAACTTTGAAAAAGAAGACAATTATTTATGCCCCTAATACGTGCCACAATGATGATTAAGTAGATGAAAATGCCCCCAAGCACTAAACTTATGAAATGCATGGGAATTAGATCAAACTGAAGAGTAGAGTGATGCTTAGATACTCCAAAAAATACTCTTGTTGGATTCTCTTTGCAAATTGATTTGAGAGATTGCCCCAGGGGAAGTTATATCGTGAAGGAAAAACAATTGTGTCTTTTGCCCCAAGTAGAGTTAGTAATCATGCAAAGGGAAAAATGTGTAGTGATAGTCGTAAGATTGGAACGATCACTAGGGTAGTAGATAAAAGTATGTATTTATCAAGATTGTGGAATT
Source organism: Taxus chinensis (assembly GCA_019776745.2). Classification (NCBI taxonomy): domain Eukaryota; kingdom Viridiplantae; phylum Streptophyta; class Pinopsida; order Cupressales; family Taxaceae; genus Taxus; species Taxus chinensis. Next base: position 545,274,216 of record CM034151.1, on the reverse strand, counting down.
GTTGAAATATTAATTTCATGGATTTTCCAATTATAGGATTTCTGTGATAAGTGAATCTTTGTTCGAATTTGTATAATTGTTGCGATTTTTTATTAATTTTTGGATATATGATTTTTTTGATGGTTTTACAAAGTTTTTAGAAAAAAATTGATACAAAGAAGAGCGGCTTGTTTGTTACACCGGATTATTATGGATAAATGATCCTACTGAAAGCATAAAATAAACATGTGAAACAAACCCAATATGAACAGGAAGGAACCATACCAAAGTTATATGTGAACTAAGATGCAAAGAATTTTCCTGCAATTGGTCTACAATGACAAAGTACAACCAAATAACAAATTCACAAAAAACAAAAGCATCGTCACAATGTTGACAAACTACCACAGTACAACACGATGTGCAATAACGACGTCTAATGACACTCTTAATGTGTTCCACATTGAAGAACTAGATAGATATGGATGCCCCCAAGTGATAGCATAGAACGCGAAAGGATTGGAGTGGCTGAAGAGCGAAGTGATGCTTAGATACTCCAAAAAATACTCTTGTCGGATCCCATTGAAGTTTGATCTGTATTGGATTAAAATGTGAAATCCAAGTGTTCCCCAAGCAAAGTTATATTGAGAAAGGGTAATTGATTGCCTCGAGCATAGATATACACCACGGGAAAGAAAAGTGATTGTTCAAAGATGATCTGGAACGATCATAAGGAGCGTTGTCAAATGATGATATTGCTGAACTGTGTTATTCAATTGTTGAAAGTTGGTCAAACATTTTCTAAATGTTTTACTTTTTGCCAGTTGTATATTGTCTTTATATTTTTGAAACATATTTGAATGTTTTTGAATTTTGAACATATTTGAATGTTTTGAAACATATTTGAATGTTTTTGTATTTTGGAACATTTTTTAATGTTTTTTGGTTTATATTAATACTTGCAAGAAAATGTATTTTTTTTGTCAACCAACTTCCATGGCTTGTAAAAAATAGGGTCTATTTGTTTATAGGAAGAAAATACATGCAAACAAGAGGAGCAAGTTGTTTCAGTTTGAAGAATGAAGATTGGATATGAAATTCTCTGCAATAAGTTTTATTTGAGTGCTTAGTAACATTCCATTTACACAACAATATGGAGCAGCAAAATTGTATATCCATACAATATATTATTAATAAAATATAAATATACATAAAAAGTGCATAATACTCATTTTTAGTCCATAAAAGATAAAACACTTGAATAATTTGTATTCATGAAAGTCCAAAACATTTAACATGTTTAAATTATCATGTGTACATGATTATAATCTAGATTCTAGAATACATGGTGTAGATTTTCCTCAAGTACTGTTGAAACAGAACCATCTAGTGTTTTTTTTTTTTAGGCATTTAAAAAACAGTACCACTGAAATGGTACGGAAACCATACCCGGGACTTTTAGCATTTCGGAAGTGTATCAAGACCCGTACCTATATCCGATAGGCCCATACGGGGCTATGTTGCCCTGGTTAGCATTTCCAGGTATCACAACAATATATTGGAAAAAGATAAGATCTTTACAATGGCCAAACAAAATTAAAAAAATAAAATTCCTTAATGTGAAATATAGCGCATAGACATCAAAATAAACATATAACATGTAGTAAATATGAAAATGATAACAATTATGATGAAAATGTCCGTAAATAGGTCAGAATACTCTTAAACATTTCAATTCTCAATACCATCAAAGTTTCAAACCCCAATCCCAAAAAAATTGTGGTAGCCTTTTATAACTGAAAAAAAGGTAACATTTTTTGAGTAAGTTGCACTTTTTGTTTGCACTTGTTTAAAAAACAGTTTATGAATTACACAATGCTTTTTGGAAAAAAACTTGGTTTTGGCCAGGTAATTCCTGGTTCAGCCTCCATGCCATAAGGCGCGTCAAAAATGGCATGGGAAAATTCCCAGTCTGCAATTACTCATGCTGTTTTTCCGAGTAGTGCTACTATGTTTGGATTCAAACATAATCTTTCTGTGTAGCTCCTCACAACCATGAAACCCTTGTTTGAGAAGAGAAATCTTGTGAGAGATTATTATATGAAGTTAAAATGCTCTAAAACAAAGGCCATTGCAGAATCTTCTATCAAAATAAAAATATTGAGATGTTATAGTAGGGTTTTGAAATTTTGATTTTTAGTTCAAAAAGGAAAATTTCAAAAACATTGTTTGATTGAAAAGAGTTAAAATAGAAGATTAGAGAGTTAAAAATTAAGAATAATAAATTACAACGAGAAACCCTAACTACAGTTTAATATTTTTTAGTCTTGGAAACTCGTATCCCTTCAAAATACAGAGGAGTCATAACAAAAGAAAAATTGAAGTTGCAATTCATTGATCCTATTCTAACCCTCCCTTAACACTCAATTTGTCAAAGAGATAGGCCTAAAGAGTTTCAGCTACTGGTATGAGAAAAAAAATTTAATCGAAGGCTTGTGGGGATGACCGGTTCTGAAGAGGTGCAGGTCAGATGCAGAAGAATAAGCTTGTACACTGGGTTTGGGAAACTGATCTAGGTACAGAGCGGGGAACAGGCCAACCAATATTCATTGCACAGTCAGTTTGAAATACACGAGACATTTCTGAAAAGGGAAACTGGTTGGAACAGAAATGTCGAGGACAGAGTCTTAACCAATATCATAAAAGAACAATAGAGATGTTTTGACCTCCATATGGTGAGAATATCATAGATTAGTGGAATATTAGACCCCCCGATAAATTTTGCAGAAATCTCAGTGATGTAGAGAAGCAAGATGTGAAAACGGTCAGGTGTGAAGAAGGTAGATGTAGTAGCTCGATATGGATGGTTATCTAGCTGACTTTGGTGGCAAAGTTAAAATTCTTACCTTTATGTGGGTGATGGCAATCTGACGGAGCTTCAACACAACATGGATGGTTAGTTGCTCAGACAAGGAAATGCTACCTCTACAGAGGTGATGGCAATGAGATGGGATAGTAGTAAGATGTGTAACTGGGATGAATGGAATTCTGCCTCTACAAAATACAAGGGTGATGGCAACATATTGAGGAGCAGCTCGGTGGAGCTGCAATAGAGGGTACATGGGGTCGTGGTTTGGATGTGCAGGTTAATGATCAAAGATTGAAGGTGACTTCAATACATAATCCATAAGTATGTGTTCGTGCTTAAAATTTTCAAGTTAATACCCTAAATCTAGAAAAAAGAAAAAGCACTAGAAAATAACCATATAAGGTTACGTGACCTCATTCCAAATTCAAGGAGAATTCCAAATCTAATAAGGAAGAAATATAAATTATCACCATTGAAGTGAAGCCAAGTAACTCTTTTGTTTAAGATATTTGTGGCATCTTAATTTTTTGATTTAATAGATCAAGGAGCACGCATGCTTAGCATTTTTAATATGCATGAATACCATTTCCTAGATTAGATTAAGTTATGATTGTTCACCATTGCACAGGTGTACTTACCTAATTACGTCTCTAAAATGGGAGGTATAATGCTTTATCTTTGTTATTAAATTTTTAAAATAATTTTGAGGATTCTTTCTCCATCCTACATAGATAAAAATTTCAGCTCTTCTCAAAATTTACTATTTGTATCTACTATGAACGATGACATAAGATTGTCTTTCTACATCAAAAGTTACCTATTTGTGTAGCAAGACATCCATACTGAATGCACAATTTCAAGGCTCTACTAGTTTTGACATAATAATATAACATTTCACATTTTTTACCATTTCTACTATTCACTCTAAAAAATTATTTTTCAAAATAATCCCATGCAAGGCTGAGATTATCTCAAACTAACTAATAGTATATACATGCTTCTATATTACATTATCGCTACTGTGATGATACTAGTGCACATCCAAAAAATGAGAAAAGTAGCACTATATCTTGAGCATAGTTGTGCTTTCTCACGTTTTGGGCATTCTTTGTGTCTCACCAGCATTTGGTTTGTACATTTCATTATGATCCTGACTTATGTTTTTTTTGTTTCAGAGGTGGATTACAGTAATTGGTGAGAAATTGGATACTACTCTGTCAAAGGTTAACTCTGAAAAACATTCCTCTCCAGGGAGGGAAAAACAGTTGCAAGTAAATACATAAATAGTACTGCAATTTGTCATAGCCTCAGTAAGCTGATGCCTGCAGAGAACTTGTCAAGAATATGCATTTACTAATGTAAGACGATATGTGGCAGTAATTGAATGTAAAGAATTCTCAATATTCAGCAACTTCACATATTTTGCTACTGTTTACATAAGCCAGCACGTTTTCACTTAGATCATTATAAACCCATCATATATATCTAATTGTATGGCAAGCTGAAGCTTTTGGATTTGCTTGATGCATCCTGCTTATTTATCATCGCCATTGGTGTACCATAGCATTGCAATGGTATTTTTTGCAGAAAATTTTTAATAGATTCTTTTCACTCTTCTTGAAACATTTCTTTCATGCTCTCTGAAAATGATGAACTTTTGTTTGTGGATTTCATGATATGATTGACAATTGTACAAAGATTTAGGGAAGTTGAGAAATATTGAATTGAGGTATAGAGACTTGCATTTTCATGTAATACAAAAAAAGAGAATATACAACAATGTTGAATTTTGCAATAAACTTTTAGGTACTATAATATGTAATGTCCCTTTCTCTAGGATAGTTCATTTGAAGACTTTAGGCCCATTCCACTTCCTATGGGCTTAAAGAGAATTAGTAAGGGAAGTGTTTAATGTCATAATTTTTAGTTGCTTTTGAGCTTCTTATTATATTAAATATTTTAATTATAGTTTAGACAAGTCAAGTTGGTTGGGAAAAAGGTGAAAAACCAATTGAAAAATAAAAGAAAAAGGGAACTCTTATGTCTCCAAGAAGGTCAATCCTCTTTCGGGGGGTTCTATTTGGGTTTTGGCACCACCTCTAGCTATTTAAAGGGGTCGTTTGGATGGAAAAATGATATGCTTATTTTGGAATTTATTCTCTCTCTTGCAATTGAGGATGGAAACCCTCTTTGCACTTGGTTCGAGGAAGAAACCCCTCATTCCGTCATTGGTAGTTTCACATGGAGGATACACTTGGAGATTACATTCAAATCTTCCTTGGAACACGCCATTTCCAACCCATTGCAAACCCTCTCCTAGGGTGGCGACTTGCATGATTGTAATGTCCCATTTTTTGAACTAGTTTGTTACGAAGACTTGTTTTGAAGACTTCTTGCCCATTCCACTTATTGTGGGCAAGAAGAAGGTGAACAAGGGAAGTATTTGTTGAGTTTTTTAGTCTTTTTTGTGAGCGTTTACATTTTCCTTTCGTGTTTTCCCTTATGAGGTAGGCCAGCTAGGTTTAAGAGATGAAAAGCTAATTAAAAAATAAAAGCAACATCATTATGGAGGTCAGTCATGGGGGAAACTCCCTCCTTGGTTTTGGCGCCACCAATAAGGGTATTAAAGGGGGTCACTTGGACTTATTTAAAAGTTAGTTAGGGTTTTCACTCCTTAACGCCAACCATGCATGATCCAAGCGAGGAAGGTTTAAGCCTTAGTTAGGTCATATAGTCATGTCTTAAGGTGGAGAGTATGTCATAGGCCCCATTTACATCCCTTGAATGAATCTACTAATACTTAACTTAAGACTACTAACAAAACAAATTTGAAAATTTAAACTTGAGGTTTTGGAGGGAAACCTCTTATTACACACAAGATGAGTCCAAATGGACTAAATACATTACAAAACCTCCAAATGAACTCTTGACACACATAGAAGCTAATACAAACCAAAATTGACTATCTACAATGATGCTCCTGCATCATACTCTCCAAGAGGAGAGATTTGAGTTCCATTTTGTTTTCTTACTCTTCTCCCAATTCTTTTACTTCTTTGAATTCCTTCCTCTTCTGCTACTCTTGAGCTCATCTTCATGTTTCTTCTCTCTCTTTGGTCTTCTCCTTTCTTGCTTGCTTTGTCACCTTCTTGCTTCACTTGATCTCTTTCTTTGTCTTTGTCTTCTTCTTCATGGTTCACTTGCTTTTCCTCATCTATATCATGCTTCTCTTCACTTTTCTCATTCATGTATTGGTCTATACCTATAAAAATAAAGATAAAATCCACCTTAGAATGCAAAAATAGATGAACAACTATTCCCTTGTCCTTAACTTCTATCTTCATCATCTTGACTTCTTCATTCATTTGTTGCTCTACCACTCATTTTTCTACTAAGAGAACTATATTTATGCTACATACTCCTTACATTCTTGATTATGTTTCTTCACCTTGACATCTTCTATCTCACTTTAATATTCATTATTTTATTCAATTGCGCAAAGTTTCTCTAGCATTTTTCTTTGGTTTTCACCTCATCTTCATCCACTTATTGAGCTCCACATGCTTGTGAGAGCTCTCCATGATCATTTTATTACATTCATTGTTGTACTTGTCACTATTGACTTATCCATAGTGAGCTCGTACTAGATCACAAGACTTATTGCTCTATCTTTTCTTTATTCATGGTCTCTTTTTCATCATTCAAGGTATTATTTCTTGCTATTTTATTCTTCTCTTTGTGTACCTAAAATAGAAACATTCAAAGATCACTATCAAATTTAAAAAAATTTGAGGATCTTTATCCCCTTGAGAAGCTCCATCAATGAGCTCTTTGGTTTCTTTACTCTAACACTGCTTCTCTTCTTCACCTTCTTGATCTTTTTCAAGAAAAGCTATAGAAAGCTTGTGATTATCTCCTATTATTAAAAAATCTGAAACACTTATTTAGCAACTTCTTTCTCTTATTTTCTCAACCATCTTTTCTATATTCTTCATCTCTTTTTCTTCCCTTTTTATCATCCTTCTCATATTCTCTTTTTGTCTCCTTTCTACAAGTAGCTTGATAGGCTATTTAACTACTCTCTTAATATAAAATAAAACTATACTGCTACCTTATTCATCCATGCTTGTATATTCTATCAACTCCCCTAACTTCTTCACATCTATCCTTCAAATCCTTGAGTTCCTGTTCAAACTCATAAATCATACTTTCTTTCCATCTCTCTCTTCTTTTCTTTTTTTCTCTTCCTTTCATTTTTCCTCTCTCATCCTGCTTTATCAATTTTTACTATTTTTTCCATATTGATTATCTGATATGATATATAAATGATGATATAGGCTTAAACTCGCATTCAACCATCAACAAAATTTAGAGCATTCATTTGAAATCAATATATCATAATGCACCCAAAATGTTCACTTTTTCTTCAAGACCCAAAATCTAGCACTTATTCACAACAAATTTTCTATATAAAATGATTCAAAGCTCAAGATTGAAATAAATTCACACATGTTGGATATTTCACCATAGAATTTTTTATAAAATTCTTGGAAAGGATACCCCCAGTCTTCAATCTACACTGAAACTCTGTTTAGAACAATCATACTAGGCTTCTAGCCCTCCTAAATTGCACTATATGAACATAAAAGTCTTCATTTATTTGTTCCATTAGGGCCCACTAGTAAGTTTTTATGATGACCCATTTATCTCAACTTTCAAGTGTATAAAAATTTTAACCATTCAAATCTTCACCCTTTTTTCTTTTATACCTCCTTTTTCAACTATTTGGCTCACTAGCTCAATTAGCCTTGATTTTTGGACAAATCACTGTGTACAGAGAAAACTTCTCACTTTCATGCAGATGTAAAATATGTTTCAGATACCCATTACCCTTGTTATGCTTTGTACCAATTTTCCAGCCCTATCTCTTCCTCCATCACTCCCAACACCATTTTCCTCATTTTCTAGGGCTTCTTTAGACCTATCTACGGTTTACAAGTCACTTTTAGGGTTTCATCATTTATACTCTCTTCCAACCCTAAGTACGGCTTCCATCAACTAATTCAAACTTGCTCAATCTTCCCTTAAGGTTCCTTCATCTCAAATCAACCTTCTTTTTAGGTTTTCTACTTATAGCTTCTTGTGCTCTTCACTAACTCTAAATGCTTATACTGTCCCTTTTCTCTCTGTTTTTCCTTCTTGATCTTGTCATCATTTGAAATACCTTCTACTCCCTTCCTCTATTGTCATACACTTCGCTTTCTCTCTCTCATGCAATTCAATCATATGCTTTCTTTAGGATTCTCCTGCCCCTTGTCACTATTAGCTCATTTAGACTCCTTTTCAAGCTTGTAATAAGACAGTTATAGGCTTTCCTTGTTTGTAACTTCTTTGATCTCTTTACAACCTTCAAGACCTGGGTATTCTTCCATCATATCATTCACATTCTATGCAACTGCCTTTAAATGACACTATCCCTCAAAGGTTTACTTGTTCTCTAAAGCTCTTCTTGTGAATTTCTTACTGTCATGCACAGGACAGTTCCGTTCTTCTTGGCTAAATGTCTTAGTCAATATCTAAACACCTATTTATGGTTACAAAGTGTTTCAACAATGTACTTCTACATGTTCACAACTTTCCCTTCTCACTATGAACCTCTTGGAACCCATTAGCAAACTTTACTCTTGACTGTGTCTAACTATACAAAATAGTTTCTTATGACTGTGTTGTTGATCTATTTTAGCTTTCATCCTTCATTTATCTCTCCAAGTAAATATACCACCTTGCATGGATGTCCCTAACCTTCATCCATTTTCCACAGTTACCATGAGTCTTCTAAGGCAACATCAACCACTTAAGCTTCCAAACCTCTTGACCCTAGTGCATACACAATCAACTAAGAACATGCAAGTTTGAACTTGTATATTTTTTTGTTTTCAAACCTCCTGATAACTTTTGAATGCTCAGAATACATTATAACCTCCGTATTCATTCATTGTTAAAGGTTTCAATAGCCATCTTTTAACCCTCAACTAGGTTCATAAACTCAGAACTTCCTTAGACCCAGAACAGGGTATGCTCGGTCTCAAACTAGACTGGTAAGAAATTAACATGCTTACCCTACTCAAATCCTTCTGAAATCCTTCCTACATCTCTGTACCATGCTTTTACACATAAATAGTAATACCAATTTCTAGATTTCTTTGACGGTTAAATCTCAAGTTAGACAACTTTCTGGATTCTCAAAACCCTAGTCAAGGTCTCAGGCCAGTGAGATGCTATTTTGTATTAATTTTGTTTCCACTGATTCAACAACTTTCTAAGGGTCTTAACACTCACGGAAACTCTTCAAACACTTTGGCACAGACTAAGATTCATCCACCTTTTACTAGATCAACATACAGTGGACTGTATACACAAATTTGCAATTTTAATACAATAATAAACTTTTAATCATATTCACCTTCCCTCAAGTCAGAGAGCTTTGTCATCCAAACCTTAGTAAGCTTTCACAGTCTCCATGCATGTCATCATTCTTCATTTCTATATCATTACACCATGACAAAGATTGTAACCATTCATTCTAACAAAACATAATCAGAAGGCTTTTCACACACACACACAGAATTTCAGAGTTAGTCTCCCTAAGTCTTTTACAAGTTCTTTAACAGTTCCAATCACTCACTAGTAAACCATGAACTCTAGAATTCTTATAATCAATCTTCCTTGCAAGTATATCAAGCATCTATTGCTCTTAGTTCCAACTTACTCTGGTATTTTAACTCCATTTTCCATATTTATGACTGTGTTTTTACCAAGATCATCCCCTATGACTCCTTCTTGACCATTCTTGACTGTAGCATTCCCTTTCACCTAAAAACATAATCCGACAATCCTTTCAAGGAGTTTTAATCACAGATTTATGAAGATTCAATGCGTGTATCATACAAAAAATATCATTATACACAGTTTTCACAGATTATAAAGAAGCTTTTTATTAGATCTTTAATGAAACGTACAAGCGCCAATAGCCATCAGGGCTCTAAAACTGAGAATACATTCTCCTTTTCTTCCTTCCTCCTACCCACACACCAACCATCTGAATACATTTCATAAGAAAGGAAGATTTAAAAGTTAGTTAGGGTTCTCGCTTAACCCCAACCATGCATGATCTAAGCAAGGAAGGTTTAAGCCTTAGTTAGGTCATATAGTCATGTCTTAAGGTGGAGAGTATGTCATAGGTCCCATTTACATCCTTTGAATGACTTTACTAATACTTAACTTAAGACTACTGACAAAACAAATTTGAAAATTTAAACTTGAGGTTTTGGAGGGAAACCTCTTATTACACACAAGATGAGTCCAAATGGACTAAATACATTACAAAAACCTCCAAATGAACTCTTGACACACCTAGAAGCTAATACAAACCGAAATTGACCATCTACAATCATGCTCCTGCATCATATAAGCAAGTTGTGGTAGATAAAGGTAGTTGCCTAGGTACTTGGAATCTCAATAATAGTTCGTAAAAAGCATAGCCTTAATTAGTTGGTTGGCCTGCTCAGTTTGCTCATTTTTTAAGAGGTAACAGTTGTTCCAAATATAGGCTGCATCCATAAACCTTTAAATAAATTCTCGTCAACCTTCAAGAGGAGTTGTGGATCCATATGGGTAATAGTACATTTAGGAACTCCATCAAATCTCACTACTTCTAACAAATACTTATGCATTTTTTTCTTTAGTATGTTTTTCAAATTCATCTTCCCACCTTTTGTAGTCGGTCAAATACCATATAGCATCATGACACAAATCTATAGAGAGATGTCCTCATCCTATTCTCATTTCAATTTTTAAAATTTTCCTTCCACCATATTTGATAAGAAGCATGTACACAATGTTATCAATATCTGCATTCTACATGTGATTTTGTGATTGAGACACTTGGAAACATGTGTTTTGTGCACACATTATAGTACCTACTGTCCCTAATGGACTTTTAGAATTTTTCTAGTAAGGGAAATCCAATATTGGTTTAGTTTTTTTCCTAATGATTAAATGTCATGCAGAGAGTTTTCACAGTTCTATGATCTTAATGTCTTTTGTGCTAATTCTTCAGCTGGGTCAATCAACTGCCATGTTCTAGATGTGGATTTGACACTAATGGCATTGGCATGGGTAATGCTGCAATTGATGAGCTTCAATTTGGAGCAAATCAGGTTGAACTATACAAGTGAGATTAAGGAACTTTCTTTCTTACACAATTTGTTCTTGTCATGATATTTGGTCTCTTGAGTAAAGTTCGGAATTTAAAATGTTTGAAGTCACTTGTATGCAATGCTAAAATTAAATGTTCACTTAAATGATTTGATGCTAGGAAAACTAGTTCCATCCAGCATAAGAAAAGAAAAGATGAATTACAAACTTTCTTAATTCGGCATTTCTTATAGCAATGTTTAACATGTTTGATAATTTTATACTTTATTGCATTGGTCATGTTTGTGTGTAGATGGTTCTCAACCTGTTTTGTAGTACTCAATCCAATTTATGTATTGGGGGCATGGATGTTGTAAATACAATATTCTGCTTTTTCTTTCCAATCAAATTGGAAACAACAATCTATTTATATGATGGTTTTGCTCAATCTTTTTCATGTTCTACTCACAAAGGGCACTAGAAAGATGCTATGATCCTATCAGCTTATGTAGAATCAAAAATAAGTTTTGTGATAGAAAATCAAGAAAAGATTAAGAAATGATGAAAATTAATTGAAAAGATTGAATGTGTTATGTGTGGCTATCTCCGACAATCTAGACAAGTCATGTTTACAAAATCAACAAGGGAGAAATATGGAAGAAATCAGTGAAATGGTGTTCTATTGGTGTCAATTATTGAATTGATGAACAAGCCATTAATCAATACAATTTGAGTGGTTTATTATATGAGCAAGGACAAACCATAAGCACCTATATCCGAGTGGATAAACAACCTACTAATTGTAACACAAGAAGATAAACAACCTACGTGCTAATGGTAGAGAACAACCAATATTCCTAATATAAAAAGCACGTACAACAGACTATTGTTGACGTTATTAACATATTAGCTGATTAATTTAAGAACCCTCTCGTGCCCTCCCCTTAATGAAAAAACTAGATAAAATTTGAAGTTTATCACTACACTTGACGAACTTATGTTTACGAAATGGTTTAGTCATTATGTCAATAGTTTTCTTTTCTGTAGGACAATAATAAAGACAAATATCTTAATTACAAACCAACCAGCAAATGTAGTGATGATGACCTTCAATATGCTTAGTTTTGGTTTGATGGATTGGGTTCTTCACCATCTTGAAAGAACTCTAGTTATTGCAAATTTTTATGGTCAGTGCTGTTTGGTGAAGTTGAAGATTGACCAATATCTTTCATAATCACATTGCCTCACAACCTGCACTAACAACTACCTTGTATCTTGCTTCAGTGGAAGATAAGGCAACTATATGTTGTAGTTTGCTCTGCCAAGAACTTACTCCTGAACTAAGAGTGAATGCATAACCTATTGTAGACTTCCTTGTATACATTGATCCAGACCAATCGAAATTAGTATATCCTGCTAGCATGAAGTCAGCAGATCTCTAATATAGAATGCTAAGTTGAGGGACCCTTTGACATATTGAAGGACTTATTTCACAACTGCGAATGTTTGTAATGTCCCATTTTTGGGACATTAATTAATTAAAAATATTGGAGACCTTTAATCCACTCTTCCCATGGATTAACGGATACAAATTGGGAAAATGTCATTACTCCTATTTTTAAATTAAATAATTAATTCTTCTCTTTATGTTTTATTTTTAAATATTAAAAGGGGGAATTAATATTCTATTTGGATTTTGACTTTTTAGGAAAGAAGACTATTTTAAAAAGACCCTTCTATATGAGGAAATGCGCCATAGAAAGGAGGGAAAACTTGGAGATTTGAAATGCCTAAAGCTATATAAGGAGATGTGGCAACCCCTTGGGGGGCATGTTGATATTTTTATTAAAATATCTTCATGCTTGAATAGGGATGTATGCCTATGTGATCACATTATAAAGGTGTTCTTCAACACCACCATTATTATGGAGAGTGTGAGACCTCTTAAGCTTTCATTGAGTGAATGTTGCATGATATATTCATTCTATGTTTGGCACATTTACTTGAGAAGGAAATCTGCATGTTATTGATTATTGTTGAAGGGTTTAATAGTGCTTTATGATCTGCTGTTATTGCTACAACTATTAGAGCCATAACGACTTGCATAAGAGGTTGTTTTGGCATGTTTGGGTGTCTTTTGAGCTAGATCTGCAATCTGATCTGTATTGGCATATTTTTCCAAGTTTGAGGCAGATATTTTGGGTATGTTGGAAGGTTAGAAAGAGCCGATAATAATTTATGTAATTTATTCTAACCCTAGTGACTTGATATCAAATTTATGCGGCTGTTTTGAGGTGGTTTCAGTGATCAGAAAATTCAGATTCATGGTTCATTGGAAAGGCTTTGATTTCTAGTTTATTGTGCATTTTATTTCACTCAAAAATACCAAGTATTGAAGGAGTTATTAATTTTTGAAGTTTCAGTTGTTCTGGGTGCAATTTTAATTAATTAACTGTTATAAAACCATATCTGAAAAAGATTAGTTTTCTAATTGGTTCTCCCCATCTAACCCACTACTTTGGCTTATTCCAACCCCATTTGGGTTGTATTAATGCTGACATTGAGTTATTTGAGGTCGAACTAAAAGGATCTAATCCTTGGTAGAGTCGATTTGGGTTAATTAATTTGTAGATTTAAATAATATCCCAAAAGGGGATATTACAATGTTCTTCTTGAGGCCTGGACATGAATCAAGAAAGACAACTTACTGCAAAACATAACTCCTGTCGGGTCGTAGTAAGATAAATCAAACCACCTACTAATTACCGATACACTGATTCATTGACTGGTGACAAATCAGTGTTAGTTGAGAGCTTTATCTAGGACTTCTATAGGTTTAGATGATGGACTAAATTGTCATTCTAAACTTTTCTAAAAGAGATTTGGAATACTTAGTTTATGACACAGAAATAGTACGATCAGATTGCCAAAATTCTACACCTAAACAATATTGAAGTAGGCCTAGATCTGTTTTTCATAAATAGAACAAGTATCATATTTCACCTCTTGGATTGTATTGGCTCCGCTTCCGGTGATGGAAAGAACTTCGATATAGACAATTAGGATCACTATGTCATCACCATTGTTTTTTACATAGAAAGTGGGTTCATAATAGCTTTTGTAAATCGGTAATTTCTAAGGTATTAATCAATTTTAAGTCCATATAATGTGATGCAGTCACGGTTAGGGGTCTCAATTAATCAATACCTTAGACCATGCAATCCACAATTCTTAATGTTAGATCTCACCGAAGCATGATCTCAAGCACAACATAAGCTTCTTCTATTAATACGAGGAAAAGATTACAAATCCAAGAACATTCTCATAATCCACTTAGCCACAATCTTATGGAAAGACTTTGTAGACATTCCCTAAGGGAACTAAACCCTATGACCTATCCTAAACTAAGCTTGTAAACTTTGCAAAGCTTTTACAGAACCAAATTCGACTCCTCAAATAATGGAGCTCTACAACACTAACTTTTGGCTCAATTCAGAAACTAATCAATAGATTGTCTCCAAATAGGTGGATAGATGTGTACATGCTTACTATTCCCTTCTATGTGTAGAAACAAGCAAGGGAATAAATATACCTTTGCAAGTAAAGATACTCTTGCAAAGATTCCATGATATGCTTAGAGCACCATTGATCCCATCAACCAGTTTGCAAGTAACCTCTCATGAAATCACCTCTGTTAGGTCAAGGTATACTAGGTTTCTCGTTTTTTTCATTGGCCAAAGAAAATGGATCACGACCCATGTGTGTTCCCTCTAATTGTACCAATGTTGACAGGTGCACAAAAGGAATATACTCTGAGAAGGGTGCAAAAATGTACACTTGTTTACATGCACCAAGGGATTAAGGACTCGAAAAAAACAATAATTTTCCAAATGTGGAAACAAGTCCTTGTGAGTGTGCGGTTGTGCATTAGAACATGGTTTCTATGCAAGAGTCTTCGGTCGCACAATCCTGTAGGTATTTGTGCTAATGCCTCTATTATTCAAACAACACACTACACAAGGTTTGCACAAGGCTACATCCAAATTGGCAAGCTTTATTTCCCAACACAAACTCCTTTTAGGTGACATAGGATAACAAGTGAACCTGGATGCTTTTGCATCATACACCTCAAGTAAAAAAACTTGAGCCCCTACTCAAACGTATTTCTAAAGGTCTTCAATGGAATGACCAGTTTAGCAATCTCCACTATGCAAGCCAAGACGCATCCCAAACTTCTCTACCTCTCCATTTTACCAAATATTCTTTGTGCTTTTAACTATGCGTGGCCTTTGCTACGTGTTCATATAGAATATGTTCAATTTCTCCGCACTTTTGTTTTGGTAGTTGTTACCTCCAATCTACTTTTGCGTGATTTGCTTCATCACTGATCTACCCCTCGAAGTTCGGGTATAAATATGCAATATTGAAGATAGGTGAAATATTTATCCCATCTAACAATTCTATGTCATATGCATTATGTGCAAACTTCTTCAAGACTCTACATGGCCCAATCTTCTTCCACTTGAGCTTATCATATGTTCCGCTTGAGAATCTCTCTTTGTGTAGGTGAACAAGAACTATGTCTCCAATGTTGAATTTCAGCTCTCTTCTCCTCAAATTTGCATTTTTGTTTATACTACGCGTTTTGTTTTTTGAATTGTGTGTGCACTTGCTTGTGTACGTCCCTCATGTAGTGCACAAAATCATCGGCTTTTGCATCTCTCCCTTGCGGAAAATTCTGCAACTTTAAATCTCCTCTTGGAATTACCCCTTAAACAATCTGGAAAGGTGACTTCACAATTCCCCTATTCATAGAGTTTTTATTAGAAAACTCTCTATGAAAGGATTGAATCCCATGTCCTTGCCTTCTCTTCAACCAAACGTCACAACGAATTTCCAAGGATCGTGTTGAGAACTTTGGTTGTAGCCATTTGTTTGCGAGTAATACACAAAACTAAACTGCAACTTTGAGTTCAACTTCTTCCACAATGTGTACCAAAAAATGACCCAAAAACTTAGCATCTTAGTCGGACACAGTACGTCATGACAATCCATGTATTCTCGCAACTTCCTTGAAGAAAGAGTTAACTATATATGTTATCATCATTGGTCATCTTACAAACAATAAAATGATCCATTTTTAAGAATCTATCCATGACAATAAAGATATAATCATGACCTTTTTTTCATTCTGGTCACCCCAAAACAAAATCCATACTTAGATGCTCCAAGGTTTCACAAGAACCAACATTGGTTGATATAAACTTGCGTTCCGACTCTTTCCTTTTGCTAATTGGCATTCTTTGCATCTTTCTACACATTTACAGCCATCCATGGCGAATAATATCTCACTTATTTGAGCCGAGGTCTTATCCATTACAAAATGACTTGCCAATCCTCCCCACTCCTTCTCTTGGATCAAAATTTTCGTCATTGAGCCCCTAGGCACGTATAATTGTGTGGGTGCCGAACAATTCTTCTTGTAACTAGTCTAACCAAGGCCTGCAATTGATGCTTACTAGTTCTATGCATGCTCGTCATGCCTCCCCAAATTCATCGTCTCCTGCCTAGAGTTCTTTCATGGCTTTGAATTCTAGCACTTCTACTTGCATCTCACTCAATAAGACACATCGTTTACTCAAAACAATATGTAACTCCGAAGTGACCTAGATGAAGAATCACTCGCAATTCTTGGTGGCTAAACATTATTGCTTTCCTTTGAAGAGCTTCCTTCACCATTTACATTTTGTGTGGCATGGATCAACTGTGCCATCTTATTCGCCAATCTTTCTTGCCCTTGGGCAAACATCTCAACCCTAACATCATCAATATGCACATTTGCCAATTATCTGCACCTTCTAAATGAAACCCTCTAGGCTGGGAGGATCGATGCTTTGATACCATTGTAATGTCCCTTTCTAGGGCTGAAACTGAAAAATAAGGAATTAACACAAACCCCAATCTGATTTTTGGACCAACAAATTGAAAATTAAATCAATACAGAACAACGAACTGATGTTTATAACAGCAGTTTGAAAAACACAAATTTTCACCCAAATATCACCCTACATTTCATCCACAATATTTGTAGATCCTTTTGGAATATTTTAGAACAATTTCCACTACAAAAATCAAGCTAGTGCTCAGCTGGAAAATCGTTTAATAACAGCAGAAGTACATCGAAGATAAATAATCAAAATGAGGGTTTCCAAACCACAACAATGCCCAAATATGAGTGATTCTAGCCTTATAAATTATATCAAATCTGAATATCAAGAAATGAATGAGTGTCGTGCCCGAAGACACTTAGAATGACCTCTATTCTAGTCACTTCCCTAGGAGGGGGCTCCAAAAATATGTAAAAGCTCTTGTAGGTCTCCTTCTTGATGGCTTAGATCCAAATCTGCAAGAGAGTCTTCAATAGAGATCTTTGATTCACCAACATGGAGAGTTTTCGTTCTCCACCAAGCCACAAGGAAGGGTTTCGTCCTCCTTGGATGCCACACAAGAGGGTTTTAGTCCTCAAGTAGAATGGTATTGAGCAATCAGCCCAACAAACCAAGGGTAAGTGTAAATGTGCCAAAAGATGATCTCCAAATGAGGTCATACAACCTCATTTATACCTCTTGTTTGGCACCAAAGGCCAAAATAGATGAGGACCGACCTCCAAGCTCACTTTATCTTTTGATTCTTTGTTGGAAAACTCATAATCCCAGACAACCTGCCCTGAGCGAGATAAACACTAAAGAAAAACATTAAAAATAATAATAGAAAATAGAAACGAAGCTCACTTACTTCCCTTGCTCACTTATTCCTCCTGGCCATGGGAAGATAATGGAAAGAAGTCTTCATTTGGCATTAATTTGAAAAAGGGGACATACATATTGTAACATCCAATGTTGAATAGTATAGAATGAACATACACAATGTATCATCGGAAAACATCACAACACAGAGAACACAAGATATGAGAATACTCTTTTCCATTAAGAAACTTCATTATGTATAGTACAATCTCCATGCCAAACTATGATGGACATCGATGGGAATTCATGCTGAGCTAGATGTATCCATCGCAACTATATATCAACCTTTGTGAGGAGGTCCGATGGTTGGGGACAACCACCACCGTCGTAAACCACATTAATGGAAAATTAAACAACTCACCTTCTAAGTGCATAAGCTCATAATAGAACTTCTTAACTATGTATAATGCTTACATATCCTACTACTTGCATGAAAACAAACCCCTAGAACTTATAGACTTTGTCATTTGGTTTCTCTCTCAATATGCTAGTACGTTTGGAGCTGAGAGAAACTTGTCCACTTATAGCTTGATGATTCAGCAATGCTATCAAGAGAAATAAAATAACCTATAGGAGAGCTGAGAAGCTGGTTGGAGTTCATAGTGCCTTGCACGTTGAGTACTAGAAGACTACAAAAGTATTTAGTATATAATTGTATTAGTATTTAGTATTTAGTTTATGAAGCTTATGATTATTTTGATGTCTATGATTTGAATTCTTTTATGCCATTAAGGATGTTATTAGACATATATGATATATGGTACCAGTCTTCAAAGTTGTCCCTCCAATTTATTGTTTCAAATTTGAACTGTCAATACCATGGATGCCAATTCTAAATGTGAGATGATGGCTTGTATGTTAATATTTGTTTCATTTTGAATTTATCGATCAATGTCAAATGATGAGATTGTGTATTTATGCCCCTCAACTAGTACGAGTGCCCTAAAGGTATGGTTTTCCTTGACCAACAAAGGTAGAAGTAAACATTTTCTGTCATTGTTTATTTAATATTTTGATTTTATGATGATATATGATATTCTATGATAAATTCGTTGTTTATTTGTGTCTAGACATTTAAAAACATAAAGTTCCTACATTTTTTTACTCGCACTTCCCCTGAAGTTCCCTGAAATTATCCACATGTATGGGGAATGTGCCCCCCCAAAGTCCCTTGAAAATATCCCCTCATCCCCGCATCTGGTTAAGTTCATGAAACATTGGTTGTATCAAATTACTGATATTTTTAATGCTCAATGTTTGAAATTCTCTTACAGATGAACTTCTTACAAGCTTTTTTTGTATCAATAACCAATATCAGTACTCATTCTCATGAATTGTTAATGAACCACAGGTGCAAGAAGTGTCCAGGGATCACTCGCTTTCCTCGGTACAATGATCCACTGAAGGTTTGTGAAGTTCTAAATATTCTAAAATTCAACATACTGCATACATTGTTACTAAGTTGTATTTGCAAGCTCGGGTTATAATATTTGATAAATTTAACTCCTTTGATGACCTTTTGAATGGCATTATGAAGTAAGCATAACTAATGTTCTGACCAAGGCCTTCAACACAGCTCATAGAGACCAGGAGAGGCCGCTGTGGAGAATGGGCAAATTGTTTTACATTATATTGTAGGGCACTGGGGTATCAAGCTCGCCTGGTAGGTAGCCATTTAAATTTTTTTTCTTAGAAATAGTTAAGTTCACTCATTTGAACTTTAAAGTGATCCCTAGGAATAGAATATCAAGTCTTTAACCCCACATGTTACATGAAAATTGGTTTGGCTTACATAAAGAATTTAAAAAAGGAAAGTTAGTAGGAGATTTGAAATATGATGTTGAAGAATGATAGAATTGTGCAGTCAAAATGAGGATACTTCATGGAAATTTGCTATCAGTTTAATGTATGGACATATGAATGCATGGATATGGTCACTGCTATCATAGTATTTCATTTTGATCAAGGATAAATGCAATGATTGAAACATTGCGATATAGTTCTTTTTTCCCATTGTTTTTATTAATGTAAAGTTATTGAATATTAAAATAAATGTTTTGATTTTTTAAAATTTCCAATCTTTTTGATAAGGTCGATAAAAAAGGGGATATCAACCTTCTTAATATATTAATTTTCAAAAAATGTGATTAAATCAGGAAGTTAGTGTAGAAGAGATATAACTGTCAGCATCCTCTATCACCTGTGATAACTAAAAATTAGGAGTCCTTAATCATATATATATACAAACAAAGGACGACAAAAAACTAATATAGTCATCTAAATTAGCAACATCAATAAACTTGCAGATTAGGCTCCCTGAGCCCCAACACCAACACTAGTGTCTGGCACCATGATAGCCCTTAGCGAGCCCACACTCCAGCACTTCATCCTCCACAACCAGCTCTGCAGGAACAGTAGCAAGGGGAGGGGCACTTTGATTTTATGGTTCAAAAGCAGAAGGCCTTTACCCCAGCTTGCTGCAGATTGCCTCAATATTTTTTAATTGCGTCACTTTTTCCGCTGCCTCTGTCTTCTGCATGATCCATATACATTCTAGCCTGCTTATCAAACTAAACTGCTGCACATCTTCATGAATAGCCAAATTATTGCCGGCCCCAAAAATGACAGTTTGAACTCCACTTTAGGGTGTCCAACCTAGGAGTGTATTTTCTTGGGGTCTTAATGCCTTCGAGAACACAGTCTACAGAAGCCTCTTCACCCAACTTCAAAATCTTCAAAATCTTCTCATCCCACAATAATCGGGTTAAAAAATAGATTTTTTTTTTTAAACTTCAAAATCTTCTCATGTTGCTGCTTCATTGGATACGTACCCCATAATAGATTGTATTGGTTAAGATTTCTCCCATACCCCCTATATATGTTGATCCGGTGCGGATCACATTCTTTGAGCAATGAAATGCGAAACATCATTACGTGCGTCCAAGGTATAGGTTGACATAGCCGAATGAACCTTTAGGGTTGAGTGGTGGCTTGGATGCTAAAAAAATGGTCTTGTTTTTACTCAATACAGAGGATCTACAATTTAATTGAGGATCTAGACTAGGAGGGCATGGAACCCTCAAGGAATATTTGGATCACTTCTTTTCATTTCACTCTAGAATTTCCTGTGCATAGAAAATGATTCAAAGGATATCAAGAATGTTTGAGGTAATTATTTGGGATCATCGCAATTGGCAAGGAAAGAAGCTATTCATAGAAATTTGGACATATATCTAAGCCTTGGTACAAGTTGTTTATGAGATCAAATCTTAGGTGATCTTCAATACTAATAAAAAAATTTGGAACCACAAATTGCATAGCTTGAAGGTTCAAAGAGCATCCTTTCGCAGAAACTATCAAGGCACAACATTGACTCCTTTCTGCATCCTTAAGGAGGATTAGAAGGTGATTTTGGATAATATGAATGCAAGAACCAACCATTGGACTGACCTCTTTAGTTATCATTGGCAGGTTAGAGTCAATCTCATTTAATAGGTCCTTTAGGAGCTTCCTATATACATCTTTTATGGCCACCATTACAACACAAAAATTAATCTCAAAGGATATGGATGAAACACAAAGGAATACAATATTCATATATCATAGAAAATGTAAAATATTAAGTATATTGAATGTTTTGAACATTGATCGTACTATATTTTTCAAGTTATGGACTAAAAAATGAGTGTGTGTGTGTGTACGTACGTATCCAATAGGTATCGTACCCAAGGGTTTTTTAAAATCAATGTGTCTGCATATTGAACCCGTACACGTACCCGTATCATGGCAACATAGCTCCTATACAATAATAAGTGGTCTTTTAGGAGTTGAAGAAGCTGATTTATTTGGGTGGGGGGTGTGAAAGGTGCATGATAGATTTTGTCAATCTCCCATTGAATATATTCTGTTGTGAGAGGCAGAGGCAAACAATAGTCCTCTAGTAAATCATTACTTAGAGATTGTAGTTCTTGAAGTTTATACAGATTTTGCTCTTTTAATGGAGCAAAACCTTCCCAGGTGTCATTCCAAACGTGAATTGATCTACTATTGCTCACTTTCCATGTCATCTTATTTGCAGCAGAATCATCCCTTTCTGTATATTTCTGAAAGTGCTAGCTAAATTTGGCCCCCTATTACTCAGGTTTGGAGGATCTGTGCTTGTGGGATTAGGTTTTTCTCTGAAAATATTACTCCGGAGTCCTTATAGAGCCTGGGGTTTCCTAGGGTCCCCATGCCAATCTCATAGTCAATGCTTGGTTGAATTGAAATAGTTTATGAATTTTGAGACTCCCTTAGGATTTAGACAAATGTATTTTATCCCATCTATCAGAGGAAATTTTGTATTGATCTGAAACATCTTTCCATAAAAAATTCTGTAAATCTCCCTTTCCATAAAAAGTTCTTTGAATGTCAAGTATCTTACCAGCAATGCCATGGGGAAGAGATTAAAACTTGTGGAGTTATATTGGAATGGCTTGTTTAACTGACTGAAGCAATTGGATCTGCCTCACAAGCGAGAGCCATCTGTATGTCCACAGAGTTTCTTTCTCAGTTTTTGACTAGTGTTATTGACATACTGATGCATAGGGAAGCCCAAATATTTCATCAGTAATTTTCCTTCTGAAAAATGGAGAATCCTTAGAACTGCTCGCTTTCTGAGATCATGGACATTGACAAAAATAAC
The DNA here is from genome assembly GCA_019776745.2 of Taxus chinensis. Lineage (NCBI taxonomy): Eukaryota > Viridiplantae > Streptophyta > Pinopsida > Cupressales > Taxaceae > Taxus > Taxus chinensis. The sequence continues at coordinate 545,251,682 of CM034151.1, read as the reverse complement.
TTACGATTTTTCCTTGCTTATTAGCAGATATGAAAAAACTTGGTATCTGGTCAAGATATGAGTGATATACCTTATCTCTATTACAATGATTCTAGGGAATATATCATCTGCAAATTGAAAATTTGGGTATCTTATGCCTCTTATCAACAACTGAAATACCATATATGGAGTTGGAGATCTTAGCTTGGTGGCTGCCCCTGCATACGTTTTCACTCATTATTGTAAACAATATATGGACTAAAAGGTTCTCCTTGGCGGAGGGCTCTTGAGGAATAGAAGGGAGTTCCAATTTAGAGAGATACAATAATGTGGAATACAAATGCAATTGTTAGTCCACTCCACTAAAGAGGCGTAGAAGCCAAAAAGCAGACGATTATCTTCAATCAATTGCTAGCTGCATCTTTTAAAAGCTTCAGAATATTTCATTTAACTAGACGACCTAGTCTTTGTTGTGATTGAAATGAATTGAGTAAGATCTTGGCCAAAAATAATATTATTCTCAATTTGTCTTCCAAGGACAAAAGCTGATTGTGATGAAGAAATGATATTTTTGATGAAAGGTTTTAAGTTCTAATTCTAACCTCATAGCTATCAATTTGGAGACGATCTAGTAGACCATATTGGCCAAAGCCTAACGGGTCTTTAATGATTCAAATCTTCAACTCTTGATATTTTTGGAACAAGGATCATTGGCCAAAAACAATATTTTCCTCAATTTGTCTTCTAGGGAATAAAGTTGATTGTGGTGAAGAAATGATATTTTTGAAGAAAGGTTGTAAGTTCTACTTCTAACCTCATACCTATCAATTTGGAGATGATCTTGTGGCCCATATTGCACAAAGCAACCAGTTTGTAATGATTCAAAACTTCGACTCTTGATATTTTTGGAACAAGGATCACCTTTTTAGCATTTAGATGTCGGGGCATTTTTGTTTTCCTTTACGAAATTCCATAATCACTTCGTGAAAATCTGATTTGATACTATCCCAGAAGGTTTAATTGAAGAAGGCCCGAAATCCATCTTTGTTCCTGTTGGCTAGATTTTCTACATATCTAAAAACCTATGCAGTCATGAGATAAATCTCCCTATTTACCGTTGAAGCTCTCGTGTAAGATGTTTATCAATTTAGTGGGTATGAATCCTAATAACTATTTGCGGGGTTTTACTTTAGCTGTCAAAGCTCATGAACCATAGCTAAGAAATTCTATGGCAAGTAAGTAGCTGTTTATTAAGTATTTTCAGAAGGGGTAAATAATGGAATTTGGGAAAGAAGAAAGGAAGATGTGTAATTCAACCAATAGTTTATAGAGTTGGTCTCATACACATAGATTAAATAAACAAGTAGACCTCACAATATTTAGAAGTAAAGGAAAATAGAAGCTTCTAATCTAAATCTCAGATAACACAGTTTATCTAAAGATCCACACAAAAGTAAGAAGTAAATTCACCGTGGACACAAAGTTCTCCGAAAATCCGCCCTTATTCAATTCTCTAGCTTTCATAGAAATGACATCGACATCAAGGGTTGCAACACAAAGTCTGGAACTCAAGAATGCTGATTACAAATTTTGATCCATTAATCTGTAGGCTCTTCCTCTATTTATAGTGTATAGAGGGCAATTACGAATAAGAAACTTTTTTAATGAATTGCCACATGTGGAAGCTATGAAAAAGGGAAGCAGCTGATAATCTTCCTCCTAGAATTCCTCTTTGCATGACATGCATGATTTATAACTGAAAATAGAACCTTCTATTTTGCATGTCTGCCACCTATTTCAAAGTAGTTGACTTCTTCTAGTAATTTGAAGTAACGACTTTTATAGCCAATTACCTAAGTTTTACAATTTTAATTGATTGCTCAATTGTTTTGTCAGAGAAAATAAGAGAAAGAAGAAGAAAAAGGAGAAGAAATTAGAAGAAAGCTGCAACACTCTTAGTCTTGTTCTTCTTCCATACTCTGCATGTTGATCCAACTTGTATTGCACTTCTGCTTCATTCACTTTAGCAATGAATGGTTTGAATGATATCTCTGCCTTGAATCTGAGATGCCTTTTTCTCCCATATGCTTTTGAATCATTTCCTTTGATCCTCACCAAACTGAATCTGGAAGATGCTAATTGTGATTTTGCTTGCGAGTGTTGCCTTTGACCTATCTTCCCTCTTATCCTTGAAGTTTTTGTAGTTCTTCTCCAGTATGTGCACCAATAAAATGCTTGCCATAAACAATTCAGACCAAACTCATCTTTTATTTTTAATTGCATATGAACAATTTTAAATTCTGGAAAACACTCCAAGTGAAGGCAAATACAAGTAAATTCAATGAAGGCTTCAACTGGAAGATTGAGAGCACATGCACAAGCTCCCGGAAGGAATTTTCCATGCAATGACTTCCACTTGGGCTGTGTTAGAAACAAGAGGATGAATTTTTTCGGAAGCCTTTGCAATTACGAGAGCTAGATCTATTTCTTCCTCTGATTTTGAAGATATATTCAATGTATCCGACATTGACTTCGTCTTCTTTTCACCAATATGAGCACCAATAAAGTATTTCTGCAAATAATTCAGACAAGTATGCTGTCCATAGCATGAATATCTAATTTCTTCATTGAGATCTGATTATAAAGCCTGCTGCCCTCTATTTTTAGACTTTGCTTGCATGTCAAGCAAGTTAAAAATATTATTTTATTCACCTGTGCACTCACATCAACATGCAAATAGCCAAAATAATAAAAAAGAAACCTTTCCAACCCCAGGCGCCAAAACTGGATGCTTCCCGAGAATTAATAAAAAAAGTCAGCTTTTAGGCATTTAGCTATTCCTGAATGGGTCGCACTTTTTGGCAAGAGAAATTGTTAAAAATAGAAAGTCAAAGCAAGGAAGTGTGAATTTCCAACCTTCCAGGAAGCCCCAAAATTCACACTTTTCACTTAAGTGATTTGTGTTAATTTCTAACCTTCCAGGTAGCCCCAAAAAGTGCGACTTGCTTTGGAATTGACTTCCCAAATTTGGCGTGGAAACCCAAGGTAGTAGACAACTTAGAAAAATGCGACTTTTGGCTCTAGACTGTATTTCTTTCCATTTTTGGATTTTCGGTGAAGAAAACACAAGCACAAAATAAAATTTTCCATTTTGGAAAGGGTCCGGGAAGATGTAGCATCAAAAACTTGCAAGTGCCATAACTTTCACTATGTGGCTCTGTTTTTTTTTTTTAAAGTGCATATTTTCTCGAGCTGTATGCATTGGTGGTAGTATTTTCCATATTTTCATAAAATCCATTATTGCACCTTTTTAGAACAAGCAACCTCTTGCAATCTCCTGAAGGAATCTTGAGCTCTGGTCACTTATAGACAAATAGTTAGCAATTAAAAACATTAGATAGATTTTCAAAACCCTAGGCTCGGGAAAAGGTCTGAAGAATGAGTAGGCTACGGGGATTGCCGGATGAAAAACGGAGAAAAACCAAAACACAGACAAAAAGAAATAAAAACAAAACCCGAAAGAGGTTGCGGGCAATTGCTTGCAAAATTACTCCAATTAGCTGATCTGCAAAAATTCTTCCCCCCAGGTGAACGTTCTGTGGTAATAATGATGGTGTGAAGTGCTTTATATAACCCAAATCCTCCAATTTTAGCTCAATCTATTTTCAAAATCACTTTATTTATTTAATATAAAAATAAATAAAATGCTTTCAGACAAAGGCCGACGAAGGAATTGAGTGAGCTTCAGCATGTGGGTATTTGGTGAATGTGGCTGTTATGACTCTCTGGGGATACCTTAGAGCAATGCAAACAATTGCAGGCAAAACAAAACACAAAACCCGACCCGTTATTTGAAAAAGAACGAAAAATTTAAAAAGGGTAGTCCCAGATTTCAGGGTGAAATCTCGGGGACACCAGTATATCACAGCAAATTTTTGGTCATCATGGACAACATAATGAAAATGGTGATAGAGTGAAGAACCCTTTGAGGGGAAAAGGGCACATAGATACTTTCATACAAGTTCCAAATTGCGTGTACATGAAAGTTTGGGATTTGGTTGATCCTTGGAGATACAAGAAGGGAAAGGCTATGAGGATTGTCACCATTGCCGAGGCAGCGAGATGCTTGATAGAGAGAGTAGGTAAGCCATGTAATCTTTATGTACTTGCTGCCATACAAGCAATTTCAGTCATACACTTGAGTAATTTTCACTCACTATATAGTTGATTCCAGCCCCTATATCATTGTCATTTCTGAATTTTGTCAATAATCTAAAGTATGACTTCTGCTATCCTATTATTTTTATTATTGTTTGCAACAGAAGCAGCCACTTAACACTTTTAATGACAGTCACAAAAGTGTTTTCAGTTATAAGGTGAAAGGATTTTCTGCCTACCATTAATTAAAGATTGTTTTCTGCTGTTATAAAAGAGTTTCCAGCCACTAAAATGTTGTTTGTGAGTGATAAATTGCAAATTGCAATGCTACAACTACAACCATATGTGGGACGACAAAAATGGACCGTTGGAAGTCCATCACATGAAAGGAAATTATAAAAAAGATGCAAGCATTGGAAGAGTGTTGAATGATAGGTCTATGAGGCATGATGGAGCAGTTGTCGGGATGTTGGTGGAAGCTCTAGATTTCATTAATATGTTTGTTCTATGTGCATGTCTAAAAATGGAGATGATAGAAAAGATGAGACATAAGTGTCTTTCAGTCTAGCATGCTCAAATGTATGAGAAACAACGGGAAGAAATGAGTCTAATAATGGGCACGTATATGAGGAGAATAAGGGATGATGATATCCTCTGACCCAAAAGTGGAAGGAACACAATTGGGACAGCCATGCATCGAATTCCCCATTTCAATGTTGTTGTCATAAGCATTATCAACTCCTACAGTACTTTCATTGATGCACTTAATCTCAATAGCATTTTCAGCTCCTACATGGTTCACACTCTTGGTTGGGGAAAAAGGAGATCAATTTTACTACTGTGATGACATTTTTAGAGTGTTGAAACTGTTGTTATCAGCTAAGGACAGTTGTAAGCTTTTGCACAAAATGAGGGAAAATCTTTGATGAAATAAGTTGGAAGAAGGTGTCATGTCCCTTTTTGAAGACTAGCCTTTCTTATAGACCTCGACCAATTCTTCTTCCCGTGGGTCTAAGGAAGGGAGCAAGGGGAAGATTCTGATGATGTTTTGATGTTAATTTAGTAGTAGTTTTTTATTTTTACCATGCATTGCTATTGGGAAGCCTAGCGCTTCAATAGAAGAACTTATTTAATCAGAAAATAAAGTATTTTGAGCATGTAGGCTCTAAATACAAATTAGAAGTACTTTTTTGAAGTCAGACATCATTTGAATTGTAACACCCCTTATTGTTATACAAAGAGGTTGCTTGGCCAATTGATAGTAGCTTGGATTTGATAATTTGGTTGGAGTGGATTGCTCGTAAAGCATCTCTCTATCTCTGTCATCCTGAAATTTGGGACTACCCATTTAAAAAAATTTCTTTCTTTTTAAAATAACCGGTCTTTTTGTGATTTTATTGCCAGAAGTCATCTTTGTTACATTAAAATATTCCTAGTGAATCATATGAGCCAGTTTCGACAAATACCCAGATGCTCAAACTCATTTTATTCCTCCATCAAATTTTGTCTGCGGGAATTTTATTTAATTATTTATTTAATAAATAAATCCCCGTTTAAAGTAAATTGTGCTCCGATTGAACTGTGTTGAAGTTTTCTATGCTAGTATTCTCACATCTCAGTAGGGTTTTTACCAAGAATGAATTCAAAGTGATTGTTTGCAACTTCTAGCAACGTTTTTTGTTTTTATTTATTTCTTTTTGCATTTGTTTTCTGTTTTCTCCGCAGTCTGTCTGTTAAATTTTGTCCTAAGACATTATTAATATTTATTTTTCATTTGCATTGTAACCCCTTGGCATGCCTAGCGCTACAAGTGGGAGTCTCTTTAGTTAGTTTAATGTGCACATAGGTTAGTTACTTTTATTTATTTAATTAAAAAATAAATAAAGTGCACATAGTTTTAGTATTAAATATTTTAATGAGAGTTTATGTTTTCCCTCCAAAAGGGAAAGGTCGGTCTTTATTGGATATTGCACCCCTTAGTTCTATAAAAGGGAGGTTGCATTTCCTTAGAGGGTTATGTTGATGAATTATTGATTTCACTCCATGCTTGGAGTATTGGGATGTATGCCCTAGTTCTTGTGTTGCTCTTTCTTATTTGGATCCATTATTGAAGATTATTGAAGACTCCATTGTTCTCTTCATTTTGCTCTTTTGTGTTGAATGTGTTTATGCATGATATATTCTCTCTATCTTTGGCGTCTTGTCTAGAGTTTTGGCACATTTTATTGAGGGTAAAATTTGCATGTTATTGAATATTTTGGAGGGGTTTCGTAATGTTTATGAGCTGCTGGTTATTGCTGGTTTTATTCTAATTATGATGACTTGAATTGAGCTCCTTTTGGCATGTTTTAAGGGTGAACAAGATATATTTGTAATCTGATCTGAGTTGGCTTATTTTTCTGAGTGTGGGCAACCATTGTGGGATGTTTTTGAAGATTTCTAAAAGTTGGAATTAATTTCATGATTTTCCTCTAACCCTAGCGACTTGAACTGCAGTTTCGGGGGCTGTTTTGAGTGGGTTACAGTTGATTAAAAATTCTGATTTTGGTTTCATCTGAAAGATCCTAATTTTATCTTTCATCTACATTTGGTTTCAACTAATTTTCAAGCTATTCTTGCTTACAGAAATCTAAATGATTTGGGTACCTCAATTTCTACCAATTTTAAATATAGAAATGATACTATAAAGAGTCTCATTTCTATTTGCATATGAATGGCTACCATCTTAAATGTCTCTTGTTCTTTTGTACGGTACTTCATACACAACATTGGAGGCAAAGGAACAAGGAAAAAGATAAGGATTGCAATTTTAATGACAATATAAAGAATGGCACATTTGGTCCTTCAGTGTTATAATACGGAAGAGAAAGATGGCAATTAGGACAAGAGTAACTCAATTGTCTCTCCATTCTGTGTAACTGTTCTTTCAGTTCTCTTGTGCTCCTCAAATTATTTTTCATACCTAATAGGTAAACAATCGTCAAAGGTAAATTAGATTGTATAGCTGAAAGGAACCCTTTGACATGTACTATGATGCCAGAGCATCTGGGTTCACTCGCAATCTTGCATCACCAAAAAAGAGATCGGAGTTAGTTCACTTGTAATCTTGCCGAGTTTTGTGTGACCTTGTGCAATTTCAATCATTGAGTTACTAGGAATAAGGAAGACAAGGCATGAAGACTCGGGAGTTTTGTGCAGTATGTGGAGTTGTGCTTTGGGAGCTTTTGCATGAAGAAAGTACCATGTGCAAACAGCACAAGCATGCAAAACACTTTTGCGCTCTGCAGATCTTATGTTCTTGTGCACCTGTCAACACCAACATAATTGTAGTTTGGACATACAAGGCTTGATCCGACGAAAATGCCCCCATGGGTGATTACCTTTTTAGCAGGATGGATTGAATCAACGATGATGTGATCGAATTAAGGAATCTTTGCAAAGGTATCCTTATTCTCCTACAAATTCTATAAATATCATGTGATCGAATTTGACCGGGATTATCCCTTATGTTGGTCCTACTGGAGAAGGATGGGAGCATAAATGGTTTCTCCTGAGAGATCAACATAGCCAAAGTAGCGAATTGAGAAGTAAACAAGCACCTGTAAAAGCGATGTTGAGTAGCTTAAGGTTTCGTTGTAAAGCTCCATTGCTCAAGGAGCTGAGTCTAGTTCAAGTGTAAGTCTTGTAAGTCAACAAGCATGGCTAGGTGTAGGTCCTAAAAATTAAATTCCTTTTAGGGAATTTCTGTGATGTCTTCATTGTAAGGTTGTAACAAGAGTGTAATGCATAGTGTCTGAGTCTATGCTCTTTTCCTCATTAATAGAAGAAGCTTTTACTATTTCTTTCAAGTTGTGTAGTGATCTTGCTTAGATGAGGTCTCATCTCTTAAAATATGTGGGTTGCATGGTCGAAGGCATCTCTTAATTGAGATACCTAACTACAATTGCATCAATTTTGAATCAAAGCAAGATTTTAAGTCCTATATGTGAGTGATTTTCAATTATTGCTTTCCATACATGTGTGGGTAAAAAGTAGTTTTGGGCATGTTCTAACGCTGAGGTTGTTGGGTAGAAGGTGTAGATTGCAATATTTGGTTACTGTTATGGCACATAGAAGTATTCCTATGAGGGGAAGGGGAATTAGACCACAAAGAGTGGTTGAAGCCAATTTTATGAAAGGTCTGAATGAAAGGCTTGAAGCTATGGAAACGAATCAAAGATGATCAGCTAGTGATGATGGAGACTCCAATGATGATGAAGCATTGAAGGTTGGAAATGAAGAAATTGATGAAGATCCCAAAGATGTGTATCTACAAGCTATTTCAAGAATTGGAGAGGGATCACACATGGATGTCACGAACTATCTAGGAAGTTCATGTCTTGAGGATCTTATTGATTGGATTGCAGAATTGAGAAATTTTTTACTATGAGTCAACGAAGGACCCAAAGATGGTTTGTTTTGCTTGTACAAAGCTAAAGGTAGATGCATTTTTATGGTGGGAACATGTTCAAAATGATAGAAGGAGAAAAGGTAAAGAGATAGATTAAAGCAAGGAAAAGGATGCTTTCCAAGCTAAAGGCAAGTTCTTGCCTACAGATTACCAATTGAACTTTTTCAAGAAGTTGCAGAACCTGAGACAAAAGGAGATGTGTGTTAAGGACTAAATAGAAGAGTTAAATCTCTTGACGACTCATGTTGGTCACACAGAAGGTGGCACATAAAAGGTTTCAAGGTATGTTAATGGTTTGTGTATTTCCATCAGATGAGTTTGGCATGGTTACACCAAGGTGTGTAGAAGAAGCCTATCAATGTGCATTGTAGGCAAAAGAAAATTTGTCCCGCAGCCAACAAAGCAATGCACGAGGGAAAGGAAAATTACCGCACAAAGGTGGAACATTTCGTAGTGACAATCAAATCACTCGCAAGAAAGTGAAGTGAGTACCTCGCATGATTAGAGTCATGTGCGAAAAGGTAGATGTATATCTTCTTTTAGAGGAAGAGGATGTGGAAGAGGTAGAGGATTATTATAACGTGTTTTTGGTGTGGAAACGTCAAACATCATGCATTTGGGTGTTCACAAGCACAGCATAATGGCATTGCAAGGAGGAATGATGATAGTTACCATGTTACAGACATAAATAAGGAGAGTATTGTGTATGGAAGAGAAAAATCGGAGTGTGGAGAAGCTCTCATGATGAAGAGAGTGTTATTGAAGCCAACTAAAGTAGAAAATGCACCAACACAGAAGAAGAATCTATTCAAAACCATTTGCAAGTTAGGAAGTATTATAAAGTTATCATTGATTGTGGTAGAACTGGTAATCTCGTTTCTAATAAGATGGTTGAAAGGATTGGTCTAAAGAGGATTGTGCATCCGAGTCCATAGAAAGTGTCCTAGTCATCTACAAAAAGGTAGATGCACATTGTATATCTTTTTTTAGAGGAAGACAGTGTGGAAGAGGTAGAGGATTCGTTGGAACATGTGTTTGATGTGGAGAAGCTAGACATCATGCATTCAGGTGTTTGCTAGCACAGCGTAATGGCATTGCAAGGAGGAATGATGATTGCTATCATGTTGCAGACGTAGATAAAAAGAGTATTGCGTATGGAAAAGAAAAATCGGAGTGCAGAGAAGCTCTCATGACGAAGAGAGTGTTGTTGAAGCCAGCTAAAGTAGAAAATGCACCCACGCAAAGGAAGAATCTATTCAGAACCATTTGCAAGTTTGGAGGTAAGTGTTGTAAAGTTATCATTGATTGTGGTAGAACTAATATCTTATTTCTAATAAGATGGTTGAAAAGCTTGGTTTCAAGAGGATTGTGCATCTGAGTCCATATAAAGTGTCCTAGTTATTGAAGGGACATCAATTGCTTGTGAATGAGCAACGTAAAGTGTGCTTTAAAATTGTTGTTTATGAAGATGAAGTCCTATGTGATATAATGGCAATGGATTTATGCCATGTGTTACTTGGTAGACCTTGGCAGTTTGAGAAAAAAGTGTAGCATGATGGCCATGCAAATACTTACACCTTGGTGAAGGACGAAAGGCAATACACTTTAAATCCTTTTAAGGATAAAAGTGTAGAAATGAAGAGGGGTCCTAAGGTGTTGCTCATTTCGCAAAAACAATTCCTGAACAAGATGAAGGAGAAGAGTGAATGTTTTGCATTCATTCAAAAGCCTACACAAAAGGAGAAAGAAGGTACAACAACAAATAAAGCAAAACTTTCACATGAAGTGAAGGAGACGCTAGGAGATTTTGTGAATATCATGTCTAAGGATATTCCGGATGGTTTACCACCTATACACAGAATAACTCATCAGATGGATTTAATTTTGAGGTCTATTTTACGAAACAAGACCACAAGTAGGTTGACACATATGGAGAATGAGGAAGTGAGGAAACAAGTTTAATATTTGCTTGAGATGGGGTTGATCAAAGACTCTCTAAGCCTATTTGCGTTACTTGAAGAAGTAAGTTCAAGAATTGCTTGAGAAGTGGTTGATCAAAGAATCTCTCAACCTATGTGCATTACTTATAGTATTAGCATCAAAGAAAGGAGATGAGTGGAGGATATGCAATGAATCCTAGTGTCCCCAGATTTCATCCTGCAATCTGTGACTACCCTATCTGAAAAAATTTCGTACTTTTAAAATAATGGGTCGTTTTGTGTTTTTATTGCCAAAAAGTTCTTGTATTGTGTCAAGATATTCCCAAAGAGCCATATTAGCCATTTTCGCCAAATACCCAGATGCCCAAAATTGTTATATTCTGTCGTCTAGATTTGTCTGCGAGAAATTTGTATTTAATTATTTTGAGCCCCGTTTGAGGCAATTTGTGCTCCGGTTTAACTTTGTTGTGATCGTACATATCATTATTCCTATATACCAGTAGGGTTTTAACCAGGAATGAGTTCTGGACTTTATTTGTGACTTTTGGCAACGTTTTGTGTTTTTGTGTTTTCCCGTTTCGTTTTCTGTGAAATTTCTCTGGATCAATTCCTTTGCCGGTTTGGCCTGATTCTTGGCCTGGAGTAACTGGGGATCATATACGCACGTTATGCCAGAAGGAAGTCGCCATCGGAGGTTTGGTTCACTGGGAAAAGATGAAATCGTGCACCAAAAAGCCTCTTCTGGGCTGGCCGCATTTTTGGAAAAAGAAGAATTGAAGTGGATCATGGGAAAATTAGAAGCAGCAGGCAGGTGGGAATTTTGTATCTGCCTAGCAGGGTACTTTTTCCCATGGAAGCAACGCCACTTAAGTGACAATGGGAAAATTAAAGGCAGCAGGCAGGCGGGAATTTCTTACCTGCCTTGCAGGGTAAAAATTCCCATTGTGAAATAAAAGAAAAATCACTTAAGTGAATCATGGGATTTTATTGCCTGCCTTGCAGGGTAAATAATCCCATTATGAAAGTCAAATGACTTAAGTGAATCATGAATTTTTCAGGGCTGCCTTGCAGGGTAAAAAATCCCATTGTCATGTGTTTCTTAAAAATAGAATTCTTTATGTCAAAAAGTGCGGCCCCTTTGGAGAAGTAAAGGCAGCCTTTAAATTGATTAATTTAATTAAATATTCACCCAATTTTGGCGCCCAGGCTTGTGAAAAAGTCAACAAAGGCAAAGGACAAAAGGAAGTTGAAAATAGACTGTTCTAAAATTAAATAAATAATTTATTTAATGCAGCCCCTTCATGTCAAAAAGTGCGCCCCTTTTGGGAGAGAAATAATACTTTTTAAAGTATTAAATGATTAAATTAATTCCTATTTTCAGTGGCTAAGGTCAAAGCATACTGTGAGGCTTAAGTTAACTGGAAGCAGAAATCTAAAATTAAATAAATTTAATTTATTTAATGGCAGCCATAAGCATGCACAAAATAGGCGCCCCATTTGAAGAGTGAACCTTATTAATTAATTAATTAATTGCCAGTAATAGCAAAGGCATTAATTAATTATAGAATCATAAGGATTATATAAGCAGGGGCTGCCATAAGGATGAATTAATTAATTCACAAGTAAAGAAGTGCAGCCCAGAGGAAAAGTGCGCCCCATTTGAAGAGGATTTTTGCTCAAAAGAAGGTGAAATTAATGCTAAAAGCTTCCAATTTTGGCGCACAGGTTGAAGGAAGTTGATTTGTGTCTGGATAATTGTTTGCATAAGTGATACAGGTGCTCAGGTGAAGTTGGTAAAATTCATGCTCACTTTGCATGCAAATAAAACATCAATTTTTGGGGCAGCAGGCTTGAATTATGCAGATTTTTATGATTAAAATCCACTGTTCATGTTCCGGTTGCCATCTTTGTCTGAATTAATTGCAGGAATTCATTACAGGTGCTTTACAAAAGAAAATGAGCTTTAATCAATGTCCAATACATTGAATATATCCTCCGAATCTGAAGAATTATCCAGATCTGCACCAGTTTTGAAGAATTCCGGCTGAATAAGAAGAAAAAGAATTGTTCCAGCCATGGCAAAGCGGGATGAAAAAGAAAGAACAACAGAGTTATGCATCACTTCTAAGTTTGTTGACATCGGATGACACAAATCCAGGCCCAGATCCAAATCTCATAATTGCAAAAGCTTTTGGTAAAAATTCATCCTTTTCTTTCTTATGCAGCAATCCAGGCCCTAGATCTAGATCCAGATTCAGATCCAGATCTCATAGCAGAAGCTTCTGGCAAAAATTCATCCTCTTGTTTTTGGAGAAGTCAGTGCATGGAAAAATTCACTTCCAAGGATTTGTGCATGTGCTCCCAATCTTCCAATTGAAGCCTTCATTGAATTTTCATTCACCCGGAGTGTTTTCTAGAATTTTTTAATTGCTCATATCCAATTAAAAATAAAAACGATGAGTTATTTACGGCAAATTGATTGCACTGATCCATGTAGCTTGGAGAAGAACTGCAGAAGCTTCAAGGATAAGAAGGAAGGACAATGTCAAAGGCAATTACCTGCAAGCAAATCACAGTCATTTGCTTCCAAATCCAGCCGCTTCCACATCCAGCTAGTTGCCAGTCACTTCCATTATCTAGTGTGCTTGGTCCAGATTCAAAGGCAAAAGAATCCGCTGCATGCAGAATATGAAAAAGGACACGACAACAGTTGCAGCTGCTTTCTTCTTCTTTCTCTTATTTCCTCCGACAAAGTAATTGATCGATCAATTAAATTATACAACTTAAATGATTGGTTTACGAAGATTCATTACTTGAAAGAAGTCAACTACTTGGAGATAGGTGGCAGGATGTGCAAAAGGTAGAAGGTTCTATATTTTCAGTTGCAAATCATGCATGTCATGCAAAGAGGAATTCCAGGGAGGGAGATTGCTAATTTGTTTCCTTTTCCCACTTCCACATGTGCCAGTTCAACTAAAAGCTTCCAACTTGTAATTGCTCCTCTACATTCTATAAGTAGAGGAAGAACCTATCAGGTTAAAGGATGCAGGAAATTGGTAAGCAACATTCTTATGTTCCAGACTTTGTGCTTTCAAACCATCTGATAGCTATTTGAAGCAAATTCAATACAAAGGAGGAAATTTTTCGTGAGAACTTTGTGTCACGGAACGTGCATTTACTTTCTAGCTTTTGTCTGACTTCTACATATAAAGCTTTGTGTTATTTTAGATCTAGATCTGAAGTTGTGTTCTTTGCTTATAATTCTGTGTGCTACCCATATCTATTGGTTTGCGTCTATGTGCATGCAATGATGAACTCTGTTATCTAATTGATTGGGTTGCACATCTTCCCAACAGGGTGAGCAAGGAAGCGTGTGAAGTTTATTATTGGCAGTCCTTCTTCTTTAAATATTTCCTTTCTTCAACACTGGATGCTTACTTGCTGCAAAACTATAACAGCTATGGTTCCATGAGCTAAGCAGATAACTTAAATGGCCTAAAACCCCCGAGTATAGATTCTAGCATATTTTATTGACAAATCTGACATGGGAGCCTCACCGGTAAATGAGGGAGATTTATCTCATGACTGCCTAGAGTTTTCTCAACAATCCAGAAAATCTAGCCAATTGGAGTAGCTCTCAAAGGATGATCTCCCAGGAGTACGCACATGTGCCTTCATTAGCTGTTCATGATAGTTCTGGATCCAATTTTGTCACCATGGAAGTGTAGTGACGAGGTATAGAAAGGAAGATTTGCACTCAAGCTGATCTTGTAAGGCAAGTGCTTCGAATCCCTCTTGTAGCACGGATCCGCTGCGGATCTGTAATGTCCCCTTGATGAGGCATTACTTGACACATACCATCAAATGGGAGGAGATATAGTTCGTACTTTAGCATAACGTAGGGGGCTTTCATACGCCTAGCGCTACAAGTGGGAGTGCCATTTCTGGTGCAAAATGTTCACACTAGGTTGGTTATCGGCTAAGGGATTGACTACCTTGATGGAAAATATAAAGTGCACATAAAGTTGTCTTTTAAAAATCTTCGGCAAGTTTTATTAGATTTCCCTCCAAGAGGAAGCATAGGGAGAAAGGTCGGGCAATGCCCGAGAATGATTGCAAAGTGCCCTTCGAGGTGCTAATCAAAGGAGAAGTCGCATGGCCATCTTTTGGGTATGATTTGATCATTTATGCTCTCTCCATGCATCTGGAGAAATGACATGTATGCACCTCAGCAGGACACTATGCATTCCTCAGTTTCATTGTGGTCTCTCTCTCATTGCCAAGCTTCAGCACTTGTTCATTGTTGAAGACATTGAAGCTGCAGATGGCTCTATTCTGTTGCTTGATTCATTGAATGAGTCTCAGGTTGCTCTGCGAAGCTTTTCAGTGCATTATTGTGGTTTCTGAATTTGGAGAGGAATCATTAGTGGGAGCATATTTGTTGGTTATCTCACTCCCTAGGTCAACTTCTCTTCTCCGAGAAGTAATTAGAATGGTTGACTTCACAACTTGGTATTGATTTGGATCATACTGTAAGCATTTTAGTCGAATGCTATGTGCAATACACAAAGAGAGATGATTCTATTCAGTCATAGATAAAGTATTTGTTGGGTTTCGGCTATGATAAATAGGTGTTGAGGGAAGTTGGAAGGATGACTTCCTCAAACCAGGAAGTCACACAACAAAACACCCGTTAATATCATTACGGGTATAACTATTTTAGTATTGTTATGAAACAATATAACAAACCTGTATTTCAGACCTGCAGTTTGGGATGAGTTATAACATATTGGTATTAATAATATTAGGAGGATATAATAATCACTATGATATTGGAGTGTCTAACATTCCCCCCATTGAATGTGTATGGGCACGGGGAAAACACCATGTTGGCTAGATTTTCTGCATAGCATCAAACCTAGGCAGTCATGAGATAAATCTCCCTCATTTAACCGGTGAGGCTCCCGTGTCAGATTTGTCAATAAAAATGTGTTTTTATCTATCAGGGGTTTTACTTTAACAACTTAGTTCATGAACCATAACTAAGAAGTTCTGCAGCAAGTAAGCAGCTGTTTAAGAAAGGAAAATTATAGAAGAAGGAAGTAAAGGAATTACAGAGAAGAAGTAAGGAAGATGTGCATCCCAATCAGTAGATATCAGAGCTAATTGCATGCACATAGAAGAAACTTAATAGATTTGAACACACAGAATTCTAAAGCAAAGGTAGTTCTAGATCCAGATCTAAAATAACACAAAGTTTACTTTAAAGATCTAAGATTTAAAGCAAGAAACACAGTACGCCGTGACACAAAGTTCTCCGGAAACCTGCTTCTTTGTATTCCTCTGCAACAAGTGGCTCTCAGGGGTTCAGCACAAAGTCTAGAACACAAGATTGCTTCTTACAAATTCTGATCGATCCATTAACCCGTAGGTTCTTCTCCTACTTATAGAATGTAGGAGGGAAAGTACAAATAGAAGACTCAAACTGAACTAAAGTATGAACAACAAGTAAAGATGACATTTGGCAATCATCCTCAACTAACTTCTTCTTAAGTGACACATGTATCACTTAACTAATAGAAAGGTTCCACATGACTTCAAGTAATGGTTGCAAAACCAATAACTTAGAAGTTTACAATTTCATCCGGGAACATAGAAAGTAGAAGAAGAAAGAAATAGAAGAAGTCATGCCAGCTGTAACATCTACATCTTCTTCTTGTTCTGATATCTGATATACTTGTCGAACATATAGTTCAGCATCTTTCCATCTGTTTTAGCTACTGCTTCCTTTTCTGTCCTGAATTGCAGCAATCCTTCATTCAACACTTTGCTGCATGCTTCCACTTCTTCCAAACTTGGCCCAAATCTCGCAATGTCTGCCTGCAGTGTCACCAGCCTACTGATAGAGTTCATCGTGAAAGGCTTGGTGGCTTTATCAATCCTCTTTTGCACCATCAGAAGAGAACCCTCCAGAGAATCATGCACCTCGTTAGAAACAATCCGCACGTATGAAGTAATACCTCCATCCACTCTTTCCTCAGTGAAAGAAATAATACTGTCCGGCAAATCTGATGTTCTACTCTCAAGTGCCTGCATCCTCTTCAGCAAAACTCTGCAGATCTCCAAACGGAAAGATACTGCAAACTCTAGCTGCTTCCCCTTCTCGACTGATCCATCCGGCACAATTTGCTCTGCAACCAATACATCTCCCGGCAGCTTGTTGATCTCGGCCAAAACACTCAGGTTACTCTCTGCAACTGTATTTATTCCTTTTATGCTTTCTATCAGTTGCTTTAGTTGATTTTCTGCATCGTTCATAACCTTTAGGCGGGCTGGCACTTCCCCAAGTTGCACAGAAGCTTGACGAATAATCAGATCCTTCCATTCGTCAATAGCCTTTACTTGATTGCTTGCATCTTCCATTTCCTGCATAAGATGATCACTCACCTGCGCTGAAATGGGCTGAACGGAAGGTTTAGCAACCTTGGCTATGATCTCACATAATTGAGATATTTGCTTCTGTAGCTCTTCTTTCTCCGCCTTTTCACTGTCAAGCCTAAGGAACAAAGTATCCAGCAACGTCTGCGTGTCCTGCTTCAATCCTTCAGTGGTAGCTTGACCGAGTGGTATTTTGGTCACTGTCACATCTTCTGCCGTGAGTTCCTCTTCTACCTTTCCTTCCGCCGGGATTGATATCTCAGCAAACTTCTCTCCCGAATCCTCGATGATCAACCTAGAAGTTGCTTTAGCAACTTTAGGCCTTCTGTCTCTTCTGCTCAGATCCTGAAGTAGCTGCAAGTCATGTTCCTCTAAGTTCATCTCTATTCTTGCTTCCGGAACCAACTGCAAAGCTAACCATTCCGAGAAATTACTTCTCGGAGAATGAGAAGTTGCTGAGTGCGCTACTATTTCCCGCTCTGCATCCTCTCCATCAGAAAGTGCCACAGTATCATGGCTGCCATCCTCTGAAACATCCAAGGACAAAGCTCTTTCGAACTCCGTCATCTGCAGCTTCAACATCTCCTCTGGAACGGGTGCTGAACGAAGTGGCTGCGGAGAGAAGATGAACGTTGCTGGTTTTAATGAAGGCATGGAAACATCCTGCTGCTGTGGTGCAATAGTTGGTGATCCACTAGGTACTGGAGAAGTCGGAGTCAAAGCTATGGTCGTAGAAGTGGTCTTCTCTTTCTCTTGAGATCTTCTGCGTACTTTCAACTTCTCGGACCTTCTGCTGCTCTCTCCTTCATGCTTTCGCTTGAGGGAATCTCCTGCGCCGAAGTTGCCCGTGATTTGATTCATCAATACTTCATCAAGGCAGTATCCCTTCGTTAGCAGCCAGCTCGAAGTACTCACCAACACAGCTCCAGATCTTTCTTCTATTGTGCTGCAGCCGCCATTGCTATCCTGTAGTAGAGCTTTATCTCCTCCCATTTGATGGTAAGTGTCAAGTACCACGTTCCCATCATCTTTAAGATCCGCAGGTATCCGCGCTAGTCCAAAGTCAAATACTTGCTTTGCCGACAGCCTGCTGAAATCTTTCTTTCTGACCTCGTACTCACTTCTGCACTTCATCCAGAAATCTTCTAACGAAGGCACATGTGCGTACTCCTGGGAGATTGTCTTCCTGGCTATTCCAAATGGATCAAAATTAAGCCGTGCAGGGAAGAACTCATGCTCATACTCGGACAACATTTGTGCTTCCATCCCTCGAGCTCTGTGAATGCTGATGCAACTGTAATATCCCACAGTGAGTGGGAAGTAGCCCGTAGACTTGTGCCGCTTCGACTGAAGGTCGTGTAACTCCACAAGTTGCCTGCTTAGCTCCATGGCAATCAATCTGTCACTCGGGTACCTTGGCATCTTTGTTGGTTCACCTGAAAAGCTCGTAACCCTGAGGTATGTGAAATCTGCAAACTGGATGAATACACTGCCAATCTTGGACACTGCTTCCCATGCTTCCTTGCTTACCCTGTGAGTCTTCAAGTCTTTATCTAACCTGCAGATGAAATCGTAGAAGAAACCATCGTTGATCACTTTGAAGTCCTTCTCGCACGCAGGTGCAGTAAGCTGTGGGTAGCACTCGAAAATGGGATCCTTGGAAAGAATACCACATCTATCCAGCTTGGAAAAGACACCCTGTGAAGCTGCAGCATATACCAAGTATGAAGTCATCTTGAAGCTGAAGGTACGCTTTACGTTCCGCAGTTGCTCACCGATGTTGCTGCTAATAATTTCTGACCAACTGATTATAGAATCAACCTTGTTGATTTCAATGGTCCTGATGAAAGCATACATCCATGTCCGGAAAGTGTAGGCATTCGCTTCACCATTCAACCTGCATAGCAATTTGACAATATCATCCGCCTCCTGCACCAAATTGGATCGTGGAAGAGTTCTCGGGAACCTGGAAGGGGATCTAGGCTTCTTCATGAACCGGCTATTCATGATGCTCACACAGTCAGCTCTATGCTTTTCCCACCTACTGTCAGCATCCTGAATGCTAATAGAAGTCACCACCTTTCGTACTGGAATCTTCAAACAATAATCGAAGAATTCTGCATCCAAACGAATTATTGTCTTTCCCGCAACATCACGCACTGATCTGGATGAAGGATGATAAGATCTAGCACACTCCATCACAAACTCTGGCAATTGGGCTGTACACGGGAAAGCTGCAGCTCGAATAATTCCACTACTTTTGACCGCACGCATGAGTGAAGTCTTTCCAGCTCTGGATCTATCTATCAAATCAGAAAGAGGTTCTGGG
This sequence comes from Taxus chinensis, assembly GCA_019776745.2. Taxonomy (NCBI): domain Eukaryota; kingdom Viridiplantae; phylum Streptophyta; class Pinopsida; order Cupressales; family Taxaceae; genus Taxus; species Taxus chinensis. The sequence goes on along the minus strand of CM034151.1, from coordinate 545,232,388 downwards.
CCTAGATCCGTGTCTCCTATGTCTGAAAGTTTAGAAGCAATGCATGAATCCATCGTGCTCTCTTTTTCATCTCCTTTTGCCATGGCTTTATCAATCTTTGTCTGAATAATTCTTTTTCTTCTAATTTGGCCTGCTTTCTTCAATACTGGTGCAGATCTGGACAATTCTTCAGATTCGGAGGATATTTGCAATGTATTGGACATTGATAAATACTCCTTTTCTTTTATAAAGCACCTGTAATGAGTTCCTGCAATTTATTCAGACAAAAATGGCCACCGGAGCATGAATAGTGAATTTAAATTATAAAAATCTGCACTTTTCAAGCCTGCTGCCCCAAAAATTGGTGTTTAATTTGCACATAAAGAGAGCATGAATCCTTTCAATCAACACCTGAGCTCCTTTAACACCTGTGAAAACAATTGTGCAGACGAAGATGAACCTTTTCCAAAGCATGCGCCAAATCTGGAAGCTTTTAGCCTTTGTTAGCAATTTGTCTGTGCAAAATCCTTCCTCTAAAGGGGGCGCACTTTTTCTCCTTGCTGCAATTCTTTACCTGTGTGTTGAATAATAAATCCATATGGCTGCCCATGCTTATATAACCTTCACAATTCTATAATTAATAATTGCCCTAACAATTAAAGGCAATTAATTAATTAAAAATCATGCTTTTCTCTTTTAAAAATTGCATGTTTAAGGACAGCCATCCAATAAATTAAATTAATCCAATTTAATCCTTCACACAGCACTTAACTTTAGCCTCACAGTGTGCTTTGACCATAGCCACTGAAAATAGAAATTAATTTAATGATTTAATGTATTTAAAATCATTAAATAACTCCTAAATGGGGCGCACTTTTCCAAGGAGAGGGGCAGCCACTAAAATAAATTAAATTTAATTAATTTAATCCCTTTCTTTTATTTCTCCTTTGACTTTTTGACCTCCTCTAGCTTGGGCGCACTTTTTCCAAGGAGAAAGATTATTAAAAATAATCAATTTAATCACTTTAATCCTTCACCAAAGGGGGCGCACTTTTTTGCACATGTAATTCTATTTTTAAGAATTTTCACCATAATGGGATTCTTTACCCTGCAAGGTAGGCACCACAATCCCATGATCCACTTAAGTGATTTGACTTTGACAATGGGATTCTTTACCCTGCAAGGTAGGCACTAAAATCCCATGATTTCACTTAAGTCACTTTCCTTTTATTATATCATGGGAATTTTCACCCTGCAAGGTAGGCAATAAATTCCCACCTGCCTGCGGCCTCTATTTTTCCCACTGCAGCTTAAGTGACTTTTATAACACGGGAAAAAGTACCCTGCCAGGCAGGTATACAATTCCCATCCTGCCTGCGGCTTATGTTTTTCCCATCGCAGCTTAAATCCTTTGTTTTCCAAAAATGCGCCCATCCCCGCAGGGGCTTTCCTGTGCACGACTTCGCTTTTTCCCAGTGATCCAGACCTCCGATGATGACTTCCTCCGGGCAAAATGTGCGTGTATGTTTTCCAGCTGCTCCAGGCCAAAAATCGGGCTTACCCGGCGAAGGAGTTGTTCCAGAGAAATTTCACAGAAAACAGAACGGGACACCACAAAAACACGAAAAATTGCCAAAAGTTACAAATAAAGCCCAAAACTTAAAATAAGTTAAAATCCTTCTGGTATATAGGAATAATAACATATTCGCTTATAACGGAGTTAAAACGGAGCGCAAATAGCCTCATACGGGGCTCAAAATAATTAAATACAAATTTCCCGCAGACAAATCCCGACGACAGAATAAAACAATTTTGGGCATCTGGGTATTTGGCGAAAAGGGCTAATATGGCTCTTTAGGATTATCTTGACGCAATACAGGAACTTTCAGGCAATAAAAACAACAAATGACCCACTATTTTAAAAGTACGAAATTTTTTCGAATTGGGTAGTCACAGATTTCGGGGTGAAATCTGAGTGACACCAGGAACCACATTGCTAGTTCCCAAAGATTAGCAATTGAAGCTGCTCCCAGAAGCGTGGAGATGAATGAAGAAGACCTGGAAGCTGGCGCTAATCAACTCAAGGATGATGATTTTATAGGTCTTGCTGGCGACTCCAATATTAATTACCTAAACTACAAATATGAACATGAGTATGAGGAGTTTCTTGAAGATGATCATGGTCATGCATATGTAGTACTTACACACAAACTCGCCAAGTTGAAGCATTAGCTGATGAACAAAGAAGGGGCAGCCCTTTACCTTCTTCTTTAGCTCCCAAAGATAAGAATGTGAGTTCTTCATCTCAACCATAGAAAGTAGCTCAGGTATCTGAATCTGTACCTTCCTTCGACATTGTTGATCATGTCAAGAAAACTATGATTCAAATGTCAGAAGTTGAATACTTGAGAGCCTTTCCTGAGCAGTTAAATAGGCTAGGCAAATATGTGCAATCACCAGGACAATCCAGTACATCAAAAGGCCTTTTGCCTAAGCCCAAAGTTACTCTTCCCCAGAACAACACTGCAGTTGTTAAATCCTCACCTTCTGAAAGAGTAGAACCTTTCTATGTCTCCTTATAGCTTAATGGTTTCAAGTTAAGTAATTGCATTTTAAATTCAGGTGCTTCTGACAATGTCATGTCAGCTAAAGTTGCAAATGCTCTTGGGCTTACCTTGACGAAGACCATAAAAAGGTGTTATTCCATGGAGAGACAAGTCCCTTTAATCGGACAAATCAAAGATGCACAAGCTGTTCTGGCAGCTTTTCCTGACAAGAATTAAAGATGACAATCTTAGTTGCAGATATTCCTGTCTCCTACGGGATGTTGCTGAGCAGAAACTTCTGCAAAGAGCTGGGAGGAGAAGTAAAAATGGATTGGTCCTGTGCGCATATTCCTATCAAAGGGCTTAACCATAAGCTGGAGCTGGAAAAGAAGTCCAGGTACACGGTTACAAAATCTGAGGATCCTAGATCTCAGATTTTTTTTTAGGAATCTGACCGTGGGGTCTATTTCTTGGAAATGGATAAAGACATTTCAGAGTCAGAATTTCAACCAGAGCCAGCAAAAGAAGCTGAAAAAGTTTGGACTCTGGAGTGTAAAGGGACCTGTTGTTCTTTTGGATTAGGAGCCGGCGTTCTACTAATATCTCCAGATCATGAGATATTCTCATACTCCCACAAGCTGATGTTCGAGAACACCAATCATATGGCGGAGTATGAAGCATTGCTTATAGGAATGGAGAAAGCTAAAAAGAAAGGAGTAAAACTCCTCAAAGCCCAAGGAAATGTTGAACTTCTAGTAAAGCAGGTTCGAGGGCAAAGTCAAGTCAAAAGAGATAAGTTGGAGCATTACAGAGATAGAGTACTTTCTGCCACATTCAATTTTGCAGCCTTCTGTATTGACTTCATTCCAATTAATCAGAATTCTAAGGCAGATTCTTTGGCAGTCACAGCTGCACTATTGAATCCAGATAGACCACCGTCCATATTCAGACAAGGAAACTATAAAGTGGAGATGGTCTACCGCCCCAGAGTCCCTGAACAAACATCTGCATGTCTGCATGTTGAAGGGAGTAAATCACCACCACGACAAACAGTCACAGAAAAAACTAATCCATGTTATGATGACAATAGTGGAGCAATCCAACCAAAAGGTAACAAAATCTCCAAGGGTTTAGTTTCCATAGTGGAGACTTTTAACAAGCATGATCAGTACCTGAAGATTTCTCTAGAACAAAGAATATGGTGATAGTTCTTCCTCAGAAATGCAGCAAATAAGTCTGGGAACGGAGCAAGTTGATGCAGACTTGCTCGCCACGGAGAGAAGAAAGGATGAGCCACCACCAGATGAATTTGATAAAGACTTGCCTAGAGTACTTGACAAGAAGGCCAGAGAAAGGAAGTTCGAGATCGGAGATTGGGTACTCTGGTGGGACAAGAGATATCAATCGAAGGGCATGCACGACGAATTTGATTCACTTTAGAAATGGCTCTTAGTGATCAAAAGAGCTGCAGGAATGGATACTTTCTTCCTTGCTTACCGGGATGGAATTGAAATAACATTGCCTTTCAATGGGCAGCATCTGAAGCTGTTCAGGAACTGAAAAAGCAGGTTAAAACTTGTATGTATATAAATAAAACTTTGTTTTTCCTTGTTTTGTTTTTTGTGTTGTGTTTTTTTTGTTTGCCTGACCCCGTGCCCAAAAGACAAGATACAAAACTAGAGATGCTGGGATCTCATCTTTTCCCTTGTCATTCGGACAGAGGAAAAGATGTCCATAGACGGAGCCGACTGTTGTCCCCAAATTTCACCTTGAAATTTGAGACTACCCCATGTTAAAAATTTTCATACTTTTAAAATAATGGGTCGTTTTGTGTGTTAATTGCCAGAAAGTGTCTGTATTGTGTCAAGATATTCCCAAGGAGCCATAATAGCCATTTTCGCCAAATACCCAGATGCCCAAAATTGTTATATTCTGTCGTCGGGATTTTCTTGCGAGAAATTTGTATTTATTTATTTTGAGCTCCGTTTAAGCCAAATTGTGCTCCGGTTTAACCCTGTTGTGATCGTACATGTCATTATTCCCATATACCAGTAGGTTTTTAACCAGGAATGCATTATGGGCTTTATTTGTAACTTCTGGCTACGTTTTGTGTTTTTTGTGTTTTCCTGTTTTGTTTTCTGTGAAATTTCTCTGGATCAATTCCTTTGCCGGTTTGGCCTGATTCTTGGCCTAGAGTATCTAGAGATCACATACACACGTTGTGCCAGAAGGAATTTGCCATTGCAGAGGTCTGGTTCTCTGGGAAAAGACAAAGTCGTGCACCAAAAAGCCTCTTCTGGGCTGGCCACATTTTTGGAAAAAGAGGGTTTGAAGTGGATCATGGGATTTTTGGAAGCAGCAAGCAGGCGAGAATTAGAGGCAGGCAGGAAAATTAGAGGCAGGCAGGAAAATTAGAGGCAGCAGGCAGGCGGGAATTTCTTACCTGCCTTGCAGGGTAAAAATTCTTATTGTGGAATAAAAGAAAAATCACTTAAGTGAATCATGGGATTTTATTGCCTACCTTGCAAGGTAATATAATCCCATTATGAAAGTCAAAACGACTGAAGTGAATCATAGGATTTTCAGGGCTGCCTTGCAGGGTAAATAATCCCATTGTTATCTGACTTTTAAAAATAAAAATTTCTTATTCCAAAAAGTGCGACCCACCTTAGGTGAATAATAATGCATTAAATAAATATTTGTTAATATTTATTCACCCAATTTTGGCGCCCAGGCTTGTGGAAAAGTCAACAAAGGGAAGTGGACAAAAGGAAGTTGGAAATAGACAGTTCTAAAATTAAATAAATTTTATTTATTTAATACAACCCCTTCATGTCAAAAAGTGCGCCCCATTTGAGAGAGAAATAATACTTTTTAAAGATTAAATGATTAAATTAATTCCTATTTTCAGTGGCTAAGGTCAAAGCATACTGTGAGGCTTGAGTTAACTGGAAGCAGAAGTCTAAAATTAAATAAATTTAATTTATTTAATGGCAGCCATGAGCATGCACAAAATAGGCGCCCCATTTGAAGAGTGAAGCTTATTAATTAATTAATTAATTGCCAGGAATAGGAAAGACATTAATTAATTAGAATTGTGAGAATTATATAAGCAGGGGCTGTCACAAGGATGAATTAATTAATTCAAAGGAAGAGAAGTGCATCCTAGAGGAAAAGTGCGCCCCATTTGGAGAGGATTTTTGCTCAGAAGAAGGTGAAATTAATGCTGAAAGCTTCCAATTTTGGCGCAGAGGTTGAAGGAGGTTGATTTATGTTTGGATAATTGTTTGCATAAGTAATACAGGTGCTCAGGTGAAGTTGGTAAAATTCATGCTTGATTTGCATGCAAATAAAACCTCAAATTTTTGGGCAACAGGGTTGAATTATGCAGATTTTTATGATTAAAATACACTGTTTATGTTTCGGTTGCCATCTTTGTCTGAATTAATTGTAGGAATTCGTTACAGGTGTTTTACAAAAGAAAGGGAGCTTAAATCAATGTCCAATACATTGAATATATCCTCTGAATCTGAAGAGTTATCCATATCTGCACCAATTTTGAAGAATTCCGGCCAAGTAAGAAGAAAAAGAATTGTTCAGACAAAGATAGACACCGCCATGACAAAGAGGAATGAAAAAGAAAGCTCGGTGGCATCATGCATTACTTCTAGATTTGCTAACATCGGAGACATAGATCCAGCCGCTTCCCAGATCCAGTCACTTCCAGATCCAGCTGCTTCCAGATCCAGTTTGAATCAGCTGCATGCAGAATATGAAAAAGGACAAGACTGCAACTTTCCTCTTTCTTCTTCTTTCTCTTATTTCCTTCGACAAAATAATTGAGCGATCAATTAAATTATACAACTTAAGTGACTGGTTTAAAAGCCATTACTTGAAGAAGTCAACTACTTGGAGATAGGTAGCAGACGTGCAAAATAGAAGGTTTTATTTTCAGTTGCAAATCATGCATGTCATGCAAAGAGGAATTTCAGGAGGGAGATTGCCAGTTGTTTCTTTTCCGACTTTCACATGTGTCAGCTCAACTAAAAGCTTCCGACTTGTAATTGCCCCTCTACATTCTATAAGTAGAGGAAGAACCTTCGGGTCAAGGATCAGAATTTGTAAGCAGCATTCTTGTGTTCCAGACTTTGTGCTGAAACTCCTGAGAGCCACTTGAAGCAAAGGAATACAAAGGAGCAGATTATAATTCCCTTCTTCTCTGTGTTTATATAATTCCCTTCTTTAAATATTTCATTTCTTAAACAGTTGCTTACTTGTTGCAGAGCTAGACAGCTATGGTTCATGAGCTGAATAGTTAAAGTAAAACCCCCAAATAGATACTAGCATATTTTATTGACAAATCTGACACGGGAGCCTCACCGGTAAATGAGGGAGATTTATCTCATGACTGCCTAGGTTTTCAGCTATGCAGAAAATCTAGCCAACACTTCTCTTCTTTCTCTTAATCCTTATGTTCCTGGATGAAATTGTAAGATTAAAGTTATTGGTTTAAAAGCACTTACTTTAAGTTATTTGGAAAAGTTCTCTAAGATAAGTTGCAGATGTGCACACCTTTGGCTTAACCTCAAGATGCATGTCATTTAGAGAGGAATTATAGGAGAAAGATTGCGAGATGTTCCCTTTACAACTTCTCGCATGTTCTAGTTCAGATGTAGTTTCTATTTGTAATTTCCCCTCTATACACTATAAATAGAGGAAGAGCCTACGGGTTAAAGGATCAAAATTCATAATCGACATTCTTGTGTTCTAGACTTTGAGCTGAAACCCTTGATATCTTTTTGAAAGCTAAGGAATAGAAAGGAGGCAAATTTCTGGAGAACTTTGTGTCAATGGTGCATTTGTTTCTTATTTCTTTTTAGATCTTTGCATAAACTGTGTTATCTTAGATCTGAATCTGAAACTTTGCTTTGCTTTGAATTATGCATTTCTAGATCTATTTGTTTCATCTATGTGCATGTGACCAACTCTGTCAACTATTGGTTAGGTTGCACATCTTCTTTCTTTTCTGCCCACATTCGATTATTTCCCTCTTTTGCATATATTCATTTCTTGCAGCTGTTTACTTGCTGCAAAACTGCCTAGCTATGGTGCATGAGCTATGCGATTAAAGTAAAACCAACAATTAGATATTAGAAAATATGATTGACAAAATCTTTCACGGGAGCCTCACCGGTCAATGAGGGAGATTTATCTCATGACTGCCTAGGTTTTCGGCTGTGCAAAAAATCTAACCAACAATCTCTTTTCAAGGACGAAAACTCTTGATTGAGGGCTCTTTGAAGGACGAAATCCTTGATTGAGAGCTCTTGAAAGACGAAAACCCTTGAGGAGAATCTTGTGTGGACGAATTCCCACACTATCTCTTGTTGTAATCTCTCCCTTACAACATATAATTAAATGCTGCCCTAAGTGACTTGCTTAGGAGAGTGTTTCAGAGGATATTGTTGGTCTATGTGATCTAATTAGATGGTTGAATTCTCCATAATTTCTAAAGATGAAATCTATCATTTTATTGATTGTTTGGGTGCATATAAGTGTTATTTCAATTCTAGAACTATTATTTAATTTCTGCAGTGGAAGGGTTTCATGGTAAATTCAAAATAGCACTTGTGAGCCTTAAAAAAAAGTTTTCTTGCATCTAATGATTGCTGGTATTTTATTATAATTTCTAAGCATATTTTCCAAGGGTTTGAGTGAATTTCATCAATGTTGTCAGATACTCCGCCCCTATTGCTAGGGCATGCGTATCCGCGTGCCGGATACGAATACAACTTAGGCGCTTCTTAGATATGGATAGGATATTGTACCCATTCGTATCCAGATACAAACCTGTAATTGTGCAGTATCAAATACAATCGAATACAGTAAGCAAGGCAACTATAGCCGTATTTGATTAATAGTTAAAAAATTCCCAAAAATCTCCTTTAAAAGATTAAAAAGATGCTAAAAACTGCAAATGATCTTCTATAATGCATTTTAGTATCTACAATTGAGGACATGAAGGTGAGAGTGTTGATTCACTCTTATATTTCGAGCTTTCACATTGGCTCTTATCAACATGCAATTCTTTTAATCTGTTTCTTTTGGCTTACTCTACTTCTTTTCTTTCATTTTATCTATTTATCGGTGGCCTACAAAACTTGCAAATTGTTTTAATCCATTGAATACCAAATTTCATACTTTCCCGTGGGATGGAAATGTGTATTTGCATGTAATTTTAATCTAATGTACAAGTTCGTTTATAATTTAAATTTTATCATTATTATTAATATATTCTTAATTTAGAATCTAGATCATTATAGTACTTTAAATAATATATACTATGCCGTATCCAACTATATCCATATGAAGGGGCATTAAAAACTAGTCGTATCCATATCTGATACCGTAACTGTATCCACATCCACATCCGTATCCATGCAACTCTGAATTTTGTGCATAGAAAAGTGTGCTTGAATCTTCCTAAGGGTTGCTACCCTAGGAGGAAAATTGTTGGCAGCTCCTGTGGCTTTTCATAGTCATTGTCAGTCATCTAAAACATGCCCTAAATTTGATTTCAGTCCTTCCTGCTCAGCCTTGGGCTATTTTCAAAGAATCCCCAAAAAGGGACATTAGAGTGGTATCAGAGCTTCATCCTCCTAGCTTGTTAAGTATGATAGATGACAAAGATGCAGTTCTGCCAAAGAAGAGAAAAAAGGAACCCCTTAGAGACCGGGGAAGAAAAAGTGGACACGATCATGAGAGTATAAGGAGGGATAACTGGGGCGTTGGAGAGGATTACCCTGGCGATCCAAAATATGCAGGCTCGTGGTTCACTCAAGGAGGGAGAGGGTTCCTACACCCCTCGTGACACAAGGAAAATATTTCTTTTGCAAGGCCCTACAAACCCAAGTTCGTGACCAAGGAGGAAATTGCTCTACATGGGAGCCCTAAACAAGCCCATGATTATGTTGCATGGTTTGAAGAGTACCAAGCAGTGCCAGAGGAGTTTCGGGAGGCCATGTCTCTCACAGATTTCACCAAATAAAGGTCAGGAGAAAAGCGATATGGGCAATGAACCTTAGTAGCAAAGGGAGAAGTACAACATGCCTTGGGAAAGACGAATCTTTCCACTTTTGATGGCTCCACAAAGGGATCAGCTGGGGCATGGATCGAAAAGCTTCATACCGACTTATCCTTGAGACCTATGGCGGAAGAATAAACAATAAAATTTGCAACCCTTTACCTTGAAGAAGTTGCCCATGATTGGTGTTATCATGGCATGTTGACACAAGGGCATCATCTCATTAACTCCTATGAATAATTTTGCACAAGGCTCGTGGAGAGGTTCAAAAGGATGGATTCAGAAGCATACTTTCATGATCTTTCCCCGCTCAAACAAAAAGATAGGTTAGAAGAGTATCTTGTTGATTTTCAAAAGATTTCAGTCATGGTAGATGATATTTTCGAAGGGAGACTCCTAGTGTTGTTTATGGAAGGGCTGGCTGAACACTTAGGGAGTCTAGTGAGGAATTTTAACCATAGTTACTTGAGACGGGGGGGACGGTAAAAAAATTCTAAATTTTGGGGACAACTAATTAAAAAATATATAAATATTTAAAATATAAAGATATAGTGACTAAATTATGTAAATAAGCTGAAATAAAACCATTTGAGATTTTAGAAAGGTGAAACTTGAACTCATAAAAATCAAATACATTCCTAGAACTGTTACAGACATGATACTGTGATTTCAAAACACTCAGCTTTTCCAAACATGTTATAAACTTCTATTATGTTCTCCTTCAATTCGCTGATAGCAATCTTCCCAAACTATGACTAAGTGTTATGGTTCACTGTTGACAGTTGTGATCTATTGACCCTCAATTGCTCTTGTCAACCTTCTACTGACAAAACAGAGAATGACAGAAAACAGGTTCTCATTCAGATTCTACAGTCAGACTAAGACTGTCAAACAATAATAGTCGGGTTTCAGGATATATTAGCTTGATCTTTACTTGCACAGACCCGTGACTTGCTTCTTCACAAGATCTTGAATCATAAGTGATTTACAATTAAAAAAATATAGTTTAGAGTGTTGTTTTTATGTTTTTTATTGAAAAATGCGCCAGACCACGTCGGGATGTTTGGACATCCCCCCCATGTTTCCCACGTCCTCCCCCCCACGTTTCCCCGTCCCCAGGAAATTTCCCAGCCTCCTTAGACGTCCCTGGGACGTTTCCTGTCATGCATGCACTGTGGGAAACATAGAGGAAATGTTTCCCCCACGTCCCCATGTCCCCAGGACGTCCGGGACGTGTCAAAAATGGGGGGGACGCGTCCCTGCGTAACTATGATTTTAACCCTTCTTCTTTGCAAGAAACCATAAGGAAGTCTTTGGATCTTGAAGGTGCAGTCCCTAGGACTAGTTTTTCATCCAAATTTATGGGTGAAAGAGGTTAAAACAGGCCAGCAATAGGAGGGCAACCAAAGACTCCTTCATCTCAGCCCAAAGTGCCGCTTTTGAGGCAGCCCATGAAGCCTTTCCAAGGAGCTAACAGCCAAGAAGGGCTGAAGCAAGAAGACAAGAGCCAAGAATTCAAGATCACATGTATCGATCCATGGTCACCGGGACATAGTTGCCTTGGAAATGGGCAAATACATAGTCTATGTAGAAGTGGTATCAAATGATGAAGGAGAGGAAAAAGAAGAGGGAGAAGTGGCAACAAAATCGGAACTGGGAAAAGATGAGGCACCAAAGTCTGATCCGGTAATGACCAGCACTCTTGCATCTTTGTGTAGTGCCCAAACATACCATCCCTTCCGATTAAGAGGATTCATCAATGCTCATGAAGTGGTATTTCTCATTGATAGTGGTACTACTCATAATTTCATCAATGAGGAGCTTGCAAACAAGCTTGGGTTGAGTATGATAACTTTTGAAGGCTTCAAAGTGACTATTGCCAATGGCACCTTCATACCTTACACAAAGAAAATAGTACAATTGTCACTCCTAGGAAAATATGGGGTATGTGATGATTTTTTTTGTAATTTAGTTAGCTAACGATGAGATTGTTCTTGGAGTTCAATGACTGCAAACCTTGGGGGAATTCACCTTTAATTATCATGATAAAGAACTGAAATTTTGTGACAAAGACAAAAAAATCAGAATTCAAGGTGTAAGGAAAGAAGAGAGTATGGTTGCAAATATTTGGAAATCACATTGTGGTTTTCTTTCTCACATAACAGCTGATTGGAGAAACAGTATCACAGCTGAATATGTCAAAAATCAGTTTGCTAATGACATCATGGAAGGACATATAGTGGTAGAAAACTACAAGGTAATGGATGGACTGATTCTCTATAAGAATAGGGATTTTTTGATACCGGATTCCAAGATGAGAATGAGGATAATGAGGGCTGCTCATGACTCACCTTTAGCTGGTCACCAAGGGTACTTTAAGACATACACGCAAATCCGTGAAAGGTTCTTTTGGAAAAGGCTCAAGGAGGATGTCTTGCAACACATCCAGGAATGTGTGACTTGCCAAAAAACAAAGGAGAGCACAATTTTCTAGGTGGGTTGTTACAACCCCTTCCCATTCCCTCTCAAAAATGAGAAAGTATCTCCATGAATTTCATTACGGGGCTGCCTATGGTCAAAGAAAAGAATTGCTTATATGTAATATACCCTTTAGGGACAAATAGAAATCTGCAACACTCTCAACACCAAATCGAACTAAGAAGGATGAGATCCTCTTAATCCAACCTCAAATAACCCAATGTTAGCTTAATTACAACCCAAATGGGGTTGGAATTAGCCAAGGTGGTGGGTTAGATGGGAGAACCAATTGGAAACTCAATCTTTTCCAGTTCAGATTTTTATCGCAGCAGATATTTAATTAAAAATGGCACCCAGACAATTGAAACTTCAAAAATTTATATCTTCTTCAATACTCAATGGTTTTGTATGAAATCAAGTGCATAATAAACTAGAAATTAAGGGCTTTCCAATGCACTATTAAACATATTTTTCTGAGCAAAAAAACTTCACCAAAATAGACCCAAAAATCTCAGTCCAAGTCGCTAAGGTTAGAGAAAAATAAATAAATAATTTCCAGCTCTTCTCTAGCCTCCAAACACTCCAAAATAACTGCCCCTTGCTTAGAAATAATCACTAACACACAACAAATTTTAGATCTAGCTCTTATGGAATCAAAATATGATAAAACAAGCTCCAATCCAAGTTGCTATGGCAAAAATAATTGCAGCAGTAACAACAGTCGCCCCCAAACCCTTAAATAACATGCTTTAGAAATAAATGCACCAATAGAATGGATAAACAATGCATAGATTCACTCAACAATGATTGCAAGAAGGCTCACAGTCTCCAAAATAAGGTGGTGTTGAAGAAACACCTTTGTTATGAGATCTCATGGGCATACATCCCTCTTCAAGCATGAAGATATTTTGATAAAAACTTCCACATGCCTCCGAAGGGGTCGCCACCATCTTCTTATATAGCTTTTGCATTTCAAATCTCCAAGTTTCCCTCCTCTTTTTGGCGCAATTCTCTATGTAGGAAAGTAGGAAAGTTTCTTTTAAAATAGTCTTCTTTCCTGGAAAGTCACACTCCAATTAAAACATTAATTTCCTCTTTTTAATATTTTAAATAAAAACATAAGAGGAGAATTAATTATTTAATTTAAAAATAAAAGGAGTAATGACATTTTCCCAATTTTTATCCTTTAATCCATGGGAAGGGTGGATTAAAGGTCTCCAATATTTTAATTAATTAATGTCCCAAAAAAGGGGACATTACAGTCCTCCCTTCCCAAGATTGCTTGCCCTCAAGCAATTGAACACATGGCTGATCCATTTCTTTTCCAAATCATATGGCCTTCTAGAGAGCATTTGCTGCCATATTATTCTTTCCCTTCACATATTCAATGTCAAAATCAAAGGCTTGTACCTTGCTTACCCATTTTTGTTGCCTATGTCATTCAATTCCCTTTGATTAAGAAAGAATCTCAAACTGTTATGATCAGATTTAACAATGAATTTGCCACATACCAAATATTGTCTAAACTTACTCAAAGCATGCATGATTGCTAACATCTCCTTGTCATACACACTATACCCCTTCTCATGATTTTTCAATTTTCTACTTTCAAAAGCAATGGGGTGTTTGTTTTGCATTAGGACAGCCCCTATACCTTCTCCGGAAGCATCACATTCAACCACAAATGGCATAGAAAAATCTGGAACTGCAAGTACCAGACAAGAACACATTACCTCTTTCATCTTTTCAAAAGCTTCTTGGGCTGTTTTGGACCATTTGAAGGCCCCTTTCTTAGTCAAATCTGTCAAAGGAGCAACAAATCATGAGAAACCCTTCACAAATCTTCTATAATAACTACAAAGACCACAAAATCCTCTCAATTGTGTGAGAGAAGTGGGAGTAGGCCAATCCATGATAGCTGCAATTTTTTGTTTATCCACTTGCACACCATTAGCACTAATAACATGTCCCAAATACCAAATCTCCTTAAGACCAAATTCACATTTAGACTTTTTGGCAAAGAAAGAATGTTGCCCCAAAGTAGTCAAAACCAAATCCAAATGCATCAAATGCTCTTCCCAAGTCTTGCTATACACAAGAATGTCATCAAAGAATACTAGCACAAACTTTCTTAGATACTTGCTAAACACATGATTCATGCATGATTGGAAAGTAGCAGGAGCATTAGTTAATCCAAAGGGCATAACTAAGAACTCAAAATGCCCAAAATGACACCTAAAAGCTGTCTTGTGCACATCTTCTTCCCTTACCTTGATTTGATGATACCCGGATTTAAGGTCTATCTTGGAAAAATATGTAGCACCATGCAACTCATCAATTAATTCATCAATCCTAGGTATTGGGTACCTATTTTTGATGGTCTTCTTGTTCAACATACGGTAATCAATACACATTCTCATAGTTCCATCTTTTTTCTTAACCAAAACCACAGAAGATGCAAATGGACTAGAGCTAGGCCTTATGTGTCCCATATCAAGTAATTCCTTAATGGTCTTTTCAATTTCTTCCTTGTAGACTCTTGGGTGGCGGTATGGGGTAATCATAATGGGCTTAGTACCTTTTTCTAACTCAATAATGTGCTCAAAACCCCCCTATTGGGAGGTAACCCATGAGGCAAATCATTAAAAACATGAGAGTGCTTGTCCAAAATACCTTGTAACTCACCTTGAAGAGACTGTTGTTCTGATTTTTCTGTGATAAAACAGTTGGCTGCCCATGCAATTTTCCCTCTCCTAAATGCCCTTTCCATCCTCTTCATTGATACTTCTTGTGGTGCACCATTTGCCAAGCCTTTTAGGATAATTTCTTTGCCATCTTTGGTGAATTTCAGCTCCATGGTCTTGTAGTTTTGAGTGAAATCACCTAAAGAATGCAACCATTGTACACCCAAAACAAGATCAATATCACCAATGTCAACAACATAAAAATCATCAATTACCTTGTGTTTCCCAAGAGTGAGGGGAAGTTGTGAAATCTTTGTGGAACATGGAATAGAGGATCCATCCGCAATAGTCACCTTGAAAGCTTTACAATTTGTGGTTTCCAAACCCATCTTTCTTACCAAGCTTCCATCAATGAAGTTATGCGTGGCCCCACTATCAACCAAAGTAATGACCCTTTGCCCTTGGATGGTACCCTTTACCCGGAAAGCATGGTATTTGGGGATGCCGGAAAGAGTGGCAAGTGTGCTCTCCATTTCTTTCTCTTCCTTCTCTTGCACATGCTCAACCACAACCTCATTAGTCCCATTGTTAGCATCATCCAAATCAGAATTAAATTCAAAATCTGAATCAATAACTTCAATAAAATGAATTTGACCTTTACCCTTACAATTGTGGCCTCTTGTCCAAGGATTCTTACAATCAAAACACAAACCTTTCCTTCTCAACTCATCCCTTGCATCCTTTTGCATGTTGTTTTGGGGCTGATTCCTATGTGGCAGCACATAGGGCTGATTTGGCCTTTTTGGGGCCTCTTTTGATGACCCAAGGGGCTGTCCCCCTTGTGCTTGCATGGGTTTTTGCAAATCAGACCTTGGCTGCCCTCCTTGAGTTCCACTTTTGGACAGCATTGGCTGCCCTTGAATGAGTGGCATTAGTACGCTGTCCTCTTGTTCCCAAATCACCTCTATAAGCTGCACATTCCAAATCTAAAGCCTTAGTAATAGCATCTTGCAAAGAAAGAGGATTAAATGCTCTTACCAAACCTTTCAAAGGCTCAACCAAGCCTTCCGTGAAGAGGACAACCAATCTTTTCTCACTAACATCCGTTACCATGACTGCAATTCTTTGGAAATCCGCCACATACTCCTCAACATCATGAACTTGCTTGAGTTGTGCAAGTTCCCGGAAGTGTATCTCCGGATCTTTCCGGTCAAACCTTTCCATGATCCTCTTGCTAAACTCCTCCATTGTGTGGATCAAATCATGCCCTTGTGTGTGCATGCCATGGAACCACCATTCATGTGCCATACCCTCCAAGTGAAGAGTAACAAACTTAAGGGCCTCTTCTTCATGCATGGGGTTAAGGGAGAAATAGGTCTCCATCTTTTGCAACCATGCTCTAACCGGGATCTTGCTAGATCCATCAAAGCTTGGGAGTGAAACTTTTCCCAACCTTTGTTGAAGGTCCTTAGGGGGTTGCTTATTTGCCTTCTTGGGCTTGTTGCCCAACTTAAGAGCACAAAATTCATCAAATCCCAACATATCCCTTGTAGCTTGACTCAAAGAACCATACTCAAGTCTTTGAGCATCAATCAACTCAACCAACGTGGGTTCTTCTTCTTCTCTACTATTGGTCTCCTTAGGTAAGAAGATACCTTTGAAGAACTTGGGAGGGGGTTGTGTAGAGCCCCTTTCCCCACTATGTGAGCTCTCTTCTCCATTGGAATTAGGAGACTTGCCCTTACCCAATGCATCCTTGATAAGCTTAGACATTTGCTCACTCATAGTCTTTTGGAAGCTCCATGCCACAATTCTGCATCAACTCTTGAAGGAATTTCACTTGATCCGAAGTGAAAGCCCCGTCCTCCATTGATCCCTTATTTCTCCTTTTGTAGAATAAAAACTCTTTGTTTCCTTGCATCCAAAAATACCCCCACAAGAGTAGAGGAAAGATGCTCTGATACCACTGTAATATCCCCTTTAGGGACAAATAGAAATCTGCAGCACTCTCAACACCAATCGAACTAAGAAGGATGAGATCCTCTTAATTCAACCTCAAATAACCCAATGTCAGCGTAATTACAACCCAAATGGGGTTGGAATTAGCCAAGGTGGTGGGTTAGATGGGAGAACCAATTGGAAACCCAATCTTTTCTCAGTTCAGATTTTTATTGCAGCAGATATTAAATAAAAATGGCACCCAGACAGCTGAAACTTCAAAAATTAATATCTTACTTCAATACTCAATGTTTTTGTATGAAATCAAGTGCATAATAAACTAGAAATTTAGGGCTTTCCAATGCACTATGAAACAGATTTTTCTAGCATTAAAACTTCACCAAAACAGACCCGAAAATCTCAGTCCAAGTCGCTAGGGTTAGAGAAAAATAAATAAATAATTTTCAGCTCTTCTCTAGCCACCAAACACTCCAAAATAACTGCCCCTTGCTCAGAAATAATCACTAACACACAACAGATTTTAGATCTAGCTCTTATGGCATCAAAATATGATAAAACAAGCTCCAATCCAAGTCGTTATGGCTAAAATAATTGCAGCAGTAACAACAGTAACAAAAACCCCAAACCCTTCAATAACATGCAGATTTAAGATCCCCAAATAAATGCGCCAATCCTCTAAACCAAGTCGCCAATGCTTAGAATGGATAAACAATGCATATATTCACTCAACACTGATTGCAAGAAGGCTCACACTCTCCAAAATAAGGTGGTGTTGAAGAAACACCTTTGTTATGAGATCTCATGGGCATACATCCCTCTTCAAGCATGAAGATATTTTGATAAAAACTTCAACATGCCCCCAAGGGGTCGCCACCATCTTCTTATATAGCTTTTGCATTTCAAATCTCCAAGTTTCCCTCCTCTTTTTGGCGCAATTCTCTATGTAGGAGAGTTACTTTTAAAATGGTCCTCTTTCCTGGAAAGTCACACTCCAATTAAAACATTAATTTCCTCTTTTTAATATTTTAAATAAAAACATAAGAGGAGAATTAATTATTTAATTTAAAAATAAAAGGAGTAATGACATTTTCCCAATTTTTATCCTTTAATCCATGGGAAGGGTGGATTAAAGGTCTCCAATATTTTAATTAATTAATGTCCCAAAAAGGGGACATTACACACTGAGAAGTTGATGTGAATGGATCTTTATAGCATAGGGACGTAGATCTATACTCCCAGAATGTGCTTGAAGAGGAAGAGGCACCAAATCTGGAGGACTGGATTTATTCGTTTTCCAATCAATTACTACAAATACTCAATCGGTAGTGCACTGTAGTTGGAAGCTCAAAATGGCCAACCTTTCGGGGCCATAACTGAACTTCCAAGTGAAAATTAATGGCTTTGATTGGCCAGCACGAACACTCATCAATTGGAGACAATCCATTTGCTCCACCAGCATGAGTTGTTTCTAATGGTCGTTAGACCCAATTTTCTCAAAATTTTGTAGTTTCTTCAGTTTTTTGTAACCCTTGAGATTCTTGAGTCCATTTATAGTAACATTCTTTAAATCAGGGTATGAAAATGGCATTCTGGATGCATTCAAACTAACAAATTCAGTGCATATGACACTCCGAAGTGTACCACAAAAAATGCAAAACAATGTTTTGAAAATAGTGTTCTCAGTCGTACAATTTTCCCTGAACTAGTTCCAAAAACTTGCAAATCTTGAGAACTCATCTAGATCCCCAAAATGTAGTGTTTACAGGGATTCCTGCAACTTGGGTCCCTTGAAGTGGCTAGAAAGCTTGTGCCAACAAAACATTACAGATAAGTTGATTCCTTAAAGGATCAAGTAAAACAATCACAAGATAAGAAGGGCTCAAGTACACTTCGAACACCAATAACATCAAGACAACTGATTATGCCTACTTGAAACTGAGGAATTGTCAATTATACTCTGCAAACTATGTTCAGATCTGACAATACTTGTGACCAATCATTGTCAACAAGAATACAGCCGAATTTTATGGAAAATGTTCGAACTATGCCGAACTTTATCCTCGTTGAATACTGAACTTGAATTTTCGTTCCTCATTATTTTTAACATTGGAGGTTTTTGACATGCTTTTGCACTAGTTTCCTATACATGTGAGGGTACATACATGTCCTCAAGTGAAAGCAGAGAGCTGAAAGGGTTCTCATCTACTTTGAAATATCCTTTAGACATAGCTCTATGTGCTTTTTTAGAAAATTAAATTTATGTATAATAGAAATTCTTTTGCCTTCAAACTTAAAGCACGTATATTTTCCGAATTTAATCCATTGGCAAATTTGATGGGCCGAACTTTATCCTCATCGAACATGAACTTCCAACTCAAGACCTTGTGACTTAGCATGTGACATTGATTGTTATACTTGTGTCAACTGGTGGGTTTGATCCTGTGACAGTGGCTGTTACACTTGTGTCAGTAAGTGGTTGTCATACTGACAGTCTTGTTTGTGTCAGTAGTGGTTTTGGTGGTGGTTTCCCAAATGTGAGAATAATAACCTAAGAAACGTGATTGCGAATTTATTTTACTTTATCATCTGCTTGATGTCTTGGGTACCCTTTGGGATATGAAGGGACATCTCTAGCATTCCATAAATTAAGAGGCCAAGGGTATGGGCTAAGCAGAGAATGATTGCAGAGTGTTTGGATGCATGGGTGCAGTGATAGCGACAAAGAATTGACTAGAATAAGTTGGCAATATAATGGTGGTCTTTATTCTAGCCATCGAGAAACATAATTGGGCTATATGTAATATAAGGACCGAAAAAGAGGATATTAGCACAGTGTTGGTAATGATGCTAACAAAATGATGCTCACTTTGTAAGTTGCCACTTTGATGCTAAGTACAGATGCCCCTAGGTGGTGATCAACACGCTGATGTGTATATTAGGGAAAAACTTTTGGGCCATCATGTGTTTGCTTCTATTTCAGCATTGTTTATTGCCTTTGACAACTGCTCCATGAACATCTTTTGGCAAGATTCTTTCCGCCTAACCGGCACCGAACTCTACATCCTACCTATTGATGTTAAAATCTCCAATTAGTAATGGGCAAACATAGTTTATGATCTGTCATTTAATGGGTCCAACAAGTAATCTTGTAGAGGAAATTACAGATCGTTCTTGAGAAGCAATAGCCTCCACTGCATACAGTTTTGTGGCCAAATTTTGAAATTTCCTATGGCTGAGTTTTCTGGTACAATACTACATTTCATCTACGTTCCCAGGATACGGATACGAGTATCCGTTTGGATACAGATACGATACGCGGATACGTCAATTTTAAAAAACCCTTGGATACGATACGTCTTGGATACGTCTGTACATATATATATATGTACACACACACACACATACATATACTCATTTTACTCATTTTTTAGTCCATAAAAAACTGA
This sequence comes from Taxus chinensis, assembly GCA_019776745.2. NCBI lineage: Eukaryota > Viridiplantae > Streptophyta > Pinopsida > Cupressales > Taxaceae > Taxus > Taxus chinensis. The sequence continues at coordinate 545,212,212 of CM034151.1, read as the reverse complement.
AATAGTAATACAAAACTTGAATCAATGTTCAAAACATTCAATATACTTAAGAGTCAAGACTTTACATTTTCATTGATCATGTGGCTGCCATACATATGATATATGAATATCATGTCAACATGAATACAAACAAAACTTGAAAAATATACTAGGATCAATGTTCAAATTTTCAAAACATACAATATACTTAAGATTTTACATTTCATTGATCATGTGGCTGCCATACATATGATATAGGAATATCAAACATGAATACAAACATCTAGAATATATCATCTAGATTTTAAATGAAGGGGTGAGTGCTTTTTATAGCTTTTTGAAGTGTTTAGGGTTTAATATTTTATTCATTTAAATGTTAGGGTTCGTTTTTTTTTGCATTGTCTAAGTAAAAAAAAAATTGTTTTAATGCCTTAAAAGACATATTTAAGCTTGGGTTCGCCGCGGGTACGTCCAGGTTCTTCTTGGGTACGCCTGGAGAAGAACTCAGACTTACCCATCACGTATCTGTATCCGTACCCTGACGTATCCATACCAGCTACGTATGAGGCAGGGTACGGGGGGCTGGGGGACAAACCTTGACAACATAGCATTTCATGTATCCATTGGAATGCTTCCTTTTAAAGCACTCTATGGTTACGAGTATTTTTCCCTCATAGATCTGATTATAGGAGATAGTAGAGCTCCCGGTGCCAAAGATTTGATCCAAGAGAGTCAAGACATCTTGAAAGTAATCAAGGGGAACCTCCAACAAGCCCAGAATCAACAGAAACAATATGCGAACCAACAACACAACACATAGAAAGGTCTTTTGAAGTGGGAGATTTTATTTTTCTAAGGTTGCGGCTCTATAAACAGTCCTCACTCAAACAAAGTGGGGTTGAGAAGTTAAAACCAAGGTTTTATGGGCCATACAAGGTGAAGGAAAGGATAGGATAGGATGCATATCGTCTTGAGCTACCCCAAGAAGTCAAGATCCATGTTATTTTCCATGTCTTTTGTCTTAAGAAGGCATTGGGGAAACATATTACTCCTTCACTTCAGCTGCCACCTCTAGATGAGGAAGGAAAGATCATTCTTATTCTGGAAACTGTCCTTGAAGTTCGGGAGAGGAAGCTAAGGAACTGGAGCATCCGTGAGTAGTTGGTACGTTGGAAGGATATACCACTTGAAGATGCAACATGAGAAAGAGCAACTATCTTGGAGCATCAAAATTTATAATTGTTTGGGGATAAGCAATCTTGGGAAGGGGGGGCTGTCATGTCCGTTTTTGGAGACTAAATGTTCTTAAAGACCTCGACCCATTCTTCTCCCCGTGGATCCAAGGAAGGGACCAAGGGGAAGATTTTGATGATGTCTTATGTTAATTTAGTAGTTATTTTTATTTTTACCATGTATTGCTTTTGGTAATCCTAGCGCTCCAATAGAAGAACTTATTTAATTAGAAAATAAAGTATTTTGAGCATGCAGGATCCAAATACAAATTAGAAGTACTTTTTGAAGTCGGCCATCATTTGGATTGTAGCACCCCTTATTGTTCTAAAAGGAGGTTGCTTGGCCAATTGAGAGTAGATTGGATTTGATAATTTGGTTGGAGTGGTTTGCTTGTAAAACATCTCTCTATCTCTCTCAAGGATGAAACCCCTGAGCAGAATCTTGTGTGGATGAAACCCCACACTATCTCTTGTTCTAATATCTCTCTTGCTGCATATAATTAAATTCTGCCGTAGGTGATTTGCTTGGGAGAGTGTTTTGAATGATATTGCTGGTCTTTGTGTGATCTAATTCTTTTGGTTTCCAGAACTTATTAATTTTTTTTCCTGGCCTTCTTCTTTAGCTTTGTGAATTCTGATTCATGCTCTAAACTTGTCTCAGCATGTGGACAGTCCATCACAAAATGCCCATGTTCATGGTATTCCTTACACCTAAGGGGAATGTATTTTTTGTAGTTATCTAAGGGGATGGGCTGACAAGGAGATGGAGGGACGGAAAAAAAATTCCCAAATTTTGGGGACATCAGGGGGGCAGCTACTTGAACAGTATATAAAAATTAATATTTTAACTTTATTCAATGAAATTTAGGGATTTAACCTGTATTTAATGTGTTTTAGCCTTTTAGGTACTTTTGAGATTTTAATTCAGTGTTTTTGGTAAAAATAACAGCTTTTTAAAAAAAAACATTAATTTTATTTTTAAAAGGGGGGGGATGTCCCCTCCAAGTCCCCAAGTGCCCGAAATGTTTGGGATGTCCAGGAAGTTGCTAAAATCTAGGAGATGTGTCCCTGCATAACATTGATAATTTCCATTTAAAAAAATATTTGAATATAAAAATAAATACGTGAGTGGGGTCCCTTATCTTGGGGACCTTGACACACTCTGCCATCCCCTCAATTTGTTTAGAGGGGGAGAGACCTCCTTGACACCCGCTTCTACATCCCATGCCTTTAAGTCATTGAAACATGGGGTAACGTGGGTTAGAAGTTATCATGATCTGATGTTCCAAATAATTTCTTCTTATGACATATTTCTGTTGCTGTAATATGTTGATAGGAGCTTGTACTTTTGCAGGTTTTGGATTTCACCGATCATGTGTGGACAGAATGTTTCTCAAATCATCTTGGCCGGTAGTATCTATATCATGATTCATGTTTTGTGGTTGACTTTATGTTTGAACGGATATCTCTTTACGTTTTAGTTGCTATGTCCTTTGAGAAGTTTTACAGTCCTCTATTTCACACCTTATATTTAGATTTGTTACATAGTATGATGCTTATTCTACTCTGTTTGTCCGCATCAAACATTTCAGCTGGATGCATTTGGACCCTTGTGAATCTGCATTTGACAATCCATTGCTTTATGAAGAAGGGTAAGGATGTTATTCTTCGCACTGCCAATCAGAGGTTGCATATCATATTTTCATTTTAAAAGCATGTGAATTTGAACTATTTTTTGAATCATAACTTTTTAAATATGTGGCTGCATACCCACACTTGCAAGTTCATTTATAATCATCAAAGTGTTAAATGTAGTTTTCCTTTTTCTTTTTCTTCTATACCTGAGTTTAGTACAGTCAAATGCCTTCTACCCATGAATGGGACGAGTTCTCTATCCAAATTAGTTTTGCATCTTATTTTCTGGAAATTTCAACATTGAAGTTTACTGAGAATGAAGACAAGGAAACAAGATACCCTTGTGTTTTCAACAGTGTTTCTCTAACTGTGTTTGTCTGTGTAAAGGTGGAACAAGAAATTAACTTATGTAATTGCACTTGCAAAAGATGGAGTATATGATGTGACAAAGCGTTACACAAGAAAATGGCCCGAGGTTTGTTACCACTCAATTCAGCAATAATTATAAGTTGGCCCAGCAGATCTTAACATCTAGACAATCTTTTAACTATCTTTTGCTTTGTGAAACATCAGAGCTCACCAATGAATAGAATGTTTGATGTAGATTCTATCCCGACGTCTCATCACTTCTGAAGCTAATGTGCAAGAAGTAGTTAGTAGCTTGACAAAGGAAGCTCGAAGACATATCTCTCCACTTGAGCAGGCTTCACTTGAAAACTGTGATAAGCAAGAGTTGCATGAAATTGAAAGCTTTAAGTACATTAGTGAAGAGCTTCCAAGTTCATTTCCAGGAAGACAAAGTGGAGCTAAGGAATGGCGGATTGCAAGAGCTGAGCTTGGTGCTGATAACGGCACATTATTCAAGAATCATCCTTGCCCCTTCCGTACCTGTATAGATGACCATGTGGGGAAGATTTATAAATCCTTGGGTTTATTTTTACACCAATGCATTGATGATGCAAAACCTATATCTAGGGTTGTGGATGAGTTGAAGGCTTTGCAGATGTTTATATCTAAACTCAAGGCAACACCTTTTAGAATTCGTAAGATGATAATTGATTTTAAATGCGACAGCTTGGATTTATCTGAACTCATACAAACTAATTCATACCAACACCTACTTCAGGCTCTGAGTCTTAAAAGTTGTTCAGATAAAACTGGAAAGATATATGTTTGCTTGGCTCGGGAACCAATCAAGACATCTCTCGCTCTGCCAGTGGCCTTTGAAATTCTTGAAGAAATGGTGAAAAATGTAGACCTCATAAAAGACCTCACCCATAATGCAACTGTCAAACTGTTTACTAACTGCAGGAGAATTTGCTGTGGTTCTGTCCAAGCCAGTGGAGAGCAATTGCCTTTGGGAATAGTAAGTTGTTTCAATATTAGATGGCCTATAGATTAGTTGTTTCCATGACAATTTGATAAAAAAATATCTCAGTACAAGATATTTTACTATATTTTATATTTCAAAGTGACGCCTTCCTAAATTCAAATTTGCAGGCTACTTCAGCTTTTGATGGGCTTCCTTCAACTAAATGGGAAGAACCAGATGGAGCAAAAGGTATTTTTGAATGCACCTTACCTTTAGTTCATTTCATGAAGTATGGAGTGTCAGTGACATACGTCACATTGTGGTCAACTCTTGTTCTTTACTTTTATAATTTCCAAAAATAGGTATAAATTTGTGAATGAAATATCCTGTAATCTATTGAACTCAATACATATCTAGTACAGTAAAAATAACAAGTTGGCTTTATCTAGTCCGTTAAATATATAGGCAGTGCATTCTATCCCTATGGAAAACCATGTGACATTTAGAAAAGTCCACAAACGTTGGAGCAAAATAGATTATGAGCTGATCGTGGACAATCTGGTTTCTTATGAACTCTATCCAGATGTAAGAAAGCACAATTATACAGCACTGTAACAACATTCCTCTTACATGAAATTTTCTTTAATAGTAGGAATAAATTGTGACTATTCAGTATCTATTGCTTCAGACCCTTTTTTGGATCACCTAGCAGGATTGTATGTCTAATTTGTAGGATGCAGTCCCAAGTAGATTTTAACCAGGATAATAAAGTGCAGATCACATAGGTTATTCTTAGTGACTTGTATGAGACCTGAAACCATAGATAGAAAATGCGGCTGCTTCAAAAAACACAAATCATATCATTGGATATTATAATGATTTTTAACAGGAAGAAAAAGACAATTAGGAACATAAGAATTTTTTTGGACATTTTTAGTGTGCCATGTTTCATGCAGAAGTGTCCAAATGTGGCTTATTCACAAAGGAAATACAATGGTGCTCTGTATTAGCTAGAAGCATTGTAGCAGACCCAAGAAGATGTAGATGACTCCGGAGTGGATAATTCCTTTATCTACCTTAGGAGTTACGGTTTTTCTTGGGTTTGGCAAGATTTTAACGAATTTTCATATTGCATTTTTCTAAAGTTCTCGCTCCTTTGACATATGTAAAAAGAACACAGAGTTTCACCTATACTAGCAAGCAACAAGAGAGTTTTGACAAGTTCATGACTAATTTGATTGGAGCTTCTGATATGACATTGTTGGACTTGGACCCATAAAAGTGTTGTTGGTGCAGGAAAAAAACGACTTAGGAAACTAGAGAAATGATTGGAGTAGAAAAAAGACTTTATCTCTTCGGTGTTTATGATTAGGACTTTTTTGCAGTGATTTATGCCGTAAAGATATGGAAGCATTTCCTTCAGTGTACTGACTCACTGAGTATGAGGTGGTTAAAGATCATAAACTGCTGCTGTTCTTCCTGCCAAAACTATAATTTGGTTCAAGGGCATATTGATTTTCCATGTTGTTTGTGGAGTTTCAGCCAAAGTACAGGTATGAAATTGGCAAAGATATTCTGGTTGCAAGTGATATATCTAGGCGACCACTGGTGAACATCCATCCTCAAGAAATTAAAGAGACAACAAAAATTAATAAGTATTTGTCACGAATTATACCAATATATACAGGATATTGATTAGGTGCGAGACTTGAGAATGACATTATAGAGTAAGATTTGAAGCTTTTTTTTGCTAGACATATAAGCTGAAAATATAAATGACAAATTACCACTATGGAGGATGCAAACTTCCTAATGAATACCTAGCTTCGTAAGATCATTCGACAACTTAGTTTGATTCGGCTTCTGGGTAATGGAGTTTTGGCTGTTATGTTGATGTCTGCAGTCACTAGTCCTGTTTTGCGGGTATCTCAGCAGTTTGGTTCCAGTTTTGGGCATGGGTCCATGCCTCAAACTCCTATGACAGATCACATGGCCTTTGCCTCTCTATTTTCTGGACCTTCAACATTACAACTGTTATCACAGTCATTTTCTATATCAATCTACCCTCAGGTTAACCCGCCAGGTTACAATAATTTTGGATGGCTATCAAGTCGAGAATTATTGCAATGAATTAAGTAGACAATGCAACTTGACCATCCTGAATAAATAAATAACGGAGGGTGAGACAAAATAAAATAAAAAATGCATTTGGATGGAACCTATCCATTTGAATATCAGAATTGTTGGTTTATAGGATGATCCTTATGCTCTTGATTTTGCTAATTTAATGTCAAGCATGAGTGTTCCTTGAAAGGGAGCTCTAGATTACAGTGAAGCCTAGAAAGCCGCATCAATGTCTAGTGCATCTTCTGGGATGCCAAGCACTGATAATTGTACACAGTTGCACCCAATGTTTGATTTCCATGACACATAATAATGAAATTGGTTCTCTGCCAAGCTATGGAACTTCCCTTCTCATATTTTCTACCCTAACTTATCAACTTCAGCTGTTTCCTTGTAGTAATCTATGTTATTATTGGAATCTTGATAGTTAACAATATTTTTATGTTTGTGAATGCTAGGCTGCAGCACTGAAAACAAAACCAAGCAGTGGTGTGAAACAGGAATACCATTGTTGAGCCGAGCAATGACCGGCAACAATCCACTTTGGAACACAAATATTTCATTCAAATAGAAAACAATGAGACATTTTCTTGGGCATGCAACTACATGCTTGAAATAATTTTACTTGTGTGCAGACATTATATTTCATGCACTTCTTACTATAAATATTCAATTTAATTGCTGCAAAAGCAGCTATAGTGAAGTTATTTAACTTTTATGACTGATTGTGAGAGTATATGCTATAATAGTCATGTGACTCAAAAATAAACTATTAGATTTTTCCTTTGTTCTATGTGATATGCTTGTCCAAGTGCATTATTTGTATTTTACATGCTTATGCAAGAAATTTTGTACGTGAATTATGAATGCAAAATACTTTCTTAATTGGTTTTACCACTTGGCAGGCAAGGGAGTGTAATGAAACGGAAAAAAGTTATGTTAACATTGGCAAACTGTAATGTTGGGATAGGGTAATATGATTGGGTTCACATGTCAAAACAAATGTTGTTCCTGAAGTCCAATCCAAATACCAAAGAACATTCCACCTATTTTGAAAGTGAAAATGCATTTTCTTTAAGCATAGTACATTCCTTATGGGAGGGAGTAAAGAAAGTTGCAATGTTATGCTGTGATCCTTGAAAGGTTTACGTTTTACTCTCTAAGCAGCAGAGAAAATGTATGTTTATTATGCCGCATCGATGTAGATATTTACTTTTCTTTGTATTTTTTCTGGGCCTTTTTATTATTGATGGCGTTACTCATGGTAGTATTTACAAGGGCACCAATGCATAAATAAGATATCTTGTAATGTCTTATTTTGTTATCGCAGGAGTTCTATCTGGTTCTTATGAAAATTATGTAGCTACAAGTAATGAGTATTATAATTTCCTTCCACAGGATCTTGGATAACATATAAACTACCAAATGGTTCAATGCAAAATCTAGCTGCATATCAATTCACTTCAGCCAACGATGCTCAAGAGCGTGATCCAAAGGATTGGTAGGCAAATCCACAATTTTTTAATTTAAATCCTAGTTTTTATGAGATTGTTACAATTTCAGGCATATTGATATTTTATTTTCCTGAAAGCCTTCAGAAATGTCTTACAGCCATATCTTTGATTGTTCGTTTAGTTTTGTATTTTAAACCTCTTTTTGTGTGATCCATTTTCATGCTGAAATTTTCTGACAGGCATGTCTTTTTTAGTACTCAGAGCATATGCAACGAGTGTAGTTGCGGTCACACAATTACAGAGGGAATAAGAAAAAAAACCCTCCTAAGAGAGGAGGAAAAAAAGTTGAAATTCAAAATCTCAATCTCAAACTCACAGCAGAAGTCAAGAAGGGAAACTGGACTACCACCGCTTTTGTATTATCGATAGGTAAATATAGGGCTGTATTTGGGGCACCATCCCATATCAAAGAAGGTTGCTATCTAACTGAGAATAACCCAAAAAAATTGCACGAAAGATAATCTGAGAGGATCATAGGAAAACTATAAACACGGTATTAAGAGTTATAAACAAGCTGTAGAGGTGCATGGAGGACGTTCAACAACTATCTAAACTAGACAGATCTGTTTAATCAGAGTTACAAATATGTGAACATGCAATGGAATCTAATAAAGATATGCAGAACAAACTTTACACATTCATGGAATAAGTATGAGAAGAGTTTCCCTTCTATTACTATAAACAAAAAAGGAAATGAAATATACAATGCAAGTGCCTGACTGTTTGAATCCCGTCTAGCGAACCTTCAAGAGGATTTTACTGGTGTTTAGGATGTTACAGAACTGGACTAGATTGATGTAGTGATAGTGATTGGTACTTCCTGATTGTTCCTATACTATCTCTGCCTTACATACTCTATTGAAAACATGTTATAGCCGGTTTGTTTTGGGTATGGGATTGGGTTTGCTGGTATGATGATTTCTTGTTGCCCTGGGTATGGCGTGTGCATGAGTGTAAAAATAAAAAAAAGGAATTGACCACATAGTATGCATATGAAAACAAAATAACTACTAAAAAACTACTGATAAATTGATAATGCTAACCGAAAGCCAAATGGCATGATAAATATTCATTATTACATCAAAATTAGTATTCATCATTATATTGATCTTCATCAACAGCATCAACATCAATATTCTGCTGTGGCTCATTAGAACCATAAGCAGCAGGATTGCCACTGACACTCCCACTAGCTACGTGTGGGTCTTACGTCGCCGAATAAGACCTAATGTTATTTAATGAAAGGTGGTAAATGTAAGCATCCAAGTCAACATTCTCTAGGTCTACACCCCAATGCTTCATTGCTCCTTGAAGTCTGATCGCTTGTGTGATAGAAGATGCAAGTTGGAACGTATATAAAGTTTAAACCAACTCCTCAGCCTTTTTTATTGCCTGCTTGTTGCAGTTCTGTGATTGGAATGAAGCTGTATGCGTGTGAGGTGAATTAATTCTCAGTTACCTAGTAGGAAATTAAAACAAAAAAATTAAACAACATTTGAAAAGCTACAAGTACCATATCAAATTTTGTACATCATCCACTTTGTTTTTTAAATTTTAAATAAACAAAAAAATAGATGATATAAAATATAATTATCTAAATTGTAAATGAAAATTATTAAAACAAAATAAAAATCGTTTCACTTGCCTTAAGAAGCTCCAAATGCGAGAAGGATCTGAAGGTGGCTTGTGACAAATGATAATTCATAACAAACATATGGATCTCTTCGACCTCGACGTACACTTTGCTTGATCCACTCAACTTTGCTGCCAAACTTTTGCAAAATTATGTTGAGTGAGTGGACAACACAAGTCTAAAAAATGTGCCCATACCTCCCCCTCCACCAACATCTCAGTAGCTTTGCAATTTTTAGCATTGTCTGTTATGACTTGGAGAAGATTTTGAGGCCGCGCCGTCACAATGGCTTCAAAGAGGATGTTGGTGATGAATTGGGAATCCTTCACATGCCTCTCACAATCAATGGTTTTCAAAAACATCACCCCCTCACATTACAACCACCTTGATTAAAAGCCAATGTCTTGCATCTTTCTATCCATAAAAAACAATGGAGACCCCTGTTTCGGCTGATGAATCCCTAATTCACCGAAATGAATTCTCTATTTTTTTTCCTTAGTCAATAGGGTGGTGTAGAGCTTTTTAAAACTTGACCCTATGTACCCTTTTGGGGCCTCGTTGATTGGTCTCACCATATCATGCCAATATGGCGACCTGACAAGATTGAAGGTCAATGCATTTGCATACACACATCGTGTGATGTGCTCATCAGCAATATCCTTGGCCTCGTATTGAAACGACCTTTCCAGCGATCAATTTTTTGTCTTGCATGAAAAAGGAGAATCCTCTTCAGGTTTGGAGGGTGTTGCCAAAAATAGATGTGTAGCGGCCATAACTAGGGAACCATTATGAAATGGGGCAACTGGTGGCTTCCTTGACTGAGATCCTTTCTTATTCAACAAATGATCCAATTTCAAGGAAAGCATTTGTAATGTCCCTTTTAGGGCTGAAACTGAAAAAAAAGGAAATAGCACAAATCCCAATTGAGAGTAAACTGATTTTTACAACCAACTGAAAAATATTATAAATCCTAGCAGAGAACTGTATTTTCACTTTTAGGGCATCATACACCCTCCAAACAAGCTGAAAATGGATGTATAAATTTTCAAAAATATTATACTCAACAAATGGAACAAACACCAAGCAAAAACACTCCAAAGTATACGCAAATTTGGAAATTCTTCACAGCTGCAATAAATTTATGACAGTAGCATTACAGCTCACAACAATCGCTGAAAATGGAGATTCCAAACCCCGAAAATCCAACGTTGCTAGGGTTCGTCCCCCAGCCCCCCGTACCCTGCCTGATACATATCCGGTACGGATACTTCAGGGTACAGGTATGGATATGTAATGTCCCTCTTTCTCGGATAGTTCGGTCGAAGACCTTTGGCCTACTTTGTCTACCCAATATGGCCAAAGGGTGTTTTCAAGGGTGACTTCAGTTTATTATTTTTATTATATGGTGCTCAAAATAAAGCAAAATATCATTAAAGCACATATAAAAGAATTAATAGACTGTTTAAGTGACTTTGACTTAGGAAAGTACATTTAAATAAATTAATAAATTATTTAAAGTGCCTTCCTAGCCAAAAATGCGACTTGTTTGGGTAATGGTCAAATAAACCCAAAAATGCGACTTGCTTAGTGAAGAAAAATAATTAATTAAATATTAATTATATTGTTTTATCCAAAAAGTGCGACTTGCATCTTTGGAGGGCTTTTTGGCTATAAGGGAAAAAATGCGACTTAGGGAAAGGCATTCAGAAGATTATTATTTTTACCCGACAGTTAGCACTGAGCTTTTACAGACAAAATCCAAGGACGGAAATCCTCTGGATTATTCCTCTTGCAGACGGAAACCCCAGGAGCAGTGAGAGAAGCTTCCATCTAGGGATCTTCATTGTTTACACAGGTTATTCATCATTCCAGCAGTTTCAAAGAAAAGAATAAATTGCAGAGTGGCCATTTGTACAACTTCCAGAGTGGTGCGACTTATTCTGTAGTTGGTTTATGCGGTGTTTGAGGTATTTTTCATGTCAATTTATTGTTGTATATTTCAGCCACAAATATATACCAAATCGACTGGGGTTGGATCATTTACATAGGATTTTAGACAATACTTGTTATCATTTCTTCTGCAGATTTCTGTATGTGTTTTACCCTAATCATTTATCATCAGAAATCACTATGGAATATATGGCTGCAGTATTTATGAAGAAATATGCCATTAAAACCCTAGGCGCCTTTATATAAATTCACCCGGTTTGCGGGGTTTTGCTTTATTTGATTTTTTTATGCTGTATGAGAATGTTGTTCCATGAATTTGCTTGATGTTATCAGTTCAGCTTTGCACCTGAGTGTTATTTAAAAAAAAAAGTATTCAGACAAAAAAGGGGTTTGGGATCTTTCAGTGGTATTAGAGCAGTGTATCCTCCCAGACTGTGTGGGAAGGAATCAAAGAAGGTATTAAAACAGAAAGCAGCTTTGAATGTAGCACAGAGAGGACGGTCCACACAGATACTACACCCGCAGACGAGCATGACTCGAAGTTGGTATTGCAGGAGATGACAGAATGGAATATTTTGGTGAGAGACCTGAGAGTCCTCGAGAGGAACATGCAGATCCAAATAGGGATTTCATTTGGGATATGGCTGCCATGCAGAGGCAGTTGTTACAGACCATGGATCGCATGGGCACTAACTTGGATAGGTTGGCACTAGATAGGCCGTGGGACAGGCACGGTAGGAGGGATAGATCCGTATCAGTCGCCAGTGGTTACAGGGATCATAGCAGATCACTTTCAGAGCTTGGGAGTGTTAGGGGATCACCACGCTGTGAGCAGAGGCATACTCATACAGATGAGAGGAGACCTACGCGGACTGTAGATAGGCCTATGTAGCCTAACTTCTTGCCTAGAGGTGACCCACCAAAGAGTGAGGGACGACCGGAAGAAGTAGCTTTTTCGGATACTATTATGGCTGTCAGCGATGAGTGGAGGAGTTTGCCGCAGCATGTGAGGGATGTATTTCCCCTCCTACAGTATTGTGCTCAGAGGAGAGACAACATGAGGGCTAGATAGGACAGGAAGCCTAGAGCGCAGCAGAACAGAGATTTGCAGCAGGTTACCAATAAGGTAACCCTCTCCACTTTTGATGGTAGTGGAAAGATTAGTGCTAGGGCTTGGATTCACAAGCTCGACACCTATCTTACCCTCAAACCCATGAGGGAGCAGGAGGCCATACAGTTCGCTACATTACACCTTGAGGGAGTGGCTTATGATTGGTGGCACCATGGGTTAGTTACACAGGATCATGAGCTTCTATGATCATACAGGGATTTTAGCGAGAGGTTGATTGTGAGGTTTGATCGCAAGGATGTGGAGTTGTATTACAGGGACTTGGCACAGCTCCAATAGAGTGGACACGTTGATTCATATATCAACGAATTTCAGCGGATAGCAGTTATGGTTCCAGAGATGCCTGAGAAGAGGGTGGTGATGTTATTTATAGAGGGCCTTCATGACAGGATGTGAGGATTGGTCAAGGCTCTTAAGCTTAGGACATTGCATGATGCCATTCAGATGGCATTAGATTTGGACACATCCCTCACTTCCTATCAACCCACTTCTTATCAGCCCAATAAGAAGTTTCCCTCGAGCTCCAGGCCATTTCAGCGCTCTACCGCTCCGCAGAAGAGTGCACCACCTCCTAAGGTGGATCAGGAGACTCGTAATGAGTTAAGGAGGAAGAAGCTTTGTTTTCATTGCAAAGATCATTTGGAGCCTGGACATCGTTGCCTTGGTAAAGGCAAGGTGCATCTCATTGAGGTGATTTCAGATGGGGAGGATGATTACTCGCCTGATATAGATGCAGAGGATGAGGGCGGTGACCATGATGCACAGGGGGAGCAGCCCCAAATAGAGCTTGGCGAGAGTGAGGCATTGGATTCATCCGATGTCACTATTGCTACACTCTCAGGTGTTCCTAGATACCATCCCTTTCAGTTGAAGGGAGTGCTTAAGGGACAGCAGATTGTTTGTTTGGTTGACAGTGGAGCTTTTCACAACTTCATTGATGAGGGGTTGGCTGCGAAGGAAGGATTACAGGTTGAGGAATTTGAGGGGTTTAGTGTGCGTGTAGCAGATGGATTTTCTATCAGCTGCACTAAGAGGATTCCATGGCTTAGTATTCAGATGGGGGACTACACATTGACTGATGACTTCTATGTTATTGGACTTGGTGAGATTGATACAGTATTGGGTATTCAGTGGTTACAGTCCCTTGGCAGATTTGTGCAGGATTTCCGGAGGATGGAGTTGGAGTTTATGGTGGATAAGAAGAAGATTGTGCTACGGGCTCTTTCTGATGGTTGGCCTAGAGTTGTTTCAGCGTGCAAGATGGAATCTATAGCTAGACATGGAGAGGTTGCATGGGCAGCCCAGTGTTTCATTTCATCCAAATCTTCTTCAGACGGTGAGCAGCCTTTTCACATTGACATCCAGTCCATACTGGATAAGCACGGCCCAATGTTTTGGTGACATTCCTCTAGGTAGACCACCAGATAGAGGGTTTGAGCATATTATAGAGCTTGAGGAGGGTGCTAACCTCATGATGACTATGCCTTATCGCCATCCTAAGACATATAAGGATGAGATAGAGAAGGCCATTAGAGAGCTCTTGGCGATGGGACACATCCGTCCTAGTTCTAGTCCCTTTGCTTCTTCAGTTGTTTTGGTGAAGAAGAAGGATGGGACCATGAGGATGTGCATTGATTATCGGGCACTAAACAAGAAAACCATCAAGAACAGGTATCCCATTCCTCGCATTGATGAGTTGTTGGATGAGTTGCATGGATCTATTTACTTTTCGTAGATTGATCTTCGATCAGGCTACCACCAGATTCGAGTTCGGGATGAGGATATTCACAAGACAGCCTTTAGGTGTCACTACGGGCGCTATGAATTCTTGGTGATGCCATTTGTACTCACTAATGCTTCTGCTACATTTCAGTCATGTATGAACCATCTCTTCAACAGGCAGTTGAGGCAGTTGGTGTTGGTATTTTTTGATGGTATTCTGATTTATAGCAGGACATGGGATGATCATTTGAGGCATCTTGATGAGGTACTTAGCATAATGGAGACTTAGTCTTTATTTGCTAAGATGTCCAAGTGTGAATTTGGACTTACAGGAGATATTGTATCTTGGGCATGTCATTGGGGCCAATGGGGTCAAGGTCCATCAAGAGAAGATACAGGCAATGCAGGATTGGCCACCACCCAGGAATATCTCTAATTTGCGAGGATTCTTGGGATTATGTGGTTACTACAGGAGGTTTGTGAAGGGTTATTCTCGGCTGGTAGCTCCATTAACAGATCTTACGCGGAAGGGTGCATTCAGTTGGTCAGATGAGGCACAGGTGGTATTTGAGAGGCTTAAGGTAATTATGAGCACCTGTCTAGTTTTGGCTCTTCCAGATTTCTCACAGCCCTTCATTTTAGAGTGTGATGCTTCGGGATTGGGGATTGGTGCAGTTCTTATGCAGGATCGCCATCCTATTGCCTTCGAGAGCCGGAAGTTGAGAGATAATGAGAGATTGTATTCCACCTATGACAAGGAGATGCTTGCCATTATGCATGCTTTGGCAAAGTTCAGACAGTATTTGGTGGGTGGAAAATTTGTGGTGAGAACTGACCACAACAGCTTGAAATATTTCCTGGAACAAAAGGACCTCAATGAGAGGCAACAAAAATGGGTCAGCAAAATCCAGGCATATGATTTTGACATTGAGTATGTCAAGGGGTCGAAGAATGTAGTGGTTGATGCACTTTCCAGGAAACCCCATTTCGCTGCCCTATGTTCTTTGAGCGAGATTTCAGTAGATTGGAAATCTCAACTATCAGTTGAGTATTCCAAAAACACTTGGGCATGTGACATTATGGATGGAAAAATTTAGGATGGCCAGTATAAGGTGATAGCTGATTTGATTTTGTATAAGGGCAGAATTTACCTAGTTCCTGAATTTGAGCTTAAGAAGAAGATTATGCATGCTTTCCATGATGCACCACTTGTAGGACATCCAGGGTATTTTAAAACATACAGGCAGATTAGAGAGAGATTCTCCTGGAAGCGTCTCAAGGATGATGTCTTGCGCCATGTCCACGAATGTATGACTTGTCAGCAGAACAAGTCAGAGCATACTTTCCCAACAGGTTTACTACAGCCATTGCCAATTCCGGAGCAGAAGTGGGAAAGTATTTCGATGGATTTCATTACAGATCTTCCCGTGGTGCAAGGGAATGATTGCATTTATGCAATAGTTGATCGATTGACAAAATATGCACACTTTTTCGCTGTCCCTACCAGCTTTAAGGCACCTCATGTGGCTGATTTGTTCTTCCGTCAGATATTCAGGTTGTATGGACTTCCGAAGAGCATAGTTAGTGACCAGGATAGCAAGTTTATGAGCATATTTTGGCAGGAGCTTTTCCGTTTGGTTCACACTGAGTTGACTCCTAGCACTAGTTATCACCCTCAGACGGATGGGCATACAGAGATTGTGAACAAATGGATAGAGGGTTATCTTTGCAACTATGTTGCAGGACAGCAGAAGGCATGGGTAAAGTTATATTTATGTGAGTATTGCTATAACACCACTTACCATATGTCTATTGGTATGACTCCATTCTGAGCACTGTATGGATATGATGCGAGATCTTTTGTTGATTTGGCGTTTGGAGACAGTAGAGCTCCCAAGGCTCAGGAGAGTTTACAGGATAGTCAAGAAATCCTTAAGGTACTTAAGAAAAATATTCAGTGGGCCCAGAATCAACAGAAGATGTATGCAGATAGGCACAAAGTGGAGAGATCATTTGAGGTAGGAGACATGGTCTTTCTATGTCTTTAGCCTTACAGGCAGAGTAATCTCGAGAAGAGTGGGGCTGAAAAGCTCAAGCCGCGATTCTATGGGCCATACAGAGTGTTGAGGAGAGTTGGTGAAGTGGCATATGAGCTAGAGTTGCCTTCTGAGAGTAAGATACACAATGTCTTTCATGTCTCTTGCTTGAAAAAGGCTTTGGGACAGCACATTACTTCTTCTACAGAGTTACCACCCCTGGATGAGGAAGGGAGATTGGACTTGGTGCCAGAGGAGATCTTGGACAGCCGAGAGAGGAGACTGAGGAATAGAGTTATTCGGGAGTTCCTAGTGAGGTGGAAAGAGTTACCAGAGGAGGATGCTACATTGGAGGGCGAGACTATATTACAGCATCCAGCTCTACAGTTGCTTGGGGACAAGCAATCTTGGGAAGGGAGGACTGTAATGTCCCTCTTTCTCAGAATAGTTTGGTCGAAGACCTTTGGCCTGTTTTGTCTACCCGACGGCCAAAGGGAGTTTTCAAGGGTGACTTCGGTTTATTATTTTTATTATATGGTGCTCAAAATAAAGTAAAATATCATTAAAGCACATATAATGAATTAATAGAAAGTGCATTTAAATAAATTAATAAATTATTTAAAGTGCCTTCCTAGCCAAAAATGCGACTTGCTTGGGTAATGGTCAAATAAACCCAAAAATGCGACTTGCTTAGTGAAGAAAAATAATTAATTAAATATTAATTATATTGTTTTAGCCAAAAAGTGCGACTTGCATCTTTGGAGGGCTTTTTGGCTATAAGGGGAAAAATGCGACTCGGGGAAAGGCATTTAGAAGATTATTATTTTTACCCGGCAATTAGCACTGAGCTTTTGCAAACAAAATCTAAGGATGGAAACCCTCTGGATTATTCCTCTTGCGGACAGAAACCCCAGGAGCAGTGAGAGAAGCTTCCATCCAAGGATCTTCATTGTTTACACAGGTTATTCATCATTCCAGCAGTTTCAGAGAAAAGAATAAATTGCAGCAGTGGGCATTTGTACAACTTCCAGAGTGGGGCGACTAATTCTGCAGTTGGTTTATGTAGTGTTTGAGGTATTTTTCATGTCAGTTTATTGTTGTATATTTCAGCCACAAATATATATCAAATCGACTAGGGTTGGATCATTTACACATGATTTTAGACAATACTTGTTATCATTTCTTCTGCAGATTTCTGTATGTGTTTACCCTAATCATTTATCATCAGAAATCAATATGGAATATATGGCTGAAGTATTTATGAAGAAATCTGCCATTAAAACCCTAGGCGCCTTTATATAAATTCACCCGGTTTGCGGGGTTTTGCTTTATTTAATTTGTTTATGCTGTATGAGAATGTTGTTCCATGAATTTGCTTGATGTTATCAGTTCAACTCTGCACCTGAGTGTTATTTAAAAAAAAAAAGTATTCAGACAAAAAAGGGGTTTGGGATCTTTCAGGATACGTCTCGAGTACGTCTGGGTTCTTCCCACGTATGCCACGTGTGTGTCCAGACGTACCCGTGACGTATCCGGGAAGAACCCGAACGTACCTAGGAAGAACCCAAGGAGAAATATGGTTTTTAAGACATTAAAAGTTTTTTTAGTTTGTTTTTACATTAATTGTAAATATATTCATGAAAGCAGTTGGTTCGTTTGAATTTTGAAGTATAGGGGCCTCTTTTTTTCCTCAGCTTATTTTCTGTCTTGCTTTCTCAAATATAATGAAATGAGAGAACCCTGAAGGCTGAATGTTTTTTATTTGCCATTTTCAGATAAATAGATATTTACCAAATCACAAGTGCCCTGTTGGCTAGATTTTCTGCATAGCATCAAACCTAGGCAGTCATGAGATAAATCTCCCTCATTTAACCGGTGAGGCTCCCATGTCAGATTTTTCAATAAAAATGTATTATTATCTATCAGGGGGTTTACTTTAACCACTTAGTTCATGAAACATAACTAAGAAGTTCTGCAGCAAGTAAGCAGCTCTTTAAGAAAGGAAAGTTATAGAAGAAAGAAGTAAAGGAAATACAGAGAAGAAATGGGGAAGATGTGCATCCCAATTAGTAGATAGCAGAGCTAATTGCATGCACATAGAAGAAACTTAATAGATATGAACACACAGAATTATAAAACAAAGGCAGCTCTAGATCCAGATCTATAATAATACAAAGTTTACTAAGAGATCTAAGATTAAAAGCAAGAAACAAATTACACCATGACACGAAGTTCTCCGAAGACCTTCTCCTTTGTATTCCTTTGCTCCAAGTTGTTCTCAGGGGTTCAGCACAAAGTCTAGAACACAAGATTGCTGCTTACAAATTCTGATCGATTATTAACCCGAAGGTTCTTCCTCTACTTATAGAATGTAGAGGGGCAATTACAAGTTGGAAGCTTTAATTGAACTGGCACATGTGGAAGTCGGAAAGAAACAACTGGCAATCTTCCTCCTGGAATTCCTCTTTGCGTGACATGTATGATTTGCAACTGAAAATAGAAGCTTCTATTTTGCACGTCCGCCACCTATCTCCAAGTAGTTGACTTCTTCAAGTAATGGCTTTTAAACCAATCACTTAAGTTGTATAATTGAATTATTGCTCAATTACTTTGTCGGAGGAAAGAAGAAGGAAGAGGAAAGCTGACTTTGTCCTTTTTCATGTCTGCATGCAACTGATTCAAACTAGATCTAGAAGCAGCTGGATCTGGAAACAAGCTGGAATTGCAAGCAGTTGGAATTGGAAGCAACCTGGAATTTTGCCTTCGCATTGTCTTCTCTTTTATCCTTGAAGGTTTTGCAGTTCTTTTGTGCATGCATCAATGCTAGGTTGGCTGTAGATAACTCATCATCCTTATTTTTAATTGCATATGAGCAATTAAAAATTCTGGAAAGCACTCAGGGTGAATGAAAATTCAATGAAAGCTTCAACTGGAAGAGGAGAGCACATGCACAAGATCTTGGAAGGAATTTTCCACGCACTGTCTTCTTCACGGGCTGCATTCGAAACAAGAGAATGAAGCCTTTGTGCCAGAAGCTTTGGAAACTATGAGATCTGGATCTGGATCTGCATATGGATTTGCATCTTGCATCTGCATCTGGATATGGATCTGCACCTGCATAATAAACTTTGGCAACAGGGCTATGGATGGAAAAGCTGCAACTCGAATAATTCCACTGCTTTTAATCTGCACGCATGAGTGAAGTTTCTCCTGCACGCATGAGTGAAGTCTTTCCTACTCTGGATCTGTCTATCAATTCAGCAAGAGGTTCCGAGCCTAGATCCGTGTCTCCAATATCTGTAAATTTAGAAGTGATGCATGACTCCGTTGTGCTTTCTTTTTCATCTTTCTTCGCCATAGCTTTGTCTATCTTCGTCTGAATAATTCTTTTTCTTTTTACTTTGCCAGATTTCTTCAATACTAGTGCAGATCTAGACAATTCTTCAGATTCGGAGGATATATGCAATGTATTGGACATTGATAAAAACTCTTTTTCCTTTGTAAAGCACCTGTAATGAATTCCTGAGCTCCTGTAACACCTGTGCAAACAATTATGCAGACAAGGATCAACCTCCTTCAAAGCATGCGCCAAATTTGGAAGTTTTTAGCCTTGTTTCCACCTTGCCTGAGCAAAATCCTTCTTCAAATGGGGGCGCACTTTTCCTCTTGGCTGCAATTCTTTACCTGTGAATTAAATAATTCACCCATATGGCTGCCCATGCTTATATAACCCTCACAATTCTATAATTAATAATTGCCCTAACAATTAAAGGCAATTAATTAATTAAAAATCAAGCTCTTCTCTTTTAAATATAGCATGTTTACGGACAGCCATCCAATCAATTAAATTAATTCAATTTAATCATCCACACTTCACTTCACTTAAGCTTCACAGTGTGCTTTGACCATAGCCACTGAAAATAGGAATTAATATAATCATTTAATACTTTAAAAAGTATTAATTCCTTCTCAAAAGGGGCTGCATTAAATAAATTAAATTTATTTAATTTTAGAATTCTATTTCCAATTGATTTATTCCCCTTTGCTTTTGTTGACTTTTCCACAAGCCTGGGTGCCAAAATTGGGTGAATAAATATTAACAAATATTTATTTAATGCATTATTATTCACCCAAGGTGGGTCGCACTTTTTTGCATAATAGAATTCTATTTTTAAGAATTTCTGACAATGGGATTATTTACCCTGCAAGGCAGCCCCGGAAATCCCATGATCCACTTAAGTGATTTGACTTTGACAATGGGATTATTTACCCTGCAAGGCAGGTAATAAAATCCTGTGATTTCACTTAAGTCACTTTTCTTTTATTTCACCATGGGAATTTTTACCCTGCAAGGCAGGCAATAAATTCCCGCCTGCCTGCAGCATCTAACTTTCCCACTGCAGCTTAAGTGAATTTTATATCACGGGAAAAAGTACCCTGCTAGGCAGGTACAAAATTCCCACCTGCCTGCTGCTTCTATTTTTCCCACTGCAGCTTAAGTGAATTTTATATAATGGGAAAAAGTACCCTGCAAGGCACGCAATAAAATCCCATTTGCCTGCTACTTCTAATTTTCCCACTGCAGCTTAAGTGAATTTTATAACACGGGAAAAAGTACCCTGCTAGGCAGGTATAAAATTCCCACCCTGCCTGCGGCTTCTATTTTTCCCATTGCAGCTTAAATCCTTTGTTTTCCAAAAATGCGCCCATCCCCGCAGGGGCTTTTCTATGCACGACTTCGCTTTTTCCCAGTGATCCAGACCTCCGATGGCGACTTCCTCCGGGCATAATGTGCGTATATGTTTTCCAGCTGCTCCAGGCCAAAAATCGGGCTTACCCGGCAAAGGAATTGTTCCAGAGAAATTTCACAGAAAACGAAACGGGACAACACAAAAACACGAAAAATTGCCAAAAGTTACAAATAAAGCCCAAAACTTATTCCAAGTTAAAACCCTTCTGGTACATAGGAATAATAACATATTCGATCATAACAGAGTTAAAACGGAGCGCAAATAGCCTCATACGGGGCTCAAAATAATTAAATACAAATTTCCCGCAGACAAATCCCGACGACAGAATATAACAACTTTGGGCATCTGGGTATTTGGCGAAAAAGGCTAATATGGCTCTTTGGGAATATCTTGACGCAATACAAGAGCTTTCAGGCAATAAAAACACAAAACGACCCATTATTTTAAAAGTACGAAAATTTTTCGGATAGGGTAGTCGCAGATTTCATGATGAAATCTGGGTGACACCATGACCACACATTATATTATTAAACTATATATACGAATGTTGCAAACAAATTTTCTTGGAACAAATCCACATTCCAACCCAGACAAAGGGCCAACTGAAATTAAATTTCCAATGTGTTCATATGTTGAATATTATGGTTTAACATAATGATATTAATTTAAGTGCAGCTATGTGTTTGGATTCAAAATAAAATTGTGGGAAAAAAATTAGAACCCACAACCCTCTGTCAACGTGATCAATGAAATGTAAAATCTTAAATATATAAATATTGTATGTTTTGAAAATTTGAACATTGATCCTAGCATATTTTTCGAGTTTTGTTTGTATTCATGTTGACATGATATTCGTATATCATATGTATGGTAGCCACATGAACAATGAAAATGTAAAGTCTTAAGTATATTGGATGTTTTGAACATTGATTCAAGTTTTGTATTACTATTTCAGTTTTTTATGGACTAAAAAATGAGTTATATATATATATATATTTATTAATATATATGTACAGACGTATCATACCCAAGGGTTTTTTAAAATTGACGTATCTGCATATCAAACCCGTACCCAAACTGGTACTCGTACCCGTATCCTAGCAACATAGCAAAAATCTTTACTAAAATCTTCAATTTATTGGGGATTCTCCAATCCAGGGTTTTTAAAGTACTTCACTAAAATCTCAGATATCATTTTTGCATTGTAAAAGCACTCCTTATGATTCTAATTAGGAGGTCGATTGTGTCACCCTTACACAATCATTGACTTTTGAGTGACCAGCATTGCTTACTTAAACACTGGTTCTTCACAAATCTCAGCACAAGGTAAGAGATAGAGGGCTGAGAATGATACACGACTCACTAGGATGAAAACGCATTGGCCCTGCAGGATCAGATTGTGTTCGAAATATAAAAAAACAACAGGAATCAAAAGCAATGAAATAAGATTCTACAGCAATTGACTGATTACTTATGAACTGATTCTATGCCCTAATGTACGACTTAGCATTTGAGTGAGTACTGTTAAACTCGGGTGACGTTGCAATAACTTATTGTAATTTGTAACACATTCTGACCTATGATATGCCATGTGTCCAGAACATTTATAAAGGTGAAATTTTCACCATTTCAATCAATAGAGGAATTCTCAATAGAGAAAGAAGACTGTTACCTTCAATTCTGGAACATTAGGTCCCCTCTAGAGATCTGCAGTGATAAGATGGTTTGACATAAGAGTTCCAAATTTCCAATAGAGTGTACTTGGGTTGGAAGCTAGCCAGAACAATCAACTTCTAGCTCTTGGTGAGCGGTAATAAGTGTGTGAGTATTAATAGGAGTGCATTGAAAAGAAGGCAGAGACGGCCATAGTAATGTGAAGAGTTTGCCTTCAAGGTTTGTAGAGCCGAGTTAGTTTAATATGCATATGTAATATCTCCATGATATAGGTCGCAGAGCAAATGAATAAAATTTTCTGTGTGCCTATCTTGTGTTGATCATTTTGAGGTGCACACTTTGAGTCATGGCTATGAGTATGCCCTAGTTGTGTTATTCAGATCCACAACCCACCTTGCCATCAACAATCCTTCTGACAATTGTCATTTGCCGGACTATCTACCCCCAACAATAGGGACAGTCCAAATAGTGACGATCCAGTAATGTCACGAATATCCTCTAGCATGGACTTATCAGGGTTTACATAAGTTTTGTAGTGTATCAAATTCAACATATGGTCTTCCTCCTGCTGGATCTTCATGTGAGGCAGAGGAATGCTACTGTCCTTTAGAGACAGAGATTTCACAGTCCATGACACTGTCCCTTTAGTTTCAAAATATATTTTTGTTGATCCATGTAGAACACGTGTTTAATAGATATGCATCACATGCAAACAATAAGACCCGAATTTGTACTGGTTCCATACTGGACAGTTTTCAGTGGTATTGGAAACCAGGGGCCATTTACTATATAACCTTGTGCTGAGAACAAGACCTTAGCCATACATGCACAGTTGCCATTGGTGGTTTACCATTAGAAACGTACAAGTTCAAGAACCGGTCGTGTTCCAACTTGGTCATCATCTGATAGAACATTTTTTTAGTGAGGTAGAGTTTGGCCACATGGTAATCCTGATAGCAAAAACATGTCAATATTAAAAGATAACCATATGGCAAAATTGTTACATTAGTAATGTATGGTCTATAAAACCAAGCCAAAAGAACCGAGAATTGTAAACCTAGATTGTCCTGGAAACTGCACTAAGGCATCCCCCCCCCCTTTCGTACCAGCCCTGGAAACATACCAGGTACTGGTACGGGGTACGGTATGCTGTGGGTACGCTTCCGGAAATGTACCCACGGGGGATCCCCGGTAAGGTCCCAGGTATGGTTTTGCTGTACCCGGGGCCTGTGGGTATGTACCCGCTGTGGGTACGTTTCCATAGTGTAAAAAAATGTTTTTATTTCCACGTAACTTTTTTAAAGCGATTTTCATCAAAACTTAAAATAAAAGCATTTTAACTTTAATTTTAAAGCAACTTTCTAAACTCTAACCTAACCCTAAAGTAACTCCCCAAACACTTATATAAACACCCAATCCCTCTGACTTTTTTCTCACACTCAATATTTGATATTTTGCTAATTTTGAGCTTAAAGGAGAGAAAATGAGCTTAAAAGAGAGAGAGAGAGAACTTGAAGGAAAGAGGGAGCTTGAAGCAGAGAGAGCTTGGAGGAGAAGGATCAACTACAAGTCTACAAACAATGGAGGATTATTTTCAGGTATTTTTCATGCATTCAGACATTTTTTTTTTTAATCTTTTGATCAATGTTTTGTATGTGATCAATGATCAATGATCATGAATGATGTGTTTCAAACACATCATTCACGATTATTGATCATGATTTATGATATATTTTATTTTTAATATTTATTTATTTTACGTTTTTTTTAAATATTAATTAATTTTTTCGTATTTAAAGTTGAGTATTAAAGTTCTATTTTATTAAAGGTCTAGCCTCTGTGTATGCTCTCACCTCAGCACCATTTATGGCGAACTTGGTGATCATAATCAAAGATTGACATGTAGGGCTAATTGTTTAACTTTTTTAATTAGTTATGTATTCGTTTTTTTAATTCTAAAGTTTTAAATTGAATTCATTATAAATTTAAACATTTACCCTCTGTGTATGCTCTCACCTCGCACCATTTATGGCGTACTTGGTGATCAAAATCAAAGATTGATGTGTAGGCCCTAAGGTTTAACTGGTTTTTTTAATTAGTAATGTGTTCGTTTACAGTTTTTTTATTTTAAAGTTTTAAATTGAATTCATTAAAAATTTAAACGTCTACCCTCTGTGTATGCTCTCACCTCACACCATTTATGGCGAACTTGGTGATTAGAATCAGAGATTGACATGTATGGGTTAACAAATTAATTGTCTAATTTGTATTTGTTGTTTTTAATTAAATTATTTAGCAATGTTTTAAAAAATATCTCTTATTGTAGGTTAAAACAAATTAAACCTACAATCATGGCATCCAGTTCAGCTTAAGGGGTCAAGGGGGAGCAAGCAATGAGGAGGAACACAAGTTTCTAAGTGGCCTGATAGTGAAAATGGATCCTCATTCTCTTTATGGAGGCATGTGGAAGTGTTAGAGCTCATTGCCTTGGTGGTGTCCGTGTTTGGACGTGCCCCCATTGTGGCACCACATTTAAATCCTTGTATACCCGTTTGAAAGCTCATCTAATTGGGGTATATCGGGGACCGGCATTAGAGCATGTAAGAAGGTGGAGAAGAATACAATAGCCATGTACTTAAAAGAGCAAGATAAGCAAACTTTGAAATAGTCCAAGAGCTCGCTCTAGAACCATTTCTTTACAAAGTAGCAGAGGTACTATGGGAAAACCACTAACACCACCACCATCATTTCATCCTTTCATTGAGAAAAATGCTGAAACTATTCCAGTTGATTCCCTTTTGATGAAGATACCCCATTAAGAAAGAGAACAAAGAAGGGGAGGGGGTGGAGGGAGGATCCTCATCAAAAACCCTCTCAACTATCATTGAAGTTGGCTAGAAAAATACTGATGATTGCTGATGTGTTGTCAAGAGCTGGAAGAGACCTGGTACACATACGTCCTACGGAAATCCAGCTCTCTGATTAGGCCTGGTGATATTGTTATGGGGAGGGGGCTCTTAAAAGTCTTTGGGTTTGGATACCTCTGCAAAAAAAAGCAAGTGCCCTAGACAGCTGGGAAACTGGGTTCGTTCTCCACTAGAGCAAAAAATAATTTGCCAGAAATCATTAGCAAATGGGAAATGGTCTGGGAGGTCTCCACTGGGGAAATGCCCCTCTCAAAGCACAACAAAGTAAGGTGGTCTAGGTGGTCTCCAAGTCGCGCGAAGCTTAAAAGCTTCATGTAAATTGGGCAAAACACCTCTGATCATAATATCTAAGAACCTCGTGAACGTTGGGCGTTCACTGGAAAAGACATTTAAAAGTCCCTCTGATCTCTAGTAGATTCACCCTCTGAAAAATGATAGTTTCTTTGTCTCAGTCTCCTGGAGGGAGCAAAGTTGGCAGATCCTCTCAGACCAAGAATCCAACTAGTGATCGCTCTCAACTCAAAGCTTGTTGAAGCCAACTTTGAATTGACACAGAGATATGCGAAGAGCATGCATGAATGGCGGGAGATGTATGGTAAGAGTGATCTTTTTCATTGATCTCAAGGAATATATTGGCGTAGAAGGCCAATAACGGTCGTAGCTTTATTCCATGGAGGGGCCAATAAAATAAGGGTTGGTCCAAGTAAAACTAAATGAGCTTGCCTAGAACCGCCATTTCTTTGTAGCAAAGTGACTATGGGAAAACCACCAACACCACCAACATCCATTCTTTTTGAGATAATTTGGAAATTGTTCCAGGCCTCCTTTTGATGAATTGGCAATCAGAAAAAGAACAAAAGAGCCTTTAAAAAAAGTGTTCAACATTGAGAAGAGAGAAGTTGCAGATGAATTGGTGGCTCAGTGTATATATGCATGTGGGCTACCATTCAATGTCTTGAGGTCACCATATTGGCAATAGATGGTGAGAGGCATTAATGAGGCACCACAGGGGTATACAAGCCCCAACTATAATAAGGTTCGCACTTCTCTTTTGGCAAAAGAAGTGCAACACATACAAACATCTCTACAGCCAATTAGAGATTCTTGGAATGATTCAGGAGTCTCTATTATCTCAATGGATGGAAAGACTCCCGAAACAGACCTCTCATCAACATTATTGCAGTAAACCCTAAAGGGGCAATGTTTCTAAAGGTTGTTAATTGTGAGGGGGAATAAAAGATGCCCAATTCATTGCAAACATTCTAATTGAGGCTATTGAGTCAATGGGCCCTCAGGACGTTGTCCAAGTCATCAGGACAATGCCAAAAATTGCAAGGCAGCAGGGTTGATAGTAGAGGGTAGGTATGAGCACATATTTTGGACACCATGTACAATACACTCCCTGAATCTAGATGCTGCAGAAGATTGGAAAAATCACATGGATTGAGAAAATCTACATGGAGGCAAACGAGATTCAAATGTTTGTCACCAACCATCACATGTCTCAAGCCATTTTCAGAAGATTTTCAAAGTTGGAGCTGTTGAAGGTAAGGGAACAACATGAGTCATAACTTATAAGTTTTACTTTTTAAGTAAGTTTTTCATTTTAATATTTAATTTTAAATCAATTTCAATTTGTGTTGTTATTGAATTGTTTCCATTCTTTTTTAATAGGTTGTTGAGACTAGGTTTGCCTCTCACACACTCGTCTTGAGACGACTTGTGAAGGTGAAACATGTTTTGAGTAGCATGGTGATTGACAATGTTTGGACCGTCTTGAGGCAAGCAAACACAGAGAGAGCCCAAAGGATAAAGGCATGGATCCTTGATGATGATTGGTGGGCAAAAGTTGAATATTTGTTGAGTTTCACTGAGCCTATTCTAAGTATGATCAGATTTGTAGACAAATAGTGCTTGCATTGGAGAAATATATGATGGCATTGACTCCATGCTTGAGAAAATCAAAGATATCATACAAGCCAAAGAGCAGGACCCTGAAGAAAAAAAATTATAATGAAGTTAAAAGTGTGGTCATGAAAAGGTGGAACAAAATGACCACTTCATTGCATCTCCTTTCTTATGCTTTAAATCCCAAATATTACAGTAATGAAATAGTTGGGTTACCTGGTAGGCATCGACCATATGATGACCAAGAGGTTGCAAATGGGACGAGGGCAGCATTCAGGAGGTTGTTTCTTGATCCAGCTATATCTAGTGCAGTCCGCAATGAGATGGTGATGTTTGTATCTGAAGAAGGTAGCATGGGAGAGGTAGAGGCTCTTTGTGACAAAGCCACCTTGAATCTAATCAAGTGGTGGATTGTACATGGCCATGATGCCAAGTACCTACGTCCTATTGCAATCAAATTGCTCTCACAAGTATGAAGTTTGTAACTTGTTATTTGATATTTTAATTACCAATTAAGAATTAAAATTCAAAATGATATCACTCTTTTTTTTATATTAATAATACTTTGTTTTTGTGACATGTGGCTAGTAATTCTTTTGCAGAGCGCAACTGGAGTACTTATGGCTTCATCCACTCAGCCAAACGCACCATGTTGGCATCGAAGAAGGCTGAGGATCTAGTATATGTACATTCCAACTTGCGCCTCTTAACGCATAAGACGAAAGAGTATACTAGTGGTCCTAACAAGCTTTGGGACATCCAATCTGAAACCACGGACTTTGAAGCTTCTGCTGCTTGTTTGTTCCAATATTTCACTACTTGGTGTTGATGACGAACTTCCAGGGAGCCCTTCACAAGGGTTTGAAAGTGGAGCTAGTGGGAGTTGAGCTGCAAGTGCCATCCATGAAGATGATTTTGAGGATCATCTAGATGATATGTTCTAGGCTTTTAGGCCTAGGAAACTAAAAGTGAAGCAGGTTGAGAACTTGAATGTATTATGTTATTAACTATTATGTTTTGAGCATTATGAATCAATACAAACTCAAGTCTCAATTCTCAAAGTATTGGAAATTTGTTTTCATGTTCTATGAATGATTGATTTGTAAGTTGTACGAGTATTAAATTTCAATAAGTATGCAAATGCTTCTTTAAATTTATAATTTTATATACATACATATATAGATATATATATGTATGTATATAAAACATACCCAAAAGCATACCATACCCGTACCCTTACCGAAACAGTCTAGCTTTTTTCAATTGAGTTATGTGATTAAGACTAGGAGATGTTATAGTTCATGTTTAATAATTTTTTAAATTATCTGCAGGGTGCTGGAACAGAGTTGTGATGGGGGTCAAACTTGGGACATTCTCGATGAGCAAAAGTCTCAGTTGTTTGAGAAGCGGTTTATGCGTAAAACCTTCAGCATTGCTCCAGAAAGGCAGATGTGTAATGCTTTGAGGTATATTTTCTACAAGTATATAAAGGGGATTATGCATTGCCTTAATTTGAAACTGTGTGCACTGTTAATTTACATCCTAGTATTAAATACTCTACAGAACTCTGAAATCAGTTCTTGCCTGAACAGGTTCAGGTTTTTATCAGTGCAAAATCCTAGTGCAACAACTCGACTTCAAATTGCTTCCATTGATCTATATGCCAAAGAAGACAAGGCCTCCACTAAAACTTGTTTGTAGTGACTTTCTAGGCACTGACTTATTTCAATCTTAAAACCATTGAATGATATTTTAAGAAATTATCGCTCAGAAGTGAGCATTCCAATGCAAGGAAAGATCATGCCATAAGTAATTGTCATGTATTAGCCTTAGCCCGATTTGAATGTTCCCACAGCTTGAAATTTTTTATTTGAATTGATAAGCAGGCAAAAATGTAATACTGTCATGTAAGGCTTAACAACCTTATCATAAACCTAATTAATATGGAAAGATTACATATATTTGAACTTAACTTCCTGTTAGATATTATGGGAGCTCTTCACCATCTTTTCTGGAAGTAGAACTAGAAATTGTAATAATTTTAGAGCTCTCGTGTGATTTTCATTTTTAGTATCCATCTGCATTATCATTTGCAGCAAGATAATTCCTCAAATACAACTGTCACAAAGATGAATGCGAACCCTATCTTTGTATTTGATGTTGAAGATTTCCGATAAATTTCTCTTAAGTAACTCAACAGGGGCAGCTGTAGATCCGTCTAAAGTTACATCGTGAGTGGTCTTATTATCACAAGGTGAAAAAAAACTTGATTTTGAAGATTACTTAGCCTTCTTTATATGTTAATTCCTTGAGCCTAAATCTATTACAAAGGAGTACCGATCTAAACTAGCAAACTGCATGTCCTTTCCATTTTGCACAGTATTATGTTCACAATCAATATATTAACCTTTTCCAAAATAATAATTGGATCATTTGTCTTGTGGTCAATTTAATTATAGACACAATAAGCATTTATGTTAGATTCCTGTCCTACTGAAGTATATTCTTTCAGAATTTTGACAATATTTTAAAATGTTAAAACCACTCTAAAAGATTTGTCTCGTTGGAAAACACATTCCATTACCCTCCAAAGGCTGTAGCATTACTTGAACTTGGTTTGTCGTCTCTTTAAAGACCAGGCCTTTGCATTCTTTTTCTCAAGATCTTTTGCTAGATACTGTGTCAGGAGCTGGTGCATATGCAGGCATCCATTATTTTTGGGCATTATCTTTAAATGCTTCCTAACAACTGGTGTATGAAGTTCATTGATATGTAAACCTTTCTTTGTTTTGGCACCGATATCTAAGGTATGTAACAAAGGATGATAGAGTTTGGTAAGATAATTATTACAATTTCAAGTCATATTACTTGATTTTACAATTTCTTCTGGCCGCACCATGGTCCTATAGTTGTGTAGAAGGTACTTAAAACAAGCATTGAACACTTTCTAGACTTAATGATGCCTCGTTTTTTAAACCTTGTGTCATAGACTGCCAAGTAAATTTGTATTTCTTGATCAAAAGCTGTGTAGATGTTAATGACAATGTAGTGGATAAGCGATTAAGGGATGAAGTAAACTTTCCTATTTTCTTTTATTAATGTAGGAACCAAAGTCAATACATTGGGAAGTTTCAGTGGGGTTTTGACATTCAATCCTTCCCAATTGAGCAGAAAGTAAGCTCCCTTACAAAATATAAAGTATGAACTTGACTTGCAGCTTGAAATTGAAACTGGATTTAGGATTCTGTATCAAAACAAATATTTTCAAGAGTCCTTTATTGATGTGAAATACGTCAGCCACATTTTAGTTTAGATGGACACAAAACAATTCCCCAAGTAAACTAGCACTCGTAAATAGGTTTGCTTTTCTAGCACTAGATATGCGTTGTTCCTTTCAGCAATATGGGAAGATGATAAAAGCTAATGCCATACTACAAATTACATAAAATCTGGCTGTGTTATTTGGGCCCCACATTAGGCTATTATTCCTATTGTGTAAGTGGTGTTAAACATTTGGGTTGCAATATTCAAACAAAATTGGTTGAGAGTGAAGCCAAGTGTCTTGTTGATCTGTAATGGATCAAAGTTTCAATCAAGTCCATGAATGACAAGTGAACAGTGAAACTTCTTACCTCTCATATATAGCAATGTAGAGGTCTCTTGATTGAGAACAGATGCACATACTACTAGAATGGAAATTCCTTGCTACAGAAACTTAATTTTATCAGGACTGGGAGTAAATTTCAAGAAACATTGAATTGGATAGATGGATTTTATCTTGTGCATTATAGGGTTACATACAAGAGCTATAGCAGCTAAATTTTTCAAGGTGAAAATTAATAAATAGAGTAGAGTTAAAAATGATTTAACCTAGAAAGGCTCAAATTCAACATGGAGAATAAAAACGAGTGCCCTGTGGTACTACACATAAGAATATGCTAATTTATGGCGGTATAAGAAGCAAGCATACGCTATTTACATTCACTACTATGAGTTGAGGGAGGCTTGTAAGGTAGTGCATGGGGAAAGAGACTAGAAGGTCAAAAGTCTAAACCTGTGGATTTTCTAAAAGCTGAGATTCTCATAAACATTCATAATCAGCATCAAAAAGAGAATGGACATTTTACAGGACTAGTTATCTAGTCCTTGTGACAAGGTTGGTTTTTGCATGGAACACTCTTGTCATTGCTCTCAGTCCTATAGACTACCTGGTCTCGTGGATGTTATTAAAATCTTTCGTTCATTCATTTACTCATAATGGAGAGCAATAATATTAAAATTTTGGCACTGGTCGAGAAAGAGGAAATGGTGCAAGTCATGTTTGAAATGAAAGGAGATAACAAATTGGGTCTTAATGGATTCTCGTGTCTTTTTTCAGCACTTTTGGGAAATAATAGAAGATATAGTACAAGTGGTGAAAGAAGCAATGAATTCAAGAACTTATAAGCATTATGAAAGAGGTGAATGCTACTTTTAAGGGATTAATACTCAAAATAATACATGCAAAATACTTTGACATCTTAAAACCCATCTTTTACACTTCATATAAAATTAACTCGAAAGTAATTGCTAATCGCATAAAGAACATCTTGCCTCAGCTAATCTTGGAAGAACATAGGGGGGTTTTTTAGATTAAGGAAAATCTGAAATGGTATAATCCTAGCACAAGAAACAATCAACTCAACAAAGATCATTTAAAGAATGGAAATGATAGTGAAATTGGATATGGCAAAGCCACATGACAAGGTCGATTGAGGCTTTCTTATGAAAATATTGAAGCAATTTGATTTTACCAAAGGGGAAAGAGACTAAAGAGTCAAAAGCCTAAACCTGTGGTTTTCTAAAAATCGAGATTCTCATAAACATTCATATTCAACATCAAAAAGGGAATGGACATTTCACAAGACTAGTTAGGAAGCCTTGTTGCAAGTTGTTTTTAGCACAAAACACTCTTGTTACTGCTCTTGGTCTTATAGAGTGATGGGTCTTCTGGACATTATTAAAATCTTTCAATTATTCATTTACTCAATTTAGAATGATAATATTAATCTTATGGTAGAGGTAAAGGAAGAAAAACTGGCACAAGTCATCTTTGAAATGATAGGAGATAACAATTTGGGTGTTGATGGATTCTCACTATTTTTTCCTGCACTTTTGAGAAATATTAAAAGATATTGTACAAGTGGCGCAAGAAGCAATGAATTCCAAAAAACCATTATTAAAGAGGCGAATGCTACTTTTATGGGATCAGTACTCAAAACAAAACATGCAAAATGCTATGACATCTTAAAAACCATCTCGCTTTGTAACACCAAAATGCTATGACATCTTAAAAACATGCAAAATGCTATGACAAAATGCGAAGGTGCGTGCCAAGGTCAATTGAGGCTTTCTTGAAGCAATTTTGATTTTAGCAAGGAATGGTGCAAAGTAACGGGTGGTTGTATTAAGACCCTAAGCTTTTCCATAATTGATTAATGGATCAACAAGTTTATTTGGTTGTGGAAAAAGATAAAGCTAGGGCTATCCTCTCATTGTTTATGTTTGTCATTATGACAATAACTCTTTAATGAGCTCTTAAACATTAATATATTTATCACAACCTAGAAGGGTTGCACATAATAACGAACGAATTCTTATCTCATTATAGTTGGTGATTACCTTTTATTCAAGAAACCATTTAGTTAAAATGTATCCTCTCGAATTATTATATTAATGAGACAACAAATAAATGATAACAAATTGAGGGTCTATTTGTCAATACTTGTCGCTTAAAATCTTCACTAGCTTTTCCTTGGTCTTGCACTAAACCAAACCCTATGCAACATATACAAAATAAACTTGCCCACACTAGTATTTTCAGTGAATCTTGTGCTTGAAAATCCAACCTGAATCGTAGAAGTGCAAACTAGTGCTTTGTAATGGGAGAGTGCCAAAAAGATCATTAATATATAGATATACATTATGCAACCATAGTTTCTCATATAAAATTATCTGGAAAGCAATTGCTAATCACATTACGAACATCATGCCTTAGTTAATCTGGGAAGAACATGGGGAGACTATTAAATTATGGAAAACCTGAAATTGTGTGTAATCCTAAAACAAGAAATAATCCACTCAACAAAGATCATCAAAGAATGGAAATGATAGTGAAATTGGATATGGCAAAGGCACATGCCAAGGTCAATTGAGGCTTTCTTGAAACAATTTGGTTTTAGTAAGGAATGGTGCAAACTAGCAAATGGTTGTATTAAGGCTCTAAGCTTTTCCATAATTTATTAATGGATCAAGGAGTTTCTTTGGTTTGTGGAAAAAGATAAAGATGTGGGATCCTCTCATTGTTTATGTTTTTCATTATGACAAAGACCCTTTAATGAACTCTTAAACATTACTATATTAATCACAACCTAAAAGGGTTGCACATAATAGTGAACAAAATCGTATCCCATTATAGTTGGTGATTACCTTTTATTCAAGAAATGGTTGAGTTAAAATGTATCCTCTCGAATAATTATATTATAAAGACAAATGTAATATCCCTTTCTAGGGCTGAAATTGAAAAAAAAAAGAAATAACACAAACTCAAATGAGAGTAATATGATTTTTATAACATCTGTTCTGAAAATATATGAAACCCTAGCAGCGAACTAAATATACACTTTTATGACATCAAACACCCTCCAAACAAGTTGAAAATAGGTGTATAGATCCCCCTAAATATTATATTCAATTAATGGAATAAACACCAAGCCAAAGCATTTCAAAACATGTGCACATTATGAAATTATACCCAATTGTGATTAAA
Organism: Taxus chinensis; assembly: GCA_019776745.2. Taxonomy (NCBI): domain Eukaryota; kingdom Viridiplantae; phylum Streptophyta; class Pinopsida; order Cupressales; family Taxaceae; genus Taxus; species Taxus chinensis. The sequence continues at coordinate 545,177,878 of CM034151.1, read as the reverse complement.
TAAATGATAGTAGAAGTACAACTCACAAAAGGGCTGGAAATGGAGATTCCAAACCCCAAAAATATCAACAAAGTATGAAATTAGCCTTATAAATTATCAAGAAAGTGAATATCATCTCCAATTACCCAAATGTGCCCTAGAAGGCACTAATCTCCTACTCCAACCAAGTCACTACCCTAGCAGAGGGTTCAAAATAAATATAGAAACCTTAGTAGCTTTTCCTCTATCAAATCCTAACTGTAATCCAACAACATCACCTTCTTTGAAACCCTTCGAAACCACCAATCAAAGAGTTTTTGTTCTTCAATATGCACAAGGAAGGGTTTCATCCTCCTTATATGCCACTCCAAAGGATTTTCACCCTTAAGTGGAAAGGAATTGAGTAATCAGCCCAAAAACCAAGCAAGTATAACTTTATGACAAGATAGATGCCCAAAATGAGTCCAACCAACCCATTTTATATCCTCTTGGTGGCGTCAAAGATCAATTAGGGAGTCTTCCCCGTAACCCACCTCATAAGGATGTTTGCTTTTAACATTAACTTGACCTTTCACCTCTTCAACCTAATCGACCTGCCTCATAAGAGAAACCGTGAAAGATTAATGTAAATGCTCACAAAAAAAACTAAAAAACACAACAAACACTTCCCTTGTTCACCTCCTTCTTGCCCACAGGAAGTGGAGTGGGGTAGAAGTCTCCAAAATGAACTAGTTTGAAAAAGGGGACATTACAATCCTCCCTTCCCAAAATTGTTTTCCCTTAAGAAATTGTAAGCTTGGTTGAACTGAAAGTTTTGTATCCTTCATCTTCTCATTTTATAGGGCAACATCATCAAGACAGATAGGAGGTGGCTTGCTTGACAAAACATCCGCCGCCACATTATTTTTCCCTTTGACATATTCACTATCAAAATCATATGCTTGGAGTTTACTTACCCACTTATGTTGTTGGTCATTCAAATCCCTTTGATGAAGAAAGAACCACAAACTATTATGGTCAGTTTTGACCACACAGGTGCCAAAAACCAAGTATTGTCGGAATTTAATCGATGCATGCATGATGGCCAACATTTCCTTGTCAAAGATGGAGAAATTATTCTCATGTTCCTTGATTTTTTGGTTCTCATATACAATGGGGTGCTTATTTTGTATCAAAACAACCCCTATAACTTCATCTGAAGCATCACATTCAAGTATAAATGGAATAGAGAAATCTGGAATAGTAAGTACTAGGCAAGAACTCATCACTTTTTTCAACTCATCAAAAGCTATGTGGGTTATTTTTGATCAATTGAAAACTCCCTTTTATGTTAAATCAGTCAAAGGAACAAGTTGTGAAAACCCTTTCACAAATCTTCTATAATAACAACATAAACCCAAAAATCCTTTCAATTGTGATATGTTTGTTTGTGGTGGCCAATCTAAGATGGCTTATGAACTGCTTGTGCATTCACAACATGCCCCAAGTATAAAATCTTAGTAATTCCAAACTCATACTTGGATTCTTTTGCATAAAGGGACCATTCTAAAGTTTTCAACACCTTATCCAAGTGTTGGAGGTGCTCCTCCCATGTTTTACTATACACCAAAATATCATCAAAGAATACTAGCACAAACTTCCTTAAATGCTTACCAAAAATATGATTCACGCATGATTGGAAAGTGGTCGGACCATTGGTTAACCCAAAGACATGACAAGAAACTCGAAGTGCCCAAAATGACACCTAAAAGCTGACTTGTGAACATCCTCCTCCCCTACCCAGATTTGGTGGTACCTGGATCTCAAAACAATCTTGAAGAAGAAAACCACCCCATGTAACTCATTAATCAGCTCATCAATCCTTGGAATTGGGTACCTATTCTTGATTGTCCTCTTGTTTAGCAACTGGTAGTCCACACACATCCTTAAGGTACCATCCTTCTATTATGTCAAAAAAGTAGCACCCTAGGATTTGTTTGATATAGATCCCTACTTTTTGGCTAACATGAGATGATCTCACAAGTGTGGGACTTGCATAAATGAGATCAACCTCCAGAGAAGGTTGGTTCCTCTACCCAATCCTAATGCTAAACTACTCCTAAGGAAGGAAATGCTACTATCTCACCCTATTTCTATGATTCCAAGGGACCAGAGAGAGAAAAATGCATGAAAATGAGAAATCCTACATTAATAGAGGTGGTAGCACTGAGAAAAGGGTGGAGTGGAAGGGCTGCTAGTCTTTCCTTGCCTGTAAAGAAGGCACACTTCTTGCATTTTTGACCCATGAATAACAATTATTATAGAGATTAGGCCAATAATACTCAACCTTCAAATTTCTAAGAGCAGTGACTTTTGGGGCGAAGTGACCTCCTGTCTCTCCATCATAGAATTCATGCAATGTTTTTTCTATTTGATCTGTTTTGATGCATCTTAGGAGAACGCCATTTAGATCTTTCTTGAATAGGATGCCATCAATAAGCACATACAGAATATATATAAGTTTGAAATACCTCCTCTTAGTTTTGCTCAATCCTTGAGGGCATTGGCATGTTTGGAGAAATTTTGTTACATCTTAGGTCCAACAAGGGTTGGGTAAGGCATTGGCTGGTTGTTCTTGATCATCTCGAAGCACAAAGATGACTTCTTCATTTGCATGCTAACTTGAAACTAGTTGTTTACAGAGTCCTTTGCCTTTAACCAGCTTAGTCACCTTGACATCAACGTCATGTTCCATCACCTTGGTTATCCAACCAACCCTCTTCTCATTTAGATCCTTGTTTAAGAGGAAATATTTCATACCAGTGTGTGAAACTAGCAGATGTATCTTGTTATTGGACACCAAATGTCTAAACTTCTTCAAACTTCTTATAGTGGTAAGGACATTCTTCTCAACGGATGAATATCTTACCTCATAATCTTCAAGACTCTGACTAAAAGATGCAACAGGTTGCTCCAATCCTTCTCCATTCAGCTGCACAAGTATGCTTGATATTGTTTCTACACCTTCAAAGGCATACAAAGTAAAATCCTTTGATAAACCTAGATTTATGAAGGTTGGGGCCTGTGCAATAACCTATTTTATGGCTTCAAATTTTTATTTTTCTTCAGTAGTCCACTTGAAATCCATGCTTTTCTTTAGCATTAATGTCAGTGGTTTGACAAGGTTAGCAAAATTACGAATAAATCTTGTAACAAATTTGATTCTCCCCAAGAAACTTTGCAGAGATTTTTTATGACTAGGCAATGGCAATGCAAAAATGGCACTAACTCTTTCTGGATCAATGGTTAGTACTTTTTTAGAGACAATGTGGCCAAGGATTTTACCTTCGTGAGCTAGGAAGATACATTTCTTAGGATTAAGAGAAACTCCAAACTCCCTGCACCTTTCAAAGACTTGCTTGAGATGAAGAAAATGATCAATTACATCCTTGGAGAACACCATGATATCATCAAGGTAGACAAGAACAATCTTGTTAATCAATCCTCTGAATGCCATGTTCATGGCTCTTTTGAATGTTGCCCCAACATTTGATAGACCAAATGACATTTTCCTATAAGCATAAGTTCCCCACTTTGTGGTAAAGGCAATTTTGAATTGATCTTCCTCTTTTACCATGATTTGGTTGTACCCTAAGTATCCTTCTGGAAGAGAAAATCTTCCAGAACCTGCTACTGTTTGTAAAATTTGTTCCATGGAGGGCAATGGGTGGTGGTCTTTCAAGGAAGACTTGTTCAAGTCTCTAAATTCAACACACGGCCTGATCTCGCCATTCTTCTTCTGCACTGGGACTAGATTAGCCACCCATGATGAGTGTTTGATGGGGAAAATTATGCTTGCCTCAATCAATTTGTTCAACTTTTTCTTCATCAAGGGATCACTATATGGATTTACAGGCCTCTACTTCTACCTGACAGGATTGACATTTGGATCAAACTCAATGGTATGCTGGGCTAAGCTATGATCAAAACCTCTAAGGTTTTAATAGCTCCATGAAAAAAGTCAACAAACTCTTGACAAAGTCTTACAAAATCATCATTTTCTTGAGAAGTGCCAACCTTGTCAATTTGGAGAGATTCTCCTTGACCCACTGAGATAGGCTCTGAATCCTCCCCCTTAATTGTTATGTTTTATTTTTCTCTTCTAAATTGGTCATTGGGGTTGAAAATAGATTCCAAAGTGACTAGGCCCTTAGGCATCTTGTTTGTTCTAAGTTGAACCACTTGGTCTCCATATTGCTTCTCCAATTTGTCTTGGTTCCTTGAAGAAAACTCAGTTTCTTATTGAATAAAATTGACATTTTTTTGGTCGTTCTAAAATACTTGTCAATTTATGACATTGCATAGTGCAACAAGCCTCACTATCGCCTTGATATGATGTTGAAATTTGTCACTCTTTACATTTTTTGCAATATCAAACCTTGCTCCAACTGCGGCCAGCCTGTCAGCAGCCTTATTTTATTTTCTTGGAATGGCATGGACGTTGAAGACTTCGAAATATTCCAAAAAATCCGACACTCTATGTGTGTAGGCCTTAAGTAGATCATTTTTTGTTTCATTTGTTCCTCTAACCTGGTTCACAATCAGCTCAATGTCCCCAAATGTCTGTAATTTTTTGATATTTCTCTTTCTTTCCCATTGTAGACCATGAATGAGGGACTCATACTCTGTTGTGTTGTTGGAACAACTGAATTGGATCTTGAAAGATGAGTAATACTTGATACCTTTATGAGATACAAGTACTACACCCCCTCCTGCACCTTATCTACTTCTTGATCCATCAAAAAGCATCTGTCAGATGCCCTCATCATCTTCATCATTTAGCTTAGTAACTCTAGGAAGGGGTGCATTCTCTTCATGTAGAAAATAGATCCCAAGATCAACTTCTTCAATCTCCTTATATGTGTCATAGTTATAACGTTTATGTGCCCACTCATCAAGTGTTAAGTCAGGAATGCCCCCAATCTGAGTGTTTGTCTCTTGAGTACTTGGGCAATCCTCTTCATCAAAGATTTTACAATTTGCATTGAGAGGGTTGGGCGTATAAGGTTCTACATGGTATGCAACAATAGGTTCAGACTTAATAGTGGCCTAGCGACATACCTGGTCCTGAAGAGTATGTGAGACTAGTGTGTTGATAAGTACCCTCCAATCTTGGTAGTGAAATCTCTAGACAGACATGGAGCAAAAAGTGGAGGTAGATCAATTATGGATGTCTTGAGAAACTGAGACATTGGGGCATGCATGTAGTGTGAGGCTTAGACCTCTAATAACTCCAACAGTTCCTACTTGAGACCTACACCTTTTGAAAGAGATTTATGCTTGAGACATAGTTGATCTGCAACCTGCTTTGGCATCACTGAGCTGCTTGCTCCAGAGTCAATCATGCAATTTTGCACGAAGTTATTTTCGATGATCAAATACTCATAAAATGGTGGAGGCTTCATGTAACTGCTTGGTTGATCTTTCTTTTGTTGCATTGTGTTGGTGATAACTTTCTCCTGCTCCTTAGATGACACATTTGGGATGGACAAATTAGCCAAGGCTTCTTGCAAGAGATCTCTTTGACCTAGTATTGTCAATGATTCCCACATGGATATGCTCACATTTGTTTTCTTCATCTTCCTAAATATGTTGAAAGGATTTGAATGATCCTTTTGCTACACCTTACTTACAAAAACCTTTTCTTTTACTTGGGTTGATGCGGAGGGTCCTCTAGGTTGATTTTCAACATTTGGAGTTGTCTTTGAACTGCCCCCCTGAAGTATCAAAGAAGGTTGAGAAGGACTAACATTTGCTGACTATTCTCCTTCTATAGCCCTCTTCTTAGACCTAGCATGGACAACCGGACAACCATGCCTTGAGGAAGAGTCTAATTCATTCCACAAAAGTCTTTTGTTGGTCAACAAGTGAAGTGTCACTTGGAGGTGGCTCTTGAGAAACCATATTCTGCAGGTGTTTCTTGAGAAACAAATGCACTTTGTACCATCAAAGCTTAGTTTATAATGCCATTGGGGCATGTTGATTTGTTGTGTGGAAGATGACAAGGGAAACACCACTCATAAGCTTGCACAAGATTGTTTTGAACATGAACTAGAGCTTGAGATGAACTAGTTGCATTATGATTGTATGGTTGAAATGCCCTGCCAAAAGGAAATTGGTTTTGATTTTGATTTGCGGCTTGGGTTGGAGGCTTGTTTGATTGGTAAGATGGCTTATTGGGTTGGTATGGAGGTTGAAAAGGTTTGAATTTTTGGGCTTGTTTCCTCTTGATAGGTAGTAACTCATTCCCAAAATTTTGTAATTGTTTCATTACCTCTTGCAATTCAACTGAGGTACTCGAAGAAGTGGATGCTTGGCTAGAGCTTTGATTTCTTATGGTTGGGATGGGGTTAACCAGGGTTCATTTTAAAACACCTCTATAAAATTGTAGGTGGAAAATACCTAGAAAATATCCCCGGAACCAGTTTCAGTGAAAGGTGAATTTGACAGTATTCCAAAACAAAAATTTCACCTAGTTTTTTCATGGCTCCATCATTGACGTGCGACAACAAGACGTCAATAATCACTCCTGACGTGCGTCAATGGAACATCAATGGTCTTGACTGACACGCGTCACTGGCTCCAATTGACGCGCGTCATTGGCTCCAACTGACGCACGTCACTAGATCCTCTTGACGCGCGTCATTGGATCCGATTGACGTGCATCACTAGATCCTATTGACACGCGTCTCTGGCTCCTATTGACGTGCGTCAATAAATCTTATTGACGCGCGTCGACCAACACTATCGACGCGCATTAGCTAAGACAATTGACGCACGTCAATTGAAGCCATTGACACCCGATTTAGCTTATAAATACCCTTCAACCGTATCATTTTCTCGTTTTTGTTAGGAAATAAGGGATAAAATATGCGGATTATCCCTCACAGAATTGCAACAGTAGAAACTAATATGTAGAAATTATTACAGATCTCAAATAAAATTGCAGAATAAAATAACACAACACAAAGAGACAGTATTTAACATGGTTCACCTAATTTGGGCTACGTCCACCAAGAATCACTTGCTTAGATTTTATTACAAGCCACCGCTCTCTCAATACAATACCCAGATCCGTTTGGAGTTATGCTCAACAAACTCTACAGAATTCACAGCCGAATTCAAAACACATCTACAATACATTTGCTTGTACATCTATCATATGCATAAGACCATATAAATAGACAACTGCTTAAGCAGTTTTACAAAACCGTGGGTATCAAAACCATGGGCAAAACCCGTCCCATAAACCTATGGGTCAAAAAACTCGCCCATATGAGAAAAGCACATTTTCCGATATGTCGGGTGCATTTTTCGAGGCCAAAATATTTTACGCCTAAAAAAAAAAAATTTGGGGGCTGCGCCCCCAGACCCTTGCTTGGGGCCCGGCCCGGCCCCAAATCCCGGCGAGGATACATGAAAAGTGTACAATACTCTTAGTGTACAGTCTTCAACACTTTCACACATGAAAACAGGCTCCACAACCTAACAATCTCCCACTTGGAGACTAGTTTTCCTCTGAGTAAGCTTCTCAACCCTTCACTAGTTTCTGTGAAGACCAACCAAAGTTGAACACAACTTTAGTTTTTCCCTTATGACCACCTTGGTCATCATGTCTGCAGGATTCTGACTGGTATGAATCTTCTCCAACTTCAACTTCTCTTCCTCCAAAGCTGTCCTGATGAAATGATACCTTAACTGTATATGCTTCGTCGTAGAGTGGAAAGTAGAGTTCTTAGCTAGGTGTATAGCACTCTGACTATCACTATGCAGCTTACATTCCTCCTGCTTATGCTCCAACTCCTCAAGCAATTGTTGTAACCAAATCATCACTTTGCTTGCCTCTGTGGCAGCAACATACTCAGCCTCCATGGTTAACAAAGCCACCAGCTTCTGTAGTCGTGAAATCCAGCTCACTGTTGTCCCACCTACAGTGTAAATATAACATGTCGTGCTCCTCCTGCTATCTACATCTCCAGCCATGTCTAAATCTACATAACCATGTAAAGTGGTGTCTGATCCACTGTAGCACAAAACTATCCCCATGGTCCCTCTCAAATACCGAAGGATCCACTTTACTGCTTGCCAATGCTCTTTACCTGGATCACTCATAAATCTACTCACAGCTCCCACTGCATGGGCAATATCAGGCCTAGTGCACACCATAACATACATCAAACTGCCAACTGCTGATGAGTAAGGTACCTTGGACATCTGGTTTCTTTCCTGCTCTGTCTTGGGACACTGCTCCTTTGATAACTTAAAATGGCCTGTCAAAGAAGTCCCAACCAGTTTAGCATCTTGCATGTTAAACCTATCCAATACCTTCTTAATGTACTCTTCCTGAGATAAAGTCAGCGTCCGTTCCTTCCTATCCCGAGTTATCCTCATACCAAGGATTTGTTTGGCTGCCCCCAAATCCTTCATATCAAAGGATTCACTTAGCTGTTTCTTGAGTACTTTTATTTCCTGCATGTTTTTACCTCCAACCAACATGTCATCTACATACAAACATAGGATAATATAACTTCCATCCTTAAATTTATTTGTATACACACAATGGTCAGAATGACATCTAATATAACCTTTCTCCATCATGAAGCTATCAAACTTCTTATACCATTGACGTGGAGCTTGTTTTAGGCCATACAAGCTCTTCTTCAGTTTGCACACCATCTCCTCTTTACCTTTGACTTCATATCCTTCTGGCTGCTACATATATAGCTCCTCCAAATCACCATGGAGAAACGCAGTCTTTACATCTAACTGTTCTAAGTGCAAGTCTTTTACTGCTACTATTCCAAGAACAGTTCTGATAGAAGTCATTTTTACTACAGGAGAAAAAATCTCATCAAAATCTATACCTTGTTTCTGTGCAAACCCCTTGACCACCAACCGAGCCTTATATCTTTTCTTTCCTCCTTCATCTTTAACTTTGTACACCCACTTGTTTTGCAATGCTCTTTTACCTTCCGGTAGTTTCACCAAATCCCAAGTTTGCTTCTCCATGAGAGACTTATGCTCCTCATCCATGGCTTGCTCCCACTTCTTACTGACATCTACCTTCATTGCTTCATCAAAGCTCTCTGGCTCTCCACTATCAGTGAGTAATAAATAATAAAGAGAAGGAGAAAAACGTTCAGGTTCTTTTCTTACCCTAGAAGACCTCCTTACTGTAGGAGTTTGGGGTTCCTGTTGAGTAGTTTCCTGAACTGATTCATGGGTCACTTTCCCATCCGGAAGATCCTCTACCACTACATATTCTTTCTTCGATTATTCCCTGTTTTCCTGCAACTGTTGCTTATACATGACTTTCTCATTAAAGACCACATCCCTAGACTGAATGATTTTCTTGTCCTTAATACTCCAACATTTAAATCCAAAGTCATCACCACCATAACCAATGAAAGTACATTTTTCTGATTTAGCCTCTAGTTTGGTCCTATCATCCTTGTCTATATGAACAAACACCTCACACCCAAAGACTCTAAGAAATGAATAATCAACTTTCTTACCGGACCAAGCCTCCTCGGATATGCCTCCATCCAAGGCACTTGAGGGTCCTCTGTTTATCAAGTACACAGCTGTGCTCACCGCTTCTGCCCAAAAAGAAAGAGGCAGTCCTGCATGTAACCTCATGCTCCTAGCATTTTCCATTATTGTTCTGTTCATCCTTTCTTATACCCCATTTTGCTGCGGAGTTCCTGGAACTGTCTTTTGCCTACGGATTCCATTCTTAGAATAGTAATCATCAAATTCATTGTTGCAATACTCCCCTCCATTATCTGACCTGAGACATTTTAGCTTAAGACCTGTTTCATTCTCTACCAAGGCTTTCCATTTAACAAAAGTGTCAAATACATCAGATTTGTTTCTAATACAATAAACCCAAACTTTCCTTGTTGCATCATCAATAAAAGTAACATAATAACTTGAACCCCCAAGAGATGATACCTGAGCTGGCCCCCACACATCAGAATGCACCAGCTCTAACTTACTCTCTTTCTTTGTATGTCCAACCTTGAGAAATCTTACTCGCTTTTGTTTCCCATATATTCAGTTCTCACAGAAATCCAAACCTGTTTCTGTATATCCAGGCAAATTCTTCTTTATGATGTTCATGTCCTTATGGCTCATATGACCGAGCCTATAGTGCCATAATGTTGTATCTGCATCTGAAGCCACAAGATTACAATCATTAGTACTATCAGTGGTTAAATACAAGGTTCCAACCTTCTTACCTCTTGCCACCACAAGAGCACCCTTGGTAACCTTCCAAGAGTCTGCTGTAAATATCACAGTACAACCATCACTTCCCAACTGCCCTGCCGATATCAAATTTCGTCTTAATGTAGGCACATGTCTGACATCCTTCAATAGCCAAGTATTCCCATTCTGCATCTTAACCTGAACATAACATTTTCCAACTATGTTGCAAGGCTCATCATCACCAAGAAAAACATGCCCAAAATCTCCTTGAACATCATCAACAAAATAATGCCTATGTGGAGAAGCATGGAAAGAAGCCCTTGAATCTAAAACCCAAGATTCAGTAATATTGTGCAAAGAAAGAATCAAAGCATCCTGACATACATTACCTGTTGCCACATTTGCCTCCTTGTTTTCTTCTTGTTGTTTCTTCTTATCCCGAAGCTCCCAACAATCCTTCTTTGCATGCCCAGGCTTTCCACAATTCCAGCATACAATCTTGTTCTTGGATTTTGACCTTGCCCGATCTTTTGATTTTCCACAGTTTCCTCTATTCTTCTGTCTCCCTCTAGTTTCCACTGTCAAAGCATTCCCTAAAGTAGAAGATTCCCCAGAGCTTTTTCTTCGCATTTCCTCACTTAGAATCACCCCTACAACATCCTCAAATTTCAACTTCGAGTTAGCTGGAACCGAGTTACTTACCGCCATTACCAGGCTATTCCAACTCTCAGGTAAAGAGCACAGAATTAATAAAGCCCTAACTTCTTCATCAAATTCTATTGTAACCGAAGCTAGCATATTCACTACCGTATTGAAATCATTTAAATGATCTGCTACTGAACTATTCTCAGACATATTCATATTAAACAACTTTTTCATTAAAAATATCTTATTAGAGGCAGAGGGTTTTTCATACAACTTCCCTAATGCATCCATTAGATCTTTTATAGTCGTTTCCTTTGAAACATTAAATAATACCGAAGATGCAAGACTCAGTCGGATCGTTCCAAGTGCCTTCCGATCCAACAAATCCCATTCCGCATCTGTCATACTCGAGGGTTTGTTCACCTTCTCAGACAACGGAGTATAAAGATCCTTCTGATAAAGGTAATCTTCCATCTGCATCTTCCAAAGACTGAAATTCTGCCCATTGAATTTATCAACCCTAGATCTTCCTTCATCTGCCATAGCTCCCACTCAAGCTAAAAACTTTCCCTGCAATTCAACACTTCAGCAAACCAAACCAGGCTCTGATACCAATTGTTAGGAAATAAGGGATAAAATATGTGGAATAATCCCTCACAGAATCGCAACAGTAGAAACTAATATGCATAAATTATTACAGATCTCAAATAAAATTGCAGAATAAAATAACACAACACAAAGAGACAGTATTTAACGTGGTTCACCCAATTTGGGCTACGTCCACCAAGAATCACTTGCTCAGATTTTATTACAAGCCACCGCTCTCTCAATATAATACCCAGATTCGTTTGGAGCTATGCTCAACAAACTCTACAGAATTCACAGCCGAATTCAAAACACATCTGCAATACATTTTCTTATACATTTATCATATGCATAAGACCATATAAATAGACAACTGCTCAAGCAGTTTTACAAAACCGTGGGTATCAAAACCATGGGCAAAACCCGTCCCATAAACCTATGGGTCAAAAAACTCGCTCATATGAGAAAAGCACGTTTCCCGATATGTCGGGTGCATTTTTCGAGGCCAAAATATTTTGCACCTAAAATTTTTTCTTTTCGGGGGCTACGCCCCCGAACCCCGGCAAGGATACATGAAAACAGGCTCCACAACCTAACATTTTTCACCTTCCCGCTCTTGAATTTTTGTAGGTCTCAATCGTTGTCAAAGACGCAAGTACAACTATAATGTCGACTTCACATGCTTCCCAACTTCAAGTTCAGCAAAAAAATCAAGAGAATCCAATATGTGATGTGATTGTTCCTCCCTTTTCCAATAGATGTCTGTGTTTTTTCTGCTCTGCCTCATATTCTACTACGTATCTAACATGCATGCATTCTTTTTCAGTTTTCCACTTATGTGTTTTGATTTTCTGGCCATCCGCCCCTGTTACAGTTAAATATTGTTTTCCACAATGTTTTTCTATAGTGTCCAGCTTCAGTTGCATTTTTTGTTGCTTTCCCAATTTCCACGTACATATTGTACATGTACATTCAGATGGGATTTCTTCAGAAAAGATGATTGTATAGGTTCAATAAACAGAAATTTAGCTGCCCAATCAAACTTGTATGTCTTGCCAATGGTCCACATATTCTTGTTCGTTTTCAATGCTTTACTTTTTTGAGTAGAATTTTGAGCAATATCACAATCACCTGGTTTCCTCTTTCTTGGACCAGAGTTTGATTTTGATTTCTGTCTTCCATTTTGCTGAGTGTTTGTATCTGTGATATCTAGCTGCACTTCTGGTTGCACCCCAATAGGAACAATATCTTCAAGATCTGGCATATTATCATAGTTGTCATTTGTTACTGTGCAGAATGCATGTCCACCTGAATGATACCTTCCACACAGTCAGTATTCTGATTCTTTGTGGTGGCATCTATATGATTGGTATTTACAATATCTGTATCCGCAGAGTTTCCAAAATACTTGAAGAGTGATTTCTGATATTTCTTACTTACTTTTAGGTTATTCGTATTCTTTGAGCTGGCACCTTCCATTATTCTGAAAAGAGTCATGCGTCAGCAAAAGAACCAAGTACCGACTCTGTCCAGTGTCTGAGGTCTTGTCGCGCGTCCTCTGTCTAAGGTCTTGTCGCGCGTCCTCTGTCTAAGGTCTTTGTCACGTGTCAACTCTGCACTTGTCGCGCATCAACAACCCATTTCCTGTCGCGCATCCACTGTTTGAATATACTGTCGCGCGTCAACACTGCCCTTGTCGCGCGTCAACTTCTTTGCCAAAGTCGCGCGTCAACACTGTGATTTGTTGCGCGTCAACAATCACAGGCTAATAGTAATCTGAATCTCTGGTGCTTAAGGGTATGCGAGTTCAAATTTCACAGTATTGGTAATTTGTTAAGCTACTTGAGGTATACTACCCGACGAATTAGCTAGGTTTTTATAGGAGATGTTTTCAAATGAAGGCGAAGCCGACCCCCCCAAAAAAATATACTATATGTTTTAAGCGAACAGGACACCGACCCACTCCGAATAATTCACCTTTTCAAATTTTCCTAAAATGAAATTTTCATCATATTACGAATATTCACTGCTAAAATTATCCCTGGGGTTAACTCAGGTGTTTGATGGGAATTTGGGTTCTGAATCTCTGGGTAAATAGGCATTGGAGGTCTAGGAGCAAGCTTCCCATCCTGAATGAGACAATTTTCAGCCCTAATGGCTATTGCATAAGTACCTATAAATTTTGTACCCCCCATAGACTGAATCATGACAACAATATCATAATTTAATGCTCTAAAAAAGTAAAGAAAAACACCTTCATGAGTTGGTCTTACGAGGGATGGAATTTTCTCCCACGTCTTCTAAAATCTAAAGGTGAAACCTACCATGAGCTCATTGGGAGCCCTCTTTATGGTTGTCAATTGTTCAATCAAGGAGAGGTTATCTATCTTTGCTCCAAATTGATTGTAAAGGGTTGTCCCTAGCTCATTCTAATTGGTAATTGATCCTGTTGCCAGACTACTGAACCATTGTAAAGCCCTTCCCTTGAATGAAGAGGTTAATAGCCTAATAGCCACATCTTATTCAACAATTTGATGGATAACACAGACATTTGCAATGCCTTGAATATGATCTACTGGAGTGGTCTGATTTTCCCCAGTAAAGAAAGAGATGATTTTTAGGGTTGCTACTGGAATGGGATTTTGGGCAGTGAGAGCAAGAGGACTACTACCAGTAAAGCTAACAAATGGTAGATTTCTTAGTTGTGCCATTCTAATAGGTCTCAAAACTCTAGTAGATAACAAGAAGGGCCTACCAGGAGGTGGTGTGGATAGAGTCATATTTGGTGGTGAAGGTGACCTCTAAACTATTATGTCACTTCTTCTCCTTCCTGGTGTTAGTTGCAGATACTAAAAAGTTCCTTATGTTGGACTTAACCTTGTTCAAATTCTTCTCATGAAACTCAGGTACCTTAGCTACTGAAACCAGTTGGTAGAAAGCTTGGAGTCGTCAGATGTGTTGTTGCAGAACCTCCAAAGGCTAAACTTTTACCAAGACACACACCCAAACTTAGCAAAAATGAAAATATTAACTTCTATGGTCTCACCGGGCATGCCAAAATTATCATGTCAAAAAAGTAGCACCCTAGGATTTGTCTGATATAGATCCCTACTTTTGGGCTAACATGAGATGTTCTCACAAGTGTGGGACTTGCATAAATGAGATCAAACTCCAGAGAAGGATGGTTCCTCTACCTAATCCTAATGCTAAACTACTCCTAAGGAAGGAAATGCCACTATCTCACCCTATTTATATGATTCCAAGGGACCAGGAAGAGAGAAAAATGCATGAAAATGAGAAATCCTCCACTAACAGAGGTGATAACACCAATAAAAGGGTGGAAGTATACTCTCAAATGAGGGAGAACGGGAACAAAATGGTGGAAGATAGGGCAGACATAAGTGCCACAGTCTAACACAACCTTGAAACCACTATATCCATGAAACAAAACATATATGAACCTGCAAGGAGAATAGAGAATGCACAAAATACCTGCAAATGTGATGAAAGGAAAGAAAGAAATGCAATAGAACATAGCTAAGGCATAAAGTAGCCAAAAAGAAGTATTTTATTGCTTTAGAGGATGCCCAATACATTACAGTGAAGGTGATAGGAAAATTTCACCAGCTCATACAAACATGTGCATCACTTGAAAGGAATGCACAAACATTACAATAATGTCCAACATTACAAATGAGCCTCTTTTTACACTATATAGAAAATGGGAGAGAGAAAGAGAGGGGAGAATAGAGAGAAATTCAAATTCTCCTTTCCAACCACCATCAAGGTGCATTAAATATCTAAAAACAATGATGGGCACCTTGCCAAATCCATCTGTCCATGATCTTTTACTTTCTGGAGAAGAAAAGGGCACCATACTTCATTAATTCTGGTTGTTCAGCCACCTAGAACTGTGATTTTTAATGTTGGATATGTTTCCCTAATTTTCACCAACCTCCCCTCACCTAAATTAATAAATCAAATTTTGTGGTGTAGAAAATGTCGAGATCTTTCCGGAAAGTACAATTTCATGAAAATCAGAGCATCTAGGTGAAAGTTATGCCCATTTTAAGTCCAGGGGGTCAGGGAGTAACACAGGTTCCAAATGTTCTGCTATAGTCCGCAATTAAAATCAATTTTCCCATTGTAGTGTGGATATTTCAGGATTTCGGGGTACTGAGGAACCAGGGTAACTTGTTTCTATTTTCTCTACATTCCCTTTAATACACTGGGTTTGTTTGATTTGCGGCTAGAGCAAATAATCAAGTCCCAGGTGGAACTTCAGAATTGTTCCACCCGGGACTTTAGTGCATGCATCCCCTATCTCCTTTGCATAATAATTCATCCATCCTTGCGCCTACTTCCTTTGTCCTACGGGTATTTCACCTCTGTGGGGAACTCACGTCCCCACAGAACTTGTATCATCCCGGCCTCAGTTATCCGCCTTGCTCCCCACTCCGCACAATACTAAAACCTTCATATTGCAGATTTTTTGGGTATGTGGGGAAAAAGTCAACCGCAATAACTTGTTTCTCGAGTTCCAAACATATCTGATTCACCTGCACTACATTGAAACCATAGCATTGTGGCCTTAAAAAAATGTGGGGAGCCTAGTTCACGGGGAACTAGTTTCATCCACAACCTTAGTGTCTAAAAACCACTATCAGTCTACAATACACCAGAAAAACCCCATTTTCTCAATTTTTTCCAAAATTTTCTAATTGTTTGGACTATTGAGCTTGGAGGAAAGGAGGGAAATGCATCCAAATAATTCTAAGTTCCCAGAAGATGGAAAATACCTGAAATCCCAAATTCTTCATTGAAGTCTCAAGAAATTGCCCCAAGTCCAAATTTGTCCAAGTTAGCCAATTTTTCCCGGGAGCAAAATTGGATAACACCTTCTCCTTAAAAAGTATCACATAATAAGCAAATTGGCTGGAATTAGGCCTAATAAGCCCCATTTCTAACAACTCTTTGATGGTTCTTTCAATTTATTCCTTTGTAGATCCTTGAGTGGTGGTAGGCAGTAGTTATTACCGGTTTGGTACTCGGTTCTAACTCAATAACATGTTGAAATCCCCTCTCTGATGGTAGCCCATGAGGTAAGTTATTAAAATTTTTGGCATGTTTATCAATTATGGGTTGAATATCATCATGATAAGATTGTTGAATTGAAATGGAAGAATTAGACCTTATGAAGCAATGAGCTACCCATGTAACCTACCCTCTCTTGAGGGTTATTTGCATGCTTTTGGTTGTCACAACTTGAGGATTTCCACTCTCCATACCTTATGGAAAAACCTCCTTGTCATCCACCTTGAATTTCAACTCCATGCTTTGGTATTTTTGTGTAAATTCGTCTAATGAATGTAGCCATTTGACTCCTAACACCAAATCAGTTTCACTAATTCCATTGACATATAAATCATCCTTCACTTCGTGCCTTCCCAAAGAGAGCATGAGTTGTGGTACGCTTCTTGTGCATGGGAGAGTGAAGTCATCCACTACCATAATATTAAACCCTTTGAAATTTTTAGCCTTCAATTTTAATCTTTTCACCAAGCTCTCATCAATGACATTGTGAATAGCTCCACTATCAATTAAGACTGTGACTCTTTGCCTTTGTAGGTCTATTTTTACCCATAATTGATGGTATCTAGTAGCACCAAACAAGGGTGGCAAGAGTGCTATCCGAAATTTCCATATCTTCTTCCAAATCAAGATTTTCTTGGCCTCATTAACACAAGCTTCTTCTTCTTCTTCACAGTATGACAATACCTCAATATAATGCACATTACCCTTACCTACTTAATGATGAACATGAGACCATGGATCCTTGTAAGAAAAGCACAAATTCTTCCTTATTAGCTCATTTCTTATTTCTCTTTCTTTGTTGGTTTTGGGTAGCTCCTTGTGAATGATTGGTGCTCATTGAAAGGGCTTATTTGGCTAGTCCAAAGATGTGTTTCTTGGTTGTCCCAAGAGATCCTTAAGCTATCCTCCTTTTGAAAATGTCCATGGCTACCCATTTATTTTTTTTGTCCTTAGAGCAACACCTTCACGATCCGATGATTTCTTAATTTCCTCTTGGAGTGAAAAAGGGTCAAATGCCCCCACCAAACCCTTTAGTGATTCAACCAAAACCTCAATAAGAAAAACAAATAACCTCTATTCTATCACATTCATAATCATCATGGAAAGCCTTTGAAATTCAACAACATAGTCTTCTATTGTGCCTTATTTTTTCAATTGAGCTAACTCCCAAAAGTGAACTTTCAGACCCACCCTATCAAATCTCCCAATGAGTCTTCTACAAAAATCGTCATATGGGTGAATTAGATTGTTCCCTTGTGTGACTAATCCATGAAACCACCACTCATGTGCAATTCCTTCAAGATGAAGGGTTTCCAACTTAATTGCATCATCCTCCGTCATAGGCCTCAATGATAGATATGTCTCCAATTTTTTAATCTAATCATAGGATGTCCCCTTGTTAGAACCATCAAATGTAAAGAATGGCATTCTTCCCAAAGTATTTTGAAGGTCCCTTTGTGGCACATTAGGTCTAGGATCTATCCTTGACCTTCCCTTGTTTACCCCTATGAATTCGGCAAGAGAAATAGTATCACATATATCATTCAGAAGGGCCTTATATTCTTCATAGCTAGCTGAAATATTATGCCTTATTAAATGCCTTGTTTCCATCTTCGGAATTACTTCTTTCCTTGGAAGGAAAGTAGGCCTAGTGGTTGATCCATAAGTCAATCTTTGGGAGTGTCGTGACGTATTAACTCTAAATGAGTTGCCTTCACCATTTTTAAGCCTTGATTCATGAAATTTTTGTAGGATTAGGGCCCATAAATCCATGGTGTTTTCCAACCTTACTTTCTCTTCAATGAGCCTATTGATGTTGGCCTCTTGTGGACATTGGTGGACCATGATAAGATCTTCAACTGAATGTTCTAAATTCTTTGTGTCTCTCCTTTGATAATTAATGCATATGTTATCACCCTCTAGTGTAAAGGCCCTCAGACTGGGATGATCAAAACTCTGATACCACTATAATGTCCCTTTCTAGGGCTGAAACTGAAAAAAAAGTTAAATAACACAAACCCAAATGAGAGTAATCAAAATTTTATAACAACAGTTCTGAAAATATATGAGACTCTAACAATGAACTGAATCTACACTTTAATGAAATCAAACACCTTCCACACAAGATGAAAATAGGTGTATAAATCCTCCTAAATATTATATTCAATTAATGGAATAAATACCAAGTCAAAGCATTCCAAAACATGTGCAAATTATGAAATTATATACCCAATTGTAATTAAATAAATGACAACAAATGTATAACTCACAATAAGGGTTGGAAATGGAGATTCCAAACCCCAAAATAACAATAAAGTATGAAATCAACCTTATAAATTATGAGGAAGGTGAATATTAGCGCCAATTTCCAAAATGTCCCCTAGAAGGCACTAATCCCCTCCTCCAACCAAGTCGCTACCCTATGAGAGGGTTCAAAATAAATGTAGAAACCTTAATAGGTCTTCCTCATTCAAACCCTAGATACAAACCAACAATATCACTTTCTTTGAAACCCTTACGAACCACCAATTAAAGATGTTTCCTTCTTCAATTTTCACAAGGAAGGATTTCATCCTCTTTGTATGCCACACCAAAGGATTTTGGCCCTCTAGTGAAAAGGAATTGAGTAATCTACCCAACAACCAAGTATAAATTTATGACAAGATAAATGTCCAAAATGAGTCCAGACAACCCCTTTTATATCTTCTTGGTGGCACTAAAGATCAATCAAGGATTCTTCCCCATAACTGGCCTCATAAGGATGTTTGATTTTAACTTTAACTTGGATTTTCACCCCAACTGACATGCCTCATAAGAGAAACCATGAAAGAATAATGCAAATTCTCATAAAATGATTGAAAAACACAACAAACAACTCATGTGTTCACCTCTTTCTTTCCCATGGGAAGTGGAATGGGCTAGAAGTCTTCAAAACAAACTAGTTCAAAAAAGGGGACGCAACAACAGATAAATGATAACAAATTGAGGTTCTATTTTGTCAATACTTGTCACCTAAAATCTTCACTAGGTTTTCCTTGGTCTTGCGCTAATCCAAACCCTATACAATATATACAAAATAAAATTGCCTAAACTATGATATTCACTCAAGCTTGTGCTTGAAAATCTAACCCGAAGCACATAAGAGTAAACTAAGTACCTCATAATAGGAGAGTGCCAAAAATATCATTAAAATATAGATATCTAATATGCAACCATAGTTTCTCATAATAACCAACTAAACATATAAATAAACATAGTTACATCATCACCACACACACACACACACACACACACACACACACACACACACACACACACACACACACACACACACACAGCATAAAACATTGAGTCTTTATTATCCAAATTACAACTTATACATTTGAATGCATTTGCAAATCATCTTAGACTTATCAAAGTATTACCATGATTACAAACTCAAACACATAAGGCATGCATGATTAATACGCATCACAAACTCAATCAAACCTTAACACTATGCTCGATCCTTATTCTTCTCCAAATATCTTGTCAACCCTTCATCAAATATTGGTGTCTTAAAACCATGAGTGTGTTTTGTGTGTGTGTGTGTGTGTGTGTGTGTGTGTGTGTGTGTGTGTGTGTGTGTGTGTGTGTGTGTGTGTGTGTGTGTGTGTGAATGTTAGGTTGTGGAACTTGTTTTCATGTGAGAAAGTGTTGTAGACTGTACACTAAGAGTATTGTACACTTTCCACAGTTGTCTCGTCGGGGTTGTTTTTTTGGCCTTAAAACATGCCCGATATACTGAGAAATGTGCTTTTCTCATATGGGCGGAATTTTTGACCCATAGGTTTATGGGACGGTTTTGGCCCATGGTTTTGATACGCACATTTTTGTAAAACTGCTTAAGCAGTTGTCTACTTATATGGTTTTATGCATATGGTAGGCAGAATGTAACATTGCAGATGTGTTTTGAATTCAGGTGTGAATTCTTTAGAGTTTGTTGAGCATATCTCCAAATAGATCTGGGTATTGTATTGAGAGAGTGGTGGCTTGTAATAAAATATGAGCAAGTGATTCTTGGTTGACGTAGCCCAAATTAGGTGAACCACGTTAAATACTATATCTTTGTGTTGTGTTATTTTATTCTGCATTTTTATTTGAGATCTGTAATATTTTCTGAATATTAGTTTCTAATGTTGCGATTATGTGAGGGATTATTCCGCATATTTTATCCCTTATTTCCTAACAGTCAAATGAGGACCCCCTAGGGGAATTTATAATTTTCTTGTATATTTTTTCCCTGACTAACTAGTGCAAAAATATTCCCATGATTATTTTATAAGTTTCTAGAAGTTTCCCAACAAGTGCTTTGGAATTATCAACTCATGTAGTCTCGATCCATCCCTATGCTTATGTATATTCCTATATCATATTCCTTGGGGTCCATCCCTTAGCTCTTCTTATACAATATTAATCCACCTATGTGGATAGAGTACTTCACTACTTTGTAGGAGAACCAATCTCTCACATATTTTCCAAGTCAACATGTTCCGATACTAAATATCATGTATGTCTTCAAACAATCTACACTTCTTCCCAAGTGGTTTTCTTCTCTCCTTCACTCGGGATCAAAACCTCAACAATGTGTGTTTCTAGCTCATTTTCAAAAGTTTCCCACCGCATATACTAGATTGAATCATTTTTCCTCTTCAATCACTGAAATGATGGCCTCTATTTCACTCACCATTCTAGATTTCCATGACAAGTCCTTTCCTTCCTACGATATTATTTTTGTAACACCCATGTTATACTTCAACAAACTAAGGAATTTTTTTATGAATCTTTAATTATCTTTTTATGCCTTCAATGATTTTCAACACGCAACAGATAAAATCCATCATAATAATAAGTTTACAAAATCCCTTAATTATTTTTATGTTGAATGAATAACATTATTACTTAGCTCAAAACTAAGTAATCAATATTATTAATATTCTAGAATCCATCTTGACAACATACAATAACCATGTGTAACTGCAAAGGGTTTTAGATCCTTCTCAATTTCCCTTCATCACTCTATACGAGCCAGTATACATTGTATACCTTTGGTTAAACATTTTTATAGGTCCTAAGAACATGTGCATCTTCTTTGTGTCAGCCAATAAAGTATGTAATTACTTCGCTCTAGCTCAAAACAATAATGAAAGAAGAAATGGTGAAAAGACAATGCAATCAGTCAGTTGCACTATTATGACCATAGTTTCTGGCATTGTGCTAGCAAGCCAAATTTGAGATTGCACACTAGCCTATGAAACTTGTCTTTCATTCACCACACAACTGTATCAATATAGTTATCAGGATTCTTTTTTTTTGTTCATTTATAAATTAAATTACAATTAACTATATCAGTTATTTTCTTACGATAAGTAATTGAATTCAGTTCTGAAGCTGGAGGGATCATGACTCAATATTCAAGTCGCATGAATCTTGTCAATCCCATCTTAGGATCCCTACGGGAAAGGTTGTGTTCACGTAATGACTCATGCCATTATGTGTTCGTTACCCTCTCCATACCCATCCTAAGATAACACGAACAAGGTTCATACGACATAAATGTCGTCTCATGGTGCCTACCCTTCATTGATAATTCATCATGTTTTCATCCTAGGGATAGGTTATACTGAGTTTCTTTATATTATCCAATTAACGATAGAGGTGGTATAATAACTCAGCGAGTCACCAACTAGAATAATTATCTTGTACCGCATGTGTTAAGGTAACCTATGCCAACCTACAATGATTGAATTAACTTAGTTAAGCATAAGAATAAACCAATTCATAATAATAAGATAACTAGTGCTTATGATCATTTGTGGTCATTTAATCATATTAATACTCAATAATTATGTACATATCTACTATTTCTTATAATTTCAATGTATCTTTCATACTTTATTACATATCATTGTAACTATTTTTCCCACTAAGGTTTGGTAGAAACAAATATGACATATACAACGAATATACTTTATCTTAAACATGTATGTTAATTGTTGTTATGAGACCAACATTATCTCCTTTTTGTTTCATAATTATAAACTGATTCATATCATCTTGTTCATTTGTGGTGAACTAATGAAACAAATATATCTTATTAACATACTTATTGTCTATAAGTACAATGTTATATTTCTGTGTGTTTATCTTATTGTTATCATCGTTAAACTATATTGTTTCACAAGCATACTTAATCCATCATAATGACATCATAAAGAAATTGTGCTAACATATTAATACCTCAATTATAATAAATGCTTTGTTGTAAAACAACGGCACACATATGTCACTTTTCGCAATCATAATGATCCAAATAGCCATTCATTAAATTATCAATTAGTAACAATAGTACATAATCATGAGATGATTATCGGAATATAATCATGAGATGATTATCGGAAGATAATCATTGAATACATTAGGCCAAAATCACTTAAAATAATCTGCGAAGTAATACATTTGCATGACATTATTTACAATAATCCAAACATGGATAAGTAATAATCATTGCATGACGATATCACACGTAATAATCAATTTAATCACTTCATAATTTTTACCTCATCCTACATGTTGTAGGAGAGAAAATAGTTTGCATGGTCAGCTCATTGAACTGACGTGAATTATCAACTCTAAATCATGTTGTGTCATTATGAAACAAATAATATAAATTGGTTACCTATCCCTTTCTTTTATATTACATTAAATCAATTAACGTAAAGAAATCAAACAATGTAATATTGCAATCTCAGTACTATTCTTACAATAAACAATAAACTATAATACATAATCATACAGTCTAATCAAAATGAATATACCAGTAAGGCAATGTTTCTAATCAAAACATCTATGATCAATTTCTACCACAATGATCAGTTGTGCATAAGTCTCAGAACTGATAATCAATATTTAAATAGATGTAATTTAGACAAGGAATAAACAGTCATTGCCTATCAACCTAAGTCAATTCTTTCTCAAATGTGCTAAGGTCTTCAACTGCCCAAGAAAAGAATAGAATAGATTACGAAGCTAAAGGATTAAACATCCTTATAACACATCTGATTAAAGTATATATTTTAATAAAGAAAAAATACGTTAATACCCATCTCGAGAGAGAGATCTTATCTTACACTTAGTATTTCTTGGTGAGCTCATGAGAGATCTTTACTTCACAATACAATAATCAAGAATAGAACATAAATCTAAAGTATTCAATAACCCTGAAATCCAGTCAAATAATATATATTTATATACCTTATTATAGAAAATATATTACTACCTCGCTCGAGAGAGCTATTAGTCTGTTATTACTTTACTTGGCCATCTAAAGGATCTTTACAAAGCTCATTAAATCACCTACACAAATACAAGACTTTAAAACAAGTATTGCAAGTATGTTTATTAATATACCCAGATTGACCCATGAAATAAATCAAGTAACTCGACATCGTCAACCAAGGAACCTTAATGCATGTTATGAGACTCCATGACTAAAATAATGCATAGACAACAGAGTAGCAAACATCTATTCACTAACTATCATAACCCAAAATGGTGTAAGAGACCTTGTAGGTCAAATTTGTACCCATAGACATGCAAGAAAACCACTCCCAAACTGATAAGAGTAATACATTTTCTGCTATCAAATATTATTAAAGCAAGAGAGTAATATATACTCATTACCCTAATAGTATTTGGGACATAGTCGATTTGTTCAAACACTAATATGGTAAATAATCTCATGAACACCCATAACGGACTGGCAGTAGTAACAAACAATCACAATATACCTAAATACCTATTCCCAGTTCGATTTATGCAAAAAGAAACCAGATAAAAATTTACCCATCAAATGGCAATGTTCCAATCTAAGTTTATTTTCCAAAACTCAGGTAATTTGTTACACATATTTTTCTAGAATTTCAAACAGAGAATAATAAACAAATATATATTCTATATCTTAGAATGAATCTACAGATAAAAGTTAAAATAATTCATGTTTGTGATCAATTTGATATTTCATAAAAAATTCCCATTTTCTTGCCTCCAAAACCGAGTCAGTTCCATAAAAACCAGCAGAGTTTCCTCAAAACGTCTAATCATTATAAAAAAATAAAATGCCATTGATGCCCAAGAATTACGACATCTATTTTTAGCATAGAAGACCCATGTTTTATCGCAACTATAAATAGCTTGCGAAACCTCCATGCATAGCTCGCCAAAAGAGCTCATGAATGAAAGAGAAAACAATAAAAATGAAACCTTCAATGCATGTCTCTTAGCTTCTCCAAGAAGCTTCCATATTTCAAGGAACCAATGGTTAGGAGTAAATGTCATTCAATAATTTTCACATTCCATGTAGTGGCTTAGTAAATCTCGTCACCGCCCTTTTCAAGTTTTCCCTCCAACATTGCATGGAGTTCATGAACAACCCAAGATGATATTAAAGCATATATATAACTAAATACCCTACATGGTTTTCATGGGGTTGACCAATGGCTGAATATCATTTATTAAATATTCACAATAATAAAATATGTGGTCGAAGACCATACTTATTAAAAATTAATATCAATTGCAACGTGGGTCGGTCAGTGACCGAAGTAAAATCAAACATTACCTATGCCCATAGAATGGTCAAAGGCCATTAACTAAATTAAAAAATTTAAATACCTCAACATTCTTATGGTGGTTGATGACCCCAATTTTATTATCTCACCATGATCACATTAAGGTCCAAAACCTTTAACTATATAAGAATTTAAAACAATAACTTTTCCAAATCACTAAGGTT
The DNA here is from genome assembly GCA_019776745.2 of Taxus chinensis. Lineage (NCBI taxonomy): Eukaryota > Viridiplantae > Streptophyta > Pinopsida > Cupressales > Taxaceae > Taxus > Taxus chinensis. The sequence goes on along the minus strand of CM034151.1, from coordinate 545,152,494 downwards.
TATGACCTTTGATATGAAGTATTAAACTTATCCTCCGCCATGGTCCATGACCATCATGGTTAAACAATGCACTAACCTTTATCTAGCCAAGCATCAAGGAGAAGATTATAGGATTCACTTATTATTGCAACGATGGTCAAAGACCGATAAAAATAAACTTTGACTATTATTCATTATTTTAACTTGTTGTCCTTTTGTAACCCTTTCCAAGCAGCGAAGGAGAATTTTATTTCAACACTAAAATAATACAAGGTACAATAATCGATCACGTTAATGAGCAATTACGAGATCATCCCTTAACATAAGCAAGGTGGAGCTCAATCATCTAAGATTAGTACATCAAGATAACAATGATGTACAATTATCAAATATACATTATTACAGGATGTGGCATTTTTTATTATTTATGTATAATGTAATTACAATATGGAGTTGATTTAGATTACAAAATTATGTCATTCAGGCACAATAGTTTAAATTGTCAAAGAGATGTAGGGATTACATGATCTAAAAATGATAAAATAATAGAGATGAGTTACTTAGTTGACTTTGGATGTTTGTCACTCAAAAAAGATATTGCAAGAGTTGAAATTTTTTTTAAAAAATCTTCGGCAAGTGTTCATGCGAAGAACAAGTGCCAACAAGAGGCTTGCACACCATTGCTAGACTCAAATCCTTGTGATACACCGATGTTTCAGGACTTTTCCAACATTGTCTAGGAGATGTTTGGGGTCTGCAACTTTTGATGGACCGTCAACTCTATATAAAATATGCTTCTAAGTATTTTGGAGATTTTTGATCCTGTGTGGTGATCTTTATTTTTGTTCTTCTTTGTCTTAACCCTAATTTTTCTTGAAATAGCATAAGGAACTTTTAAAAAGGGTCAATTTTTTGGGCTATGCAAACTCACTATGCCTCCAATGATGGTATGATGATGGCAAGGTTTTTGGGTTAGAAAACCTCACTATACCTCCAAGGGGTAAGATTTTTGGGCTTCGTTAATGGAAAATATTAGTTTATATAATATTGTCTTGGACCTTTTGGCAGTCATCACATCATTAGAGGTATAATGAGTGTTATCACAAAAAATTAATCGTCTGAAACTTTCCAATTTGTGCTCCATTTTGTCATAATAACCCAAGAGATGAATTTTGAGCATAAATGACTTATCTAAATTTTTCGCCTTTCAAGTCTTGTTTTGATTCAGGGATGATAAAAGGTCTCCAAAGTTCTCTCGTTTTATCTAGTCATCAACACTCATTAAAATTTCCAAATTACTGTGGGTCAATTGATGCCTCACATATCACACATGGAGTTAATACCAATTAGAGAATAATTCAATATTTAATGAAGGATATTCCCATTGCAATTTTTGTTATCTTCTTGAAGTGATCTAGTAGGAAGAATGGGAATGAGTTTGGCACATTTTCTCACAATCAACACCAAAGGTAAGTCTATTTTACAAATTGTGGAACAAACTCTAAATTGTCTCATCAGACTTCATAATCTTGCCCATTTTATTTTCAACATATTGGACAAAATATGTATTTTCTTCCTATTGGATTTGTCGCCTCTAAATGGAACATGTGGAACTATTCCTATGTTCTATTCCTTCCCCGAAATGTCGACTATTTTAAGCTTTTGGGAAAAGTAATTTTTCAGTTTGCTTAGTCACTCTAAGTGGAACTAAAGGAATGTTCGGCGATCTCCCCGAGTTCCCCATACGTTTGATGCAACCGAAAGAAAGATGAGAGCTACGCATTATAGTCAGCTATGACGGTCTTTCGAAGAACTTTGGGAATGTTCCCAAGTTCCATGAGTGCTTCGTCGGTCAATCAGGGATTCTTCCCCATAACCGACCTCATAAGGATGTTTGATTTTAACATTAACTTGGCTTTTCACCTGTTATACCTAGCTGACTTACCTCATAAGAGAATCATGAAAGAATAATACAAATGCTCATAAAAAAGACTAATAACTTAACAAACACTTCTCTTGTTCACCTCCTTCTTTCCCACAGAAAGTGGAATGGGCTAGAAGTCTCCAAAACAAACGAGTTCGAAAAGGGGACGTTACAACAATAGATAAATGATAACAAATTGAGGGTCTATTTTGTCAATACTTATCACCTAAAATCTTCACTAGGTTTTCCTTTGTATTGTGTTAAACCAAACTTATGCAACATATACAAAATAAACTTTCCTACACTATTATATTATTCAAGCTTGTGCTTGAAAATCTAACTCGAAATGCATAATAGAAAACTAAGCTCCTTGTAATAAGAGAGTACCAAAAAGATCATTAAAATGAGAATCTATAATATGCAACCATAGTTTCTCATAAACATCAACTAAGTATATAAATAACCACAGTTACGTCATCACCATAACAAAATCTAACAATGAATAATCTACTTGCACGATACGTTATCAACATTTGCACTACGCATAAGACATTAAGTCTTTATTATCCAAGTTATAATTTATACATCTAAATGCATTCACAAATCATATGAGACTTATCAAAGTATTACCATGATTACAAACTCAAATACATAAGGCATACATGAGTGATACATATCACAAACTCAAACAAACCTTAACACTATGCCTGATCCTTATTCTTCTCCGAATATCTTTCCAATCCTTCATCAAATCTTGGTGTCTCAAAACCTTGAATGCATTCTCTATGTGTGAACACACGAGCATGTGTGTGTGATCACGCGCGCACATGCATGTGTGTGTGTGTGTGTGTGCGCGTGTGCGTGTGCATGTGCGCGCGCGCTGCGCGCGTGTGTGTGTGTCAAATGAGGACCCCCTGGGGGAATTTATAATATTTTCATAGACCTTTTCCTTGGCTAGCTAGTGCAAAAATATTCCCATGATTATTTTATAAGCGTCTAGAAGTTTCCCAACAAGTGCTTGGGAGTCATCAACTCATGTAGTCTCGGTCCATCCCTGTGCTTATATATATTTCTTATGGTCCATCCTTTAGCTCTTCTTATGCAAGATTAATCCACCCATGTGAATAGAGTACTTAGCTGCTTTGTAGGAGAACCAATCTCTCATATCTTTTTCCAGGTCAACATGTCCCTATATTAAATATCTTGTATGTCTTCAGACAAGCTACACTTCTTCCCAGGTGGTTATCTTTTCTCCTTCCCTCAGGGTCAAAACATCAACAATATGTGTTTCTAGCTCATTTTCAAAAGTTTCCCACCACACATATTAGCTTTAATCATTTCGTCTCTTCAGTGACTGAAATGATGGCCTCCATTCCACTCACCATTCTAGATTTCCATGACAAGTTTGTACCTTCATATGATATTGTTTTGAATATTTTACATACAATGTAATTAAAATATGGAGTTAATTTAGATTACAAATTATGTCATTCAGATACAATAGCTTAAATTGTTAAAGAGATGTAGGGATTACATGATCTAGAAATGATAAAACAATAGAGATGAGTTACTTAGTTGAATTTGGACGTTTGTCACTTAGAAAAGGTACCACAAGAGTTGAAAATTATCAAAAAATTCTCTAGCAAGTGTTCATGTTAATAATAAAGCCAATAAGAGGCTTGGACACCGTCGTTAGACTCAAACCCTTGTGATACACTGGTGTTTCCAAACTTTTCCGACATTGTCTAGGAGATGTTTGGGGTATGCAGCTTTTGATGGACCGTCAACTCTATCTACAATATGCTTCTAAGTATTTTGGAGCTTTTTGATCCTATGTGATGATCTTTATTTTTGCTCTTCTTTGTTTTAACCCTAATTTTTCTTGAAAGAGCATAAGGAACTTTTAAAAAAGGTTGAGTTTTTGGGCTATACAACCTCACTATACCTCCAATGATGGTATACTGATGGAAAGCTTTTTGGGTTAGACAACCTCACTAGACCTCCAATGGGTAGGCTTTTTGGGCTTCATTTATGGAAATATATTAGTGTTATGTAATATTGTCTTGGACCTTTTGGCAATCATCATATCATTAGAGGTATAGTGAGTGCTATCACAAAAATTTGATCGTCCGAAACTTCCCAATTGATGATCCATTTTGTCATGATAACCCAAAAGATGAATTTTGAGCATAAATGACATATCTAAAAAAATTTCCTTCCAAGGCTTGTTTTGATCCTAACATGATAAAAGGTCTCCAAAGTTGTCTTGTTTTATCTAGTCATCAACACTCATTAAAATTCCCAAATTATTGTGGGTTAATTAATGCTTGAGATATCACACATGGAGTTAATAACAATTGGAGAGTAATTCAATATTTAATGAAGGGTCTTCCCATTGCAATTGGTGTTACCATCTTCTTGAAGTGATCTTGAAGTGGAAAGCAAAGATCTTCATAGCTCAATTGAGAATTAATTCACACCGTCTTCTATGCGAAACATGAAGATGGGAAAAACCTAAAGAGGGATGGGAAGAGAGAATCTTTCTTTTGCATGGCTGGTGTTGTGGAGTCAAAGAAACATATCATGTTGGTGTGTAATGCTTATAATGACATTAGGACCCAATTTTCTAGCACGGTGACTACTACATCCTTTCAAGATATTTTCAGTGAAAACGTGGTTGAAAAAATAAGGGAGGGTTGGAAAAATAGGGGAGCTGATTGTCAAACTCACCAACAGGAGATCTGAATGCTAGAAAGATTTTTAGCAAGATATGTTATGTCATAGGCTGTCTTTGGTAGTCTTGTGGACGTTAAAATATTTTCTTCTTCTTCTTCTAGTAGAAAGAATGGGAATGAGTTTGGCACATTTTTTAACATTCAACACCAAACGTAAGTCTAGTTTAAAAATGGGGGAACAAACTCTAAACTTTCTCACCATACTTCATAATCTTGCCCATTTTACTTTCATTATATTGGAAAAAATATTTATTTTTTCCTATTGGCTTTGTCACCTCTAAATGGAACATTTGGAATTGTTCCTCTATTCTATTCCTTCCCCAAAATGTCGACTATTAAGTTTTTTGGAAAAGTATTTTGTACGTTTGCTCTGTAACTTCTAAGTGGAACTAAGGGAAAGAAATATGAGAACTACGCATTATAGTCAGCTATGTAGGTCTTTCAAAGAAATTTGGGAACTTTGTAGCCAAAGGCATTATGCTTTTATTCAGGGATGAAAGATGGAGCCTAAAGCTCGTGTTGATTACAATGCAAAGAAAATATTTAATATGAGGTTGAAGGAACAACATATTCCAGAATGGAAAAAATATTGTATCAATTACAAGTTAATGATGATGGAAATAGAGTGGTTTGCACATTCAACAAACTTCTTGTGCTACATGCTCTTACTATTCAAGAGCTTGACCAATGGCTGGGAAGATCATTTGGCCATGAAGCACCTCTCTATTGAGGGGCAATGAAATGAAATGAAATGAAATATTTTAATGACATCCACGAGACTGAAGAGTCTATGGTACCAATGAAGCTGATACATTAAGTATTTTTCATACTCTTTTCCATATAAGCTCTTCTAATGTGAATCTTGAGCACTAAACCAATGATCTTTTGAAGTTTTGTTTATGTAAATAACTCATTTAAGTTGTCCACTTTTAAATTAGAATTCAAGGCCATTTTTTTTGTGCCAAAGAGGGCTCTGTACAACCTTTTTTCATACAAGGAAAAATAGCAACAACATTAAGTTGTATGTGAGAATGGTGTTTATAATGAAAAACTGCTAAGAGCTCATTCCCGAGTATTCGAAATTTTTCAAAGGCGTTGGAGATTCTGAGGATCTTCCCCTCAATATCTCTCGAGAAATGCTCCAACAAAACAAGATTATGGAGATTCTGAGGATCTTGAAGAACTTGGTGAAGAAGTACATAATAGCTCTCGTTGGCACATGGTTAGATTTTGAGGATACTTCAAACATCAATGACATAATGTACATTGCTTATTATGGGTGGAACTTTACATCAGAGATTTGATCATCTACGGATTCAGGAAAAGGAGGACTCTGGTTTCTCATATACTATCAAGGATAACTATCTCGGAAAACTACAAGGGTTTCATCTTCAATGGATTGAAACAATGAGGAGTTTTGACATATTTTCATGCCATCAAAAGGGCTATCTAGAAAGAAATCAGATGGATAATGAATTCATATCAATAAGGAAGTCATATCAAGAGTCAAAAGTTATGATGCAAACCTCAGGCATCCTTAAATATTTAAACAACAACATTTGCAAAATGTGAGAAAATTTAGCAATTAAGTGCTAATTGTTTGACAAAATGCCTCAAAATGAAATGAAAGATTTTAATGACATCCACCTGAAGAGGCCATGGGACCAAAAGTTGATACTTGATTTCAGATTTTTTTCAATATCAGATCTTCTATTGTAGATCTTGAGCACAAAACCCACAATCTTTTTTTTGGCTAGATTTTCTGCACAACTTAAAACCTAGGAAGTCATGAGATAAATCTCCCTCATTTGCCGGTGAGGCTCCCGTGTAAGATTTTTCCAGTTATATATCCTAATATCTATTTGTTGATATTACTTTAACTATGTAGCTCATGAACCATAGCTAAACAATTTTGCAACAAGTAAGCAGCTATAAGAGAAAAGAAATACATGTAGAAGAGGAAAATAATAGAAAGTGGGATGAAAGGAAAGAACATGTGCAACTTAATTAATAGTTCACAGAGTTGATCGCATGCACATAGATAAAACAAATAGATCATGAAATACAGAATTCAAAGCAAAGGAAAGTTTCAGATCTAGATCTAGAATAACACAAAGTTTATGAATATATCTAGAAAGAAATAAGAAACAAAATGCACCATTGACACAAAGTTCTCCGGAAATCTTCCTCCTCTCTATTCCTCATCTTTCAAAAAGATATCAAGGGTTTTAGCTCAAAGTCTGGAACACAAGAATGTTGATCACCAATTCTGATCCTTTAACCGGTAGGTTCTTCCTCTATTTATAGTGTACAAAAGGAAATTATAAATAGGAAGCATTAAATGAATTCCCGCATGCAAAAACTATGAAAAGGGAAACACCTAGAAATATTCCTCTTGGAATTTCTCTTTGCATGACATGCATGATTTATAACTGAAAAATAGAACCTTCTATTTTGCATGTCTGCCACCTATTTCCAAATAATTGACTTCTTCAAGTAACGACTTTTAAACCAATCACTTAAGTTTTATAATTTAATTGATTACTCAATTACTTTTTCGGAGAAAATAAAAGAAAGAGGAAAAGAAATAAGAAGAAAGTTGTAACCCTCCTATTCTTTTTTTTCTTCCATATTTTGCATGCGGTTGACTCTTTTGCCTTTCACTCTCACCAAACTAGATTTGGAAGTTATGCATGACTGTGATTTTCTTGTGAGTATTGCCTTTGACCTGTCTTCCATTCTATCCTTGAAGCTTTTGCAATTATTCTCCAGTACATGCAAAGTAAATTCAATGAAGGATTCAACTGGAAGATTGGGAGCACATGCACAAGATCCTAGAAGGAATTTTCCATGCATTAACTTCTACACGGGTTGTGTTGGAAACAAGAGGATGAATTTTTGTTGGAAGTTTTTGCAATTATGAGATCTGAATCTGTCAATTAAATCAGTGATAGGTTCAGGGCCTATGTCTGTATCAATGACTTCAACAAATCTGGAAGCTATGCATGATTCTGTTGAACCTTTTCTTTCATCATGCTTTATCATGGCTGGAACAATCTTTGTCTAAGCTCTTTTTCTTTTAATTATGTCGGAATCCCTTGCAATTGGATCAATTTGTGCAGATCTGACAATTTCTTCTGATTTGGAAGATATATTCAATGTACCTGACATTGATTTGAGCACCTGTGATGAATACCTGTAATTTATTCAGACAAAGATGGAGTCCATGGCATGAATACTTGATTTTTATCACCAAAATCTGCATATAAAGTCTGCTGCCCTAAAATTTGAGGTCTTTCTTGCATGCAAAGCAAGAAAAAATATTATTTAATTCACCCAGGCATATATACCAACATGCAAATGCTCAGAATGACCAAAATTAGGCTATCCCAACCCTAGGCGCCAAAAACTGGAAGCTTCCCGGTAGTGGAAAATAAACTTTAACGCAAAATCCTCCTTCTTTTGGCGCCAAAACCTGTCTGGGCTGCAATCCTCATAAAAAAGAATTAATTGCTTCTTTATTATGGCAGCCCATGCTTATATAATCCTCAACATACTATTTTTATTAATTGCCCTTCCTATTTCTGGCAATTTAATTAATCAACAATCGTGTTTATTCACCCAAATTGGGCGCCCAATTATGCATGTTGTTGGTTGCTTTTAAATAAATTATTTTATTTATTTTTAGCATGCATCATTGAATTCTCCTTAACTTTTCACTTGCATTGACTTTCCTTCTATTTATGGCGCCAAAATTGGGTGAATAAACCATTAATAAATATTATTAATTGCATTGTTATTCACCCAAGGTGGGTCGCATTTTTTAGCAAGGGCGATTTCCAAAAATAGGAAGTCAACTTTGATGGGAATTTCTACCCTGCTTCGCAGCTCCAAAAATCCCCTCTTTCACTTAAGTTGTTTAACTTTTATAATGAGAATTTTTACCTTGCAAGGCAGGTAAGAAATTCCCGATGGTGCTTTAAGTGATTTTCTTTTATAATGAGAATTTTTACTCTTCAAGGCAGGTAAGAAATTTCCGCCTCCCTGCTACCTCTAATATTCCCATTGCAACTTAAGTGACTTTGACTTCATGGGGAAAAGTACCCTACAATGCAGGTAAGAAATTCCCGTCTGTCTACCACTACCAAAATTCTCATTGCAACTTAAGTGACTTTGACTTCATGGGGAAAAGTACCCTATAAGGCAAGTAAGAAATTCCCTCCTACATGTTGCCTCTAATTTTCCCATCACATCTTAAGTGAATTTGACTTCATGGGAAAAAGTACCCTGCAAGGCTGGTAATAAATTCTTGCTTGTCTGCCACCTCTAATTTTTCCATTGCAACTTACACTCATTAATTCCAAAAAATGCAACTTGCATGGGAGAGTATTTTTGTGCATGACTTCATCTTTTTCGGTCAGAAGTTTGTATTTTGAGGTTGATTCCTTTTGGTGTTGCGTCAATATATGATCTCCAGATGCTTCAGGAAATTAAACAGACTACACTAGACAAAGAACAAACCTAGGGGAATTTCACAAAGAAAACCAGAGAAAAATGCAAAAGAAATAAATAAAAGTGAAAAACGTTGCCAAAAGTTGCAGACAATGCCTTGAATTCATTCTTGGTGAAAATCCTCTTGAGATGAGTGAATACTGGCACGCAAAACTTCAACAAGATTCAACCGGAGCACAATTTACTTCAAACAGGGCATTATTTATTCAATAAATAATTAAATAAAAATTTCCTGCAGACAAAACTTGGTGGAGGGATAAAATGAGTTTGGGCATCTGGGTATTTGTCGAAATTGGCTCATATGATTCACTGGGAATATCCTAACATAATACATACATTTTCTGGCAATAAAACACAAAAAGACCTGTTATTTTAAAAAAACGTTTTTTTTTTTTTCAAATGGGTAGTCCCAGATTTCAGGTTAAAATCTGGGGACACCACTTTTCAAGTCTTGTTTCTTCACTGGATATGAATATCATCATAATTTGAACACTCAAGGAATGAAACCAAGGCTACATAACAGGGGAATCAATTTATTTCATACACATTCCATAGTAGGTCATAAGGAATGAATTTGTGGGGCAGTATCAACCTAAAGTAAGCATGAATGGAAGTGTGGTGCCTCTGTAATATCTAAACACACTTGTTCTGAGAAACATTATCTTCAACCCTCTGAGTGCCATGGTAGAATAAACAAGCCACATAAATCGAAGAACTATACATATATATTGTTTGGGCAAGAGCCACCCTCCCCATAAAATGCACCACGTACATAGTTTCCCCCATAAAATTCCACCATGCACCACATGTTATGCCCATAAAACAACATGACATGGAAGGATTTCTCAGTTCCGGAGGGAGTCATATCAATAGGACTTGCGCTGGGTATGTGAGAGAGAATTGTCCTTCCGCCCAATCCGTTGTATACAATCCTGCTCGATCTGCCGCTAAAGCGGTGAGGCCGAGGCAGTTGCATTTAAGGAGCTGGCACTTGGTAGGATGTGCATGGTAAACCGTCTGCCCTTAAACTTTAAACACAAACCACTAAACAAACCACTAAAATGTTTCTTGGTTCTGTCGAGGCTACATCGCCATTCGCAACAAAGGTGGTTCTCATGATTTTGGATAAGCACAGTCTATTCTCGTGTGGCATCTGCGACTCCCAGGTTAGTTCTCACGTTGATTTTTGTTTATTAATATTTCAATTTGTAGGGAGGTATCTAAGTGTGTGATTTTTTAAATTCCTCAAAAAATCTTTGAAGTGTTTAAAAAATCAGACAACATTTACCAAAAAAAAAAAAACTTAAAGCACAAACAAATCATGATAATCACTGTAAATATGTTATGAAATCTACGTTTTCTTCTTATAAAATCTCATATTTTTTATCTTCCCAAGACTACACTTCTTTAAAACTAAAAACTGAACAAAAGTTTTACCATGCCTCTCCTATCCTATAGTACCAAAATGTGTCTCTAAACCCCAAAATAAAATTTTATCCTATAATACCAAAATGTGTCTGTAAACCCCAAAATAAATTTCACACAACAAGGCCCGAGGAATCATATTATTGTCTTTAGAAGATAGAATTGTCAACTACTAAATGGGGAACCCAATGAACCAATGTTGACTCAATAGATGCCTCCATAACCAAAATCCCTTTCTAGCTAACTTTTGCTGTGAACTTGACTTGCATAAGAGGAAAACAACGTTATCTGATGCCATCAATAGTTGGTTTTAAGGATGAAAATGAGAATCATCCACCCCCAATGTTGTGACAAATCACTAATTTTCTTGCCCCCATAAATTAGAAAGTCGTCTTCACCGATCATCTTAAGGACATTATCAATGTTTTATCTTGGTCCTTAAAATTATCACTATAAGCATCCAAATCTTAACAACATTTATCATCACTTAGTATGCTATTTTCACTGATCCCATAGGGTAAGTAAGCTTTGTCCTCGTTCTTTCTAAGATGTCATAGTCAAACATCTAACTAAGCTTTTTCCTCCTAAAATAGTAATGTTATGATAGAATCGATAAAAGAACATAATATCATTTTCAAAGACAATTCATAAAATTGTAAAGGTCACAAAAATAAATTAACCCTACATGATAAAATGGACACTAAACCAAAGAGTCTAGGTTTGAAATGTCAAAATGCAAAATACAATGATTTTCCGCATTTTTTGACTCACGTAATTAAGATTTAATAATTAACATTGATATGATAATAATAGATTGTGACCTAGTATGATAATAAATTAAGTTTAGTTATTTGGTAATTGACACTAATAATATAATGCTTGTCATTTTTCCCCCACAATTTAAATATTGATTTATTATGGATGATTATTTAATTAATAAAATAATAATTAATTCCATAAGTCAAAACATGATTAAAACCTTTGTGTTTTTCATCAAGATGAAAAATATAGATTTTCCACATGTTAATTACTAAATATTAATTATATCAGTCGAAAAACACATTCTAGTTTTCAGCATGTTGAAAAACATAAAGGTTTTCCACGCGTTGAAAAACACATTGTGGTTTTCAACACGTTGAAAAACACAATGGTTTTCCACGTTTTTTGACTAATGTAATTAAGATTTAGTAATTACAATGTGGAAACCTTTGTGTTTTTCAACATGCTGAAAAACACAATGTGTTTTTTAGCACGTTGAAAAACACAACGATTATTTGTATTTATATTTGTTAAGAAGAACCTTAATAATGAATTTCTTAAAATTCCTGAACTCTTCTTACTTTACTTAGAAAAAAAAAATAGAAATATACAAAAATTGTATTTGATTAAATTAATAAAGAGAGATAATTATGAACAATTCATATTATTGAATGTTATTTGGTTGTCCTAATTTAAAAATTTATGAGTCAAATTGTGGGATTCAATAGAAGCGTGCACAAACATTGATCAGGGGATCAATTTCAGTGTCAAATATTCCTTATAGCCTTTAGAGAGCTTTCTAACGACTATAAGAACGTGAAAAATGGACACTCTGAGCTCAAGATATGTCCAGTCAAAGTTTGGTCAACTGGAAGGTCAACAATTGTCAATAGGTCAATAATGGACCAATAGCAATGTAACACGTGGCAAAAGGAGAAAAGGGAAAAAAATGAAGGTTGTTCAAGTTGTTTGTAACCACCGGTCTTCGACACCCATAAAAGCGGCCAGAAAAAGAGGCTTAATGTTTGTTATGGAGGGGAGCCTAGCCGCTGTGAGGACGATTATATTATCACCGACGTGGTGGGTCCTCAAACCACCATGTGGCTTGCCACCACGAGTTCGATTTTCCTATCGAGGTTTGAAAGGTGGTCTTATTTGTCATATTTCATTTGGGTCAAATTTCATATTACTTTGTAATTATTTGGCACATTATTTGACATTTATCCAAACCCCCACATGTTTGTTAAGGATAATATTTATCGCATATTAATCTCCAAACATAAAATGCAAACCCTTATCCCTCCAAACTCCATGCATTATATCCTACATGCCACTTCCATCATGATCAAAGTGCCAAATTTGGGTCAAATACCCATCCACTAAACCCACAGCATTCAAAATGGCTCTTAAGCCTATAAACTATGCACAATGCCCTTATTTGAATGCCAACATATCTCCTCAAGCGCCAAATGTGGGATTGATTCCCAAATGGGAATAGACAAGTATGCTTAAGGAGGATTGAACCTGGGTTGCTGGTGCAAAAGGATAAGTGCCCGACCACTGCGCCCATGGAGCTCCAAACAATATAAAACAAGCTCAGTACATTTTGTAAAAGGACAGTGCCAAGTCTGTGTATAAGCAGAATAGGGGTACTTAGAGGAAAATACAATTTTGAGGCACTTGCACTCACTTCCGGATCTCGAGTTATACATGAAAATTGCTCATAATTTCAAGAAGATCGCGATGGTGTGATCATTTATCCGATTTAGAGCTTTTTTGATAGAGATATTTGTTGTTAAAGTCACACGAAGGCGTATAACCAAAGGGAGACACTGTTGCAAGTGGATCAGGAAGGTGAAGGACATAGGCTGAGCTCCATTAACGTCCTTCAAAGGTCTGAAACATAGTTTTGCAGGTTTTTGATTCATTATTGGTTAATGTAAATGTTATTGTATTTACATGTTTTAACATTATTAATGGATTGGTTCATCATGAACCCGGGGACGTAGGAATTTCGAACCCCGTAAACAATCTGGTGTTGTGTTCTGATTTTATTTTAAGTTTCTAATATTTGCAAGTAAGTTAAATTCAAAATATGAATATGGATACAACTATAATCAGTAATTGATAAAATCAATTAAAATCAAGAAACAATGATTTTTGGGTCTTCAATCAAACAGTGAAAATTTGAGTAAATTACAAACTTAATTTCAGTTCTGAATTTAGTCCATAATCAGATTTTTAATCAATAATTTAGAGTATTAAGATCTCTTAAGTTGATTAAAATTGAAGATCCTTGAAAGCGTTTAAAAGTGGAAAAAATAAAACACCCGTTTTCGGATCAAACATGTTTATGCCATTATATTATTAGTTTCAATTATTATTATTTTCATAATTTTATTATTATGTTGTTTTTTTAAAATAAATTATACTAATAATATATCGTACTTGAATTATAATTACCCTCTCAAATCAATAATGTTATGATGATACTATATCTTGTGTTTTAAGGTTAGTGTTAGTATTATGAAATATAAATGAATTTTAGAGATTGCAAACAAAATATTTTTAAGACAACGTAATTATAACATAAACAATAATATAATTATAGTTAAAAAAAATGAACACATTTAATGTTATAAGTGTTTGAGATTATTCTTAATATTATCTATAAGCACAAATAAGTTCTATATTTGCATGTTGATTTGTTTCTACCGTAAAAAAATATAAAAATTAAAATTAAATTTGCATGTGATTTTTTTTACTTATGTAATTAAAATTTTGTAATTTCATTGTTCTTAGTTGTGTTAAATGGAATAACATTTGAGTAAGTTTTATTTTATGTATTCATTATATTTGTAAATAATGCTAATGTGAAGATAATTTGTATTTAGAATTTTTTTAGTATTTGTTATATTTTAGTAATTGTAAGGTTGTGAATGTATGACGTAAGTTTAACCAGCAAAAATTCTCTGGTGTCATATTCTCACTCTCATTTCGGTATATGGGGGCTATGCCTCTTGTAAAGCCAGTAATCATTATGTGCTGAAGGGGCTTGCCCCTTAGGATGCCACATTGATATGCCCCTAGTTGGGTGGTAGACTGTGTTGCGCAGATATTTTTAAAGTTACTCGCCGAAGAGAAATTATTCATACATCAATTTGTCTTGCATAGTTTTCTAAAATAGTGTTCTCATTTCTGTACGTTTTTTCATATTAGATTATTGATATTAGTTTTGTCTTATAACATACTAACATTAAGTGTATGCTCTTTTTTGAATGTGTGGTGTTATATTTAGTTACTTTTTTGTTTAGTGAAAATGAATACCCGAAGCTTCATTCATCCTTATCCTATTGGTAAAATGGTATAACAATAACAACTCCAAAATTCCATAGGGAGGATGAGTTTAGCAAGTGCATATTTTTTGTGAATGTAGTACATTGTAGGTAGAGTCGACCACCTAAACCAGAAATTGCAGCAATGGTTAAGACCCGAATCAATTTACCATAAACATCAATTATGTACCTCTCCAAATTCCACACCATTGGCTCCCATTCACAAGGATACAGATTGACATACGACACGATCAAAGATGTACAAAAATACAAGCCTCCACATAAATTAAAGAAGATGAGAGTTCCCAAAGAAAGTTTGAAACCTACCACATATCCAAAAAATCATGCAAAAAAGATTGCATATGGAAGCAACTCAAAGTTTGTTGTTAAATAAAAGAAAAAATAGTTTATTCTTTTCTATGCTTTATATTAAATTTTTTTGACATATTTTATAAAAACCTATATAAATTCATACTATTGTGGAAATACAATTTTAAATAGTTTAGATTAATTAAGCTTTACAACATATTATACAACCTAATTTTTTTTTTTTTGAGGAAATGCACTCTACTTTTGTAATAAATTGATATAAAAATATGAATCCAAAATGATCACTTATAAAATCATCATGTAAATGAAATAAAATTTAGAGACATGTGGAGGAAAAAGTTAATTATAACTCCCAAAATTGTAAACATAACATTGATATGTTTCCTTTAAATGTTGGCAAGAAAAATTTGATGCACTATATTAGTGAAGATAAATATTCATTTTCTTATTTCTCTTCATATCCTCATAAAATATTTAGTCCTAGAAGTCACTCTCCTTTAGTTTTTTGAATTGTTAGTAAATATCCCTCTCCTAAAAAGGAACTAGGTGTTTTCTCCTCTCCTTTATTTGCAAATTAAAGAATGTCTTAATCACAAATTTCATTCAAAGAATATAATATCACTAATATCCCTCATCCACCTATTAGATCTTTTAGAGAATTAAAAAAGAAATATATATTTTCTATAGATATAGTTGGAATAGTTAACATTTCACCACTATGGGGGAATTTGAACCTCGGTCATGAATTTTTCATTACATTTAGTACCATAACCCAAAATCTTCTTATTATTTATCACACATTAACATAAAAACATAATTTTTCACTTATTAGTTTTGTATTGAATATAAAATATACAATTATAGGCCTTCTAAGGCTAGAATCCCTAGGGATTGAGATCATAACATCTAAATAGAAGACAACAAATTGTCCACTCATTAAAATATAACATTAGAAATAAAAATGAGCTTATATCATAATATTGCACTTGAGTATTGCCTTACATTATAAGAATAACCTTATTTATTTACAATTTTCAGTGTAGGAAATGAAAATCATGTCTTCATAGATGATCATATTGTGATATGCTTCTGCACTAGAAGCAGTAGTTAGTCGTGTAATTTTTTGTTTTCCTTGCATTTGAATACCCTCTTTTATACAAGTGTTTTTTCATTTACATTCTCATAGGCCATATAGTCATTACGTTTTGGAGAGCTATCTTCTATTTGAAGGCAAAATGTTAAATTATTTTCTTATAATTGTATGGAAAACACACTGTAGCTTGTACAAACTATTGAAAAATAATTTATTCTTAGAATTAGTTTTATAAATAATGATACATATTACATGTCTTGGAAAGTATGGTGGCATTCTGGATATTTAAGAGTATAGGGGTTATATGTGAATTAGCCAAAAATTCAGATGCCTCCAATGATTTTAGATGGTATTCATGCTAATGATGATCAATCACAACTCAAAATTATTTTTGGAAATTATGAAAAAATTGTTTCATTAACGATGTCAACTTCATGTAATAATTGTTAGAATCAGAAGGAGGCCCAAATGGGAAAGAATGTACAGTCTTCCTATCTAAGAGACAGCAGAGGAAAAGAGTCAATTCTCAAATGAAGACTTGGAATGGACCTTAATCAGGGATGAGCCTAACATCGACCTTTGTGTAGCCATCTTGCTTGCAAGACTCGAGGCATTTGTAAAGGGAGAAGGTTCCATAGAAATTTTTGAGACTTATTTCATCCGCACACATCACAAATTATTCAATATAGTTAACCCTAAACTACATAAAATGAAGACATATTCTTGGTTTGAACCTTTTCTAACACTTCTTTTTTTTACATGATTTTCGTAAACATGTGTATAGCATTTGATGTTAATGATTTTAATTGCATCTACTGGTGTTCATATGGTCCCGAGGACAATAGAAATAAGCCGGAAACTAGGTGAAAGAGTGAGCAGACATCAAATTAAAAGGGGTTTCCAATGTCACTTCAATGTGAAGGTTATGTATGGGAGATCGACAATGGTGATAACAATATACAATAATTTATTTCATTATGATGTAAACAATGAGTGTTGTCATGGTGTAAACAACACTACCATTAACAACCCTCGTGTTGTTGTTGCCTTGTACTTGTCAAATGAATGCAAAAGTTACATTAAGAGTCTTTTGTTGATGGGTGTTCCTATGGACAAGGTGTATGAAAAACATATATAGGATCCATCCATGGTGGGTATGTTGAGCAAGAGGGACCAATTCTTGACAAGAAAGGATGTGATGAATACATGGAAAAAAGTTCACTTCAAAAGGTCTCAAAATCGCATTGATGATGTCATGAGCATGAACTTATGACATGCAGAGGAAAGAGATATTTTTTTCTACTATCAACGGCCAAATGGAACCACCGTTCCATTCATTATGGGGTTGCAAACACCATGGATGTGTGAGAGAATGGTACAACATTCACATAATTCCATAATCTCCATGGATTCAACATTTGCCATGAATAAATATGGCATAAGTAATTCAAATGAATTTTGAAATGATTCGTTATTTCTGTATCATTAATAATGTTCCATTTTTGTTATATTAAACTCCATGCTAACCTTTGATTTCATATTCCTTGTAGTACAATTATACACCTTGCTTGTTTTTGATGAGCAAGAGGTTAGGGTGCCCATAGCATGGGTCAGTTTCATCAAGGAATAAGATTGAAGACATTTACGGGTGGTTGGTGGAAGTCCAAAAATGAGGAAAAATTCTTCATGACAATTGGTAGATCAATGCATTCATTACGGATGATGTGTCGGCTGAAATCCAAGCCATTATGTGTGTTTTTGGTTGTCGTGTACTGTTATGCCTATGGCATGTGCACAAGGCATGATTGAAAAATGTGTACAAGTATTGTTAGCAAGGAGTTGAGGTGGAATATTTTGAGAGATTAGGTACCATCATGTATGGTATGGGAATGCATGAAGATCACACCTTTTCAAATGATTCAAGACTTCTTCGATGAATTCAAAGAGGAAACTCAGTTTCATTGAGTACTTCAAGAAGACTTGGTGCTGAGAGCAAAGGATGTATTGGTGAGTAGGAGCCTTCACGTGTTTCCTTTATTAATTTTCATCTTAAATAATTACACATGGTTTATAGTGTCGTCAATATTCAATCTGTGTGACTTGATAGCTATGTGGGAAAAAACATTAGAAACTTCACCCACACAAATCAGGAAACAAATGCATCCATCGAGGCCTACCATTGTTATCTGAAGACCAAATACTTGTGTGATAGACAAAAAAATGCACTCACCGGATGGACCATTTTTTCTACACACTTGTGTACAGGGTGGAGCCATTTTACAAACATAAGAGGAAGTTTCAAACAATCTGACTTCTTGACCAACTTCAAAAAAGAAAGAAAACTATTGATAGTGGTTGAGAGAGAAAAAGTATTCCAGATACAGTATTTCATTGCACTTCAGCCTGATGGCCATGAATTGTGGGTGAGAAGCCAAACAACTAGAAACACTTGGTATTTGGTAAGGAAATGTGGTGCCTTGGACGTATGTGAATGTGCCTGGGCTACCAGAGGAAACACATGTAAGCACGTGTTGAAGGCATTGGAATTTCACAGGTGATGTTTGTCGATGCCATCTTTTCGAGCACCACAAGTGGCTAGGTAATTCAATGTGATCATATGTGCTAAGTAGCCATGTCAAATGATAAGCATAATTCATAACGAAATAAGCATCATTTTGTAATTGTGTTCCATTCACATGTAGGAGCTAGCGCATATACAAAGACAAGCTCAGTAAATGAAGACACATTCTTGGATGGCCCCTCCTCACCACATCAACAGTCACTGACACTTTATGGTAATACCTTTTCACAAGCAACTGCTGCGAATGAGGGTAGTAGGGAAGTTTTTGTAGTGTCCGAGAAGGAGCAACCAACAAGCCTTGATGGTAATGCACTTATTTTAATTCATATGATATTTATCAACACACATATTTAATGGTGTTTGTATTTGCAATGATGTTTCTTGTGTGAAAAAAAAGACTAAATTTATGTTACATTCATGTGTATGTGACGATGTCTTTTCATGGTGCAAACGAGGGCGATTGCAAAGTTTTTTTAGCGTCCAAGAAAGAGCAGCCAACATGGCTTAATGGTAATGCACTTATTTTAATTCATACATTATTTGAAAACACACATATTAAATGGTGTTTGTAGTTGCAGTGATGTTTCTTATGGGAAAAATAAGACTAAATTTATGTTACATTCATGTGTAGGTGATAATGTGTATTCATAATCGAATGTTATGAATGAGTGTAGTAGCCAAAATATTCCCATGTCCATTGAATGATGATTGACATGCATGCATGGTACGATGTGGGTTTTCAATTGTACAATGAGGTTGAAAAACCCAGTGTATAAATAAATAACTTTCTATAGTGTCTTATATGTCACAGGTACTCCCGAAATAGTTGGGGCTGGTGGGTTGATGCTAGAAAAAAATTCAAAGTTTATGTTAAACACATGCAGAGACTTCTTGAAGTCAATGTTGGATACACCACCGAGTACAGATGGACAGATAAAGGCATACTTTGAATGTGTTCAGAGGTTTAGGAGAGACCTAGAAGCATCAAATGCACTAGATTTTACTTTCAAAGGATATGTCAATGAGACAACCATCACCCGCATGTGTCCCTAGTTTAGTGCGAGTAAAAGATGTCGACCATGGTGTGAATAAGAGGCCAATCATTGTATACTATTTGAACAATCGTGCTGAAGACTATGAATGCTTCAAATTTCCTGACAGCAATCGTGCAAAGAGGAGAGAAACACAACAAGGGGAACCTACAGGTAAAACATTGAATTATTGGTGTGAATGTGACTTCGCAAGAAACCTTAATTTTTGAGGCAAAGACTAACATAATGATCATTTATTTTATAGGTGGCTCGAATACAGATGAAACATATCCGTGTTGTCGCTTTATCTTCAGCAACTTAGTGTCTGCACAAAGTGAGTATTGAATGTCCTTAATTACAATACATTATTTTATTATATGTATGGTATAAAGCCATGGATATTTTTTCTAATCTGTAATGTTATGTGTTGCAGATGCAGAGGATATGCAAGAGAGATGTATCATAGGAAAGAACAGGTTGAGTTGTGGAAAGTAAATGTATGGAATGTAGAACAAGCCTATCTTAGAATTCAAAACATTTAAAATTCATGTATATGAGATTGTGGATCTGATTTTCATACCATGCTCTAGGGGTTGGTTTCAACCCATATAAATACATTCCTTTTGATGATTCTAAGAGTATTTAAATTATGTGTTTTTTGGTCTTAGCCAATCTAGGACCACTCTTGTAATATATGAATAGTAGACAATAATTAAACATTGTGTTTTTTAACAAGATGAAAAAACACAAAGGTTTTTCACACGTTGAACTTGGAATTAATATTTAGTAATTACATCAATCAAAAAATGTGGAAAACCATTCTGTTTTTCAACGTGTTGAAAATCAAAGTTTGTTTTTCAACATGCTACAAAACACAGTGGTTTTTCAGCATTTTGAAAAACAAAATGTGTTTTTCAACGTGCTAAAAAACACACTGTATTTTTCAACACAGATTAAAAACACAATGGTTTTCCAATTTTTTGAAATGGTGTAATTAATATTTAGTAATTAACATGTGGAAAACCTTTGTGTTTTTTCATCTTGTTGAAAAACACAGTGTGCTTTTCAGTTGAAAAACACACTGTGTTTTTCATCACTTTGAAAAACACAATGTGGTTTTCAACACGATGCAAAACAAAATGGTTTTCCACATTTTTAGACTGATGTAATTAATATTTAGTAATTAGCATGCAGAAAACTTGTGTTTTCATCATGTTGAAAAACACAAGTGTTTTTCAACACTTTGAAAAACACAATGTGGTTTTCAATATGGTGAAAAAAACAATGGTTTTCCACATTTTTGGACTAATGTAATTAATATTTAGTAATTAGCATGTGGAAAACCTTTGTGTTTTTCAGCACATTGAAAAACACACTATGTTTTTTAGCACATTGAAAAACAAAATGTGGTTTTCAACATGGTGCAAAACACAATGAAAACTTCACATTTATGGACTGATGTAATTAATATTTAGTAATTAGCATGTGGAAAGCCTGTGTTTTTTATCTTGTTGAAAACATATTGTGTTTTTCAGCACGTTGAAAAACACACTATGTTTTTCAACACGGTGCAAAACACAATGAAAATTCCACTTTTTTGGACTGATATAATTAATATTTAGTAATTAGCATGTGTAAAACCTTTTTTTTTCATCTTGTTGAAAAACACAATAGTGTGTTTTTCAACACTTTGAAAAACACAGTGTGGTTTTCAACACGGTACAAAAAACAATGAAAATTTTGCACATTTTTGGAATGATGTAGTTAATATTTAGTAATTAGCATGTGGAAAACCTTTGTGTTTTTCATCTTGTTGAAATACACAATTGTGTTTTTCAACATGTAAAAAACACATTGTGTTTTTCAACACGTTAAAAAACACAATGTGGCTTTCAACACGGTGCAAAACACAATGAAAATACTTTTTTGGACTGATGTAATTAATATTTAGTAATTATCATGTCGAAAACATGTGTGCTTTTCATCTTTTTGAAAACACAATATTTTTTTCAGCATGTTGAAAAACACATTTTGTTTTTCAACACTTTGAAAAACATAATGCGGTTTTCAACACGGTGCATAAAAACAATGAAAATTCCACATTTTTGGACTGATGTATTTAATATTTAGGAATTAGCATGTGGAAAACTTTTTCGTTGGGTTTCATCTTGTTGAAAAACACAGTGTTTTTCAACACTCTGATAAACACATAATGTGGTTTTCAACATAGTGCAAAAAAACAATGAAAATTCCACATTTTTGGATTGATGTAATTAATATTTAGTAATTAGCATGTGGAAAACCTTTGTGCTTTTCATCTTATTGAAATACACATTGTGTTTTTTAGCACATTGAAAAACACACTACGTTTTTCAGCACTTTGAGAAACACAATGTGGTTTTCAACATGGTGCAAAACACAATAATAAAATTCCACATTTTTGGACTAATGTAATTAATATTTAGTAAATTAGCATGTGGAAAACCTATTTGTTTTTCAACAATTTTGAAAAAAACTTTGCACTTGATTCAACAACAAAAAACACAAATAAAAATTGTTAAAAATCCACAATATATCACTTTTAAAAATATTCTACAAGGTTGAGATTAGCTTTGTGAGTTGTGCACACTATCAACATTTTAATTGAATTAATGAAAAAAACATTGTGAACTATCTATAGATCCCACTCTTAAATTTGTTTTAATCTATTTTATTGAATAATAACATACTAAAAAATTTAACTAAAATTTGTTAAAATATTTTGCGGGTGTTATGATTTTCTTAACAAAAGGTAAATATAATTTTTTACAATACTCACAATATTATGATTATTTTGTGGCTATGAAAAAAACTCATTACCTTTACAAATATTATGAAAAAAACAAAATCGTAAATAAATACAAAACAATTAAATTGATAATACTATCACCAATTTTAAATGTTGTAATAATCTTAATACCTAAAATGAAAAATATTAATTACATAATTGTTGTTTTCAATTAATTTCAAATTGATCTCATTAACAATGTGCTCTTCAAATAATAAATGGTAGAGCTATTCAACTAATATAGGGACATATATTTTTGAGTTTTGTTGTTTGTGTATACGTACTAATATTTATTAACAAAAAAAATAGTTTGACGCATTCAAAAAGAAAGGAAATATATAAGTAAGTTTAATATATGTTTAAAAAGCATCTTTTGATTTCAAAGGCTGCATGAACAATGACATTTTATTACAAATTTGTATATTTATTTATCAGTTGTTCCTTTGGTGGGAGTGACTGGTACATTTTCAACAGTTGACGCCTTGGCCTCCATATACAATTTCTTCCATTCTTCCTTGTGACGTTCATGGATTTTAAGAATAGAATTAAAGCTTGCTACCTAATTTTCAGCAATTTTTTTGTTCGATTCATGCGTTGTCTCCCAATTCTTAATTTCTAGTTCCAACTCTTCAACATCAATCTCCAACTCCATCTTCCTCGAGGAAAGTTCTCCTACTTGGTCCAATAATTCCTTTTTTTTTTGACAAAAATAAATTTTCCAATGTAAGTCTTTCACACTCAGTTTTATAAAACTCTACCTTCTTCGTTAAAAGTTGTATTTCTAATTCCATACGCAATGGTGGGGAAGTCTCATCTTCTTTTCCAACACCCCCATCTTCATGTGTAGGCCTCTTCACACACTTTCCGAACACATAAGTGGCACTATCAAACGATTCATAGTCTTTTGGTTCATCCACATGTGTAGCCTTGCATTTTCCATCCTTCTTTTCTCTAGCCATCTAATTACACCTGCATTTAAACAACTGATTTATATTTGTTAGCATTCAAACATAATTACAAAGAAAATAATGAACTTAACTTATACTCAAAAAATATTTTCATAGATGAAATATATATGAAATATTTAAAGTATGCACGTAAAACCCAAGTAGGCATACATGGAAGAAGAATGCAACTATTAAACCATAAACCATAAACCGTAATCTATAATCCATAGTCACATAACATCTTGTTCTTTAATACATTAACCAGATACATAGTGATAACATCATCATATCTACAACTTCTAGCAATCAGGGTCCTATTAATAAGCATTGGAATACAATAAATGGAATGTCACATAACAAGAATAAAAACCATCTAATGCATTATAAACATAGCGTAAATGGATAACTCTATATAACCCATAAACCATCAACCATAAACATTATACCATAAATGTTAATCCGTAACCACAAAACATTTCATTGATTAATATAAACCACAAACCATAATCAATATATCATGAATGCAATACTAAACCATAAACATCAAACAAGTACATAAACACATTAAATTAACAACATCATCATATAAACATCTGTAGTAATCAACGTCCTCATAAGCAATGTTATACAATAAACGTTGTCATCTCCTCCACTTCCTATTGGAAGTAATAGATAATATTGAATCATAAAATCTAACACACTTCTTCTCATCTCTATGAATGGAAGTAGGTGTGATCCCAAGGATGGGGGGCTCGATTGTCTGCATATGAGTACGGTGCACTCTCTCAACTACAACCTATACTGTATCATCCTGAAAGCCAACCATTTAGTAAATAAGTCAACATAGAAGAATCATTTAGTTAAACACATAATTAAATTAAATCATCCATTACATCTACTTGCCTCTCGTGGAGGAGTGTTCCAGTCTCATATCTCTAACATCCCATATCACAAACCCTTTGACACACTCTGCCAAAGTGTTTGCAAATGTTCGTAGGGTAGGGCAATGGAGCAGTGGGAACAATGGCCTCAGAAATGATGACTTTGATAGTCTCTGGGGGGAGTCTCATGCCATGACAAACTACATGAGGGCTACCATCACAAAAAATCCTCTCCCAATGACTATATCATCTAACATAAGCTTCACTTCGACCCCGTCACGAAAAACTGGAATAACAACAATATCAACTGCATTAATCATTTTATCTTAAGTTTACTAAAAAAGAATACAAAAAAGTGAATGAGAACAATAGATAACTTACCAGTCCAACTTCCTCCTCTCTCCTCTCGTCAGCACCCTTGTTTGTGTACCCTCTCCTCATGTGCCTCCCCTTGTCACCCTCTCTCTCCTCGACTGGAAAGGAAGTTGCATCTTCTGCCGATATTCACCTTGGCCTCTCCGACCTCTCATGCAACAATCTCACCAATAAGATCGAGACCAATGGCTGAATGTGAAAGGGAACCTCTCATCAGTAACGTCCACCTACAACAAACAAGACATCAAGAGAATTTAAATATCAACATAAGGCAACATACAATTGTCACATGAATGTTAAGTGTTTGTTACCTTTTTATGTTTCCTTCCACTCAGCGAGTCTCTCTGTCGACGTAGGAGATGACTCAGGGGAATGTCATCATCCTATGCACACCATCAAAAGGAGTTAGTATACAACACAAATAAACAAAAACTATATTCCATATAACAATGAAAGTCCAATAATTACTTACAAGGTTCCTCTGTAGGGGGGTCAACATTCCCGCTAGCTTGCTCCACCCTCTTCTCTATCTTCATGTTCATGAAATAATATTAAGTTTGTGATTTCCAACCAACATAATACATAATACATAATATATTATACTAATCATAAATTTACCTCTCTCCTGTATTTGAGTTGTTCTTTATTTCTCTCTCTCTCAACCACCTCTCCTTTCTCGTTATCACATCTCCTCTGAATTATAGGCACGCATTTCATCATCCACCACCCTCTTTCCTCCCCAGCTCAACTCCTCAAATCAATTTTGCATTCTTTTTTTCAAATTCGATCAATAACCCTCTTGCGCTGCAAGTTATATCGCTTCCTCAAGACATAGTCCATATCCCCTCTCTCCTCTATACGTATGCCCTGCTCCTATCATGAGGGATAGGTGGTCATTTTCCCATATGCTTACAACCACACTTACGTGGTTGCACAAAGGGAAGATTTTGTGCAGCCACACGATGGAAGTTAAGTTTTTGGAGCTCCCAAAACTTAACACTCCCATCAACAACACATGATCCATGCTGACAGAAATAATGAATGTGACCATCCACCTGTTCAGTTTTGTAGTCTACGAGTGGCTGATTGCAAGATGATGTTAGAAAATTTTGATAATTCTTAAGATATTGAATAACAGTAATCAATAAGAAAAAATAAACTTAAGTTTTAAATTTACTCACCTCTGTCATAGGCTCCACAATATCCGAGTCAACAGGCTTGGAAGGATCATCTAGATGTATCGCCACTAGGACAATCAACCCTTGGAGGAGCATCTCCCTGTGACATTAAAATATAACATATTATTAGACGCTTTGTTTATGATTACTATGAAGAAAAAAATAAATAACTTGCACAAAATGAACTACTTACCGACGACATGGTTGTGTCCACTGTGAAGCGTGACGAATGCATACGTGTCATGGGATGTGAAGTTGCATGTATGCAGAGAGTACAAATACGTAATTATTAGCCCAACATAAAATATTACGTACTATTATATAAAAAATAATTAATGTTCACCAATTTTTATATTATTGTCGTGGGATGTGAAGTAACCTAGATGAAAAGAGGACAATTTCATAATTATTAGCCCAACAAATGACATTAGGTACATTGATATGACATACAATTAATGTTCACAAAGTATTATATTACCGTCTCATTATTTTTGTCTTCCCCTAATGCATAAGAACAAATGTTGAACATGGATGGGAACATGTTGGACTTCTTGACATTTTGTTCAAGTGCATTGCATAACCACCCCTGGAGCGACACATTGTAATACAAGATAAACTGAAACAGATGGTGCACAAACTATTTTATTTTTATTTTTCATTCATATTGAGATAATTATACACAATAAAACATTTGTGATGAAGTTATCTGTACGTATTGTTTTTCAAAACTGGATAATCAACTCTAGTTGTTTCTGAATTAAAAATGAAATTTGTATTGCAAGTGTGTTACAAGATAAAATAGGATTAATGTACAATTATGAAAAGAACTTTGAACTTCCAAGTATAAAATCATACAATTATACTATGTTTTTCTTCTTCATAACATGAGTTTGTAATACAAAGTTATAATATATCAAACAAAGAAAGAAGTAACATTTTCAAAATAAGTGCATTGCACTTTTACAAAATACATAATCACTCAGCGCACATGACAAAGGCCAGTGCATGACATCCCCACTGCATTCACTATCACACTCTTTCTGAGTTGCAATGTGTTGTTCTCCATTGTTCATACCTCCACTCATCAAGCTCTTCTAGTTGATGATCAACATCATCCCACCAATCAAGAACATTTGCTGATAAGTCAGGCCATTTTCCATCTGAAGGTGGGTGTACGAAAAGTGTGATGTCATGGTACCACCCAAGGTATTGTCTCCAATCTACTGCAGGGAGATTTTCATTGATCCATCTTCTAGTGACTATGTTTGTCCAAGTGAGTCAAGGGTCAAACACAAAATGAACAACCATCCCTGACATGATAACCATATCTGTCCACCTCCATATTTTTACGGGACCATTCTCCATTTAAAATACGAAAAGTCAAATTTTTTCCCTATTTGGTCCGATATCGAACGGGGGTGGATACGTTGCATAATTTAACAATGTTATGGAGGCATTATGAACCTCATCAGCTTCCATGGTTGGGATTCTTCTTAAGAGTGTCCATACTCGGATTTTCCAATCATCCATCTGCATAATATGTAACAAAATATCCATACTAAAAACCATATTCATATATTTAAATAGATTTTCAAAATCTATTATATATTCACATAATAATGCAAACTAAATTAATTACCAAATGTATTAACTTACTTAAGAAATCATAAGTGAATTGTTTGGGTGCTTGGAGCTAAGGAAATTTCATTGAAAACTTTTCTTAACATGAATTTAAGATACATGACAGGAATGAAAACAAACTAATTGTATGTATAAGTAAAAATGTAAATCCTAATTACAAGACATATAATAGAGTTTTTGGTACAATGCAAAAGATAGGTTTGAAGGGATAAAGTAACTTCTAGTTTCGAATACATTAAACTAGATTTTCAAAATTTATTGTATATTGACATAATAATGCAAACAAAATTAATTACCAGCCATATTAAATTACTTAAGAAATCATAAGTGAATTATTTTTTGCTTGGAGCTAAAAAATATTCATTATACAAACAAAATTGTCAATTAAGAGAATTTAAATACATGACAGGAATGAAAACAAAATTATCATTGTATGTTAAGTAAAGATATGTAGAACAATTAAGAATAAAATATGAATAAAGATTATTTTCATCCAAAAATTCACTGACACAGTTTCAAATATAAAATTTTCCAAATACTACAAAAATCCATCTAATTTTTTAAAAAATTGTTGAAAAACACACATTTTTTCTTTATTTTTTAAAAATTATTTTATTTTTGTAACAACTATATATTTTATAGGACAAGGTATACAAACAAATGTATTTACATGGTATTTACAAAAATCACGTAGAAACCCTTCAAAACTTATTAGTTCAGTTCTTTTATTGTAAAACAAGATAATGACATGATTAAAGTTTTAAAATTGTAAAAAATGACTACATTTCTTGTCAGGGTAGACCTCATCTAAAATTCAATCATCGCCATATAATTCCCCCTTGATTACTATATAAGTTCAAATGGGTCAAAATGTAATTGTTTGGATCAATAGTCATGGTGATGTGTTGAAAAATATATTAAATCAAGTGAGAATGTTTTTCTCTCTCAAGAGATGTGACTAGACACGTTGTCAATCACAATGAATAAACGCATATATATTTGCTAGATTTTCCCAAACAATAAAAAGACATTGCCTATGTTAGAATGGTATCATTTCAAGGGAAATTCACCTCGAAGTAGATTTTTATTCAATTAATGGGAGATACACTTAGGAGGTCAAAGGACGTGGTGATCAAAAAATTAACGACAATCATAAACATCAATGGAAGAGTCTTCAAACAAATGATTAAACAACGATGCGATACGGTCAAAACATATTGAAAAAAGTGGATGGGAAACAAGAAGTAGATGAATAAAAAGGAATAAAAACCATCTATTTGAAAGAAACAATGAAAAGGATTGAAATAATTCAGCTACACATTGCACATTATAAAAGGGCCTAAACGACTTCTAACCAATTTCATAAAATGTATCATGTTATTTTGGTACCTATAGGCATATTTATATAGGTTTTATGTTTATTATTTTAGTTGCATAATCCTATTTTTTTATTTAATGCTTCTTCAGTACAACATATTATGGCACATGCTTACAGAGAAGTAAGCTATTTTCATCATAATGAATGGATTGTGTAGCATTACATAACAAAATATGCCAATTTTAAGAAATCATTATTTAATCTTGGTTTTTTTCTTAGTTCATTCCTGCCATTTTTAAAAATATATATTTTCCTATTTTTTGAAAACAATTAAGTGTGGTTGTTGGGAGATTCTTATGTAATATATTGACGCATCAAAATGATTTGAATGAATTACTAATATCTTCTTTCTTTTTAAAATTTCATATCTTTAAAAAACAAAATAAATAAATTTTAAATATAAATTTGAGAAAATGCCATTTGAATTTTTAAACAAATGTAAAAATATATATTATATTTTAATAATTTTTTAATTTCCTAATACAAATTAACGTCATATTACATAATTTTGTTGATGTTGCAAGAGTCCTGACACAAATATTTCTGATGTAAATAGTCACATAATAATGTCACCTAACCATCCAAAATTATGGATAACTTCTAAACAAATGTAGGAGGAAATTACAAAATGGTAATGAGTGTGTTGAGTTTAATAATTGAGTTCCATATAGTTTAAATTGATAAATTACATTAAAAAGATTGATGTCTATGTTATATGTGACATTAAAATGAAGCATTATTGTATTATAAATCAATATTTACATTGTTGAAAAAAATGAGAAGCATTATTTTATTAGTATCATTTACCAACTAACTAAAGTTACATAATTAACATATTAGGTCACAATCTATTATTATCATATCAGTGTTAATTACTAAATCTTAATTGCATCAGTCAATAAATGTGAAAAATCATTGTGTTTTTCATCTTGTTGAAAGACAGTGTGTTTTTCAACGTGTTGAAAAACACATTGTATTTTTCAACAAGATGAAAAACAACACATTTTGACTTATGGAATCAATTATTACTTTATTAATTAAATAATTATACATAATAAATTAAAAAGAATGCTTGTATATAGATTTCTTCTTAAACAAACATGCATTCTAAGTCATTTATCATCAACAATCTATTTAGCAGTTTGGCATTTTTAGGATTTAGCAATCAAATGAGAATTCAAACATTATGAGAATCAAGATCTCTATTGAGCATTCTAAATCAATTAAAAAGGGTTTCTCTATTCCCAATGGGCATGAATATGTCTGAGATGTGTTGCATGAAAAAGATGCAAAACTAAAAAAAATTATTAAGGCATAACATAGCATTTATAGGCAGTGAATAGGTTCTCCAATCTATTTCTTTGTTAATCGACAAAAGAAAGACTAAATATCGTTCCCCTTTGTTCCTCATGGATAAAACACCTTTGATACCAAATGAGAGTAGGGATGTAGAGATGCTCTGCAATTATTTTTTTATAGGATTCAATATAGCTCTAGGATTTCCTAGCACCCACTAGCCATTTACAATATGAACAATTATTGTTCACCTAATTTTTCCTATAGTTCATTGTTATTGTATTTATAGCCTACTGACTATTATGTTGAGTATAATTATGCATGTATAATTATAAAAATATTCTAGTGACCTCCAAGATCAATGCTACTATGCAAGTATTGTTCATGTATTTTTAGTATATAACCTTTATTTTTCACTTAATTTTACATTCATTAGTTTGCATTTAGAGATTCCATATCAAAACCACCTTATTAAAAAACAACCACAATCTAATATTTTCAGCTGAATTATCATATAATTTCATCTTATGCTAAGAATTTATATTTTTTGAAATTAAATTAAGTAAATATATAAAGAAAAGTAAAATAAAGTAAATTTAATGATATTTTCTTATTTAGATAAGAGGTAATTTGTAAATTCCTTTTATGATTATTTAGTAGTGCTTTTTATTACATATTGAGTATAAATATATTTTAAAATCTTACTAAAATTACAATACTTGTTTAATACCTGAACATAAGACCTTGATGTTTAGGGCGTCACATTTCATCTTTTAGATTCTATAACGACAATGGTAAAAAGGTAATATATTTTGTTCTTACAAAATAAGATTTCAAATATTTTCCTGAGATTTCAGATGATTCTTCCTGTGATTAGGTGTACTCCAGATGTTTTGGTTATTATTTGAGCCTAAAATAAAAATAAAAAATCTAAAACCTAAAGTAAATATATATATTACCAGGGTTTTCTATGATCTGGTAGAGATTGAATATTTGGGCTATGATCTGCCCATCCCATACAACTCAAACCAATTAAGAGAATGGAAATTTAAGTTAATATCAAAATGAAAGCAAGGGCACTCCTTTTGTGAATTTCATTTTCTTAAATAGATGTATATGAAATCAAGAAATATGATTGAATCCTCAAACAGGGGAATAGAAATATACCATCGTTTCAACCCACAGGGGAAGATACATCTATTTCATATACAAAGTGTCTCGAAAAATACACGTCGTTTTTTGTTTATTCTCACAAAAAAAAACAACAAATAGAGACAAACTTCATCTCCTTTTATGGGTAGGGGAGGTAGGGGAGAAGGGCCAGTAGTGGTACACCCTAAGTTAAGGGGTCCACAAAATCAATTATTTATGATATGGGATTGTGATTTTTTCACTAATATGTAGTTTAGATTTGTGTTAACTTATATTTTTTGTTTGGAATGTTCAATTGGAGGGAAAACCATATTTTGAATTGATTTAAAATAATATATGTGAAAATTCTACAACCATGGTGGAAACCAATACTTGAATATAAGTGAAATTGCTTGAACATTGACTTTTTTGTACTTGTACATGGGTGAAAACTCTTACATGTCATGATGTGATTGGCTACTTGTACAAATTTTTGAACTTCAATAATCAAAATTTTGGTTTTTATTCCATCAAGTATTGGATATTTTAAATGCAAAATACTGTTCAAGTATTGGGACGTGTTCACATACTGGCCCTTCTCCCCTAACGGAGCAAATAGTTAAACAGGTTAGGAGGAATCTCGTTGATTAAAATGTGCTAATGACTCCATATCATATTATTTGCATGCGTCATCTTGCCAATCAGTAGGCCCTAGAGTTGGGAGTTGGATGGCACATGGAAATGACATGGCATGCATTTGGTTCATTTTATGTGGAGGCTATTTTTTGTTCCATTTGTTCCTGAGGACTCCAAAACGGATGATGAAATCTTATTTTTGTGTAGTTTCTTGTCAAATCCCGATGGAGAACATTTTAGATTATTATTAAATGAAATATAAATGGGAGTCCCGAGATAAAGGAAGATACTTCGTTTCTACATATTCAATAAATGTTCATTCAATTGACTTTATGTCTCAAGCCATGGGAATTTTTCTACAACAGGTAGACGACATTTTTGTGGAGGATGATTGTCTTTAGAAAAAATAATGCTAGTGCTAGCTCCTTGATTAAAATTCAAGATGTGAAAGTACAAAGTAGATGGGAAATTATTGATAAGGTCCGCAAAATAATGTGGGACAATAGAGGTAGAAAAAGAGATATTATCTCGAAGAATTTAACTACACTTGTGACCATCAACCAAAGGCATACATCGGGGCCCTCATTCCGTGGGAGAGCTAAGATTCTCATAGCTCAACTAAGGACAAACTCCCACTGGCTTAGATGTGAAATAGGTAGATGAAAAAGGCCTAAAGAAAAATGGGAAGAAAGACTTTGTGTCTTTTGTTCAAATGGGGCAGTGGAATCAGAAAAACACTTTTATTATAGATTGCAGTGCCTATAATGACATTCGTTCCAAATATGTAATCAATTTCAAGACTTTGTCATTACAGGTTCTGTTTGATGAGGAGTGGATAACTGGTATGGGAGACTTTGCCATCAAGATTAACAAAAGAATATTTGAATTCGTGAATTCTGAAGAAAGTGTGTTTACTGTCTCATAGGCTATTTTTAGCCTTGTGGACGTTAAAAGTTTCCTTCTTCTTCTATGTCAATTTCAAAGAATGGGTATTCCCTTACGAATGCAAGAGGATGATTGTCTTTAGAAAAAGTAATGCTAACTCCTTGATTAAAATTCAAGATGTGAAAACACAGGACAATATTACAAAGTCCTCTGGCACAATGTGTCCCCGTGACCGATATATATCAATTTCAAATAATGTGTATTCCCTTGCGAAGGCAAGAGGATGATTGTCTTTAGAGAAAGTAATGCTAGCCTCCTTTGATTAAAATTCAAGATGTGAAAACACAGGCCAATATTACAAAGTCCTTTGGCACAATGTATCTTGTGGACCGATATATATCAATTTCAAAGAATGGGTATTCCCTTGCAGAGGCAAGATATGACAATATAAAATTATGAGATTTTCAGAAAATGAAGACTTTCCTTTCATCTTGATTCAACACACCAACTCAGGAAGAGGAAATGAGTATCTATGAATAGTAATTGAGTATTATGGATAAGGAAGTGTTATTAATCCAATAAACATCAGTAATGAAGAGCCACACAAGAATTTACTCAAGGATCGGGGACATCATCTTCAACAATGATCTCGAGAGAAAGGAAAAACATTTAGAAAATGAATGAACGATTTGGGGAATACTTGAAGTCCTGAGTATCAATGGGAACTGGATAAGTATATATCCTCAGGAATATCCAAAAGAAATTATAAGTCCATGCTTGAAGTGAAATCATGATTTGGCTATTTTGGAGAAAAAATCATTCAAAGGTCATAAAATATAGTAAATTAATTCATTTATTGAATTAATAAAATAGTGTACTGTGAAAATCGTACTGTAACCTAAGATGATTCAACTTAAGGCTAGAGTCGGGGTTAAATCATAAATTTTTTATTTAACTACTTATTTGGATATAAGGCTGGAAATGTAATTACAAAGGGGCTCTTCCTCTCTTCTCATCTCTGAATGTTGGGGAATTAAATTGTTTCTCTCCCTATTTCATGAATACAATGCTTTTTCTCAATGCAATATTGATGTTCCTCAAATGTAAGCTTTGTCTTTCTATTTATGATTGTACGATACTATTGATGTTGTATTCCTTCCATGTTGTATTTGATGACATGATATTCAAACTTTGTGTTGATTGTCAAGGTACATGGACTTTGTGCCATATTTATACAGTTTGGGGGTTGTGAAGACTTTGTGCTTCATCTTTTGCATTCTTCGTTGTATTCTATCATTTATTGAATTAATAAAAATAGTGTAATGTGAAAATTGTATAGTAACCTAAGTTGAGCCAACTTAAGGTTAGAGTCGAGTTAAATCATAAATCATTTATATAAATACTTCTTTGGATATAATGTGTATATAAGGTTGGAAATGTAATGGAAAAGGGGATCTTACTTTATTCTCTTCTCTGAATGTTGGGAAATTACTATTGTAACTTTTTGTACATTGTTTTTCCTCCCTATTTAATGAATACAATGCTTTTCTTAATACAGTATTGATGTTCCTCAAATTTAAGATATGTCTTTCTATTTATGATTGAATTGATGCCATTGATGTTGTTTTTCCTTTGTGTTGTATTTGATTCTCTTATATTCAAAATTTTTTGTTGATTGTCAAGGTTCATGGACTTTGTGCCATATCTATATAGTTTGGGGGTTTTGAACACTTTGTGCTTCATATTTTGCATTTTTCATTTTATTCTATCATCCATCTAAGAGAGAATATTTTCATGTTATGTTTATTTTTTGGGATACCACAACAGTTCTATGAGTTTATTGTTTTGTAGATGTCTCGCTTCCTTCGTTCCCTTTCTCTATATTTTTTCCTTCCCAATTTTGTTTCCCTTTGTGCTTTTCGGTTAAAAGCACCAAAAATACAAAAAAAACCTTTCATACAAGGGAATTGCCGCTATTAAACACAGAGGAATGTCATGTATAAAACTACTTTTTCACTTTTCATCTTTCATACATGTTACTAACAGTCTCCTTTCTGCAGATAATGGTCATTGATGCATCTATTTCTAAAGTGGGTGCCTTAAGGGGCCTACCAGGAATGGGGAATGGTTATTCATGTAACCATTATGGGTTAGAGACAATACATGGAGAGAGTGTTCATTATTTTCTCTTGGCCTTAGTTTTCCTTGCACTAGGTATTCTTGTCTTCCTAGGTCTCATGCACATCACATTCAAAATTTCTTCTTGCATCTCATCACTTGACACCTTGTTTATCCATATCCATGTTTTTATCTACGACACACTATTTTCACTTTTCACGACACCTTACCTCTTTTCATACCTATGGCCAACACCATCGCTCGTGGACAATGATGGTGTCAGTGTTATATTTCCTCATGGCCGACACGCCTGCGGGTGATGGCATCCTATATATACCCTCACCTCATTTGACATTCATAAGAAAAGGAAGCCAAATCATTTGGAATGCCATTATCTCTGCTCTTTTTCATCATCTTCACATCTGCTCGCCTATCTCTTAGTTCATCTTGCATCTTGCTTGGATTGATTGGATTGGATACTCTTCTTCTTGGATGGTTTCTTACACTATTAGGTCACCTATAATGAGTCTAGGACATGAATGGTGTTTCCTTCTCCACCTAATAGTGAATTCTCTCTCGATGTGCTTCTTCTCTAGAGAGATAGATGCATCAGTGACCACCCTACAGGTACAAGATGAGTGCTCTAACCATTCCTTTTCATTTTGCATAGGTAAGTTCATTTCCTTCTTCATTGTGTTATGTTAGCTTAAGTATTGTACATGTTTGGATGCTAGTTAGCATAATACTCTTATCATTATCATATCTCTTAGTTATCATCACTTTTATTTGAGTCTTATTATGCATATTTATTATTGCTCTATATCTCTCCACACCCAACCACTGATATCTCAGTAGGGTTCCTTCCTCTATCTTGATTGCAGGCCTTGGAAACATTAGGTTGACCTAGTGTAGGATTACTTCCCTCTAGATATGTGACCCTAGCACTCATTGTAGCCCCTTTAAGTCTATCCACTTATGTATGTCAGTACATGTGTGTTTCCTACTCGTTTCCTTGATACCCTTGTCAAACAGATGATTTAGAGAGTGCAAGATATTGAGACACATATTTGGCCCACATACATTTTCTAGTGAACCCACGTGAATCTTATATACTTCTTATAATTGAAGCAAACTCATTAAAATGCATCCACTTCCAAATTTGATCTCATCTAAATACCCAAAACCCCACAAAACTCAAAAAACCTTTTGCACAAACACCATCACCCTGGGCGATCCTTGTCTATCTTGGTTTTCTCATAGATAGATAGACCTTCGGCCCCTTTGCAGACCTATTTGCATGAGCA
Organism: Taxus chinensis; assembly: GCA_019776745.2. Classification (NCBI taxonomy): domain Eukaryota; kingdom Viridiplantae; phylum Streptophyta; class Pinopsida; order Cupressales; family Taxaceae; genus Taxus; species Taxus chinensis. The sequence goes on along the minus strand of CM034151.1, from coordinate 545,116,193 downwards.
ATCATGTCCTATCTTCTTCCCATCTATTTCCAGATACCTTCGATTCCTGTGTGTACATTCTTTTATATTAATGATTGTGTATGTAGCCTTCATTTTTAAACCTTTTCTCAGCCAGATCAACACTCCATCATGGAGTATCTGGGCCTAGGGTCCTCTAACTCTGTTTTGCAAACTTTTCCTGAGATGATATCATCTTAAAGATGAGTTTCCCTTTTTATGGATTGTTGCATCGTAGGAACACCTAGAAATAAAGCCTTCTACCCACCATAATGGCCCACCTAAGGATGAGGAAGAAGAAAGCCAAAAATGATGATACTTTTGACCATCCTCCTGAGATTCAAAATTTCTATCTCAGTTTCCTCAATACAAAGGAGAATCAGAAGAAATGCTTAGAAAATGCCTTCTTAAATTTATCTCTGAACAACTTTACCATAGGGCATAAAAGAGGAAATCTGCTTGAAATAGGATCATTTGAAAATGCCTCCAATTTTGACCCTACCAACCTCATTCTCCAAGTTCATTGAAAAATGAGCCAACAACAATCTGCTACGATGGCTCAATTTCTCCAAATCCAAGCCAATATGGCTCAGTTATTAGTTAACCACCCTCCAACGGGATCTTGGGGCACCATGCATTCCCTCATTTTCCAAATGGGCCTAATGGGGTTACCATCACTCAACCCCCATTCAAAAAAAATCTTGCGAGAAATCCAACAAGAACCTTTAACACCCTATATTGTTAGTATGGATATTGGTGGCATTGCTTCCATCTATCTCTTACAACGGGTCTACTAATCCCACCTTCATATCAAGGCCTTTGTAAATATTTACAAAGAATGGATCAGGACTAATTCATACACTATCACCAAACTCTTAGCAAATATCACTTAAAGGAGATGCTTTAGATTGGTACCATACTTTTCCTCCTAATTCTATAGTTGAGCTAGAGTCCCTAGTGACAGACCCTAGTAAATGAATTCCAATATCACGATCTACCTGAAAATAACATCAATGCTTTCATCAATTGTCAACAATCTGAGAACGAATCAACACAAGCCTTTATTAAGTGTTGGAATACCCTATCCATGCGGTAGAACATAACATGCCCAATGATAGCCTCTTTCAACTTTTCTTACGAGCCCTTGAGCCTCACCTTCAATACAAGGTGAGGTCATTTTCTCCCACTTCCCTAGAAGAGGCCTTTGAACAAGCCAAAAGGAAATATTATCTCATGAGGGAATTTGAGAAGGCTCCATCCAAGACACAAACTAACAAACAAGTCCAAATCCTTCAACGTTCTAAAAACAAGAATGTGATAGATGATGGAGTCTCATATACTCTTCCTCTTATTGCTTCTTCAAATAGGATTGTTTTCAATATTTACCAATAACTTAACAAACAAAATCCAACCTAACTATCATCAACCACTGAGTAAGAAAGAGTTGAAGTGTCGGTTGCCTAAACCATTTACCGCGATCCTAGATCCTTCTCAACCTATTCCTCATTGGCATGATGAGAGTAAGTTTTGTTGGTGGCACATAATTGGGGTCACTCACATGAGAATTTTTGTGCACTTCCAAATGGATTCCATCCAGCTTTTTCTTAGGACCCAAATTTAATTATGACACCATCACTCACAAGAACTTTAACCGAAGTGTTCAAAGCTCATGACATGGCTCAAAAGAAGGAATCATCATGAAAGCCATCAACTAAAGCTAATGAAAAGATAAAAACTATTCTCTAATCCTATGCCCAATCATGATGTTGCTAAAAATTATAAGAAGCAAAGAGAATGGTACAACCAATGTAGTTGACACTATTACCCTCCTAGAAAATACAGTTGCAATTTATATGTAAAATGTGTCATAGCTTATGTAGAACTAGAATATCATGTAGCATTCCAACCTTGGACTCACATAGTCATCTATCCTTTTGTACCTCATAAGTAAGTTCCTTAAAATAAAAACCTACCTCCTCCAGACACCATCAGCTCCTGTGGAAATTATCTTATAGGGCCGATTGTGTATGGATCTACATCTTTGTCTACATACACCATCGGACCTTGTGCAAATCAAACTTACAGGGCCGATGGCATATGAACTGAGAAAAAATTAGTTTCTAAAGTATCTTTAAGTACCCTTGCTCCTTCTAGCTATGTTTTTTAGTACTCCCGACATTCTCATTCTATTCCACAGTCCAGTCATGATGAGTGAGATCCTCTCAAAACACTTTCCCATATTCTTGTCCCAATTCCTTTTTTAGAACTTATGTGTATACTACCTCACCATCTTGAGCATCTCATGACTGCATTGTTTGACATGAACATCCCTTTTCCTCCCTCTTTGGGGCAGAGTCCTACATTACATGGCTCAGAAGTAAGTATCCATTGACAATGTGAGGAACTCTCCATTCATATTGATCTCAGCACGGATGTTAATTCATGCATTCATTTTCCCATCACTTCTATGATTCTTGCTGAGCTCTTGCTTCATGCAGATGATCCACCACTCTTCATTTTAGTTCAAATTAGTCACATTTCGGTTGAGAATGCTCTCATTGATGAGGGAGAAGGAAATTTTGTGGGTCTCATTAGATTTCATCAAGGCCCTCGGTTATTCTATTGATAACCTAAAATCTACACAGACTACTTGTCAAGGATACGATCACCGAAATTCCTTCAATGGGGTGTATTTAGTTACCCATCACCGTTCCCCCTAGGAATTTCTGCATCAAATTCATGGTTTTTAAATTTTCCCTATCTTATGATATTCTCCTAGGATGGCCTTGGACTTATCGTATGTGCACCATTTCTTCTTTCACATGCTAGTGTCTGAAGTTCGCTCACCAGGGAGATAATTATAAGATTAAATGGGACACCAACCCTTCGGAATTATGATAAACTTTAGAAAAAGGGGACACACAAATTTCCCACGCTTGACGAATTATCACCTACCCCCTTTCAATAATATCAATTCCTTAACTACCCTATAGATACTCTTCACAGAAATTTCGGTCATTCAGAGTTAGTCTGGGCACACACCTCCCAATATCTTAGATTCAGATGATGATAAGCCTAATGAATTCATGCTTAGAATCAATACTTACAATCTTCTTGAACTCATCATATATTAGCTACCTCCTTCCTTACATTCTTGCAAGAAGGAGCCTTATATTCCTGTAGTTATCTCACAAACACCAAAGCCCCCGCGGGAGTGTATGGTATAACTTTAAACCATAGTTGACTCTTGTGCGGTGGATACTTCCATATCAAATTACAACAATGGTTACACCTTAGATGACCTCCATCTGGCCAGCTAAACCCAGATTCATGATCGGAAAGTCTTGCACTACTAAGAAACCCTATGCACAACAGTTACTATTATCTAGAGAAATCCCCTAGTACTTTGGATAACTTGCATACACACTCTAGCCCTAAGTTATCTATTGAAGAAGTTGCATGTGCTTAGAATCATTTGGCACATTCCCTTGGTCGCAGTTTACCTAAACGCCCCGCTCCTTTTCCCCTTCCACTTCTATCTTGCACCTACCTTCCATGCGTCCACCTTCTTCCAGGTCAGTTTATTTCCACCCCGGGTGCATAAGTCACAGACCCTTCATGCGCCACACCCTTTACCTTGTAATAGTTACGCCTTGACCATACGTTCTCTGCTCACCAGTTTGATTCCTCTCCCTACGCATGTCGTGTTTGCTCCCTCTACACCTTCCTTTGTTTTCTCCCCACACCCTTCTGTGCCAGATCATCTTGTGATGTGCTTAAGCGTGCATCGCACAACATGTCATCATGCGCCAATAGGGCACCGAAATCTTACAATAAGTGAATGATTAACACATGGCAGAAATGAAAAACAGTTGTACATTTGGCCATCATTCCGGCCAATTAGCATGCGTCACATGTTTCACGTACGCCGACAGCTCTGATAGCCATATCATCAGCTACAGAGCTCAAATCAGCACGCACCTGGACTTGTCAAAAAGCTATTGACATCAGCTATAGTGCTAGAAATTCAAATTTCAAATCCTGGCAAATCTGATAAGTGAAAATTTGGAAAACGTCTCTCTGAACATTGATGAGCAAATCTGATCGCTCCAACCACTCGATTTAGCATGATCCTCTCTCCCTTTACACGCCAAACATGCATGGGGAAGTGTATCACATATTTCCAAGTGGATTTGTAGACATTGAATGCTTCATGTTGGTGGTTGTGTTTCAAATTCAGGTTTTCCCTCCTTATCCTTCTTTCCTCCATGGATTCATCTATAAATGTAAGAGCAAGGCTCATTTGTTATGTTAAATACTCTGAATCCTTACGCATGTTGCTAAGGACTCCATATTTTCTGTATTTTGAGTTACAGACCTCCATGTTTGGCTGTTGCATGTGGATATTGGCCTCTTTAGCATTGTAATAGTTCTGTGCATTTTGGAAGTAATGGAAGCATCGTTTTGTGACTATTATTTTTCCTGGCGTGTTTGAGTTACTTCTTCTTGCTTTTTCTCTCACATTGTGTATTATTGTGCTACTTCAGGTCCCTTACAGTTCCATATTTGGTTGTGTTCCATAAGACTAATTTGGTGAATGTGTGTCTTGTTGTGTTACTCATGCCTAGCCTCCTCTCACATATTCCCTATCATTCTTGCTTAGAACAGATAGTGTTCATCCCTCTTTTCTGGTGCTATCGCCTTTTAGTGTAGTTTACGTTATGTTATCCTTCTTTCCCTGGTCCCTTGGCATTCATAACTTAGTTTCCCCTTTTCAGCACTAGGAGTAGCAGTAGTAGTAGAGATAGATAGAGGAACCGGCCTTCGCTGGAGATCCGTCCCAAGCTCGCAAGGTCCCACAAATTAGGGATAGTTCCATTGTTGTCTCAGACACCTCGGCCCTTTCGAGATCCAAGATGCAAGTGCACGTTTGAGTAACCAACAATTACCATGTGAACATCATATTAGTATTAAAAGAACCTCCAAATACAATTGATGATTCTTCCTCACTAATGCCTAAGCCTCAGATTGTTCCAGCAGTCACACTCTCACATACCAACATAGACTTAGCTGACCCATTTTTCTTGACATAAGATCGGGTTGCCAAATTTGACTACAAAGCTAATGATCTCATGGGTGACAATCCTATTTATTATGCCTTGATGATTGAGTGACACATGGCTCCATTTGTGCCATCTTCACTCATTGCATCGGTACCCTCCTCAGACACTCCCACCAGCTCTTTATAGCCTACAAGACCTCTCCCTAATATGAAAATGGTACTTAAATTTTTCAAAAGTACTTAGAAAATTTTTAGATTTAAAACTTGACAACTGATTAAGAGTATTAAGACAATTTTGGGATCTCTTGTATCCTGAATCCTTAAACTCTTCCAAATAAACCAATTATCATTTATTTTCAACTTAAGTGAATAAACTGAATATTAGTACAAATCCATTTTAAAATTCAGAAGTTGAATTCAAATCATACACTTAAACTGAATTCGTAAAACCAAATTTGATAAGTGTATTCATATTTTGTTGTCGGTTATGGATACTGAAATGTTCCTAAAATCCACTTACCAGTTAAGTGTTTGCTTCACCAAATCAATTAGTTAATCTAATTAAATTTTTTATCTGATCAAAAGCTTCACAAACTGAAAGAAAATCCACACAATAAGATTGTTAACAAAGTTCACCCAAAGGCTACATCTCTGGATTCTTGAAAAGAGAACTGATCTATTAAATGACCAATGAAGTACACTAACCCTTCAATAATGTCTAAACACATCAAAACCTATAAATGAGCTGATCAAATATATTGGAAACTCTACAATTTACTAGAAATTGTTCCCAAAATGATCCATGGCTCCTACAGTGCTTCCACATTGTGATCCCCTTGCGAATGTGACTGAAAAACACCTATAACTAGAGATTTATAAACACTACATGATTTTTTTTTATAGATATGGAAATCTTATAAAAATCTAAGTAACTTTTGTTTTTAATCCATGGCCTGGTTCGGAGTAGAAGTACTTGGAAAAATCAGATCTCGGTTCGTTCCTTGTGCCTGTTATGTGATGGGAAATCACCTACGAAGGAAAATATACACCACTTCATGTAAAAAAAATTACATTAATAGAAATCTCTCGGAATTCTGAACAACTTTTTTATACAACTAGAGATCTGGTTTTGAGTGGAAGTGCCTCAAAAATCAGGTTTTCTGCAAGTATGTCTATTCTGCCCTCTCATAGACTTATCACTTGTCTTCTACAAAATCCTGTGAGAGCCTTTTATATCACTTCTCCAAAGATGGAGGGTTGGTAATTGTGCCTATTTTTTTGGCGTAGGTCAAGGGTTTGAATCCCTTTGATTGCATTATCCACTATAAATAGCAAATGGAAATATTTTATCCTTATATGGGAATCAATCCCATAGTCCACAGGAGATAATTTTATTCAAACCTTTTAATAAGTCTAAACTGTCGCATTTTCATATGGAATGGATACGCATAGCATTTTACTACCAAAATTGGAGGTCCATGTGCTCAAATGGAGTGGTGCCACGTGTCAGCATGTAATTGGTTCACCTTTTGCCACATCACTTTTTCCCGTAAGTTTGACCCAAACTTTGACTGACCATATCTTTCGCATAAGGCCTCTGATTTGGTCCGTTCAAAATGAATCAGAAAGATAATGACAAGCTTTATGCAATATAAGTGATTTTGTGAGATTCCAAGACAATTAATTTTCTAGTTTGACCAACTTTGACGAGATGTATCTGGAGCTCAAAGTGTTCGTTTTTCACATTCTTATAGTCATCGGAAATCTCTCTGAAGGATATACTACATTTTTAATGGTTTAAGGAAGTTTAGGGAACATTTGACACTGAAATTTATCCCATGATCTCTCCCCCTACCTCTTTCCCTTATGGATCTTTAGTCCTTTATGAACGAGCCATATTGCACATGACATAAGGCTTTGGGGCATGATGTTTTTCACTGTCAAGCCTATATATGCCACTTGAAGAAGCTCAAAGACGAGGTAAAACGTGAACAAACCAAAAAGGATACACAACCTTCTGCTTCATCTCCCTTCTTCTACACCCATCAGGGGTATTTCACGCACACTAACCCCAAATGTTGGGTTCGATGTAACAAGCATCACATTCTCGAAACTTCCACTCACAATCTGAAGCATGGAGCCAATTATTTTCAGAATTGGCCACCTTCCCCTAAACCAGCTAGACCACAACCTACGTATGGACCTCCACCTCGCTATGATCCTCCTCCCACTATGGATGCCATTCAGTGTGATGTTCTCACTCGATTGGAGGATCAGATTGAAAAATACCTTATACACCACATGGTCTGAAGTACATTGACAAGTGACAATTACACAATATGCCATCGAATACCTCATGACCCATGCCCAAAGCCACATTTTGCATCAAGTTGACAATATCATCACTGATACATTGTGATATTTTTCCCCTCGTGGATAGTTATGTCTAACACATTGACTGAATCTTATATATTTCTTTGTCTTGATCCCACGCATTTACTTTGGCTCTCGGCCCCTGCTTTGGTTTTACACAAGCATCCATTATCTTCACTTGAGCTCTCAGTCCCCCTTGGGTTTATCACACAATCTCAAATATCTTGTTACGTGCTTGCTTGGGTTGTTCACTCTGATTGGATTCATCACCATTCATCCTTTAACATCCATTACCCTTTGAATAGGCCATGCAAAATTTAGACAAAGTCTTGAAGAGATGCAAAGAACACAACATGTCTTTGAGTAATGAAAAATTCTACATGATGATGTTTGAAGGTATAGTTCTTCGACACTACCTTCTTCTAATGGAGTTAAAGTTGATACAACAAAGGTGTCTATTATAATAAACCCACCAACACCAAAGAAGCAAAATGACGCTCGGAGTTTCCTAGGCCATGTTGGTTATTATAGGAGATTCATACAAGATTTTAGCAAAGTGGAAGCTCCATTGTTTGCATTATTGGGGAAGAATGCTACATTTGAGTGGATTGAAAAATGTGAAACTACATTTTAAACCTTGAAGTAATTATTAACCACATCCCCTATATTGAGAGGACCTGATTGGAATCTGCCATTACACATTCATACTAATGCTTTAGACCATGCCATTGAATTTGTTTTAGGATAGAGTGATGGAATTTTGAACTACATAATTTATTATGTTAATAAAAAATCACAACATGCTGAACTCAACTACATAGTAACAAAGAAGGATTTCCTAGTAGTTATGTATGATATCAATAAGTTCAGGCACTACATCACAGGTTATCCAATATTCATTCATACTTATCATGTTGCGATTGAATATATGATCAATAAAATAGTTGTGAACAGCAAAATAATTAGATGGTTGATCTTACAAGAGTTTGATGTTTCTATTATGGATAATCCTGGTAAGGACAACATTGTATTACATTTTCTTTCAAGATTGGAGATTAATGATGAAGAACATGTGGTTGATGACTCTTTCCCATATGAGAGCATTTTTTCCATTACTACCAAAACACCTTGGTATGTTGATATAGCCAATTATTTGGTCTCAGGTAAGACACCTCGATACTACCTCTATTTTGAAAAGAAATACACAGTTGAGAAAAGTGTGCATTTTTCTTGGATAGCTGGATTTCTATTTCACATAGGGAAGGATAATTTCATGAGAAGATGCTTTGATGAGGAGGAAATATATGATTTTCTTAAATCCTGCTAAAGTGAGCCTTGTGGAGGAAACTTTGCAGTAAAAAGAGTAGCGCAAAAAGTCTTAACAACCAGTTATAATTGTCCAACATTGTATAGGGATGGAGCACTATATATAAGAAGGTGTGATATATGTCAAACAATGGGTAATCCTACCAAATTAGATGAGATGCTATTGCATCCTTAGCTAGTCTTACAGCCATTTGAAAATGGGGCTTAGACTTCATTGGCCCTATAGATCCTAAATCTCAGTAGAAGGAATACATCATTGTGTGCACAGATTACCTCACTAAATGGATAGAAGTGAAAGCATTTCTAAGTCAAAAGAGTGAGAAAGTTTCCAAATTATTATATGACGACATCTTTACAAGGTATGGAGTACCGAGATAGATTGTTACAGATCAAGGTACACACTTTATTGTTGAAGTTATTTCTGATCTAGCTAAGGAGTATGAAATCAGACATAAGAAGTCTACACTGTATCATCCCTAATCCAATGGGGAAGTTGAGGTAATAAACATAGAAATATAAACTATCTTGAAAAATACTATTTCCCTCCACATGAGAGATTGGGCAGATAGGCTTCCATAGGCAGTATGGGAATTCAACATAGCATGGAAGACAAAAACAAGATTCACACCATTTAACCTTCTATATGGTAAGGTTGTTGTTCTCCCTATCTAATTTGAGTACAAGACACTAAGGACTACACTTGAACTAGGCATATATTTTTCTGAAGCTCAAAGGAAAAGGATTCTTTAACTCAATGAGTTGGATGAAATGATGAGACATGTTGTGCATAATATAAAGGTAGTGTAGAAGTAAAGAATCAAATGGCATGATAGGTTCATCAAGACAAGGTAATTTGAAGAAGGTGACTAGTGATGGGTGTCGTTATTTCCTTAATTTAATCAACTCTCAATTGATGCCATATTCAAACTAGGGGTGTGTCTGAAGCTATGTGCAACAAGAAGAATCTTAGTGATCTCGTAACTGATTGTAGGTATTTATTATTTTTATTTTCTGAGGGGGTTTTGCAGTGTCTTTATGATTTCCTGGCCAAAGCTCTATTAAAGCTAAACTATAAGAAACTTGTTGAAATAAACAATCATTGCTGAAATAAATAAACCTTTCAGAATTAAATGTGCTACTGGAAATAAAACACACTCTTGCAGAATGGAACAAATTACTAGAAATAAACATATGTTGTAGAATAAAATAATTTACTGGAAATAAACACACGTAGAAGTAAACACACTTGCTTGGAAATAAACACATGTTTGAAAATGTTGTTGAAAATGCTTGTGAGGAAATAAGAGTCTAATCTATAACACTTGCAGGGACAAGTACGTAACAGAATTCAACTAAAGAATCAAAAGCATTTACAGAATTAACACATAACGGATTTACACAAATTGCCTAAAAATATAAATACCAGTAAAACAAAGAATTCTTCTTCTTAGAGGAGTGGGTCCTTGCTCCACCTTGAATCAAGAGTTGATAAAGTATGATTCTCTCAAAACAAAATGGCTATCTTATTACTAAAATGTTTTGTCTTACAAACTTCACTATATATCTATATCATATATATGATCTATTATCTCCATCTAATCTATCTATAGGTCCTTATATATATTTCATCATCCGAAGATGCATTTATAATCATAAGTGCTCAATAGTTGTCCATCCATATATATGTTCTAGTGAAACAAAATAGTGCTCAAAGTAGATGTGGAATTTAGAAACCTTGCTGGACATAAAGTTGTCTGATCCTACATAAGTGTTTCTAGAGTATGAAGAATCATCAATCTATTAATTTGCTCCTGATTGGAAGGCCCATTAATTTCTCTATCACCGGATGTTGTCAAAAATAAATAGATTCCCATTTATTCTGAAACTTTAGAGAAGTTATAGAACCAAAGGGAATTATTCTGGAACGAACTGTGAAAGTTCCGGAGCTAAGTGCAGGAGTTCTGGAACTAAGTCTGAAGGTTTTGGAACTAAGCGATAGAGTTCCTTTGCTGAGTGATGGAGTTTCGAAACTAAGCCTGGAGGTTCCAGAGCTAAGCCACATTAAAGCCAATGTTCCCAAAAAGGTGCTAGTTACATCATCCTTTGTTCTTCTGACTGAATGTGACCTGTTTTATTACAAAAACTGAATTTCAACACACTTTGTTAGGAATTATAGAGTTTTTAGACGTTATAACTAAATCAAACAGAAGATGGACAATTATATCTGAACTTATACTAGATCAAACAAAATCCACAAAATGTAGTCAAACTTGATAAAAAGGAGAGTAAAATAAGATCATTTATTACACATTGATGAGACATATTTTGGCCTTATCAATTGGTCTCTTTTGTTTGAATTAAAGTACAAAGACCACATGGGAAAACTCGGGACAAGGTGGCTAGGTCCATATGAGATTAGGAAGATCTTTCCTAATGGAGCTGTAAAAATCACCACCATAGATCCTATAAGGTTTAATCTATTGGTCAATTGTCATAGGTTAAGGTTGTACAAGAATCCAATAGAAAAAATCACCTTCATGTGACATTTTAGAGGAATTCAAAATAGGATGGAGATAAGGACATCAGAGTTAAGATCAGAAGTTGAGCTTGTTGGTTCATCTTCTAAAATTTTAGAGGATTGAGATATTTTAGTGGCCTTGGTATATTCAGTTTGTGGAATAATCAAAGTGTGAATAAAATTATTGTGATCAACCCTCTTGGTGATCAGTAACACTCACCTGACATTTTTTTTTAGAATTTCTATTTTGCAGGATTTGATGTATATGTTGCAAGAGTGCATAATATCCAATACATGCAGATAATGTAAAGATTGGATGTTCCACTTGCAACAACATATAAAAAATATTTGTTTTATTTTCAAGTTTGGTAGAACTCATGATTGTATGAATAAAAATAAGGAACAATCTACACGTGTGAGTGGTGATCGAGATAGTTGGTACTAGAAGAGGACAACATTCCCTCTCTAGGAATTATCTGATTTAAATAGGGAGCCTACAATATAAATGTCGCATACACTTATAGTAATAGTATCCAAAGCATCATAACAAATCAAAATGTAGCAAGGGCGCAATTACCATAATGCATGTGTAATCATCATCCTAAATATTCCTTGAGATAAGTGCACTCATACCACTTTATTAAAGTATCATTAGTATAATTATTTTTTATTAGTATTTATGCCACGCCATAATGTATTTAATTACAATTACGCATCACCACTTTTAACCTATGAGTTGTCACTCCATGTCATCCCACTCTGTCACACCACTTTACCTCACACACTTGCTGCAATCAAATCAATTAAATTCATTTCCTTTCGACGTTGCATGTGAGTCGGTCTCGGAATTAAAAAAACAAGGCACTCGAATAATCTCCCATAGTTATAATTTTTCATCATTCCTTTTTATCTAATTACACTGCCATAGTAGAATAAGCTGCATAATTGAGAATGGGGGGATACTTAATCTGCCATGAGATGATAGAGAATTCCTAGATTCTCAACCAACTATAAATTTTGTAGTATTTTCAGAACAATGGATGGATGGATTACATTAGAAAATTCTAGGGTTTTAATGAATCTATGGTCAAAGAATTTGATGCTACATTTAAAGATGGAGAAGATGAGGTCAAGGGATTAATAGTGAAGGTGAATGATGATATCTTGGATATATTTATTGGACTTCCTGTAGAAGGTGAACCTTTCCTCAAGAAAGTAAATCCAGATGCAACTCAATGAGACTTCGTTGATGAGGATGATGCTTTGATAAATGATCACCAAGGTACATTTGGGACCTCTCTCAAACCACTTTGGGATGAAATTGCTAACTATATTATCAAGTATTTGTTGGTGTGTGTGACATGCCTAGTCATTGTCCAAATCACATGGTGAGTCATCTCGCCTTGCGAGAGTCATAGGTCTTAGGGAGTCAAATGAAAAGTGTCAGATTCTGTCATAAAATATGTCATTTTCATTTACGTCAGTGAGTCATAGGAGTTACATTCCTTATTTAGAATTGTAACTCCTCCTTTAGTGGCATCATATGCATCATTCATGCCATATGCGTCAATGGCGTCATAGGAATTACTTTCCTTGTTTAGGCATGGGGGTTACACATCACCCCTATTTGTACTTCTTTTTTTCGATTTATGAGTATGAGCAAACCTGTTTTCTTATTTGCATATTCTTTGCGTTGTTCGAATCTTGCTTATTACGGTGGAGCTACGACATTACCATCAGAGTGCAACTTCGTCGTGGTGCATTGTTTTGATATCGGTTATTGCATATCCCTCTTTCATGGTATCAGAGCATGAGGTTTCGGTAAAACGTGCACTCTTTGTTTATCAATTGCTTATTACTTCAGGTTTCTTCTTATTTCCTTGTGCAAGTTTTTTTGATTATTACTTTGGAATCGTATTTCTCACCTCGCATTGAGGTTTCAACAGTTACAAGTTTGAAGGTATTTTGGTCGGTTTTCTTTATCAATTGATGAGGTCGTGATTGCTTCTATTATTGTGAGCTCAGTTTTTCTTTGGCGTGGACCTATGGTTCATTGTTGTCTCAAGGTTACCTTTGCATGGACGTTTTCTACAACGTTGGCTCGTGCTTTGGTTTTCTCGACTCATGTTTCAACCTCCACTCCTTGTGATTCAGAATTACTTGCTCGTGCATTGGTGGAACAGGCTCGTTTGCATTTACCTTGCCACTACTGTGATCAACTTGGGGTCATCGTATTTTCCTTGTATCCCTATTTTGTAGGAATTTGTATTACATCTGACTCCACCATTTGGCTCGGCCTTCTAGTTTGGTGCTCGGCTCTGCATGGTTGGTTCTTCAACCCTTGCATTGTGTTCGGGATTTGGACTTGGGTATGGTTTCTATTTGATCTAGTTGTCATCTGTCTGTGGTTTGTCTTGCATGTTCAAACTGTTGCATAGTCATTACAACGTCCCCCGTTGGATACTTCTCTGCATCCCAAGCTCTCCTCTGCATGCCTTGGTAGATCAGCTCACTCTCGTGTTTTCAGAGAACCCTGCTCGCCCCTGTTTGGCCTGGTTTGGGTGGTGGTTTCCTATATGTTGGTGCTTGTTTCCCATGTTTTCAAGGTTTGGCTCGTGCTCTTATCTGGTTTTCTTACCTTGGCCCTACGGCTTGCTAGTGCTCATGTTTTCTGGGTGTTTGACTTGCTCCAGTGCTCGTGCTTTTCATCACTGAGTTGTAAGCTTCCTCTGCTCTCTAGATTTAGTGTTGTTTCATGCTGTTGAATCCGCATGCATTCAACCGTTGTGACTAGGCGTCGTCTCCTCGTGCATTCCATCCACCTGCATCTGCACTAGTACCACTTGAGTTTTGCTTGGCCCTTTAGTTTATTGTTTGTTGCAACTGTGGCACTCAGACTGGAAGTTTTGACCTTTCCTACAAAGGTTCTTTCCCATGGCCGTCACATATTCTGATAGCCCATAGAATCTCGGCATGCCCCTGGCACCTCTTCTCGACCATTTTGATATTACAAGCCTGGAAAATCTCCTAGCAGTTATTGTTAACTGCTAGGAGATTTTCCAGGCTTGTAATATCAAAGTTAAGCACAACACGTGGCCCCATCTTTTGATAGTGCACTCAGAGTTAAGCTCTGTCTGACAACCGATAGCCCATAACTCGGCGGATCCCCTCTACCTCAACTCTGGTGCCACAATCCACACGGTAGTTTACCATATAATTCGAGCAGCTCAGTCAACATTGCCTTAGCTCGTTCTCCATCCTTTTTTTGGAATTGATCATTGGTAAAATAAATCTCCCTTTAATGTTTTAAGGTTAAAAACATTTATTTCACGGCATTGTAATAATCTTTTGGATTTTTTTTGCTTGTTTTATTGTCCTTCCTTCGTGTGTTGAAGACGGAGGATGAGGTCCGGGGTTGGCAGGAGGCTAATCCCCCCTCGCAATAAAAACAAACCCTATCTAAAATTTGGTGTCATTTCCAACGAGCATACATACGACACCCTTTGCATGCGTTTAGGAAACTTTTTTAATACATTTGTCAGGGCTTATTGGCATTTTCCATCAGTTGTGGGAATCATTTTCTTGCTATAACTCTTGACTCGTTGCTCTGTTTTGAGCACTTCTTTAGTCAAAGTTGTATGTTTTTTCACACACTACATGATAATATTAACAGTTTTAATAAAATCACTATTTTATAAAGTGCCGCATTTTGGGGGGTGTCATTGTATTGCTTGTGTCGGCTCATTTTGAATCATCTTGAGCCTTGTACTATCCCTTTTATTGCTTGTGGACTTGTGAGCGCGACCGTCATAGTCTTACGGAAAAGATATTTTTTCATGCGACGTGAGACGCCATTTCTCACAAGGCCTTCTCTTCCCCTTCTTGTTTTAACTCATTCTTGTGCTTGCTTATTGTGTCAAATTGTTGCGCACAATGAACCTTGATTGTGGTATCCAATCTTGCGTGTTATTACGTTGATTGCAAGGTGAGTTACAGATTGGTTCTTGATGCACAGTCGCATTTGATTGTAATCAACACACTAAACTATAAAGTGCCGCAAAAATAGGGGGTTAAACTAGTATTCTTTGGAGGCTTCTCTCATCATGGACATTGAATTTCATCACTCTGTTGTTCAACTAGGACCAGGAAACTACCTGCAATGGAAGAATGGAATACTCAATCATTTCATTATGTAAAACTTATTACCACATCTTCTTGGGATGGTACCTGAACCTATTGACCGCATTCATCACCAAAATTGGTTGAACGAGAATTACATGGCATATGGGCTTCTTTGTCTTACTATATCGAAGGACCTTCAACGTTGAGTAGAGTTCACAGAGTCTATGCACCAAGCTTGGAATTTCATTCAAAATTTTCATGGAGACTTTGATCCTCCTTCATTTGTTTATGGATCTTATGATGATCTTGCATCCATGGAGGAAAGTGAGTTCACTGCTACTTTTTATTACGAAGGGCCACCCACACATATTTCTTCGTGTGATGACAGTTCCGCTGACACGGACTCACTTGGTTCTACTTTTGATGACGAGGATTGTGCACCCAGTTCTGATGTCGAGAGTAATACAGAGGACTCTTCTCCTCCTTCTCTCACTATTCCAGAGAGTGTTGACACATCCCACATCTCATCAGATATTGAGCAACCTCCTATACAACCTCATACAATCATCACACCCGCCTCTTTTCCACCTTTAGTGTTTGAGGCCCCTTTCACTCCTCCACCTTCATTAGATGACTCATACATATCTAACATCGCTACCCTGTTTGTTGAGCCCCCTCATTGGGATGAGTATCTTCCTGACCTTAGTCTTCTTTTTGAAGAGTACACTTGTGATGTACTACAGGTTGCTCATCCATCTACAGGTATTTCAGAGGAGTTCATCATATCCGTTGTTGGGAGTGCCCCTTCTGGGAACTCTTACCACTTCCACTTTTCCAAAGACGTTCGTTGATCCAACCTTGCTTTTGGATCCATTTTCTATTGTGGGGGATGTTTGTTTGCCTTCACATCAGTTGGACATCCTTTCTATAGGTGTTCACCCTTTATACTCTTACAGTTTTGCACTTTTGACATTACCTTCGGTTCCGTCATACTCACTTTCTAGACCTACGTCAAACTTTCTTGAACTAGACTCAGAGTTCTTCGTGTTTCTGCCTTCGATTTCCTTCGAGGAGTGGGCATACTTCTAGCACGTCATTTTTGTCCTTCCTAAGGGAAGGCACACAATTCAGTGTGGGTTGCTCTTCTTTAGTCCAGAGGCAGAGGATCTCATGATCGAAATTCCTCTAGGAGAATTCTTAGAGTTGCAGAGTTTAGATCCTTCCATGGCATCTTTTGCATCCCTCTCGTCTACCTCTTCTCCTCCTCCTCTTCATTCTAGAAAGATTTTGTTTGTATATGGGCACCTTATCAGGCCTTTAGTTGTCGGACCTCATTGGCACATCTTTCTTAGTTGTCTAGGGGACTCTTCTTTTCTGTTCTATCTTACCATGTCCTCTACCTCGGCTTTGATAAAGGGGGGGTGTTGGTGTGTGTGACTTGCCTAGTCATTTTCCACATTACATGGTGAGTCATCTCACCTTGCGAGATTCATAGGTCTTATGGAGTCAAATGAACAGTGTCAGATTCTGTCATAGAATCTATCATTGTCATTTGCGTCAGTGCGTCATAGAAGTTACATTCCTTATTTGGAATTGTAACTTATCCTTTAGTGGTGTCATATGCATTAGTCACATCATATGCGTCAGTGGCGTCATAGGAATTACTTTCCTTTTTTAGGCATGGGAGTTACACATCAACCCTATTTGTACTTCCTTTTTTCAATCTATGAGTATGAGCAGTCATGTTTTCTTATTTGCATATTCTTTCCATTATTCGAATCTTGCTTATTGCGTTGGAGCTATGATGTTACCATCGGAGTGTAACTTCATCGCAGTGCATTGTTTCGATATTGATTCTCGCATATCCCTCTTTCAATATTCTACTTGCGAGTGTAGATATTATAGACTAAATACAATCCACTTCAAGTTATTCAATCATCTGAAGAATGATAGGCATGTTAATGTACATAATTTCTTAATTGAGATCTTGAAAAAGATAAGTAAAGAATCATAGAGAGAAAGGTCAGCACTTTCACACCACTACCTTGTTATCCTGGTTATCAAACACACATTAGAGAGAGAACATCCTTAATTGAAATGGGAGGATTTTTCAAGGGAAAATCATATTGATGAATTATTAAGGCATAAGAAGAAAAGAAGAGGAACTTCCAGTAATTATTCCATTCATACAGTTGAACCCGCAGCTTCCACTTCTCAGCCTCAACCCAAAACTTTCACTTCTCAGCCCACAGACACCCCTATTTCTAAAAATACACCACCTGATAAAGAGAACCCTATTCTTGTATCCCCTAAGAGGATTCTCATTGTTGAAATCCTACTTGGATTTTTATCTCCTGAATCATCCACCTAAAATAGTAAAAGGAAATCTTCTAGGCCCACTCCTAAATCTTCCAAGTATACTCCTACATCTTCCAAATCCACTCCTACACCACTTAGGTGTTCTCAAAGGATAAAAACCAAAAAAAAACATCAAAGCCCACAAATCCCCAAACCATGTCACTTGATAGTGATAAAGAAGATGTAGAAGAGAATATTGAGGCTACATCAATGAACATAGAGTAGGGAGGTGTTGATTTTGGAATTCATGAGCAACGAGGTCATAGGTAGCCCATGGAGGGTATGGAAGAAAATAAGGAGAAGAAAATGGTGAGAAAATAGTTCAAGAAAGCCCTACTGAATAGATGGAAGAACATGAAACTCAATTTTGACAAACAGGGTTTGAAATGATGACTACCTTCCCCGAGCAACGAATCGTAAATACACTAGTCAGACCTTGTCGCCAAACAACTGGAGGCCTACAAAACCCCTTTGAAAAACTAGATTAAAAGTGATTTTATTAGAACTAAGGATCGGTAGTGATTATCATGTATAAATACTAGAGGTATGCAGAGGCTGAAATCCATTTCTCCACCAAGGGCCTAAATGACAAGCCAAAACCAAAGCAAACTTTTAACTTTCAGCAGTGATCTAAGGCCATAAAAAGGTCAACATGGCTCCTAAAGGGGGGGAAAATGCACGAATGAATGTACGAGGTCATTCCAAGGTTTGATATAACACTCCACATGATAGGGAGAACAATTAAAACTTGAATTTCCCATTTTGGGGGTTGGAGAGGTGGTTTAGACGTCGTTGAAAATTGCATTTATTAACTTTTGCAAGGTAAACAAAAAGGTAGTTTTAAACTAGAAAATAGTTTCATCCAGTCTTTCGGCTAGTTTTCGTTATCTAGTGTGGTATCCAAGCTATCCAAACATCTAAGAAAATAAAATAAAATTTGGGATTGTACTCAAAACATTTTTAAGTTGCGTTGAAAGGGGGGAGAAATTTCTTTGTTTTGTGCTACAATTCATTTTAACTTACCCAAAAACATACTCTTCCTTTGCTTTTATTTTCGATATCAATGTAAAAGGGAAAACTAGAATGAAAAAATTGTGGAAGATAGATGATACATAGGGATCCAAATTAACTCTATTTCATCAGATCAGTCAGCCCAAAGAAGGAAAATAAATACACAGAGGTTTTGTCTTTATAGTAACAAGACTTTCGCTCTGTGTAAAGGGACGGTTACAGAACTGCGGCCCAACCAGGGCAGCGGTCTTGAGACCGCCGGTCTGCATTGAGCGGCAGTCTTGGCTCTTTCAGGTAGAAAATAAAAACATGAAACAAACAACCCCATAATTTGAAAGGTTGTTTGTGTCTCTTCTCCTGACCTTTCCCATTCTCCAGTGCACAGGAGGACATGAGAAAGACTATAAATACATGTTTCTAGAAGAGAATATGATCATCGAAGCATGAAAGCAAGTGAGGAAGAAGTTCTTAGTGTTAGAGTTTTGTTTTGTAGAAGAAAGGAGTGTTGAGACGGAGCAAACAAGTAATTGGGAGGAAGTGTGAGATATTATCTACTTCTCTTTCATACTTATTGTAAATTATGTACTTATTGTTTGAATTGGCCAATAAAAGTGGGAAGAAAGACCAATTGCCCTTCCCAATTGGTTTTTCCTCCTTTGGATGTTTCCAGGATAAAACTTGTTGGTGTTTGTGAGTTTATATTCTTTCCTATCCTGCAGTTGTTGATTCTAAGCACAAGCAAAATTCATTCACTAGATTTCTCTGTCATTTTATAATAGAAAGTAGAACAACAACATTCAATTTGTGTTTATGTGGATAATTCCAAAATTGAAGAGTTTACAGATCATTTTGGTATCAGAGATAACAAGTATCTAGGGCTATGGTATTTGTTCTTGGATTTGTATGAAAGTGACGAGATCTAAAGGCAAAGAGGCTTTACCTTGTGATCTAGAAATTTCTACAAGGAAGTGGAAACAAAGAATTTGGGGGAAAATGGTGGAAGAGAACTTGGTCTGTAGAATTGAGATGCTAGAGACCATGATGGATAGGATTTTTAGAAGGCAAGAAGAACTTACATATTTGCAGAAGATAGCTTCTGTCAAGCAAGAATCCATGGACTCAGTGGTTTCAGGCTTAGCTGAAAAGTTTGGCGTAGGGAAGAGCCACCATGAGGAAGATTATGGAGAAGAGCATGAAGAAGAGACTTCAAACACAAGAGAAAAGGTAAAATCTGATCATACTCCTTTTAAAGTTGAGACGAAAGTTGAGATTAAAATATTTGAAGGACAAGTAGATACAGAGTTGCTTGATAAATGGCTAAAATAGTTAGAAGTCTACTTTAGCGTCCATAATGTCACTGAGGCACAGAGGATCACCTTTGCATGTCTCAAAATGGATGGACATGCTCTAGTTTGGTGGGAAACCCATCTAACAACTTGTGAAAAGAAGAAGTGTCCTATTATGAAATCTTGGCAAGAATTTAAAGAATTACTTATCGATAACTTCTATCCTATTGGCCACAAGATTGACCAAATGATTAAATGACAGTATTTTAGACAAGGTCGTGGTCAAAGTGTGGTGGACTATACTACGGAGTTTCGGAGGTAAGACATTTTGCTAAACATTGACTTGGAGGATGAGGATATTCTGACTAAGTACTTAGGAGGACTTCACACTCACCTTCGAAGAAAAGTCATCTCCATAAAGCCTAAAGATCTCAACGAGGCATGTGTGCAGGAATACTACATAAATGATGAAAAGAAGCAAGGAGAATCAGAGCCAAGGGCAAAGCAGTTGACAAATAAACATAAAAAAGAATATGGGAAAACAAGTAACAAGGGTAAGTGGAAAGGGAAAGGTAAACAAGCTGCCACTACTTTAAATACTTGTAAAGATCCCAAGAATTTTTACAAGAACTGTGATATCAATGGTCATACTGATGCTACATGTTAGAAGTTGCACTCGGAGTTACATCCGAAGAACCGAACCAAGGACTCGAAGAAGTCCATGAAAGCTATAAAAATAGAAGGGGATGTGGAAATCGAAGATGACTCTGATGTAGACGAAAGGCTTGGATGCACGGCCACCAACATGAACAGCCAGGAAGAGGAGATGAGTAGACTATTCCAGATCAAATCCAGATCAAGAGAATAAGGTAAATGCTTTGGTTTATACCGGTTCTCAGTCTCACTTGATTTCTGAAGTAGTTGTAAAGAAGCTTGGTCTTGAGACTTATGAGCATCCACACCCTTATCCTTTGGGTTGGGTGA
The DNA here is from genome assembly GCA_019776745.2 of Taxus chinensis. Taxonomy (NCBI): domain Eukaryota; kingdom Viridiplantae; phylum Streptophyta; class Pinopsida; order Cupressales; family Taxaceae; genus Taxus; species Taxus chinensis. The sequence continues at coordinate 545,095,156 of CM034151.1, read as the reverse complement.
AGAAGGGTGTTGAAATTCAGGTAACAAGAAGATGTAAGATCAAGTTTGGGATAAATTCCTAGTATATTGATGTTTTGGAAGCTGACGTTATTCCACTTGATGTTATTGTTGTATTCGGCAGTCCTTACTTGTATATTAGGGATGCTATATTTATGAGAAGGGAAAACCGGTACAGATGGGTCAAGGATGGGATCAGCTACAACATTCGGGCACACCAGCATAAGAAACGGGTTACTATGGTGAGTGCTAACCAAGTAAAATGACTTATTCAGACAAATCAGTATCAGTTTTGTTTACTTTTGTTAAAGGATAAACAAGATGGGGTAGAAGTTTCAGAGATTTCTAATTAGGGAAAGCATGATTTGGATAATATTATTTAGTTTTTTCAGGAAGTATTTCAGGCTCCCAGTGGGTTACCACCAAAACAGGAAGTAGAGCATGAGATTCAGCTATTTCCAGAGTCCCCTCTACCGAACATTGGGTTGTACAGGAAATCCTTGCTTGAGAGTACTGAAGTAAAGAAATAACTCCAGGAACTACTAGACCAAAGGGTGATACGTCCGAGCACCTCACCATGTGGTTCGCTTATTGTGATGGTGTCAAAGGATGGTTCTTGGAGACTGTGCATTGAATATCACGCTTTGAACAAGATCACCATAAAGAATAGATATCCACTTCCCCACATAGATGATCTCTTGGACCATCTTCAGCATGCCAAATTTTTCACAAAGTTGGATCTAAAGTCAGATTATCACCAAGTCAGAATGAAGGAGGAGGATATATAGAAGACTTCCTTCAAGAAAAAACATGGTTTGTATGAATGGTTAGTACTTCCTTTTGGGTTATGCAGTGCACCCACTACATTTATGACATTGATGAATGATGTATTGCGGGATTTCATAGATTCATGTGTCATTGTATATCTAGATGATATCTTGATATTTAGTACCACATGGGAAGAACATCTAACTCATTTACAACAAGTCTTGCAATTTCTCAAGGAGAAACAACTGCTTTGTAATATGAAGAAATGTGAATTTACCAAACAATCACTTGTCTATCTTGGGCATGTGGTTGGAGGAGGAGAGCTACGATTGGATCCAAAGAAGGTGGAAGCCATCACTAATTGGCCAACACCAACAAGAGCCAAAGAGACTAGGATTTTTGTGGGAGCAGTACAGTACATGTGGAAGCTCATTCCGGCTTCTCCATGATTGCAGCACCTCTACACACAGTCGTCGCAAAGAGTAAGGATTTTGACTAGGGTAAGGAACAAGAAAAATTCTTTGAGTTATTGAAATACAAGATTAGTCATGCTCTAGTACTTTCTCTTCCTAGTTTGCAGCAACCATTTGAAGTAGAGACAGATGCCAATGATTACGTTATGGGCGCAGTGTTGCTTCAAGGAGGTAAACCCGTATGCTATCATTATGAAACTTTCACTTCAGCAGTTGAAAGATATTCAATATATGATAAGGAAATGTATGTACTAGCTCAGGCAATTAAAAAATGGAATCATTATTTGTTGGGTAAAGAAACTATAGTGCACAATGACCACAAACCTCTCCAGTATTCGCAAGCATAGTCTAAATTGCAACAGGAAAGGCACTACAAATGGATGGGGTTCCTTCAGCAGTTCCATCTGGTGATCAAATACAAGAAGGGTAGTACAAACTTGGTGGAAAACATGTTGTCTAGGCCACCCACAGAGGAGAAATTATCCTGTTTGGCCATTATCTCTCAAATCGAGCCCTTCACGAAGGAAGCTTACGGAGAGGCATATGCCTAGGACAAAGACTTTGGGGTGACATTTCAGCAGTTATAGTCCCAAGGGATTGAAATGACAGGGATTGAAGATTGTTATCTCAAGGATAGGATGCTCTATCGATGGGGGAAGCTTTGCATGCCTAAAGAAGAAATACTTCTATTGATGAGGGAAGCACATACCTCAAAAGTAGTGGGACATTTCGGTGTTGGTAAGACCCTAGCCCACTTGTAGAGGTACGCGTATTGGCCCAATATGAAAGAAGAAGTATCAAAATTTATACGTGGATGTAAACTTTGTTGTACCAACAAGCCTAAGACTAGGAAGGAGGGTTTGTATATGCCTTTCCCAGTACCCACTCGTCCATGGGAGGACATTTCTATGGATTTTGTAGGAGGATTACCTATGTATAAACATGTCCATGACTATCTCTATGTTGTTGTTGATAGATTCAGTAAGATGTGTATTCTTATGGCATGTAAAAAGAAAAGAAAAGCACATGAGGCAGAAGATCTTTTCTTTGCTAATGTATGGGCGCATTTTGGTTTTCCAAAGTCTATTGTTTCTGACAGGGATTCCAGGTTCTTGGGGAAGTTTTGGACTACTTTGTGGCACAAGATGGATACCAAGTTATAGAGGAGCACAAATTTCCATCCATAGATAGAGGTGGTGAACAAGAATTTGGTACAGTTGATCAAAGGGTATAACAAAAAATACCCAAGGACTTAGGATGAGTCCTTAGCTTACATTCAACATTCCTATAACCGGGCAGTACACACATCCACTATGAAGTCACCATTTGAAGCATGCTTGGGATATCTACCTAAAAATCCACTAGACATAGCAGTTAGGTAGCATGATGAGAAGGAGACACAAGACACAAAGGTGACTAGAGCAAACAAATTCATTGAGAAGGTCCAGAAAATCCATCTCAAAGTCAAAGAACAACTAGAGAAATCTCAAGCCAAGTACAAAGCTAGGCACGATCAACATAGGAGGGAACATAAGCTTCATGTTGGAGATAGGGTTTGGCTTTACTTGAGCAAGAAGAGACTACAAGGTCAAGCACAAAAGCTCAAACCACTACAATATGGGCCCTTCACCATATTGGAGCAAAATGGAGAAAATGCCTTTCGACTTGATTTATTGTCATTTATGAGGATGTACTCTATAGTAAACTATGAAAACTTGCACTTATATGAGCCATACATGCTAGATGAAGATGGAGGACTACAATTGCTACCTTCCATTGAGGATTACGTCTTGGACTCACGAGGAAAATTAGAGGAGGATGTAGTGCTGCAATAGAAGGTCAGAGAGACTAGGAGAGGTCTGCAGGGGTCTTGGCAAATTGGACTGAAAGGAAAGACACTAAGGTAGGCCTAGTGGTACTCGAAGGAGCAAGTGAGGGAATTATTTCCTCATCTACTCCCCCACTAAGATTTTGTGGGACCCAAAGCCTCCTAAGCAGGGGAGGTGCGATCCATAGGGATCCAAAATGACTCTACTTCATCAGATCAGGTAACACGAAGAAGGAAAATAAATACACGGAGGTTTTTTCTTTATAATAATAGGACCGCCGCTTTGTGTAGAGTGGCGGTTATAGAACCACCGCCCAACTAGGGCGGTGGTCATGAGACTGCCAATTTGCATTGGGCAACGGTCTTCGCTGTTTCGGACATAAAATAAAAACATGAAACGAATAACCCCAAAATTTGAAAGGTTGCCCGTGTCTCTTCTCCTCCATGACCTTTCCCATTCTCTAGTGCACGAGAGGACATAAGAAAGTTTATAAATACATGTTTTTAGAAGAGAATAGGATCATCGAAGCATGAAAGCAAGTGAGCAAGAAGTTCTTAATGCTCGAGTTGTGTTTTGTAGAAGAAAGGAGTGTTGAGACAAAGCAAGCATGTAATTGGGAGGAAGTGTGAGATATTATCTATTTCTCTTTCATACTTCTTGTAAATTTTGTACTTATTGTTTGAATTTACCAATAAAAGTGGGAAGAAAGAGCAATTGCCCTTCCCGACTGGTTTTTCCTCCTTTGGAGGTTTCCAGGATAAAACTTGTTGGTGTTTGTGATTTTATATTCTTTCCTTTCCTAAAGTTGTTGATTCTAAGCACAAGAAAAATTCATTCACTAGCTATCTCTGTCATTTTCTAATAAAAAGTAGAACATCAACGTTTAATTTGTATTTCTGTGGATAATTCCAAAGTTGAAGAGTTTACAGATCAATAGAGAAGAGAAAACCATGCTTGAAGAGGAAAATTCGAAATGGTGTTGCAGAGTTTAACGATACGCATCGTTTGCACTTTCTTGTGGTGATCTAAGGCATATTTGTAACTCCATTTGAGAGCCTTGTGCAAATCCAACAGTCGATGAGAGCACATCTCTTTAAGAACAAGAAAACAATCATGCACAAAGGAATGTTTACCAAAGTTACCAAGTCGCTTAGATGTCTAATACTCTTGCATCCTTTAGATAATGTAATAAATCTCACACTATCAAGTAAAGAGGGTAGGTTAAAGGATGCATTACCTATGTCTTATGAAACTACAATAATCAAATCCATATGAGCTCTAGAGAGCTTTAGTGGAGGGTAAGTGTCATGCCCATAATCTTCACGCCCAAATACAACAGTAAAAATATCAGAATATTTTTTTCTTCATTACTTGTTACACAACACCACATGGGCTCACTTAGGATAAATCACATCACATGAGACACCCACACAAGCATGGGCCCACATAGACAACAAAATAAAACCTTGAGTACACTACTCCCCAACTTACTCAAAATGATTAACACATTATAATGACTCAAGCCCACATGAGAACTTAAGGATAGACACATTTCAAAACACATGATTCATGGTTACATCTTTATTATAATTCAATTCCATTGTTTAACCTTATAGATTGAAGAAAATTTAATAAATAAGAAAATATTATTGTTGCCAAAGCTACATATTCATTTGTTTCATTTTACATTGTTGTATCAACCACATTATGTATATGAAATGAGTATTCATACCTCAAGGTTGTATATTTTCCATTTTAACAAATATCTGACAACCAATGTTATCATCTGATATAAGATTGGGTTAGGTCTTTTATCTATTTGGCATTATTCAATATGTATACAATTTTAATAATAATCGTTCTCAACATTCAACTCATTTTCTCTTTTTCTTATTACATTTACATCATTTACTTGATCTCATGTTGGAATCGTTTTAGATATATTATGGTTCATATCAAACTTTATTTTAGCTCAGGGATTCAAGACTCCAAGAGGTGTTATCTCACACAACCAATCATTTTATTGTTCATAGGCATCACAAATATTGAATATATTTTACAAGAGAGACATTTAATACAATATGATGAATTCAATGCTTTCTACAGAACTATTTCACCTGTTGGACACGCATGTATTAAGGATCTTTTACCAATACTCCTCATAGGAGTTTTAAGACCTAATAATTTCATTAATACTAGAAGGGGATCTTTTCCCTATTACAAGTGAGAATTTCAATTCATCTTACACGTTCAAATGCCTTCTAAGGAACTTTTCAATTGTTGGTTTAAACACTAATAGGGATAATAACAACCACATACCCAAGGATTAAAACTCACCCATGAAGCGAGTAGGCCTACGATAACTAGATATGATAGTCATACTCGAACACAAGTAATAGGGTACACATAGTGTAGCCATTTCCTCACACAAAAGTACTTAAATTAAGGTAATGGTCCTTATAGGACTTGTCTTAGTTGCAAAAAAGAAGATAATTAGCAAGATTAGAGTATTTTCTTAACAAGAAAGGGTTTTATACACTAGACAAGACTCGATTATGAGGAGAGAGTACAATAGGGATTAGGAACTCATTTTTATTTTGATAATTTGGTTAAGATGAGATTCTACTGAGCATTATGAGTGTTAAAGATATAATTCAATAATTAACATAGTAAACGATTTTTTAATACCTCTACAATCATAGGTACAACAATGAGTACAACTTCACATCCATTTCAACACTTACAAAATATAACCAACTTGATGGTTTCCTTTCTAAAATGTACATAAGAAAAAATATTCGAGCACCACTACATATCATTATTCTAAGGTAATACACATATTACAAGATGAGTATAACTTTTCAATGATAGCTCATTAAATACAACATATCGCATCCTGAACTCTTCTTGTTCAGAGTACCTGCAACCATCGCAGGGTCAGTCCTAGGACTGGTAAGGAAATCCCTTAAACTCAAGCATAAAATCCATGCATCCATCATTTCAAGAAAACTAAAACATAAAGTTGTGAGAGCTAGAGAGAGAGAGAGAGAGAGAGAGAGAGAGAGAGAGAGAGAGAGAGAGAGAGAGAGAGAGAGAGAGAGGTCATTTCTTCACACATTTACACTTCCACATTTTGTTGCATTTTTTTAATTCTAGAGAGAAGAGTAAGGAAGAGAGAGGGAAAGTCTAGGATTCATTTTCTTTTCTATTAAACATATCAAAACCACATACATCTCGTGTCCATTTTCATTTCATTTCAATTCATGGATATACATTTTCAACCCATTTACATTTTCTAAACCAACCAAAATTTCATAGTTATTTCTAGAGAGAGAAATGGAAAGAGAGAGAAAACATTATATTTTCTGAAAATTATTCATACAAAGAAGTGGATAAATTCATACTCTATAAATTACCGAGAGGATATTTAAAATTTTCTACAAGTAGTTGGAAATTAAACGGGACCCTCAGAAGGTTTGTCTAACTAAAGTTCCAAGTTTATGAAAGTTGGCCAAAATGGTTTAATTGCTTACAAACTAGGCCCCAAAAATGCTTGTTTTAGGTTCAAACTCAAGGTTTGATGATTTCAACTTACTCCCTGTGTACAAAGAATTCATTAAATCCACAAGAATTTGATTACGACGAGCAGGGATTAAGTTACCAAGATAACTCCGGCGCTGGTTATCGTAATCGTGTTAGAAACTCTTGTCGCACAATGACCAGTGGGGCCCAAAACCTGCTTGCAAAACTAACCTCTAAAAGAGTTTTTGTTGAACTAAGAGTGAGTTACAATTATTCTATTCATAGTCTAGAGGTAGGAGGCGGTGGTTTTCAATTTTGCTCAAATGAAGTGGCAACCGTAAGCCGAAACTGATCACATTTTATTAAAACAAGCAAATCACCACAAGTGATTGATATGCTAAACGATATTCGAAAATCGACTCAGAAAGGCATTAAATGAGTTCAAATAACTTGGTTAAGGTTCTCCATGGTGTTTTACGTTAGTAGGGGTCATGCTAGAAGTTTTAGATTTGAGGTACATTTGGGTGTGGTACTCCATGCGCGTGACTTTTGAGGTCAAATTTTTGATGTTTTGATAGTTCTGGTAAAGGTAAGGTTTTATCATTTGTTGGAATTACATTTCCTACTATTCAACATTTAATTTCCAAAAGAAAGAAATGATGAAAGCAAAAATTAGTGTAGAAGGAAAGGGAAAACCATACCTATTTTGCATAAAACTCGCGATCATTGCATTCGATTAGACAACATCACCTTCAGGAATTTCAGGAACCAGTTTGTGGGCTTGCTCATGCTTCCACGTTTTACACACTTATACACCATGGTACTTATGACTACCACGCTTGAAAATAATGCTTGTCCCAACCCCTTTTTATTTTCCCACGTTTTGGTATTTTCACGGCTCAACCCGAAGGCTACTCAACAAAGCACCAAACAAACAAATCCACACAGCCGCCGCAAGTTAAATCGGCCTATTGCTGAAAACATTTTAGAGTTTTCCCTAAATTTTCCAATGGTACAAATTCCAACCATGCATGCATAACATTTTATTGAAGGTGTAAATATAAAGGTGATGGCCACGCCTAGAGAGTGTAACGAAGGCTCATTTCAATGGAAAACTACTCGAAATAAACAAGGATGGAGCTTATGCGGTCAGGAAGATGTTTAATAAACCATAATATCTTTCACAAATTTTGTCAAACATTTGGTGTGCAAGATCCATTTGTCTGCATTTAAGATACATATCTACCAGAGCGTTTGCAACTACAACATTTGACAAAATCCCTTTATCCTTTATGCTTGATGGATGTCCTTAGTCTGTTTCAAAGCTCCAAAATTAGGTTTATGGAAGGGCTACGCTTCTACATCAATGTTGCAGCCGAAGTAGATTGAAACCCACACATTTCCAACGCTTCACATAGTCAAACAATGCCAATGCATTTTCACTGCCAATATCAACTCAATCTTGCAACATAGCCTGTATGTAACCATGACACTACATGAAGCCACGTTTCAATGTCATGTCCCACGGTGGTCAAACTCCATACATGCCAAGCAGTATAAGACCATCCAAAGGCATTTTGTTTTGGAATTTGTCTACGCATTTTCAACCAATCTATGGAAGCACGACTCCCTTCCCTCACTGCGATCCTTGTTGTTCACGAGACCACATTTTGTTGAGGCGTCATTTCAAACAATTGATGTGTCTTGTATGTGTATCCACATTTTGCAACATATCTAACAGGGCACTTGCAACTACCAAATCCATTTAGACCTCTTTTATATAAACATATATGCTTTGATGGATCACATTTTTACACAGATGAGAGTATTCCAGAAAAGGTTAGCCAATCGTATGGACACCTGTTGGTTGCATTTGGTAAAACAACCACAATTCTCCATGAGGATATGTCTCTTAATCAAATAGTCCATGCCCTTTGTCTTTGTTTCCACATTCTACCCCCCACACGTCTACCAGGGCAACAACCACAACATAAGACAAAATCGTGCTATCCCCTCTTCTTTGATGGGTGTGCCCACCCCTTTTCAGTGCTGAAATCACGGTGCAAGCTAGGAAGACGTTGTGAAAAGATTGTGATCCACGCCTGCCAAATGCATTTTCGTGAAATTAAAGAACTAATCAACAAACCCATTTTGTGCGCCTCCAATAATAATTTTTGTGCAAAAGACCAAATTTAATTTTACCATTCTGTCAAAAAGTTTTCCAACCAAACTTATGTTTCCACAGTTTTCTTCCAGATTACATGAAACTAAAATAACTGACCCCCCTCTCTATATAATACGCTTGTATGGGGGCATCCAGACCTGTTTCCCAAGCTCCCATTTTAGCGTAGACATGCAGGTTGTGGAATTTAGCTTTACACCTGTCAAAAAAAAAATTCTTGAATGATTTTAAATCTCTTTCAACCTTCCTGACTGTGTGTGGAGGCACCAACGAACTACATGATCGGGGTATTTTCTAAAGCACCTTGTCAACAAAACCATTTTGTGCACAACCTTGCATGAATTTTCCAACGCCTTTTTATTACACCCATCCTGCGCATACCCTGATACTAGTCCCCAAGTCCTCCATGGCAACGACCTTTCATCCATTAAGGAACAAAAAAACATTAAAATAGAAATCCTAACACCAAAACCACAAATATATTCGGAAAGAGAACCCTAAATGAGTCCCTTTGTTCATACTAATTTTCCTCCCATGGGCCTTGCTTAATTTTATTTTATTTACTATTTTTGTTCTTATCTTAATTTTATTTTATTTCATTATCATATTATTATTATTTCAAAAATATCATCTTTTATTACATTACTCATTTATTTATAGTGGTATAATTATATCGTACTAAAAAATTAAGTGAATGATGAAGATTTTCGAACTATGAGACTGCATTTCTTTGAGGTATTTTTTTCGAACTATTCCCTTTACTACTACTCATGGCTCCTTAAAACTACAAAAATTGAAAAAAATCACTCTCTAAAATACTTTGATGGACACCAAACGTGTTTCAAAGCTCCTATTATGGTACATGTTAGGAGGACACTAGAAAAATCCAGTGGAGATATGGATTTACACTAGACAAAATAATTTATTGAAAGTTTCTAAAGGATATTCATCCAATCCATTTTGTGCATATCCTGTAAACGTGGAAACAAAGACCTGGCCGCACATTTCTTCAAGGCATTTTTTCAAACAGCTCATGTGCCTTGAGCCTGTCCCCGCTCTTTCCACACTGTAAAACAATTTATATACTTCCAATGTATGACAAGACCTCTTGCTGGAATGGTGGATGCCCATACCCTATTTTAGACTCCTGCCACACACTTCCTCCTTTCCTATTCACGCACCATTCCTCCATTAAAATCCTCCAACCGCCTTCAAGAATTTATACTCCACTTATGTGTGTGTGTATTTTATGTTTTATTTTATTAGTTTATTTATTTATTTATTATTACTTTAGACATTAAATTTTGATTATATTATTATAATTAAATTTTTTTTAAAAATTAATTAAATACATTTTATATACATATATTTTTATTTTATTTAGAATTTGTGTAAATCTATTCTAAGACCATGATAATATTATTTAATATTATCGTTTTATAGCAAGTAAGAAAAACTTGAAGACAAGATTTCGAGCCTAACAACTTATAAAATAAATTTATCACCACAACACCAAAGCGAGGTGCTTGATAACAGACAAGACACTTCGTGAAGGGACCCATACTCTCACTGACAGGGCAAAATAGGGGCAGAGAACTACATTTGGTATCTCTTGTGCTACCCCCTTTCATTTGCATATTTATTTTCAAAACAAGTAAAAAACATTTAAATAATTACATAATACATAAACATTCATGTATTTGGAAAAATTACAAAAATAGACATATTTATGGTTTGATTGGATGCTTATCACTTTATGCACATTGTTTTTCATGTTGGTTTGATAGGTAACATATATTTTCTATATACTCTTTATCTACATGCATTCATGAGATATATTGAGCCGGATGCAAGACACACACAAATTGATACATGATGAGATGTGATGGCTAGGATCCTTCCCATTGACACTACTCTTTGGGGGCATCTCCCACACTATAAAGGTGCTTTTGTTCGAATATATTTACTTTACACTTCCTCAGCATGCTTACTTACATACATAGTGTCTATGCTAATTTTTAAGCTAACAAGACTAACATGTCTCTTGTGCAACGCTAACCTATCTTATTATCTCTACTTTTACTTGCACAATTTTCTATACTTCTTTAACACACGACTATCATTTTTTGTTTATGTGGTCTACTTCTTTTCTTGCCCTACTACATTGTCTGACTCTTTCCTTATGATTGATTATTTCCTTCATTGATTACAATGATATGATTGCTTACTATACATGGCACAAGTGCCTTGATTGTCTTGTGACATTGTGTGTGTCCCATGTTTGTGTATCTATGCTTATCTTGTGTGTAGATACTTTCTTCTTTGTACATGCATCCTAACATGCCTTTTATTGTGATTGTCTTGTGACATTGTGGGTGTGCCATGTTTGCAGCTCTATGCCTCCATGTGAATATGTTTTTATACTATTAATTACTTGTCTCTGCACTATTGTTTTTACTTATATACTATTTCCACTCTAGCTTATGACTCACTTGACTCTTACTACACTGATGTTTCTATTCCTATACTATTACTAATCTAGTTTATGAATTTTTTTGACTCTTACTACACTAATGTCTATATTTATATATTGTTTCTACTATGGCTTATGATATGATTAACTCTTAACATGAATTTACTACTTCTATACACATTTACTATTGTGTGTTGCATGTTGCTTTCTCTGAGTGTCGTAATTTTTCACCATGCGAACCCATTTCAAGTACATGTTCCTAATGATGGTAAAAATTCCAACCCTCTATGTGATTCTATGCAAATTATAAAACTTATCCAATATGGGTATACATATATTCTTTTGTGTTGCAAGCTCAAATTATTTATCGCATGCACCTCAAAAGAGGCGCCATTCATTGAAATATATTCTACATCTATAGATATATTACAAGACATAGGAACACATTTTTAAAGGGCCTATATCCTCATAAATAGGTAACAATACTAAAAGGGGGAAAAATTCAATTTAGGTAAAAAAATATAACTCAGTCAAGACCATAGTATGATCCTAACTATAATGGACGTTCCCAAACAAGGGGTATATTCTCACAATTTTTCGTATTCTTAGATTCTATCATTTTTATAGATTTCTTACATAGGTTAAAACATATATTAATCAATTCAAAACATGATACTGGGGGCATGCATAATTCATTTCTTCTCCTCTACACTACTTAGACATAGTTTCAAGAACGAGGTTTGGGAGAATGGGTCTTCTTCTCTTTTATGTTTTTCCAGAATCCATACACTCAGTATCATTTCTACAACATATGACAGGGGTATGTTATATCCATTCCTTTTCACTATGTAGTTCTCTCTTGCTCATAAGTTACAATAGTTACAAAAAAGGCCTAGATACATTTTTAGTTGTGTGGATGGTGCGGTTTTCGAGGGTATTGAAGTGAATAAGTTCTTTGTAGGGCGTCCTTCCTCTTCTCTCACAAAACTTAAAGGGAAAGATCAGTGTTACTAAAAATTATGATATGCTAGTCTTCTCTCTTAGTAGGGTACTTTAGTTTTTCTCTCTTTTTCAATGTTGGGTTGCATGTGTTCAACACTCTAGTTTCTACTTCGACACAATTGGGGACTGATCACCCCTAATTGTTTGACATCTTAGAAAAAAATTCAAATCTCTAGAGCACAACAATAACAAGATCTTGTCCCTGCAAAAAATGAATAGTTGTATTCCTTCCATATTTCACATCTTTTTTACTTTACTTTATGCAATTTTAAAGTTACAAAAGTTAGAAGTAGTATTTATACTTTGAGTTACAGTTCAATTTCTATAATAGAAATTGAATACACTTTGTGCTGCAGGTTTCATCATGGAATGTGTCAACACCAACACATCAAAAAACAATATCGAGAAAATACATAGTGCGTGCATACACTCATGTTGCTACACCCTTAACCTATTGCTTGTATTAGGATATGAGTAGCCGACTTGTGGCTTACCATATCATTTCATTATATCATTTATACTTTCTCATGCTTAGTAGGTTGGCCTTGGTGATGGCCATAACATATGAATAGTAGTATATATAGGGGATTATAGGTAGTAATTCATCATCATTGGAGCATTTTGAGTATTATTGTATGGTTTGGAGGTTGCCTCCTCGATGTGGAGAAGCTATTATAATTGCATATTGAGATCATTATTCTAGAATGTTGTGTTATTTGGTGTTATATTTCTGCTCATGATCTGAATTATATAAGTAATTTCTTTACAAAGTGCTATCATAGCTGCAATCTGGGCCAAGAATTAGGGTAAAAAAACCCTGAATTTTTTCTTTCCATCATATATTGCAGAACAAAAGTGAAGTGCTGGGAGAAATTTTTAGCAGAGTTGTGAAACATTTCAAGTAAGGTTCTTTGAAACTTTTAGACTTTTTTTGATTTATTTTGCAAAAAGTTATTACAAAATTAGGGTTTTTCATAAAATCACTCCCTTAGGGTGCAAATTGTGGATTTTTTAAAAATTCGTTAAAGTTTCAGAAAGAAAAAAAAAAATTATTTGGAGTTTTTTCTTTAATTTTTTTTATATGTTATGAATTCTTATCGAAATTCCAAAACCCTAAAATTTGACCGTGATCCCTACATCCTACTATTTTGGGGCCTCCTGGGGGGGCTTTCCACAAGGGGAAAAAAGAATCCCATAAATCTAGGTAAAACACCAGAAAAGGATGAGATAGTAGTTGAGGAGTTAGATATAGAAGATATAAACTACAGATTCCTCAGGGTTAGGGTTTACTTTGACTGACCATAAAGTAAGCCAACATTGAGTTTAACCTAAGAGACCTCGAATCTAGGGTGGCCTGGCAAAGAAGATGTGGATAGGATTGGACATAGATTGTATGATTTCATGCAAAAATTCAATATGTATATGATGGGTAAATTGTACTTATGTAAATCAAGGTGGAATCCTTAGGTCAACATAATAGACACATGAGCTAGACTGGATCTTTTGAGTGTGCACAATCCAAATACGAGCACTCTACAGGTCTGTAGTGTGTTTCCAAAAGTGGATATGCACAAGTTTGATGGAAAGGACCCACATCAATTAGATCAACCAAATGTATAATTTATTTGAACTTCATCAAATTCCATCAGGACAAAAGGTGACCATGGCATCTTTGTATTTCGAACCTGACCGATTCATATGGTATTGATGGTTATGTGCTCAAAGGTAGAAGAGTGGTCTTAATTTTACGTAAACAGTCTTCACTGAAGAGTTACAATTACACTACAGTTCTAGTGTGTCAGATAATTACTTCAGCCAATTAGCAAAGTTGAGGCAGACAAGATCTGTTAAGGATTACATTCATCACTTCCAAAACCTTTTCTCTACAGGTGGAAAATATTACTGAAGAGAATCTGAATGACCTATTTCTTGCGGGTCTTAAGGATCACATTGAGCATGAGGTGCGTATGTTTAATCCTCATAAGGTTTCCGATTCGATGATTATTGCAAGAAGGGTAGAGGGGAAATTTTTTTTCAAGTAGGAGACAAAAATTCACTTTTACTAGAGATCGCAAACACCTTGGCCCCAACCCTCCCTCGGCCAATTAGATTAACACCTCAACAAATTGAAGAAAAAAGAGAAAAAGGGTTATGTTTTAACTATGACAATAAGTTTGGACTCAGACATAAATGTGTTGAAAATAAGTTTTTCTACATTGATGGGACTAGTGAAGGTTAAGATAATAATGAAGATACAAAGTTAAAGGTCTTGGTTTAGTCAGAAGCAGGAGTGAGGAGAGATCCTCAGCCAACGATCTCATGCCATGAAATTTCAGGTATTAGCACCCCCCAAACCTTAAAGGTGGTTGGATTCCTAAAAAAATAGAGGGTCAGAATGTTGATTGATTCAGGAAGTACTCATAACAAGTTATCAATCATAAGTTAGCAGTGCACCCTAAACTATTTCATTTATCCAGCTCCTAAATGTCAAGTAATGATTGCTGATGGAGATATTATTACTTGTTCTAGAAAATGCCATAACATTAAGATTTTCCTTGGGAGATTACATACTAAATAGTCCCATATATATGCTATTTCTATGGGAGGAGTAGACATTGTGTCAAGGGTTCAATGGCTTACCACTTTTGGGAATCATTGAGATGAAATTCCAAAGACTTGTTCATGCGATTTCAATCTAAAGGAAGGAACTTTTGAGCTAAGAGGTTTAAGAGCAAAGTCTCCACAAATAGTAAGTTCTCATTAAAATGTAAAAAAATGCTAAAAAAAGGGTGCAGAGGGAATTGTGGCACAACTCTTTTCATTGGAGGCTCATCATTCTAAGGACATTTATACCATCAGATATGCAAGCAGTGTTAGATGCACACTCGGTTGTATTTGAAAATATACCAAAGGGGCTTACCTCCAAACAGAGATCATGATCATGCTATTAAGTTATTACCAGGAATTCAACTACCTAGCATTAAACCTTTTATAGGTACCCAATATGGGTAAAAGAGTGAAATCAAGAAGATTGTACAAGATATGTTGGAAGTAGGAATCATCCGCCATATTCAGAGTTCTTATTCTTCTCTCAGTAGTGATGGTATGGAAGAAAGATGACATGTGGCACATGTGTCCTAATTATAGGGAACTTAATAAGTACATAATCAAAGATAAGTTTCCTATACATGTTATTAATGATTTG
This sequence comes from Taxus chinensis, assembly GCA_019776745.2. Taxonomy (NCBI): domain Eukaryota; kingdom Viridiplantae; phylum Streptophyta; class Pinopsida; order Cupressales; family Taxaceae; genus Taxus; species Taxus chinensis. Next base: position 545,079,705 of record CM034151.1, on the reverse strand, counting down.
CTTTTTGAGTTGCATGGTGCTATTTATTTTACAAAGCTTGATCTTCATTCAGGATACCACCAAATCATAATCACGGATGAGAATGTTCATAAAACTACCTTTTAGACACATGAAGGCCATTATGAATTCCTGGTAATGTCTTATGGACTCATAACTGCACCTTCTACATTTCAAAGTTTGATTAATTCTATTTTTAAGTCATTCATGCAGAAGTTTGTTTTATTGTTTTTTTGATTATATATTAATTTATAGCAAAACATGGGAGGAACATTTGCATCATGTAAATAATGTTTTGGAAACCCTTGAGCAACATCAACTTTATGTAGAGCCTTCTAAGTTTTCTTTTGGACTCAAGGAGGTTGAATATTTGGGTCACATTGCCTCTCATGAAAGGGTTAAAGTGGATCCTAATAAAATCAAAGCCATGATGGATTGGAAGGTTCTAAAGACCCTAAAGAATTTACGAGGATTTTTGGGGCTTACTAGTTTATTACTGAAGATTTTTAAGGCATTATGGAATCATAGCTACACCTCTCACAACTTTAATAAAGAAGGATTCCTTCCATTGGAAGTGAGGATGCAACCAAAGCATTCGAGAAACTAAAGGAGGTGATGTACACCACTCTACTCTTTGCTACTTCAGATTTTTCCAAAACATTCATTGTTGAATGTGATGCATCAAGGGTGGGTATGGGGGCAATTCTCATGCAAGAAGGCCATCCTATTGCCTTTTTGAGCTGTCAATTCAAAGGTAAGAATCTTTCCAAGACGACTTATGAGAAGGAAATGCTAGCCATACTTCATGCAGTAAAGCAATGGAGACCATATCTCATAGGAAGACACTTTAAAGTGAAGACAGATCATGATAGTCTAAAATAATTCTTGGAGTAGCATTTATCATCTAAAGAACAACAAAAATGGGTCTCCAAGATGTTGGGATATGATTTTGAGATTATCTATAAGAAAGGGATGTAGAATGTAGTTGTGGATGCTCTATCGCGGAAAGATGACTCAACTGCAACCTTGTTATGTGCCATATCCATATTACATGAAGATTGGATAGATGAGGCAAGGTTCGAATGGAGAAATGACCCAACCACACAAAACCTCATTCATCATCTCCAGAATGATCCAAGCATGTCTGAAAAATTTGTATTGAAAGGGGATGCTTTATGGTATAAAGATAGATTATACCTATGTAAGAACTCCACTCTTAAAAATAGGATTCTATCTGAGCTTCACTCTTCTCTAGTAGGGGGGCACTCTGGATTCTTAAAAACTTATCATCGAGTCAAACAAGATTTCTTCTGGGAAGGGCTCAAAGGGGATGTCCATAAATTTGTGGCAGAATGCATGGTTTGTCAGCAAAATAAGGGTGAAACAGTTCGATCCCCAGGTCTTCTACAACATCTATCTATTCCTCTCCAGTGGTGGGAAGAGGTTTCCATGGACTTTATCACAAGATTGCCTAAATCCGAAGGAAAAAATGTCATCATGGTTGTTGTGGATAGCCTCACCAAATATGCTCATTTTTGTGCCTTGGCACACCCATTTGCTATAAGCATGGTAGCAACAGCCTTCATGGACACAATTCAGAAGCTTCATGAGACACCGAAGATTATAGTAAGTGATCGAGACCCTATATTTACTAGTAATTTTTGGGCTGATTTATTCTCATGTTTGGGTACTCAGTTAGCTCGTAGCTCTTCTTATCATCCCCAGTCTGATGGGAAAACAAAAGTTGTAAATAAGTGTTTGGAGGGATATCTTCGTTGCTTTACGTCAGATAAACAAGCAAGATGGGTCCAATGGTTGCCACTTGCAGAATGGTGGTATAACACTTCCTTCCATACTTCATCTAAAATGTCTCCTTTTTTATCACTTTATGGGTACCATCCACCATCCATCACATCATCATTGAGAGGAAAACCACGGCTTAGAGCAGTAGAAGAACACATTCAGTATCAATAAGAGGTCCCCTCTAGTCTCAAGGGGAACTTGGTCATGGCATAAAACCGCATGAAGCAATAGGCTGATCAACATCGCACAGAAAGGAATTTTGAAGTCGGTGATTGGGTTTTTGTGCGGTTATAACCATATAAGCAAATGTCTTTGAAACAACAACAAAAGGATAATAAAATTTCACCAAAGTATTATGGCCCCTATCAAGTATTGCAGAAGATTGGTATTATAGCATACAAATTAGAACTTCCACAATCCACCAGAATACATCCAGTCTTTCATGTTTCTTGCCTGAAGAAAGTAATTGGACAGAGAGTTCAGCCCAAACAGTGTTACCTGAGCTCGATGAGGAGGGGAGGGTCATCTTGGAACCTGAATGCATCCTTCAAACATGCACTAAAAGATTGAGGACACAGGTTATTACTGAGTACCTGATCAAGTGGAAGAATATGGACAATGAAGATGCAACATGGGAAGATATGACATTCTTGCAGCAGCACCCAGAGCTTCTCAACATTGGGGACAATGTTTCTTTGAAGGGGAAGGGCATGCTACGCCCTTATCCTATTGCTTGTATTAGGATATGAGTAGTTGACTTGTGGCTTACCATATCATTTTATTATATCATTTATCTTTCTCATGCTTACTAGGTCGGCCTAGGTGATGGCCATAACATATGAATAGTATATATAGGGGATTGTAGGTAGTAATTCATCATCATTGGAGCATTTGAGTATTATTGTATGGTTTGGAGGTTGCCCCCTTGAAGTGGCGAAGCTATTCTAATTTCATATTGAGATCATTATTCTAGAATATTGTGTTATTTGGTGTTATATTGTTGCTCATGATCTGAATTATACAAGTAATTTCATTACACATGTAAGCATGCAATTTTCAGTTACACACTTAAAAGGGGGGTGTAGACAATAAAATTTGCTAACTTATCGATTGGAAATGATAAATTTAGTTTTGTTCCCTTACTAAGATAAATGCTCATATTCTAGTTCCAAGCAATATATCTCTCTATATCTTTGGTGAATTTCTCATCTTTAGACCCTACTCTTTTGCAAATTTAGGAAATATTAATTAATCAAAGTTTTGATGAGGATTTGTTACACCCTCATGAAAAAGTAGAGAAATTTTACATTCCCCCGAAGGGAGTTTAATCAATGCACGAGTTTCTGGATATGCAGTCTAATAAATAACCAAGTGGTGGATTAGTGAGCATGTAGATTTTTAACACTCGAAGATTATAAGTGTACTCACATTTTCATGTCTTTTGGTGGTAGTACTTCCTCAAAAGGATACTTTTGATGTTGATATGGCTAACTTCGAAAAAAATTTGTAAAAAGGATAAGTTAGGGTAGGGAAGAAACGAGAATTGTTTGAAAACACTTGAGATCTGTTATCTTAATTATACCATTGTATGATTCACTAAGGACACCTATATCAACTTAATACTATCTCGACATACGATTAAGGTGACAAGGGAAAGAAGTTTGTGAATTGATAATTTTAGTAAATACTTGTTAGAAAAATCCTATTATTCCCATTTTCCTACAAAATATTGTTAATACACATCCATTCACTAAAAAATATTTGAAATAATAGCTATTCACGTTAGTAATTGAACTTATTGTTGCACAATTCAATTTGATACAACTAAAGATCATGAAACAACATATAGCCAATCAACTACACAAGTCAACAAAATATCCAATTGCACTTGCACATTAACACTCTACTAATCATCTTTTTGAACATATGATTATGCAAGTAGCTACAACACAATTATAAATTCCTTGATAAACAAAACCATATAATGATTAATCAAAATAACTGATCAAAGAAACTTACCAAACAATTGAGCAAGTACTATGTAGAAAAAACTCACTGAAAAATCCTTATACTTTCAAAGTGATTTCTTCATAAAATTATTCCTCCTTAGAGGCTATACAACTGATAAATTTATACAAAATTTTCCACCGGTTGGGGCTTAAAAACAACCAGTTTAAAAATACAACAAACTTTTCTCGAGTGGCTAACAAAAAAAAGACAAAGCCTTTCATGCAAGAATTCTTGTGTTTCTTATTTTTAAGATCAAATATTTTTACAATAACATACCCTAAAAATAGCAAAACAACTACTCACCCAAGATTTACTTGGAGCTCCCACTTGTAAGGAAAATTTTAGTGGTGAATCTTCGTTAATTCACAAATATTATGGTTTTTGAAATTTGAAATTGGTGAATTTTTAGGGTAGGAATTAGGATTGGTTCGCCAAATGTTTCTAGGTACAAGTTAATTTTAGGGGTCAATTCACCATTCCTCCAAAATGGAAATTTGTAATATTCGTCTTAATGTTGTTGGTCGTTAGCATTTTTTATGCTACCAGACAACAACATAATATGTTGTTGGCCGGTAGCATAAATTATGTTGTCGGCCGGTCCGGTAGCATATTTTATGCTACTGATTGACAATATATATTATGTTGTCATCCGGTAGCATAAAATATGTTACCGTCCGACATCATATTTTATGCTACATGTCACTAGCATACAAAAAAGCTACCATCCATAAAAAAAAGGAGTATAGGATTTTTTTTCCTTGTGTCATATTTTGGGAGGACATATTTCTCATTAAGACGATCATTTTAACCGCTATTATCTAAAAACAAATATTTTTTGGTACAAAATTAGTGAAATCTGTATTGTTTTTCACAAAAAATGACTTTTTATTTTATTTGCGCCATATTTTGTGAGGACATATTTCTCGTCGAGCCAGTAATTCTAATTTTTATTGTAAAAAACAATTTTTCAAAAAAATACATATATTTTTGGCCGATATCATATACAATCAGCTGACAACATAATATATGATGTCGGGAAGTAGCATAAAAATACTATCGATCGACAACATATTTGCATTTTGTTTATATTTTCCATTAACACAAAAGTCAATTTTCCCATATTCACCAATGAATTTCTACAAATTTTTTAGGGGGGGTCTTAAAATTTTCCCTGCCCACATGTATTTTTCTAAGTTAAATGCATTTGATTTCATTTGAGCTCAGCTACACATGCCTTGAATTCACTTTTCATATAGAAAAAATCCAAAATAGGCGGCCTCATTAAATAAAAAACTTCTTGAATTATCCCTAGGACCGTACTATAAAGATATTTAGAAAATTCACTTAGAAGTGAAGCTTTCTCAGCTTTACTATTTTTAGAGGTGACAAGTGCTATGATAGTAGAGGTCTGTCCAACCATGTCATCTTATCAAAAATTAGAATCTTGTGTAGAAATAAATACCTACAATTGTTGTTCAAAGAAAGGCTTTTGAATCAACCTCCCAATTGATTGGTACATTTAATTAATTTGAGCTTCAGCTAAAACCTTAATATCCTTCTTCATAGTGCATAACAATTCATTTAACAATCCCTCCATTATAGCCATCCAATCACTCAATTCTTGTAGAATATGGCCCATGTAAATATTGTATGTATTCAAATCATGCGTCTTGACATGAGGCACATTTAGGAAGATATTTATATTTATGAAAGCCAATAGTTTATCCATCATGGAGCTCATTCTAGTCATGATCCTGTGTTGTATTTTAGCATGAAGTAGTTGCTCTCCAAAATACCTCCTCAAGTTATTTTGATAACTTGTAATTTCATCTTGAACTTGGTGCAATATAAATTGATCAAAAATGGGTAAATTCATGTTTTAGAAAGGTTGCATTGGTTCAGGGAACTTATTCTTCTCTTTGAAAATCTATTCAAGCCCATACTTGCCAAAAAACCCATTTTCTACAAGAATCCTAAAAATATGGCCAAGTATTAGAAGTTTCCTTTATGTCAAGTTTTTGGGTCCTTCATGCATCAGAACATGTCGATCCATTAACATGTTCCATGCCATTGGTTTTCTGCCCCTGAATCTCGATTTTCCTTTATTTTGGGTTTTCCAACATGCTAAACAGGGTCAAAGCTCTACCCTTTGTGTTGGGTTTCGGGATTCTTTGTCATTAGAACATCGCATCCCAAAAACAAGTCATGTGTAATGTGTTTTCCAATTCTGAAACCCTATAGTCTACAATGTTTTGGATTTTCCATCTTCCTCGACATCGGAACATCACGAATCAAACACTTGTAATATGCTACTTGCTTTCTGATCATGAAAATCATGAAACCCGATTTCCTTTATGTCGGGTTTTCGAGGGTCAACTACATTAGTGCAATTCAACGATGCATCATGTCATTCAATATCTAATTCACAAAAATTACATCCCTTTGTGTCAGAATTTCAAGGTGCTCGATGGGTGTATAATTCTGACAGTATTCTTCATTTCGGGTTTCTCTTGCATCGGAACATTATGACACATTTTCATGTTATATGTTGCACGTCTTCCACTTCCAAAATTTGATGGTTCATTGTGTCAGGTTTTCAAGAGTGTTTTACAAGGTCGAAGTTCTGACGAAGGCGTGATTTAATAGTTCAAGCACTCACACTTATTGTAGTATGGCACATAGAACTTAAAATGGCCATAAATTTCTCTAAGAAGCTCTAATTTTCACAAAATTATACCTTTTGGAAAGGTCTCAACATCCTCTACACCAAAAAAATGGATTTTTTAATTTTCATAAGGTTAAATATTTTAAAAATGGGAAACACACTCCGTCATTTATAGGAATAGTTCTAGGAAGTTCAACCACCAGAAATAATGAGGTATGGTGCCTTGGATTTTACAGAAAGAAAAGTGACATAGGGAAATGGGTTTGGTAGGGTACCCATAATTTCTTTTAGGAATTCAATGCACCTTGTTGGTGGTTGAAGGCACAAATCCTAATTCCCACTCCTTCTATTTTTCCCATTATGATATATAATTGAAAAAACCCTCATTTATGTGGGGGATGTTCTAAAATTCAAAGGAACTCTACCAAAATTGTTCCTGAGAAGTCGTGAGTTGCAAGCCTTCATTTGGACTTGGCAAGTGTTTTTGTGCCTTATTATTCACATGCAATGGTCGGTGCATACTTTTAAAGCAATGAAATCTCTATTTTGTGGTGTTTCTCTAAACCCTATATTATATTTTATTGTATTTCCTTTCCTCTCCATTCTTGTTGTTACATTTTGTGTATGTATTTCTCACTTATAGGTTCATTTTGTTGTGTTTCATGGAGAATAGATGGTGAATGAAGTCTTGGGTCTATGTCACCTTTGTTTGGCATCTCGCTTGCCCATTTTACTTCTCCATTTTCCCTCATTAGATTATCTCCACCCCTTTTCTTGGTGCTATCACCTCTGTTAGCTTAGGATTTCCATTTTTTCATGCATCTTTGTCTTCCCCTGGTCCCTTGGAATCATAGAGTAGGAGTAAATAGTTGCATTTCCTTACTTAGGAGTAGTTTAACATTAGGATTAGGTAGAGGAACCAACCTTCTTTGAATATTTGTCTCAAGTAACACGTCCCACAACTTGAGAGACAATCCCTTGTTACCCAAAAACATTGATCGCTAATTCATCCATACAAGACAAATTAGAGGGTGTTGTTTTTTGGTGATAATAGTAACCCTTTCTATGTTATATTCTAATGGTTTTATATATCCTCTAGAATCTTAGAAAAACTCCTTAGGGCCATTTGTACATTATGTAGAGTATTATTTGGAATTTTTAATTGCTTCTAGGCATTAAAATCATCCAACATGGTCTACATTCTCTTAACTACATCAGTTTTCATTTTTTGAGTAGCATCAATGACATATTGGGGGTTTGTGTTCATGATATCTTCTCCTGTATGGGTTATTTTGGAGATCCTCAATATATCTTCTTTAGTATCTTTGTATACAGGAGTTTTCCCTTGGGATAATTTCCTATTAGTTACACTCTTTAGAGTTATCGTATGAGAATAGTATTTGAGATCCTTTTTTGGATCTTTAATTTGTGCCATAACTGAATCCATTTCCTATTTTCCACTATGATGAGTCCATGTTACCTCTAGGGTAGTATGTGCAATTGTATTCATAGAAGACAAAGCATAGGAATACCTCACCACTTGTGGTGTCCAAGGAAATGTAAGTTAAATATTTTCCAGAGGGGCCAAGAGATGGATCATGAAACTCTGAGTGAATATAGGAGTTGGGAAATAAGAAATATGAATGTAGGAATGGAGTGGAAGGAGTGACATAGGCATGCCTAGTAAAGAAGCCTGAAGAACATAGGGAGTGATGGAAGGAAGAAATGGTGATGAGAAACCAATTGGATGATGGAGGAATTGGAGGAAGGTCCTGTAAAGAGAGGGAAGGTTGCATATATTCCTTAAATTTTTCCATGGAGAATATTATGAAAAAGATGCTAGATGATGTCAGAATTGAAGAGGATACAATGGCCAGGAGAGTTGAAAAAATGGTTGCATGATCTATAACTATCAATTTTGATGTTGTTGTAATAGATAAAAATGTATGAGTGGGTTCTATTGTAGTGATTTGAGGGTGTGAAAAAGAGAAAAAGGATGAGAGAAAATATATGTAGTCATTTTTACACCCACCAAAGAACAAGAGAATCCCATGCATGCTAGCCTATCACCCAGCAAGCGTTGGGCGCTCACCCGAGGCACACGCAGGTGTCGATTATCTCCTTTATTTGAGTTTAGTGGGAAACATCATCTATGAGTGGAAGGTAAGGATAGTGAGTGGAAATGAGACATGCAATCATCATATAGCTCAGAACGGCTTCTAGACCAATGCAATCATTCCAGACAGAAAGATACTTTAACAGAATATAAGACTGAACCAGAACAAAAAGGGAAATGCACAAGGATTCATACTTATTCCATAAACATGCATGAAACATAACTATGAAGATATGAGGATGGACCAGAATAATTAATGACCATATTCAAATAAGTTAGTAACCTCATTACATTCATTAGATCCATTATAGAACATCACAGTAAGGTAGAACGAAGTCATACATCATATCTGGATTTACGCCCCTTAGTTCTAAAAAATAAAATCACAATCCCAAGCCCCTTGATGCATAATTCTCCTCTATTTTACCTACCCATCCCAATATAATTCCTCGCAGTGTTTCTGCAGAGCTCAGCTCTCTATTGATCTCTCCCTTTTTCTTCTGTGGGAACTTGTATTTATAGGACCCTTGAACTTTCAACTCACCTTTTTGAGGCTTCAGATCCATCGCCAAGTGTCCAGATGTGGTACTCCATGGGAGCATGCTCCTCCAGACTTGAGCTCTCCACTCCTTGCCATGATGGTCTTATAGAAGCTTCCATTGCAAGGCATATTCCTTCCTAGGCCAACCTATCGCCACGCTGGCACCTTATCCATCCATCATGCACAGACGGGTCACGTTTTTCTCGTGTCCTGCCCAGTACACTGAATATGGATAATTCTCGAGACCTTGTTCTGTCAGTGTGTAACACGGTCCTTCTAAAACCCTCCTAGAACCCTGCCTTACATGCTTTCTTCTTGCGCGCCCATCCTTAAACCTAGGCCTTGCACGCCCATGTGCCTTTTTGTACTTAGTCAATATTTCAGGGGCCTAACAATATAAATAGGAACTGTGACTTGAGGGGACGATGAAAAATACATTGGGAATAAAAGAGTATGGATTGAAACAATTGAGGAAATCTATGTAGAAGAAGTAGGAATAGGGATAAAAACTTGCACTAGGATATAAGATAGAAGAGAAGGGGAAAAATAATGCTAGTTAAAAAGGGGGAGGAAAGAAGAGTTTGAGTTTTAGTGGGATCCAATGTACCATGATCACCTCCTACATCATCTTCAGAAGAAGTAGTAGAAATGATGATATTGGTGGTAGATGGTCCTGAGGAAGATGGAATAGAAGATGAATCATCCCCTATAGAACTAAAAACTATTGAAGGAATAAGAGAAGAGGAAGTAGCCATAGTTTCCACAATACTTACTAGAGGGGAACTTGTAGTAGGATTGGTCACGTGTATGCTTATAGATATCCTAGTAGTTCTTGAAGGGCCTAAGAGTCATGTGCTTAGAGAAAATACAGGGTGGGAAGGACCAACCCTTTATTTAGATGTAATAAGCACTCCAAAACAAAGCTTTTGAAGATACTTATGGTTTGTACATTTCTCATTATCATCATCATCATCATCATTGTCTTCTTCTTATACTTCTTCTGCTTCTTCCTACCCTGCTATAAGCTTTATCCCACCAAATCTACCAGGCTACTCAATAGGTGTATAAACAACCTCAAAATTCCTCATGTTGGGGAACACTACTCAATCATTGGTCTAATTTGTGTAGACTAGGTCATCCCTATGTATTTGATTCTTTTGGTTATATGTAGCCATGTTTGGGGTATTTTAAAAAAAATTGTGCCACTCTCCATAATGGATCAAAAAGACTTGAATTGTGGTAATTCAAATAAAATTATGGCTTATGTATAACCATTTTATTAGCCTTTTGCCAATCATTAAGGATTATAGAACCCAATGGGAATGGTAGAGTGCGATAAGTGGCCTTTTGCTTCTTCCTTTATTTTTCTACATGGTTGATGCCATGAAAAAACTGATAAGCTATCTCTTATTATGTCAGTTTGTTTGAAACAAAATTTGGCAATTTAAAAGGGATGGAGATAATTCCATCTACCCTAATCACCGTGCAATCTAAATAGCACCAAAAGGATTTGCACGGACTTATTGTGTTGATTATTCTTTAAATCACCATGGGAATTGGGGTATCATATATAACATTAAAAATTATAGGTTAGTAGTGGTTATAGACCACCTCAATGCTCTTCCTATAATTGTGCATGTACATGTTGTTGAAGACACTAGAAACTATATTTTGGTGATGTGGTGTCTAATTAGGTACCCCATAAAATTTGTTTATTGCACACACTACATCTAGTAAGTAGGATATCATATAAAAATTTTCCCCTTATTGTTTTACTGCTATAAGAATGTTATAGATGTTGTAATATAAAACATCGTCTAAAGCATATATCTTTTCATTATTGATTATCATATCTAAAAAAGACACTCTAGTTTGATTCGTATTCACAATATATGTTGCTCCGAAGAGTTTTTTCATAAAATCCATTTAAACTCTAACCCCTTTCTTGAAATATATTATATTAATCTTATTAGTGGATATTTTGGACTTGAAGTGATTCTAGTCCTCTACTCAATATTTAAGCACTGCTCTAACCTTATTCTTCTTTCCCCATTTATCTACTTCCTCTTAATAGAAATTAATATTAGATAGAAGAAGATGATAGTAACTAACAATGGAATCTTCAGCGATATTGCATATTATGTTACCTTCTCATGATATCAAGATCCCACCTTTGCAATCTACATTTGCGCCTATTATACCCCAAAGTAAATACATACATGGCATTAACTCTAATTTTCCTATTAAAATTTGTTTTCCAGTTTGTCAAATAGCCACTAAGTCAGACATACATTGTGATTTATCTTGACCAGATTCATCATTCTCATCTATTAATCTAGCCTCTTCAACCTCAATTTTCATGGATGTATAATGGTCTGCACTAGTAACTTTCTTGTCAAAGATTGTGTCTCTAAAGAGATAGTTTGAGAAGAAAGTATGTAGATGGGATTCCATTGATAACTAAATTTAAGAAACACTTAAATGAATATAGGTATATAAATATATTAACCTCTAAAAGATAACAATACTCTATTTTCTCTCTCAATTGCTTGATTATGAGTTTTAGATACTCTGTAATAGCTCGAATACAAGGTGCTTTCTTATGAAATATTTTGGCCCATTTGAATCTTGCTAATCCATGCTAAAATGGTGGTACAATGTTGCAACATTCAATTCTATTGGGAAATTTACGTGTTTTAGAATTGAATTTGATCTACTCATCCCTTTTATAGTGGTGTGGCTTTAATTATCCACTTTTCATGATTTTCCATGCATTCTAATAGATTTTTCTAGTATTATCATATTCAAATCCCATTGCTGCCACATGGTGATCTCTGATAGCTTTTCATATCAATTTCCTTGTAAGAAAAAAATTCATAATGCAAAGAGTCAATCAATGAAAAATATTCGTGTATGCACGAATTTTGAGCCCTATAGTACTTAATAGGTCTCTTTGTCAAGTATGTCTAAGAAAAAATTATGAGCCAATGAGAAGGCTCTACATCACTTCAAATATCATGATGTTAGTAATTAGGTAGACCATGTCAGTCGCTACCAATTTTGAACCAATATGTTATCATGAAAATGTGCAACATGAAATTTATAAACTTTCAAGCATGACAACTTAGATAAAATTGAAATTTTTTCCCCCAAGTCTTCCCAAAACCCTCCTAAGCACTTCTCTGGATCAATTATCCCTTTGTTTCAGGGCTATCCCAATACCACAAGTATCCATATCTATTATTATAGCCTTGATAAAGTGTTTGAAACATGAAAACAAGATCATGAATTTCTTCTGATACAGTGCTTCTCAAGGAAGATTCTTTAGTAGACTTAGAAATGGTTATTTTTAGCCTTTTTGAGACAGGCGTGCATTCTCCGAGAAAGAGTTGGAGGCCCAAATTCATTGGGAAGTTTTATTATGTATATAATAACATTGTGCAAGTGGTTTAGGAATATTTTAATGTTTTGGAATAATTTCAGTGAAAACGGGTTTTTGAAGGTGAAGGAGCTTGCACTACAAAAATGCTCCTGAGCTTCGGAAGATGATTCTGGGAGATCTGGAATGAGTTAGAGGACGATAAATATACCATTGGAAATAAAATTGAATTATATAAATGATGGTGATTTCATATTTTTCACAAGACTAAGGTGTGTCTTTCCACCCATTTTTGGTAGGCACACCTTATGGTGCCAAGAAAAAAAGACAATCTTAGGTATTTTCAAGAAAAATTATATCATGGGACCCATCCAATTATTCATATAAATAAATTCCTTAAAATACCTCATGGAGCTCCAACAACTTCATCTTCAAGCTCTATGTCAAGGTAAGCTCTCGCAGTTAGAAATTTTTTCAGGTGGACACATGTCAACATGGCATTGAGGCACACTTTTTTGTCCCTTCCATCCCATCCCAAGGGGAAAATGGGGACACAAAAATGTTCCCCGTTCCCAGTTGAGCTCTTGGACCCTTCACATGACCCTGGAAAGCCTCAGTAGACCTTCTTTGCCAATTTTCTAGCCTCCACATCGTGAAACCTCAGTTAGCCACTTGTCATGATTAGGCTGAGGCACCCTTTTTATCCATTCTATCCCATCCAATGGAACAATGGGAATAAAAAAAGTTCCACTCCCCTTGCTTCCTCATGGTTTCTCATATGACCTAAGCTTGGCCCCTGGGTTCTAAAAACTTTCTCTTCTCCATCATCCGCCAATGAATCAATGATCACCACTTGTCATCATAGGGATAAATCACACTTTTTTATCCCTTTCCTCCCATCCCATGGTGAAAATGGGGACATAAAAAAGAACCTATAATAAATTTGATTGAAAAACCAAAAAAAATCTAAGTCCTTAACTCTCATGTGCTTCCTCCCTCCATCTTCCACTTCATGAATGCATCCACTCATGCTCACCACCACTCACAACTTGAAAGAAAAACTCAAAAACATAAAGTAACCTCCCTGGTATCCATTAAAGCATTTTTTAAAGTTGGTTCATAACATTTAAACAAAAAAAACTCCTCCCATGCCCTAGATGTCAAAATCCAATTTTACTCATATCTCATGTTCCCGAACTTTGATTGCTATGATATTTGAACTAAATATTCTTTGTATGAATGCCTTCAAGAAGAGTATTTTCATACCCTAGTTCATGAACTCATCTATTTTTTATGGACACATGAAGTGTCCCATGAAAAATCACCTTTTCTCAGATCTACAACAATCTAGGAAGTGGAATCTCTCAAAAATTGGAGCAAATCCTTGAAATGAATTATGTAAACTTCTATAAGTGGTTCCATTCAAACCCAACACAAGGAAGATCACTTTCTAGTTTTAGTAAGTCTCTATGGGAGCACATACCAAAAATAGTAAGTCTGAGAAAAATGTACATTAATACCCCTTATTTCATTCCCTCATGTTTAAGACACTCAAAATTGGCAAGATTGACAAAAAATGGCTAAATGGGACCATAATGGTGAATATTCTAAAAATAGTAAATGGGTGAAATGATTTAAAAGTGATCACATTTCAGTCCTTCATGCTGGTCATTGTGTGTTTTTGTTTTCATTTATGTAAATCCCATTGATGGAAAATGGTGGCATGGTGAGGTATGTGTTCCCATGTGATGTTAATCGGGTGTCAAACATGAAGGTTGATTGGTAGTGTCAGGATTTGGTGAGTTGTCATGGTGTCCTGACATGGTTCTAGCTTGCATAGTCATGGTATGCATATTCGTGAGGTGATTGGTTTATGTTATGAGGTCAAACATGGATTGTGTGATGTTTCCTGGGTGTACATGGGCCTGTATGATGTCAACATGGTCAGGTCATGATGTTATATGGTTGAGTCAGGTCATTTTAGGCTTATTCCTAGCCCTTGAGCACGTAGAATGAGGTAGATATGTGTGATTTGGACCCAATCAGTCATGGTGGAGCATGGGAGAAGCACAGTGGTAGTGTACCTAAGGTGTTTGATGATTTTTAGGTCAATTCTCAGAGGTTTGGTGGTGTTTTAGGGTCCTTGGGAAGAAATCACGTGAGAAACAGGAAATTAAGCACATGTAAGTCTTAATGGATGGAGAGTTTTAGAAATATTTGAGCTATATGGTGAGCTTAAAACTTAGAGGATGTTTTCATGATGCTTCATGACACATTTTAGATCATTATGACATGGGAATTGAAAGATATGCAAGTTTTGGCAAAACTGGGTAAGTTACTGTGTGTTTTTGAAGCAAAAGTGGAGCTTCTGATTCTCGTTGTGAATTGTATGATTTGCATGGGGACCTAAAACAATTAGAATATATCCTTAGATAATTTATGAAGGTTTTATAAAAATAATGAGGTGGTTTTATTGTCACATTTTTATGAACGACTGTTAACAAGGTAAAGTGGTTTGAAACCCTTGTTAAACCCTAGCTAAGAGTGACTTAGAGAAGATTAAGTATACCAAACCATTTTTTAGTAGTTATGAAAATTTGATGATTGTATGTTGTAGAGGACTCTTCCAAATTTCCAGAAAGGTATATTAAAGCATGTGGTGATATGTGGGCCCCACCTGAATTTTCTTGTTTATGAAGAGTTGAAGTTTAAGGAAAAGTTATCCAAAGAACGTGAAGAATAAATTAACAATTTTTTCATCCCTTTAGTTTTTATAGATTTCCATGATAGTTTAAGGTCATGGTTGTGGTGAAAAAGTTGAAAGTATACCCTATTTATGAAGGTTGGTCTTTGGAGCAGTTTGGAGTAGTCTGTGGTAAAGGTGGAATTGCAAGAGCTACATGAGGAGTTAGGAGATGATTAAAGTTGTGTTGTGAATATGGTTAAAATATTTTTCCATTGGTATATCAAACTTTTATTTTTGGTGTGGTATGAAAAATTTATGACTTATTGTTGGAGGGATAAATCTTGAGGATGCTTATTCTAACAGGGTGCTTAATGGCTACATAAGGTAAGATGATATTTCTGAGTTATTTAAGAAGGTTAATGATTATTTTATACATCATGTATAAGGATTTTACATGCTTGGATTGAGAGTGGAAGTGTGTTTTGGTGTGATGGAGCAAGTTGGGCTAATGGTCAGTTCTTGAGTCCAAGAAGGCATAAAAAAGTAGTTTGTAGAGAGTGGCTTGGTTGAAGGCCTTCCACTTGTAGTTGGAAGGAGTTCCAATATGTTATAGAAAGAGGATTAAGATATCATTACAGTTATGTATTGATTGTGTCTTGGTGATTTTATTTTATGGATATTTAAGGTCAGTTTGTGAAGAATAAGGTATGTTGGATTTCGAGACAAGTTTGTTCATGCTAAAAAATGAGTAGCTTGAAGTATGATATGAATGCGTTGATGCTTTCTATCCCATGGAAAGTGAATAGGGATGCATTTTTTTCATATTTAAGGAATTTAGAGGTCTTTAAAGTGGAATAAATGGTGCAAACCAATTGAGTTTTCAAAATAGGTTTTTGGGCAGTATGTTTTTGTGAAGAGGAAAGTTTTTGTGGTTTGAACACATATATGTTTCAAGAGGTATATAATGCATAGAATTTATTTATAGGTTATGTGGTTTACATATATTGGATACATGGCATATTTGAGTTGATTTGAAGTGTGCTTGATGCCCAAAGGTGTAGACATGGTGCTGGAGACAACTGTTTTGTGAAGGAAATGAGCCTTTTGGCCTGCGTTATGAAATATTTAATTGGTAAAAGTAAAATTGAGACCACAAATGATGATTATATGTTATATTACACATTTATGGTGAATTTGAGAGCTTGAATAAGCATGGTTTTGTGATTTGTGGTTTTAGCTCATCCTAGTGATAGGGTTTTTAGCCTTTTTGGTGCAAGATGGAAGGTTTTGGGCATGGACGACCTATATGGGTCATATGTGACCATTTTAATGAATTTAATGGGATTTAATTAAGTTTTATTGGTATTTTAAAAGTTTTAGTACCGACCTATGGTGATTTTGAAATAATAAAATCATATTTATGTGCTTGTTTAGTTCGTTTTTGAATTAGTGCTCGTATAGGGAAAATGTGACCTACATGAAAGATTTAAATATGTATGAGGGCATGTTCCAGAGGATCCTCACAGAGAAACACCGATCTAAGATCTTCTCAGAAATTGTTGCAGTCATTTTTAAAGCGTGGGGAAAAATTATACGACTCCAACGACAGCTTGTTTGCAGGAAACGGAGCTCGTTTGCAAAAGTTATAGCCCGCTGAAATTTTTGGGCAACTGGCGAATTTTGGGGTTTTTGTGCAGGTTGGACGTGTGCACGCTCGCCAAGTGTTGCGATCGTATTGCGACACGTGGACAAATTGTGTGACGTATTAAAAAAATGGGTTTTGGAACGCCGGTCTTGGACACTCGATCTCGGACAAGTGGACCCCGCTATTTACTGGCTGGGGGCCCTCAGCCAGGTTCGACACACTCGATTTAGGAGGGGTGCCTTGGCCTCCTTCTCATTTAACCATTCAACCAACTGTGTATATAAACCTCTATATTTTCTATTGTGCCATGCATGTGGGATATTGGGCAGGTTTGATTTAAATTATCCACGCCTTATAAACTTCTTTGCAATTTCCACGCCTATGTCTAATCATTTCCATGCATATATTAAATTTTCCACGCCTATATTAAACTGTCCAAGCATATATTAAATTATCCACGCCTTATTTTGAACTGTCCACCTTTTTAGGGATTTAGGCGCCTAAAAATACATGCCATGCGCCACCAAATGTGCCCCAAAGTCAAAGCGCCTATCATATAGGCTTAGGTGGCTTCCTTGCCACTTGAAATGCGCACCCTCCATCTATTTTAAACTATAAGATAAGTTTCCCAAGCGCCCAATGTGGGATTTTATTCCCAAAGGATAAGCCAAAAGACATGGAGGGGAATGGAACTCGGGTGGAGGTGGTAAAAGGATATGCACCCAGCCATCAGACCAGGAGGCGCACAAACAGTATAAATAGGGTGATATTTTATTTGTAATGCATTCGGACTGTGTAGAAATATTGTATTGCTCATATCTTGAGCTAACGGTGGAATTTGAAGGAGATGTAAAAGGCAACCCCTGTTATTTTCGACAGAGGAAGACTGTGAGAAGGTCTAAATTTTGTAGAATTCTTTGTAAAGGATTATTTTCAAGATTTTAATAGATCGGTCCCATTCAACCGGACCCGGAGACGTAGGCCTCAAGCGCCGAACTCCGTTATCAATTCTCGCGTCACGTTGCTGGTGAATTCTCTTCATTTATTTCTGTATTTGCACAGTACTTGCAGTTTTTATTCTTTTATTAAAAATACAAAAAGAAATAATGCACAAATTTAAATCGAAAATCAATACAAAGCAAGAAAAGTGTGTGTGCACAATTGCTAGTTAAATTTGGTTTTCAGATCATTGGTATCAGAGCTGGTTTTGACTGATTTTTGGTTCAGTTTAACGTGTTTTGGATTGCAAGTTGTGTGTTTTGGATGTTAACAAGGTCTCGATCTAAGAAGGGTGAAGGAGAATTAGTTGAAGGAGATCCCAAAATTGGTACCAGACGATCTCGAAGTCCTACAATGGAGGATCGAGAGGAAGTGGAACAAAATTTTCGTCAATCCTTCCAACAGATGAAGGAAATGGTGGAAGAAATGTACCAAGAAAGGAAAAGGGAAAAGGGGACTAGAGAAGGTAAGAAAGAAGAAAGCTCTAGTTCTGACATTCCAAAAAGAGACTCCTTAAAATCTGATTTTCTTTCATTAAAGTTAGATATCAAGTTTGAATTGCCTATGTATACTGGAGAGCTAAATGCAGAGAAGTTGGATAACTGGGTCAAGCAAATAGAAGTATATTGCAGGGTTCAGAAAATTGTTGATGATGAAGCAAAGATTCATCTGGCAACTCTTCGGATGGGTGGAACCGCACTCATTTGGTGGGAGAGTAAGCTTCAGGAAGTGGAAGAAAACAAAGGTAAAGAAATCACTTCTTGGTCCGAATTTGTTTCAAATCTTAGGCAACAATTTTATCCTCTTGGTTATAAGCAACAAGCTATGATGGATTGGCAAACATTAAGACAAACTAAGGGACAAAGTGTTCAAGAATACACACAAGAATTTAGAAAAAGGGCTCTAATTCTGGGAATTTCCCTAAACACAGAAGAAACACTGCTCAAATATATTGGTGGATTGCATAGTTATCTAAGGCATATGATACTTGTTTTAGGTCCTACTAATCTTGATGCAGTATGTGTTCAAGCAACCCATCTGGAAGCACGAGGGAAAATGACAAAGGAGTCCTCTTTCTCTTCTTTTAATCAGAAGAACAAGCAATCTGAAGGAAAAGGTTCGAAAGAACAAGGAAAAGGAAAGGGTAAGCATAAAACAAACTCTACTGTTAAGAAGGAAGATGAAAAACCATTTTGCAATCATTGTAAAAAAAACCATGATGAGTCTAAATGTTGGAAATTACATCCTGAAAAGAAGCCCAAATGGATGGTTAAGAAAGGAAAGGAAAAGAAAACAAACACTGTAGTGCATGATCTTGGTTCTGATTCAGGTGATGAAACCAAAATCACAGCTATGGGTTTACAAGGTAAGTCCACTCTTTCAATTTCCAACAATAGCGTTTCAGATGTTGCATCTTCTTCTAGTAAACAAAATACACCTGACGATAAGAAAAGAAATGAGCTTTTCCACATTAGAGTAATTTCAAAGCATACAAAAATTGATACTCTTTTTGATAGTGGATCTCAAGCTAATTTGATTTCAGAGGAGGTTGTTAAAAAACTAGGACTCAAAACTACACCACATCCTAAGCCTTATCCTTTGGGCTGGGTTTGTGATGATGCAAAACTGCAGGTAACTAAAACTTGTACTTTCAGATTTGCCATTACAGACAAGTTTATTGATGAGGTTGAATTGGATGTAGTTCCTTTGGATATTTGTGGGGTGGTTTTGGGAAGTCCTTATTTGTATGATCGTAAAGCAATCTTCTATAGGGAAGAAAATAAATATTTGCTTGTAAAGGATGGAATTGAGTTTATTATTAGAGCTCACCGTGAAAAGAATAATCTATCCTTGGTGACTGCAGGTCAAATGAAAAGGCTTGTAAATTCAAGCAAAAGTTTTGTGCTCATGGTGGTCAAAGCCAAGGAAAAAGAAAATGAAATGGCTTTTGAGACTTGCGATCTAAAACATAAGGATGAATTGGTAAAAATTGTTTCTCAATTTGATGATGTTTTTCAGGATCCACAAGGTCTACCTCCCAAAAGAGGGGTTCAACATGAGATACAGTTGCTTCAGGATGCACCTCTTCCCAATATCGGAATGTACAGGTTGTCAGTAGTAGAGAACGAGGAAATCAAGAGACAGGTAATGGAACTTTTGGCTCAAGGTATAATTCGTCCAAGTACATCCCCATGTGGTTCACCAATTATATTGGTTCCCAAGAAGGATGGCACTTGGCGAATGTGTGTTGATTTCCGTGCTTTAAACAAGATTACTATAAAGAATCGTTACCCTCTTCCTAGAATAGATGATTTACTGGATCAATTAAGAAATGCAATTTATTTCACTAAGTTAGACTTAAGAAGTGGTTATCACCAAGTAAGAATTGCAGAAGGTGATGTTTGGAAAACTGCTTTTAAAACGAAACAGGGATTGTTTGAATGGTTAGTGATGCCTTTTGGTTTGTGCAATGCACCGGCAACATTCATGAGAGTTATGAATGAAATTTTTAGACCATTCATTGATAATTTCGTTATTATCTACTTAGATGATATTCTTATTTTCAGTAAATCATGGGATGAACATATTAAACACATCCAGAAAGTCTTAGATGCACTAAGGAGAGAGAAATTGTATTTGAAGATGTCAAAATGTGAATTTGGAAAAACATCTTTAATTTACTTGGGGTATATTGTAGGAAATGGAGAATTGAAAATTGATCCTGCAAAAATAGAGGTTATTGTGAAATGGCCTAGACCCACAAATGTGACGGAAGTTAGAAGTTTTCTAGGTGCAGTTCAGTACTGGAGGAAATTTATTGCTAACTTCTCATATATTGCATCTCCTTTGCATGCTTTGACAAGTATTAAACAGGTCTTTCAGTGGGGAGGAAAACAACAAAAAGCATTTGACACACTGAAAGAGAAGATAAGTACCGCTCCGATCTTGGCACTTCCAGATTTACAACATTCATTTGAGATTGAGACGGATGCTAGTGACTACGCAATGGGGGCAGTTTTGATGCAGAACAAACGACCAGTGTGTTACCATTCAGAAACCTTTACAAGTGCGGTAAGAAACTATCCAACTTATGATAAAGAGTTGTATGCTTTGGTTCAAAGTGTTAAAAAATGGAAGCATTATTTAATGGGAAAAGAAACAATTATCCATACTGACCATCAACCGCTTCAATATTTACAAACACAAACCAAATTGCAGCAGTCTAGACATTTCAGGTGGATGGGATTTTTGCAACAATTTCATCTTGTAATCAGGTATAAAAAAGGTATTCAAAACAAGGTTGCCGACATGTTGTCCAGACCACCAGTGGTAGTAGCATCTATCCTTTTACAGCATAGTTCTTTGGCTCATGTTAGTTACAAGGAACAATATGCAAATGATGTTGATTTTAGAGAAGTGTATGAGGATTTAGTAAGTGGGAAACAAGTAGGAGAAAAAGATTATCATTTGCATGAAGGATTGTTATATCATTCTGGAAAACTTTGTATTCCAGAAAATGAGCGTGTGCATATGATTAGGGAAGCACATACTTCTCTTATTTCAGGGCATTTTGGTGTAAGTAAAACAGT
The DNA here is from genome assembly GCA_019776745.2 of Taxus chinensis. NCBI lineage: Eukaryota > Viridiplantae > Streptophyta > Pinopsida > Cupressales > Taxaceae > Taxus > Taxus chinensis. The sequence goes on along the minus strand of CM034151.1, from coordinate 545,058,274 downwards.
TGCACATTTACAAAAATATTGCTATTGGCCTAGAATGCATGAACATGTAAACCGCTATATTAAGGGGTGTGTTCTTTGTGCCACAAGCAAGCCAAGTAACAGGAAATTAGGACTTTACACTCCTCTTCCTGTTCCAACACGGCCTTGGGAAAGTGTTTCCATGGACTTTGTAGGAGGCTTGCCCATGACACGGAGAAAACATGATTACTTATATGTGGTAGTGGACAGATTTAGCAAAATGTGTGTGTTGGTTCCATGTACTAAACAAATAACTGGTGAGGGAACTGCACATTTATTCTTTCAGTTTGTTTGGGTTCATTTTGGTTTACCTACTTCAATCATATCTGATCGGGATTCTAGATTTCTTGGGGAATTTTGGTCAGCATTGTGGGGGTTTATGGACACAAAACTGAAAAAAAGCACTGCTTTTCATCCACAGACTGATGGTCAAACAGAGGTTGTAAACCGCACAGTGGTACAATTACTTAGGGGCTATAGTAACAAACATCCTAAATTGTGGGATGAACATCTTTATTATGTGCAACATGCTTATAATCGTGCCTTACATTCTTCTACTTTGAAGTCTCCATTTGAGACTTGTTATGGTTATCTGCCTAATTCTCCATTAGATATATATTATGGACATGAAACTGTTGTTAATGGTGCAAGTGATTCTGACAAGGCTAAAAGATTTGTGCAGAGAATACAACAGGTTCATCAGTATGTCCATGAACAATTGGAGAAGAGCCAGGCTAAGTACAAAGCTAGGCATGATAAACATAGAACTGATCACAAGTTCAAAGTTGGTGATTCAGTTTGGCTTCACATCAGCAAAGAAAGACTGACAGGTGAAGGTAAAAAATTGAAACCTATACGGTATGGTCCATTCCAAATATTGGAAAAAATTGGTAACAACGCTTTCCGGTTAGATTTACCTCCATATATGCAAATCTACTCAGTTGTAAATGTTGAGAATTTAAGATTGTATGAACCGCCTATGATTATTGATCATGATGATTCTAACATAATGCCTTCCATTGATGATTTTGCTCCTGAGTATCTTGATGAGTTGCAGGAAGACATCATTTTGGACAGGAAAGTAAGAACTTCGCGAAGAGGTGATATTGAGTATCTTCGTGTTGGGTTCAAAGGCATGCATCCGAACAAGGCAAAATGGATGGAAACCGGAAAGGTGAGGGAGAAATACCCTCACCTATTCACCAATTAGGTTGACTTTTGGGGTCCAAAAGTTTCTCAGTGGGGAGGAATGATCCAGAGGATCCTCACAGAGAAACACCGATCTAAGATCTTCTCAGAAATTGTTGCAGTCATTTTTAAAGCGTGGGGAAAAATTATACGACTCCAACGACAGCTTGTTTGCAGGAAACGGAGCTCGTTTGCAAAAGTTATAGCCCGCTGAAATTTTTGGGCAACTGGCGAATTTTGGGGTTTTTGTGCAGGTTGGACGTGTGCACGCTCGCCAAGTGTTGCGATCGTATTGCGACACGTGGACAAATTGTGTGACGTATTAAAAAAATGGGTTTTGGAACGCCGGTCTTGGACACTCGATCTCGGACAAATGGACCCCGCTATTTACTGGCTGGGGGCCCTCAGCCAGGTTCGACACACTCGATTTAGGAGGGGTGCCTTGGCCTCCTTCTCATTTAACCATTCAACCAACTGTGTATATAAACCTCTATATTTTCTATTGTGCCATGCATGTGGGATATTGGGCAGGTTTGATTTAAATTATCCACGCCTTATAAACTTCTTTGCAATTTCCACGCCTATGTCTAATCAATTTCCATGCATATATTAAATTTTCCACGCCTATATTAAACTGTCCAAGCATATATTAAATTTCCCACGCCTTATTTTGAACTGTCCACCTTTTTAGGGATTTAGGTGCCTAAAAATACATGCCATGCCCACCAAATGCGCCCCAAAGTCAAAGCGCCTATCATATAGGCTTAGGTGGCTTCCTTGCCACTTGAAATGCGCACCCACCATCTATTTTAAACTATAAGATAAGTTTCCCAAGCGCCCAATGTGGGATTTTATTCCCAAAGGATAAGCCAAAAGACATGGAGGGGAATGGAACTCGGGTGGAGGTGGTAAAAGGATATGCGCCCAGCCATCAGACCAGGAGGCGCACAAACAGTATAAATAGGGTGATATTTTATTTGTAATGCATTCGGACTGTGTAGAAATATTGTATTGCTCATATCTTGAGCTAACGGTGGAATTTGAAGGAGATGTAAAAGGCAACCCCTGTTATTTTCGACAGAGGAAGACTGTGAGAAGGTCTAAATTTTGTAGAATTCTTTGTAAAGGATTATTTTCAAGATTTTAATAGATCGGTCCCATTCAACCGGACCCGGAGACGTAGGCCTCAAGCGCCGAACTCCGTTATCAATTCTCGCGTCACGTTGCTGGTGAATTCTCTTCATTTATTTCTGTATTTGCACAGTACTTGCAGTTTTTATTCTTTTATTAAAAATACAAAAAGAAATAATGCACAAATTTAAATCGAAAATCAATACAAAGCAAGAAAAGTGTGTGTGCACAATTGCTAGTTAAATTTGGTTTTCAGATCGCTTCCCATTACCGGGGATGCCAAATTGGCTTCCCAGACCCAGATTTCCCCTTTCCTGGAAAATTTATTTTAATTCCCCGCTTGTGGGATTTCTTCCACCGATTGCCAAATCAATGAATTGTCAAACAGGCAAAAAATCTCCTGATTTCTCACATGGGGAAATAAAATGGGGATTGTCAGCCTGCCTTGCCATTTCTGTTGGCAAATGGCTGTTTATTTCCCCACTTCCCCTTGGCAATTAATGCCACTACCTGGGAAAGAGGGAAGTTGTTTTTATGGGATGAATAAGAAACAGTTGTGAGGAAGCTTCATAAATCCTTATAAAATCCTTCCGTCAAACTCTTTGGAAGAAGTCGTGTGAGGATTTCTAGTTTCTTATTATTTCTTCTGAAGGAACGTCTCCGAGTAATATTTTATCACATCCCTCAAGAAGTTTCCACACCAAGTCTGTTTCATATGCATGTCTACACGTAAAGAAGAGGAAAATCACGTTAAAGGCATAAAGAAGGAACAATTTTAAGATTCCTCGCATGCATGAAATAAAAACATAGAAGCGGTTAAAAGTTAGAACTCATTCTCTAGGTCTTTCACCACGCATAGGCAGCAGAAGGAACAAGTTTCCACGCATTTTTCAAAACAGAACAGTCCAAAGTATATGTTTTTGTTTTGATTGGGGAGGCCAAAGCTAGAAGGATAATCACCATGTAGCAGAGAGAAGAAAACAAGTTTCAACGCACTTAGGGAGCAGAGCAAAGAAAACACATAACAGTCCAAAGTTTTCACACCCAAGGAACAACTGAAGATCATCACGCATTCACACAAAACAATTAAAATTACTCCTCCACACAGGCTAAGGAAAATATTTTTCAGCTGGGTAAAGAAATTACATTCATCATGAATGGGAGAAGAGTAAATACAAGCCAAGGGACAACTGTTCATTGCATAAAATAAAGAAATAGTCCAAAAGTAGGCATAAAACAACAACTGGATTTCCACGCACATGCCAAGGATAAGAAAGATTTTTTTTAAAGAAACAGTCCAAAAGAAGATCCTACGTTTTTTAGGCATGCTTCCACACATGCATGAGAAAAAAACACCAGTTTGAGTGCATTTTTTCATAAAAAGTTTGAGTGTTCCACGCAGATTTTAGTGGAGTAAGAAAATTTCAATAAACAAGTATTTTATGCAGCCACTGGGGAAGACCAAATCCTCACCAAAAATAAGCAGAGGCCGTAAGGAAGAAGTAAAGCTCAAAGTACCATTCATTTCATTTAGGAAAATTTTCCTGCAAAAGAGAAATTACGGTTTGCGCATGCAAGGAATTTTTTTTCTCAGACGAGTAATAATAAAAAAATTAAATTGATCCATGCTGAATATTAAAATAAGGAGATTTTAATTATTTTTCATTGTCGCCAGATTCAAAATTTTGAGCCTAGTCTCCGTGTGATGTATTAAAAAAAATATTTTGTAACCAGGGCTGGTTATTATTATTATTATTATTATTATTATTAAAATAATAATAATAATAATAATAATAATAAAATGAATTAGATTTTTTCACGCATTGATGGTGGTTTCAGAGACTGATACCCAACCCCATTTGCATTGTTTTGTGTGCCTAAGTCATTTTTTTGTAAAATTCATAATGGCCAAAAAATATAATAAATCTATAGGAAGATTGAAGAAGTCAATGGAGAAATCAAATAAGTCTGCACTCAAGTACGAATTCCAAGGAATCATTCCTCCTAGTTCCATCAATTCAGCATATGACAATATCGCTGATACAAATATGGGTCACATAAATGAGCAACAATTATGCGATTGGGTGAAAACTGAAGGCAAAACCATATTCTCATATAGGCTTTACCATAGTGGTTTACCCCAAGCAGCAACATTTCTTGTCTCGGTGTAGTGTCCGGAACTAGTTATCCCTTGCGTGGAGCATTATGATCCCGAGAGACGAGGAATTGTTAAAGATAATTGCAATCCTTTCCTCTTAATCACACCAGAGCACATTGAGGAATATCTCAACATATTTTACTTCCCTAAGAATGCGGATATCACTCGACAGTCAACACAAGAATTTTGGGATGAAGAACCCCTCAGGTGGAGCAAGATGGTTAATAACAACTGGTTGGTGACCAAGAGGCCTCGAATTGACCGGCTTCCTGAAGAAATGTACTGCATTGAGTTTGTGGAAGAAATCGGGGATATGATTAATCTCATAAGTACAGTTTTTGGTTTACCCTCTTCCAGGATTTTCCACCCATGGATGTATCAGTTTATTTGTATCATCCTTTCCAAGAGAGAGTTTGTGGATTGGGCCACCATCATCAGTGATACCCTTCACAAATAATTTATTGAAGTAAAGATGACTGGATACTTCTACACGACATCGTATTTGACTTACGTAATGGCAAGAAGAAAGCTATTTTCAGGACTTGAAAGAAGAGGAGTCATGGGTCCATCAAATAGTGTCTTCCATTACTATCCACAACTAACTATTAAAAATAACTCTCACCATTTCAGAAGAGTTAACAATGCATTCACTTTCCGCTTTATTCGGAACCTGAATAGGAATACAGATGAAATATTTTCCAAAGAAGCCATGAATGTCATTTCCCAATGGGGAACATGGTTTATTCAATTTTCATCTTTTTCCTACATTCACGTAAGCAGATTTGTGGGTACTCCATGGAAACTTCCAAAGTACGTCAGTGAAAAATGGGTATTGATGGAGCTTATGCGATAACTATTTCAAGTTCACTATATTCTCAGTGACAAGCATCGCTCATGAACTCATTTCCCAATCCAAATCAGGGAATACTAATGTCCAAATCTCTTCAGTGCACAATTCATGGAAAAAGAGTTTTCCCTCATCAAAATTCATCCATATGTGAAGAGATCCTAGTTTGATATCAATGGATATATGCAGAAGATTGTTGGAGCAAAGTATCAACATAACCCTACCATGGAAGATTTTTGGGCTTCCTATTCAGACAAGCATGAAGTAAGAAGATGAGAGTTTTCTCGCCTAACCCTTGCTCAGATCAAGGCATTTCGCATCAAGATCCCTCCATATTCATTCGTAAATGATTATGAAGATGTTATTGATCCTTCATATGATGTAGTTGCTTTTACCCTGTTGCCCCGAATTGACTGGACCAAAAGAGTTGAATTTTCTCTTGATAGCAAGAATCAACCGATCCTTGAAAGAAGCATATCTTGGTACAAAAGAGAACTTACCAAGTTACAATCAATTCAAGATCATACTTTAGGATCACAAAATTGCCAACTCAAGGAGGTTTCCATTCAACCAAAACCCCTAATCAATCAACCTTTGTGCCATCCAATCATATGCAACAAGCAAGAAAGGAGTGGTTGCTAAAATCTTCTTCGCCGAATAATGTGTCACGAGGAGAAAAATCTAAGGGTCCTAGCCCGAATGAAGGAAGAGAGTGTGTATTGGGATTTTCTACTTCAAGTAGAGATTATTTTACTCACATTGTTAATAGTTCTTAGAAGCTAGTGATAAACGATCCTCAGCCACACCTTTCACAAGTGTCCACTCAGGTGTAGGTAGTCCAAATATCGAACACTTCAGAACCTACAGTTCACGAAGAGATTTCCCAAAATATCCCAAATGAGTAGGAGGTGGTTATAGAGGTTATTTCTCCTGAAATCGAGGTCGTGGAAAGTATTCTTGCAGAATCTCATGATGTCGAGAACAATGAGAATGTTGCTTCGAGCTCCAAGCTTTTGTATGTAGAAATAGTGAATGATACTTCTTCCCGGGTTGATTGTGAGGTCAAGGAAAGAAAAAGGGTTGTCAAGGCAATAGACATTGATTTTGATGCCCTTTTCAAAATTTAAAATGATGTCATTCCCAAGAATCCTAAAGTGCTTTCTCATATAATGGTGGATAGTGATGGAAAAAAATTTGTGGATCTTTCCATCTCACAAGTTGATAAGGAGCATGATGCCATGACATATGCTGATTATGAAGTTTCTAGACTAGGACTTGGGAGGTCCACATTGGAAAGTGACATGGCGATGGCTCAAGATTTAATTTATATCGCACTTAAGAGACTTGAGAAATATAAGTATCAGAACTCTCAGCTCAAGGCTGAAAAGAATCAATTGGTGGAATATGTTCAACATCTGATAAATCCCATATCATCCAATTTCCCAGTACTTGATGCAGTGGCTTCCCCTGATGAAGAAACTCTCAATTTATCAAAGGAAATAAACACATTGGGCCATGTCACTAAAAATTGGCTTTCAGAGATTCTCATTTTAGGCCAAGAGATGATCAAAACAATGGTTAAGCTCCATGAAGATGTCAGTGCGTATCTTGATCTAGTTCTTTCTTTCAAGAAAACTTTTGTTTCTAACATATCAAATTTGGATGAGATATTGCCTAGTTTACAAGAGATGATGAGTATGGAATCCACAGTCTTATCCATTGAAGGAATTCTTGAATTTAAACATCGAGGGAAAAATTTTCTTTGGTGTCTGCATCTAAAATCAAGGAAGACGCTTCTTAAGGATTCTATGATCCATTATGAGAGAATATGCAATGAAGCCTTCACTTCACTTGCCTTGATTCAAGAATTCATAGATGAGATCCCTTGCAACCTCGTAAATGAGCATAATCAAAGGTGTTCATCGGAACATGTGGAAGAGAAATATTCACAATTGTTTAAGGACATGTATACTCTCGCCAATAATTTCTCGTCATCTTCAATGAAGCGTTGCATCAAATTAAAGAACTTGTTTGAGAACACTCAATCAAAGATGGTTAATTTAAATGATATGCCAAATAGGATTTTGGAATTGCAGGTATTTTGTGAGGCTATTCTTCGACCATATGAACCTCTAGAAGAAAAAAATATGTTTGAAACATTGGGAAGGTTCATATCCTTTCAATTGGCAAAAGCGACGGATCCTAATTTCACTGATGGTTCAAGGAGATAGTTTTCTTGGTATCTAACAAAGTGAGAGAGTCCAGTTCTCATACGTTTGAGATAAGAGGACCCCATTTCAATGGATAAGGCATTGGTTATTATTGTATGTTTTAAAAGTAGAATTTTAAGAAAAGGATGTTATTATTGAGTCTCTTTTTGGAAAACTGTGGATGACTTAAGTGATTTTTATTTTTAGTTGCTTTTAATAAAGTTGGTTGAAAAATTCAAAGGTTGCTTAAGTGCCCTATTTAATGTTCATGTAAGATCCTAACTACTTTGTAACCAAAGTTTGGGTTATAAAAGGAAGTTAGGGGCTCATTTGTAAAGGGTGACTTTGAGAGAGGAGAAGGAAATACTTTTGTGTGCAAGATTTGTTTCAGGAAGAAACTTTGTGTTCTTTTGTGAAGAAATTTTGGAGTTAGTGAAATACGAACTTTGTGTCTCATTCATTGTCTCTGGTAACATTTGATGTTCTTATGTTCATTAGATGTTAGATGTTTAAATCTTGCATGCAAATATTGTCTTTGATCTTATTGTCAACATTATTAAGTTGTTGTTCTTGTTCATAGTGATCAAGCTCTGTTATTTACTTTCTCATGTGTGTTCCCTTTACACATTCTCATTTAACTGATGCAAACTCTATTTTATTTGTATTAGTTATTTATTGTTCGTCTCCATGCAATATTAGGCTCTGCTTTTACCTAACTCTTGCATGTTCCTTCCATTCATTCCTTTAAATTCCTTTCCTTCATTCCATTCCATCCCCCTCATTCACTTTTATTTCCATTGATGTTCCAAAACACCCCCCACATACAATTTTGAATGTACAGGTGTAAATACAGTTTTAGATTTCAATAAAGTCAGCCTCACCTTCATTGAGGAGGGACTTTGTTCCCACACTATTGCATGTCATTTTCATGCATGTAAATCCATATGCTAACAGTTTTTGGTGACTCTAATGAGGATTCAGTAATCATTAACTAGTGCTTGGTTAAATCTTTATGATTATCCCCTCTGCACAAGCTCCTGCTCTTCAACCAAACCTTGTGCCTGACGAAGATTTTCAAGGAGACATTGTTGCCAACACTTGAATAGTATCTTGGGAAAACCGTGAATGTTTGCAATAATTTGTGGCTATTGATAGATCCATTGATAGAGAAATCTACATTGAAGACCTTAGAAGAAGAGCAGCCGCACTTATGGCCACAAGACCTCTTGGACACTTGTTGATTGTTGTTCACCAATGTGGCCCTCTTCCACCAAGGTAATCATTTGTATGACTATTACAGGTAACCCACCTATATTGCAACCAAATCTTCTTTTTGCAGATATTCAAGAAGATATATCATCAGATCTAAGGAAAGATATTTGGGAAAAGTGCACGAGCAACTATCATTTTCACCTCGCCGCATCAATACTAAATAATGAAGAAGATCAAGCCATGAGAGTTGTTAAGTTATTAAGGTGCATATATCTCAAGATAGAGAGTGAAGGGAAAAGACTAGAGCCGATCAAAACATGCCAGTGATCCCTTCACAGTAAATATTTCAAACTGGCAGGAAAGAGGTTTACGTGGGGAGAAAAGCTAAAGGTCAATCTGATCCCATTTTTGATTTCTAGGGAAAGTTTGGTTCCAAGTTATCTCCTCCAAAGAAGAACACACCTCGTAGATCTGTAAGCCTTACATCAAGTCCTAAAAGAGCAAGAAAGGAAGGAACCATTACAAGCCAAGCACTTTTCCTTGCTCACGTCATTTTTCCTTCATATACTACCTTTCCCAAGATGGTAGTTAACATACCACGGGGAAATTTCATAGGCCCATTGGCCTTACCAGCTCGACATGACCTCCCACGAGGATCGAGGAAGATTATTCCCAGGTTTGATGGAGATGGGAGGACATCACCAGCTGACCACATTTCTACCTTCTTTTCCGCATGTGTAGTTTTTTCAGTGGAATATAAATATGTTGTTATTCACCTCTTCGTTGAAACATTGAATGATGTTGTTGCAGACTGGTTTCATCATCTTCCAAATGGATGCATTATAAACTAGAATGATATGAAAACTATGTTTGAAGATTGATTCAAGACAGTAGAAGATGAACATGTCATTCTTTCCCAAATATCTTAGGTAAAGAAAGAGCCAATAGAACCCATGAGGAATTTTGTGGCTAAGTTCAAGAAAATGGTGAGCAAAGTTCCTTCTGGGATTCGTCCAAACCTTGATGGACAAAAATGTTTCTTTATTAATGCACAACAACCATAAGTGTGTTATCAGCTGAGAAGGGCTAGAGTGGATACTTTGGAACTTACTCAATCCTTGGCCATCAAAATTTAGGATGAATTAATCCTGGCGGGAAAATTCAAGAAAAATTCCCTCAAGGGAAAAAGTCAAGAAACCCCCAATGCTTCAGAAGCTATACTCACTAAGCTGGATAATGATGTGCTAGATTTGAGAAAGAAAGTTGCTCAAAGTAGTAAACCTACTCTTTACAAAGACATCCCAAGAAAAGGCTACGTTCCCAAAAAATCCAAGATTACAGGTGCTCTGACAAGGCTTCCTATCAAATAATCTCTCGCAACTAACTCAAAGTGTGATGTTATTAAAGAAAGTGATGATGAAGTTGAAGTCATTGAGGTTGACAAAGAAGATCCAGATTTTGGAACATCTGAGCCTGAAGGAGAAATTAATAATCATTTCTTCGAGTACCTTTCACAAGAAGAATATGAATACGAAGAAATTATAGAAGATATGAATAGTCAATCATTCACCGTCTTCACACACTCTCCAAAAAAGGAGCAGAGTACCACTAAGGCGGAAGATAAAAAGAGCTCCAAGGAAGATCCTAAAGAATCTAAGACTAAGGAAAATTCCAAAGAATCCAAGACAAATAAGGCTCCTAAAGAGTCCAAGGTGATTGAGGTTTCCAAGGTCAAAACTATTTTAAAGAAAGGAGGGCCTTTGTCAAGTCAATCAGTTGATAAATCAGCTACGAAGAAAGTTTCTTCTTCCACATCAGTATCAACCAAGACTGAAGAAAATGTTAAAAGTGTGCCATTATCAAGTTCAAAAGAAATAGTATCTGAGACATCAAGTACGGTTACTTTTACCAAATTTGATATCATTGATCATATCAATAAAACAAAAATTTCCATGTCACAGGCAGAGTACTTGAATTCCAATAAGGATCAGCTCAAGGAATTGGTCCAGTTTATCAAAGGACACTCTACTGTTCATTCCTCCAAACGAATTCTGAAAACTCCCAAAGATGGGAAGACTCAGAATATTGTGGCGGCCACTATACCTTTAAATGAAAAGATTGAACCTTTTTTGTGTCCTTTTTTATCAATGGATGCAAATTAAGTACCTGCATTATAGATTTTGGAGCCTCAGATAATGTGATTCCTACAAAATTTTCACATGCTCTTGGGTTGAATTATACGAGAACATTTAGATCTTGTTACTCCATGGAGACAAGAAAAGTTCCTCTGATTGGTCAAATTAAAGATGCTCAGATGGTTTTAGCCCAATTTCCTCAGAAGCGAGTTAAGGTAACCATTCTAGTTGTTGACGTTCCTTCTTTATATGGTATGTTGTTGAGCAGGAAATTTTGCAGAGATATGGGTGGAGAGATTCAAATGTACTGGTCCCATACTATGATCCCTATTAGTGGAGAAATGAAGAAGCTAATGCCAGAAACTCAGGAAAAATTCACGGTGACGAAAACTAATGATCCCCGTGGACAGGTCTTATTTCAAAACTCAAGTATGGGTAATTATATGATGACTACAGAGGTTCATGCACCGGAGGTCACTTGCCAAGAATCTAATGAGATATGGACTCTTGAGTTTGATGGAAGTTGTTGCTAAACAGGTTCTGGCACAGGAGTGGTGCTCATATCTCTGAATGGTAAAATATTTCCTTTTTCTTACAAACTCCAATTTTCAAATACTAACAACACTGTAGAATATGAGGCATTAATCCTTGGCCTCCAAGTTGCAAAAGAGAAAGAGATCACAAATTTTAAATTATTTAGAGATGTAGAATTGATCGTGAAACAAGTTAAAAATCAGTTCCAAGTAAATAATGATCATTTGAGACACTACAAAAATAAAGTGTGGGACACAATAGAAGCCTTTGATGATTTTTCCATAAAATCCATCCCTCGTGAAAAGAATGACAAAGCAGATTCTCTAGCAGTCTCAACTTCATTGATGATTCCTCATTTAGAGTTTGATCAAGAAAAATACACCATTGAAATGGTTTTTAGGCCAAGTATTCCTGACAATGCAGAAAATTGGCAAGTATTCAATGATGATCAACAAACTATTTCCTTCTTGGAAAAAAGGGATAATTTTGAACAATTGTACTTTGAAGGAATTTATTCTGCATTTTACGAATCGAGAACCTCACCCATTCAAGAAAGAGTTAAGAATGAAGATCCTGGTGATGGCATCATTCAACTCAAAGGAAATAAAATTCCAAAAGGATTGATTTCACTTGAAGAACTTTTTGATAAACATGACAGGTTTATCCAAGAGAAAGAGCAGACATGACCTATGAATTATGCTGATTATGAGCAAGTTAACATTGGTACCAAGGATAAACCTCACTTGGTCAACATCGGTAAGTGTTGCTCACCCAAGGAGTGCAAGAAATTCATAAGCCTCCTTACAAAATATTTTGATATCTTGGCTTACTCATATGAAGACTTGAAGTATTTCCAACCTAGGGAAATGGAGCATGCCATACCCTTGAAACCTGGTGCAACTCAATTTAGGCAAAAGCAAAGACAATATAATCCCAAGATTGTAGGGACAATATTCCACAAGATTCAAAAGATGTTAGACACACGGATAGTGTTTCTGTTATCCAAAATAAGCCCCTTGCTTATTTTGACTAACTTTCTTTCATTCCTTCCTTCCTTGTGCCTCAGTCAATTTTTTTCACTTTTCAGGCACTCAAAATTATCTGGAAATGGCTTCATCAGATAGAGAATTTCCTCACCTTTCTAGAAAAGTAATATTTTCCTTCTAACTCCTTGTATTTTGCAAGTTATGGCTTGACAGAGTTTTTGAGGGAAATTTTCCCTAAGAAGGTCCACAACCAATCACAATGTGCCACGTGGCGACATAATAGTGGGTCGGCAGAGGTAAGTAAGAACAATTTCCTAAGGGCTCAACAGGGGGCGCAAAGTAAAATTTTAGCTTGACTCCCTGCGAATCAATAGAAAGATGATGCGTGTCCATAAGGCCAGCAGGAGGCGGGGGTAGAGTGATTTTTGGATTTTTCACCAAAATAGTCAAAGGGCGCAAAGAAAAATCTTTGCCCGAAGGCCCGCCAAGGAGAAAATGAAGGTTTTGATAGAAGCCCCGTGGACTAATCAAGGTGTGATACGTGTCCTATTCTCGGTGGAGGTCAAGGGTGTGGGGAGAAGTTGGCAATTTTGCCAAAGTGATCGGTAGTATCAAAGGGAAAGTTTGGAGCATGCACCCGAGTGAATAAGAGGATGACACGTGGTGGTGGAATGGCAGGGCAACGGAGGCATTTTGGAAAATTTTCCAAAATTTAAAGAAGCGTAAAATGTCCATTTGAACTCGCGGACCAATAGGAATTTGCCACGTGGCAGCAGAGTGGCAGGGGGCCGAGTTTTTTGGGGAATTTTCCCAAATTCACAAAAAGAGAAAAATTTTGGGTTTCGGCCCGCCAACCCAATTTTTTCCCTGTTTTTGCACTAAATCTTCAGAGGGGTATATCTTTCAATCCAGAGCTCAGTTTTCCTCGATTTTGGTGTCATTGGAAAGATATTGAAGTCCTCTACATGATGGAATCTTCAATTTTGTATTTAATGGAGTTTGATGAGAGAAAACTCAAAAATGCCTTTGGCATGGGGAAAAGAGTAGAACCGACATTCAACCACCATTTTTAATGCAGTATGGCTTCCATTCTTCTCCAGCATGGTCGAAAATCTTGGGGAATGAAATTTTAAGGGTATCCATGCTATTTTGATGGATCTAGTCAGTGGTTGAATGATTCCTTTCATTTTTCCTACATTTCTCCTTCCTGAGCTCAGGTTTTCATTGTTAAAAGCTAGATTTGGCTCATTTGTAAAGGGTTAGACATTTTTTATGATCTGCAGGCTCCCTCCTTCACCCTAGCAAGTGGATTTGTGGAATATCATACCTCTTTTAGGACTGAAACATGTTTTCTACCTCCTTGCTATTGTAATGCACTGTATTTTAAAATGGAAATGACAATGCAAGCTCTATGAATGAGTTTTCAATCCTTTCTTGTGTTGTTTTCTCTATCCTGATCTTTCATTACAATTTTAACAATTTGTGCATGATTTGTGTTGCATTTTTTATAATTTGTGTCAATTTTCAGAAGTAGATGTTCATCACTCCTTTGGTGTATCACCTTGTTAGTTTAGTTTTATCTTCTTTTCTCTCTTCTATCCTTGTCCCCTTGACAGAATTAGAGTAGGATTTTGAGTTAAACCTCTGCAAATTTCATGCATACATCTAATCAGAGGAGTAGAGGAACCAACCTTTAATCTGGAGAGTTTCTTCCCATTTTTTCAAGTCCCACACTTGGGGAAAAGATTCAATGTTGTGCAATCACATTGGATGTCCATTATCAAACTGGAAATCTGAGAAAACATCCAGGGGTGCTGCTGATTTGTACTAACAGTTTCCTATTCGACATTCAACTTGGATAGCTAATATTGTACCAGTTCACAAGAAAAATGGAGAAATTAGGATTTGTGTGGATTTCCACAATATTAATCAAGCTTCCTTAAAGGGTAACTATCCATTACCGGTCATGGACCATATTATATAGGTAGTAACTAGATCATAAATGTTATATATGCTAGATGGTTTCTCTAGTTATAATCAGATTGAAGTGACTAGAGAAGACCAACATAAAACCTTGTTCACCACTCATGGGGTACTTTCAAATATAGAAGAATGTATTTTGCTTTTATCAACGCCGGTACAACTTTTCAAAGGGCCATGGATATGGCATTCATAGATTATAAAGACAAGATCATCGTGATATACCTATATGACTTGACAGTGTTCTCTAATAAACGAGGAGATCACCTAAGAGATTTAGAGAAAATATTGCGAAGGAGCAGACTTCATAAGATCTTCCAAAATCCAAAGAAGTTCATGTTCATATTTACGAAGGGTAAACTCCTAGGTCATATTGTTTCTAAAGAAGGAACTAAAATCGATTTTGAGTGCATTCAAGCTATCAAGAATCTTTCCTTGCCTACAAGTAAGCATGGAGTCCAATCATTCTTTGGAAAGGTGAATTTTTTGAGAAGGTTCATGCCAAATTTTTCTGAGATAACCAAATAAATTCGTGATATGATGAAATGAAAAGAGTCCTTCAAATGTTCGAAGGAAGGTAGAAATGCATTTAAGCAAATCGAGGGTGCTATTGCGAAAGCTCCTACATTAGTGTGCCTTGATTTCAAGAAGGATTTTATAATCTATTACTATGCTTCGCCACACACAATCTCTGCCATCTTGAATCAACACAATCAAGAGGGAATCAAATCTCCTATTGCATTCATGAGTTCTGGATTCAAGAAACATGAACTCAATTACACTCCCCTTAAGAGGCATGTGTACATAGTGGTGAGAGATTTGAAACATTTTAGGTACTATGTATTGAATTCTCACACTAAAGTCTTAGTACCAGACACCGTAGTTAAATTGATGCTAACACAACAAGAACCAAAATCTAAAAGAGGTGACTTGGTCTCTAAGATCCAGGAATATGATTTGGATATCAAGCCTACCAAGTTGGTTCAAGGAAGAGGAATCTACCAACTCATCACAGATAATGAACCACGAGATGAATCTAAAGAAGAACCAGTTGAGGAAAATTTACCACTAGTGGTTTTTGTCAGTACCACAGATGAATGGTATTATGATATAGCCTACTTTATCACATATGAGTGTCCAGAGAATCTGACAGCTAAGGAAAAATGAGCTATCAAACTAAGAGCTTCTAGGTATGTCATTTGGGACAACACTTTGTTCAAGAAAGGAATTGCTAGCATGTTCTTCAGATGTGTTGATAAAGAACAAAAAACTAGGTTGTTGGAAGCCTTTCACAATCATGCTTGCAGTGTTCATTTCTCTAGCCTGCTGGAAACTCATAAAATTTTGCGAGGACATTATTACTGGCCCACTATGTTTTTCAATGCCCAAAAATGGGTGACAAAATGCGAAGCTTGTCAGCAATTTATTGGAAGACCAAAATTAGAAGCTTTGCCTTTGAAGTTAGTTGTCATTGAAGAACCCTTTCAACAATGGGGTTTAGATTTTATCAAAGTTCTGAATCTGAACTCCAGTTCTAGTCATACTCACATGCTCACTAAAACTAACTACTTTACAAAGTGGGTAGAAGCTATTCCAGTGAAACAAACATCTATTGCGGTAATCTATGACTTCATCAAAGAGAATATATTGGTTCATTACGGAATTCCACACAATATTGTGACAGACAACACCTCCAATTTTTGTTCTACAGATATGATAGGTTTTTGTTATGGGTATGGGATATCTTTGTCTCATTCGTCTGATTATTACCTGCAGGGAAATGGTTAGGCAGAATCCAGTAAAAAAAACATCATTACTATTGTGCGCAAGTTAGTAGAAGAAAATCAAAGAACTTGGCACAAAACATTAAATGATGCATTGTGGGCTGACCGTATAACTCCAAATAGGGCAATCGAGATGTCTCCATTTCAACTCTTGTATGGAACCGATGCTCAAATTCCCATCACATTGGAGTTACTCGTATTACAATTAGCCTAAGCAGTTGATGATGAATGCTTCACCAATGTGTTTGATAAAAGGGTCATGTTCCTAAGCAAGATTAAAGAACAAAGAAGTCAAGTGGAAAATAGGATCTAGGAACATCAGTCCAAAGTGAAGAGGTTGTTCAACAGGAAAACTAAGGAGAGGTAATTCCAAATAAATGACTTGGTTCTTCTTTGGGACAAGAGACGTGAACTGAAAGGAAAACACGAGAAGTTTGATTCCTTGTGGCTAGGCCCTTTCCAGATCAGAAATTTCTATGGAGATAGCACCTATTACCTGGCGTATCCTGATGGAACTCATTTTTCTTTGCCCTGTAACAGGAAACATTTCAAGCACAACCAAAATTGAAAACAGGATGCCCCCGTATATACATAGGTAATTAGGATTTTGGTTTGTTTCTTTTCCCTGTTTTTCAATCTCCTCTCTTGTATCATCCCATTTTTATGCCCCATCATTTTTGGGATCATGTTCATTAATATTTTGTTCTTGGTCCGTATTACTTGTCTTCTTCTTCCCTGATTGGACTAGAGAATGTATATTAATTCTTGGAAGTTAGTATAGTTATGAACTTGGTGAAAATAGAGTTATGATTTTCTCTGTTCCTTCCTCTAAGTTATGAAGGAAAGTTGTTATAGGATTTCAAAATACAAAGGTATTTATACTCTCTCTCTTGGAATAATAGTGTGCTCTTCTATATAATTCTATAAGGAACTCTACAATATGGATATGAGATGACACGACTGTTAAAATTAAGTGGAAAGAATGGTAAGTGGTGAGATCTTAACTTAGAAGACTTCTTTCCTTTATTAGCAGTATTATTATCCTGATTTAGAACTCAGTTTGCTATCTTCTTGTATAAAGGTAGCCCTGTAGTTAATGTTTTGCATACTTATCAATGATTAAAATTTGATATAATAGAGTTAAAGGCAATTTGCTAGATGAGCTTGCATGAGGCAGTAATCTATTCTTTGCTCAAACTACTTTTATATGATCCTGTTGGATGCATACCTTAAAAAGGTTTCATTCTTTCAATTGGAGTGATTAAAACATGATTGACACTATTCTCAGTTTTGCGGATGATTAGGTACTTAAGATACAGAATGTCCTTTCTTCTTTTCTTGTATTAAACAAATCATCTGAAATAGACTAAGTTGAAATTATGCCTGTAATTTGAATTACGATATAAAGTCATTCGAAAAAGGAAAACTAGTGTGAATCATGATTTTTGGATTTGATGGAATTGATGTCATTTAAACAAGATTGTTTAATGAAAACAATTGGTAGAATGCAATTGTTTTAAGGATTAGTGCTTATCATGCTCAGTTCACTGAACTAACCCGTGCTAGCAATTTTTGCAGATGGTCATCGTAAGTGGTAAAGGCAGACAAAATCTGATATGATTCAATGATTGTTTTAATCGGGTTCTTATGAAGAATTCCGACTTGTTTTTCAAATTATATTATGGAAGAAAGTTACTTCTTTTGTTGAAGACTATTGTCTTAAAGTATGCCAAAGTGCATAGATTGTAATTGTATAGATTTGGAAATAAACAAAATGGAGAGATATTACTTATGTGGATTGTGTTACTTATTTGTTGGATTGATCTTCCTATTACCTGTATGAATGAGTGTGCATTCCTATTGTTCTATGTAATGGAGTCCAGATGGATTCCCTAAGTAAGCCTTATTTAATTATGTGGCTGAATACTACATATTTCTGGTTAGTAATTCTTATATCTTATGATTATGGTTAAATTGTAAATTAGACCATTGCATTATTAGGGAAAGTTGAGAGTGAACTATGCCCTAAAATGTAGTTATAACTGGAAGAAAATTCTAATACTCTCTTAATGTTCTAATTCAAAAGCAATATATTGATGGTTGTAAATCACCATGACTTAATGGTATTAAGTCTGATATGTTTTAGTCTTTAAGGTTGTTACATACCCTTCCTGGATTAGTTATTTTACTAATGGGGAAAAACTTAAAGGGTTATTATCCTATTTTGGGGATACAAGGTTGTTAGGTACCTACCGGCAATTTAGACACAATCTTAAATCTAATTAAAACCCTTTTGTGAAACTGAACCAAATTACAAAAGGTAACTTTTGGAGTGTTGGACTCAGGGTTAGGGAAGGCTACCTAATAAGGTGGGCCTGTAATCCAAATATAACTTAACATAATTAAATTCTTGGAGGTATGTACATCTTTTTGAGGCTATTCCGTAGGATTTTGACACATGTCAACTACAAGGTTGTACCTTTGAGAAGATTAGGATCTTCTTGTGGATACAACATTGCAGATGACATATGGCAACACCCTTCTGCATTGATCGTTAAGACTTACACACCGTGACTTGATGAAAATTTCCCTCCGGGACTGGTTAGGATCATAGACAGGTTATGAGGCAGCCCTTTGAGACTATGGGTATCTTGACACACGGGGTTAACATCGGTTGACCTAGTATTTCAACTTACCCCTAGTCTTCAAGAGCATATTTATAACGTGAATTATGATATTAACCTGATCCAGAGTGAAAACTGAGGACAAGGGGGACTACCTTAGGTCAGTATAAGACGTTCTATATAACATTATAGTGGGGTGAAGGACGTATTCTGGATTGATGAGTATGCCGTCAAGGAATAAGTAATATGAACAGTATGTTTCAAACCTTTGGCCAAAGTATTGCAAGCTGCTAATTGCATTATCATATGTCACCTAGTCTAAGGATCATGATGCCGATGAATAATACTAACAATTATTCAGATAGGTTCCTTAGACAGAGCACTCAGAACCCAGAATAGGGAAGAGAACCACGAGAATGAAGTGTTCA
The DNA here is from genome assembly GCA_019776745.2 of Taxus chinensis. Lineage (NCBI taxonomy): Eukaryota > Viridiplantae > Streptophyta > Pinopsida > Cupressales > Taxaceae > Taxus > Taxus chinensis. Next base: position 545,039,039 of record CM034151.1, on the reverse strand, counting down.
GTTGAAAACTTCAATCTCAAAGTCACGCATGAATAGATCGGTAGTTCACCGAGTCATGGAATGAATAGATCGGTAGTTCACCGAGTCATGAAATGAATAGATGGGTGGTATACTAAGTCATTACAGATGCATATGGTTATCTGTTATAAGAATGATTGTTATGATATGTGTGTTCTAAATTATGTATTTAGAACAAGAGAACATTAATAAAAAAAAAATCTTGTTCTAAGGTATTAAAATGAGGATGTTACATCTTGGTATCAGAGCTGAAGGTTGAAGCTCTTGGACCTATTGTGTCCATAATCTGATGAAAACCTGAATTTTCTTGTAACAAAAAATGGCTAGAACAAGGGGAAAAGTTGTGAATAATGCTCCACCTGAGGAAGGGGCAGCAACAACCCAAAAACTTGATGAGATCCTTATTGCCCTGTTGGACACAAGAGATCGTTTGGCTGTACTTGAACAACAAGTGATGGGAAATGGGGAGGAAGATGAAGTTGGTAACAACAATCAGCCACCCCCTGAGGACAAACCCGATATGGGTGTTGGTAATAATAATGGAAATGTACATGTCCAACCAGAAAATAAAAAGGCCAGGCTGGCAGCGGAACTCACTAATGATATAAAAAGGATAAGTCCACCTAAATTTGATGGCACCACATTAGGAGATGGATCTGAGAACTGGCTCAGCGAAATGGAGAAGTACTTTGCAATAAGAAACTTCTCGGAGGAAACCAAAGCTATTTGGGGAGCATATCAGCTTTCCCATGATGCATCTTCATGGTGGGATAGCCGTAAGGCTGAGCTAAATATTGATGAAACTACCATCACTTGGGATCAATTTAAAGGCTATTTTAGGAAACGTTGGCTGCCACAACTTTTCTATGATCAAAAAATGACAGAATTCCAAAACTTAGCTCAAGGGAAGCTAATTGTAACTGAGTACTGGGAGCGGTTTACGAAACTCCTCAAGTACGTACCGTAGTATCAAACTGATGAGAAGTTTAGAATACTAAAATTCAACATGGGATTGAACCCCATGATTGGAGGAGAGGTTGATGTGTAAAGCCCAACCACTATGGAAGGGGTTGTTGAAAAATCCATAAGGTAGGAACAAAAATTAAAGGCTATTTCTACTCATAAAGAGGAAGTGCGGAAGAAGATTCCAAACCCTTCTTCAGATTCTCTTACACCTAAGAAGGGGCCATAGAAAAATTTTGGCAAAAAAAATAAGTTTTCAGTGGATCATAATAAGAAAACGACAACGAATAAGCCTGTTAGAAATGTAAGGGATAGTTTTGCCAAGAATTATAATAATGGGTAGAAGTCCTATGGAGGCCAATGTGATAATTTTAAGGCTAGAAGTAATTTTGAGCCGAAAAAGGGACCTGTAGAAGGCTGTTATAATTGTGGCAAAGATCACTACGCAAACCAATGCCCTTTAAAGAAGGATGATCGTAATCAGCAGCATAAGATACATGTTGCAGTAGCAGATAAGCAAGCTGAAAGGCAAGTGACACCTATAGAAGTTACTGGTAAGTTATTTGGCATACCTGTAGCTATTCTTTTTTATACAGGAGCTACTGAATGTTTTATTTCTAGTAAACTTGCTTCGAAACTTAAAAGGAAAGCTAGAAAATGGATAAATCATGGACTGTACAGTATGGTAATAACTCTGTTCATACAGTTAGTACGTGTCTTTTTGGGGCAGTCCTTGACTTACCTAACTTTTCCACAGAAGTTGATCTCTATGTTGCACCTTTGGGATCCTATGACGTTGTCATCGGCGTTAATTGGTTAGCTGATCATAATGCAAAAGTGGACTACTTTGAAAAATATATAAGATGTTTAGATGATCTGTAGAAAACAACAGAGATTCAAGGTGTAAAATGGGAAATTTCAGTTAGGAAATTGTCAGCTATGCAACTTAAAAAGGCCAAAAATAAGGGTTGTACCTTATATGTAGTAAAAATATCTAAATCTACAGAAGAAGACGGTGATTTCATGAAATGATACCCGCTATTACAGAGCTTCGAGGACATATTTCTGGAATAATTACCAGGTTTACCACCCAAAAGGGAATTTGACTTCACCATTAAAATCAAACCAGGGACGGAGCCTATTTCTAAAGCACCTTACCAGATGACTACTACAAAGTTAGTCTAGCTTAAGGCTCAATTGCAAGAAATTTTGTCTAAAGGTTTGATTAGACCAAGTGTTTCACCCTGGGGAGCACCAGTGATATTTGTGAAAAATAATGACAGGACACTTAGATTGTGTATTGATTATCGGATGTTAAACAAGGCAACAATCAAGAATAGGTACCCACTTCCTAGAATTGATGATTTATTTGATCAGATGCGTGGAGCATTGGTTTATTCCAAGATAGATATTCGATGTGGGTATCATCAATTAAGAATTAAAGAAGAAGATATTCATAAAACATCTTTCCAGACAAGGTACAGACATTATGAATTCATGTTTTTACCCTTTGGATTAATTAATGCACCCGCAACTTTTATGAACTTAATGAATAATATCTTTCAAGAATATTTGGACAAGTTTGTGCTTGTATTCTTGGATGATATTCTCATATATTCTAAAAGTGTCGAGGAGCATAATGAGCATTTGAAGGTAGTCTTGGAAATTTTGAGAAAAAGAAGGTTATTCGGTAAGTTATCCAAATGTTCTTTCTTTGATACCGAAGTTCATTATTTAGGTCATGTTATTAGTAAAGAAGGAATTACTGTAGATCCTTCTAAAATAGTGGCAATAACCGAGTGGCCTGCACCAAAGATTGTACATGAAGTAAGAAGCTTCATGGGCCTTGTTGGTTATTATAGAAAATTTGTTAAAGATTTTTCTAAAGTAGTTGCACCGATAACTTCATTGCAGAAAAAGGATAAGAAATTTGCTTGGGATAGCGTTGACGATAGAGAGTTAATTGGGCCTGAAATCCTTACTGAAATGGAATAGCAAGTTAAAATGATTCGTGAATGATTGACGGAAGTAACAGATAGGCAGAAGAGTTATGCTAACTTAAAGCGGGTTGACCGAAAATTTGAACTTGGTGAAAAGATTTTTCTTCATGTTAAACCAAGAAAGAGTTCTATAACTTTTGGTAAGGCTGCCAAGTTATCACCTCATTTTGTGGGACCTTTCTAAATTGTCGAAGTAATCAATCCCGTAGCTTACCGATTAGCATTACCACCTGCTTTGTCACGAATGCATGATGTTTTCCATATTTCTTTGCTTAAGAAATACATTTAAGATTTGTCACATGTGTTAAATTGGAATTCCTTGCAGGTCCAAGACCTAGGAATAATTGTGGTTAAACCCACTCGAGTGCTGGAAACTCGCCAATTGCATTTGAGAAATCAAGAAATACAACAATGTAAGGTCCAGTGGGACCAGTTTAATGAAGAAAGTGCAACTTGGGAAAATATGGAAGAGATGAAAACTACTTTTCCCTTTCTTTTTTAACAGAACTGAATTTGTTGACTGATAAAAAAATTATTATTATGAATTTATCTTTTACATGTCATTATGTAAACCAGTTTTGGGGAAAACATTTATTCAGGTTGAATAAATAGTAACATGATACTAATTTCAGAAACTATTCAAGTTTGAAATAGTTAATTTGTTAAGTGAGTAAAAGAATTAATTGACCAGAAGATAAATAAAAGGATGTAATCATCGGGACGATGAATCTTTTTGGAGGGAAGCATGTAACACCCTGAACTGTTGTTACTTTCTCCTGAGAATTCAAGTGTTGATATATGATTTCTCCTATTTAAGGACATGTTCCTTTGGTTTTGGGAAGTCATGCTTGATTTGAATTATGTCTTTTCTGCTCATAAGATCTTTGATTGAACTGGAATATGCTTGGAATCTTTTGTTTCTTTCATCCTTCGCATTTGAGTACAATCTGATTTTTGGAAGATTGTGGATTTATCCACCTTTATGACTCAACCTTGGATCAGTTGCATTGATCCAATGAATGTTCTAATTTTATTCAGGATGAACAATTTGTATTAACATTTCGTGAGTTATTAAGTCTGACTAAACTTTGAATGTTCAAGTTCTTTTAAAACTCCTTATATATGTCCGTAGAGGATAGTTTTGTTGGATTTCGGAGGTTAACTCTGGCTGATCATTGTAATCAAAATCTTGTTTCAGTCATCATAACATCAGAAAGGACCTGGACCTTAAGCCAGGTAATATGTGTAAGTTTTCTATCTAAAGCTTAATTACTTGATGCAAATCGGAATCTAATCTGGGAATGTTTTATTTTGTTTGAATTCTATTACTGACTAATCCTATCTAGGGGACCTAGACTAGAATCAGTAAGGTTATTAGTTGTCCGATAGAAGATAACGGTGCCGTTAGTACGGTGTCGCCAATAATGTGGAGTACGGTAACAGTCAAAGTACAATAGGAATGTTGTAAAAAGTAAATATTTGTCGTAAGTGGTCCGGTAATGTTAAAATGTCAAAGTTTGGGTAATTAGAGAAGTAGGGTCTACATGATTAGGAATTAGAAATATTATATTGGTAATAAGGACAAGGAGTGAGGTCATAAATATTTTGTGTATTTTATTTGTAAAAAGTCTAAAAATGTGGAACCCATGTAAAATGATAAGGTTTATCTTATCTTAAGAGATAAGCTTACATGTACAGATAAGAGTTAAGGTATGGAATATGATTCGTCAGAGTGGATTTCTTATCCTATCTTAGAGATAGGATGGATAAGCCTAGAAGTTCTATAAATAGAGAGGCCACCCCCCTCATTTAGCATAGAAAGAAGTAGTGAGAAATATTGTAGGAAGTGTGCAAAGGAAGCCATCAGTTAAAGGTGTGTTGAAGAAGCCATCGAGAGGTGTAATTGTAAAGTTTCTCCCATAGTCTTGTTGAAGTACCTCATGGGTGAGATTGTAACAATTTCATGTTAATATTATAATTTACTTTGATATTTCAGATTTGTCATCATTCCGTCTTATCATAGTCGATGGTATTCTTGTGTTCGGTTGTTGTTTTGTTTCCAGATTACATCCACCAAACTAAAGGCTGTGCATTAGTAAATAATCATAGCACGAGGAGTTCCCGGTGAAGAATTATCATAGTGCCGGATTGGTGATGACATTTTGGTTCCGTTGCCGGGACCATTCCTCGTTGGTGGATTTTCTGGAGAGATATTCCCACTTAGTCAAAAATCAATTGGAGGGTAACCTTGTTTTTACTGTGCATAGTAGTTACCATGGTAAAGTCATTTTTACCGTGAATAGTAGTTACCATGTTAAAGTCATTTTTGCCATGAATAGTAGTTACCCTGTAAAGTCCTTTTTGCTGGGAATAGTAATTACCGCAGTAAAGTCACTTTTTACCGTGAATAGTATTTACCGCAGTAACTTCACTTTTTACCGTGAATAGTGTTTACCACAGTAAAGTCAGTTTTTACCGTAGTAAGTCAAGTTTTACCATAGTTTACCGTGGTCATTTCTATTTTACTGTAGAAAGGTGTAAAGTCACTTTCTAGTATAGTGATTCCAATTATTTGTGCACATAAGTCTTGTTAATTGTACTTGTGGGTTGGTATTTCACGGTGGTTACTTTTGAAAATGGGAAAGATTCCTGTTTTTTCAGCTCAATCTAATGAAGATGCTTCTTCTTTCATTCAAGAGTTTAAACGATCTTGTATTTGTAATGGCCTTATAAGAAGGGAACAATGGACTGAATTTTTTCCTACCTTTTTGGATGGTTCAGCACTTAGGTGGTTTGAAACACTAGGTGATAATGTGAAAAATTCATGGGATTTATTAACTGAAAGTTTTCTTGAAGAATTTGGTGAACAACAGAAATATGCAGATCTCATGATCGAGATCACAAAGCTATCCCAAGGAGAGAAGGAGAAGATAAGGGATTATCATGCTCGTGTTCTAGAGCTAAGGAGGAAGCTCGATGCCCAGATCCGGAAGGAAGGACTAGCGGATGGGTTGATGAATGGCGTGGATAATCTCCTCTGTAAGCACTTCATTCTTGGGATGAAGCCAGAGATCAGACAACGAGTGAAGTATGACCGCCCAGCTACCATTGAACAAGCAAAGGAGATTGCAAGAAGGCAAGAAGAAAGCATGGAAGAGGAGCCCAAAGAAATTGTTGTTAAAGTAGAGCCTACACCAGCACCTTTGGTCCAGAATCCACAACCACTCCCGGTGAGCACAAATATTTCTCCTAGTACATCTACTGAGTATGAAGATCTGCTTAGGAAGATGGGTCAGTTAACTATTAATCTTCTTCAAGGAAAGGAATTTAGTTCTCAGGGAGGAGATAGAGGTCCAAAAAGAAATATTTCTGAAGTTGTTTGTTATGGTTGTTATAAAAAGGGTCATTATAAGTATAATTGTCCAGATAGAGCTTCTACATCTGGTACAAGAGATAATGATAAAGGAAAAGCACCTGTGAATTCTCTTGATGTAGTAGATAAGAGTAGAAATAATGAAGTAGATGTGTTTGTAACAAAAAGAAAGAAAGAAAAAGATAATCAAGATGGAACTGATCCTAAGAAGATGAAAGGAGAAACTAGTAAGAAACATAGGAGAAGAAAGTTGGGTGTGCAGGATTTTCTGATTTCACAGGGGCAAGGACCATACTCCATCTTGGAAGATCTATCCAAAAGGCCTGCAAATATTACATATGGTCAACTCTTGGCTATGTCTTCTGAGAAGAGGCGGGAGTTGCGAGGTGGACTCAATGCTCGAAGAAGGAAGGAGGTTGAGGTCCCTGTTTTGGAGGCAGAGGCAGATCCCTATGCTCCACAAGTTGAGGTATTATGTAATGGTATTTCAATTCATGATGTCTTAGTTGATGGAGGTGCTGCAGTTAATGTAATGACCGAGTCTGTAATGAATATGTTGGGTTTAAAAATTGATCGCCCTTCAACACTTATGTTAAGGTCATTAAATAAAGGAAAAACTAAACCAGAAGGTGTAGTTTCAAATGTGGCAATATCTGTTATGGGTGTTGTATGTGTGGTAGACTTTCAGGTGATGAAAAATGGTACTGTTGCGTACCCAATGCTGCTGGGAAGACCATGGCTAAGGAGAGTTCATGCAAGAAACTACTGGAATGAAGGTTTCATGACACTTGGACGTGGTAGAGAGAGGGTGAAGATAAATGTGATCCCTCGACATCATAAGGCAGAACCTGTGGATTCAAGTGATGAAACTGATGATTGGACATCCTCTGATTACTCTAGTACCAGTGAAGTGGACACTGAAGATGAAGAAAGCGAGGTGGATGTTTCAGTCATGGATATCCTTCCAGTCACACCAACTCATGACCCCATAAAATTATCTGAAGAAGAAGTTGATGATCGTCTCCAACAAATAAAGATTGGTGATGCTGTGATGGAGAGTGAGAAGGAATCCTACCTCCAGCTCTTTCGAAGGTACATACACCTATTCACTTTTGATTACAAGGAACTCCGTCAAGTAAGTTGGGTAGAACATTGTATTGAGCTGGTAGATGGTGCTAAGCCCATAAAGCAAATGCCATATAGAATGAATCCTAATTTTTCCAAGACTGTAAAAGAAGAAATAGATAAGTTGCTTGATGCAGGATTCATATTTGCTGTGGAGAATTCAGAATGGGTTTCTCCCATTGTGATCTCAATAAAAAAGAATGGGAAGCTACGCATTTGTGTTGATTACAGGAAGCTCAATAAGGCAACAAAGAAGGATCATTACCCTCTTCCATTTTCAGATCAGATCTTGGACGAAGTAGCTGGCTAGGAGTGCTATAGTTTTGCTGATGGATATAGCGGCTACAACCAAGTTCGTATAGCAGAGAAAGATCAGCTGAAGACCACGTTCACCACTCCTTGGGGAACGTTTGCTTATAGAGTTATGCCTTTTGGATTGTGTAATGCTCCAGCAACATTCCAGCGTTTGATGAATAGGGTGTTCGAACCCTACATTGGGACCTTCATCAGAGTATTTCTGGATGATTTTTGCATCTATGGGAGCAAGTTGGACCACCTGCACCAGATGGAGACAACATTTCAAAGGTTAGATGAAGCACAAGCCTCACTAAACCCTACAAAGTGTGTCTTTGGATGTTCTAAAGGTGTTTTGTTAGGGCATGTTGTATCCAGAGATGGTATTGGTACTGATCCTGATAAAGTTTCAAAAATCAAAGATTTACCATTTCCTATGAATAGAAGTAAGTTGAGATCATTTTTAGGCCATGTGGGTTACTATAGAAGGTTCATCAAGAATTTCTCAAAGATTGCACAGCCACTAACCCAGTTCTTGAAGAAGGATGTTACTTATGAACCAGGAAATAAGGCGCATGAAGCTTTTGGACAACTGAAGGAAGCCCTGGTGTCTTCACCTGTTTTGAAGAATCCAGATTGGAGCAAGCCATTCATTGTGTACACTGATGCCTCAGATGCAGCACTAGGAAGTACTTTGAGCCAAAAGGATGAAAATGGGAATGAACATCCAATTTACTTTGGGAGCAGACAAATGAGCAGTGCTGAGGTAAACTATACTGTAACTGAAAAAGAGGCTCTGGCTATCATTTTTGCTGTAAAGAAGTTTAGAAATTACTTGCTAGGGCAGAAATTTATAGTTGTAACAGATCATCAGGCTCTGAAATATATTGTCAATAAGCCTAACCCATCAGGGAGGATAGCAAGATGGATAATTTTGCTACAAGAATTTGAATTTGATATTATAGATAGGCCAGGAAAGAAGCATGTCAATGCAGATGCACTCTCTCGAGCCTATGATGGTTTAGGATCATCTTGTGATGATGATGATTTTCCCGATGCAGCATTGTTCTCCCTTGACACAATCCCTAGTGAATACATAGATATTTGGAATTATCTGAATGAATTCAAGTTTCCTGATGGTGCCAATGCAAAGACTAAGAGAAAGATTACTCAAGCCAGTCGTCCATATTCTATTCTGCATGGAGCATTATTTCGAATAGGACCTGATGGACAGTACAAGAGGGCAGTTGGACGTGATCAAGGAAAGGAGCTGCTAGAAGAATTCCACAATGGTACATGTGGAGGGCACTTCTCTGGACAACTTACAGCAAGAAGGATCTTGGATGCAGGTTATCACTGGCCCACTCTTTTTAAAGATTGTTATAATTATTGTAAGACATGTGATATTTGTCAAACACATGGTAACCGTAAGACTTCATCAGCTCCATTATGTCCTATTCTTCCCCTTGGTCCCTTTGAAAAGTGGGGAATAGACATTGTAGGTCCACTTCCAACTACATCACGCCAAAATAAGTATATTGTAGTTGCCACAGATTATTTAACCAAGTGGGTTGAAGCTAGGCCATTGAAGACAGCTTCTATGGATGAAGTGGCAAGGTTCATATATGAACGTATTGTCACCAGATTTGGTTGTCCATTAGAAATTGTAATAGATCAAGGAAGCCACTTCATTAATGAGGTGGTAGAAGCCCTAGTCAATAAATTTTCTATTAAGCACAGGAAGGCAACAACATACAAGCCAAGCACAAATGGACAGGTGGAACGAACAAATTTTGTGCTGTGTCAAATTCTAGCAAAAGATGCAGCCTTGCAGGTACATAAATGGGATAAAAGGATTCATGCAGCATTGTGGGCATATAGGGCAACATCAAAGTCAGCAACAGGATACTCCCCATTTCAGTTGGCCTATGGCATTGATCCAGTTCTTCCTATTGAGTTTGATATTCCCACTGTGAGAGTTATGAAAAATGAAAGGATGGATGAAAGTGATTCAGTAAAAGAAAGGTTGGTACATCTTCATTTGCTAGAGGAAATGAGGGAAATAGCAAAGGATACAAGCCATAAGAAGAAAATGAAGCAGAAGGAATACTTTGATCAAAAGATCCGGTGGTCTCCATTTCATGTGAATGACTTGGTCCTAGTATATGATTCCAGATACAAAAAAAGAAGACAGAGAAAATTTCTTCCAAAATGGATGGGGCCCTACAAAATAGCAGCTGTGCATGAAAATGGTACGTACCGACTGGAGGAATTGGATGGCACTCCCATTACGAAATGGGTCAACCACGACAAGTTGAAGATTTTCCAAGCACCAGAATAGTCTACTCCGAGGACGGAGTAGAAGCTAGGAAGGGGGAAGATGTCGACACTAAAATTTTCCTCCATAATTTCTATTTCATTAATGTATGTATTAGGAATAGGATGTTGTTAAGTATAATTAGTAGTAGCGTCTGATAGAAGATAACGGCGCCGTCAGTACGGTGTCGCCAATAATGTGGAGTACGGTAACAGTCAAAGTACAATAGGAATGTTGTAAAAAGTAAATATTTGTCGTAAGTGGTCCGGTAATGTTAAAATGTCAAAGTTTGGGTAATTAGAGAAGTAGGGTCTACATGATTAGGAATTAGAAATATTATATTGGTAATAAGGACAAGGAGTGAGGTCATAAATATTTTGTGTATTTTATTTGTAAAAAGTCTAAAAATGTGGAACCCATGTAAAATGATAAGGTTTATCTTATCTTAAGAGATAAGCTTACATGTACAGATAAGAGTTAAGGTATGGAATATGATTCGTCAGAGTGGATTTCTTATCCTATCTTAGAGATAGGATGGATAAGCCTGGAAGTTCTATAAATAGAGAGGCCACCCCCCTCATTTAGCATAGAAAGAAGTAGTGAGAAATATTGTAGGAAGTGTGCAAAGGAAGCCATCAGTTAAAGGTGTGTTGAAGAAGCCATCGAGAGGTGTAATTGTAAAGTTTCTCCCATAGTCTTGTTGAAGTACCTCATGGGTGAGATTGTAACAATTTCATGTTAATATTATAATTTACTTTGATATTTCAGATTTGTCATCATTCCGTCTTATCATAGTCGATGGTATTCTTGTGTTCGGTTGTTGTTTTGTTTCCAGATTACATCCACCAAACTAAAGGCTGTGCATTAGTAAATAATCATAGCATGAGGAGTTCCCGGTGAAGAATTATCATAGTGCCGGATTGGTGATGACAGAGAAGGATAGGGAGTGCTACCAGGGTTAGCAGAGGTTAAATATTTTAAAAGGGTCTTACGTGGCAGCATCTCTAAGAATGGGAACTTTTGTTTATTTTGTTTTAGCATTCACCAACTTTGGCAGTCGGTGACAATGGAGAATATGTGAGAGAATGAAATTTAATGCAATTAATTTGCATAGGGTCTCAAGCGCAGATTGCTTGGGAAGGCATGCAAGTGGAATTTTGCTTCGTTGTCTTGTTTTTCATGCATTCTATTTTTCGCTTTGCATGAGCACTGGTACTTCGAACCACCGTCTACTCTTTGTTGCATGGCAATTTTGAAAGTTTCAAATTTACTTCTCTGTCATGGGGAGTATATAAGGCATGGAGGTAACAATATTTTGTTGTTTAATCTTTCGTGGAAGAAGAAGAGAAGGGGCGAGCGCATTCAAAGGTATTCTTCAAATTTTTAGCGACATTATCAGGAATGATAGGCCCTAACTGTTAAAAATATATCTTTCCTTTAAATGTTTTCATTAGAACAACTTTGTTCAGATAATTTATGCACATTTTGGCTTGGCTGGTAACAATGATTTGGGTTTTATGTTGATTTGGGGATTCTGGGTTGTATTTGGATCCTGGATGAAACCTACTTCAATATTCGTGTTTCCATATTGTGAATCAAATATGGAGTTTTGCTATCTATTTGGAGGTATTGTAAGTTTTCTTTATCTGACTAGGGTATATTGATTAAGAAATAGCACCATGAAAGGATGTGTGCTTAATGATTACGTGTTTGAAAACACCACTGCAATTATTTGTTGTTTCAAGTAGGATTGGATTAACTGATTGTTTTCTTCATTGTAAGAACTCTAGCTATTACCGGTCCATGTTCAGGGATGCAAGTAATTGATTTTGTGGTTGGAATGTTAGTTTATTCATTGAAACTCGACCGTTTTAGTTGCGTGAGTTGGAAATGTTGTATGGAGTCTAATCCTGTACTTTTTATTTCAAAAGAGTTTGAATGTTCTTATGATTGCAGGTTCTGTGAGTAAGGAAGTATATGGGTTAACTGTTGTTTTTGTGATTTAACATGGATATTAGGAACATGGATATGTTCAAGAGGAAACGTACTTGGATGAACTATGTTTCCCTGGCAATTCATGGTTGACCCTAGATCTGCATGAATGGAAATTATGTTTAATGTTTGGTTAAGATAGGACTGTGTTTGATGTTACCTAGAGGTGATTTTGAAATCTGTATTTAGAATTCGATTATTAACTCTGTACAGGCGTTTTTGGTTTGGTATCTTGGAAATATATGACGACCTAACAATGCAACGGTTGGAATAATTTAGTTTCAATCCATTGGTAATTAATGGTAATGGGAAAGTTACCCTAACTCTTAGACTAAATGGTTTGAGTAATGGATGAAATGTAGACTGTTTACTTTAGAGCAGGATTTTGGTCTAAGATTTGATCGTTTATAACATTTTATGTAAAGAAAATGTTATTGACTTTTGTTTAATGTATAGTTTTCAAACCGTAGGGATCCATTGGCAAATTCTTAAGGTGGCTCTACCTGACCTGAGCTATTGGTTAAACTTAATTGTTGTATTACTTGTCTTCTTCTTCCCTGATTGGACTAGAGAATGTATATTAATTCTTGGAAGTTAGTATAGTTATGAACTTGGTGAAAATAGAGTTATGATTTTCTCTATTCCTTCCTCTAAGTTATGAAGGAAAGCTGTTATAGGATTTCAAAATACAAAGGTATTTATACTCTCTCTCTTGGAATAATAGTGTGCTCTTCTATATAATTCTATAAGGAACTCTACAGTATGGATATGAGATGACATGACTATTAAAATTAAGTGGAAAGAATGGTAACTGGTGAGATCTTAACTTAGAAGACTTCTTTCCTTTATTAGCAGTATTATTATCCTGATTTAGAACTCAGTTTGCTATCTTCTTGTATAAAGGTAGCCCTGTAGTTAATGTTTTGCATACTTATCAATGATTAAAATATGATATGATAGAGTTAAAGGCAATTTGCTAGATGAACTTGCATGAGGCAGTAATCTATTCTTTGCTCAAACTGATTTTATACGAACCTGTTGGATGCATACCTTAAAAAGGTTTCATTCTTTTAATTGGAGTGATTAAAACATGATTGACACTGTTCTCAGTTTTGTGGATGATTAGGTACTTAAGATACAAAATGTCCTTTCTTCTTTTCTTGTATTAAACAAATCATCTGAAATAGACTAAGTTGAAATTATGCCTGTGATTTGAATTACGTTATAAAGTCATTGGAAAAAGGAAAACTAGTGTGAATCATGATTTTGGATTTTATGGAATTGATGTCATTTAAATAGGATTGTTTAATGAAAACAATTGGTGGAATGCAATTATTTTAAGGATTAATGATTATCATGCTCAGTTCACTGAACTGACCCGCGCTAGCAATTTTTTCAGATGGTCATCGTAAGTGCTAAAGGCAGACAAAATCTGATATGATGCAATGATTGTTTTAATCGGGTTCTTATGAAGAATTCCGACTTGTTTTTCAAATTATATTATGGAAGAAAGTTACTTCTTTTGTTGAAGGCTATTGTCTTAAAGTATGCCAAAGTGCATAGATTGTAATTGTATAGATTTGGAAATAAATGAAACGGAGAGATATTACTTATGTGGATTGTGTTACTTATTTGTTGGATTGATCTTCCTATTACCTGTATGAATGAGTGTGCATTCCTATTGTTCTATGTAATGGAGTCCAGATGGATTCCCTAAGTAAGCCTTATTTAATTATGTGGCTGAATACTACATATTTTTGGTTAGTAATTCTTATATCTTATGATTATGGTTAAATTGTAAATTAGACCATTGCATTATTAGGGAAAGTTGAGAGTGAACTATGCCCTAAAATGTAGTTATAACTGGAAGAAAATCCTAATACTCTCTTAATTTTCTAATTCAAAAGCAATATATTGATGGTTGTAAATCACCATGACTTAATGGTATTAAGTCTGATATGTTTCAGTCTTTAAGGTTGTTACATACCCTTCCTGGATTAGTTATTTTCCTAATGGGGAAAAACTTAAAGGGTTATTGTCCTATTTTGGGTATACAAGGTTGTTAGGTACCTACCGGCAATTTAGACACAATCATAAATCTAATTAAAACCCTTTTGTGAAACTGAACCAAATTACAAAAGGTAACTTTTGGAGTGTTGGACTCAGGGTTAGGGAAGGCTACCTAATAAGGTGGGCCTGTAATCCAAATATAACTTAACATAAGTAAATTCTTAGAGGTATGTACATCTTTCCGAGTCTGTTCTATAGGATGTTGACACATGTCAACTGCAAGGTTGTACCTTCGAGAAGATTAGGATCTTCTTGTGGATACAACAATGTAGATGACATATGGCAACACCCTTCTGCATTGATCGTTAGACTTACACACCCTGACTTGATGAAGATTTCCCTCCGGGACTGATTAGGATCATAGATAGGTTATGAGGTAGCCCTTTGAGACTATGGGTATCTTGACACACGGGGTTAACATCAGTTGACCCAGTATGTCAACTTACCCCTAGTCTTCAAGAGCATCTTTATAACGTGAATTATGATATTAACCCGATCCAAAGTGAAAACTGAGGACAAGGGGGACTGACTTAGGTCAGTATAAGACGTTCTATATAACATTAGAGTGGGGTGAAGGACGTATTCCGGATTGACGAGTATGTCATCAAGGAATAAGTAATATGAATAGTATGTTTCAAACCTTTGGCCAAAGTATCGCAAGCTGCTGATTGCGTTGTCCTATGTCACCTAGTCTAAGTATCGTGATGCCGATGAATAATAGTAACAATTATTCAGATAGGTTCCTTGGACAGAGCACTCAGAACCCGGAATAAGGAAGATAACTATGAGAATGAAGTGTTTAGTTGAAAAATTCAATCTCAAAGTTACGCATAAATAGATCGGTAGTTCACCAAGTCATGGAATGAATAGATCGGTAGTTCACCGAGTCATGGAATGAATAGATCGGTGGTATACCAAGTCATTGCAGCTGCATATGGTTATATGTTATAAGAATTATTGTTATGATATGTGTGTTCTAAATTATGTATTTAGAAAAAGAAAACATTAATCAAAAAAAAAAATTCTTGTTCTAAGGTATTAAAATGAGGATGTTACAGAGAATAATCAAAGTTTTTCATCGGAACATGTGGAAGAGCAATTTTCACAATTGTTTAAGGACATGTATACTCCCACCAATAATTTCTCATCAACTTCAATGGAGCATTGCATCAAATTAAAGAACTTGTTTGAGAATGCTCAATCAAAGATGGTTAATTTAAATGATATGCCAAGTAGGATTTTGGAATTGCAGGTATTTTGTGACGCTATTCTTCGACCAAATGAACCTCCAAAAGAAGAAAAGATATTTGAAACATTGGGAAGGTTCAGATCCTTTCAATTGGTGAAAGCGACAAATCCTAATTTCACTGATGGTTCAAGGAGATAGTTTTCTTGGTATCTAACAAAGTGAGAGTCCATTTCTCATACGTTTGAGATAGGTAGACCCCATTTCAATGGATAAGGCACTGGTTATTATTGTATGTTTTAAAAGTAGAATTTTAAGAAAAGGATGTTGTTATTGAGTTTGTTTTTGGAAAACTGTGGATGACTTAAGTGATTTTTATTTTTAGTTTCTTTTAATAAAGTTGGTTAAAAAAGTCAAAGGTCACTTAAGTGCCCTATTTTATGTTCATGTAAAACGCTAACTACATTGTAACCAACTTTTTGGTTATAAAAGGAAGTCAGGAGCTCATTTGTAAAGGGTGACTTTGAGAGAGGAGAAGGAAATACTTTTATGTGCGAGCTTTATTTCAGGAAGAAACTTTGCGTTCTTTTGTGAAGACATTTTGGAGTTAATGAAATACGAACTTTGTGTCTCATTCATTGTCTCTTGTAACATTTGATGTTTTTATGTTCATTAGATATTAAATGTTGAAATATTGCATGAAAATATTGTCTTTGATCTTATTGTCAACATTATTAAGTTGTTGTTCTTGTTCAAAGTTATCAAGCCCTACTATTTACTTTCTCATGTGTGTTCTCTTTACTCATTCTCGTTTAACTGATGCAAACTCCATTTTATTTATGTTATTTATTGTTCTTATCCATGTAATATTAGGATCTCCTTTTACCTAAATATTTCATGTTCCTTCCATTCATTCCTTTCCATTCCTTTCCTTCATTCCATTCCACCCCCCTCATTCAATTTTCTTTCCATTGATGTTCCAAAACACCCCCCACATACAATTTTTAATGTACAGGTGTAGATACAGTTTTGGCTTTCAATAAAGGTAGCCTCACCTTTATTGAGGAGGGAATTTTTTCCCACACTGTTGCATGTCATTTGCATGCATGCAAATACATATGCTAATAGTACTTCACTAAATTTATTCGTTGTGTGTAATATCAACAAATTTTCAGTGGTTTTGCTTCCCCTTGAGTGTTTCCCACTTACATATGGTGTTATTATGTTATGTTCTTTGTTTCATGCTCTTGTGATTGATGTTGCATATCCTAATAAGCACACATGGTTATGAATGTTGTATGGACAATATAATTGATAAACATGTGGTTTGGTTAATGAAGTAAAAATAATTTAAAAAATGATTCACCCCCCCTCTAAGTCCATTATGCTTCCAACACTTCACCCATCCTACAACAGTCTTAGTACTCATGGGATTTCCTCTCTCTATTTTGAAGTTAATTCCTACATTCCCTGATGCGGCCAGTAAAGAGTTTCAAACTAAGAAAACTTCCATTTTTCTACAAAAGGAAATTTTAGTTTATTCCATGTAGAGTTCATGATTAAAAGGTGGAATGAACTTGTTTTTATTTAATTCTTCTTTTCTTACTCTCTGATCAGAAGGTTTTTGTCTCATACTTCACTCATCATCAGTGATCCCACATCAGCAGAATCAAGATCGTGATTGTGTGAAAAAATTACATCCAATTCCTCTTGTGTGAATGGTTGATCATAAAGACGTGACATTGTATCAAGGATCATGAGGATTTTCTCAATAATGGTAGTCATCTTCTAGTATTATCATTAGTATACTTCTCATGTCCTCATTAGTCTTATTCTCAGTGTGTTCAAGTTGTGTGGTGAAGGTTAATCATTTCAAGAGTTTTCAAAAGGGGGGTAAGGTGTTCAAAGTGGTCTTCATCAAATATTTTCATCATTACATCAATTTGGAGGGTCACCAGGGGTTAGATTGTCATATTTAATTTATTTGGTGTATATCTTCATCAACGAAGGAGGCATCTTAATCCAATCTTCAAATCATTTATCATTTATTCTCCTCTCTCATTCTTTATTCGTTGAGTGCAATCATTGTATTTTTTCCTATTTAGTTAAGTGACATATTTGTAAATTGTAAAATTATTTTCTCAAAATTATAAGATAAATAATTGATTTTTATCTTATAGGGGAAATTTAAAGGTCACAAGTGGAATAGGAAATTGAAGTGTCATTTGGGGGGAGATGAGAGGTCATTTCACATTGCTACAAATTGAAATGGATTATCCATTCCAAAAGATCTCAAAAACTTTATTTCTTGGTAGAAATTGTGAATTGTGGTAGATTGATTAATGCTTTGTATTTCATCACTACACAAGGAATAAAAGCTACATTTATTCCATTCCACTTTTCCTATGTATTCATCCATTCTCTCTCTTATATGCAATTTGTAAGTATAGTAATAAAAAAGAGCTTTGTATCTTCAATGAATAGGCCTCAGAGAACTGTGTGTATTCATGGGTTTTATTTGTCTCACTAATAGATTCATTTTTTATTTCCTCTATATTGAATGCTAAACTACTCCAATTATTGGGTGTGAATTCTACTTGTTCTTACTCACAGCAATAACCTTCCTTTATCTAATTCCTCCCTTGTGCCTTGTATAAGGACTTTTCCACAGATTCAGTGGAGTGTTCTTGTGTGATCCCCGACATTTTTTTCTAACCCACATCATTTAGATAGGAATATATTAGTTTACATTCAATAATGGGAGTTGAACCATTCAATGCAGAGGGGTGTAACCTCGTGAACGTGGGTGGAAATCACCTACTTTTCCATATCAAAAAAATTTCTCACGATTTTTTTTGTGACTCTGCTTGGGAGAGATATGACCTCATGCACCCAAAAACATATATTTAAAATATACAATTAAAAAAAGTACTTGAATGATCAAAAATCCTTTTTGTAAAATCCTTAAGAAAACATGGTTGAAAGAAGATATACCAGATTGAATAGGTTGAGAGGAATCATTTATCCTTCTTTTGAAGTTTCAAAAAATCAGCCAGAGTGATTACGAGATAATCCCTATTACTTATCCCAAGCTTCATCTCCATCTGATTCATTAAGCAGTACCCATGGTAACCCTATTCAAACTCCTACTAACACTCCTACAAATTCTCCTATCTTTCACCCACCTTTGAACTATGAATTCCTAAGAGAATAAGAAGAAAGAGATGAAGAACTGGAAGAAGAAAGAGAGGAGGAAGAAATGGTGGCACAAGCACCTTTACCATAGGGACAAAACACTAGTCCATTGGATTTGACTCCACTTCATGAGATTTCACAAGGATCGTACAATAATTTCCCGAAGTTCTATGGAGATGGAAAGAAACGTCATAATGATCACATAACAACCTTTATCATATCTCGCGACATCCTTGGAGTGTAACATGAAGATGTTATTGTGCAGGTTGTTCATGGAAACATTACAAGATGTGGCAGAAGATTGGTTCTACTACTTGCCATCACGCTCAATCTCCAATTGAGGTGATATCAAGAAGAATTTTGAAGAGAGGTTCAAGACCATCAAAGATGCTCATGCCCTCATTACTCAACTCACTCAGATGAAGAAATAACCACAAGAGTTCATGAGAGACTTCATGGAAAAATTCAAGAAGATGGTAAAAAAAATTCCCACCGCTGCTCTTCCCACTGCGAATAACTTGAAGATGTTCTTTGTGAATGCTCAATTACTTGAAGTGAGTTTCTTTATGTGGAGAGTGTAACCATAAGATTTGGAAAATGCTCAAGAAATTATTTTTGAGTTGGAAGATGAACTCATATTTTCGATTAAGATCAAGAATCCTTCGATGAAAGATAAAACCTAAAGTTTCAAAGATGAGAGAACTGATTCGATGTTACAAAAGTTTGCGAATGAGATGATAATAATAAAAATGGAGGTAGCTCAATAAACACCTCATCTAAACCAAAACAGAAATCAAATTACACAAGCACCTTGAATGCTTTCCTTGGAGGCTCTACCGTTCAATAAAATGTGTAAGAGAAATGAAGATGAAGAATAATACAATTTTGAATTAGAAGTTAAAGATGAAGGAGAAAGAGAACGTGGTTGGATGTGGTTTTGTGAATGCGCACTTGATGATGAAGAATCCACTGAAAGTTACTCGTATGAAATATTAACTCGATCACAAAAAGAGAAAGAAGGATCTTATTCTAATGCCCAAGATAAGAAATTGAATCCTAAAATGGAGACTCTAACAATGAAATTAGGATCATCGAAGTCCACTTCAGTAGGGTCAGTTGAGAAGAATAATGAGACCATTCCAACTAAGAATCCTTTTGCCCCTTCAAGCAAGTCTCCTTCAATCTCTTTTTAAAAGTAAAATTTTGCAAGTCCTTAGAATGTCCATATCAAAGCTACCATAACCCATGATGTTCCCACCACTTATTCATCCTTTGATATCATTGACCACTTCAAAAGATCCAAAGTCAAAATTTTCAAATTTGAGTTCTTGAGAACTCATCCTAAGAAACTTGAAAAACTCATTCAACATATCAAAGGAAGTATCCCTATCTTATGTCCTAAAGATGCCACCACCAAAGAACCACCTCATGCATCTCAATCCACTCCATCTCTAAACTATCTTACCTCCAAACCCTCCACCTCTTGGAAGTTAGAACTTTTATGCATTGATTTGTTAGTTAACGAGTATAAGCTAAACAATTACATAATTGACTTTGGTGCCTCAAACAACATCATGCCTGAAATATTTTCTGAATCATTTGGTATCTCCATTTCCCCTACCTTTGGCCAATGTCTCTCTATAGAAATGAAAAAATTACCTCTTGTTGGAAAAATAAAAAATGTTGAGGTAGCATTGTCAGACTTCCCTAACAAGAAAATCACAATGAGAATCCTTATAGTAGACATGTGTGCTTCATATGGTATGTTGTTGAGCTGAATTTTCTGTCAAGATGTTGGAGGAGATATGCAGTTAGATTGGTAGCACACCACCATCCCGGTCAATGGTAAGACAAAGAAACTTGTTCTTATTAGGAAGATGAAGTATATTGTTCAAAATCCAAATGAACCAACAACAAATATCTCGTGTCAAAATTCTAGATCTAGAAATTGTTTCATGACCTTTGAGGATCATCTCTAACTATCCATACTAGTGGAGGAATGTCCAAGCATCATCGAACCAGTCAAAGAGCATAATGATGAGTTGATGAAATCAGAGTTTCAAAGTGTGTACTTCTCATGGGATGGGATCATGAATGAAGTTTCTCCATTGGATGTTGATGATGGTAATAAGGACCTTGATTTGCAACAAATCAATTTTTAAGTGATGATAAATGTGGATCAAGATGAAGATAAATTTCCCAATAGGTAACTTCAATATTTCTAATCATGTTCTAGAGGCTCAGTACGAGTTTTCATGTGATGAGTATGTTGGTGAACTTGAAATATTCTCTTTCTCATTGGAAAAAGAGGACAATAAATTCAAGAATTGAAGCATGATTCCACCTTTTAAACTTGAACATACTCAAGGAGAAAATGATTTCATCATAGAAATGGATTTCTTAGTTCTTGGTGACCGATAATTGGGAAATGATAACAAAAACATTTCAGCTCCTATTTTGTGCTCGTTTCCTTTTCATGAGGATGAAAAAATTCTCAAGTAAAAATGGAGAAATGGATTTTTTCTTGGTCCTAAGGCTGATTTTTTTTAAAATGGAAACATTCTCAATAGACTTCAACCTTTCAGTGCTCACTCTATCAGAGAGATGGATGCTCTCAACATGAAAATTGATGACAAAGCCCAAAATGGACAAGGAAAAAAGGATGAAAATTTCCATGTTGTATGCCCAATCTTGAGATCATTATTTTTCCAAGAGGGTGAGGCAATTCACATGCCACACTTTATAGGAAAACACATGGATAAATATCAAGGGTCCAAGATAGATGATTTCTTGACCCAATTGAGAAACTAGGAGAATCAAGGGGTGAGTATTAATGTCAAATTTTCTGAGACATTTGTCTTGAATAAACCCATGGGAGTGATGGTCATGAAGAAGATTCACAATTAAGAAAAAATTGATGAGTATGAAAATGATACATCAAGTGTAATCAAGAACTATCTTCAATGCAATGATGAAAAGTCAATGAGTGTAACAAACCTGAGAAACAAGGAGAATCTAAAAAGAACTTGTCAAAGAAACAAAGAAGATGTAATGAACAAGCTAATCATAAATTACACTAGATATTATGCAAAATTTCTCAAGAATCTAAGGATAGGTTCATACTTCAGTGAACCTATCAATGGATTTGCGGAAGGATGACATTCAATGATACCCATTTACGGGTAAGACCTTAATTCAATTTCATGCTTCAATGAAAGAGGGTTGTCCCTTGCATGCATGTAGGTGATTTATGGTGTTTTCCTTTTTGTGTTGTGTGTTTCCTTTATTGTTTCATTATTATTATTATTTTGTGCTCCATTTTCCATCTTGTGTGTTTGTTTCATTTTGTGTGTGTTTGATAAAGGAAGTTGTGTCTTTTAAGTGAATCCATGCAGCCCAATAGATAAGGCACTGGTACACACTATGTCTTGAGATTCTAGGGTTCCTGTTTACTCTTTCCTTACTGCAATTGATTTAGAACAATTCCCCAAGATAGAGCCAAATGTTTTCATGTAAATGTGCAACATGAAAATTCTAAGCTTTTTTAAGCATGACAACTTAGCCAATTTGACTTTTTTTCCCTTGAGTCTTCCCGAAACCCTCCTAATAACTTCTCTTGATAAATTATCCCTTTGTGTCAGGCCTATCCCAATCCCACAAGTATCCATATGTATTGTGATAGCCTTTTCCAACTATTTGAAACATGAAAACAAGCTTATGAATTTCTTCCGATACAGTGCTTCTCAAGGAAGATTCTTCAGTAGACTTAGAAATGACTATTTTTATCCTTTCTAAGATAAGTGTGCATTCTATAGGAGAGAGTTGAAGTCCCCAATTCATTGGGAAGTGGTATTGAGGAGATAAGAACATTTTTCAAGTGATTTATGAAGATTTGAAGGTTTGGGAACAATTTCAATAAAAGCGGGGTTTTGAAGGTGAAGGAGCTTGTAGTTCAAAAAAGAACCTGAGATTCAGAAAGCTTTGGAAGATGATTACAAGGACAAATAAGATACCATTAGAAAGATAATTTAATTATCTAAATGATACTACTTTCATATTTTTACCAAGACCAAGGCACTTCTTTCCACAACCCATTTTTGGCAGGCACACCTTGCGGTCTGAGGAAAAAGGCTATTTTAGGAAGTTTCAGGAAGAATTAGATCATGTGACCCATCCCATTCTTCTCAAAAGGATTTTTGGATTGAAAATAATAGAAATAAGTGCCAAAAAAACCTCCTGGAGCTTTGGTAACTTCATCTTCAAGCTCTCTCTCAAGGTACTCTCTCGCAGTGAGAAATTTTTCAGGTGGACACATGTTAGCATGATACTGAGGAACACTTTTTTGTCACTTTAATCCCATATCAAGAGGAAAATGGGGACAAAAAATGTGCCCCATGCCTATTTTATATCCTTGACCCATCACATGACCCTGGGAAGCCTTAGTAAGCCCTCTTTGCCAATTTTCTAGTGCTAACCTCGCGAAACCTCAACTTGTCACTTTTCATGATTAGGATGAGGCACACATTTTTTCCATTCCATCACATTCCAAGGGGATAATGGGAACAAAAAAATGCATGCTCCCCCCTTTCTCCCTCATGGTTTCTCATATGACCCAAGCTTGGCTCCTAAGTGCTAAAAAATTTCTCTTCTCCCTCATCTGCCTACGAATCAATGATTGTCACTTTTCATCATAGGGATAAGGCGTTATACATCTAAGAATCAACACGTGACTATAGGATGCACTCAACCTCTCGAGGTCATGCCAAGACAATCGATATGAGATGGAACATGGCTACAGAATGAGTTAATAGGATGAGTAGGTAGGATACGTGAAAATAGGTGAAAATGACTAACGGATCAAGGCAATTAAATGTATTCTATGGGAACTATGGGAATATTCTTGTCTAAGGAAATGAATGCTTGTCTAACTTGGGTAGGTGAAATGGAATGGTTGAGGAAAATATACACACAAAGGTATATATCAATGTCAATGTCACTAAACACCCTCTGAATTGGCTATGGAATGCCTGGGAAACATCCAACATCTACCTCATAAAATTCTCAAGACAAGGTCATGAAGGTGTGAGAAGAGAAATATGGGAAGGAAGAATCTATGGATTACATAATTTGATCTCTACCAGGTTGATTTTGCCAAAAAAAGTAAGTGTTATCCACTTCTACGTTCAAAGATGTCAGCTGTGAGATAATAATGGGTGGAATTGGAGTGGCTTGAAAAATGAGGTGTTTGAGGCCTTGATCAATGTCTATCAACTATGATACACTATTTGGTTGTGGCACTGTTGAATCAAATACTAGATATTTGGGTTTCCTAGGGCCTTGGATGGTCATGTGGATGTGCAAGCAATTAATCTAAGGAAACAAATAAACACACAAAGAATCCACAAGAGGTAAGGTCAAAGTTTAGGTAACCTAGGCCAACTAAGGAAATGAAGGGAGTTGTGTTAATTTCCGTCTAATTAATTCTACGTGCCTAAATTAACAAATAAAAACAATCAAATTTATATTACATCAATTCAATTACTCTCCTTGAATCTAATTTAATCTAAGTGCAACTAATTAATCTAACAAATGAAAGCTAATTAATTAAAAAATAAAGTAAATGCAATGTATTTGTTTTTGTTTTTTATCAATGATTTTAAACAAAAGGGATAAAAATAAATAAAAGAAATAACTAATCTAATCCCTCCCTTGGGTGAAGTTCCTATTGAATACTCGATCAAGGAGAAATACGATGATTTGACAAAGGATATGAATATTAGTCCTGTAGTAGCACGATCTCAACCTAGTAATGGAGGGGATGACAATATGTCGAGAAAAGATTATGTATCAAAGAACCAACAAGAAGTAATAGTGTATGAACAATCAAATAATGAAGGAGATAGATAAGGCTCTAGAAAATGGAACCAAAACCTCCTTCGACCATTTGGTTCACTCCTCCCCCCACATTTTTTTAATGAGAATTGTTTCATGAAACATCATACGCATTAATGGGAGTGGAAAACAACACACTCTTAAGGAATTAAGAAAAATCTGCAAACCCACCATTATGTCGATCCATGAAACCAAGATGAATTCTGAAGCTATGAAATCTTGTAGTAGAAATATATGGAAAAAAGAGGAATGGACCTCGGTTGACTCTAGAGGGGCATCTGGAGGTATTTTTTTCCTTTAGGACCAAACTCTAATCTCGAGTAAGGTGGTTTTATCCTTATCACCTTGTTGTTGTTTTTCAAACTCCTGACAACTGTATTTTTCAGATCCTTTCTGTTATATATGCTCCTAATTATCTTTATGGAAGAAGGAAACTTTGGAAAGATCTCAAAAGTTTTCAAGCCAATTGTGATAACTGACACTAGATGATCATGGGGGATTTCAACACTCCTGTCTCTCTTACTGAAAAGAAAGGAGGTTATTTTGGTCATACTGTTGGGATGGAGGATTTAGTTGGATTAATTTCTCACTCTAATATTTATGACCTGAAGCTCCATGGAAATCCTTATACTTGGTTGAATAAGAGACTAGGGTATGAGCATAAACAACTGCGTCTTGATGGGGCCATTATTTCTGCTGATTGGTTGTTGTCTCAAGCTTTCCATCTTTCTTCTCTTCCTAGAATTGACTCTGATCATTACCCTATTGTGTGAAACATGCTCAACATTGAAAATCCTTCTCACTCTTCCTTCGAGTTTGAGAAAATGTGGCTTAACCACCTAGACATCACAAATAAAATCAAGGAATGGTGGGGGTTAGCTGTGGAAGGCACATCACAATACAAGATCATCCAGAAGCTCAAAAATGTTAAGAATAAAGTCAGGATGTGGAACAAGAAATTTTATGGTAATGTTTTCACTCAAAAGAAATAGGCAAAGGAGGAGATGACTGCTTAGGAAAAAAGGGTCTCAACTATAGGTATGTCCCATGAAGATTATATCCGTGAAAAAAATATCTTGTATGAATTTCATAATATTTTTGCTAGAGAGGAAACTTTGTGGAGAAAAAAATCTAGGGACTTATGGCTTAAGGATGGTGATAAAAACACAAAGTTTTTCCATATGACTAATCTCAAGCACATGGTTCATAATAGGATTTCGGAAGTCTCCTTTCCTGACGGATTTGTGACTTTAGATCAGAACATTATCAAGGAGGAAGCTCTCAAATTCTATAAAAATATCTTAAATGAAAACTCCCCTTTCTCTTTGGAGGAAGATAGTAATTTGTTAGAATCTATCCCTAATGATCTTGTGGATCATGAAGACTTCAACATGCTTAAAAAACATGCCACCTTGGAGAAATGACAAAAATTTGTCTTCTCTCTAGAAGGAGACAAATCACTAGAACCAGATGGATTTTCAACCAATTTTTATTAGAAACTTTGGGATATCTTCTCCAAAGATCTTCTTAAAATAGCTTATGAATTTTTTAGAACATGGATACTCCTCAAATAAATAAATAATAGTTTCATTTTTCTGGTCCCTAATAAACTCGGGGATAAAGATTTCAAACATTTCATGCATGTTAGCCTTGCTAATGTCCTTTACAAGATCTTCACTAAAATTCTGACTAAGAATCCAACCACTGCTTCCTAACGTTATCTCCAAACAACAAGGGGGTTTGGTCAAAACCCAACTTATCTAGGATGGTGTTGTGACAGTTCACGAAACCATCCATTCAATGGAGAAAAGAAAAAAAGTTGGCATTGTTTTAAA
Organism: Taxus chinensis; assembly: GCA_019776745.2. NCBI lineage: Eukaryota > Viridiplantae > Streptophyta > Pinopsida > Cupressales > Taxaceae > Taxus > Taxus chinensis. The sequence continues at coordinate 545,012,779 of CM034151.1, read as the reverse complement.
TTTGGACACGAATAAAGCCTTCGACAGATTTTCTTGGCCTTTCCTTGATAACATCATGGAATTTTTTTATTTTAATTATCACTTTAGAAATATTATTAGGTCTTGCATCTCCACCCCCATATTCCCTATTATAGTCAATGGTACTCCGGTGGGATTTTTCTCCAGCAATAGAGGTATAACGAAGGGATAACCTATTTCTCCCCTCCTCTTCATCATTATGCCAGATAGTCTTAGTCATACCATTTCTAGAGTCGTTTATTGGGGCCAACTCAAAGGATTCAAACCCACTTCTTTGGAGATCATTGTTTCACACCAGAAATTTGTTGATGATACCATTCTTCTCCTGCTTTCTTCCCTCCTTGAAGCTAAAATGGTGAAGAAAATTCTTAAAACTTATGAGGATGCCTCGGGACAATAGATAAATTTTGATAAAATATCTCTCTATTTTTTTAATACCCCCAACAGGAAAAGAAAAATTGCTCATATTCTAGGCTGTGAGATAATATCTCTTCCCACTACCTACATTTTTCTTTCATTAGGCACTAAAAAAGTCTCTATGAATGTTTGGAATTCTTTTCTTGACATGTTTCAAAAGAAGCTAGCTGGTTGGAAGGGGGCCATTATTTCCAATGTAGGAAAATGTCTTCTTATAAAGAGCATGCTACAAAACCTACCTATCTATATCATGTCTCTTTTCTTCATTCATGTGGTTGTTATTGATAGGATTGAGAGGGGTCAATGCATGGTGTTGTGTCCCACTTGTTGTCCCAAAAATGCGATGCAAAATGAGAGGTGCGCGGTTTCCAATGAGGGTTCGCGCGAACACTCCATTCGCGGGAACCCGTTTCGCGTGAAGAGACACGTAAGCCGTTATTTTCCGCGTGGTGAAATTGAAAGTGTTCGCGCGAACAACATGTTCGTGCGAACGGCGTTCGCGCGAAAGGTGTTCGCGCGAACCCCCCTGTTCACATATTGGAGGCGCTGCGGAGAAAATCATTTTCCTCCGCCCCGCCTCCTTCGTGCGAAGTCTGTGCAACCGACCAAAGAGCCCACCACACCAGCTGAGAGCCCACCAGCGACGAAGGCGAGAAACGACGAGCCCAGGTATGTAGCCACTAAAATACCATTTTTTGCAAAACCCTGGCAAAGTTTTTTTTGGTAAAACCCCATTTTTTCTCGTAGAAATGAATTGAATGTGAAGGTCTACTCTGAAAATACCTGGTTGGCCATTTTGTATGCTACATCCTTGTTACTTGTAAATGGTCTCTTTGAGAAACTTGAGGGCAATAGGAAATATTTATACCCTTCCATTATGTACATCCAATCAGACAATAAGAAGTATTCTTTTACCAGGTTCAGAGAAACTTGTTTTTATAATGGACGATTGTACTGTAGTTTCAAGCTAATTTTATCTTAGTATTAGCTTTGATCCACGACTAAGGAAGAATTCATATGGTTGTTACCTGTACACTTTTCCAAGGTCCTCTTCGTTGCCCCAGTTGTTCAATGTATTTTTTTGAAGGGTTTCTTTTATGTGTTGCAAATTGTAACATTTTTGGATCTTTTAGTTTCTGGAAAAATGAGTATATTGTGTAGCTCACAACTACCCATAGCCATACTAAGATCCCAATAGTGGCATAATTGTTGATTGGAGCTGAAATTGCAGAATGCACTGCCAAAATACCAAGGGGCTCTTTGGCCAAGAATCAGTCTTAAGGGTGTCTATCGACATGTTATGGGCATGAACCTAGGTCATCATCATGGCGGCATTAGGTCTTTATTGGTAATGGTATTTTCTCATCGTTTGGAAGGTATGATTGTGCTTATTATGGCAAAGCCAAAACATTCTTACTACAAGTGTTATATAATAAGGAAGAACCGTGAGCATTGTGGTAAAACCATTCTTTTCAAAAATGTTGGGTTAAGCTTGAATATAAAGTAGTTGAGCTGAAAAGCTAAAAACAATTCTGATTACACTACAACAAACTTAACGATTATTGACGAGAGTTAAGTGTAATCATGGTGGCAAGGTCAATCCCTATAGATGTTGGTTTAAGCCTATGGATGAAGACCATCCTATGATTTGAATTTGGTTTAATTCTATGTATGAAGACCATAGAATGATTCATACTTTTTGTGGAGGAGATAGATCGCACTAACAATTACCCACGAGATGGAGGCAACGGGGTATTTTTCGATTCAAGATTTCTGAATGATGTTCACGAGTAAAATAATCATTCCTTTGTCACCTAAATGAGAAGTTTGCAATGCCATATTGATTGATTGCAGGAAACAAATATTCACTGCCGTGTACGATGGATTGGAGTCACGCTATTCAAAGCTTCATAAAATTTCCCTGAATCAGGAGATGAAGGTTTATTACGGTGCAGAATGAAACGATTCATATTGCTCAGCATTTTTTTCTCCTAGAAATTAATTGAATGTGAAGGTCAACTCTGAAAATACCTGGTTGGCCGTTTTGTATACTACATCCTTGTTACTTGTAAATGGTCTCTTTGAGAAACTCTGAGGGCAATAGGCAATATTTATACCCTTCCATTATGTACGTCCAATCAGACAATAAAAAGTATTCTTTTACCAGGTTCAGAGAAACTTGTTTTTTACAATGGACGATTATACTGTAGTTTCAAGCTAATTTTATCTAGCTTTATTTCTATTAGCTTTGATCCACAACTAAGGAAGAATTCATATGGCTGTTACCTGTACATTTTTCCAAGGTCCTCTTGGTTGCCCCCGTTGTTCAATGTATTTTTTTGAAGGGCTTCTTTTATGTGCTGCAAATTGTAACATGAAGGATCTTTTTAGTTTCTAGAAAAATGAGTATATTGTGTAGCTCATAGCTGCCTATGCCATACTAAGATCCCAATAGTGGCATAATTGTTGATTGGAGCCGAGATTGCAGAGTGCACTGCCAGAATAATGCATATCATGGAGATATTCCATTTTCACAAACCTTAATACTACTGCCATGAGATTGATTTTTATGCCCAAAAAGAATTATTGAACCTTGTGTCTCTATTTCAATGTTTTACCGATGTCTTTTGTTGTTTAAATATATGCATTAGACATGTCTTTTACCGATGTGTTTTGTTGTTTAAATTTGGATTGGTGTTCTATTTGATTGCGCTAATTCTGTATCATATGCACAAAAAATGTGTTTCAGGGAAAGGTGAATCCCACTCAATTGTTCTGCTTTGATAATGGTTTGTGCCCAGGTAAACTTACATTCTCTTCTACAAACATTGCTTTGACTTTAAGATCATCTAAATGTATTCAAAAATTTTCATTTCTGAACTCTGCAACATCACTTGGTATATTTTGTTATCAAATGATTTGTAATTTATGTAATTTATTGAAGCTTGAAAAGTTCATATTTCTGTTTTCATTAATATAGGAGAATATCTTAGGAATTTTTTTTAATAAAAAGTACTATTGATTAGAATTTTACTTTCATTTTTTTTACAGTCATGGCTTCTTCTGGAACTCCTAATTTGTTTGAGAGGACCGATTTAGAGATTGCAAAATTGCAATCTATTCTCGAAAATCCAACTACAGTTGGGCAGTATAAAGCCCATTGTGAAAGAATACTGGTTGATCTTCGTAGAATAGAGACAAGTTTGAAAACATATAATCCATTTGATTCTGAATCAATAACAAAATTTATGGATTCACTAAAATCAAGTGTCTCAGGAGATGTAGGTTATAATGAGATTACATCACGACTTTCCGATAAGGAAGTCGTTAAGAGGTCTTGTTGGAGTTTTTATGCAGACAAACGGAAAATAAGGGCATATTATGTAAACAAATGTTCATGTCCTTTATGTGCCCCTTTGATTTATCCTAGATTTGTGGCCTCTCAAGGCCAATTTCCAAATAATGACCAATTACCGTTATACTTCATAATGATGCTACATGCTGAGGTTCACTTAAACCTAAAGGTGAACTATTTAGACATCCCTAGTTATTTGGGGCAGGGGCGTGGCCGTATTAGCCACAGGCAGGCATATAGAAAGGAGGGAGCTCCTGCAGTTGTTGATGCACGGCAGCTTGTACCAAGGCCACAACCATTCTTATCAGGCTTTCAGGATGTCGCAGCACCTGTCGTTATGACTGCACATGAGGGTGCTATCGAGGGTCTTGCTGGCATTACTCGCGAGACCCAATTGATCTCTTCTGACCGTGTGGGTCAGTACCTTCAGAGACGCGATACTAGCAGTGGAGGTGCTAGTAGCACCAGTGATGCACGCAGTGAGGTATACGCTCATGCATCTTTGATTTCCCCAGATGACTTTGAGCTAGTTACAGATCCCGCTCAGGCACGTCGGCTAGGACGCATCATGGCTGCTGACTTGTTGCGTGCGTATGAGGTGATTGCTCGGCATTGCAGCATTCCACTATCGGGGGTTTTAGATTTTATAGAGCAGAGTGGGAGTGTATCTTCTAGTCAGGGTACTACTGCCGCTGCTACAGATAGACTTCCTGTAGCTGGGATTGTCACACCTGATGTTCAGCACATTTCTGTTCCGGTGTGTGAAAATTAAACCTTTAATATAATTAAAATTTATTTTAATTGATCATTACTTTACAATTTATTAATATTAAAATTAAACATGTACTTTTGTGTTTAGGCTTTTGCTCCAGTGTGTGGAGCTTCACAGCCCACACCATCTACCCGTGTCACATACACACAGCTCTTGACTGAGCACAACATGGATCTTGATGTTCCGGGTCTGAGTCAACTTGGCTTAGTTGGCGAGATATTTTCTGGTGTTGAGGTCGTGGATGACAATCCCATACATTTGGAGACGCGTTCCGCAGAGGTATAAATACATGTGTTTTAATATAATTAATATTTAATCTAAATTGAAATGTTAGAAATTAATGAACTTTATTCAAAAAACTTATTTATCAACTTCTTACATTTTATTTATTTTGTTTCACAGGGATCTACGGGACAGAGATCTACGGGTAGCGTAGATACTCCCAACATCCGCGCAGGGACAGATACTGAGGTAATCAATTGTACATATCAGTTATATAATGTATTGAATTATTTAAGAAATTGTTGTAGATTTCTGCTTATATATTTTAATATATGGTACATGCTATATATAGTTTATGACATGTATATTCCTTTTTTTTAACATGCAGGGTGCAGCAGAGCGTAGTGAGGGGTCTGGCACTCGCCCTAGTGCACGGAGGAGACTTCAGTGATATTTTATAGATTTCAAACATTTTAGACATACTTCTGGAGATTTTAGACATGTATATATATTCATACTCATTCTAGACATTATTATTATATTTTGATATATGTCTTAGACACGTGTATTTACAATTATGGATGTGAATATAAGACACCCCCTTATGTGACAGCTGAATATATTGCTCAGTGTTCAACAATTTATTATGGAAATATATCATTTTGTTGCAATTTGCAATTCAAGATAGTACGTTCAGCAGCTCCATTCTTATTTACTGGATACATAGTTTGCGTAATTGATAACTGATCTCACTCCATCTGGTTTGTAGTATACATTGCCAATAAATGTGTAATTGAGCTATCATAATTATGGTAGATGGTAAAGACTGCTGATTAAATGTTTTAACGATCTAATGTTTTAAGCTTTCCCAGCAAATTGAGTTTGAAGATCACTTTTTAGGTCAAGTGTCATATATATCACTGTCCAATGGAGTATTACTGACAGCCCTCACGAGCTGAGTGAAAGATGTTTTATTTTCAAACCGTATGTAGTCACTGGGGCGTTTTGCTGCACTACCAGCATGTTTCTCAAAGCTGGTAAGGTTCACAACCTTAAAAAGCAAGCACACAATTGATTAAATATCAGAATCAGGAAATTTTAGTACATCTTTACACCATATTCAGCAAATTCCTTATAACCTACTTGTTCTCCTTTGCATTTTCTGCATTGACACAAGATTCCTTCCCCAACAATTGTCCCCCATAGTGTTTCTTGAATACACATCAAGCTGAAAGAGTTAAACCAACAAAGTTCTCGAAAGATACAAAAAGAATTGGCACTGTTTCGAAAAGGATTGGAACCTAAAGATATACTTACATTGCGGTACAAGTATTGAACAGAATATCCTTCCAGCAGACCTGTTGAAAGTAGCTTCACAGAGCTTGTGGGTACGTGACTCAAAAGTATATTCTCTTTTGAGGGTTTATGAATAGCAGATGTATCATGTTTGCAAGTTCCTTCTGAGTGGACATTATTTTCCAACTTTAATGGTCTTCCTCTGCCACTACTCATAGGTGTCTCAGTGCAAACTGTTTGATTGAAATCGTTGTCTGCAATTATGTAATTCTGACCAACTTTGCTGCCATTTTCTTTTCCTTTTTGAGAGTATGAACTAGAATAATAAAATTTATCCTCTACTTCTTTCTTATTTTGTCCAGTATTTCCCATCTCAAAGCCACCTGCGATATTGCAAGTTCCTTCTAGTAGGTCATTATTTTCCAACTTTTTTGGTCTTCCTCTACCACTCTCCAAAGAAACCACAGTGCAAGGTAACTGGTCAGAATCAATTCCTGCAGTATTGTAATTTTGGCCAACTCTACCATTTTCTTTTTGTTTCAGGAAATGTGAAAAGCTCTTCAATTCTTTCTCATACTGTCTGGTATCTTCCATTTCTTCAACCTGATTGACCTCATTAAAGTGATAGTCTTTGGTCATATTCTGAAAGGAGGCAACAGGTGAATTATAGATGTTATTTTGCTCACTAGGTTCACTCTCCCCATGGAATTGCTCCAGTATGTGGTTCTTTTCCTCTCCGGTACGATCCCTTGAAAGCTCACCACCACCTTTTTCTAAACTCTCAGCTTCACTTGCCAGCTTATGAAACGAAGCAACTTCAAAATCATCACCTGTGATATTGGTCTGGAAAGAAGACAAGGATGAAGTCTCTTTGTCGTTTCTTAATAGATTTGGAGTGGAGAAGCCCTGTTTGGCAAAGTTTAGCGAAGAATCTACACCACTTTTATAAGCTGGGGATATCATCTCAGCAGTAGAAATAGCATCAGTGTTCTCTTGGGCATTCATATTTGGGATATTGGCCTCACCATCGGAATCTGATATATCAACTATAATCTTTATTTTTTCTCCAGGATTGTGGATCTCTTTTAATGATGTATTTTTACAGTTTTCCAAGTTGGTCGGTGTTGTCTGTTTTTCTGAGTCTGGAAGAACGCCTGCAGCCATCTTGTTGTGCAATTACCTTTATGTGCAATTGTGCAGTTTGGTATGTAAATTTGCTCAGAGATTCCCTATATTTGATTTCGCTCTATACTTTATAATACCCAAATTTTCACTTGAGTGAAAATCCCCAAAATTTGGTCTAATATGTTCCTTGCGTAAAAACATACAATTCTTTCTAAAGACTCAAGGGAAGAATATGCAGTTTTGACCCTCAACACAGATGATGCGTCTGGATTGGGCACACCCTTTATCAAGATCGACTACAAAAGTAATGACTATCCCTCTAAATCAAATAACATATACCGTTCGGCGTTCACATTGCATTGTACACATGCGATTGCTAGTTATTATTGACTTTGAAACACATGGGTAACTAAAACTATAAAAAAATGACATCTTTATCACTTATGGTAACTCTGGGCACGTTTATCACAGAAAATTTCTTTTTTCGTCCTCAAGATTGAATCTTTCCTTCGCAGGTTTAAGTGTCAACCTCTTATATGACTTGAATAGGTGTCAGCAAGGCCTTGATTCTTAAAGTAGCAGTAATCTACAGTAAGCATGGATGGTACTGTTGAGAGAAAAAAACCTTAGCAAAAAAGATTACACATTGCAAGGTACAAGTGTGAAATGCCTTCGGTACATCAATAGAATAAAAATAAACAAGCTAAACAAAAATGTGGCGGAACCAGGATTTCTAGGTTAAATTCAGAATAGCTAGATATAATAGCTTCATTATTTCCTCCTGTTCCTCCAAATGTGGTATCGTAACAAGGGTGTCAGTGTTATATGTTTGTAATTTGCCTGAATTCCTTCCCTTGCTTCGAGTCTTTCTAGAAGACTGACAGCAATTATTGAGCAAGATTTTAAAAACAACTTCATTATCATCTTCATGTTCATTCCGGCTGTCAGTAAGGCAAGTCTCTTACCATCTTAATTTGATTGACCCAATCCCATCCTTTACAGAACCTTCAAGCTCCAAGATCCATGACTTTTGGTATATTTCATTAAAGCTCAAAATATTCTGAAAAAGATAGATACGAAGGAGACTCTTAATTATATGTTTTTTCATAAGCCTGGTTATTGATTTATGTGGGTTAATAAACTCTTTAATTCTATTAAAAAATTTGTCATGGCTAGGGCTTCTCTCACTACATGAAGAATGTATTCAGACACTGCTGTTATGAACCCAACTAAAAATTTCTGTCACCATTGGAAGTTCCAAGAAAGTAAAATATGAATCTGAACTATGGAAACAGAATATCTGAAACAAATAATATTTTTCATTTGTTTGTTTAAAGAAACTAAATAAACATTGTGAGTTACAACTACCAATGTACTGACAGAATCGAAATCTAACTGATGACAAGATAGCAAGTTTTCAAGCCATTAGTCTTTCCAGCAATGGTACAGTTAACATAAACAACTGCAGCATCTGTGGATCATGGCATCATATATAATCTCAAGAAAATATATACAATATAGAAAATACTTATAATATTACACCAGTTCTAGAACACGCAAACCTTGGATTTGATTTTGATAATGTATGTCGAAGCCACTACATTGAAATGTGCTTGTGGACCATGTGGGATTGAAAACAAAGCAATAGATAACATGGGTATTGAAGATGTTTGAAAGAGTTGTTCAGTCAATATGAGTAATTTGGGATCACTCAATCCTTGTCCTTGACTGCAAGGTCCAAATATTACAACTGTTCCTGTAGGGAATAGGCTTAGGCTACCTTCTGTTCAGGGCATCTGTGGAACCTGTGGGTCTCTTTTTACAACCTTTGACTATGAAGATATATCGGCTGTAGCTGCTAAATGCCACACAGGTAACATTTCCTTGTAGCTTGACAACCAAGGAGTAAATTTGGTAACATTTCCTTGTAGCTTGACAACCAAGGAGTAACATTTCCTTGTAACATGGTCTAATAGTGACTATAAGCGGCAACCCAACAAGAATTTGGGACTCGAACCCTGCCAGAGTAAGCTCTGGTTCTAGAATCGCCAGATTTGGATGAAGATTAGTGACATTTTCTGAATGATATTCTTCTGTTTGTATTTCAAATGCAATGTTTTCCCTTATACTGGTCCCTTTTGAGTCTAAGCATAAAATTACGCTCTTCCCTGTTGCAGGTAAAGGATTAGCTCCTGGTCCCCCACAAAAAACTTACAAACACCCAACTCCTAGATGACACAATATGTTATGAAGGATTTATCAGTGCTATATTCCTTGACCTTGAAGGACTAGCTCATGTTGGAAATCATTGACTTCATTTATCTGTATCTCCAGCTTAGGCGTTTGAACAGAGTATGGCTTAGCAGGATAATGATTACATTTATTATACTTCAGCAAAACTGTTTTTTAGATTATAAATGTTTTGAAATACCTATCTAGCCAAGTATATACGGAATGGATTTGTGGATTGTCTTTTCAAAACGTGACGCTAGCAGTTTTACAAGATTTTCAGGCCCCAACCCTTATCTCTAACCAAACCAAACAAATTATGTTTGGCTTCAGGGTTTTTTATAAGATCAGGAAAGACGTTACAGATTTGAGGGGCTTGGTCGCTATGCGATGGGAGTAGCTCAATGACCATGAAAAATCCTACAAATAAAATGCTGAGGGTCTGGCTCAACCTTCTGAATTTAGGGAATTGAAGAATGTCATTGCAATTACAATAGCACACATTTTCTGTTGTTTCCACGATGTTTATATTAGGGGGTGCATACTGTGGAAATTCTGTAGAATTTCAAACTTAGGCTTTCTTTACAAACTCTTTTATAGAGGAGCTAGGCAAAGGGAGTCACATGGGTACAGGAACAAGTGGGATCATTTACAAGAGTCTTATAGTAAAATTCTTAAATTGGTTATGACATCTTCTTGTAACTTTCTATCGGGCTTTATCTTGAAGAAGAAATACACATATCTATATCACAAGCAATACCATGTTTAAGATAGATCTTGAAGTATTATTCGTGACCGAAGTTTTTATCATAGTTATCATAAACACCGTGCTATCTTATGCTTTTAGAGTTTGTTTCTGACAACAAGATCTTCCTTCATATCATGAATATTTATGCCTCTACCTCTTTTTTTTTGCTTTTAATTATTTTGTGATTGATTGTATTTAGGTATCTTAGAATTTATGATAGCTTTTCACAACCACCAATATTTTAATTTGTAAAGAGCTGTATTTGGAGAACTTTGTATGTTCTTCTCCATTGAAAGCATTCATATCGTATATGTCTTCGACAGTGGATTTTTACTTTCTAATATGCTCACAAGTCTGTGTTGCATTAACGTTGCATTCAATACAGGTGCAGATACATTTAAAAAGGCAAGGATACATAAAGAGCACTGATCCTGCCAAAATTAAACAATTAGAACCTGTTATGAAAGGCCATGTTATAGTTTATATTGCCATGCACGCCACTGACTATCTGTCCTGATTCACATTGAAGAAGGTATGCAGTTTATATGGGTTTGTTGTTACAGTTCACCTCAGCTTGAGTTTTCTACTCATGCTGTCCTGGTTTTTAAGATTGATTCGACTCATGCTGCCTCTGTCTCTTCAACTGCACCTTTGGCCTTGTTCATCACAGCTCTGCTAGCTAAAATTGACGAGGTATTAATTGGCTGGTTACTCAGTCTGCGCATAGTCGTTTTGCAATAATTGTCATTTTCAGCCACTCCTTTCTCTGTTTTCAGCAACAACTGATTCTAAAAAACCTAGAGTCTATAGCAGATTTACTTCGGTAGGATTTGCCATTTCATGGCTGGTTTAACTAGGCTATGCCTGAGGATTTTTTAATTTATTATTATTAGCTTCAACCATTGAAAAGCTCACGAGTATTTTACCACTAAATACAGAAGGCACAGATCAAACGCCATCAATTTTTAAACATTTATATTGAATGTCATAAAATGTTGTATTAAAAGTTGTTACCAACTTCAATTCTGGGCATTTAAAATCTTTTAATTGTGTCTGAGAGAGGCAGATGCATGGCTTTATGAAGCTGACAATGCTGTGTTGCACATACTAAACCTGCGAGTTTCATAATAGTGATTTAGTATATATATGGTGTGTGGTGGAGCATCTTTATAGTGCACCTCTGACCCATTTGTTTGGAAACAAGTCTCTTAATGAATTTCAATTTTTATTTCAAGTATTTTCATTTAGCTGTCAATATTGTCTTAGTGGAATCAAATACATGCCAAACAAAAAAATGAAATTGGTTTTCATTAATGCATACCAATTTTTCTTTGCCCAAATAAAAATGTTTTTGGGCCATCAACATCACCACTGTCATCAACAGTAACCATTGACGTTGCAACCTTTCTTCCTTAGAAAGAGTAGTCACAATCCTTCAACTACCAAATTCTACGGTCAAGGAATAAAGTTTCAACTAATGATTTACATTTACAAAAATGGATTATGAGTCGACCGACATTACAAGAGAAAAAAAAATGTCATAAGATCAGTGGAAAGGAAAAAGAAAATACTAGTCAATGCCATGCTCATACTGTGGGGTGAAACTTGAAATAGAAAAACTTACGGAACCATATGAGGTTAAGAAACATGTGAGAAAGATGATTTGGAAGAAGACAACACACATCTAGGACACGTTGGAAAGGCTCAGTTAAATGTGCATAGAAACACCAGTCTACGCTGACTGGAGGTTACACAACTACCACTCAAGGCAGACTAGTGGTTATGAAACTGTTGGGGAGGTTATGTAGCCACTGGCGCAGTTATGTAACTAATGGTTAACAAGCTAAGGAAAATCTAAAAATTAAATAAGGAAAGCAAGAAAAATCTAGGAAAATATAAGTAAAAACATAATTAGATACAAGAACATGCTGTAGAGCTAGGAAATTAGACTTGAACATAATTAGAATTGATATTTATCATCATCGGGGGTTTGAACTGTTCCAAAAATGTAGCACCGTGCAAATTTGGGTGCATAAATATTTCCCCCTCAGAGAAACGTTTTAGCCATGCAGAGGCAAAAAACATGGTATCTGAGTATAGCGCTTCCAAATGGGAAGGTTAGAATTATACCTGATGCCTGCGTGTTGATATCATGCCAATCCAAGCTTCTCACCACCTGTAAGGAGTAAACGAGAATCAAGAGCAGATAAAGATATACTCGACAAAACATACAAAAATAAAATGATAAGAGAGCTTACCATATCCATACGGATAGAGATATACATGTGCCCGCGCAACACTCCTTCCCCGCAAAACACACACACTCAAAACAGAGCTAAAACATGCTATATATATATATATATATATCTCAAAATTAGTATTTCTAGAAATCATTTGCACTTACCCACTTGGTGAAAATTTGAGCTCTGGACTACCTGTGATGGTTTCGAGTGAGAATACAATCAAAACAAAGATTTCTTCGACGTGATAACAACCCAACCAGCAGTAGGAGAAGTGGGTCATAAACAAGTGATTTATTTACATTTGTTTATTTCTACCCTAAAATGTGAAAAATATGAAAAACTTGACTTAGGGGGGGAGATTTTTACTAATTTTATAGTTAAAATGTTCAATAGGGGGGGCGCCCCATAGGATATGCCTTTTGTTTTCATCAAAAGGATCAAATTTTATATTTTTGTGAGTTTTGGGAATCCTAGGGTACTACCTGCTTTTTGTGGATAGAACCACCATGAGGATTATGCAACCGGAACTCTATGTAGAGCGGCGGTTGCGTAACCGCCACATTGCTTACGCAACCATAGATGATCGACGATGAACACAAATTTGTTGCAATAGTTACACAACTGATACTCTACATAAATTGGTGGTTACGTAACCACCTCTGTGCACAGAGTGGTGGTTGCGTAATTTCAAGGGAAAATCTCATAAATGACTAAGTATGATTTTTTTTGGACTTTGATTGTTTTTATGATATTTTGGTGAGCTTATTATGCATTATTATGATTCTAACTTTCTCTTTTTGATGTTTATGACTACATGGGTCATATGTTAGATGAATTAGAGCTCAAGAGTTTGAGTCGTTGCCCCCGATTTTGGATGCTTTCACTTGTGATGAGAGGGATCTATTGTACATGTTCGAGATATGGATAATATCCTAGACACATTTAGTCACACAAATGAGCCATTTTATATGTGAATTACTGAGTTATTGGGATACAAACCGGAAAAAAAATTGGCTACATGGTGTTAGGGGGAGTGGATGATTAACTTAGAGGACGTCTACCAGATTCTGAGAGTTCTTGTCACTGGTAGGAAGTTGACTCTGGTGAGCACATGTTTAGTAGTACAGCCCCATAGCTAGGCTACATATATGGGGGATGCACATGCACCTGATATTCATGCCAAGAATGACATGAGATTTTTTTTAGTTTCCCCTACTCCTATTCCTTCCTTGCGCAAGGCCATCATTGGAATTTTTTCTTCACACTTGGTTGGGGATAAGGGTAGAGAAAATTTACTCTATTTTTGGGCACCTATTATTAAGAGTATTGAGCAGTATGACAACACATATGTGTGGGGCATTGAAATTTTGGGCACCACTTACCATGATTTATACAGAGTTGTTCAACTAAAGGGAAAGACCCTTAGTCATCTAACCTTGGTTATGAGTTGGGTTTATGAGCACATGATCCCCTACTAGAGGGGCATAGGGATTGCTGATCGTGGGGCTATCAAAGGAATGATATGGATAGATATGGCCCCGCTCAGAGGGTGACATCAGTTAGTTGCCACACTTACTATCAATGACATGATTGCATGGTTGCACCAGGACATGGTGGGCCTATGGGGTGAGGAGATGATTTCCTTGGGTACATGTATTTATACTACGTAGTTAGTAGATTGGACTAGTAGAGTGGAGGTCCATTTAGTTTACAGGGTTCTCCAACTATTTTGGTTACCTTACACTGATGCCCTTGTGACAGTGCCCATAGTATACCAAGGGATACGAGAGGCTAGAGATGGCATAAGGGGAAAGATTGAGTGGATCATTGTTACACCTAGAGTTCCGATCGACAATCCATAGATTCTACCAAATCCATATATATTGATGCCGATCCTATAGATCGAGGCTGCAATCACACACAATGGGGAGGAGGAGGAGGTGGAGGCCGAGTTAGAGACAGAGGAAGAGATGAAGGATGAGGAGGAAGGAGAGGAGGAGATTGGCATAGAGTGGGTGACCACTAGAGAGGCATTATGACAACCAAGGCTGAGGCCAAGGCAGAGGCTGAGACTTTGCATTTATAGGATACTCTTACCCCTATAGGAGGAAGAGATAAGGATTCAGTCTATGAATGGGAGAGAGGAACATGAGAGATAGTGGTGGAGGAGGTTAAAGTGGAGGAGATACCTATTGTAGCTCCCACACCACCACCAACACTAGTTGATCCATCATGTATGTCAGGAGATCCGAGTAAGTAGAATACTCTTCCCTCAACCTTACTACTATTCTAGGTTGTTAGCACATTATGCACTTCTGCACACATGCACGTGTATGTACCCACGTGCGCGCGCACACACACACACACATAGAAACAAACACACACACACACACACAAACACACATGCAAACACACACAATCTCTCTCTCTCTCTCTCTCTCTCTCACACACACACACACACACACACACACACACACACAATTTTTTAAAGTTTTATAACTCACTGTAATTTTACTTGTGTTTTGTAGCTACTGCTAATGGCTGACAAGATTTTATTCAACGGATCTTGATGGACACTTTTACACTACCTACAAGGAAGACACTAGGACAACTACTTGCATACGCGGGGAAGCTAGTGATGGCTGGGCACCACACATATGTGTTCACGCTGACATGGCATGTTGTAGCAGCCCTAACCCAAATGAGAGCTGAGCTTATTGGATACCAGATGGCTAAGAGGAGACATCAACGAGGCCACTCTCGTGACAAGGCTAATACTACTAGAAGATCACCTACCGCATCTCATGGTCATTCCCACCAATCCGCACATGGAGGCTCTCACTCCCGCCATAGAATTCGGCGTAGGAACCCTCATCCCACACCTTTAATGGGATCCTGTAGAGAGGGATAGGCTACATGATTTATTTCTTTGAGACCATTTTTGTGTATATATGATTTATTTATTTATTTTTGGCTTATCGATGAGCATTTTTACCATACTTGCTAGAGTGTGATGGAATTGTATAAAAATTCAACTTTATTTCCATATACATATATACATCTCTTTTTGGTTTGGCTATTATTTGTAATAGTTGAATCATTTATGGTTTATCTTGCATGTGTACTCTTAGATGGTTAGAATGTATGATGTTTTTATATGAATTTATGGATGTATGTTGTGGGTGATAATGATGAAAATTTGTCAAAAAAAAGATTTATCCTTTTTTTATATACATGATGATGCATATGAGGACAAATTTTAATTTGAAACTTTGTTTTTCAAGTAATATTTAGCACTTTTATTGGAAAAATATGGTGAATGTGATATAATAAACAAATGAACTCACTTGAATCCTAACTCCATGCAACTGGTAAGATGCGAGGGATCATCACTGAGAGCCAGGAGGGATGTAATTTATATGATATTGATGAGTGAAAATGGTGAGAGAAAGACAATATTTTGACAAAGATCCAACTAGAACTTACAACCTAAACCTAATCAAAGTCAACTAACCAGCCCAGAATGCATCTTCTTGCAAGTTTAACTAGACTTAGATATGTAGATGTCCTCTTGATTGACAAAATCCGGTTTTAATGATTTGACTCTCTTATAACACACACATCTAACTCATTTTTAAAGGATTTTTGACATTTCAAAGCACTTTTTATTCATTGACTTATTTGATGGGACCCCCTACATATTGCCCCATGCCACTAGTAAGAAGCATGGGATCATCACCAATGACAAAACATATGCAAGTAAGGGCACTTCCCTCCTTTCCCAACCTCACTCCACCATTAAGAAGTGTGATATTGTCACCAAAGATTGGTAGGGAAAGGAAATGTATCATGATTTATGAAAGTAAGCATTTTTTCATTCATTTTTTTATTTACATATTTTTTTGTTTTGAATTTATACTTGTGCTTTTGGGAAGAAACACTTGCCCCTAGCCTCAACACCACACAACTAGTAAGATGTGAGGGCTCTGTCATCACCAATCCGGCACTATGATAATTCTTCACCGGGAACTCCTCGTGCTATGATTATTTACTAATGCACAGCCTTTAGTTTGGTGGATGTAATCTGGAAACAGAACAACAACATAACACAAGAATACCATCGACTATGATAAGACAGAATGATGACAAATCAGAAATATCAAAGGAAATAATAATATTAACATGAAATTGTTACAATCTCACCCATGAGGTACTTCAACAAGACTATGGGAGAAACTTTACAATTACGCCTCTTGATGGCTTCTTCAACACACCTTTAACTGATGGCTTCCTTCGTACACTTCCTACAATATTTCTCACTACTTCTTTCTATGCTAAATGAGGGGGGTAGCCTCTCTATTTATAGAACTTACAGGCTTATCCATCTTATCTCTAAGATAGGATAAGAAATCCACTCTGACAAATCATATTCCATACCTTAACTCTTATTTGTACATGTAGGCTTATCTGTTAAGATAAGATAAACCTTATCATTTTACATGGGTTCCACATTTTTAGACTTTTTACAAATAAAATACACAAAATATTTATGACCTCACTCCTTGTCCTTATTACCAATATAATATTTCTAATTCCTAATCATGTAGACCCTACTTCTCTAATTACCCAAACTTTGACATTTTAACATTACCCGGACAACTTACGACAAATATTTACTTTTTACAACATTCTTATTGTACTTTGACTGTTACCGTACTCCACATTATTTACGGCGTCGTACTGGCAGCGCCGTTATCTTCTATCGGACGCTACTACTAATTACACTTAACAACATTCTATTCCTAATACATACATTAATGAAATAGAAATTATGGAGGAAAATTTTAGTGTCGACATCTTCCCCCTTCCTAGCTTCTACTCCGTCCCTCGGAGTAGACTCTTCTGGTGCGTGGAAAATCTTCAACTTGTCGTGGTTGACCCATTTCGTAACGGGAGTGCCATCCAATTCCTCCAGTCGGTACGTACCAATTTCATGCACAGCTACTATTTTGTAGGGCCCCATCCATTTTGGAAGAAATTTCCTCTGTCTTCTTTTTTTGTATCTGGAATCATATACTAGAACCAAGTCATTCACCTGAAATGGAGACCAAAGGATCTTTTGATCAAAGTATTCCTTCTGCTTCATTTTCTTCTTATGGCTTGTATCCTTTGCTATTTCCCTCATTTCCTCTAGCAAATGAAGATGTACCAACCTTTCTTTTACTGAATCACTTTCATCCATCCTTTCATTTTTCATAACTCTCACAGTAGGAATATCAAACTCAATAGGAAGAACTGGATCAATGCCATATGCCAACTGAAATGGAGAGTATCCTGTTGCTGACTTTGATGTTGCCCTATATGCCCACAATGCTGCATGAATCCTCTTATCCCATTTATGTACCTGCAAGGCTGCATCTTTTGCTAGAATTTGACACAACAGAAAATTTGTTCGTTCCACCTGTCCATTTGTGCTTGGTTTGTATGTTGTTGCCTTCCTATGCTTAATAGAAAACTTATTGACTAGGGCTTCTACCACCTCATTAATGAAGTGGCTTCCTTGATCTGTTACAATTTCTAATGGACAACCAAATCTGGTGACAATGCGTTCATATATGAACCTTGCCACTTCATCCATGGAAGTTGTTTTCAATGGCCTAGCTTCAACCCACTTGGTTAAATAATCTGTGGCAACTACAATATACTTATTTTGACGTGATGTAGTTGGAAGTGGACCTACAATGTCTATTCCCCACTTTTCAAAGGGACCAAGTGGAAGAATAGGACATAATGGAGCTGATGAAGTCTTACGGTTACCATGTGTTTGACAAATATCACATGTCTTACAATAATTATAACAATCTTTAAAAAGAGTGGGCCAGTGATAACCTGCATCCAAGATCCTTCTTGCTGTAAGTTGTCCAGAGAAGTGCCCTCCACATGTACCATTATGGAATTCTTCTAGCAGCTCCTTCCCTTGATCACGTCCAATTGCTTTCTTGTACTGTCCATCAAGTCCTATTCGAAATAATACTCCATGCAGAATAGAATATGGACGACTGGCTTGAGTAATCCTTCCCTTAGTCTTTGCATTGGCACCATCAGGAAACTTGAATTCATTCAAATAATTCCAAATATCTATATATTCACTAGGGATTGTGTCAAGGAATAACAATGCTGCATCAGGGAAAATCATCATCATCACAAGATGATCCTAAACCATCATAGGCTCGAGAGAGTGCATCTGCATTGACATGCTTCTTTCCTGGCCTATCTATAATATCAAATTCAAATTCTTGTAGCAAAATTATCCATCTTGCTATCCTCCCTGATGGGTTAGGCTTATTGACAATATATTTCAGAGCCTGATGATCTGTTACAACTATAAATTTCTGCCCTAGCAAGTAATTTCTAAACTTCTTTACAGCAAAAATGATAGCCAGAGCCTCTTTTTCAGTTACAGTATAGTTTACCTCAGCATTGCTCATTTGTCTGCTCCCAAAGTAAATTGGATGTTCATTCCCATTTTCATTCTTTTGGCTCAAAGTTCTTCCTAGTGTTGCATCTGAGGCATCAGTGTACACAATGAATGGCTTGCTCCATTCTGGATTCTTCAAAACAGGTGAAGACACCAGGGCCTTCCTTCAGTTGTTCAAAAGCTTCATGTGCCTTATTTCCTGGTTCATAAGTAACATCCTTCTTCAAGAACTGGGTCAGTGGCTGTGCAATCTTTGAGAAATTCTTGATGAACCTTCTATAGTAACCCACATGGCCTAAAAATGATCTCAGCTTACTTCTATTCATAGGAAATGGTAAATCTTTGATTTTTGAAACTTTATCAGGATCAATACCAATACCATCTCTGGATACAACATGCCCTAACAAGACGCCTTTAGAACATCCAAAGACACACTTTGTAGGGTTTAGTGAGGCTTGTGCTTCATCTAACCTTTGAAATGTTATCTCCATCTGGTGCAGGTGGTCCAACTTGCTCCCATAGATGCAAAAATCATCCAGAAATACTCTGATGAAGGTCCCAATGTAGGGTTTGAAACACCCTATTCATCAAACGTTGGAATGTTGTTGGAGTATTACACAACCCAAAAGGCATAACTCTATAAGCAAACGTTCCCCAAGGAGTGGTGAACGTGGTCTTCAGCTGATCTTTCTCTGCTATACGAACTTGGTTGTAGCCGCTATATCCATCAGCAAAACTATAGCATTCCTGGCCAGCTACTTCATCCAAGATCTGATCTGAAAATGGAAGAGGGTAATGATCCTTCTTTGTTGCCTTATTGAGCTTCCTGTAATCAACACAAATGTGTAGCTTCCCATTCTTTTTTATTGAGATCACAATGGGAGAAACCCATTCTGAATTCTCCACAGCAAATATGAATCCTGCATCAAGCAACTTATCTATTTCTTCTTTTACAGTCTTGGAAAAATTAGGATTCATTCTATATGGCATTTGCTTTATGGGCTTAGCACCATCTACCAGCTCAATACAATGTTCTACCCAACTTACTTGACGGAGTTCCTTGTAATCAAAAGTGAATAGGTGTATGTACCTTCGAAAGAGCTGGAGGTAGGATTCCTTCTCACTCTCCATCACAGCATCACCAATCTTTATTTGTTGGAGACGATCATCAACTTCTTCTTCAGAGAATTTTATGGGGTCATGAGTTGGTGTGACTGGCAGGATATCCATGACTGAAACATCCACCTCGCTTTCTTCATCTTCAGTGTCCACTTCACTGGTACTAGAGTAATCAGAGGATGTCCAATCATCAGTTTCATCACTTGAATCCACAGGTTCTGCTTTATGATGCCGAGGGATCACATTTATTTTCACCCTCTCTCTACCACGTCCAAGTGTCATGAAACCTTCATTCCAGTAGTTTCTTGCATGAACTCTCCTTAGCCATGGTCTTCCCAGCAGCATTGGGTATGCAACAGTACCATTTTTCATCACCTGAAAGTCTACCACACATACAACACCCATAACAGATATTGCCACATTTGAAACTACACCTTCTGGTTTAGTTTTTCCCTTATTTACTGACCTTAACATAAGTGTTGAAGGGCGATCAATTTTTAAACCCAACATATTCATTACCGACTCGGTCATTACATTAACTGCAGCACCTCCATCAACTAAGACATCATGAATTGAAATACCATTACATAATACCTCAGCTTGTGGAGCATAGGGATCTGCCTCTGCCTCCAAAACAGGGACCTCAACCTCCTTCTTTCTTCGAGCATTGAGTCCACCTCGCAACTCCCGCCTCTTCTCAGAAGACATAGCCAAGAGTTGACCATATGTAATATTTTGCAGGCCTTTTGGACAGATCTTCCAAGATGGAGTATGGTCCTTGCCCCTGTGAAATCAGAAAATCCTGCACACCCAACTTTCTTCTCCTATGTTTCTTACTAGTTTCTCCTTTCATCTTCTTAGGATCAGTTCCATCTTGATTATCTTTTTCTTTCTTTCTTTTTGTTACAAACACATCTACTTCATTATTTCTGCTCTTATCTACTACATCAAAAGAATTCACAGGTGCTTTTCCTTTATCATTATCTTTTTGTACCAGATGTAGAAGCTCTATCTGGACAATTATACTTATAATGACCCTTTTTATAACAACCATAACAAACTACTTCAGAAATATTTCTTTTTGGACCTCTATCTCCTCCCTGAGAACTAAATTCCTTTCCTTGAAGAAGATTAATAGTTAACTGACCCATCTTTTTGAGCAGATCTTCATACTCAGTAGATGTACTAGGAGAAATATTTGTGCTCACCAGGAGTGGTTGTGGATTCTGGACCAAAGGTACTGGTGTAGGCTCTACTTTAGCAACAATTTCTTTGGGCTCCTCTTCCATGCTTTCTTCTTGCCTTCTTGCAATCTCCTTTGCTTGTTCAATGGTAGCTGGGCGGTCATACTTCACTCGTTGTCTGATCTCTGGCTTCATCCCAAGAATGAAGTGCTTACATAGGAGATTATCCACGCCATTCATCAACCCATCCGCTAATCCTTCCTTCCGGATCTGGGCATCGAGCTTCCTCCTTAGCTCTAGAACACGAGCATGATAATCCCTTATCTTCTCCTTCTCTCCTTGGGTTAGCTTTGTGATATCGATCATGAGATCTGCATATCTCTGTTGTTCACCAAATTCTTCAAGAAAACTTTCAGTTAATAAATCCCATGAATTTTTCACATTATCACCTAGTGTTTCAAACCACCTAAGTGCTGAACCATCCAAAAAGGTAGGAAAAAATTCAGTCCATTGTTCCCTTCTTATAAGGCCGTTACAAATACAAGATCGCTTAAACTCTTGAATGAAAGAAGAAGCATCTTCATTAGATTGAGCTGAAAAAACAGGAATCTTTCCCATTTTCAAAAGTAACCACCGTGAAATACCAACTCACAAGTACAATCAACAAGACTTATGTGCACAAATAATTGGAATCACTATACTAGAAAGTGACTTTACACCTTTCTACAGTAAAATAGAAATGACCATGGTAACTATGGTAAAACTTGACTTACTGCGGTAAAAACTGACTTTACTGTGGTAAACACTATTCACGGTAAAAAGTGAAATTACTGCGGTAAATACTATTCACGGTAAAAAGTGAAGTTACTGCGGTAAATATTATTCACGGTAAAAAGTGACTTTACTGTGATAAATACTATTCCAGCAAAAATGACTTTGTCATGGTAACTACTATTCACGGTAAAATGAGTTTACCATGGTAACTACTATGCACAGTAAAAACAAGGTTACCCTCTAATTGATTTTTGACTAATTGGGAATATCTCTCCAGAAAATCCACCAACGAGGAATGGTCCCGGCAACGGAACCAAAATGTCATCACCAATCCGGCACTATGATAATTCTTCACCGGGAACTCCTCGTGCTATGATTATTTACTAATGCACAGCCTTTAGTTTGGTGGATGTAATCTGGAAACAGAACAACAACATAACACAAGAATACCATTGACTATGATAAGACAGAATGATGACAAATCAGAAATATCAAAGGAAATAATAATATTAACATGAAATTGTTACAATCTCACCCATGAGGTACTTCAACAAGACTATGGGAGAAACTTTACAATTACGCCTCTTGATGGCTTCTTCAACACACCTTTAACTGATGGCTTCCTTCGTACACTTCCTACAATATTTCTCACTACTTCTTTCTATGCTAAATGAGGGGGGTAGCCTCTCTATTTATAGAACTTACAGGCTTATCCATCTTATCTCTAAGATAGGATAAGAAATCCACTCTGACGAATCATATTCCATACCTTAACTCTTATCTGTACATGTAAGCTTATCTCTTAAGATAAGATAAACCTTATCATTTTACATGGGTTCCACATTTTTAGAATTTTTACAAATAAAATACACAAAATATTTATGACCTCACTCCTTGTCCTTATTACTAATATAATATTCTAATTCCTAATCATGTAGACCCTACTTCTCTAATTACCCAAACTTTGACATTTTAACATTACCGGACCACTTACGACAAATATTTACTTTTTACAACATTCCTATTGTACTTTGACTGTTACCGTACTCCACATTATTTGCGGCGTCGTACTGGCAGCGCCGTTATCTTCTATCGGACGCTACTACTAATTACACTTAACAACATTCTATTCCTAATACATACATTAATGAAATAGAAATTATGGAGGAAAATTTTAGTGTCGACAGCTCACCACCAAAGCTTGAGATAGGTGAACAAGAGGTATGGGTGAAACGTTTAGATTGTTTCTGTCATAAGAGAAGTTTTTAAGGAAAGATTTGACAACAAGAAGCTTGTAGTATAGACAATGGGAAAAGACACAAAAACTAGAAGAAACTATGAATAGAATTGGGTATGCAAGTCTTGGTAGGACTAATGTCAAAATTCCATCTAATAGCTGAGATGATGAAAAGATTAAAATACTTTTGTGATGATATGATGGATACTTGGAGAGGTACGATTGAATTTTTTTGCCAATTTTTGGAAGTTTCTTAAAGTTTTATTGAAAAGTAAGTTCCAGTTTACAATGTCATAATATGATAATGCAGTATGGATACAATAATGTACAAGTGGAGATGCAGATGAATTATGCATAGAAATGTTTAAGGTGAAGTGAATTAACTGATTCGTTGAATTCCTCACCTTCTAGAGTACATAGGCGATACACACCATTTTTAAAGTCTTATATTACTTAGTACGAGCCTTACCAATTGGGTCCAAACTTTATTCCTTCGCCGATATTTTTGTCAATATATCTATCAAGTCTCTACACTAGATATCCTACGTGTATTTCACGGTCATATAATTTCTTGTTATATTGATAACACATCCTGTCAGCATAAACACTATGACGTTGTTCAACTCTAAGTCAAGCTTCATCAAGGGTTTCCAATTCAACCAATTATTCTTCTCAGTATGCATCTTCACCCAAACTGCCTTGCAAATATATACAAAGACTAGCTAACTCGATTTCTAACAGTAAAATTTCTTCACATCCAAATAATAAATAATAAGGGGTTGGCCCCATGCGAGTTATAACCAAATTCCTATAGGCCCATAAGGCCAAAAATAACTTGATATGTCAATCCATTTTTTTCTCCTTAACTATCTTATAGAGGATGGAATTTAGGGTTTTGTTTGTAGCCTCAACTTGTCCATTAGCCTAAGGATAGTGCAAAGAGGTTGTGTGATCGTATATTTTGAATTACGCACACAATTCTCATACCTCTTCATTCTTGAAAGGAGTGTCATTATTTGAAATAATGACTTGTGGGACTCTGTACCTATAGATAATCTTATTTAAGGTAAACTTGGAAATTACGGATCTGGGTACAATAGTAAGAGGCATGGCCTCAACCCACTTTATGAAATACTCAATGGTCGTGATAATGAAGTTATCACCATCCGATGATAAGAGAGAGAAATTCCCTATCAAATCAAGAACCCAAGTAGAGAAGGGCCAAGGTGTCACAATGGGCTATAGAGAGTGAGTAGGAATGTGTATCTCATGTGAGAACTCTTGATATTGTTGACACTTACGTACATACTCTACAATGTTGTGCTCTAACATGGGCCAAAAATATCCCATGTGATGAATCTTACGAGTGGTTGCATACCCCCGAAGTGATCCCCATAGATTCCGTTGTGGGCCTAGAAGAGGATATTCTCTGACTCTTCTTCATCAACACATCTTAACAGTATAACATCGAAGGCTCTACAATAGATTACTTCTTCCACAATTACGTACTTGGTAAATATGACACGTAGTTGTCATCTTTGTTGTGAGGTTTCTCCCTCGAGATACATTCAACCCATAATTTGATTGAAAATATCAGCATACCACGAACTCGAAGAGACTGAGGGCTCGACCTCCACATAAAACATGCATTCATCAAGGAAATCTAAATATACTAGATATTCATAGTCTATAGGGTTATCTGCTAATGAATCAGTGATTATTTTTCTCTTTACAAATTTTTGGTTAACAAAGGTGAGTTCAAAATAACCCATTAAAGTAATGAAACGATAAACCTTCTTTGAAAAGGTGGCCTGGGTTAATAATGTTCACAACTAGTAAGATTTAACTATCACTCTTGTCTCTTAGTTAAGCATGTAATGCCTTAACCGATTCATTGCGAAAAATATAGCCAAGCACTCCTTCTTTGCCTACATGTATCACATCTCATAATCAAGAAGATTACGAATGATGAAATAAATGGCCCGCTCACGACCATCATCATCCTATTGTGCTAACATGCACACAATTAATACATTAGTGGCTCGAGAGTATAAAATCAAGAGACGATCAACTTTTGGTGGCATGAGTGTAGGCGATGACATAAGGAAGCACTTCACAAACTCAAACACTTCATGACACTCAATTGTCCAAATTTTGTAACAATATTTCTTCAATAAGCCATTGATAGAGTGAATGGCATACGTTAAGTCAGGGAAAAACCTGTGAATTTCCTTGATCTTACTTAAGAAAGACCTAATGCTTGATTCATCAATGGGTGGGGACATCTCCAAAACTTCTCGGATCTTTATGGGATCAACATCAATACCCTGAGATGAAATGATGTATCCTTATAACTTACCTCATGTTACTCCAAACACACATTTCTCAAGATTTAGTGTTACTCCATATTCAATTAGGTGCGAGAGAATGACACGAAACACCTTAGGATGATAACCACACTTCCTTGATTGTTTCAATAGTTCATCAACATATGATTCCAAAATCTTATGAATAAGATCATGAAAGATGTACGTAATTTCCTGCTTGTAAATGGTTTTGACATTCTTCAAGCTAAAGTGAATGACTGCGTAACATAAGGTTCCCTAAGTAGTTGTGAATGTAGTTTTCATTTAGTTTGACTTAGAGATCCTTATCTGGTTGTAACCAGAAAAATTGTCTATGAGATACAACAACTCATATCCAATCATTATGTCTAGAATAACATCAATCGACGGAAGTGGAAAATGGTCTTTGGGAAAGCTTTGTTAATGTCCCTGAAATCAATGTCGATCTAGGATGATGTTCGATACACACATGGAATAATCCATAAGCTCAATAAACCCTACTTGTAGGAGTTTCATTACCTCATATTTAACCATTAAATCCACCTTCGGCTTCATAGGTCTCACTTTTTGTTTCATGGGTTTAGCATCTGGATTCATAACCAGATCGTGCACTAAAACATCAGGGTCAAAACCTATCATCTCCTTATAGTTAAAGGTAAAGGATTTTGAATGCTCTTTAATCACCTTCATGTGCACTTATACTTCTTCTGGAGATAACAAATAATCAATTTTTAAGACTTTGGGTTCCTCTTCTATCCTTATGTTTATGTTTATCATTACTTTGATCAAAGAGGCATTACCCTCTTCAAACTCAGGTGGGAATGATGGCATCTCCAAGTCTTCCTCGACTTCATAGAATTCAAAATATTTAGAAGAAGAAGACCTCATCATACGATCCTTGAAATAAGAGGAAGAGTGAGGTATAAGGGAAAATCCCTTCTTGTGGTGGGTGGGATGAAGGTCTATATAAGCATTGCGGTATCCTAAGATTGCCTCATCATTTTTAGTGAAATCCGACATGGTGGGATCATTCTTAGTTTTGACATATTCCAAAATTACATTGGTTGGAATCCTTTAAACCAAAGGCTTAGCTCAGACTAAAATGATAAATTCAGTTTCCTTTAAGTCCTCACTTGCACAAAAACGTGAGGAGGAAGTGGCCATAAAATGAGCCAATAGGTTTTTCTCTCGTGGAATAAATTATATGGAGATGAATTCAAATCCTTTATAAAGCTCGAGAATGGTATTTTTGTAGATTTGCAGGTGCTCTGGTCTGGTCTCATAGAATTTTAAGACTTGATTAGAAATGAGTTGAGAGTCACCCAAATCTCTGACATTTTTCACACCCATTCTCTTGGAAATTATAAGACCAAGAATAAGATCTTCATACGCAACTCCTTTGTTCATGCATTCAAAGTTCATCTTGAAGGAAAAAGGCATGATCCTCCCCTCATGGGAAGTCAGGATCAACCTTGTCCCAACACAAAAGTGGAATTTTGCACCATCATAGTTGAGATTCCAATAGTCATTGGGGAAGATAGAATCTTGACCATTCTTATAGTCTTATTTCTTAATTTCCAAGAACTTAACAATACAAACCTCAATAAAGACACTAGACAGAAGAGAGGAAATTGTAAGAGCATAACCTATGCCTAAAGAGTAAAATGGGAGAACAATAGCCATATCATTCTCCAAAATATTAATGATTTCATCCTTGGTTTTTATTGATACGGTTTCTACCACAACAACAAAAAATTCATTGACATCCAATCCTTCGATTTCATTAGGGGATTCAAAATCACTCATTGGCACAATATTAGACATGATAAATGACCTCTAAGGAGGATTAGGATTGTTTAATTGCTTTGCTAGGAGTTCGAATTCAGTGTAAACCTTGGGTTCCTTCTTCAAATTGGCCAAATGGATATCGAATGACTTTGGGTCACCCTGAGCCACAAAGACTAGATGTAATAATATGACTTCCTGGGATAACGTGGAAGGGATTTCATTCACTATATGAATCCAAGGTCGACTGAGAATCATATTATAGTTAGTTTCTCGATATATAATATAAAATTTAGTCAACATGGTCTTAGGTCCAAGGGTGACCGGAATGAATATGGTTCAAATAGAGGTTACCTTGAGACTATCATAACCTCTCAGCATGTTTTGGGTGGAGGAATTTTTTTCTCTCCATAGCTTAACTTTTACAGAAACAAGAAAGGGGCTATATTAACAACAACCCCATAATTTATCATAACTCGCTTAACGTAATTGTTATAAATCCAAACTTGAAAGTACAACATGGGATCACCTCTCCATGCTAGCTCAGTGTTAGTAGGCATATTTATGATATTAAACACAAATCCAATATCTGTCATAGGATTCCCTAGGGATAGACATCAAAATATATATGATTGATTTAGGCCTCCAGAGGAGGGGTGACATGGATCAGATGACCAAGACCTAACACTTATAATAAAGCAAATCAATGCACAAGGGAATTATTTAACAAATCCATGAAGGAGGTATGTGATCAAATCATAGGCCCCTACTGTCTTAGGAGCTATCGGCATATCATCTGACAGGGAGGGATAAATGAGGAGAGGCTGCGAAGAATAATCATGCGTGTGCGTTACCACATGCAATTCTGATTCGGTTTCTAATTCAACTAAGCCTACAATTTTAGTTTGATTTCATTGGTCCAAAGGAGGATCTACTCGAGGATCCAAGGATTTATATGCCTCGTGGTCATTGTTTTTTATGGAAGCCCCCTTCTTGGTACTATGTGCATTAAGTTTTCCATTTTTAGGGTGCATTGGTAGGGGCTCTCTATAAACCCCACAAGTAGAATTATGCGGATAAACATGCCCCATGTGAGTATTATGTGTAGGCACCATGGGATTAGCTAAGAACATCTCAATGAAGAGATGTCTATGGTCTTTTGGAAGTCATTGTATAAATTTATTGCAATCACAACATGTCCAAGCATCATGCCCTCCAACCCTATGGAAGCCATAGTACAAGTCATAATTTTAGCTGCGAGGTCTTTGGTTCTGGTTTTGCTGTGGCCGATAGTTCTTGTTGTTATTCTGTTTTTGATTGGTGTAGTTGAATTTTGGAGGCCTCTAGTTTTGGTTCTGATATTAGGTTGTAAATTTGTGCAAATATTGGTTTGGGTATTGAATCATGCCTTGGGCCTAGACCTGTTGAGGAGGAATGGGAGGATGGCTAAAGTCAGCCGCATTAATGGAAGGAGTGAAATTTTTATTCATTTCGTTGTTTGCATTTGCATTTTTATTACCATTATTTGTGTTGTTGGTGTTAACAACATTCAGCTTATTAGATTGGTCAGTTACGCTGACCGTTGTAGCACCACGGTTCTTTTTTAGGACCTTGGGTCCTTGGATTTTGTTGTTCAAAATACTAGTGTAATTTGAATTACTTGAGAAGGAGTGACCAGTTTCCCATTCGGACCGTAAGTATTTCATCCACTATTTATCGCCGCTTGGTCAATGCAGAGAGCACCCTCTAAGACCTCTTCATAGCTTCTAAGAGGAAACTTTTGTATTTCATCCTTAGTTTCTCAATTGAGGAAGTGGAGGAATAGATCACAAAGATTCATTTTATCCTTATTGGGAGCACTAGAAGAGGAATAAAGGACTTACCACCACCTCTAGATGAAATGGTCAGCATATTTGTTATGCTCTTATTTGATGTGAAGGAATTCTCTTATTACCATTATTAAGAGTTTGTTCATGTCATAAAGCCTTTATGAACTAGGATACAAGTTTCTTGAAAAAGTGAATTGAGGCTTCCAATATTCTATAGTACCAATTGAGAGCAATCCCCTCAAGGGTATTGGGGAATATATTTTCTAAAACTGCATCCCATGGGAGTATCTCTCTAATGGAAGTGTCATATGCTTTGATGTGCGCATTGGAATCCCCTCCCCTTTGAATTTTGGAAGATTTGGTAAAGGTCGTGGGAGCATTACACTTTTATGGTGAATTTAAGAGGATCCTTGAGATACTCAGAATATGCGCCCACTACATAGGACTCAACCATTAATGATCCTTAATGGGGAGGTAGAGGTAGAATAGGAGTTGGGTATAATGCAACATAGGTATTGGCCAGTGCATAAGAAACCTCTTATTGTTGAGCATACGAACCAATATAAGAAAACATGTCCCCTTGAGATGATTTTTAATACATGTGAAGATATGGGGGAGTATTGTTTTGATATGGATTGGTAGGGATGAAACTGTGGAACTTCATATTTCGGGTTAGAATGGAATTTGAGAGGTACTTCTAGTTAGCCCCTGTAGTGGGTATCTGTATGAAGAATAAGGGGTAATTCCTAATGTGTCCGATCCACTAAGAAGGTCTCTAGGGTTAGGAACACCCATATGGTCCTGGGAAGGCAATGATGCATAGGGAACATAACCATGGTTTAAAATGTGGTGGGGAACTTTGCCCTGCCCTGTGAATGGTGTGGAATGTCAAGGTTGGGAAAGCTCTATTTCTCTAATTATTTCCACAACCGTTGAAATCACATCTCCTGATGAGGGTGTTGTATTTTTATTAGGCGTATATTGATCCATGTTAGGTGGCAAAGGCACGTGATGTCTTGTTATGGATTGATCCTTAGTAGGCCACCCCTCTTTAAGTGGATTTTTTGTCGTAGGAGGAGGGGTAGTAGTGTCATTCTGGAGAAGAACGCTAGTATACCCTTACATCCTATCCAAGGATTGATCTATAAGGTTGAGATACTCATCGCTTCAATTGAGTCGTGATAGGAACTCATCATTTGGTAACAGATAGGAAGGAAGTGAATCATTTTGCATACTGATTTGAGGCCTAGACAAGACCTTAGGAAAGAAACTTTGTTCTCCTATAAATGTCATATTATTTGAACTAGAGAACTTGGCTTCTGCGTTGTAGTTGGTTTGGTCAATCTCCTCAATTCTAATGGAGGAGCCAATATTATACCCTTGAGGAGGGGCATGTGAGGAGATTAGAGATTTTATGAGTAATTATCATCCCACCTTGACAAAGAAGATGACTATGGCATACTCATATGAGCATAATAAACATCAAAACCCAAAATGGACCTATCGTACCCTTGAACCAACATATTCGGGGGGTGTAAAAAAACACCCACATAATAATTGGAGAGGATAAGGTTGGAAGAAAGAAAGAAAACATTATAGGAAACGAAAAGGAACTAGTTCTTCACATCATGTTCACCAATTTTGTACATCTAAGAATCAACATGTGACTCTAAGACGCACTCAAAGTCTTGAGGTCATGCCATGACAGTCGATATGAGATGGAATATGGCTACGAAATGGGTAAATAGGATGAGTAGGTGGGATACACAAAAATAAGCAAAAAAGGCTAACAAGTGGATCAAGGAAATTGATTGTCTTCTACGGGAACTATGGGAAACTTATCATCTAAGGCAATGAATTCTTTTCTAACTTGGGAAGCTGAAATGGAATGGTCAAGGAGAATAGATACACGAAGGTTTATATCAATGATAGTGTCACTAAACACCCTATGAACTGGCTATGGAATGCGTGGGAAATGTCCAACTTCTGCCTCATTAAAGTCTCTAGACAAGGTCATGGAGGTGTGAGAAGAGACATATGGGAAGAAAAAATCTATGAATTACGTAATCTAATCTCGACCATGCTGTTGTGCCAGAACACGTACACATTATCCGCTTCAATGTTCAAATCCATCATCTGTGAGATAATAATGGGTGAAACTGGGGTGGTTTTAACAATGAGTTGTATGAGCTCTTGATCAATGTCTGTCAACTGTGCAACTGTGTTTGGTTGTGGCACTCTTGGATCACACACTCACTCTTTGAGTTGCCCAGGTCCTTGGATGGTCATGTGGATGTGCAAGGAATTAATCTAAGGAAACAAACAAACACACAAATAATCCGTAAGAGGCAAGGTCAAGTTTAGGTAACCTAGGCCAACTAAGGAGACATAAGGAGTTGTGTTAATTTCCATATAATTAATTCTATGTGCCTAAATTAACAAATAAATGCAATTAGATTTAAATTAAATCAATTTGATTACCCTCCTTCAATCTAATTAAATCTACGTGTAACTAATTAATCTAACAAATCAAAGCTAATTAATTAAACAAATAAAACAAATCTAATCTATTTGTTTTTGTTCTTTTTAATGATTTTAAACAAAAGGGAATAAAACAAATAAAAGAACTAAATAATCTAATCTAATGTTTTTGGAATTTTGTGTTTGCTGGAAAATAAATAAAATGTGCACATACAATAAAAATTCCTCCAATTAAATGAAATTGTTTCTATTCTAATGAAAACTAAACTAAACAGTGAAATAGTCAGATGTGGCTATTTCCCTGTTACAGAGGATTTAATCTATTCTAATAAAATAAATGTTTTCCTAATTTTTAGTTGTGGATATTATTTCTTCTGGATCTACCTCAAAATCACTGGAAGAATGAAAAATCTTCTTAGAAGAAATTCTTCCCTTGAATATTCCCTGAAAAAACAAAAGATTTCTAAATGAAGAAATATAAAGCTAACACACAGACACAAAAGCTTCTAAAAATAACTTCCCGTGCAAATCCACAAGGATAGATAGATAAGAAACTTTCAAAAGAAGATTTTCTCATGTGCAACCAAATCTGAATATTGAATGTAGTGAACATTCTAAACAATTTAACAATGAAGAAATGACAACACATTGTGGCAAGAACCTCCTCCGAATTCTTCCCAGGAAAATCCACAGGGATGATATGAGAAGAAATCCTCAATGGAAGCTTTGAAAATGGAAACTACTGTAAATGTTCCTTCCTTAAAAAATATATATTCTAATAGATTATAAACTTAAATATATCTAAATTAAAAAGAAACCTCTAGGAATTTAATGACACCCCTAACTTGGAAATGTTGTACAAAGAAAAATCCAACACTGGAAATGATTTTTGATATCCCCTCATCTTCTTTTCCAATGTGTATCCAAACGTGTCCAAGGAGCAGTGCTAGAAAGTATGTAGAAAGAATGGGAGAGTGATGAAGCTAACTGGTTTGCAGGTAGTCTGATAGTAATGCAAGAAAGAAAGCAACAAGGAAAATGAACTGGCTTTATTGTGTACTTCTTAGCAGGGATCTAACAACATAAATATGCAATTCCAAATCAAGAAACTCTAAACAATGCTTCTGGAAGAAGCTTGGTTCTTATATAAAATTGGCAGAAAAGTGGTCTAGCCCATTTGGCAGCCAAGAATTACCACATCACTCATGGGAGTACCAGTTAACTTACTAATAATAACAAGCAGGGAGGAGGAAGTCAATACGCATCTAACAAGCTCAAGATTAGGTGATTCGGTTAAGAAAAATGTGAGAAAGATGAGATTGAAGAAGACAACATGCTTTCAGGACACACTGGAAAGGCTTGACTAAATGCACACGAAACCATCGATTTGCGCAGAGTGGTGGTTACGCAAATTCCGTGGTGATTGCGTAACCATTGACATGGTTCCATAACTAAAGGATAGCAAGCTAAGGAAAAGCTGCAAATTATCTAAGGAAAGCAGGAAAAATATAGGAAAAGATAAGTAAAGCATAATGAGCTACAAGAACATGCTGCAATCTAGGAAATTGGACTTGAACATAATTGGAATTGATATTTATCATTAGTGGGGATTTAAAACGTTCTAGAAATGTAGCACCATGTAAATTTGGGTGCATATAGGAACACTTTTGGTCCCTTTTTCCCATCCCAAGGGGGAAATGGGGACAAAAAAAAGGCATCCATGAGCAAGTTGATCGAAAAACCAAAAAATAACTAAACCCTTAACTCTAACGGGATTCCTCCCTCCATCCTCCACTCCATGAATGCATCCACTCATCCACCACTCACAACTTGAAATAACAAATCAAAAACATAAAGTAACCTCCTTGGTAGCCATTAAAAAACTTTTTAAAGTTGGTTCATAACATTCAAACACAAAAGAACTCCTCTCGTGCCCTATTTGTCAAAATCCGGTTTTTCTCATATCTCATGTTCCCAAAATCCGATTGCCATGAGATTTGAAGTGAAGATTCTTAGTGTGAATGCCTTAAAGAAGATTATTTTCATACTCTCATTCATTCCCTCATCTATTTTTTATGGCCACATGAATTTTCTAGTGAAAAATCACCTTTTCTCAGATCTATAGCAATTTGGCGAGTGAAATCTCTCAAAAATTGGAGCAAAGACTTGAAATGAATTATGTAAACTTTTGCAAGTGGTTCCATTCAAATCTGACACTAGGAAGACTAGTTTATATTTTTAGTAATTCTTTATGGGAGTACATAATAAAAATAGTATGTTTGAGAAAAATGTACATTCATACTCCTTATGTCATTTCCTCATGATGTAGACACTCAAACTTGGCAAGATTGACAAAAATGGCAAAACATTGGCTAAATGGGACCATAATGGTGAATATTCTAAAAATAGTAAATGGGTGAAATGAGTTACAGTGATCACATTTAACTCATTTCACCCATCCTATAATGGTCTCATTACTCATAGGATCTCCTCTCTCTGTTTTCAATTCAATTCCTACATTCCCTGATGCGGCCAACAAAAAGTGTCAAAATGAGAAAAATTCCATTTTTTTTTATCAAAGGCCATTTCAGTTTATTTCACGTAGATTGCATGATCAAAAGGTGAAAGGCACTAGTTTTGATTTCATTCTTCTTTTATTTCTCCGTGGTCAAAAGGTTTTTGTCTCATGTTTCACTCGTCATCAATGTCCCCACAATAAAAGAATCAAGATGGTGATTGTGTGAACAAAGTGCATCCAATTCCTCTCGTGTGAATGGTTTATCATAAATATGTGACCGTGTCTCAAGGATCATGAGTATTTTCTGAATAAGGGGATTCATTTTCCAGTATTCTTAGTGGTTTACTTCTTAGGTGCTCATCACTCTTCTTCTCAGTGTGGCAAAGGTTCATCATTTCAAGAGTTTTCAAAAGGGGGGCAAGGTGTTCAAAGTGGTGTTAATTGGAGATTTTCATCAGTACATCAATGTGGAGGTTCATTCGGGGTCAGATTTTCATCTTCAAATTATTTGGAGCAGATCTCTGTCAACGACAGAGGAATCTTCATCCATGCTTTGGAGCATTTCTCATTTCTTCTCTTCTCTCATTCTTTCTTCCTTTCTCCCCCCTTTCATATTCTTTGTTGAGCATAATAATTTTATTTTTTCCTATTAACTTAAGTGACACATTTATACATTTTAAAAGTATTAATCAAAATTATAAGATAAATACTTAATTTGTCTCTTCTAGGGGTAGTTGAAATGTCACAAGTGAAATAGGAACATGAAGTGTGATGTGGGGGAGATGAGAGGTCAATTCGCATTGGTATAATTTGGGATGGCTTCTCCATTACAAAGGATCCTGAAAATTTTAGTTCTTGGTAGCACTTGTGAATTGTGGTAGATTGATTGATGCTTTGTATTTCATCACTACACAAGGAATAACAACTATAATTCTTTCATTCCCATTTTCCTATGTATTCTTCCATTATTTATATTATATGCACTTTGTAAGTATTGTGATAAAAAAGAGCTTTGTATCTTCGATGAATAGGCCATAGAGAAGCATGTGTTTGTGTGGGTTTTATTTGTATCACTAATAGCTTCATTATTACTTTCCTCTATATTGAATGTTGAACTACTCCAGTTATTGGGTGTGAATTCTACTTGTGCCTACTCACAAAAATAGAATTCCTTTATATAACTTCTCTCCTTCACCCCTCATCACTGTAATTTCCTCCCTTGTACCCCATACAAACACTTTTCCATAGGTTCAGTGGAGTTTTCCAATGTGATCCCCAACCTATTTTTCCAACCCACATCATTTAGATAAAAATAGATTAGTTTACATTCAATAATGGGAGCTGCACCATTTAATGCAAAGGGGCATAGCCCTGTGAACGTTAGTGGAAACACCTATTTCTCCATATCGACAAATTTTATCACCAACAAAATAGTAACACTCCATGCTACTTTTCATTTGACAATGCTAGTCTTTGTTAAACTCTATCATACATTGCCAGTGGCTAACTGATATGAACACTCCATGTTGATTCACATTTTTCTAAGATTTTGTTAGTAGTTTTCAGTCACAAACCAATGAAAACACTCCACGTTATTTCATAATTTACAATGATATAATTTTATAAAAAATTTATGTGTTTAAGAGGAGTGGTGCGAAATGTGCATGAATGAGAAAGTGCCACATCATTTAATTCTTTCAGAAAAGTAAGAACTTATAAGATCTCTGAAATACTTATCTAGTTAATTTTTGAATGACAAAAAATAAGTAGACTCCATGTCACCTCAAGAATGCAACAACTTGTCAAACTTGAGAGATGATTTATTAATGTACATAAAAGCGAACAAACCATCACCACACAACTTCATAAATATAAGACTTTATAAGATAGGATGCAAATAAACATTAACAGTTTGATCAACACTATGATAATTGTATGCAAAATGTCATAGACCAAAAATTCATGTTTCCTTTGCAAATTAAAATCATACAACTTCATAATTAAAACCGAATTTCTATTATGGTAGTGTTAGTCTAAAAAATGTAATTTTAACAAAATAATGCGATAGAGTTGTAACCACGTAACACAATTATTCTTCATAAGGCAAAATGGTTGTTGAATATTTTACAAAATACATAAGAGGGCCCCAATTTTTTGTAGAAAGGATGGAATGGTGTTGTTCACAACACAAAGCAATAAACTATCAATGTGCATCATGTTACAAATTTCTCTATTGCATCACACTTCTCTTATATTGGTTTGTATAGTTTGATCAAGATGTGAAATCCGGTCCTACACAAATTTTATGATCCTGACCTTTTCTATCCTCCAATTTTCAATTTGAATATATTTATTATGTTGTTTCACCTTCTTCAGGTTATCCTTACTAGAATATTCCACGTTTAGAAGGTTATACAAGTAATTAAGTATCACTGTATATCTCACCTAGAACTCTTACAAGCGTCTATTGAAAATATCATTCCAAAAAGCACTTACGGATCCCATAAATATTCTTAAATCAGTTGTACATCATATAGAGAAGTTCCTACTAGGGTATGAAACACTCTACTAGGCAAAAATAGTCTAGCTTCCTCTATTTCCAAACATGTAAAGGCCATCAAGCTATGTCTTAGTAAGAGTTAATCACTTCAGGAATTGTCAAAGGGTTCCATGAGACAAAATGTCAGGTCACATAATTGAAGCACACCACATCACACTAATACTGTGTTGGTTACATTCCATATTCTATAGTTAGGTCACTATATTTGTGTCAAAAGACATGAGGGAACCCATAGAGGGTTGGCTTAAATTACACTCACACTTGCACAAGCACCTAGGAGAACTAAACGAGGTTTGATCCCACAAGAGGGCATGCATTGCAATTCTTGGATTAGTTTAGATGATGTAAACACTAAGGGTAATCTAGCCTCACCACACACATGATTTCGCATTTTGGTTATCTAATACTTTGATGAGAGGTATTGCAATTTTTTAGGGTTCTCACTTTGTTACGAGTGATTACAAATCATCTCGAGGTTAAGTAAGCAAGAGAAACATACATGAAAACACATCTCTAGACAAATGAAGGACATATGAAGTTTTAGAGACTTGGTGCCAAAATTCCCAATATTGTATACTATCAATTATAACTATACACTTCGAGGTATGGTTCGTACAAAAATCCAATGGTCATGCACCAACCCAATTTCTATTTCCATGATTGATATCGAATAATTTCTGATTTCTGATCTATCATTTCCACCTATTTACACATCTAAATATTCTCTTTTCTAACCTGTAAAACCAAGTATTCATCTCCCCTTATGTATTTGAGCTGTCATTGCATCATTTATGATTGCTTCAAGTATTAATGTATTATTCTATTTAGGCATGGTTAATTTTTAATTGATTAGATGAAAATAATACCATGTAACAAACCCTTACATCCTATTTATTGTTGTTTATTGTTGTGAACATACTATACAAATATTAATTAGGGTGTAAACACCTACTTAGAGGTTTCCTGCTCTTGTGCAATGTGGATTTGTTTCTCTTTTTGGTGCATCTCATTCCTTTATTTTATTATCCTCTTTGTATTTTTAATATTCCTCTCTTCTTTTCTTTTCTTTGGCATCCTTCTCCTTCTTATGGAGATTTACCTTTTTTTGCCTTCTCTTGTTATTTTCTTTTGCACTCTCCCTTTTCCATTTTCTCTTGTTATTGTACAGAAATACTTTGTTCTCTTATTGTATTCCTCTTTCTTTTCTTATTCTCATCTTCTTCCTTCATTTTGTGTTGAGCCTCGTACTTTTTTACCCATTCTTCCTCCACATTTTTCTTGTGATCATTTTCTCATTGTTGTGTAATTCTTCAACTTTCTTCTTGATAGATTCCTCAAGCTCTTTCTTATATTTTTTCTTCTCTTCCTCTTATTTCTATTTCTTCATGTGCATCTCTTCTTCTTCTTCTTCTTTCAGCTCCTTCTCCTATGAAACCTTGTTTTCTTTCTCTTCCATCTCTTGCACAATATTGTTTTTCTCTTCTATAATTTTATTTACAAATGCACTTGTGCGTTTAGAGTTTGTGGCTCTATGACTTAGGATGAATCATCTGCAAGGGTGGTGATTGTAAAGGGGATGGAGTAACTGCGGTATTTAAGGTTTTCATATTTGGGATGATGAAATTCACCCTTCTACATGCATTTATATCCTCTCTTCTTTGTGTGTTCTTCCCTTTCCATCGCCATCATTTGTTCTAGTTTTCTCTTCTATTCTTCCTTTTTATCTTTTTCCAAAGAGTGAAATTTCAGGAAGTTACTTCTTGTTTATAAATCTTAACTTATGACACGTGTAATTGTTCCTCAATCACTGGTTGTCTATGAACAAAAAAAGGGGATTTCTTGGCCTTATGTGCTTTCTCTCACCCTAACTCTTATCCGTTTGAGTGGAGTGACAAGGATGTCCTCAGTTTCCTCTACATTTATTGGCTGAAAATTTGGCTATATCTATGACTGTACTCTATCTTCCTATAAATTTATATGTATTCTTTGCACAAGATCCTCTTGCATTATGCCCTCCTTGTCTATGTGCACTAGTAATGAATGAGGGCGGAGATGGATTTTTATTATTTTTCTTTTTGAAACCTTTACTTGCAATTGTGTATTATGAATAAAAATCTAGGTGAAACATTATATTTCTTCTTATATAGATGCACTCCCATTTACTCGAAATCCATAGTGCACACTCTATCCATCCACACCTTTATTTTCTCAAAATATAGTTGGGTGAACCAACTAGTAAGTTGGGGATATCTTTCAACGTGGATTCCCTCTTCTTCAGCGTGTGCAATGATCTTTTCTTTCATTTTATTTTCCATATTTGGTTTCTTCGATGGTGGTTCTGTAGTAGTTGCCCTTTATTTCTTGATGCATGATTTTATAGCTTGGAGCCTTCCACCAACTATCTGCGGTGGGGCTTATGTAATCAATGGAGGGATGTTCTTAGAAATCATCCCATGTGTCCTACTTGATTTGATCTTTGCAGTGTCCAAGGTGATGGAA
Organism: Taxus chinensis; assembly: GCA_019776745.2. Taxonomy (NCBI): domain Eukaryota; kingdom Viridiplantae; phylum Streptophyta; class Pinopsida; order Cupressales; family Taxaceae; genus Taxus; species Taxus chinensis. Next base: position 544,973,545 of record CM034151.1, on the reverse strand, counting down.
AATGGCAGCGTAATGGCGCGCTTCACCTTTTCTCTCTCTAATCTCACTATTGTGCCATCATGTATTGGTTTGATTTACTCCCATAGTGCCTCATATGTACGCAGCTCCTATAGAACAATTGGATTTGCATTCAACTTTTCCCTTATCTTGATGATCCATCTCCCCAATTTTTTTGATTTTAAAATGTGGTGTAGGGGTTATCTAGTACGAATTACACAAATTTATCATGCGGATAATATCCGTAATCCAAATTAATCATGTCATCAAGTGATCTCTAGTATGTGAAGCACAAAAGGAGAATGATACATTCATACATGAATGATCTAGTTGTTGATTCTAAAAACTTTTAGGCATTGGTGTTTAGTTCATTCATGAGGATATCGAGCCAATTTAATTCCTCCCCGTGATTCCTCTTTTGAAATGAAAAATATAAATCTCCCAATGAATCTTATTACTACCCCACAACTCTTTCAATAAGTTCTCTGATATTATCTTGGCCAGTATGCACACCGACCTATCCACAACAATATTAATAGGAATACCTCTTCCTCACCTTTGTGTAACATACACATTTTTTGTCTCTAGTTGAATACACAATCTTGTAGATTTATATAGTAACATGGAAGTTCCTTTTTTAGGAGGCTAGATGTTTTTCTATAGAGGTGAAATTGATGGGAACTTCCTCTCGCACACTGAACTAGATTGCACCTTAATAGTATAAAATCATGAGAGTTTTCATGAACTCATGATGGTCTCCAAATGATGGAATCATTTACAATCTATCCATGCCCTTCCCTCTAAGTGGGTCCTTCACGACCAATTCACATCCACTAGCTTGGATACTCTAGGTCAACATTGTAGTCAACCAAATTTTATCTTATTTCCCCAAAAGTTCATGATGTGAAGGATCATTTCAAATAATTTATATAAGCATCATGTTTATCTTTATACCCTCCTTCTCATGAAAGGTAAGCTTAAGGAATGTTATCCCCCATTCTTCAATTATATCTCACACCGAAGGTCCAATGGAGTGTGTGAATGAATAAATAACGATGGATTACATAGTATCACTAATTCTTTCTATCTTTATTTTCTCTCAAAATTATTTTCTATTTTTCTCTCACTAGTTCTTGTATTGTGTTTACTTGGGAATTTACACAAGTTTCATTTTAATCTTCCCATTGATGTGTTTTATAGCCCCTCGCCTCGATTTGATTTTACACTCTTTATAATTTTATAATTGTTTGAGATCCAATTTACATTCTTAAATAATTTTATTCATTAGATCAAGTTGATTTTGACCTTACTGACGTGCTTAATTTATTTTCCCGTCATTAAATTAATCAGATTTTGTATTTTTGATTTTTTAGAGCTTTCAATTTGTGTTAAATCACCTTTTTAGCCTGAAATACTTTTAATGGGTACATGAACCTATCCTATCATGTAATGTTCTTGAACTTATTTCATTTCAAAATATTTCTCATATCCCTCTCACAGATCCGATCCAACTTTCCTCTTGGATTACAAACCCAAGAACTTGGTTTGGTTCATTACACTTCTTACTCCCTCTACACACCTGAAACACATAACTATCAATTATACAAAACCAAATTTCTTCTATCTACCACATAATGCTTGAAGGGAAATTCCTACCCTAACATGGTGCTTGAGTGCACTTATTCTAGAATTATTTTTGTGCAATTAAGTATGGTAGGGTTTAAGCCTACTCCTTTTTATCCTCCCAAGTTGGAATTTCCCCCGTAAACCTCACCACAATGTTTTTCCTTGTGAGGTGAAGTGATGAAATATATACGGTTCCTTCCACCTTATGCACAATTTTCCTAGGTACACTCTAAAATCTATTTCATATACTAAGACCAATTGTTTCTATTTAAATTCCTTAATGCACAGATTCCTATAATTCCATATTTTCTAGTTGTGCTTGTGTGCCTCCTTCCACTACACCGTCATACATGTCTCTTCCATTCTTGTTCACTCTAGTAACTTGTTCTTTTAATAGATTATTTATCCCATATACTTGTAATTATTGCAATGAGCAAACTTGGGATGATGCATTCCATCGACATAAATTTTTCCTTTCTATACACAAATTGATATATTGTACTTCACTTATAATTATTTTTTTATGCCCAATAAAGCTATGAGTATTATGTTTTCCTAGTTGTCTCTTTGTAAGTTGTTCACGAGAATCCTTTCCAGTACCTTGTTTATTTCCTTTTCCTACCTAGTTTCCTACGTATGGTATATAATACTCTTTTGGTGCACAATCATGAACTCTATTATAATTTCCTTGGAAGTGTTATTTGTGAAGTGCATTCCCCATGTCACTAATCATATTGTTTAGATACCCCTACCTTGTGATAACATTCTCATACATGAACTTAGCTATATCTCTAGATGTGCAATTAGGTGTAGTTGTGGTCTCTACCGATTTTTTGAAGTAGTTCATCCTAGTGCTGACATATCTATCCATTGATTGTTTATATGGTGGGTGGATAGGTCCCATGAAGTTAGTACCCACCATTTCTCAAATTATTATGCAATGAGCACTAGATTAAGTGATATTTCATCCTTTTAATTTGGGTTTCCCTATCATTTGGTAGACATCACAGTGCTTCATAATTTGAAGCTTATCATTGAACAATGTCACTACTACATAGTTTCTAAAAAATGTTGAAAATGTGGTCAATTTCATGTTGATTTGTTAATGTTTTTTTTTTAAAAAAAATTGACATCGTTTCTAATGCAAAATCGATATAAATCTGTCTGTGTAATTATTCCACAAACATGACATTATTAACATCACCTTTGCACAACCATAAACCCTAACTTAAAAATAATAAAAAGGTCGGTCCCATATACATCCTTTTCTTTATTACTTAGTCATTTTGTTATGCCAAAACATTACAAAAGATAGTTACACAAAAAATATTCCAGGGGGTTAAATGTAGAGGAGGGAAAATAGGCAAAGAGAGGAGAAAGGAAAGAGGAAAAAATTCGTGTGCGAAAGAATAACATGGAGGAAAAAGGGTTTGAAGAAAATGGATACACATCCTTTTGAGGAATAAGAGAGGAGAAGATAAGCCTTGTGAAATAAGGAGGTGGAAGAGGAGGAATACTCCAAGAAAAGAAGAAGAGAGGTATGTGCATTATTTTATTACATTTTAGTGCATTTCCCCCCATAGATCAGAGACTAAAAACAACAAAAACAATTTAAAAACATAGATTAAAAAAAAACAAAACCTATCCCAAATACCATATTTATAGAAAGAATCATAGATTAAAAAATAGCAACAAAAACAACAAACCCTAAAAAAAAATAGCAAAACATGAGTTGTTACAAAAATTCATTGCAAACCTGCAATTCTAAGAACTTCCCCCAACATGGGATTAATATAATATGATAGTGGTGGGGCTGGTTTCACACCTAGAATTGTATTTTCCCTACAAACATATCTATTTGGGGCACTTTGTCGAGCATTTGGCACTCCTCATGTATGCTCACACATTTGTATTCCTATGCAATATCGCAACAATAACCACAAATATTGTCTAAGACATAATATTTATAAACTTTGAGGATGTTAACACCCTATTTGAAATCTCATATTATGGCACACATGGGGGGTAAAATGTAATAGTTGTGGAACAATGATGTTGTCATTGCGGAAAAAGTAGATTCACATTTCTAGTGATCCAATATAATACAACAATGATGATGTATTTTTCCTCGTATTGAGTTACTAACACAACTTAGATGCCAACATTCGTAATGAAATTAAAACCTAAGATGATGTTGATTGTAAAATATAGAAGCAACACCATTTTCAAAATGTATTAGCGTACTTGAAACTCAAGCTCCTTGTATTAACATACTTGAAACTCAAGATCCTTGTAGACTGCTATGTTGATCATAATATGGAATATTGATGAGTGTAGTCACCTCAAAAGAACATATTTTATCCATAATATTTATAAGTGAGAATACATGTGGTAGGTATGTTAAGGGCTAGAAGAAAATCATGTTCATTTTTCACACCTACAAGGCCAAAGGAATGCAAAAATGGGAAAATGGAAAAAAGAAGGAAAATGGAGGGAAAGTGAAAGAAATGGGAAAGAAAGGGAAAAGTGAGAGACCTTATGATGTAGTAGATTTAGAGAATCCCAAAAATTCACAAGCAAAATGGAAAAAACCAATCTCCTCATCTCTGCATAAATAAATTGACTACTCTAGAAGATAAATTCAAATATTAATAGGTAAAAAGTATATCAATATCCTCATATATATGTGATACAAAACCCACTTTAAAATTCTTGCAACCCAAATTTTATTAGGAAGATAAATATATACAAAATAGAAATTTATTTTCCATTTCACTCATACATACCTCTAGGTAACATATATAATATAATGTAGTTTGAAGCATTATTTTGGAGGAAAAGGAACCCCATTTTTTCATGCCTTTTGTAAGCTTATTTTTATTAAAGTGGTTACACAACTACTTGTAACGTAAGGTAACTTAACCTAACCTCCATTTCACACCACTTACCCTAATTTCTCATCAAAACTCACTTTGCTTTCACATATACATGAGTGCTTACATAATATGATTCTCACTTCACTTCACAACATAACTCAAGGGTCCATTTATTACATATGTCACTCACTTAACAAAGTGACCCATTTAATACACATATTACATTTATAATTTGGCTTATTATTAATCTAATTAATTCGACACAATTTATTAAATATCTTGTATAACACAAAGGCCTACCAAAAAACAATTAGTCGTAACATTGTTTTATTACAAGAAACGTTATGGTTTTTTTATATTTAATAAATTATTTTTATTTGTTTCTTTTTAAATTAGACACATAAAAAACAAGAAACCCCATGATCATCGATCAATTTTTTTTATTAAAAAATGGCATTGCATAGTGGGAGTTGTGGTGGAAACAATGTGCGCGAAGTTGTTGCATGAGATATAGAGGAGGATTACTCTTCCTCTCCATACGAAACTCATGGTGTGCGTCGAAATTCATATCATGGAAATAGAGATTCAGATGTTTATGACAATCCTACTATGCGTCAACAATACTCAAATGATATTCTTGATACTGACCATTATTGTATAACATGATAAAACAAAAAAGGAGGTAATATTTTATTTTATTTAATAATATTTGTAGTCATAATTATACATTTATTAAGGGTTTAAATTTATAGATTTTTTAAATTTATTATATCATTGCAGATCTACCTCTTTAGTGCCACTATATTCATAGCTCCCTGCATCTCACAATTGATGATCCATAAAATGTGACATTTCTGATGCAGCCTATCATGTTTCACTTGCTTCAAGGAAGGAAAAGAGGTAAAATATTATATTTTCTATCTTGTTTCTTCCTACACGATGGTTTCAAAAACCAATCCTTCCTACTTTTAGTATCATGGAAATCTACATAATCTTATTTGTAGTTATATTATGAAATTATTTTTAAAATTTATTTGATCTTTTTAATTTATTAGAATTTTTATTTAATGTATTATTGCAAATCATATTTAGTTCTAGTGTTATCAAAACATCATACATCTCGTGATTGAAGATCTAAGAGTGGTGACATTTCCGAGGTGTCCTATCATGATTCCCTTGCTTCAAGGGAGGAAAGAAGGTAAATTTTATTTTAATGTTTGTTATAGTCATATTCATAAATTATTTTATAAGTTATTTATTTTTTAATTTATTGTATAATCACATATCTTCATCTTCTGTGTCAATGTCTTCCATGCCAACATCTTCCATGCAACCTCATAAATCTATTTCTCGTCAATTTTAATGATAGGAGACCACCCCCATAAGTGTTGAGTAGGTTTTTCCTGCAACAATGAGGGAGGATACATAATCTCCACCTAATTATGATGAGGATTGCACATCTTGTCTAACACTTAATGAGTACGAGTGAGTATGGTGGAGTTAGCATGTGAAATTCTATGTGAACCATGACATGAAAATATTACAAGATGTTTATGACAAGTAAGCATTTTTTCCCCAACAAAAATAACTTTATATCATGTAAACCTCAAAATTACATATTCAATTGTGTCAAGCCTGAAAGCTATTAGCCCAAAACTTGAGCATTATAAATTAAAAAATAGAAGAAATATTCATGACAAAGAATAAAGATTAAGAATATGTCCAATAACCTCATGAATCTTGTTGGACCACCATGGAGGGGGCATGCCATAGCAAAACAGGTCCTTGTTATCCAGAGCCCAGTTAGCCATTCCATTAGCAAATGTTTTCCTTTTGCGAGGAATTTGATTGAAATGGAACTCTTGAAATTTTCCCTTTAGTTGTTTTATCTTCCACACCTCTTTGTCAATATGCTAATTGGGAGGGGACTCTAATATATTTTTAGAAAGCAAGTGGATAATGATTTGTGAATCCGACTCAACTTGGATCTTATGCCATCCAATTTTTAAGGCCCCATTGCATGCATTTGTAGATAGATCTCACCTCAACAAGATTATTGGTAGTAGAGCCCAAGATTCTTAGCAAAAAATAACTACACCCCCACCATCAACATCCCTACCAATGCCTCCCATAATTGCTTTCCCTAGATTTCCTCTGGAAGCCCCATCCGTATTCAACTTACCATATCCTGGAGGAGGATTCTTCCAAGGGGAGTCCCTTAGATATTTATTCTTATTCTGCAACCTAGGGCAAGAAAGATCCTTAGGATCAATGTCTAGCTATTTAAAAATCTTTTCCCAATCTGAGGAAAGATCTTGAGGCAAAGACATCTTATGTTTTAAACTTTATGAAAATTTGATTTTGGTCCTCTCCCACACAAAATAATTGTGTTTACCGGTTTGCGTGAAGATTATACTATTTATTTCCTTCCAAATATTTCTAAGGAGAAGAGAGATACCACTCCAAAGTACATGGCTAAGATTTTGGCCTTTAGGGAGGGATTCCTGCCAAGCTCTAAAAATCTACTCAAGAGATTCAAAATTTATCCGATGCACCTTCAATAAGGTACCAAGAAGTTTCCACAAGGGGATAACCTAGGGACATGAGAAAAAAATATGAGTATAAGACTCCTCAACATGAAGGCATAAAGAACATCAAAACATGCCATACAAACCTCTCTTTAGAAGACGATCTCCAGTTAAGACTCTTCTGTGAATAAGAAGCCAAAGAAAAAATTTAAATTCAAGCCACACACCTAGATGCCAAATGTTCTTGAAGAGAAACTGAAGAGGATGAGGATTGTCAGTAACCAAAGAGGCATAGCCAGTAACAACCAAATAAGTACCAATGGCATCCCTTCCCCATCCCAGTTTATCAGGATCTGGGTACAATGAAAAAGGAAGATATTTGAAGATATGGCAGTCACACTTGATGTTGCTTAAAAATTAGCTGCTCCATACATGGAATCCAGGATTTCCCAATCTCCCATGGATGAATAAGTAAGCATTATTTTACATTTTGCTTTATTTTTATTTTTTTTGCATGTTATCAAATTTCTCATAATTTTAAATTATTTAAATTTAGTTTTTTTTTTACGTACTTCAAAAAAGAATTATTATGTGAGAAAAAATAGTAGTTACTAAAAATTGTCACTTGGAATACAAATCCCAACAATTAAATGTAATAAATGGTTGATTACATGTACTAAAAAAATTTTGCTAGTGTTACTATGATGTGGACGTTATTGAAAAAATTGCAATAGAGGTGCTTAAGAGGATGAGGTGATATATATGGGTATGAAAATGACAAAAGATAAAATGATGTTTGTATTTATATATATATTAACTTATGACCAATTTAATGTGTAGGACAATTATAGGAGTAATACGCATGAGGAGAGACTAGCACGCCGACCCGTCGGCATGAATATATCTTTATGGAAAATATAATGTGATAAGTGTTTCAAATGGGACATAGAACGAGATTTTGGCAAATAAAAAAAATAGCAATATAAAATTTAAAAAAATGTGTTTACGTCAAATTCATTAATTCAAAGTTTTCATATTGTATTGATATTAATATAGGGGTCTTAAGGATCTACGAAAAGTCCCACCAGGCCATAATAAGTCAAGAGAATTTCGTGACTCATCGTCTGGGATAAATGAGCATAGATGAGGCTTCTTGAAAAATTGTAAGTTTATTTCGATAATGTATTATACAAAATTTATTAATTCATATCTCATTTATATTTCGAACTTTAAATAATTTTTACAGGAGAAGATGTATGAATTTAAATCCATTGAACAAGTGCGGGCACAAATCAAATCCCTTGGATGGAACACCAATGCATTCAACGAATGAGCGCATTCTTGTGGGTTTGTACTAGTAAAATGTCATTACTTTCTTAAATAATTTTTAAAAAAAAAGTAGGTAAAAATGTGATTTTCAAATATTTTATTCACAAAATTTGAAATATTATAATAAGTATTAAACAATGTTATTGTAGGTGAATAAACCTTAACTTTTAATTGATGGTCATGAGTTTAGAGTGGATACTAATAATGATGATCCTGACAACAACTATGGAAACCCATCATAGCATGGAATGGAGCATAGTTCAAACAATAGAGACAATGAGCACATAGATTATCATGATGATAATACTGATCTTGATGATGATGGTAATAAGATCTTATATGATGATAACGAGCTATTATATGATAATTATGATGATGAAGATGACAACAAGAAGTTGATGATTCAACTACTTTGTAGTAGTAGATTATATATATATATAACTTCGAAGTCATATTATTGTATTATAAATAAGAAATTAACTATTTTCTCATATTCGTAAGCGCATTGTTATCTTTGTTGTTAATTTACCTAAAACATGATTTGATGTTTGTGATTTGTGTGTGTGTGTGTGTTATTATGTGTGTGTGTGTGTGTGTGTGTGTGTGTGTGTGTGTGTGTGTGTGTTGTAATTTGAATTCATATTATTGTATTGTAAATAAGAAATTGACAAATAGACTATATATAAACAAATTTTAAATTTTAATGTTTGTAAATGTAAAACAAAATTGTCATACTAATATTGTATACCACTGAAACAAACACAATTAATAATATAATAATAACATTTACGTAAATTAACGAGGATATATATATATATATATATTGTGTGTGTGTTGTGTGTGTGTGTGTATATGTGTGTGTGTGTGTGTGTGTGTGTGTGTGTGTGTGTGTTTAAAACAAAGTTGTCATACTAATATTGAATACCAATGAAACAAACAAAATTAATAAATATAATATGATATTTATTTTAAAAATAAACAGATGTAGTATAATTATTTCTTATTTGGAATAATTATATTGTATTTTTTTTTAAATGAATAGACTATTGCATCACATTTGCACCACAAATATGCGACACAAATACAACACAATTGTGGCACAAAGGTGATGCAAATAAAAATTTCTAGTTGCGTTGTTATTAGATCGCGTTTCCCCCGCGATGGTCAATGTGATTTTGATACACTATTTTGAGAAAAAACTTGAAATAGTCATATCTTTTGATCCGGGTGTTTGTTTCAGTTCATTTTTTTTTTAAACCACTTGTTTTGACGAGACGAACGCACTGTTAAAACCTACCCTGCTGGTTGGAGACATTTTTGGCACATTTTCGTGCCCGAAATTCACCATTTGGGGGCTGAAAATTAGGATTTAAGTTGTAGTTCGATTTTTTTCCTATTTTAGGGCATTAGTTAATTTTAGCCTCTTGAATGCATAGTAGGTTAGAAAGTTGGCAATTCCTCTAATTGAGGCATGTAGAAGATGCGTGGCAATTTTCGTGCTCGTACGAATAAGCATGCAAACTTACTAAGAATAGCAGGTTCTAGTAAACTACTGAAAATAGTAAATGTCGCCACCTAGCGTAGATTTATTCAAAAATAGTTAAGAGTTTGGTTTTCAACTTGAGTTGGGAATTGTTTTCTTATTTATGAAGCATTGTAATTGATGATTGAATAACTAAGAATAAGATTTATTTTCTTTGAGTTCAAGATATATGCAATAGATTGAGTGTGCGTTACAATTTAACTACATTACATTTCTTGCAAAGAAAATACCAAAAACACACCAACATAGTCAACTTTTGACACAAAAATGAAGCAAAACATGGTGTTATTTGCACATTATGTAGCAGCGTGCATGGCACTAAATTCCACTATGGAATATCTTCCACATAATTAACTCTCCTCCAAAATTTCCACAATTCCTTCATCCTCTTATGTGAGAATAGCTACGCGGTCATTCTCAAAGACCACTCTCCGCAATACATCATCCTTCCCTAGCTTGTACAAAAAACCTTTTTTTAGTGTGAAAGGTAGTTCTCTGAGACTAAATATTTCTTTTCCTTCTCCACATAATGGTATGGAAATAATCTGTGTTGATATAATTTCACAAATTCCTAAGTTGTTTTAGTACCATAGCTTGTACAAAAAACCTTTTTTTTACTGTGAAAGGTAGTTCTCTGGAGACTAAATATTTCTTTTCCTTCTCCACATAATGGTATGGAAATAATCTATGTTGATATAATTTCACAAATTCCTAAGTTGTTTTAGTAGCACAGTGATACTAAACAAGAGCACATTTGGAGAATATTCATTTAATTCCTCTTGTCTTCCCCTGTATTTATCCTACTCAAGTGACCAATCCCTACATGTTCCCTTCCCGATTTGACATTGATTTTGAACTTCTACTCCTATAATAATATCAATTGTCTTTAAATTCTTCCTTTGAGCAATGGTTTGGCGACTTATAAGTACATCAAGGCTTGACAGTTTGTGAAAAAACGAAATAGATTTTCAAGGAGATACTGATTGAAATTTTACAGTGAAAAAATCATGGCTAATTCTTTACTCTCTATTGTGGTATAGTTCTTTTATGCCTCGGAAAGATTGTGGCTTGTGAAATGAATATGTTGATCCAGTCATCCTTCCCCTAGCTGCACAAGTATGGATCCTATTACGGTCCCTGATGCATCCACATGAACATGATGATGAAATACTTTAATTTAATCCAGAAATACCAATATGGGAACAATAAATAGATTTTGTTTCACAGTGTGAATTTATTCAGGAACTTTGGGGTCCATTCAAAATTTACATTTTTCAACAGAAGTTTTTCTGTCAAGTGGGCAATGCTGGCATGCCCTAATGAATTTTCAATAGTATCATGTATGTTCCAATAATTATCATACTTCAGATGGATTTTTAGTAATTTCTAGACCTACGATTACTAATTTTTGGTTGGCCCACTAAAATTCCATCCTTGCATACAGTATGTCCTAACAACACTCAAAATGGTGTGAAAAATTAACATCGTTGTAACATCAACCATACCTTAGGTAAGTGCTCATTGAAGAGTGAAAACAATACCCAATAATCTAAGTAGACCGCTAAGAAATCATGAAAGAATTTTTTTGTAGAGAATACTACAGGTGAGTTCTTTTATCCAAATGGCATGAACCATTAGGAAAATTATCCCCTTTATGTTGCAATCTTTGTTTTTAATAGGTCTTCTTTCCGCTATTGTAATTTGATGATATATATTGAATCCATCCATAAAATAATATACACTATGACCTGGAACAAATTCAATAATTTCATTAATTAATGGAGTCAGAAATGAATCATTTATGCATGCGTCATTCAATTCTACAGTCTCCACATATGCATATCTTCCATGTTTTCTTTGGCTATATCACTACTGGACTAATCCAATCATTTTTTCTACAGGATATATCAGACTTTCTTCTATCAACCATTCTATATTAACTTTCACATTTGCCTTCAGGTTTGAATTTTACATATAAGGATGTTTCTTGACTGGTCACACACCTTCCTTCAACTCAATGTGCATTTCTCCCAAAGAGGGGTCCACTCCTTCGATATCACTATTTTTTTTAGGTAACGTCTTCATAATCCTGTAATAGTTTTACAATCTATGGTATCTTCTCTCGTGTCTAATAGTCTCCTACAATGGCCATTTTGACTATTCTTGGGGGTCGAATATCTTCTATCATTTTTTGCACTGGTTCATCATACACCTTGTTATTTCCTTTTGTCTTTGGTGTCTTTAACCTTTCTTAACCCTTATTTTTCCTCAACATTTATATTATGTAATTGTGCATCTTCTCCCTTTTTGTTTTATCTTCTTTTTATGAGAGAGGTTCAATGTGTTCTAGTTAAAATATACCCTTTAAATATATATCCTCCTAACTATCGGATCTTGTCTTTTCTCCAATGTTATCCCCTACCCGATGAAAATAATTTAATGCATGTTACCTTCTTTTGTACACTCCTTACAAGATATTTTCTCATTGTTTTACACTCTACTGGATGTTTAAACTCTACTCTATTGTCTGTATCTATGGTTCCATCACAAAGAAAGGTTCTTATCTTCTGAAAATCTGTATGTACTGATGGATTGCCATCTTTAAAAGTGAAGGTTCATATGAAGTCTTTCTGAACCTGTTTCTAATTGCAAATTTACCTTATCTTTTGTTGATGAATGTACCAAGCATTAGGTACTGAGATGAAAATTTTAGGGAAATATATAAACCCACCATTTTAGTTTAATTTTTTACACTTTCTAATTGTCAATGCAACCATGTAAGTGTAGCTTTGGGAATTGGCTTACACATAACCTTGGCCATGCAAGTGTCAACTTAAACAGTAGTGTAAAACTTTGCACAAAATTCTAATTATTTCTCTCCATCCCATATGTTTATCTCAATTCACATCCCACCATGTTTCTACAATCCCTTTTAGTGCATAATTCTATACACCTACTTGCATCTCCTCTTGTGTTACGTGTTCCCAAAACTTGATAAAAACTTATCAAATCTAGAGGTGCCAAATTACTCCAAAATTTATATTTCCTCCATGTGCACCATCATCATGGGTATTAGCTCATGTTACCTATTCATCCAATGATTTTCAAGTCCACATTTGAGTCTCCATTAATTTAAGAAGTTGATCCACAAGGAATATGACTTTTATCATTTGGTTTAGTGTAGACCTAATGTGAATTTATTTTGTTGGACCATTTGATTCCCCATCCCACGAGAAAGAGTATTTGCTAGTTTGCACTGATTGTGTCACGAAATGGGCCAAAGTTCAATCATTGACATCTGTCAATGAGGATGTTGTAGATGACTTTTTGTACAACAAGATTATGTTGATATTTGGCAACCCTAGAGCCATCGTCTCTGATCAGGGACCTCAATTTGTGTCTAACATGATTGAAGCCTTCCTGGATTTCTACCAAATCAAACATCGTAAATCATTACCATACCACCTCCAATACAATGGGTAGGTGGAAGTCACAAACAAAGATCTGGTCAACATTTTAACCAAAGTTGTCAATGCAGACAAAAAGAACTAGTTACCAAAACTCCGAGAAGCAGTTTGGGCCTACAACACAACCTAGAAGACTACTACTAGTTTCTCCCCCTATGAATTGGTATATGGGAAGAAGCCATTGTTTCCAGTTGAGTTTGAATTGCAAACTTGGAGGACAACGATAAAAGTTGGAATTGAGTTGGACGAAGCACACTGTGAGAGAGTAATGCAACTGAATGAATTGGATGAAATGAGGATGGAGGCACAACAATAAATTGGAATTCTTCAACACCAAAGGAAAGCTTGGAATGATGCTTGTATCAAGCACAAGAAATTTAATGAAGGATATTGGGTCTTACTATTTGATTCAAAGTACCAGCAGTTCAAAGGAAAGTTGAGGACAAGATGCTTGGGACCCTACCAGATCGAAATTTTTTTTGATAACGGTTCTGTGAGACTACTGCCAATTGATGGAGACAGGAGAGCTCTTTTGGTGAATGGACATAGATTAAGGATGTATTGGTGTCCATTGGATAAAAAAGCCTTCAACAAAGATATGTTGCTATGCGAAGTAATGAATTAAGTGGAGGAGCTTGGCTCTTCCCACCAGGAATAGTTGTTTTTTAAATTTAAATAAAGGGAGATGATCATGCTTTCAATTTTCTTCCCCTTATATTGTAGTTTTGTTTATGCTTTCAATAGAGGTTAGGAATGCTAATTGTTAGAATGTACATTGATCACCCTCTTTAGAGAAGTGATTGTACTTAGAGGATATTCATTAAATTTTTTGACTCATCTAAAGAGGGGTCACAAAACCCTAAACTCAGGGTTAATTTACCAGAATATCTTACAAACGCGGTCATCAAAGTGGGAAAAAAGTACAAAAATGGACGTGGTAAGGCTATATGGAAGCACCCAATATTTATCCAATTAATTTGTTCACATCAGGATTTCTACAAGCTGAAACGAAGGATTGAAAGAATCAATACAGGGGAGAGTTCAAAACAAAATAAAATCAAGAAGGAACCATCTCCTAGTGTTTAGCCTAATCGCGAGTCGACTCCTCACCCTTCACAAGAAATTATGGAGGAATCTTCTAGTAAGGATAACCCGCCTATGTGCCACAAGTTTCCAAAGGTAAAAATACCCTACCAGTCCATTCTGCTATGACGTTGTGACCAAGAAGGTCTTGTACCTTACAAATGCCTGATATTTCCCAACCAGAAATGTTTCATGAGGATTCTGCTCCTATTTTGGAAGAGAAAGATGAGGCTAGTACTTCGTCTGCCCCTGCTGAAGAATCAAAGGATGATGAATGCACAACAATTGTTCCTGCATTACAGTGCTCTGACACTGATATACAAAACATTCTTGCTACTTCAAAAACTAAGTCTACAGCTCTGGAAATTCTTGTAGAACCAGAAACATAGACCAGAGCTTCAAAATTTGTTACAATGGAAATTGGTGGTCAAGAACCACATGGAGATGACGTGCTGAGGCGTTATCAGGATGAAATTTCCTCTTTGAAATAAAAATTGAAAGGTATGCAAGAAACCAATTTGTCTTTACACAAAGGACTGTAGAGAAAGTTAGGGAAATTACTACTTTAAAGGTAGAAGTTAGTAGTCTCAAAAGACAAAGGGATAGTGGTCTAAAAGTATGGAATTATTTAACCCACTCATCTCTTTAGAATAAATAATTGAAAAAGGAAAATAAAAATCTTAAAGAAGAGATTGAGACTAGTACAAGTGATAAGAAAAATTTGTAATCTATTGTGGACTCTATTTGTCCTTTGGCCTATAAGCTTCTTTCCTATAGGAAACCCTCCTCCGTCTACAACATGTTCATTCAAGAAAAAATTTATGCTTGAAAATTCATGAGAATGTGTAGTAAAGAACCTTGGGAGGCCCCTAATGGTAAAAAATTCTTAGGAATTTATCAAAAACTGTGCTCCTGAAATTCAAAATCTATTGTGTGAATTTTACCTTCATAATATGTTGGTCACCAATGTGCTTGATTTCCTCATTAATTTGTTTGTGGGGAATTTTCAATCATTACTCAGAAACCAAATTATATGAAATGAGAAAACAAAGTTTTTAATTAGACATCATGAACAATAGGTTTCTACATTGGGCTTACCCATCACAATGATGTGTCCATGAAGAAAAATATCAGATATCTTTATTATCAAGCTGGCATTGGAGAAAATACTTCAAAGGTTTTACAAAAGTGTGTGCAAGAGTTTGAATTTTACAGTCGGCAACATTTTGGTGAGGCATTACAAGCTTGTGATAAACGATGGGATACAATGAATCTGTTGTTGAAGAGAGGGAAGTAATTTCCCCCCAAAATATCAATTGGAACATGAGGAGAGGAAATGTACTTATTGCAATTATCTAAAAGGTGTCTGAGAAGAATGAAAAAGGGTACTGTGATGAGTGGATTGGAATACAAGTGAGACCATATCTTCCTCTCAGTCTTATAACCACTTGGGAGAACAATGTTGCCCAATCGCATGATAGCTTCAAAGCATGGGTAGAGGTTATTTCAAACTCTCAAGGATGTAAAGGGACAAGGAAACAATGCACACATCAATTTTGAAGAATATGACATGACACAACAACTTAGCTAGACACCAGGACATAGATAAGTTTGCATAGGGACATGCAAAAGGTAAAGTGCAGGGGAGAAGATGAGTGCATTATTTGACTTATTATATCATCTATGAGGTTATTTATTTGTTCTTAAAACATGTTAATTAGTGCATGGGGATGCTTTATATAGTTATATCCTAGTAAAGTTAATGCATTTTCTCTCGTTCTTGTTTCATGTAAACTGTTGACCATAGAAATTCCCACTAATTTCCTCTGTGAGTAAATTTGGTGGCATGTACAGGATAATAGTGAGAATTTATTGATAATTATATAATTTTTAATCAAGGAGGCTAAGTCTATAGCCATCATACCATCATGGAGGACTTTTTCCACAAGCCTACAAATATGAATCCTATTTTTGACATTATTGTAGGATTTCAATGAAACGTTAATGGGGTTGTTAGTGGATGAATTCAGTGCCTATAGTTATGACACATTGTGTAACCGACTATGTCTATATATAGACATCATCTTGAGAGTAATTTAGTAGTTAGTTGATAATAGAAGTTTACATTACAATGATCTACTGGTTAGTATTTATTTTGCAATATTATGTTGAGCATGTCTCAGAACTTATTCAAATTAATATAGTTGATGTTGTTTTGAATATCATCTGGTGTTGAGAGTACCTCCATCCCAAGGAAGAGCAATGGACCCACTCGACCTAGGCGATTAGAGGATTTACATTTCATGTATGCTCGTGGTTTTCAGATAAGTTCACATTTGAATGCTTATTTAAATGCAATTACTTATTTCCTTGCTTTGGTATATTTCTTTACTACTATTTCAATTACGAGTGTGTTATTTCAATTATTCTATTTCAATTTAGTATGTGTGTGTTATTTGAATTATGTTATCTTAATTTGGTGTGTGCATTTCAATTCTAGTTAAAGTATTTCCATTAAACGCAGTTTTATTACAACAACTTTTTTTTAGTAGTTTAACATTACATTTCCGTAGATTAGAGGACAAGGGGAAACACACCAGCCAAAACCCCCCGAAAGGAACCACCGAATAACTAAGTTGTATAAGGCTTCATTGCATATAGCCTAGGACACACAACCCTGGTTTTATAGTGACACTAGCAAAAGAATCTGTTATATCCTAATAAAGTTAATGCATTTTCTCTTGTTCTTGTTTCATGCAAATTGTTGACCATAGAAATTACCACTAATTGCCTCTGTGATTAAATGTGGTGACATGTGCAGGATAATAGTTAGCATTTACTACCAATTCTAGAAGTTGTAATCAAGGAGGCCAAGTCTGTAGCCATCATGCCATTATGGAGGACTTTTTCCACAATCCTACACACACGAATCATGTTTTTGGCATTATTGTAGGATTTCAATGAAACATTAATGGGGTGGTTAGTGGATGAATTTAGTGTCTATAGTTATGGCACATTGTGTAACTAACTATGTCTATATATAGACATCTTCTTGAGAACAATTTAGTAGTTAGTTGATAATAACAGTTTACAGTACAATGATTTACTTATTAGTATTTACTTTGTAATGTTATGCTAAGCATGTCTCAGAACTTATTCGAATTAATATAGCTGATGTCATTTTGAATATCATCTAGTGTTAAGAGTCCTTCCATCCTAAGGATGAGCAAAGGCCCACTCGACCTAGGCGATTGGAGTATTTACATTTCATGCATACTCGTGGTTTTCTGATAAGTTCACTTTTGAATTCTTATTTGAATGTAATTATTTATTTCCTTTCTTTGGTATATTTATTTACTACTATTTCAATTCAAAGTGTGTTATTTCAATTCTACTATTTCAATTCAGTATGTGTGTGTTATTTGAATTATGTTATCTTAATTTGGTGTGTGTATTTCAATTCTAGTTAAAGTATTTCCTGTAAACGCATTTTTATTACATCAACGTTGTTTCAGTAGTTTAGCATTACATTTCTATAGATTAGAGGACAAGGAAAAACACACCATCCAAAACCCCCCAAAAGGAACCACCGAACAACTAATTTGTATAAGGCTTCATTGCATACAGCCTAGGACACATAACCCTGGTTTTATAATGAGACTAGTAGAGGAGTCTGTTGGTTAAATGATTAGAGAATACAACAACCCATCAGGGTATATGCCTTTGGGTGCTACGACAAGCTCTAGGTAAGCCTTTTTTGGAGTCAGACCACCCGATCCGAAGCCAATAACCCCATTCATAGGTACATAAAAAATTGTTAATTAATTCTCTTTACTTGGAAAACAATGAAATCTTATCTTAGCTTCGAGAATATAAAATTCTCTATTAACAGTGCCAAGCACGTGAAGGTAAGAGCTTTTATGGAACCACCAAAATGTATAAAAGTGTTAGTCAAAGTAATTTAATTTGAATAAAAACCATACTTGATATATGCAAAATACACAAATTTAATAAAATATATGAACTTGAATCTAGTCTACAAATGTTAAAACTTCAAAGAAATATATATCAGACGAGTATGTAAATTCATTCCAATGAACCATCATGATTGGATCTAATAACAGTGCCAACCACGTTAAGGTAGAAAATTTTAAGGCACCATTAACCTGTATAAAAGTGTTAGTCAAAGTAATTTAAGTTGAATCAAAACCATACTAGATATATACAAAATACACAAGTTTAATAAATTATATGAACTTAAATTTAGTAGACAAATTTAAAAACTTCAAAGAAATATATATCAGATGAGCATGTAAATTCATTCCAATGAACCATCAGGATTGGATCTACTCTGAATAGTGGACATGATTGCTTCATGATCTGACTCTTAAACCTTCCAAAAAATCTTGTTATTAGGTCTTCCTCGATATCTATATAGCTTAATATTTGTCGCTAGAACTAGATGCGAATATAAGAGTATTTTCCTGTGTGTCTCAAAGTCTTTAAACACCCAAACATATGAATTTTTTAATGGATACAGTCAAATCTAAGTTCCAGTAACTACCATTGACCTTGTAGGGTACTCAATATATTTTTCATCTATAGCAAGAGAAGGAAAATTCTTTCTTTTATCGACGCAACGCCATAAAAAATAGTCTGTTCCTTCTTCATTGTCTTCTCTTGCAATAACTACAAACACCTGTCCTACAAAAAATAGAGGTTTCAACTCAAATTTAAATTACATATTAATTTCAATGGACATAACTCAATACAAAAATTGAAATGTCGTCAAATTCCTTGGACGTTGTAACTTCATCTAGATAAAAAATTCATGATGCCTATGGAAGTTGATAACTGGGAAGCAGAGTTAGAGGCCTCAAAATCCATCCATCCACCCATTCTTTTGAATCACACTCAACAGTGGAGAATTAGATACAATATGCACAAAAACACGCAAAATTTCTTGTCCATGTGGCCCACGAAGTAGTGTTTGAGCTAAAGTATGAGTGTAGATCATCGGACCCTGTGAGTGTCATAAAATCCTTATAGTTAGAAATTTGTTGTTCCTCTATCAACCAAAAATATTTACGAACTATGGAATTTTTTTGAGAACCATGGGCCATGTTGTCAATACACCACTCCACTATGCTCTTTGCATCTTTAAATTTAGCACCATCTTTGTACTTCAACTCTTCTCTTGCAAGAGCTCTTTTCACACATGCCCCTACACCATGCTCTCCTTTTCCATGTCCAACCTCAGTGAAACTCCAAATATGTTGCACACCCATCTTGATGTGCATCCTACTCATCCAATAAAACATTCATGCATTCTTAAACTAATACATGCAATTATTTGACCATACATAATGTTGATTGAAGTAGATGTCCCTATCAGTCAAGTTTTCATAAAATAACTGGAAACACCCTTGCACAAATTCAGTAGAATAAATCTGATCATCACTGATATAAAAGTGGAACTCTTTTTAAAAAAATGATCATTCTTTGTACTATCAGGAAAATGTATAAATGCTATATGCACAAAAATGATAACCTGTACTGAGTTGTAATATTGTGATTGAACCTCCATTTGTGGTTGCAACATGTAATTATCTGTAAAATCAACCACTAAAACAATAGTAACAATATGAAATATGTCCTTACATATTTTGAATTTTTCATCCAACCATCGATCTCTGTGTGTATGCCTAACATAATCATAAACAATTTCATCTTTAAATTTTCTTGTAAATTGAAAAATAGGTATATGTTATGTAACTAGCTCACACCGTTTAGACTCTTTTCCATCTTTCAATTATTATGGTATTGATTTATATTTATCAAACTCAACTAAATTATGTCCTATTACACCTCCAATTTAGGTAATTTTCCACACGTACCACAACTTTCATCTAAACAATCCTGATTATAAAAAATTGTCCAACTTCTCTTTCCAAAAATATCATAAGAATGAAATCCCTAGAAGATTTTGGTGGAAATTGAACACCACATTCTGGTAACATAGTTTTAGAATGTAAATAAGAACGAACATGTCAAAAATAATCATAATGCATCACAAATTCAACATGTTTTCTACAACAAGTGGTGAGAGCGTGGTTTATTTTCACATAAAATGGTTTCAACATTTCAAAAAAAAGTTGACTAATTTTAATTTCTGGATGGTCTTGTTCAAACTTAAGAAAAATTTGAGTTAGAGTCATATCTAAGAAATGCTTTGGATGTGGTTCACGATTAGTAGAACCAACTCTCTATTTTGCAACATCTCTTGTATAGGTGAAACTCTAGTGATACCATGCCAAAATTGAAAAACAACTTCTTTTATAGCATTAGATATATCTATCTTTACGTGGTGCTCTAGCAGAAAATTCTCAAAAATCAGTGTTATTAGGTGATTAAAGGATATTACGCCTTTCAATTGCTTTCATTAGAGTTTTTCAATTAAATTTCAACATTCATCTTGTTTGCCTAATCAAACGCTATTTTTTTTTTATTCACTTACAACACTAGTAGCAAGTACATGACGCACGACATTAATATCCCTTGTGTGTCTCTTAACACGAACAGTGTGATGTGCATCATGTAGGTTTTCAACAATTGCATAGGTTTGACCACATATATTAGATGTTGTCAATCCTAAGGTATTTAATGTACGTCTCATTTTATACAATTTCATGAAACTAACCAACAACTGACATCTTTGGGAATCATTTAAAATTTTGAAATGATTATCCCAAATTTCGGTGGTTTTTCTTCTGATTTTCCATTCAGAAATTTTGTCAGACATTGGTTTCAAAATGTTCTCATAAATTTCAATAAAATAATTAGGTCTCTTTCGTAAAATCCTAGTAGGTGTTTTTGCCAAATTTTGGTTGTCTACGGTTTCAAAATGACTTTCCCGATTCACATTTTCATTTTCTTCTTCAATTTCAACATCAACTACATCACGAGTATTTATTTCATATTCATTGCAAGTATTTAATTTATCTTCATCACAAGTATTTAATTGGTCTTCAACATTGACAGTAAAAATATTACCTGGTTCCTCATTTCTTACAATAGTAGGGGTTGAAGATGAACCTCTTCTTGATTCAGAAATTTTCCGCATTCGCTCCAAATTTTGCAATATTTTTACCTCTAATTCCTTCAGTGTTTTTTTACTTGTTGATTTCATTTTTTAACTGCATTTCTTATCTCTCGTGATGTTTCAATCGATGTAGGAAAACTCCAAATGATGGAGGGCACCTTAAAAATAGTAAAAAAAATAGCTTCCGATGACAAGAAAAAAGTGCAGAAGGTGGTAGAATTTTACAGAAATTCATACAGTCAGGTCATAGAATAAAATCACATGGTGAATTAGATGTTGGGATTCATGTAGATATGATTCTAAGACCACAATCGCAGTTTATAAACCATGATCGTAGTTCTTTTACTAATAGGTCAATTTAGAACCGTGATCACGGTCCTAACTATATCATCAAATCTAACCCTCAAGGCTCGGGAAATATTTTTTTCCCATAATTGAGCTTTGGGAGGTCATTATGGCATGTGAAAGGCCAAAAACATCAAATTTTCTCTTTCACGGACTTGAACCATGCCAAAAAATTGAAAAATGTCATAAAAATGGTACCATCGTGTAGGGGAGACTGTTACCTTCATAGAATTATTGATTTTAAAAGTGAATAGAATATGATAAATATAATTTTATAATTTTTACTAATAGTAGGTTTTTAAGACATTTTTTCCTGTGAATGTTCATGTCTATATTTAAGATTACAAAATTTGTTTCACTTGTCATAATGTGATAAAACTTATACCATCCCAACCATGGCAAAATTCTTTACACGTTCAAAAAAATGTATTTGATTTAGATATTTTTTAATCAAGTTATGGCGGGCAAATGGAAAGTGCTCCATTTTCTTTATGTTTTCAGACCACTTTCACGGAAAAAAAAAAATTCTAAAAAAAATACAAAATAAAATATATCCCAAGATAGACAGCGACATCTAACTTTTCACCAAAGGAAAAAAATATTTCAAGTTTTCGTCATCTAAATTGCGGTCAAACGGACTACAATCTTATAGGATTTTTCAAACAAAAAATACCAAGTCATTAAAGTTTGAGTGTTTAATATAGCTAAACTTGTCCATTTTTTAAAAAAATTAGTAGTTTAGAAACTAGAGTTCAGATGCTATGATTCATATTGATATAATTTTTTCTAATTTTGAGTGCAAACATTTCTAATAATCCCTACAAGTTGAGATTTCATTGTTTTTTGTAATATGATGTCCACTTATGACCCCTTTTTGGCCCCCCAACTTGCTGCACTTACCCTATACTAATTCAAAATTTGTAACTACCTTGCTAAGCACTTGAATTTGGTATTTTGGTGTCGACTTACATTTACAAGTTAATTGACCCAAGTTCAAATATGATTGGGAAAATGTCATGTCTATGCCAAGAAAGCTTTAAAATATCTATTTGAAAGAAGGTATAATATGTTAAATTTTATAAGGGTTTTGCCAAGCACCATGGTTTAGTGCTTTGGTGTGGACTTACATTTACAAGTTAGCTAGACAAAGTTCAAATACCATTGGTAATATGACATGTCTATGTTAAGAAATCTTAAAAACCTTTTCTTAAGAGAGGCCGTAATAATTCAAAATTCATAATTTCCTTTCCAATTACCTTGGTTTGGTTTTTTGACATGGACTTACACTTACACATTAACTAATCTAAGTTTAAATCCCATTTGGAAAATGGAATGTTTATGCCAAAAAATATTTAAAAAACCACTTCTAGAGAGAGGCTATAATAAGGAAAATTTTGTAAGTGCCTTACCAACCACCATGGTTTGGTGTTTTGGTGTGGACTTATGTTCATGAGTATATTGACTTGAGTTTTAAGTTTCACTAATTTATATAATTAACTATATTTTCCCTAAAATTCGGATATTGTCACTAGTTTATCTGATTTTCCTATTCTACCATATATTTTTCTAATTTATTGTTATTTTATTTAGTTGTGTAAAATTTTTATTGAGCTATTTAATCTATAAATTTCATTTTTTACCATAATTTCATTTTTTACTAATGCATGACTAAATCACGCATATACAATTTTCTAAAGTGAAAAAATAAAAATAAAAATAATAACTTGCAAATTAAGAAATGAGCCTTTGATCTTTTTTTTCTTCTTCACAACAACGAAAAATGATGTTTGGTATTGAATATGACACTTACTTAGAGTTAAACAAGTGATGCGGGGTCACACGGTAAAAATAATGTGACAGAAATTTGATGCAAATGTGACACAAAACTGCATCACTTTTGCACCACACTCACAACACTATTATCACATAATAATCAAATGGCATTATCCATTGAAAATGAAAAAATCAAATGGGAAACAATGCAAATTCAACACAAATTGTGAAGTTATTTACACTATATGTAGTAATGTGAGAAATATGCTTGGATTCTTCACATGTAGAGACTATTTTTAGTGAACTAAAGTGATAATAATTCATCTATAAGTGGTCTATAATAACAAAACACAAAAAAATCCTATATACACAGAAATTTGATAAATACCCTGATTACAATGAATTAAGATGATTACAAATGACTTACAATAGATCACAAACAAAATATTTGAAAAGGTTCTCATAATATAAAAATAAAAATGGAAATATCCACCATACAATTAAGTGAAAACTACAACTAGGGCTAACACACAAACCCAAAAGACATGGTAAAATGACCAAAGAAAGAAGAACACTAAATTTGATAATGAGCCTAATTATCTTCTTACATGCGATTGAGTTGAAAACAAGTATAAAAACTCTTACACACACCTACAACATAGGAGGTTAGACACAAACTAACATCCTAACAAAAAACATCTATACAAGTTTAATAAATAGCAACCGTACAACACAATGTGTAAAAAAGATGTCTAATGACACCCTAATGTGTTCCACATTGAAGAATAGATAGATATGAATGCCCCCAAGCAATATCTCAGAAATGCAATAGGGTTGGATCGGACCAAAGAATGGAGCAATCTTAGACACTCCTCATGACACTCTTATCGGATCCCATTGAAGTTTGATTTGTATTGGATTTACTCCAAGTGTGCCCCAAGAAAAGTTATATTGTGAAAGGCTAATTGATTATTTTTCCTTGAGCATAGATATACACCATGGGAAATAAAAGTGATTATTGGAAGATGATTTGGAATGATCAGTAGGATTTACGTCAAATGGTGATATTAATAAATTGTGTTATTCAGTTGTTGAGATTTTGTCAAACATTTTTTGAATGTTTTGTTTTTTTATTGTTTTGGTTTTTTGCCATTTTTATACTGTTTTTGCGATTTTTAACATATTTGAATGTTTTTTCACTTTTTGAAACATATTTGAATGTTTTACACTTTTTGAAACATATTTGAATTTTTTTGGTGTTTAGAACATATTTTAATGATTTTGGAGTTTTGAAACATATTTTAATGTTTTTGGGTTTGTGAACATATTTGAATGTTTTTGGTGTTTTTGATTTTAAACACACGCTAATGACGAAGGAAAGGATGTCTCTAGAACCATAACAATCATGGAAAAAGTGAAATTAGTTATAGGCACAGTTGATGTTATGGTTTTAATTTTTATTTGACTGAATGGTTTAATTTCCCATGTATTGAGGTTTTTGGAAATTAAATGATTAGGCATGGTCTGGTTATGGTTGTACGATTTGATTTCTTTTCCATTATACTAATGTCATGGAAATGAGATGTTTTAGGCATGGTTTTGTTTGATTTCCAAGTTATTAATGTTATGGAAACTATATGTTTAGGCATGGTTTGGTTTAATTGGATGTAGGCATGGTTTGGTTGTGTTTGTTTCGATTATATTTTCGTGTTATTAGTATTATGGAAAGTGAATGATAATGTGTATGGGTGATGTATGGTTGTTTTGAGATAATTTCCAAGTTATTGTTTTTATGGAAACTAACCAACTAGGTTTTTGATTATGGGGGAAGAATGGTGGGTGAAAAGAGTGGCTGAGCTAACCTTAGAGGGCCTAATTCCCTAAGAGTGATTCCTACATAGCCCTTGCGAAAGGGGCCTCACGCCGATGTAGTTCTTCCATAAACCAGGGAAGAATGAGATTGGATTAGGTAAGTTGAGTAGGTAGGTTGGGTAGGTTGATTTGAATAATCTGGTCGGGTAAGGTATGTTTGAGAATAGGAAAGGTAAAATGTTTAATAAGGAATAGGCAAGGTGAATTAGGCATAGGCACATATAAAGGTGTCATGGATATAACATTTTTTACGATCTTTTCTTGTTAAAGAAGCAATCAAGATAGGAAGAGGCGAACTAAAAATAAGCATAATGCTCCAAGTTGGCAAAGACCATAAGTGTTATACCCTTTAGACTTATTGAACTTAAATCCCTAGATATGTTGCATGATGGACAGGTCTAGAATTAAAAGAAGTCACGCGATCACAATGTGTAAAATACACACGTCATCCCCTGAGTTTAGTTACGAGATAATAAATAGAGGGTAAGGTGGAAGAGTTTGTTTAGTGTAACCTTGTTGTGAGACAACATGCCCCTTCTACAAGGTACCTAAAACTAGAATAGGCAAGTCAATGATGAAAATCTTATATTTTTCTTGACTTTTGCTTTTTATTCTGTATACATTGATTGATGCAGGAAGTCTATATTGGGATAAATAGGTTCTCCTTGAGGTCATCGTGGAGTTGATCGATGCAGGAAGCTCTAGAATTATTTTTATTTGAGAGATAGAGATTAGTCTTCTTTTTGGATAGACTAAATGCAATGAGTGGATAACTTTTATAGTTTTCCTTCGAGGGAGCAATCTACTTGTAACAAAAATAAAGAGAGGTATATGTCCTTTTGAAGGAATCATCTATTTACATGAAGTTTTACTCCAGGAGTAGATTTTTTGGTATCTCATATATATTTTATTTCTTTTGTACTTGAAGTCATGGACAACCATCTAGAGATAGGGGCCCATGGTTGTGCTTTCTAGGCCCAGAGTAGTGCCGACCAAACTAAATTAAGAATTAGGGGCAAGGACCTTTAGGCCCTCTCCCTTCCCCCATATCTCTCGGTTGGGCCCTATCTCCCCTGAGGGGGAAGAATTATCTCTAGCTATATATATATATATAGGCGGGGGGCGGCCCCCCTCTATAGAATTGGGAGAGAGGGGGCCCATATATCTAGAGGGGCTACCTACCCTATCTAGATATGGGGATTGGGGAGCCTATCTAAATCTGGGGTACTCCTTATAGATCTTATTCTATGGGGTCCTAACATCGATCGATTCCTGACTCGAGATAGAGATAGAGGGGGGTCAAGCGCACCATATATAGACTATAACGGATTATATGCCTCATTTATGAAGGAAAAACCATAACACTAAAAGGTTGGATATAAAAGAGGGGTTTTAAGTGACGAACGACCATGGGATTCCATCCGGGAAACGCTGAAAAAGTATCCATGAGAATCATGCCATGAGTAGAGTTGTGGTACTCATATTGAATACAAGGTTGAATGGTGATAAAAGATCACACAATTCGAGTTTAATCGTTGGTCCTGAAAACAGGTAGGTTGAAGGAGAGGTTCACTCAAGGGACGAGCATGTAAGTTACATAAAGTGATGTAGTACTTTATTCAACAGTAGAATGATCAAAGATGCAAGGCATTAAGGGGCTCATGTTCGAGTTTACCTTTAAGAGAAGATAAACGATAAGCCCCTGATCCATAGGTATGGGTGACAATGTAGGGTCCAAGCCAATTGGGAGCAAACTTGCCTCGTTTACTTTTATCCTCTTTGGTTACATGTTTATTTTCTTTTAGGACAAGATCGCCAACCTTGAAATTTCATTCATGAACATGTTTTTCATAGGCACATTTGATACCATTTTGGCATATTTGAAGGTGGTCAAGAGCATTTAAATGACGTTCGTTTAATAGCTCAAGTTACACCAAACGTTCTTAGTGAAATTTATCATCATTGAGCATATCTTTAAGTGAGATATGAAGAGATGAAATTTGGACTTCGAGAGGTAGGACTGCCTCTTTACCGTAGACCAAAGATAAAGGTGTGGCAATGGTAGAGGTGCGAATGCTGGTGCTATAATCCCATAAGGAGAAAGTAATGTGCGTATGCCAATCCTTACCATTATAATCGACGAATTTCATGAGAATTTTGTTGAGAGTTTTGTTAGTTGACTCAAATTGACCATTTGTTTGAGGATAATATTGTGAAGAGAAACTACGTTGAATACTGAAGTTATCACAGAGTTTTCGTAGGGTTTTATTTTTGAATTATTTACCATTATTAGTGATGAGGTGACAATGAACAACAAAATGGAAAATGATGTGATGGTTGATGAATTCACATATTTTATCAGCTTTGGTAGAAATGAGAGGGACGACTTCCACCCATTTAGTATAATATTTAGTGGCTATGATAATCCATTGATGATGTTGAGAAGAATGAGGGTTATTCTCTCTGACGAGATCCAAACCCCATTAAGAGAAAGGCCAAAAGTTTTTGGCGGCTTGTAAGGCATGACTTGGGGTGTGATGAAGTTTAGCGTGCTACTGACACTTTACCCAAATCTTGACATATTCAAAACATTATGGGTTCAGGGTTGGCTAGTAATAGCTGAGGTGAAGGATATGTTTGGAAATGTTGTGGCCACTGAAATGTCCACCAAAAATCCCATCGTGGATTTCTTTAATGGTGTATGGAATTTCAAAACTAGTGAGGCACCGTAGGAGGATACCGTCAAAGCCATGCTTGTAGAGAATACCCCATATGATGAAGTAATGAGATACCTTTTGGAGGAAGGCTCGCTTACCATTATGAGTGAGATCTAGAGGATGGATTGAAAGTGAGAGGTAGTTAGCAAACTACTTATACTATATGTCACATGGGTCAGTTTCAATTCTTCCCACAAAAATTACATCATGGAATAGGTAAGAGGGTGACTACAACCATTGTAATGTGACAAATATTTTGAAGTTTGAAGGTGAGGTGGGTATTTGGGAAGAAAGACAAGTCATGGTGTTCACGAATTTGTTAGTGGATCACGTAGTATTTTGAAGTTTGTAATGATCAAAGGTAGTAAAAATCATGTCGACATGATGTTTATACCTTTAAAGTACCTCGTTACGACACTGGTATAAACCATTGAATTGGTTCACAACCAGTTGAGACTCGCCAAAGATATTAATGGATTTTGTTGCACCCTATTGATTTGCCAATTGTTTTCATTGATGTTAAAGGAATTTATGGAAAATAGAGAGTGTAGAGCATGCCTCTCAGGTGTTTTTCAGAGGTTCAAATTGAATTCACGAGGTTTCAAGAAGATAGGGTCTTGGATGGTGAGTGGCAGTGTCATTTTAGGGTGGTTTTAGGTACCTAATGAAGTGAAACAAAATGTTACATGTCAGAAAAAACATGGGAAAATATTTGAGAGACTATTTACAACATGTGTGAGCAATGGTTAGGCCTAGCTCAACTCCAGGAGTCAGTTTTGTATGTTGGTTAGAAAGAGTGTTAAGAACAAATAGTGTTCTAGCATGAAAATGAGATGGGTTAGAAACATTTATACCTATATTTTTCACACAGATCTAGGAGATGATAGAGGAAGGTGTCTTGATGCTTCATAAAAAAAATTAGGTCAAATTTAGGTCATTTGTTCACGTTATGTGAGTTTTTGTAAAATAAGCTTTTTAAAAACCTCATTTTGAGTTTCCTGGCTTCTTATCCTTCAAAAAAAATTATATAATCTCCTTCAAATAAATCATAGAATGAATTTTTTGATAAATTTATCATAAAAATCATGTTCAAAATAATTTTCTCAAAAAGAGGTGTGGTTGAAAAGTTATGAGCATTTTGGTGGAGCAATTTTTCTCTCTCCTAGGCTGTGCACCAAATTGATAAGAGAAAAAAGTGAATTTGGACTCCAAGTATTGTTTATCACCTCTACAAGTATTTCATCAATTCATTTATGGTTTTTCTCATGCTTAGAAGGTAATTTTAAGGCTTTAATTCTTGAAGGTACATGTAGTTGTTTTTGACATTGTTCTTGGTTTGAATGCTCTGGCATGTGAAGGCTCTAACTAGTTTTTCAATGGAGTTTTTTACTCAATGAATGCTTAGACCTCTTCTACAGGCACACGGAAATGTTTGAGCCTCTACCAAGTTTTTTTGGAATTAAATTATACGGTCAAACTTTGTTAGCTCATATTGTCTTGGAAGGTAATTTGGCTCAATGCATGTTAAACACTGCCCCAAGAGTCTAAACTTCAAATTCATGCATTGATCAGTGTTGGAATCATGTATATAAGAAAATAGTAGGAAATGGAAAAGTTTATGTATGTTATTTCAATTGTTGGAATGGATGAGTTTGGGGAGTCGGTTTTCTAGACTCAGGGCTGTAAAATGAAGTCTCTCACTACCTTTGTGAAGGTCATGCCAAATCAAAACCTTATTCAACCTCTGTGAGACCTGTATCATTTAAAATTGAAGATTTCTAAGGTATACATCATATTAATGGAGTGCAGTCACTTAAATGGAGAAGAAACTATTGTTTTCATCAAAATCTCTTGCTTCATGTTACTGTACAGTCAAGGTTTTCCCATGCTTTTTCATGCAAACAATGATTCAAGTTAAGACTAATTCCATCAAGTCAATACTTTATTTGGGTTTGAAATGTGAAATGTTACTTAAGATACTATCAGAACTCCCATCACACTTCATTTCTTATATAAATTCTGTTGAAGAAACCATCTTTTTTGTCATATTTAGTAAGTGATTGTCTCAAACACCCTATATCCTAGGGTTTCAGCAAAAGGTTTTTGATCACTTGAACATCGATTCATTTCAATGAATTTAAATGAAACTTGAGAAAAGTATCTGTATGACTTCTATCATGACACAGGCCTATTTTAAAAGGTTGTGAATCAAATGATAGCTATTGGAATGAGATTTTCATCTCAGAAGTTACTGGTAAAACCATGATGATTTACAATACAACTTAGACTGTGAATTTTTTCCTTTTTAGTGCATTGGAGGTTCTCAATGGGTGATGGTTAAATGCTTTATTTGAATGTAACTATGGTAGTGCCTTCCAAAATCTTGTATGGAGCTTTACATCTAATTTTCTTCCCATCATGAAAGATTAGGGTTCAATCTGTATTAGTGTTCGATCAAATTTTCCAAAGGCTCCATTTGACTTGAAGAAGGTATACAAGTTTGAATTTGTTCAATATGGTATAAGCTATGAAAAGCTGTATAAAGTTGGTGATATTTTCAAAGCTATAATAATTGCTACGTATGTGAAGCTTAGAAAATCGAATGGTCACGTTGAGACATATGAACCTCATCTTCAAGACTCTTCTTTTGATAATCAATTTGGGCAGTTGAATAGTTTCTAACAAATTTAATTGAAAATTTGGTCAAGTTTGTTAGAGAAGGATTAAAAAGAGTCATAAGGGCAGTCAAAGAAGTTAAAAAGGCTTGCAAAATTAAGTCTAGCTCGTTGAAGGAAGATTATATCAGGGTTACAAGTCCTCACGTTTGACATTGGGATTTGGAAAGACTTGAAAAACTTTTAAACTCATAAGATATTCTAAATGTCGAGACAAGTAAGATTAAAAAGACTCAAATTTTTTATGACCATATAGGTGTCACATGGTAAAGCAAGACAGGTAGCTTTGAGTCTTAAAACAGGTATGTTGAATCGTTGGAAAGTTTTTGGATTCTTGTTGAGTGAACTGTATGAGGTTCAAATGAAATAAAATGAGATAGTTAGCATGTCTTGAAAGATGATAGATAGACTAATAATTCAGAGTAAGTAATTATTTTTGAGTGTGTGAGAAAGAATATTAAGAGTGTAACAATGTTATAAAATAGAATGACAGAGATTGAGTAAGAGATGTAGCAGTATAGTAAAGTTTGAAACATATGCTGAGTTTAAGAAAATGAAAATGACATATGTGATTCCTAAGAAGTGAAAAAGTGATGATCATGAAATCAATGACATGCAAAGAAGTAGAGGAGAAGGTATGAATGAATTTGTGAATATGCATGGAGAATTCAGTGGATAGGAATGAATTCATGAGATTGGTTTGGAGTATGACATGTGATTAAAATGAAGTATCTCTTGTATAACAAGGTATATTTTTGAGAACATTTTGAGTGAGATGAAAATAGAGACATGTGACCTTGATTCAGTGGTATTGAATTCAGTGAACCAAGGGTGTGAGAATAAAGAAGTAAAAATGATCCAACATGTATGAGTTCAAGTAAGAAGATTGTTTCAGTGTTAAAGTGAATCAAGACTAGAGTGGATCAAGAGTAGTAGAGCTTGAGTGTCATTCATTTAGGATCATTATCAGATGTTCAAGGCATCTATTTTCAAGTGTGATCAAGACTGAATTGTTCAGTATAGTAAGGAAACATGTAGCTTCCTTGTAGGTAACATAATTGCAGAAGGTCAAACTGACAGTGTGACTAAATTAGTTGTGGGAGTTGAAGCTTCCCTGTGAGTTGAAGCTCACTAAAGATCAATAGAAGTTGATTAAATTTTAGGGGGTTGAATCTTCCAGACTAGGTAACAAGTTGGTAGCAGTGGCAGCTCCTGGTTGAGTTTGAAGCTCAACCTTGAAACTAATCTAACAGAAGTGGGAAAAATTGGTCCTAAACATAGTTCATGGTTTCAGTGGGTTTTCTTCCCATTTTGGGTTTCCCACATTAAATCTTGTGTCATTGTGTTCTCTCTTGATAATTTGCTTGTGTCTGTTTATTTTTTATCATATTACTTGTTTAAGAAGGTAAATTGTGAAAACACTGATTCACCCCCCCTCTTAGTGTCATAGTTTCTAAAAATTGGTATCAGAGAAGGCCCTAGTAAAGTGAGTCTAATAGATTAAGGGAGATCTAGTGAATTCAACTATGACAAGAAACCAAGTCAAGTGACTTCTCTACTTCCAAAGCACCTCTATTCAATGGGTCTAATTATGCCTTTTGGAGTGTCAGGATGAAGACTTACCTAATGTTCTCATTGAGATTTGATGTCTGGGATGCAATTGATAGTGGCTATATTATTCCAACAACACCTCCCACTGACCCAACAGGAAAGAAAGCAACGTGAAAACAATTCTAAGGCCATGAATGCAATTCTTTTTGGATTAGTTGAGGCTGATAAGTTTATAAGTTTATGTAGTGTACTACAACAAGAGATGTGGGATAAGCTGAAGATAATCTATGAAGGATATAACAAGGTAAAGATAACAAAACTACAAACTTAAAGCATCAAGATGAAAGAAGGTGAGAATGTTTCCTCACACATGATTTGAAATTGTAAGCATCAAGATTAGGAAAGAAGGTGAGAGGGTGATTTCTTAGATATTTGACCTCAAAGAGTTGATGCTAAATTGTATCATTTGATTAGAGAAGCTAAAGACCTGACTACTCTAACAATGGATGATATTCATGGTATATTGACTACATATGAGATGAGAATCAGTGATTCAAAATCAAGGGACAAAGGAGGTAGACTTCAAAGTAAACTAAAGACCTCACAAGAAAATGAACAAGGTATATTGACTGATTATGACATGGACATCAGATGATGAAAAAATAGAAGCCATGTTTGTAAGAAAGCTGAAGAGAGGCTGAGGAAAATACAAAGGTAAGCTCCCATTCAATTGTTTCAGTTGTGGAAAATTTGGTCACTTTTCTTCTAAATTTCCTAATAAACACAAAGAATATGAGGAATCCTCTGATAGATAGAAGAAGAAATTCAAGATAAATAATGACAAGAAGAAGTAATTCAAGAATAAGAATAATTTCTACACTCAAGAAGATTCAAGCTCTTCACAATCAAGTGATTCTAACAACTCCAAAAAGTGAAGAAAAAGGTATGTTAGCTGAGACTTTGTTTATGGCTATTGAAATATCAAATGCAAGTAATTCTAAAGGAAAATTTCAGACTCAGTATGAAATTTTAGATGAAGAATAAGTAAAAGTTAATCTTGAGGCTGAGTTGATAAGTGCACTAGATGAAATAAAGCATCAAAAGAAGAGAAATCAAAAAATGAAAATTATGGTAAAATAATATGAAAGTAAAATCAGATCTCTTGAAGAAAATCAGAAAAAGGAAGCTCAAGAACATGAAGAAATGATCAAGGAAATTGAAGCACAAGTAAAACAAATTGAAGATGCCTTCAAGGTAAAGAAGAAGATAATTTGAAGCTCAAAAATGAGATGGAGCAACTACAAATACAAGTTAGAACAGACCTCTATAAAACTGAAAATGTATCATAAATTTGAGAAGAGAACTACTGATTTGAGTGATCTTTTGAGAAAAAGAAGAAGCAAATGACAGAGCTAGTTTGGGATATGAAGAGAAGAAGGAAGATGAAAAATCAGCAAGCACAAATATGGCCAAGACAAGTGAAGAACCTCCTAAAGTCAAGAGAGATGAATTTAAGGAAGAAGAACTATCCAAGGAGACATTATGCCATGAGGTATGCTTATCATTTTATGGATACTGTTATACTTGTAATGAATTTGGTCACTAAGTTATTAAGTGCAGGATGTACTCTAGAAGTCATGGTAGGCACATGAACTCTTATCATGCTAGAAACAAGGATGAGCTGATTTGCTATAACTATCAAAAGTATGGACATGTTGCCAAGTTTTTCTATCGAAATACCTCCACAACAAAACAATAAAGTTTATAGGGTTAAATCCGATTCCTACAGATACTAAGGAGAAAGGTTTAATAACACAGATAACCTTTCATTCACAGAGTGAAGATGTAGAGTGGTACATTGAAAGTGGGTGTTCTAGCCACATGACAAGGAACAAGAGAAAATTCATCTCCTTAGAGGAAAAGGCATCTGACACAGTGAATTTTGGGGACAACACATCAACAAATATTGTTGGAAAAGGTACATTAAGTCTTGATAATGGAAAAAATATAACTGAAAATGTGTTGTATGTTGAAGGCTTAAAACAAAATCTTCTGAGTGTCAGTCAAATGTGTAAACAAGGATATATAGTCCTATTTCATGATAAAGTTTGTGATATAAGGAAAGGAGAAACATGAAAGGTGGTAGGAAAAGAAAAGAAAACTAAAAACCATATGTATGTGCTTAAGAAAGTAAACAAAGAAAAGTGTTTCTTAAGAAAAGTGGGTGATATAATGACTAAACCATTTCCTAGAGCTGGTTTTGAGAAGTTGAGGGATAAATTGGGGGTATTTCCAGCCCCTAAAAGTCACTAAAGGTCTCAGAAAGATAGGGGAACAACTAAGGTGCCAAAGTTGTTCCAATAGAGCTCAATTTTAGTCCAGACATGGGGAAGTTGGTTTTCCAATTCTAGGAACAAAATAGTGGTCATGTAAAGACAAGGTTTGAAGGATGATTTGAAATTTTATCAGATGGAGTGTTGCAGGTGCTGCATGGAAGAAAAATAGCAGCAATTCATGGGCTTCTTCAGACAAGAAAACAACATCTTTCCATGGGGAGTGCATGCAAGGTATGACCATTCTCTTTTGTTGAATTTTTCCAATCTAATTAGTTTAGTGTGATTGTGCACATTCGTCATAGATGTTAAAGGGGGAGAGAGTGTGCTGGAAACTTGTTTCTTATCTCAGTTTTCCATCAAGTTTAAGACGGTTGTCATCAATGATGAAGGGGGAGTTTTTTGCACCCTGTTGATATTCCAGTTGTTTTCATTGATGTCAAAGGCATTGATGGAAAATGGAGAGTGCATAACATTCCTCTCAAATGTTATTCAGAGGTTCAAATTTAATTCATGAGGTTTTAAGAATATAAGGTCTTGGATGGTGAGTGGCAATATCATTTTAGGGTGGTTTCAGGTACCTAATGAAGTGAAACAAAATGGTACAGGTTAGAAAAAACATGGGAAAATATTTGAGAGAGTATCTATAACATGTTTGAGAAAAGGTTAGGCCCAACTCAGCTCCAGGAGTCATTTTTGGACATTGGTCAGAAATAGTGTTGAGAATGCGTAGTGTTCTAGAATGAAAATTTGATGGGATAGAAACATGTAGACCTATTATTTTCACACAAATATGGGATATTATAGATGAAGGTTTATTTATGCTTCATGCAAAATTTTAGGTCAAATTTAGGTCATTTGTTCAACTTATGTGAGTTTTTGTAAAACAAGCTTTTTGACAAACTCATTTTGAGTTGCCTGGTTTCTTAACCTTCAAACAAAATTATACACTCTCCTTCGAATAAATCATAGAAGGATTTTTTGGATTAAATTATCATAAAAAACATTTTCAAAAATAATTTTCTCAAAATGAGGTATGGTTGAAAATTTATGAGCATTTTGGTGGAGCAGTTTTTCTCGCTCCTGTGTTATGCACCAAATCGGTAAGAGAAAAATGTGAATTTGGACTCCAAGTATTATTTCATCACCTCTAGAGTATCTTATCAATTCATTGATGATGTCTCCCATTATTATAAATCATTTGAAGGATTCAATTCTTGAAGGTACATGTAGTTTTTTTTGACACCATGTCTTAGTTTGAATGCTCTGGCATATGAAGGTACTAGTTGTTTCAAATGGAGTTTTTTACCAATGAATGGGTAGACCTTTTCTACAGGAATAGGAAAATGTGTGTGATCCTTCTTAAGTTTTTTTGGAATTATAATTCACTCAAACTTTGATATCCAAGACTGTCTTGAAAGGTAATATCTCAATGCATGTTAATACACTACCCCAAAGAGTCTAAGCTTAAAATTCATTGCATTGATCAGTGTTAGAACATGATATAGGG
This sequence comes from Taxus chinensis, assembly GCA_019776745.2. Lineage (NCBI taxonomy): Eukaryota > Viridiplantae > Streptophyta > Pinopsida > Cupressales > Taxaceae > Taxus > Taxus chinensis. The sequence goes on along the minus strand of CM034151.1, from coordinate 544,937,218 downwards.
GAAAAATTATTAAAAGGGACAAGTTTATGTATGTTATTTCAATTTTTTTGAAAGGATAAGTCTGGGGATTTAGTCTTTCTCGACTCATAAATGCAAAATGAAGGCTCTCACTGCCCTTTGTGAAGGTCATGCCAAATCAGAACCTTATTTGACCTCTGTGAGACCTGTATCATTTAATTTTTGAAGAGTTCTAAGATATGCATCATATTCATGGAGTGTAGTCACTTTTTCGGATAGGAAACTATTGTTTTTCATCAAACTCTCTTGCTTCATGTTATAGGTACAGTCAAGGTTTTTTAGCCTCTCCATGCAAACAGTGATTTCTTCAAGCTAATTCCATCAAGTGAATGACTTTAAGTGGGTTAGAAAAAAATTAATAAATTATCAGAACTCTTATAAGCTTGGTCACTTCGTTGTTATACAAATGTGTTAAATAAACGATATTATTTGTCAAAATTGGGAGGTGATTGCTCAAACATCATGTCCTAGGGTTTTATCAAAATGGTGTTTGATCTTTTGAACGTTTCATTCAATGGATTTTCATAAAATTTTGACAATAGCTTTGTTTTGTCATGACACACCTTTTGAAAAGTTTTTGAAGCAAACGGTTAATTATTGAATGAGATTTCTCACCTTTGAATATTGGTAAACCGTGAGTACAGTATACTAAGACTATAATTTCTTGATTTTTTCAGTTGTATTCCAGTTTGTAGTTGAAAATATTCAAAAAGAAGTTGATTTTAAGATCATGTAAACTGTTAGAGATGATTTCTTATGCATGGTTGAGCTCAATAATATTCATATTGGGTAGTGGAGTGTTCCAAAGCATGTAGCTTTAACTGTCTTAGAAACTTATCAGTGATTAGTGTTTCACTAAATCCTTATTGAAGAAGGGTAACTCATAAACTTTCAAAGTTTACCTCAAAGCTATAAACATGGTGTAAATGCTCTATAGCTCAGTGTCAAGCTAGGTTGATGGTAAGTGGGTATAACTCCAAGAGTCAGAGAACTAAAAGGGTAGTTCAGGAGCTTCTAACACCATTGTTGTCAAATTTGAGACAAACTCGTTAGAGAAGACCAAAGGTCATAAAGCCTGAAGCTGAAAAATGAAAAGTAAAGAATTTCAAGGATATTATATTATTACAAACAAGATTATTCACTTCCAAGTTCTAACTTTTGATAGGATAGTTATGAGAAATAAGATGAAGAGACTTTTCATGATCAAAGAACATTGAGTAAGCAAAAAGGGGCTTGAAACCAAACATGTAGAAGTTGAAGAGATATTGTCTTTTATGGAACTTGAAGGTTCAAGTGAAAGATAGATAGTTAAATAGAAATTTATATATATAATAGTGTTGTAATTTTTGTGTGTGTGTGTGAGAGAGATGAAATAGTGAACCTGCGGACCTTAATATATACATAACTAATAAGAATATGAATAGGAAAGCTTAAGACACGAAGTGGGTGTGAGAACACAAATGAATATGTGACTGAAGTGAACAAGTGTGATCATATACAGGGAAAAGAATAGGGAGAATATGTGACTTCAAAATATCAAAAATAGTGATAGCAAACAGGATTGAGTGGATTAGAGGAATCTCTTGTATATGCAGGTATAAATTTTCAGCGATATAAAATAGGACTATAAACTGATGATCATACAATGGTATTAAATTCAGTGAACCAAGTGTGTGAGAATAACTTTGAAACAAATACATCCTATGTGAAGAAGTAAGAAGATCGTTTTAGTGTTCAAAAGTGATTAAAAATGATTGGAGAAAGGTAGCAGAGATTGAGTTCAGATTTAGGATCATTATCAGATGTTCAAGACATCATTTTTAAGTGTGATCAAGACTGAATTGTTGTATACCAGGGAGTTTCTTCTTTGCAATTAGTAGCTTACAGAAGGTCAGCGACAACTGATGAAATCAGTTGGGGAGTTGAAACTTCCCTATGAGTTGAAGCTCACCAAGGATTAGTAGATGTTAGTTAATTAGTGTTCATAGTGTGAACATATGGTTTGTATATTAGTATTATTTAATATTTAAATAATGTGTGAGTGTGCAAAATTATTTGTCATGCACAACTCATAGAGATAGGAGTGTGTGAGATTATCTTGGGATTGGGAGTAAGACTAGGGAATAGAGGAGAAATATGGGGATAAGATGATGAGACTTGAATCCATGATTATAGGAACAAGAGATTGGATAAAATGCCCTCCACTAATCAATATAAATTTCTCCATTATTCTCTATATTTTATTTGTTTCTGTGTTTTCTCTATTTTCACGTGTTGATATAAAAATATTGTTTCTTAAATTCATTATAAAATCTAGAGTTTTGATATCATCTGGTATTAGAGCAGGCTAGGACAAGTTATGATATTCATTGTAGGACAAAACCACAGCCTCTAAGATGCAGATATGAGAGTTTTGAAGCTTTCATCGCCATTTTTGGGATTCTTATCTTTAAAAAAAAAAACTGGTAATTCATGTTTTTCTCAAAAACCTAGATTCTATTTTTTTTTAAAGGTTTTGAGTTTGTTTATATGTATTATGAAAAACTTCTGTCAAAAAATTACGGAAACCCATTTCATATTTTAAGAGAAATCGTGGAAACAATTTTGACATTTCTATTTATTCATTAAAATAAATAGTGACTAATTTCTAGTAATTAAAATCTGATATGCTTTATTATTTTGAATAAATATAAAACTAATTATTATTATAAGGGTGCATTATAGCTTGAAACCGACACCTAATAGAATTGTAAAATGAGCCTCAAAGACAAATTCTGTTGATTTAGCATCATCACGATGGAGGAAGGAGGCAACGGAGGAAGGAGGATAATCAATGACCTCTTGCCAGCCGCAAGCGAAGGGGGCCACACAATAATTTTTTGGCATTTATTTTTTGTTGTGTGTTTAATTTTCATTGTGTTATGTAAAAAGAACAGACGATTTATTCCTATTCACTCTTGTAATAAGTGAGCTCCTACATGAGTGATATTTATTATATTTTCTCTTGAATGTAAGGATGAGGTGGGGAAACATGTATGCTGCTATGAAAGTGGTTGGTGGTCCACTAGAAAACCAATTTGAGAGTATGTGAATCTCTTAAAAAATCACATATAGATTGGTTAATGGTTCCACTAGAAAACCTGTTGGAGTTGATGGTACTCTTTGAAAACCATCGAATTGTAGAACATGAACAGGTACTATACAGAACTCACCCATGTTCACACTAAGGGGGTGAATGTTATGAAATTAGTGTTCATAATGTGAACATATGGTTTGAATATTAGTATTATTTAGTATTTAAATAATATGTGAGTGTGCAGAATTATTTGTCATGCACAACTCATAGAGATAGGAGTGTGTGAGATTATCTTGGGATTGGGAGTAAGACTAGGGATTAGAGGAGAACTATGGGGATAAGATGATGAGACTTGACTCCATGATTATAGGAGCAAGAAATTGTATAAAATTTCCTCCACTAATCAATATAAATTTCTCCATTATTCTCTATATTTTATTTGTTTATGTGTTTTCTCTATTTTCACGTGTTGATATAAAATTATTGTTTCTTAAATTCATTATCAAATCTAGAGTTTTGATATCAGTAGTAGCTAATTGAATTGTAGGGGATTGCAGCCTCCAGTCTAGGTATCAAGCTTGGTCAAATTTAGGAGTAGTAGCTCCTGGATGAGTTGAAGCTCAACCTTAAAAATAATGTAATATAAGTGGGACAAATTGGTTCTAAGCATAGTTCATAATTTCAATTAGTTTTCTTCCCATTTTAGGTTTCCCACATTAAACATTGTGTCATTGTGTTCTCTCTTGAAATTTTATTATGTGTGTTTATGGTTTTTATCATATCATATTTAAGAAGGTAAATTATGAACACAATGATTCACCCCCCCTCTCAATGTCATAGTTTCTAATAGATTTAACATCTAGGGAAATAGCGGTTTAAAGACCTAAGACAATTGCTTCGTATTCAACCATGTTATTGGTGCAGTCAAAGTCAAGTTTGAAGGATAAAGAAGAAAATATCACCGTCAAGTGGAATGAGGATGACCCCTACACCACCTCCACATCGACATTTATAACCATCAATGAATAAGGTCATCTGAGAAATGGTTTCGTCAAGGGAGAGGGTAACAATAGATTCATCAGGAAAATAGAAGTTAGAAGATTGATGTTTAGGCAGCAGAGTGTTGAAAATCTGATCGGAAATGGTTTGTCCCTTGATAGACTTTTGATGAATGAATTATAGGTCTATGTCTGTAAGGACCATAATCCAATGCGAGGTGCATTAGTGTTGGTAAGGTTTAGCATAAAGGTAATACAGAGGGTCATTGTTGGTGACAATGAAGGTTTTTTGGTTAAGTAGGAAGGGGAGATGTTTGGTGGCTAGGAAGACTAAGGCTAGGCAGATCTTTTCAACATGAGTATATCAAGCCTCATAGTCTAAAAGAGTACATCTTATGTAATAAACCACATTTTCCCTGTGTTTCTCGTCGCGATGAGCGAGCATGGCACCCAAGGAATGATCAATGGCATAAATGTAGAGGTAATAAGGTTTTCCATCTTTAGGTGGGATGAGCATAGGTGGCTAAAGAAGGTATTTCTTCAATGCTTCTAAGGATTTGTGGCACTCATCATTCCAATTCAAGGAGACACCATTTTTAAGAAGATGATGAAAAGGGTGACACCCATTGGAAAGTTGGGAAATAAAGAGTCGAATGGATTGTAATTTTCCTTGCAAACTAGGAAGTTGTCAAAGGTTTGTAAGTGGAGGAATCTAGAGAATAACCTTGATTTTGGTGGGATTGACTTCTATACCCCGTAAAGAGATGATGAAACCAAGGAGTTTTCTAGACAAAATGATAAAGACACTTTTTGGTTTAATGCAAACACAATATTTAATAAGATGATGAAAGATGATTTTGAGAGTTGGGAGGTGTTCGACATGACTTTTGGACTTACCAAGAAGGTTGTCGACATAGTCTTCCGATATGTCATGCATGATGTCGTGGAATATATAGGTCATAGCACACTGATAAGTGGTGCCAGCATTTTTTTAGGCTAAAGGGCATGACATGATAACAGAAGGTCCCCTAACGGGTGGTGAAGGTGGTTTTGTGTTGATCTTCCAGTGCAAGTAATATTTTATTTTAACTTGAGAACCCGTCCAAAAGAGATAACATCTCATGGTCAGATGTAAGATCAACGATTTGGTAAATACTAGGCAGATGAAAGTCATCTTTAGGGAAGGCAATTTTAATATCATGGAAATCCATGTAGATGTGGATTCCCCCTGTTGCCTTGGTGATATGAACAATGTTAGAAATCTATTTTAGATATTCAATGGTAGAATGAAGGAAATAGAAAGAAGGAATTGGAGTTATTCTTTCACAAGAAGGGCAATGCTTGGATGCATTTTTTGCAGCTTTTGTTTCATAGGTTTAACGTTGGGGATAGTCACAATATTTTGGACCACGATATTTGGGCAAATATTAGGCATATCGACATAGGACCAAGAAAAATCATCGCTATGATCTCAAAGGAAAGAGGTGAAGGCTTCTTATTTTCAGAAGAATCTAAAGATTGGCCTATCTTTAGAATTCATCGATCGTCCTAAGTATGAATGTTGATCTCTATGGTTGATTCATTTAGCATGGTTTGTGCCTCAGAAGGTAATGATCGATGAATGTAAGAATCTTCTACACCTAAGTAGGTAAGAATGGAATCATCATCCTGACATTGAACGACATTTATATAAGGTGTTTCATCATCTAGCATGTCAAGATAAAGAAGAGGGATAGAAGAGGGTGCCTCGCCATCACGATGATAGGTTAGAGGTCCCAAAGAAATAGTGTTCACAAAAAATGATTTTAGGAGGGATGGACTCTGGATCCATGGAATCCATGGGTGAAGGTGATGTAATAGGTGAATTAGGTGGAGAAGGTGGTAATATAGGCGAATAAGGTGAAGAATGTTGATCTTCTTCTACGAGGTCAATTCTAGCCTTCTTAGGATTAGGTAGTTTAGAAAATCCGATACCACAATGGTCTTTATGTTTGTGGGTAGTGAAAGGTATGAATGTGTGATGACCTTGTTCATAAACACCAAATCCAAATCCCTTCCAAGCATAGTGATGAAGAAAGGTGTGGGTGAAGTGGAAGTTGGTGAGATATCAAAAATCACATGAAAAAAGGTCATGTTTGGATGGGTGCTTTGGGAGAATAATAATAAGTGTCAAGTCCCCAAAATGTCAGGTTGGTGTGAAGGTGAGGAGGACCATATGGAAAAACCTCACCTACATACTAGTTGTAATGTGAGTATTAACGAAGGATTTCATACTCTTGATGAGTTTGAAAAGTGTCGATGTTGTACAGGAAATACCCTCAATGCAAGGCACTGAAAAAACACCTATAAAGGGGTAAGAGGTCGGTACTTGGGTGTCAAGAATGGATGAGCTACTCGAAGTTTGAGAAGAAGGGTTAGTAGATGGGCTAGCTTTAGAAGTTGTGGCAGCACTAGGAATAGGTGAGATGGTTAAGGAAGATGTAGTAGCAGAAGTGGTAGATGAGATAGTGGTAAAATATGAAGTGGTCGTTGTATTAGATGAGGCAACTGTGGTGGTAGTTGAAGCTATTGTGGTTGTAGATGCCTTAACTAGAATAAGGACTTCATTAGGTCGATACAACATGTTGCAGGTTTTGAAAGGTGAAGGATTTTCTTGAATGGTGTAGAAGTGCCATTCATATTAGAATTTGATGTAGCAGTGAAGGGTCGATGGTACACACCCCATGGAACAAATCCAAGCTCATCCAAACAACATTTTATACTAGAATTCCCCTTTAAGAACATAGAATAGTTTAGGAATGGTGCGGGGATGCAGTGGATGTGGAGGATGACAGTGTCAAGGGTAGTGGTCATGGAATCATTGAAAGAACACAACATAACTGGGTTATTATGCATGCAGTTGGAGGGTATATGCATTTTTTTGTACACATGGGAGGAAATTATACTAATTCTCATACCTACATCAATCATAACACGTCATACATGAGTATCTTCAACGTAGATGGAGATGAAGAGGGTGAGATCAGGATCCTCTGAATGGTGAGTGGTAAACTTCAAGTCAGAGAAAATGATGGCAGAAACTTAGTGAGTGGTAGGGGGAATAAAAATATTAGGTGAAGCGGTGAGATTGACCACATGATGAGGGGTGAAGATGGTGATAATGGGTGTAGGGTCATTTGGTAAAACCTCAATAGTTTACAGGATCTCAAGGAGGGCCTGGGGATGAGACTCAGAGGTTTGGATGAGGTCATACAAAGACATTTTTAAAGGAGATTGATGAATTTGTTTTATCATAGTACAAGGTGTGACTCCATCAGAAATTAGATAGGCCGACCCAAGGATGGTTACCTTAGGGATGGGTGCAGATGGAATGGTAGGTGTAGGTGCACTAGATGGGTTTCCATCTTTCTCTTTTCCTTTTTCCTTTTGCAGTTGAGTAGCTACTCAAACCATATTTATCTTGAAGACCAAAGGAGGAAAAGAAGGTTTTGGAGGTGAAGATGATGACCGTTGAATAGATATAGGGTGAGGCTATGTGGCAGTAGGCAAAGGAGGAATGGAAGTCTCCTCCAATAGGTCATCATCATCTAAAAGACTATCTGAATCGCATAGTTCAATGAGAATGTTTTTTAGGGCCTTACACCCTTTGAAATCATGCCTTTGGGAGAAATGATATGCATAGATTTTATAATCGTCAAAATCTACTGGTTTGGACTCTAGTGGATCGTAAGGATTAATGGGTGGTATTGTGATAGCTGAGGTTTCTAATAACCGAGCGAGGATGTTAGAATAAGACACTTTCAAGGGATCACAATAAGAAGTTAGAGTTGTTTTGGATGAAGGCGCAGGTGATTCCTTTGAAGGAGGTGGAGTTTGGGGTTGAGTTGATATAACTACTTTTTAAATAGGTAGTATGGTTTTTGGTTTTGGTTTCACCTTCTTGAGTAAAGGTGCTAGAGTAGGGAGCGAAGAAGAAGGCGACACAGAAGGTGTAGGCATGCGAGTAAACCAAGGTGACAATAGAGGTGTGGGTAATAGTTTGACTACAGGTAATGCAGAGGGTAGTGGTAAATGAGAAGGTAGAGGCATGGGTGATGAAGAAGATGTAGGTAAAATAATAGATCTAGATGAGGGTGTAGGTTTGTTTCACCTCAAAAGTAAATGTGATAAAATAGATAAGTGGGTAATGGACGTAGAGGAATACCTGTGTTATGTGGACAGTAGAAGGTGTTGTGCATTGTATAGACTTTTGATCCAAGTTGATTGTGTGAGCTTCCCTTTGGCTAGGAGGAACGACCTGTATAAGAAACACAACAAGACCACCAAATAGTATTAAATAACAAGAATCAGAGGACTGTCTAGCAAGGCTAGATCTAGGAAGCGTGATGCTTCCTTGAATGGTTGTCAATCCTCTATTTAATACAATTTAATGTAAGAAATAACAGTTTCTATTGTAGTTGATAAGATTTAGGTATCTCCTATTAACATACAACAAGTGAATTTAACTCAACAGGAATGGTTAGAATTAAATACGGATGATTAATGGGTTGGTTTGGGTCTGTAGGTGTAGTAGAGGCTATAGGTGAGGTTTGGGTGAAATTAGGAAAGGTTTTGAGTTGTTTTGGGGAAGTTGTTAACTCGTTGTTATAGGAAAAATTGCCAGTCTCAGAGACCGGTATCGGTTGGTTGAACCGATGTCGGTATAGGAGATAGACCAATGTCAAGTTGGCTAACTGGTGTCGGTAGGGGAAATTTGGTTCAAATGTTAAAAATGGGAGTTTGAACCTCTCTGTGATTTCACAGAGAGTGAAGGGGTGTTGATAAGGTTGTGATATTGTTAAGAAGACTCAGGTATGCTGAAAAGGAGGTTAGAAAGGGTGTAAAGGCTTGGGATGGTTGAATAGTGGGTTGGTGGGAAGAAGGTGATATATGGGTAATGGAAAGAATGAAATACAGAAAGAAACGAAAGATCTATACTTGAATAAGAACAAATGATAAAATCACAATACTTACTAGGTATGTTGTAGATCCTGTGAGTGGAGGTGGTTGGTGGTTGATCAAAGAAGATATGCTTGGGTCCAGTGTCCATGACAGTACAACCTGTGTGCTCCCATGAGTATTCCCATGCTCTGGAAGGAGAATTTGATACTTATCTTGCACTATGGTTGTGTGTTTGTCATCTTATGTGATGTAGGAGGGCTTGAAGATTCATGCTTGAATGCAATAAGGCCTCCAATCACTGAATGACCAACCTGGGTAAAGGGTTGTAAAATTATATATAAAGGAACTGATGGTGGTTTAGGTGACCGACGTCAGACCGAGGATAAACCAACGTCGGCTTAGGGTGAAATAGTCTTATTTACCAAAAATAGGTAGATCTTCCCAGATTTGGTGTGTTTTCCTTGTTGGGTCCACTTAGGGAAGTAGAGTTCACATGAGAGAAGGTAGGAAGATCTTAGAAGAAGTCCAGTTAGGTTTAGGAAGAATTCTTAGTTAGTTAGGTCAAGTAGTGACTCAACACTGGGAGTGATGACTCAGTGCTGAGAGTAATGACTTGGTCACTGTGAGTTAAATGCCCCTGAATGGGTCCAGGATGAGGTTTCATGATGAGGTGGAGGTGTGAGGATGAAATTAACTTAATTAAAATAATTAATTTAATTAATAATGTGAGGATGAATATTAATATGGGATGAAGGGGTCATGATTAGTTAAATGTGTTACATTAATTAATTAAAGGGGACCAAGGGGAGTGTGACCCAAATTTGGTGTCTACATTTTCCCCTTTTTGTCACATAGCTTGTATTGATAAGTGACGCTGACTAAAACAGGAAGTTGGTGCTCCAGGTATGAGTGAGGGTTAGGTTGCCCCAAGTGTGGGTGGAGGTGATCCCCCTCAAACCCAGGAACTGATGAGGTGTGAAATGGAGTCGGTGAGTGGTTTGATAAATGGGTAAGTGATGAAAATGAGGGTAGGTTGGTTGTAGGTAAGGGTGTTTTTATTCAGTAATAGGTAGTGGTAGTCTAACACATGCATACATATAGATTATGATAAGGTACCAGGTTGAAGAGCTTGCAAACTCTACACTCGTCAAAGGTCGATAGGTTTATCCAAACAAGGTTGAAGTGGTTTAGGTATCCAAGGTATAGGATATGGTCCTAAAACACCACTAGGCTAGGTGTAGGAATGGGAAATAGGTTTTGTTCCAGGGAACCAAAGGTATGGTCGGGATAAACAACATGACTTTCGGCAAGGTAAGGTCATTAGCGGAACAACATGAGTATCACATCGCAAGGTATAGCGAGTACATGAATTCAAGTGTCACAAAAGGTGAGGTTGGGTTGGGTGATTTAGGTAAGGCCATAGGTAAGGCCATGGTAGGGGAAAAAACATGCCCCAACTGATTTTGAGGTTGGGTGATAGGTAATAAGGTCATGAGGGTGAGGTGTAAGGTCAGGGTCAACTTTGGGTTAGGCAGAAAAAGGTTTCGGGTAGGTAGAGTTGGTGTTATATGGTGTAATGAGGTAAAAAAGGCTAACAACCATGTGTCATGGCCAACCGATATCGGTCAAAAGAAACTGAAGCGTGGTGCACTAGGGCACATGACCAATGTCAGTTTAGGGAAACCGATGTCGGTCAGGTCAGATTTGGAATAAAAAGGTAAAATCCATGAATTATGGATTCATTTGTGCTTTTCCATTTGTGAAAATGACAAGTAGAGAGTCATTTTCATACTATTGACGAGAGTGACCATGATTGGGCTAGATTCTAGGCTGATTTGGAGAGAGGTGAGTGGTTGGAGAGGTGTAGAGGTGGGCCTATGAGATATTTTGGCTGTGATTCGATTGGTGGAGAGCCAGGGGTTTGATTCAGACATGGTGGTAGCAGGAGGAGGTGTGGGAGGACCACCGGCTCAGAGACTAGAGATCCCAACGAGGTGACATCGACGTGTAGAGGTAGGATTCAATCCTTTCTGGTTGTTTTTGATTGAAGTTGTAGGAAAAAAATGAACTAAAATGGGGGGAATTAAAAATTCAAAATGTAGTTAAAAATGGAATAATTTGGGTATGGGGTGGGTGCAATGTAGATTAATTAGGGTGTAAAATGGAAATGGGTGGGGTTGGGTGGTTTTTGGGTAGGTTTTAGGCTTGTTTTTTTAATTTTTAGAAAATTGGGGGCGTGGGGGTTTGGACTTTGGAGCCGAACTAGAGACCGATGTCGGTCAGGTCTCGGTCCGACATCGGTCTTGGCATGCCGACATCGGTGGGAAAATAGTCGACCGACGTCGGTTCAGGGTGACCGGTATCGGTCCATGTGACCGACGTCGGTCACTGTGAAAAGTGACTTAGTCTGAATAGGTTAAGTTGAGAAGGCCAAAATGGGGTAAAAAATGAAATTGGAGGGTAGATAGGTAGTGAATAAGGGAAACAGAGAGGGATGAGGGAGAGAAGTAGGTGGGTGAGGGTAAATATAGGTAAACATAGGTGGGTAATAGAGGAAGATTAGGTCACAGTGATGGAATGGGTTATGGGAACTTGATAAGCTAAATTAGAAGAAATGATAGGCCAGGGAAGTAGTTAGGAAATAGATAGGTGGGGTAATTAGGTTGTAAAGAAATGGGAAAAGTAGTTTAGTTTTTGACATTGTTGAGTGGTATGGATGCATGGCACGACATCAGTTGATGATGTGGGACCATGTCCCACCATTATTAGGGGAGATGCATCCCAACGTTACTGAGGATAATTGGACACATATGCGAGATGTCAGATTGGTGGGCATTAGGCACTACAGGTGGATCTGACAGGATCACAGTCTCATGGTCACACTCATCGATAGATGGGATGCAGTGACCAACACCTTTCATCTACCCACCGAACAAGATGACCATCACACTGGAGGACATATACAGGATTCTACGGCTACCTATTGTTGGTGAGCCAGTATATTTGGTATCAGTAGATGGAGCCTTCGAGGTGATGATTGAGGTATTTGGGGAGATGGTGAGTGACTTGATAGAGCACAATGTCAGTCTTGTTTATGGGGATTTGTATGTTGCACACCCACAAGAGACATGGTTAGCAGTGTTGATGATGGTGGTGGTGGGGTGCTATGCACTTCCTTGATTCAGAGGGTGGTCAGTTTCCCAGAGGGCTGATGGGAGTATTACAGGATATGATCGAGGATCGGGTCTACTTTGCATGGGCACCTACATATTTAGTGCAACTATATAGGGAGTTGTGGGCTTACCAGAGGATGTGATGTTATGACATCTATTGTACATTCCTACTGCACTATTGGGCATACAGCATATTGTGGTAGTGTAGCCACGAGGACTACCGGTACCAGATTGGCACCATGGGGGACAAAGGGAAGGTTACAAGGAGGTGGGTGGCTGTAGGTGGTCATCCTCGAGTAGAGGAGGTAGCTCATGACATAGTATACTACAGGCGGGAGCTGGAGGGCTTGTATGTGATGGACATAGTCTGGTGGCCCTATGTTGGTTTTCCAGATTTTAGAGGGATGGATGAGGAGCTACATGAGTTATAGTTAGTGTGGTGGATACAGGGAAGATGTGTACTGGTGAGCATGAGATGATCCTAATCGATAGAGTCTGATACTAGTTTGGATTACAATAGGATGTGCCACCACCCTTCCCATAGTACCACAGGGATGATGTGGAGAGACCTTTGTCTCCACCCCAACCCACAGACCCCATAGGACAGGAGGAGGTACTAGTGGATACAAGATTGACGATGCAGGGACCACTGTGGCATACAGATAGTGGTGGGTAGTGGAGTTACAGGTAGCACCACCATGGCTAGGTCAGCCAGGACTTAGCCACAGTGATGGTTCAGAGGGATGCCCTACAGGGATAGGTGACCACGTTGGGAGTTTAGTTGACAGTGGCACAGGCACAAGTAGTTACTTTGATAGGGAAGGTGACTACATTATAGGGTCAGCTGACTACTTGCCCAAGCTCAGGCACAGGTATAGGTACAAGCTCCTATAGGGGATGGTGCATAGGTAGCAATGCTACAGGAAAAGTTACTAGTTTACAGGGACAGTTGGCAGCCACACAGGCATAGGTCATGGCCTTATAGGCCTAGGTAGCTACATAGGTACCAACACAGGCACTGGGACATAGGTCCTGTATAGTATAGGCACTGACACCAGGACAAGGTCCTCTATTGGTAGGGAAGAGTTCACAGGTGGCAGTTAGGCCAATGGCACCACCCTAGACCATATCTATGGAAAGGTTCAGGGATTCCCTGATGAGGCCCACTATTACCAGGACCATCTAGCCACTACAGGTATTGATGTTCCCTCATATGCCGAGTATAGGGCCCAACAGGTAGCTAGTGAGAGGACCAGGTCCAAGGACTCACAACTCAGGTAGCACAGGGGGTCATTGGCCCCAAAGACAGGGTCAGGGTGAGGCTACTAGTTCTCACAGACCGGGCCCAAGCTGAGGGCCAGGAGGAGGAGATGGGTGAGAGTGGAGAGGAGGGCCTCAGGTGGGGTTGATTGATCATGACATGTGATACTTGTATGATGATTTTTGATTTATATATATGCCTGCATGCCAAAGATTTTGTGAGATTGTATATGAGAGTTTTTTGAGACACTTTGATTATTTATCCCTGTGTATATATGTATTGATACACATACATTCCTCTTTATATAGTTGATGATTATTATTGGATGGATGATGTACTCTTTTTAATTTCCATTGTTATTGTGTACCATGGGAACTAGGTGAGTTAGGCATGATTGAGTCTAGGTCATTTAGGCATGATGGAGTTAGGTATAGGCATGGTTTGGAGTCAGGTATAGGCATGGTGGAGTCAGGTATAGTTACTGATGGTGGAAATCTAGGTGTTGTATTTATGTTGTGTTGTATGTTGTGGTAAATTTCCAAGTAATTAATATCATGAAAATATGAAATGATTTAATGTAGAATATGGTTGATGGTATAAAATGGTAGGTATGTATGTTTTTATGATATATTAATTTCCAAGTTTTTGTGTAAATGGAAACTAACTAGGGTAGAATGTGAATGTAAAGGGGGAAAATTGGATAGGGGTAAAAGTGGTCGAGCTAACCTCTAAGGGCCCCATGCCCTCAGAGTGCTACCTACATAGCCCTGATGAAAAGGGGCCTTAGGCCAATGTAGTTCTCCCATAAGCTAGGGAAGAATATGATAAGGGAGATGAATGGGTCTCAGTAGATTTTAGGAATGATTGAGTCTAGGTCATTTAGGCATGGTTGAGTATAGGTTGAATAGGCATGGTTGAGTCTAGGTCATTTAGGCATGATTGAGTATAGGTTGAATAGGCATGGTTGTCATCTAGGTTGAATAGGTGTGGGTGATTTTGGTGGAAGAGGAATTCCCATAATGTAGGTGTCGAAGGTCTGGTCCTGTGAAGGAGGATCAATAAGTAAGAAAAGAGGTGAACGGTAAGAGGAGACAAAAATCCACCTAATTGGTAAGAACCATTATGAGTCTATCATATCAAAGATTGGCTTATGACCGTAAGACCCTAAATGCGTTGCATGATTGACTGTTCTAAGGGTGAAGAAAGTCACATGACCACAAATTTCACATTTGTGGCACATCCCTTGAGTAGGTGGAAGATGAGAAAGAAAATATGGTGAGGTGAAATGGGTTGTTTTAGCGTAACCTTGGTGTGAGACAACATGTCTCTTCTGCAAGATACCCAAGACCAGAATAGGCAAGTCCATGACAAAAAAGTTATCTTTTTCTTTTTTCTTTTGTTTTATAGACTGATCGATGTGGGAAGTCTATGTGGGATGAATAGAATATCTCCTTGAGGTCTTCATGAAGCTGATCGATGTGGGAAGCTTCAGAATATTTTTATTTTATTTTTTACAGAAATAGTCTTCTTTTTGTGATAGACTATGTACAATAGGGCTAGCTTTTTATAGTTGTCCTTCAAGGGAGCAGTCTATTTATAGTAGCAAGATGGAAAGATAGATGTCCTTTTGGAGGGAGTCATCTATTTACAAGAAGTTTGACTCAAGGAGTTTGAATTTGAAAATCCCGTATATTACTTTTGAATTGTTTTTGTTTTGGACTTTTAGGTCATGGACAAGACTATAGAGAAGTATAGGCTTCTTTTATGAAGACAAAACCATAACACACAGGGTTAGCTATGAAAGAGAGGTTTTAAGTGATGAACAACCATGGGATTCCATCCTGAAAAGGATGAAAAGTATCCATGAGAATCATGCCATGAGTAGAGTCATGGTACTCATATTAAAGATAAGGCTGAAAGGTGATGGGTAATCACATGATTCTTGTTTAGTCATTGATCCTTAAAATAGGTAAGTGGAAGGTGAATGTTTCTCAAGGGATGAGTGTTTAATAGATGGAAGGTGATATAGGACTTGATTCAACAATAGAATGGTCAAATATGTAAGGCATTGAGGGGCTCAGGTTTGGGTTTACCTTCGAGTGAAGATAAATGATAAGCACCTGATCCATAGGCATGAGTAATGATATAGGGTCCAAGCCAATTAGGAGTGAACTTTCCCCATTTACTTTTCTCCACTTTTGTTACATGTTGATTTTCCTTCAGGACGAGGTCACCAACCTTGAAGGTTCATTCTTGGACACATTTATCGTAGGCACGTTTGATACATTTTTGGTAGATTTGGAGGTGATTGAGAGCATTTAGATGACATTCATCTAATAACTCAAGTTGTGCCAAATGATCCTGGAGAAAATCATCATCATTGAGCATATCTTTGAGTGAGATACGAAGAGATGGAATTTGGACTTCGAGAGGCAAGACAACCTCTGTACCATAGACCAAAGAGAAAGGTGTGGCAGCAGTTGAGGTGTGAATACTAGTGTGATAAGCCCATAAGGAAAAAGGAATGTGTGTGTGCCAATCCTTACCAGTATCATCAACCACTTTCATAAGAATTTTATTTAGAGTTTTTTTAGTTGATTCAGCTTGGCCATTTGTTTGAGGATAATAAGGTGAAGAAAAATGAGTTGAATGCCGAAGGCATCACAGAGTTTCCATAGGGTTTTGTTTTTGAATTATTTTCCATTATCAGTGATGAGGTGGTGAGGAACACCAAAGTGACAAATGATGTGATGGTTGATGAATTCACATATTTTCTTGGATTTTGTAGAAATAAGAGGTATGAACTTCCACCCATTTAGTGTAATATTTGGTAGCGGTAATAATCCATTGATGACGTTGGGAAGAATGAGGGTTGATCTCTCCGACAAGATCCAAACCCCATTGAGAGAAAGGACAAAGGTCTCGTGCGACCTATAAGGCATGACTAGGGGTGTGATGAAGATTAGCATGTTGTTGAAACTTCACACAATGCTTGACATAGTCACAACAATCATGGTTTAGGGTTGGCCAGTAATAGCCCAGGTGAAGGATGTGCTTAGCGACAACTAAGCCACTGAAGTGACCCCCACAAATCCCATCGTGAACTTCCTTGATGGTGTATGGAATTTCAGAACTTGTAAGGCATCGTAAGAGGATACCATCAAATCCACATTTATAGAGAAGACCACCCATGATGACATAACGAGAGACACTTTTGAGAAAGGCTCATTGTTGTCATTGCGAGTAAGATCTGGAGGTAGAATTGAAAGGGAAAGGTAGTCAAAAACTTCTTATACCAAAGGTCACGTGGGTCAGTTTCAATGTTTCCTACAAGGTTGACATCTCAGATTAGATAAGAAGGTGATTGCAACCTTTGTACTATGACAAATATTTTTGAGTCGGAGGGTGAAGTGGGGATTTGAGAAGCAAGACAGGCCATGGTGTCCACAAATTTATTAGTGGAACGTGGGGTGGTTTGAAGTTCATAATGGTCAAAGGTAGTCAAAAGCATGTCAACATGATGCTTATACTTTTGAAGTATCTCGTTACGACACTGGTATATACCATTAACTTGGTTCACAACCAGTTGAGAGTCACCAAAGATATTAATTGATTTAACATCTAAGGCTATGGCAGTTTGAAGACCTAACACGAGTGCTTCATATTCGGTGATATTGTTAGTATAATCAAAATCTAGTTTGAAAGATAATGGCATAGGCTCACCATCAAGAGGAATGAGGATAACTATGGCACCACCCCCACGCTGACATTTGGAACCATCAAAGAATAAGGTCATCTGGTAAATGGTATCATCCAGGGAGAGGGTAGCGATGGATTCATCAGGGAAATCAAAGTTAGAAGATTGGTTTCTAGAGAGAGGTGCGTTTGCGAGTTGGTCAGCAATGGTTTTTCCTTTGAAATTTTTTTGATGGATGAATTTGAGATCTAGGTCTGCAAGAAGCATGAGCCAATTTGAAACATATTGATGTTGGTAGGGCTTAGCATGTACATGTAATGTAAGGGTCATTATTGGTGTCCTTTGACAAACAAAGGTTTTGAGCCAATGGTTGATGTAGGTAATGGTAAGAAGTTTAGTTTTTGGTTGAGTAAAAAAAAGTTTAAGGCTAAGTAGATTTTTTCGGCGTGAGTATATCTAGTTTTCATAGTCTAAAAGCATACGACTTATATAATAAACCGATTGCTCCCTATGTTTCTCATCACGATGAGTGAGCATGGCACCCAGGGAATGATCAGTAGTAGAAATGTAAAGGTAAAATGGTTGGTCATCCTTAGGGGGAATGAGAACAGGTGGTTGGAGGAGGTATTTTTTTAAGGCGTCGAAGGCTTTGTGGCATTCATCATCCCATTTGAAGGAGACATCCTTTTTGAGAAGATGATGAAATGGATGGCAGTGGTTGGAAAAGCTGAGAAATAAAGTGATGAATAGATTGTAACTTGCCTTGCAAACTACAAAGTTGATGAAGGTTAGTAGGTGGAGGCATCTCAAGAATAGCCTTGATTTTAGTGGGATCAACTTCAATGCCACACAAAGAAATGATAAAACCAAGGAGCTTTCTAGAGAGAATAGTGAAGACACACTTCTTAGGTTGAAGGTGAACACAGTATTTGATGAGACAGGTCAAAGACAACTTTAAGGAAAACAAGGTGCTCGACCCGATGTTTAGATTTGGCAAGAATATCATCAATGTAATCTTCCAATATGTTATGCATGATGTCATGAAAAATATAAGTCATAGCCCGCTGATATGTAGCACCAACATTTTTAAGGCCAAAGGGCATGACACAATAGCAAAAGGTCCCCCAAGGAGTGATGAAGGTGGTTTTGTGTTGATCTTCCGGGGTGAGTAATATTTGGTTATAACCTGAGAAACCATCCATGAGTGATAGCATCTCATGGCCGGTGGTGAGATCAACTAGTTGGTCAATACTAGGTAGAGGAAAGTTGTCTTTGGGGCAAGCTAAGTTAAGGTCATGGAAATCCATGAAATGTGGAGTCCCCCTATCACTTTTGTGACAGGAACAATGTTAGAGATCCATTGGGGATAATCAATGGGTAGGATGAAGGAAACCAAAAGAAGGCACTGAGTTCTTCTTTGACAAGAAGGGAAATGCGAGGATGCATTTTTTACAGCTTCTGTTTCACAGGTTTGGCATCAGGAATGGTTACGATATTGTGGACCACAATTTTGGGTCAATACTAGGCATATCAGTGTAGGACCAAGAAAAAGATTGCTATGATCCCAGAGGAAAGAAGTGAAAGCTTCTTGTTCAACAACATCTAAAGATTGGCCTATTTTTAGAATGTGTGGGTCATCCTGAGTGTGAATGTTGATTTTGATGGTCGATTCATTCAACATGGTTTGCATCTCAGAAGGTAATGACTGGTGAATATAAGAATCTTCCACACCAAGGTAGGTGAGAATAGACTCATCATCTTGACATTTGAATGACGTTAATAGAAGGTGTATCATCATCAATCATGTTAGGATACAGGAAGGGAAGAGAAGAGGGAGCCTCACCATCACATTGATAAGTTAGAGGTCCCAGGGAAATGGTGTTCATGAAAAAAAAGTTAGGAGGAATGGATTCTAGATCCATAGACTTTGTAGGTGAAGGTGGTGAAGTTGGTGAATGGGGTGGGGAATGTTTATCATCCTCAATGAGTTTGACTCGAGCCTTCTTGGGAGGTGGTTTGGAAAATCCAATACCACTACAGTCTTTATGCTTACGAGTGGTGTAAGGAATGATAGTATGGTATGGCCTTGTTCATAGAAACCAAATCCAAATCCCTTCCAAGCACAATGATGGAGGAAGGTGTGGGTGAAGTGGTAGTTGGTGAGAGATTGAAGGTTGGAGGAAAATGGTCGAAGTTTGGGAGGGTGGCTCAGGTGAGTAGGTAGAAGCATCAAGTCCCCCATATGTTAAGTTGGTGTGAAGGTGGGGAGGACCATAGGGGAAAACCTTTCCTATGCGGTGATCATAGTGGGGATGTTGGTGAAGGTTACCATACTCTTGAGGAGTAAGGAATGTGTCAATGTTATAAAGGTGGTACTCCCCCAAGAGTGAGACATTGAAAAACACCTTCTAAGGGATCAGTAGCTGGTATGTGGGTAGTGGGAATGGATGAATCACTGGACAACTGGGAAGAAGAAGCATTTGATGTTTGAGGAGTAGATGGGTTGGCTGATGGGTCAGCTGTAGAAGCTATGGAAGTAGTGGGAATAGAGGAGTTAGTTGTGGAAGATGTAGCAGCAGAAGTGGTGGATGAGGTAGTGGCTAAAGAAGAAGTGGTAGCGGTGGTAGATGCCTTAACTAGTATAAGGACATCATTGGGTTGATACAACATGTTACATGTCTTGAAAGGTGAAGGGTCAGCTGGAATGGTATAGTTGTGCCCTTCATGTTTGAATTTTAAACAGTGGTGTAAGGTTGAAGGAACACAACCCATGGCATGGATCCAAGGTCGGCCAAGCAACATGTTGTACTAGAATTCCCCCTCTAAGACATAAAATAATTCAAGAATGGTACGGGGGCCTACATGAATGTGGAGAATGATGGTGCTGAGGGTGGAAGTCATAGCATCATTAAATGAATGTAACATAACTGGGTTATTATGCATGCAGTTGGCAGGGATGCACATTTGGTTGTACACATGGGAGGAAATGATGTTGATACTAGCACCTCCATCGATCATAACACATGTCAAACACATATATTATCAACATAGATGGAAATAAATAGGGTGGGTTAGGATCATCCGATTGGAGAGGTACAATCTCATCATTAGAGAAACTAAGAGTGACTATTTGATGAGTGGTAGCGGGAGTAGAGGAAGGGGACAAAGTGGTGAGAGTGGAAACATGGTGAGGAGTGATAATGGATGCAATAGGCATAGGGTCATTAGGTAGGACCTCAATAGATTGTAGGACCTCAATGAGGGCCTGACGATGTGACTCAGAGGTTTGGATGAGGTCGTATAAAGACATTTTGAGAGGAGACTGGTGTAATTGTTTAAGAATTGTACGATGGGAAACCCCATCAGAAATAGGGTATGTGGGTCCACAGATGGTGATTTTGGGTGCAGGTGTAGATGGAATATTGGGTAAAAGAGTAGTGGATGAGCTGGTTGTTTTCTCCTTTCCTTTTTCCTTCTGGGCTTGAAGTGGAAATTTGAACCATATTGATCTGTGGTAAAGGAGAAAGTGTGTCATGATAGGTGTAGCGATAGGATGGGAAAAAATATGGTGAGGGCATATACTGGTTTTGTGAAAACAATGCAGCACATTGGCATTTTGGTGGAGGTTTGGCTAGCTCTCTTATGTGGACCATATTGATCTCAAATGTTGGAGGAGGATAAAAGGGTTGTGGAGGGGGAGATGAAGGTTGCTGAATAGGTACGGGATGAGGATGTGTGGTGATAGGTGCAGGTGGAAGAGGGTCCTCATCTAAAAGATCATCATCATCAAATTTTTCTTTGAGAGGACATAGTTGGAGAAGAATAGTCTTAAGAGCCTTAAATTTTCCACATCATGCCCTGACACACGATGGTAAGCACAAATTTTGGTATCATCAAACCCTTCTGGTTTAGGTTTGAGTGGGTCATAAGGTCTAAGTGGTGGCAATGTGATGACAGAGGTTTCCAAAAGGTTAGCTAAGATGTTGGCATAAGACCCTGCCAATGGATCACAATGTGAAGTAAGTGTGGGTCTAGATGGAAGTGTGGGTGAATTTGGTGGGAGAGGTGTCACTGGAGGTGGAATCAGAGGTTGAGTAAGTTTGACCACTTGTTTGGTAGATAGTATAGTTTTAGGTTTGGATTGCACCTTCTTGGGTAAAGGATGTAGCAGGTGAACTAGTTGTTGAAGGTAGTATAGGTTTAACTACCTCTTTGGAAGGTAGTGGGTTCTTGGACTTTGGTTGCACCTTCTTGGGTAAAGGTGAAGAAGAAGTGTGTGATGTAGAAGGGAAGGTAGATGGTGGAAGGGGATGGTTAGCCAAGGTGATAATGGAGGTGCGGTGAAGGTTGTGGTAAGAGGAAATGTGGAAGGTACTGGTTGAGGGGAAGGGAATGGCATGGGTAATGATGAGGATACTAGAAGTGGTGTAGGTATAGGAGGTAGAAAGGATGTAGGTGACGTCAAAGGTGTAAGTTGTGTAGGTAATTTGGGTGTAACAGAGGATCGTGATGAGGTGGGTTGTTGTGTTTTTGGTTTACTCTAGGTAGGAGGCTGTTTGGCCAAGGTTGATGGGTGGGGACCTAGGATAGATGGAAGTGGTGAAGGTGATAGAGGGGTAGTGGGTGAAGCTGGTGTATGCAGCCTAAGAGGTTGGGTCTTCCTCTTAGGTGGGGGAATAGTCTTTGTGATGGCTTGTGAGGATGTGGCTAAATCTAACTTTGATAAGAGGATGGACTAGACTTGATGTCGACATGACTCCTAATGGGGTAATGGGTCTGGACATGGAGGAAGGTATAGGTGTAGGTAAGGTTTTAGGCATAGGAAAAAATTTTTATCATTAAAGGTTTAGGTGTGGGCGAGGGTGATGAAGAAGGGGCCACTACAACTAGCATGGGCAAGGTGGATTTGGTTGTCTGAAACACCTTTGGATAGATCATGGAAGTATCAGCAAAGAAACATCTGCATTTGAGTTGAGACAGGAAGTTGAAGATGTCCCCAAAGCATGGAATTGTCAACATAATCCAAGAGGTTGGCAAACATGAGAATGAACACTGATGTAGGGGGGATGATGTTGATTTGGTAGTAATCCCTGTAAAAATGTCTGTGAGATAGGGAAATGGTTGGCTTCAAACTCTGTGGGTAAAAGAGACGAGAGAAAATCAACAGGATCCTTGAAAGCCAATGGAGAATTGTCACCAATAGGAAGGGACACTGCTAATGGATCCCCTGTGGGTAGGGGAGATGGAAATTTGGATGAGGTAAGTTCATTTTTTGGAAAAGAAGAAGGTAAGCATGACTCTCCCATGGGTAGAAGAGTAAGTACTGCAGGTTGTTCATCAGGTTGAGAGGTGAGTGGGGAAAATGCATCGATAGATATGGTGGACTCCTCCATGGGTGAAGGAGGAGATAAGGGAGACTCCTCTGTGGGTAAAGGATTAGATGAAACAAGTCCCTCCATGGATGAAGAATCTCATACAAGAATCTCCTCAATAGATGGAGTAGGAGGAAATTGAGCAGGAAGAGCTGGTATGATGTCGAAAACAACATGAACCTCACGAACATTACTGTCATTGGTCGAGGTTTCACTGGTTTGGTTAGACAATGGGGTGTGATTTGGGAATGAATTCTTGAAGATGTGAAGGTTCTGATTAGCCGGTGTTAGGGTTATCCAAGATGAGATCTCCATTATCTAACATTTCTTGGATGATGTTTTTGAAATTTATACAATTACCATCGCTATGACCTCTAACATGATGATAGTTGTAGTAATCATTTTATTTTGTACCATGCAGGCACAAGATGAGAGGGGTCAAAACTAGTATGTGGTTTGATGGGTGGAAGAGTGACTTCTCTATATTTTAGAAGTTTTTTCTAAAATTGAAGAGTAGGGTTCTCCTATGGGAGTATATTTTCATTGCTCTCCTGCTTGAACTGAAAATCCTGAACATGGAGAAATATTAGAAGAAGGATTTGATTGGTTGGATGGATGAGATGGGCCAAATTTCAAAACTACTGCATTGGTAGATCCTTTTGCTTTAGAATAATTATTTTGTGGTTTGGAAGAAGAAGAGGTATCATTTTATTTGAACACAACATTCTTGTTACACAATTATATCTTCTTCTCTTCAATGGCACAAATTTCAAGTTTTCCAGGCCCATGGTGAATGCCTCGTCAAATGTGTGGAAGGTTTGAAATTAGAGAGTTGGTGAGATGTGTCTAGCACAAGCTCTAGTGAACAACTCTATTAACTTGTTTGAGGTAGTTGGAATGTGAGTTGGTTGATCAGGCTCCGCCAATGAGCGAAAAAATCTGTGAGAGATTCGTCTTCATATTGTGTGTCACGTACAAGTCAGTCATGGTGACCTTCTTGACAATGTTGATAGAAAAGTGGTCTAGAAAATCCTGAGCTACCTGATTAAATGAAAAGATAGAATGCATGGGTAGATACTTATACCAATCTAAAGCCATCCCTTGTCAAGGACATTAGGAATTCCTACAAGAGAAAATCATCATCATGAGTGATCAGATAACACACATGTTTAAAATACCGTAAGTGGTGTTGCCTTCTTTGTTGTTGAACCGGTTGAATTTAAGCATTTCCCAATGGGAGGGTATGGATGAATAAGAATGGATGGGTGAATTGGCTCATTGAAAATCTCGATCGTATGTCAGAGAGTTACATGAGCCAGAGAGATGCTTCCAATGTCTGCATCTTTTCCATCATCATTTTGATAAGATCATTGGTAGGTTGTGAAGACTAGGCACCCCCTATAGTATAAGGGGGTAGATGAGGTGGGTATGATGTGGGCAGGAATCCCAGTATGTGGTGGTGTCCGAGTACAAAAATTGTGAGGAAGGAATATAGGCCAAAATAGATGTAGATGGAAAGTATCCTGAATAAGTGGTAGATGAAATAGGGGGTTGTTGGTGATAAGTGTAGGTAGGTGGAGTGGATGTAAATAATCTCATAGAAATCAGAGGAAGAGACTAGTGGGATGGAGAGGATGATGTTTTGGAAGGGATTATGGGCTTGCTAACACCAATGGTGGCTGAGATGCAATAGGTATATGAGAGGTGGTGGGTGTAGATGGACCTACACTCAAGGTGGTTGATAAAGGCATGGTTGACATCATAGGAGTGACAGACATCAAAGGTGTGACATATGCCATAGGTGCAACAGATATTGATGATGTAGGGTCAAGATGGGAAACCATAGGTGGTAAGGTGGAAGAGGGTAAGGCTAAGCTAGTAGTAGTTGATGCAGAAGTGGGTGTGAGGGTAGGAGGAATGGACACAAGCATGTCATATACAAGTTTCCCTAATGAATTGTGGGTAGATGAATGAGTGAGATAGTATTACAGAGTGAAAGGGGTTGTGATCAAGGAGTTTCACAAACTCCTCATCACCAGTGGGTATGGAAAGAGCCTGATTAGGTTCCATAGGTGATGAGATTGAAGGGGGAGATGGGCCTAGGTGGGAGTGGATGGAGGCTAGCATGAAACACGAGAGCATTAGCTTGTTTACGAGTCAAAACCATGTGACTGACGATAGAAAAGGTATTCTGAGCTTCATTGATGATGCAGAAACACATAAGTAATGGGGAAAAATCAATCTAAAATGAGTGATTAGATCATTGTTCTGATTGGAAAATCAAAATACAGAGACCAATGTTGATTGGGGTAACCAATGTTGGTATGAAGGTAACCACCGCTAGTCAGATTAAATGATGTTGGTTACTGTGAAAAATAAGAGATTCAAAGATCTGGAAATGAAAGGTGAAAATGGGTCAACCTGGACTCTGAAGATGATATCAGAGACCTAAAAGTGTGATAAAATGGTATAACAAGACACAAAAAGAACATAAAAGGTGGAGAATACTATTTTGGTAAAAAAACCAAAAAAATCATCAAACTGACGTCGGTCAGTGAAGTGATGGCGGTGAGATGATGTAACTGATGGTAGTCATTGGACTGATATCGGTTACTGTGAAATCTGGGAAGAGAAGGAAAAATGAATTTTTGGTGATTTAGATCAAATAAAAGGGCCAACCTAGAGACTGAGTATGGCTATGAGGAGTCCTAATAAACCTAGAATAAAACCAGAATACACCAGTCTGTGATGTGGGGTGTAAAAGGATAAGAAAGAATGAAGAAACACAACTCACACCTCAAAACGCAAGAAGACAAAAATCTAACAAACATGAAATCCTAAGTTGTAGATTTTATGTTTTGGCTTATGCCATTTAGGACTGACTATAAGCAGATATAATTTTTTGTTAACAAAGGTTCCCTATAAAAATATGACAACTATGGTTGGTTTCAGGTAAGTTTTGGCATGGGAGATCCTTCTTTGAGATGATGAATAGGACAGAGAAACCAGCTAGAGCCCACTATCAATCCTCTGATCATGTGATCATTGACAACTTCTTTTAGGAAATATGTTGTTCAAGAACTGTGTCATTTGTTTTCAGTGATTTGGTATAGAGAGTGTGCAAAATGTGAGCTATGGTTCAATTTTTCAACCATTAGCTGGGCATGACTTCCAACATATAGGTTGTCCACAATTTAGATGAGCTATAATGAAAAAAACTCAAAAATGCAAGTGCACAAGTTTTAAAACCCAAAACCACAAATTATATTCGATGAGAACAAATTATGAAGAGGTTAAGGGTATGACTTTCACTAAGTGCAATGCAAGAAAAGAAAGAAGAGTTATTTTTAATCCGGAAAATAAGTGTCACTAAGACAATCAGAAGAAAAGAATATTTCCAGAGAAGAAGCTTAATGTGAACTTGTTTCAAATGAAAATAGACACACAAGATTTTTCCCTAGGCATGAACAATGCAAAGAACCCTAGATGGGTCCCACCTTGCATGCCAAAATGTTTCACCTCAAAATTAAATGTGATAAAATAGATAAGTGGGTAATGGGCATAGGAGGAATACCTATGTTATGTGGATAGTAGAAGGCGTTGCGTGCGCTGTAGAATTTTGATCCAAGCTGATTGTGTGAGATTCCCTTTGGCTAGGAGGAATGACCTATATAAGAAACACAACAAGACCACCAAATAGTATTAAATAGCAAGTATCAGAGGACTTCCTAGCAAGGCTAGATCCAGGAAGCGTGATGCTTCCTCGAATGGTTTTCAATCCTCTGTTTAATACAATTTAATTAAGAAATAACAGTTCCTATTATAGTTGATAAGATTTAGGTATCTCCTATTAACAGACAACAAGTGAATTTAACTCAACAAGAAATGGTTAAAATTAAATCTCGGATGATTAATGGGTTGGTTTGGGTCTGTAGGTGTAAGAAGAGGATGTAGGTGAGGTCTGGGTGAAATTAGGTAAGGTTTTGAGTTGTTTTGGGGAAGTTGTTAACACACTGTTATAGGAAAAATTTCTAGTCTTAGAGACTCGGTATCGGTTGGTCGAACGATGCCGGTATAGGAGATAGACCGATTCTGGTTGGCTAACTGGTGTTGGTAGGGGAAATTTGGTTCAAATTTTAAAAAAGGGAGTTTGAACCTCTCTGTGATTTCACAGAGAGTGAAGAGGGTGTTGATAAGTTCATGATATTGTTAAGAAGACTCAGGTATGCTAAAAAGGAGGTTGGAAAGGGTGTAAAGGCTTGGGATGGTTTGAATAGTGTGTTGGTGGGAAGAAGCTGATATGCGGGTAATGGAAAGAGTGAAATATAGAAAGAATCAAAAGATCTATACTTGTATAAGAACAAATGATAAAGTTACAATACTTACTGGGTATGTTGCAGATCCTAGTGAGCGGAGATGGTTGGTGGTTGATCGAAGAAGAGATGCTTAGGTCCAGTTTTGTGACTATACAACTTGTGTGCTCTTATGAGTATTCCCACGCTTTAGAAGGAGAACCGGTTGTTTGTCTTGCACTATGGTTGTGTGTGTTCATTGTCTGGATGTAGGAGGGATTTAAGATTCAGGGCTTGAATGCAATAAGGCCCCAATCAATGAATGACCAACCCGGGTAAAGTGTTGTAAAATTCTATATAAAGGAACCGATGGCAGTTTAGGTGATTGACGTTGGCCAAGGATAAACTAATATTAGTTAGGGTGAAATAATATTAGTTACCAAAAATAGGCATATCTTCCTAGATTTGGCATGTTGTCCTTTTTGGGTTCGATTAGGGAAGTAGAGTTCTCGTGAGAGAAGGTAGGAAGATATTAGAAGAAGATTCAGTTAGGCTTAGGAATAATTTGTAGTTAGTTAGGTCAAGTAGCGATGAATCATTGCTAAGATTAATGACTTAGTCACTGTGAGTTAAAATCCCCTAGAATGGGTCTAGGATGAGGTTTCATGATGAGGTGGAGGTGTGAGGTGTGAGGATGAGGTGGAGGTGTCACAATGAGGTGGAGGTAGAGGTGTGAGGATGAATGGGTCAAGGATGAGGTCTCATTATAAGGTGTCAACATACTCTAAACAATCAGCCAAATGAGAGAATGACGTAGAGGTAGAGGAAGATGGCGATGACTTGGTGGTAGTTCTTATGATAAGCTAGGAGGTTTGTGAGACAAGGAAGTTTCTAGCTTCTGACTCTATAGGTAGAAGTGATGCATGAAGGTTAACAGGATTTTGGAAGACCCTGGGAGACGCATCACTGACAAGAAGAGATTATAAAAGTGGATCCTTTATGGGTCGAGGAGGAGGCAAGGTAGGTGGTGTAGACCCTTCCTTAGGTAGAGAAGAGGATAAGATAGACTCTTCTTTGGGTAGAGGCGTGAGTTATCTGAGCTCCCTTATAGGTGATGGAATAAGTGGGGTAAGCTACCTCTGTAGATGGAGTAGATGAGGTAGGCTCCTCCATGGGTAGAGGAGTAGGTGAAATAGGCTCCTTTATGGGTAGAGGATAGATCACATAAGAATTTCCTTTCAATAGATAGGATGGAAGGAAACTGAGCAGAA
The DNA here is from genome assembly GCA_019776745.2 of Taxus chinensis. NCBI lineage: Eukaryota > Viridiplantae > Streptophyta > Pinopsida > Cupressales > Taxaceae > Taxus > Taxus chinensis. The sequence goes on along the minus strand of CM034151.1, from coordinate 544,909,119 downwards.
GGGATAAGTACTATGTCAAAGAATGACATGGACCTCATGAACATTGGTGTCATTGTTAGAGGTCTTGAGTAACCTGATTTGATGAATGGGTATGGTTTGGAAAAAGGTTTCTTAAAGACCTGAAGGTTTTGATTTGCTATGCCACATTAGGGTTGTCTAGGATGAGATATCCATTATCTAACATTTCGTGGACAATGTTTTTGAATGTTTTACAATTTCCATCACTATGCCCCCTAACGTGGTGATAGTTACAGTAGTCATTCTCCTTATACCATGTGGGTACAAGACAGGGAAGGGTCAAAACCAATATGTGGTTTGATCAGGTGGAAGGGTGATGGCTCCCGCTTTTAAAAACTTTTCTAATACATAGGAGTAAGGTTCTCCTATGGGGGTATAACGTCTCTATGTTGTACTTGTACTGGAAATTATGAACAGGGGAAAAATTAGAAGAAGGTTTTGGTTGGTTTGATGGATGAGAAGGGCCAACTTTCAAGACCACCACGTTGGTAGATCCTTTTTCCTTAGAATAATTATTTTGTGGTTTAGAAGAAGAAGGGGAGTCATTTGATTTAAGTGAAGCACTCTTGTTACGCAAATGAAGTTTCTTCTCTTCCAGGGCACATATTTCTAGCTTCCAAGCCATGGTGAATGCCTCATCAAACGTTTGGAATGTTTGTACCTGAAGAGTTGGGAAATGTGCCTGGCACAAGCCCTAGTGAACAACTCTATCAACTTGGTTTATGGAAGTTGAAAGGCAATTTGATTAATGAGACCCCGCCAGCGTGTGACAAAGTCAATGATAGACTCGTCATCATACTAATGAATAGAGTATAAATCATTCATGGAGACCTTCTTGGAGATATTGATGGAGAAGTGGTCAAGGAAGGTCTTGGCTAACTGATTGAAGGAGAATATTGAGTGCTTAGGTAAAGCACTATACCAATCTAAAGTAGGTCCTGTCAAGGACATGGGAAAAGTCCTAAGGAGCAAGGCATCATCATGGGGAAATCAGATAATAGATGTGTTTGAATGATCACAAATGTTGTTGCAAATCTTCCTTTCTATTAAATCAATTGAACTTAGGCATCTCCCAATGTGTGGGATAAGGATGAATGGGTATAGATGGATGAATAGGCTCATTACAGATTTCATCGTAAGTCAAGGTATTATGAGAGCTAGAAATAGATGCTTCGAGGGTCTGCATCTTATCCATCATCATCTTTATAAGATCTTTGTAGGATTCAATTGAGGGATGCCCCCCATGGTATAAGGGGTGGATGAGGTAGATAAGTCATAGATGACACACCAGTGTATGGTGGTGTCAAATAAGCAAACTATGATGGGGGTATGTAAGAGGGAATAGATGAAGAAGGCATATACCCTGAATAAGAAGTAGAAGGAACAGGTGGTTGTTGAGGTAGGCGTAGGTGGGAGGAACTTGTGTGGAGACCCTCATAGCAATAGGTGGAAGAGTTTGGGGTATGGAAAGGACCAGGTTCTGGAAGGGGGTATGAGATGCCAAAGCGACTGGTGGCTGAGAAGCAATGGGTACATGAGGTGCTGATGATGTGGGTATCCCTACACTAAGAGTTGTAGATGATGGTGAGGTGGACGTTGAAGGGGTGACAGACACGAAGGTGTGATAGATGTCATAGGTGTGACAAATATCGAAGATGTAGGGATGATCTGAGAAATGACAGGTGTTGAGGTGGAAGCAGGTAACGCTACACTAGTGTTGGCTAATACAGAAGTGGGGGTGAGAGTGGGAGGAATGGAGACAGGCATCCCGTATATGAGTTGTCCTGATGAGTTGCACAGGTGGAAGAATGGGTGAGGTAATACTGCAAGGCTTGTGGATTATGATCAAGGAATTTTGTGAATTCCTCGATCACTTGCGGGTATAGCGATAGAAGCAGTGGGGTCCATGGGTGAAGAAATAGAAGGTGGTGAAGGGATGGAGGTAGCAGATGATGGTTGGCATGAAAAACTAGGGCATTGGCTTGCTGGCGAGTCAAAACCATGTGAATGGTGGAAAGATATGTAGTTATGAGCTCTGAAAATGATACAGAAACATAGAAACAGAAGATGGGAAAAATATGGAAAAATGAAAGTAGGTTGTTGTTTCTGATAAAAATTAAAAAACATAGAAACCGACGTTAGTTGGGTAACCAGTGCCGGTTGGTAGAACGAACCAATGCCGGTCACTGGACTTGACAGGTGCCGATGTTACTGAAGATAATCAAAAATAATTAGAAATATGGAGATGAAAGGGGTAAAATAGATGAAACTAGACTCTATTAATGGTGACAGAGACTTAGAAATGAGTGTAGTAAATGAGTCAGAATAATAGAAAATGTATGAATATGAATTGAACATTGTTTTGGACAAAATGACCAAAAAAATAGGAAACCGATGCAGTCAGTTAACCGATGCTGTATGATGACTATGAACCGATGTCGGTTGCTGGACCGATGCTAGTTACTGTGAATTTTGAGAAAATGAAGAAATTTTGAATTTTTAAGGTGAATTAAGTCAAAATAAAAAGCCAACTCAGAAGTTGAGTATGGAAATAAGATGTCCTATCACACTCAGAAAGAACTAGAATACACTAGTTATGATTGTGGAGTGTGAAAGAAAATAAAAAGTGATGAATCATTCTCACAACTCAAAACGTAATTCAAACAAGCAAAAACTAGCAAAACATGTAAATCCTAGGTATCAGATTTTAGTGTTAAGTGGCTTATGCCTTTTTAAACTGACTGTGAATGAAATAGAGTTTTTAGATAACGAAGGTGCCCTATAAGCAATCTATGGCTGGTTTCAGGTTAGTTTTGGATAAAGAGGCCTGATATACCTTTCAATACGTGTGGTCATGAACTCTGATATGACAAACCGGCCAGAACACCGGGAGGTGCCCACCATCAACGGGTTGTTAAATCCTTGACATGTTTCTTCCTGGAAAGGGAGTGTTTAAGAAATGTGTAAATTATTTAAGTGGTTTGGCTTGGGAGTGTGTGCACAAATGTGAACTACGCTTAATCCAAATCCAATCACCAAGTGGTCATGACCTCCACCATGTGATTGCTAATTAAATCTATGTGATCTAATGCAACACTCAAAGGATGAAATGCACAAATTTTAAACCCAAATCGAAAATGATATTCAATGTAGAAAAAGGAGAACAGGAAGAGGAATGCTCTTTCACTAAATGCAGTACAAAAGAAAAGAAGAAGTGTTCTTTTAAGCACCAAAGGACAAATTTATTTTAGACAAATAGAAAGAAAGAAGATTTCCAGGGAGAGATTTAGTGTGAACTTTTTCAGGAAAGAAAGAAACACACAAATACACCCTATATGAACAATGAAAAGAACCCACAAGATGGGTCCCACCGGGTGTGCCAAAATGTTTCACCAAAAAGTAGAGATAAAACAGATAATAGGTAAGGGTGAGGAGGAATACCTATGATAGTCGAAGATAGGTTGTGCACGTGTTTAATGTTGACCAAGCTGATTGTGAAGAGCTTCCCTTTTTTCTAGGAAGGAATGAACCTGAAATAGAAAACAAGACCACAAGATAGATTAATAATATAGGTTGGTGGATTGCCTAGCTGGAGCTAGATCCTCAGAAGTGGGTGCTTCCTAGAAGGTTGTCAATCCATGTTTTTAAAATAATTTAATGCAGATAAATAAAATGAAATAAGGAAATCCTATTGTAGTTGTATGATTTAGGTGTCTCACACAAATACAATAAGAAAATCTAATCTAACAGGAAAATTTATGACTAAATTTGAAGGGTTGGTAGGTTGGTCTAGGTTTGCAGGTCTGACAGAGGCTGTAAATGAGGTATGGGATGGATTTGGTGAGGTTTTGGGAAGTTTTGGGTGAGTTATAAGCTTTTGGTTTGGGGAAAGTTACCAGTCACAGAGACCGGTATCGGTTAGGCTACTGATGCCAGGCTACTGGTAAAGACCGATGTCGGTTGGTGACCGACGTCGGTAGGGGAAATTGGGTAGAAATGTTAAAAATGAGTTTATGGGAGCTCTCTATGATTGCACAGAGAGTTGGGAAGGTTTGGGTGAGGTTGTGGGATTACTAGAAAGACTCAGAGATCATAAGAATGGTATTTGGGTAAAGATATGGAGGTTCATGTGGGCAAATGGTTAGATGGAGGTGTTATAGGAGAGATATGGGTATGAGAGGTGATAGAATGAAATAGATAACTAGTAAAATAGCTAATCTACTGAAACCAATGACAAAGTAGAGGTATATAATTACTTGTGAAATGTAGGTGAATAGCAGGAAGTGGTGATGGTTGCAGAGAATATGATCCTAAACGAATGCACAACAATAGGATGGACACGATGCTTCCCTGTGAGTACACTGGAGCTCTGGATCAATCTCTTGATGAGTGGTGTGGTGTTTGAACGTTGTAAGGGCCTTTGGTATGTTCACAAGATCACTGAAAAGCTTGAGAGTCAGTATGCAAGGTCGCAAGAGCTAGAAAACTAGATTCAGAACCTGAGCAAAGAGTTTGGAAATCTTATTTAAGGAAACCAATGGTGGTTAGGTGACCGACGTCTAGCTGAGGAATAACCGGCGTTGGTTAGGGAGAAATGGTCATACTTGCTAAAAATAGCCTGATTCTTCCTAAATTTGGCATGATTGAGATTTTGGTTTCGGGTCACAAGTGTGGAATCACACTAAATGGAGTGGGAGAGTAGTTAGAGGGATAATAGGTCATTAAGATTAGGGTTAGAATAAGTCCTAGTTGGTTAAGGGAAGTGGGGACTTAGTCTTAGGTAATGAATAGGGTTGGAATAGGTCTAGGATGAGGTAGATAGGTGAGGTGGCTAGGTGAGGTGGAGAGGTGAGGTAGATAATTAACTTAATTTTGGTAATTAAATTAATTAAAATGTATGCAAGTGGGCATGGTGGGGGAAGTAGTTATTGAATTAATTAATCAAAGGGGGTTTAGAGGGTTGTGACCCAATTTTGGGTGTCTACAGCGAGAACCAAAATATGTTCCATGAGAAACTCGTTGTGTGTTTGGTTTATATCAAACTCATGAAGAGAAGTGATAGTCGTTATGATATTTGCTACTTTATTCTATGTGTAAGGAACTTGTTCAAATGTTATAATTTGAAGATAAACTTTATGTCTATCGAACATGCATTTATATGGAACGATATTATAATCTTTTACTTGATATTATCCATTTACCTTCTTGATGATTAGGAGGGAGTCTCCAAAAAAAATCATCTCTTGGAGCCACCAAGATATAGTGAATCCTAGACATGCTATTAGTGCTTCATATTTTGCGATGTTATTGGTGCACAAAAAAACTAATGTGATAATATTTGGGTATAACATATCCATCTGGTGTGTGAAATACTATGTTAACTCCTTATCCATGTATGTTACAAGAACCATCAAAGAATAAGTTCCATGAGGGAAATACATCAATATACAACAAATCTTCATCAGGTAAATCTAAATTAAGGGGTTAAAAACCTGACAGTGGCGCTACGACCAGTCGATCTATCAAAAGTTTTCCCTTTTATGGAATTTTTACTGATGGATTCAATTTCAAACTCACTCAGGAGCATGACCCAACTAGACATCCGCCCTGTTATAACAAATATTGATAGAATATATTTTAGCAAATTGAATTTAGAAATAATTTTTGTGGTATGATTGAACAAATAGTGTCGCAACTTTTGAAAAGTGAACACTACTCCTAAACACACTTTTTCAACCTAGGAGTTTTTGAGCTTCTAGGCTATAAGGGTTTTACTCGAGTAGTAGATTGTTTTCTCTTATCCTTTATCATTATGTTGTGCAAGCAATGCCCTGATGATATGTTATGTTGTACATATATAAAAAAACATTGGCTTATCTTGGATAGGCGACATTAATACCATTGGAGTTGATAGGTACTCTTTTATCTTAGTGAAATAATCTTTACATTCTTGCGTCCATTTGAACTAGAAATAATTTTTGAGTAGGTGGTTAAAATGGTGGCACTTATCTGCCAGTTGAGATATGAAACACCTGATATACTGAATCCTCCCCTTTAATCCTCGAAGTTGAAAAAGGTTATGTGGTGGATGCATTTCCATTATTGCCTTAATTTTGGTGGGGTCAACTTAAATTCCCCTTTGTGAGATGATAACTATTAGGAGTATCCCTTAAGTGACACCAAAGACACATTTCTTTGGATTCCATTTTTGAGAACGTCGAGGAATGCCTTCTCATGTTCACAAAATCATACTAGGGGTACAAGAAGCAAGGATTCCAAACAAGTAACCAAGTACTCATTGAATGCCAGAGTGTTTTCAGTGCAATATATGTTTAAAGATGGAACCCTGGTCTCTCACCTTCTTCTCAAACCATGCAGAGCCATCACGATAACATTGAATGATCAAATCAAGGTCTTTGAGCTTCAAAGGTATGAATTCAGTCTATTGTTCCACAATGGTGTGTACTTCTCACAACCCATTGTCGAGTATGTGTACATTCTTCCTCTTCCTCATTTAATATCCCTCCCCTGTAATATATTTTCCCTTTCCATCATATGGTGTTTTCCACTTTTGGTGTGTTTCCCTTTTGTCAGTGTGTTTGTTTGTGTGTGTTTGATTTAAAGAAATGACTTTATAGCCCAATGGACAAGGCATTGGTCCACACAGTGTCTTGAGATTCTGGGGTTCCTTCTTACCCTATCCTCACTACGATTGATCTAGATTAAATCCCCAAGCTAGAGCCATCTGTCATCATGAAAATGTGTAACATGAAATTTTCAAACTTTCAAGCATGACAACTAGACCCAAATGTGAAAATTTACTCCTGAGCCTTCCCAAAACCCTCTCTGAATCAATTTTTATTCTATATCATGCCCATCTAGACCTTGTAAGTGCTACTAATGTGTTGAAAAATCATTCCTTAATGTTTGACACTAAAATTTTCCTCCGTAATTTCTATTTCATTAATGTATGTATTAGGAATAGGATTTTGTTAAGTATAATTAAATGAGGCTAGAGCCAATGTGTCATCATCAAAATGTGTAACATGAAATTTTCAATGGAGTTCAAGCATGACTGACTAGACCCATCTGTCTCAATTTACTCCTGAGCCTTCTAGAAAGGCTAATTTTGTCCATTCCAGGGTAGGTGTGCACTCAGTTTAAAGGTGTTTGGGAAAGATTTGAAAGCCCGCACTCATCCAGAGGAGGTCAATTAAATTATTCTATAAAAATTTTGCCCATCTAGACCTTGTAAGTGCTACTAATGTGTAGGGAAAAATCATTCCTGAAGGTTTAGGAAAAGACTGAGTAAATAATGTTATTCATCTCATAGGTGCAAGGAGAGTCCTTCAGTCAAAATAGGGACCTGATCTTCTCAATAGGCCTAGAAAGGCTAATTATTGTAGATTCCAGGGTAAGTGAGTTAGGACTCTTTGGGAAAGATTTGAATAGTCCGCACTCATCCAGAGGAGGTATGTAAGATATATATCTACAATGTTGGAACTGATTTAGTCACATATTTCATCCCAAGACTCGAACATCTCTCAAGGAAGCTCAATCCAAGGTTTAGCAAAAGACTGAGAAATATTGGGTTTCTAAGGTGCAAGGAGTGTACAGTCAAAATAGGAGACCTGATCTTCCAGGGAAAAAGGTCATGAACAAATGAAGGATGATACCATTATAAGTAATCATATTTTTTTTAGAATTCTCTAAGGGAGTTAGGAGGATAATATAAATAGTTCATCATAAAAATACCTCCAGGAGCTCCAGAGAATCATCTACATGTTGACAAGTCTTCACATATTTCACAAGACTCGGTACACATCTCTCAAGGAAGCTCAATCCATGACCGAGTCGTAGTTACACCCTATGTGTCATCAATAAAAAGTGGACACTTGTCAGGGAAATCCAGGAACAAATGAAGGATGATACCAATCATATTTTTCCTTCATGTCCCCATTCTCTAAGGGAGTATAGAGGGGATACTACTTCCAAAAATTCACTCCTCCACAATTCTTCCAACAAATAAATATTGGTGATCTAAAAATACTTCACATGACCATAACTCCAGGAACTCACGTCGACAAGGCTTATCTATCTCGTAGGTACACTTCTCGTAGCTTACCTCCATGTGTGCAAGTGGACGAAAGTTGTCACCTCCAGGTTAAGTCGCTGAGCATAGGGTGAGGGCTTATAGATTTATATTTTTATGTCACTTCATGTCCCCATTCCTAAGGGGATAGAGGGGACACAAAAATTCCCCACTCTATCCTAGAGATGGTGTTGGTACTGATCCATGATAAAGTTTCAAAAATCAAATATTTACCATTTCCTCTTAATAGAAGTAAGTTGAGATCATTTTTAGGCCATGTGGGTTACTATAGAAGGTTCATCAAGAATTTCTCAAAGATTGCACAGCCACATTCTTGAAAAGGATGTTACTTATGAACCAGGAAATAAGGCGCATTGAAGCTTTTAGACAATTGAAGGAAGCTCTGGTGTTTTCAAGGCTGTTTTGAAGAATCTAGATTGGAGCAAGCCATTCACACTATTGCCTCAGATGCTCCTAAAAGGATGAAAATGGGAATGAACCAATTTACTTAAGAGCAGCAAATGCGCAAGTGCCTGTAACTTGTCAGCATCTTGCTAGGGCAAAAAAATGAGGGCTCTAAATATTTTTATGTACTAGATAATTTTGCTTCTTTGAATTTGATATTATAGATAGGCCCCATTGCACCTCTCGAGCCTATGATGGTTTAGGATCATCTTGTGAGGGATTTCCCCGATGCAGCATTGTTATCCCTTAACACAATCCCTAGTGAATACATAGATATTTAGAATTATCTGAATGAAAATTCCCTGACTCTATCCAAGCTTCCATATATTCTGCATTTCAAATAGGACCTGATGACAATACAAGACCATGATCAAGGGAAGGAACTTTCCACAATGGTACAGTGGAGGGCCTTCACAACTTACAGCAAGAAGGATGCTAAAACTCTTTTTAAAGATTGTTATAATTATTATAAGACATGTTTTCAAACACATCCGTAAGACTTCATCAGCCCATCGGTCCCTTTGCAAAGTGGGGAATAGACATTATAGGTCCACTTCCAACTACATCACGCCAAAATAAGTATATTGTAGTTGCCACATGATTATTTAACCAAGGAAAGGCCATTGAAAACATTTTTATGTACTTCCTAGTGGCAAGGTTCATGTATGAACACATTGTCACCAGATTTGGGTTGCCCATTAGAAATTGTAACATCAAGGAAGCCACTTCATTAATGAGGTGGTAGAAGCCTAGTCAGTAAGTTTTACCTATTATACAAGCCACCCAGGTGGAACGAAAAAATTTTGTGTTGTGGCAAATTCTAGCAAAATATGCCAGGTACATAAATGGGATAAAAGGATTCATGCAGCATTGTGGGCATATAGGGCATATAAGCAACAGGATACTCCCCATTTCATTTGGCCTATGACATTGATCCAGCCCTATTGAGTTTGATATTCACTGTGAGAGTGCGAAAGGATGGAAAAGTGATTCAGTAAAAGAAAGGTTGGTACATCTTCCTAAGCTTTCAGAAGAAATGAAGCAGAAGGAATACTTTGCTCAACTAGATCCGGTGGTCTCCATTCCCCTAGTATATGATTCCAGATACAAAAAAAGAAGACACAAAATGGATGGGGCCCTACAAAATAGCAGCTGTGCATGAAAATGGTACGTACCAACTGGAGGAATTGGATGCGAAAACAACCACGACAAGTTGAAGATTTTCCAAGCACCAGAATGTCTACTCCGAGGACGGAGTAGAAGCTAGGAAGGGGGAAGATGTCGATTTCCTTCGTAATTTCTGTTATGTATTAGGAATAGGATGTTGTTAAGTATAATTAGTAGTAGCGTCTGATACCGCCATAGTACGGTGCCGCAATAATGTGGAGTACGGTAACATTCAAAGTACAATAGGAATGTTGTAAAAAGTAAATATTTGTCGTAAGTGGTCTGGTAATATTAAAATGTGCAAAGTTTGGGTAATTAGAGAAATAGGGTCTACATGATTAGGATTTAGAAATATTATATTGGTAATAAAGACAAGGAGTGAGGTCATAAATATTTTGTGTATTTTATTTGTAAAAAGTCTAAAAATGAACCCATGTGATGAAACCTTAAAAGATAAGCTTACATGTACAGATAAGAGTTAAGGTATGGAATATGATTCGTCAAATTTCTATCCTATCTTAGAGATAAGATGGATAAGCCTGGAAGTTCTATAAATAGAGAGGCCACCCCCCTCATTTAGCATTAGTGATATTGTAAAGTGTGCGAAGGAAGCCATCAGTTTAAAGGTGTGTTGAAGGAGGTGTAATTGTAAAGTTTCTCATAGTCTTGGTAAGAACAGAGCTTTGAAGTACCTCATGGGTGAGATTGTAACAGTTTCATGTTAATATTATAATTTATTTGATATTTCAGATATGTCAATCATTCTGTCTTATCATAGTCAATGGTATTCTGTGTTATGTTGTTGTTTTGTTTCCAGATTACATCCACCAAACTAAAGGCTAGTGCATTAGAAATTTTCATGATGATTCTCGGTGAAGAATTAACATAGTGCCGGATTGGTGATGACAAAGACCATCCTCAATAGGCCTAGACATAGGCCATTCCATAGGTGTGCACTCTTTGGGAAAGATTTGAAATCTCATCCAAGGACTGATTTAGTAATATTTAGGGAATTTTTGAAGGTTTAGGAAAAGACTAAGAAATAATGGGTTTCTATTTTCAAGTCAAAATAGGATGATCTTCCACATTATGGTATTCGTAAGAGTTAGGAGGAAATTAAATAGTCATTATAAATATGTAAGAATTATCTACATGTTGGAAGTTTCACATATTTCACAAGACTCGAACATCTCTCAAGGAAGCTCAATCCATAAAACCCCTATTGTCATCAATAAAAAGGAGAAATTTCAGGGAAATTCATGAACAAATGAAGGATGATTCCATATTTTTTTTAGAATTCTCTTGAGTAAAAATAATATACTACTTCATCAAAAATTACCTCCAGGAGCATAAATCACGATCGACAAGTCTTCTATCTCGCAGGTACGACTTCTCGTAGTTACCCAATGTTTCAACACTTGTCAAAAGGCGCACTTTTTTCCCTCATTAATGGGATAGAGGGGACATGCACTCCTCCACAATTCTTCATCTAGGTTCTTCACATTCATTTGGAAGGCATCTAATTCCTAGCTCCTCCATTATGCAATGCGAAAGTGCCCCTTGTCAACATAGGGTGGATATTTTTATGTCACTCTTCTCCAATTCCCAAGGGGATAAAAACAAATTCCCCACTCCATCCCTTTCTCTATTTTTTCATAACCAAGTTTGAGCCCCACATTGCTAAAACTAGTTTTTCCTCACATCCTTCTCACCGAATCGCATGGCGCCACTTGTCATCACGTGAGGAAATATTTTTATATACTTCCTAATTACCAAGGGGACATAGGGTTAAATTATGTCCCACTCTATCCACTTCTATAGACATATGACCCATTCACAGGCCCTCAGGTGCTAAATGGTGGTTTTCTCCATTTCCCCATAGTGCAATCACAAGGTGACCCATGGATATATGAGATTTCATGTTATTTTACCTAATTATGGAAATATAAAAAAATAGCCAAGAAGTGAAAACCCTAACTTTCAAACTAAGAGTTGCTATTACACCCGTTGATAGAAAAATGACAGTTGTGTAAGGTAGTAACTCAGAAACAGCTTCTGCTCACCTCATTTCTTCACTGCCCTCAATTTTTTGATGATTGGAAACCTCAAAATACCTATAAACATAGCCACCATTCTATTAAAATATTTTCAGGCCATCTATGATTGTAAGAACAGAGCTTTTCCTCATTTCCAACAAACCTGAAAACTGATTGTACTAAGAGTTTGAACTAATATTTCTCTTTTCAAGCATCCCTGAGACCAATGTAACTCAAAGACTCCATTAATGGCTGAAATAATAGATTCATACATAAAATTGTGCCCTAAAAATATTTTTTATTCAAATTCCAAGAAGAACACAACAAAAATTAGAGCACGAGATCACAACGACGAACCAAATTTAATGAAGACATTTTCATTGCAAACGAACATGGATAAGTGCTAATTATAAAAATAGTAATTATCTGATGCCCTCAATTACTTAAAATAACAACTTACCAAAATTATTAAGTTATCTTAGATCAGTGCATTCAAAGAACAATGAATATGATAAACTAGAAAAAATAGGCAATTTGAGCAAAAAAGTAGTTTTCCCGAAATAACAAAAAAACAAAAAAAACTACTAAAAATAGAAACTTTCCAAAAAGGTTAAAGTATCATCAATGGAGTTGGATTGAGTATGCCAAATGACTGAGAAGATCAAATTTGAACAAAACTATGAAAATCTCCTAAAATAACAGGTCATGGTCCCCACCTGCTAAAATAGTAAGTCTCAGTTTTGGATGCAGAAAGTTGCAGTTGGCCCCAATTTCACTCATCTTGCTAATTTTTGACATCTTCACATGGTTGTAAGGTGATTTCATAGCTTAAACAAGGAATTTCACACTCCTTGAGGATCCCGAAGCATAATTCTGGTCACAATTGTGTCCAGGATTAAGACATAACATAGTAGGGTGCAACAAGTAAAAGCCAGAGACTTTGTGTAGTTTGAAAAAACTCTAATAGAGTTAAGAGATATGTTGATCATAGTAACTCATCAGTCAATTTTGATCCACCATCATCTTTCTATGGCGAGTTGGTTGAGTTGAGCTCGATAAGCGAGTTAAGTTAAGTTGGGTGAGACAACGTGACGTTGGCAAGATGAATGAGATAGCCAAAGTCAAGAGAACTATTCAAGTCATCTAAGTGATCCATTTTAGCATCCTTCCCTTTAGAACAATCCAGGTATGTCTTCCTTAATGACGGATCTTTCCCATATTGAACAAGAGGTGATCTTGCATCAAGATCCTGCAAGTTCTTCAGCTTCCAACATTGTGTTAACTCCTAAAGAGCCATACCCATGGATTCAATAAATACTCAAAAGTGAGACAAGAAAAACACAGTAAGCTATTATTCCCAACCTTGAAGTAATCTCAAGAATCTTGAAATCCAAGAAAAGGAAGAAGGCCTAGAAAACTTCCTGCTTCTTCAGTGGTACCTCAAGTAACCATTGTGTAGAATTTGTTAGGCCTAAGAGTGAAAGGCCTATAAAGAAAATGGCTCCATTAGACTATGATTTGATTTGCATCTCATTGGATCAATCTTCACATGAGGGTGATTCTCATCTGTTCAAGGAATCCTCTTCCCACCTCCTTTCTTCAGAATGAAGATTACAAGTGAATAATTGAGCAATTGGAGGAACAAGTAAAAACTCTCAGTTCTTACATTCAACCCTTCTTGGAGCCTGATTCAACATCTTCTCTTCATGTATAATACATTCCTCTAATCAGCAATGTTGATCCTGAGGTGATCAAGAAATCACAAGGTTATAAGATACAAGGGAAGGCTAATGAGAAGTGGATTGAGAAGATCATTGAGAGAGGTAAGACAACATTGTTTTCAGAGGTCACCTCTCTAATAAAGTACATTCTTGTCCATCTTGTCAGAAGTGAAGAAAGTGAACAGGGAGGACATTGAAATAGAGAAGATCCATTGGGATAAGGTGTTACCACTTAGTTTCTGAGATGATCTCCATCGTATCTCACACCCTTATGAATAAGAATGTGTTTCCATCAGTTGGTGAGAACTTGTCTCTAGTTTGGGTCCGAATCATTGATGAGAGATACGGTATGATAGAAGATGCCATCTCTAAACTTGAATCTTATGGAAAGAACATGCTTTTGAAGTTTTAAATGAAGTTTACAACTGTGTTTAGAAACTTGAGTTCCCTCCACTCACACAGAATTCATCATCAGAAGAACTCTTATTTCCTTCAGGATTTTGTCAAGAAATAAGTACTCTCTAATGAAGATAACTTAGAGTCCTTGAAAAACATCAAAAACTCCATTTTGGAAATTAAAAACAATCATGAAAGATGGCCAAATCAATGCAAGAAGATCAATGAGGTTCCCGATGCATGGATCAAGGTGTTGGGTTGCATTTCCATTCTTGAGGCAGATAAGCTTACATCTGCAGTAGCTCAATTCAGCAAGGAATTCAAAGGAAAAGATCTCATTCCATAAGGAAACTTCTTCCTCAAGTTCATGAATCATAAGGAGTTTCTTCATCAGATATAGTCAACTCCTTCCTTCTTCTCTCTTTCCCCCTCTTTCTTCTCTTCCCCTTTCTAATTCTTCATTATAAATAATCATGGTAATTCATCTCATTCACTTAAATGACTTACTAAACTTTTCTGAACTTTGCAAGCATAGTGATCAAGAAGGAGCTTTTCATCCTTGATTGATGAATCTAACCAGAGCTTTGTGTCTCTATTTTCTCTCTATTAGTCTCAAGAAGGAATTTTTCTATTGGCTTACATTTTTTATTTCTTACATTTAATTAAATGTTAAATACTTCGGTTATTGTGTGTGAACTCTGTTAGTGCCTACTCACAACAATAACCTTCCCTTTCCTAATTTCTCTCCTTTATCCCTCATCGCTGCAATTTCCTCCCTTGTACCTCATACAAACAATTTTCCACAGGTTAGTGAAGTGTTCTTGTGTGATCCCCGACTATTTGGCCAACCCACAACATTTAGATAGGATTAGGATAGTTTACATTCAATAATGGGAGCCTCCCTATACACAAGAAGGAGGGCGTAGCCCCATGAGCCTTGGTGGAAACAAATAATTTGCAACATGAAAAATTATTTCACCAATAATTTTTTGGCAACTTCCGTTTGGGAGAGATATTCCCAAGTGCACCCGTAAATATCTCTTCAAAATATAAAAAAATATAAATTCCAAACAACAAAAAAAACATATTTTAAAGAAAAATCAAGTTTTGAAGGTGACTCTATCAAGGAAAATGAATCCATGTCATGTTCATTTCCAGCATCACAATGACAAAGTATCAAGATTGGTGTTCAGTAACCAATGAGTGACAACAACCAAGAAGAAAGAAGAAGAAGATCCTGATATGTAAATTTTTGGTCAGCCATCATTTTGGAACATTTCTTGCAAAAGAGAATGATTTTGCCACAACGAGGTATCTTGCTTGCAAAAACCCACAATCATCTAAGGGAAAGAAGACTTGGTACCTTTTCTATAGAAGCCATGAAAATATTGTCGAGAATGGATAAAATTATTTCTTGTGAAGATCATATCATCAAGTCCTGGTGGCTCTAATTCAAGTAGATTGCTGTTAAAGGAAATAGAATGGAACTTGCATTGATTGATGATCATGAATCCAAGAAATGGATGAGGAATATTCATAAGAGATATGAAATGTTATATGAAGGGTATGATAGATGGATAATCTATTGAAGGTAACATTTTTAACTTCACGTAGCTGACCAACAAGTTCAGAACATTGTCTTCATCTCCCTTCCTCTAGATGATTTCCTTGCATATGTAAGATGAAGAGATGGAAGTCTTGAGAAGAGAGTTTGTGCAAAGTATTCTGAGTATGAAAGAAGTAAAGTATGATCCCAAATCCTACCATGAATTTTGGAATTATACATTGGCCTTGCAAAGAAGGTATGAACATCTTGAAATCACTTCAAAATGTTGAGGAAGAAGAAACTCACCTTTCAAAAGAAGATCCTGATGATTGTTTGCACTATGAGGTGTTTATTCCTAGAAGATTCTTGTGCACTTCTGATGAATGTCATATCCTTGAACCTTCCGATGAGAATAAAATCAGCACCTTGGAGGATGATGAAGAAAACATGATAATTAAACCACCTTTCATCAATTCATTTTAGCTCGAGGCATAACCCATTGGAGAAATAATGGATTAAAGAGATGAAGATTCTTGTTCCATGAAAAATGATCTAGCACTTTCTGAGGACTCCACCCACAATGAAGAAGTATGAGAAATAAATCCTTCATCCTTGACTCAAGATGATGAATTCTAGGTAATCATGGATAATCTCCTTTCCAATTTTGACTCTTCAATTGATGCACAAATGTTGAATGATGAAATGGAGATAGTTGAAGAATCAAATTCCCTTCTCGATTCAATCATGGATGAACAAATGGAAGAGTCCATTTTCATTCTCAAAACCAAGGTGGATGAGAAAATTGAACATGACCTCTCCGAGGATCCATGATTCCACCATCCTCACCAAAGGAGCATAATGTTGATCATCACAGTGGGTATGGAGTCTTTCCTTTTTCCTTGTGAACAAGAAGATTCTATAAGGAATGATCAAGATGGAGTTGAAAATTCTTCTCATATTTCTTCTCCAACATTATATCTATACTTTCCTATCATGAGGATGATAAAATGGATCTTGAGCTCAAAGGTGTGCCCTTCCCACGTAGCATGGATCTCTTCTCCTTTTTTGAGAATAATGAAAACCAAGTATGTCAGGTCTTGCAAGAAGGTGAGATCCAGATGACAAGAAATCTTAGAGCAAGAGAATGAGGATGCTTCAAATGAATTATGGCCATGTGTGGATCAGATTTTCAATCATCTCCTTGAGGCCCAATGCAAAGACTCTTCTAATGAAGATGACAACGAGTATATGGCAGATTTGATAAATCAGTGGAGGACATCTTGAGGACTCAAAAGAAATTGAAGACCCTCAACTCAGTCTTGAGATCCTGACTCAAGCCATGGAAACCAAAGATAAGTATGAGTTAATTTTTTTCTCCTTTCAAGACCAATGTTCTCCTTTGATGATATTTTCTTTTTGTAGTCTTGGTAGATGAGCATGAATTTAAAAGATTTTTCCTCCTCATTTTGTAAGAAGAGTGCATCCATGAGAAACAAAGATGGAAAATGTTGGAACCTCTATGGATATTCTATCATGAAGGAACATCTACACTATGTAAAATGTTGTCAAGGAAAGAATGTAGTTTGTATTGAAGGCAATTGTTCCAGATAACATGAGAAAGTGCAAGAATTCTTGCGTATTTCAGATCAAATTACACTTGTTTCTAAAACCCTGCTAGTTTTGAACATGAATCCATGTTGTGATGTTCTCTCATTGATGATGAATACCTTCATACCAATGATGTGACCTCTATTTTTGAAAGTAATTATTCACAACAACAAAGTGAGAGGTTCAAAGAAGTTTTTGAATGGGAAGAGAATCCAGCTTGTTCTCACTTCCTCTAAGTTCCTCATTGATTTAAGGAATGGTTTCATGTTGTAATTTTCAATTCAAAGATGATGAATGTTTCCATGACAAAATCAATGATTCCATTTTTTAGAACATGGAGGATTGGCTTCTCATGTTCACAAAGCATCATTAGACTGATATTACAAGAAACAAGGATTCCAAACATGTAACAAAGTGTTCATTGAATGCAAGAGTGTTTTTAATGCAATATAAGGGTATGAAGATGGAATCTTGGTCTCTCTCCTTCTTCTCAAACCATGCAAGCCATCATGAGAGCATGGCATGATCAGATAAATGATCTTTGAGCTTCAGAGGTTGAATTTATTCCATTGTTCCATAATGGTGTGTACTTCTCCCAACCCGTTTCGGGTATGTGTACATTATTTCCCCACCTCTATAAATATCCCTCCCTTGTAATATAGTTTCCCTTTCCATGTGTTTTGTTTTCTGCTTTTGGTGTGTTTCCCTTTCGTTAGTGTGTTTTTTTGTTTGTGTTTATTTGGAATAAATGACTCCATAAGCCAATGGAAAAGGCACTAGTCCACGCAGTGTCTTGAGATTTTGGGGTTCCTTCTTGCCCTGTCATCATTACGTTTGATCCAAAAAAATTCCCCAAGCTAGAACTAGTTGTTTTCATGTAAATGTGTTGCATAAAAATTTCAAACTTTCAAGCATGACAACTAGACCCAAATGTGAAAATTTACTCCTGAGTCTTCCCGAACCCCTCTCTTCAGATCAGTTTTCTTCTGTATCATGCTCATTCTGAGACCTTGTAAGTTCCTTCCATGTGTTGAAAAATATTCCTAGTAATGTTTGAAATGAGGTAACAATTTCATTCATCTCATACAGTGGAGTGCTTCTGAAGGCTAGTTTCTCATAGGCCTGGGAAAGGTTAATTTTGTTGTTTAAGGCATGGTGTACATCTTCAGGAAATTTGAAATCCCACACTCATCCAGAGGTGGTATTGAAGATATATGAACATTTTGGAACTGATTTAGGAATATTTAGGGAAGTTTTGGAGGTTTAGGGACAAGATGTGTAACAACGGGTTTCTAAGGTGCAAGGAGTGTAGAGTCAAAACAGGGACCTGATCTTCAAAAGATGATTCTAGGAGATTATAAGGAGTTATGGAGGAAATAAAATATTCATTAGAAATCTATAATAACCCTCTACATGATGTAAGTTTCACATCTTTCACAAAACTCAAGTTTCTCTCAGGGAAGCTCAATCTGTGTAGACACACCCTGTTGTCCCTAAAGAAAAAGGAGCAATTTCAGGGAGTTTAAGGAAGAATTGAAGGATGATACCCATCCCATTATTTTTTAATTCTCTTGGGAGTCAAAATAATATAAGGATTCATCAAAAAATTCAAAGCTCTGAAATCTCATCGACAAGTTTTCTCTCTCGCAGGTATGCTTCTCACAGCTTAGCCAATTTTTCAAGTAGGACACTTGTCACCTCTAGTTGAGGCACAATTTTGTGTCCCTTTTATCCCCATTCCCAAGGGGATATTGGGAACACAAAAATGTGCCCCTCCTCAAAATTTTCCTCCAAGTTCATGTCACATGACCATGGCAAGCACTTTGTAGGGCTTATTTGCCTATTTCCTAGCTCTTCCCATCATGCAATGAGAAAGTTCCACTTGTCAGCACACAGGGTGATGGAACATTTTTTGTCCCTCTTATCCCCATTCCAAGGAGATAAAAATTGCATTCAAAAAATTTCCCCACTCTATCCCTTTCTCTGGTTTTTTATGCACCAAATTTGAGCCTCACAGTGCTAAAACTAGTTTTCTCACATCCTCCTCACAGAATCTCATGTCGCCACTTGTCATCACCAGGTGAGGGCACATTTTTATGTCCCTCTTTTCCCCATTCCCAAGCGGATATAGGGGACAAGCAAATTTTCCCCACTCTATCCCCTTCCATGGATTTCCATATGACCCAGTCTCAGCCTCTTAGGTGCTTAAATGGTGGTTTTATCCATCCCCCATTGTGCAATCAAAAGGTGACAGAGTGGCAAGCCCAGGCGAATGAGGTGCATTTTCTTTTCATATTTTCCCAAGTCCCAAGGGGACAATGGGGAAATAAAAATTTTCCCCATTCCAAGAAGTTACAAACCCTAACTTTCAATCTAAGAGTTGCCACTACATCCGTTGATCAAAAACATTGTCGTGAAGCTAAAACTCAAAACTACTTTTTCTCACCTCATTTCTTCACTGGTATGACCCTAGAAGCCATTTTTGATGATTTAAACCTATAAATACCTAAAACATAGCCACTATGACAAAAAATCTTTCCAGGGCATCCATGATTGCAAGAACAAAGCTTTTCCTCATTGTCAGCAAACCAGATAACTGATCGTACCAAGGGTTTGAACTATTTTTTCTCTTTTCAAGCATCCCTGAGATAGTATAACTCAAATACTCCATTAATGACTACCATAAAAGCTTCATACCTATGAATTTTTCCCTAAAAGGTTGCTTTTTCAATTTCCAAGAAGTTCCAGCAACACAAAAATTGGAGCACGAGATCACAATGACAAGTTGAATCTAATGAAGCCATTTTCATTGCAAACTGACATGGATAAGTGCTAATTAATAAAAATAGTATCTAGTTCCCTCACTTAATAAAAATATAAACTTACCAAAAATAGTAAGTTCTCTTATATTAGTGCATTCTGGAACAACGAAGATGGAAAACTAGAAAAAACAAAATTTGAGCAAAAAAGTTTTTTCCCAAAAAGAAAAAAAATAACTGCTAAAAATAGAAACTTTCTAAAAAGGTAAAGATCATCAATGGAGTTGAATTGAGTATGTGTCAGGGATTAAGAAGATCAAATTTGAGAAAAATAGGAAAAATCTCCCAAAATAGCAGGTCCTCGTCCCCACCTACTAAAATAGAAAATCTATGTTTTGGATGCAGAAAGTTGTTGTTGGCATCAATTTCACTCATCTCACTACTTTTTTACATATTCCACAGGGTTGTAAGGTGATTTCATAGCTCAAACAAGGAATTTCACCCTCCTTCACAGATCCCGAAGCATCATTCTAGGTCACAATTGTGTCTAGGATCAAGACAGAACATAGCAAGGTACAACAGGTAAAAGTCATAGACATTGTGCAGTTTGAAAAAATTTAAAAGATTTAAGAGCTTTGCTGAATCTAAGATGGTTGTCATAATTCATTTGTCAATTTGGATCCACCATCATCTCTCCAAGGTGAGTTGGTTGAGTTGAGCTCGGTAAGCGGGTTGAGTTGAGTTGGTGAGGAGATGCGGGAGTTGGGTGAGCTAGTTGAGACAAAAAAAGCTAGGCAAGTTAAATGAGCTAGCCAAAGTCCAAGAGAGTTATTCAAGTCATCTAAGTGATTCATTGCATCATCCTTCTTTTCAGAATCATCCAGGTATGTCTTCCTCAATGCAAGAGCTTTCCCACAATGAACAAGAAGTGATCTTGCATCAAGCTCTTGAAAGTGCTTTGGTGACCAACATCATGTCCAACTCCTGAAGATCCATTCCCATGGATTCAAGAAATGATTGAAAGTGAGCCAAGAACAATGCAACAAGCTATCATGCCCAACCTTGAAGTCAATATCAAGAAACTTGAAATCCAAATAAAGGAAAGAAGACCCAAATAACTTCTCAAGTCTTCAGTGGCACCTCAGGTAACCAATATGTAGAAGTTGTTAGGCCTAATAATGAAAATCCTATCTAGGAAAGATGATCCATCAGACTATGAGTTGATCTGCATCTCATTTGGTCAAGCTTTGCATGAGGGTGATTCTCATCTGTTCAAGGAATCCTCTTCCCGCCTCCTTTCTCGGAATTAAGAGTACAAGTGAACAATTGAGCTAATAGAGGAAAGGTAAAAAATCTTAGTGCTCATATTCAACCCTTCTTGGATATTGATTCAACACCTTCTCTTCTTGAAGATAAACATTCCTCCGATTAGTAATGTTGATCCTGAGGTGATCAAGAAAGCACAAAGTTACATGATGTAGGGGAAAGGCTAATGAGAAATGGATTGAGAAGATCATCGAGAGAGGTAAGATCAGTGTTGTTAGAGGTCATCTCTCTAATCAAGTACATTCTTATTGTCTTGTCAGAAGTGAATAAAGTGAAGGAGGATATTTAAAAAGAGAAGATCCATTGGGATGAGGTGTTCCCACTTTTGTCTGATATGAGCTCCTTTGACTCTCACACCCTTGTGAGTAAGAATTGGTTTGCATCAATTGGTGAGAACTTGTCTCCACTTTGGGTCCTCATCACTAATGAGAGATACAGTATGATAGAAAATTCCATCCTTGAACTTGAATCTTGCGGAAAACATGATTTTGAGTTATTTAATGAGGTCTACAACTGTGTTAAAAAATTGAGTTCACTCCACTCACCGAGAATTCATCATCAGAATAACTCTTTGTTTCCTTCCAGGAGTTAGTCAAGAAAGAATTAGGAAACTCTCTCTCCTTCAATGAAGATACCTTAGAGTCCCTCGCCAACATCAAAAACTCCATTTTGGAAATCGCACAAGATCACAAAAGATGGCTCATTCAATGTAATAAGATCAATGAGGTTCCCAGGGTATGGATCAGGGTGTTGGGATGCATTTTCATTCATGAGGCAAACAAGTTGAAATCTGCAGTAGCTCAGTTCAGAAAGGAATTAAAAGGAAAAGATCTTGTTTTAGAAACTTTTCCTCAAGGATCATGAATCAACAAGGTCTTTTTCATAAGGAGTTTCTTCAATAGATATGTCAATTTCTTCCTTCTTCTCTCTTCCTCCCTTTTTCTTCTCCCACCCTTTCTAATTCTTCATTGTAGGTAATCATGGTAATTTGTATCTTTCACTTAAGTGACTTTCTAAAGTTGAATTGTAAAATTCCCTTTGATTTATAAAAAGGGAACTTATTTTCCTCACTTCCTAAGAAGACATAAAATCACAAGTTGAATGAGTACATGAAGGGTCATGTGGGGATAGATGAAAAGAAAATTTATAAGGCTATAAATTAGAATGGCTGCTCCATTCCAAAAGATCATGAAATTTTAGTTTATTATAGCAATTGTGGATTGTTGTAGATTATGAAGCTTTAATTCACCAACACAAGAAATAAAAGTTGCATTTCTTCCATTTCCCTTTTCTTATGTTTGTCACAATTCTCTCTCTTTTTGCACTTTGAAATAATAGTGATCAAGAAGGAACTTTGCATCATTGATTGATGAATCTAAATAACTTTGTGTCTCTAGTTTGTTAGTCTCATTAATGGCTTACATTTTTTGCATTCCTCTAATTGAATATTGAACTACTCCAGTTATTGGGTGTGAACTTTCTAGTGCCTACTGATAACAATAACCTTCCCTTTACTAATTTCTATCCTTTATCCCTCATCACTGTAATTTCCTCCCTTGTACCTCATACAAGCACATTGCCACATATTCAGTGAAATGTTCTTGTGTGATCCCTGACCTATTTGGCCACCCCATAAAATTTAGATAGGATTAGGATAGTTTACATTCAATAATGGGATCCTCCCCGTACATATGAAGGAGAGGCATAACCCCGTGAGTATTGGTGGAAACACATAATTTACAACACAAAAAATTATTTCACCAACTATTTTTTGTGAGTCCTGGGGAAAGATTTTCCCACATGAACGTACAAAGATATCTATAAAAAAGTATATATTCCAAAAAACAAAAAAGCCATTTTTGAAAGTGACTCTTCCAAGGAACGAATCTGTGTCATGTTCATTTCTCACAATACAATTACAAAGTATCAATATTGTGTTTGGAACCAATGAGTGACAACAACCAAGAAGAAGAAGAAGAAAAATATGAAGACCCTGATATGCAATTTTGTGATTAGCCATCATTCTAGAACATCTCTTGCAAATTTGAGAATTCTGCAACAACGAAAAAGTCTCTTGCTTCAAACAAAAACCCGCAATCATCTAAGGGAAGAAGACTCATATGGTTTCTATAGTATTCATAAAAATACTTTCTAGAATAGAGAAGATTGTTATTTGTGAACATCCTATCATCAAGTCCTTGTGGCTCCAATTCAAGCAGAGTGCTGCTAGAGGAAAGAAAATGGGAATCACATCTGATGATGATCGAGAATCCAAGAAATGGATGAGGAAGATTCATAATAGATATGAAATGTTGTATGAGGGGCATAATAGCAAATAATCTACTGAAGATAACATTTTCAACTTCACGCAACTGAATAAAAATTCAAGAACATTTCCCATCATCTCCCTTCCTCTAGATGATTTTATTGCATACAAAGATGAAGAAATGGAAGTCTTGAGAAGAGAGTTTGTGTAAAAGATTTTGAGTGTGGAAGAAGGAAATTTTGATCCCAAAACATACCATGAAGTTTGGAATAATGCATTGGCCTTACAAATAAGGCATGAACATCTTGAAACACTTCAAAATGTGGAAGAAGAAGAAACTAACCTTTCAAAATAAGATCCCGATGATTTTTCACACGATGAGGTGTTCATTCCCTGAAGATTCTTGTGCACTTCTGATTAATGCCATATCCTTGAACCTTCTGATGAGAATCGAATCAGCACCTTGGAGGATGATGAAGAAAACACGATAGTTAAACCTCCTTTCATTAATTCATTTTGGCTCCAAGCACAACCCACATGCAAAAAAATGGACCAGAGCCTAAACACCTTTTGTTGATGGTTGTGAAGAGGGTTTCCTGCCACTTTAGAAAATGTTTTGTTGGGAGAAACCATTCACATTCGATCTAACCCTCTGGAAACCACTTTGTATTTTGTTCCTATGGATCTCAAAAGAAAATTTGACCCATTATACCTCTTCATTGTTAAATGAGGAATAACATGGTGTTTTTTTCGTTTTGACCATCACCCTCAAAAACTACATTTTGCACACCCATTTTTTAGCCCACTTAGCTTAGTTAACAGAAGGGAAAATGACCAATTTCATACGATTGGATCCGAAATACTATTGTATTTTGAGCCTCGACGATGAGTTTTGGATTTCATCTATTTCTAGTGATTCTTTGTAGAGTATATAATAGGGTGGAGTAATTAATCATTCTATTTGGGGGTCCCGCATTATTTTTTCAAGCCCATTCTATGGCCACTTGGGATGATTTGTGCAATAGTGCAACAAAGGTCATGGACCCGCGTTGAATCTTGAATACTTTTTCAACACTTAAAACTAATTTGATTCTTGGAAATGTGTATGGAGAGTATAAATATGTGGTTTTGTACCCTTAATCAAGATTATTGATGAAAAAAACTGATTTACTTGATTTGACACTTGTACCTAGGCTCTTATAGCGACAAGAAGAAATGAAGACTTTGTTAGACTCATAGAACTTGATGTTACTATGAAAATCCTTTGAAACTTGAATGTAATGAATCAAAAATTATTTGTGTTATCTCTCTCTCTCCCCCCTTGGTTATGTAAATGTTTTAGTTTATTTTGGTGAAAGCAAATGAGTGTTTTCTCTCTCTAACCTCTCTTTCAAACTTAAAAATGTTGTTTTGATTTAAATAAGTATATAAAATGAATAATTTGCTATCTCTCTAACCCGAAATTGATTTGGGGGTTTTTCTAGCATGTTTGATGGGAGGGGTTTGTCTATGCCAACAATTTTCACTAACATATGATTACATGTTTTCAAAGTTGTAGGTGACGCGATGGAATAAAATGATTAATAAGATGTATATGTATATTGTTTCCTAATATGTTTGTTTTTCTAAAATGGAAAAGAAATGGTTTATATCATATATTTTTTTGTATTATTGTACTTGTGAAATGAAAATATAACCATTTTGTGAGATGTCATGTTGTTTAAAAAGGATTAATAATTCTGCTAGCATTAGTATGTTGCTCTTATAGTAGCATGTACATCTTGAAATGTAAAGTAGTTTCTATTGTAAATTTAGGAGCCTAATCTAACACATAAGTAAGGGAAATATCCTTATTACATTAGTTCCAGTGAGAAATGCATTTCCTGATATGAGTAAATGAAGAGGATATGGTAATGGTAAACAATTGATTGATATTTTGTATGACTAGAAAATACCACCCTATTGGACTATAGTTAGCCATAGAAAGGGGAAAAGGGCTAACATGGTCGGATTGAGTATCTTGATACACTGAATAATGGGGAAAATGTCATCATCGCTACTTGATGAGGTCAACTAACCCTTGGAATCATGTGTGTGTGTGCGTGCGCGTGCGCGTGCGCGTGCGTGTGCGTGTGTGCGTGTGTGTGCGTGCGTGCGTGTGTGCGTGTGTGCGTGTGTGTGCGTGTGTGTGTGTGTGTGTGCGTGTGTGTGTGTGTGTGTGTGTGTGTGTGTGTGTGTGTGTGTGTGTGTGTGTGTGTGTGTGTGTGTGTGTGTGTGTGTGTGTGTGTAAAGTTGAAGATGTTACATAGGAAAAAGGAAAATTACAAGCTTGAAGATAAACCTTGTTATGACCATTGTTAGGTCGTGAAACAACGTGTAACATTAACGGTGGTATGTAATGTTTAGTGTGTGGATGAATTTCCCTTCAATGGAAAAAATCACCCCTAGAATCATATATGGTTATAGTGACCTACAACCTTTTGAGACTAAGATTTGCACCACCTTGGGAAGTAGCTCGTACCTCACATAGGGGGGAATGTTATTTTAAAAGATGTGAAAAAGTGTTTTTCTTGTGAAATAAAAACTAGGAGAAAATCGATTAACCAAAAGAGACCCAATTAAGTGGGTCACATGATCATTGCAAACCTTGTTAAATGTTTTAAATAAATGTTAGATTTATCCTACAAAACATTCTCTCCTCACGGATCTTTATAACTAGAAATTGGATGTTTGTGTACTTTATGTTTATTTATTGCAATGACTAATAATATTATGTTCATTTAAAGTGGACTATAAAGTAATGAACAATGGAACTTTATGTTTGGAATAGGGAAACAAATAACAACATATTATGGTAATACTTTTGTTAATGGTTTTGGCAACAATGAGATAAAGAGGAACCCCTTCTGTTGGTATGTAAATGGTCATACCTTTTTATTCAAGTATAACCCCAAGGATATGATGTGCAAGGAATTGATAAGTTGTGCTTATTATTGCATGGAAAATAACATAATACTTCCAAGTCCTTTTTATGCAATTTCTAACTGGAAGATATCAAACAAGTTAAATCTTTTAATGTAGTAAGTTTATCATAAAATCGATGTTGTTACAAGAGACAATGATGAGAATTTTTATGGTCATAATCTATAAGATTAGAATCTCCTATTAGCATCTCGTGGTAATAATATCCCTGTAATTATCCTAAAATAATGTTGTCTTATCCACTGATGTAATGAAAGTCTCTTTCTATGTTAATATATGAGAATAATTTCTTAGATAATTCCTTAAAGGACTTAGAGAAATGCAACGAAGGGAAACTTGAGGTAAATTTGGTTTGTACCACGAAAGGATGTCCTTAGGAGTCCTAGTGGTCTCATAAGTGATCTTCTTAACAACCCATGTATGTATGATATAATTAAATAAGGGCCTTATACCATGTTTGCATAGTTTCTTTTTTAGGTATTTACAATTTTGAGACAACACCCAAGTCATGGGTGGCTTTAGGTCAACAAAATTTGACCAATGATGTGTACTTCCATGGTCACACCTTTATAATAACTTGAACATATTCGTTCTACCAAAGTTAGGGAAGGATAAATTGTGTTTGGGAATGTTATTATGCTTAATGTACTTACAAGACACCTTGGTAAGATGTGCATGGGTACTCATGCGTTGGTGTACGAGTTATACTCTTATCCTTCTCTGTAGTGGGACTGTGAGTGTTCTTGAATCCATAGGAGGTTTTTGGCCAGGAAGATCTACTAGGGGTTATGCAGCTTAGTCATGCGCACCCCACATCATGAGAGGTGGTCGGCATTTTCTTCGGGTCTCTCTGAAGAGACACACTCTTGAACCCAACATTTTATGTTAAGAATTGATGTTGATTCGTGTGTTCTGAAAGTGTTACTAGGATCAAATAGGGATACTAACTCTGGTTTGAAACTGTGAATGATGTGGACCGCGATTGCATGGTGGCATTGTGTGCCCGAAGTATATGATTCGTACTCCTCCAAACGTAATACCTCCTTGTAGCAGTTTCTAAGCGTTCAAAAGTAAAACAATACACCTTTTGTTCATTTAAATGATGCAAAATTAAGTGGTAGTGATTATGTGGGAAAAATTTTATGCATCATGTGACAAGTGCAAATCATTTAACTGTTGTGTCATATAACAAAAAGAAAAATATGCCATTTTTCTGTTACATTTTGGGTGGTAAAAATATGGGCATTACATAATACTAGAAAGTGGTAATTAGGTTCATGACTTCAACATGAATTATATATTCCTCCAAAAAATTCAAACATTTAAAGTATTTCAACATACTTCTATTTGTTTCTTTAAATCCCTCCTTGATGTAGAATGAAATATTGATAATGATGTCATGATCTACTACAAACTTCTATTATGCTCTCTCAACCTCCTAATGGATTATTTGATGGACACAACTAGATTCCACAAGTCTCTTTGTATTGAAAGTATTGGAGATTGTTCTAAAACCCTAAAATAGGGGTCTCACAGAAGATTTTATATACAATTCAAAATACAAAGACAACGAAAGACCATCTAAATAGGAATGAAAGAAAATTAAATAATCTAAAAGAGGGAGGCTAAAATAATTTAAGAGGAAAGAAAAAATTGTATGAATTTTAAAAATTATTTGATGATGCCCAATATGTTATCAATCATTAAATAAATCCAAGGATTAGAGAAAAGGTTAATAATAGTTACTAAAGGGCAATGTTGTGGAATTCTTACCTAGGGGTTTTTATTTCAAAATGGATAAAACATCCTCTTTTAATATTAGTTCAAGCTTTTTATAAACATTAGAAAAAATTATAAAGAAGAGAGAACTATGGACATTAGAAAAAATTATAAAGGAGAGACAACTATGGATATTTTCAAAACCATTTGATGGAGACTTTACAAGGGGAATTCTTAAAATGCAACCAATAACCTAACAAACAAAACATGGTTAGAATTATTTACTTACGACCAAAGTATTGGAAATCTTAATTAGGATTTTATTAATAACACTATAAGGTTAAAGTTTATCCACATATTAGTATTAAGATCATATTTTTATAAAGGAAAAAAAAAACAAATAGAAAGAAAGAACAACTGATTAAAGCCAATAGGAAAACACAAATCACTTGGGGAGGTTACAAATAATAGGTTTCCAAGTGTCGATGAACCAACATTTGTCCCTATTTAAATTATTATCAAAATGCATGATTTTAATGGCTTCCAGCAAGTGACATTTTACATAATTTCCCTCGGAAGCAATGAATTTGGAAGAATTTAGACAAATTGAATGCTTAGTTTTAAGGGAATGCTCAGCTAATGCCGATCAGTCAATTCGATCATGCTTGATGACTCTATCATGCTCGCTAATCCTACTTTTGATAGATCTAACAATTTCACCAATATATGGTTTACCACACGAGCAACTTATCATATAGACACCACAATTGTTATTAGCAACAATCTTATCTTTAAGGGAATTTAGATTATTTTGTAAGGTTGATAGGTTTGAAAGAAGTAACAACACCTTTTTGCTTAAATTTTTTGTTATTTTATGACTAGTGTTTTTTATATAAGGAAGGAAGATTTTTCTACCTGAATTAATTTGTTCTATATTTATAGGAGAAGGATTGATAGCATTTTTTAAGAGTCCTTTTTATTAAATTGTTGTTATAGCCATTGTTTTTAGAAACCTTAGAAAGGTTATTTAATTCAAGATTAAGGTTATCATGATCATCAATTCTTACAACCCTAGAAGTTGTAGTTTTTAACACACCTACTTTTTAGGAGGGGTGATGATGGGACTTAGCTCTGAGGTAAAGGCCGACCTTATAACATCATAATTGTCAAGCATCTTTCTTTTATAAAATAAGGGGTGCTACATCATAACTTATGGCCAATCTTATAATATTAAAGTCTATTTCTAATTTAAGCATATATGTTCACCAAAAAACTAATTAACTAAGCAATGTATTTCATCTATTAGAGCGCTAGGCATCCAAAAGGAATACAACATAAAATAGTGTAATATTTCCTAAAACTAATCTAGATATCTTCAAACAACTTTCCTCTAGCTCCAAATATTTAGTCCCGCAAGGAAGGATGGGATAAGGTCTTCCATAACAAGTAGCTTGGAAAAAGGGAACATTCCAGGTCATTTGGTGTTGAAGTCTAATATGTAATCACTAAGGCATCATTTTGTAAAATCTTTGTAGAATTTTGGTTTCATTTGCACCTATTAACATTGTATTTTCCATAATTTAGATTATGAGTTATGGTGTTCTGAAAGCTAGTTGATAGTTGTTTGAATTGTGGGGAGATGCATTAATTGTATAAAATGTTTGTTTTTATGTTATTTTAACTCCATCTTCAACTTTGTTGATTGGGCCCAATGGACAAAGTGCATGTGAAGTTTGAATGATCAAACACCCCCTTCCTTTAATTAAATATTGTTATGTTGCCCTCTTGAGACATCTGTTTATCATGCACATTCGTAGAGACCTGTTTGATATAACTTTAGATTCATATTTATCATAACCATCTATTTGAGTGCAACCTTTGCTTATTCTTAGGTAGTTTTATGATTATCCTACTAGTGATAGCCAATTGGGTGGGAAATCATAGTGCTTGAGGTACTTAACTAAATCTCTTGAATAATGTTTGCTAAATCCTAGTCATTTGACATCACTTAGGTTGTTAAAGGGCCTCTCCCATAGGTTTGGCAGAGCTTAAAGAAGTTGGAAGCTAACCACCTTGTCGGTCACAAGAAATGACTAAGTATCAGTCATGTGCAAAGGATTGCGTGCAGGAGGGCCGCGCATGACACACAAATGCGTATGGGTTTGAAGGACTACGTAGGAGCACACACACAAGGAGGAAAGAAAAATAGAGAAGTGCACAAACATGCACACACCACAGAAGGATAGGTTTGCACACAAGGTTGTGCACATGCAGGAAGAATGCCGAGACTTAGCCTTTTTTGAGCATTGGCTAAAAAAAGAGGAAATAAAGATAACATGAGGTGCACGCAAAGGCTATAAATGAGAAAGCACATGTAATTAAGGATAGGAACTATGCATGAAATCAGGTTAATAATAAGAATTAAAGCATAAGTAAAGCGAGCTATTTATAGCTTGAGCTATAGTTAAGAAAGAGATGAAAAAGCATGCAAGCTATCTTTAGAGTATGTCTATTATCAGGAGTTGCATGTAGGCGGTGAAGGGCAAGTCCCCACCGTATAAATACAAGTGATGTCTCATTGTAATAGGGAGTTGAGAGTGCTAGTGTTATTGAGCTTTTTTTAGTACTAGTTATGTAGCTTTTGAGTTTGTATGAGTTGTATGGAGTGCGCGCATGGTCCAACACCTAGTCTGAAAATAGTAAGGATGTAATCAGTTCTATGTTATGTAATGAATCTAGTTTTGCAATGGATAATTGTGTTTGGATAGCTAAGGTAACCACATCTGAGTATGGAGTTATGGGAATTCATATCTTGTTAATTATTATTTATGTTGATTGAATTTCCTTATTATATGTGTTGTCAATCTATTATACTATGTTGTATCTTCTTGAATAAATGGTTGTTATGACTATGAGTATGTATGCTAACATCTTGATAAGAAAACAAAGGAGGGGCTTGTAGGTTGTGTGTGCTTCAGATGAACTTTCAGACTTGTCTAGATGAGGTGTCAGCGCGCATAGCTATATTGGGTAATAAAATACTACATTTTGATTCTATTGTTGCAACCTGTTTTTGATCTATCTATCAGGATGTTGCATGCACATGGCATTATGATTGTCTTTAGAGAATATGAGAACTGGATATATGACAGTCATGACACATTTGCTCGAAGATATAACACTGGACCTGATTTTGATGCACAAAAGTGGGTGGAAGATAATCTCTATTATTGATTGTATGAGGCATTCTTTAGCTTCTTCCCAGTAGAATTATATGAGTGGTTGGTAGCGTATGCATAGAACTGAGGTGTTCAGATTAGTAGAAAACAAGTGTGGAGGAAGGACGACTACCAAGCACTCTCTGATTTGGACGAGCCGTGGGCTACACTTGTAGATTGTTGGTGGGAAGGTGTGATGTGCAATTATACCTTGGACTACGTGATTTCGACATACTCGTGCCTAGAGGAAGCATAATTATGGTTTTTACATGAGCCAAGAGAATCCTATTTGTGTGCGATACCTTTAGCTATCAAGATCTTGATGGTTGAATTGGGAATGGACAACTTACCTATGGCAGGCTGAAACTCCACCACACACATGGGCGGGAGACAAGGTTGGGAAGGATGGTGGCGACCCTAGTAAAAGAAAGAGAAAGAGAGGAAAGACAACTCAAGTACAATGATGTGTGACAGAGGGCACTTGAGGAGGCATTGAGTTTGAGCAGAATGATGATTGGCGGAAGTGATGAGAACCCCGCGGAAGGTGAGGGACCATAAGTCATTGTCTTCTCCACATTAGGAAAGCGCAGTAGAGAGGACCCATCGACATCTTATGAAAGTGTGTATGAGAAGAGAATGAAAACCGTGGATGCGCGCATTTGACCCAACCTGGTCACCCAACCCTTACACAAGGTGTTCAAAATCCAGAGGTTATTGTAGAAGAGCATCATAATGATAGTGAGCAAGGAGGTAATAGAGGTTCACCGTGTTGGGTAGGTGATACAGGTAGGAACATATTAGTATCATCTTAGGAAGCACAACAGATTAAAGACACGCACATGGCAGTGCAATAGGCGCCAGTAATTGGAACGAGTATTTTTGGGAGTAATTTCACAAGCGCGTCCACAAGACAGATTGTTAATGCGTAGCCCGTTAGAAGTAGTCCCATAGGTGAAGCTATAGCACAAATGGTTGGTGTTCGATTTAGCACAACCTATAGGACGCAAGGAAACTCATCTACATGACCACAGTTCACAACATGAGGCTCGGGAGGTTCAAGTCAGCCACCGCGTGGAGATAACCCTGGTGGAGGATCAGGCTCAAGATCTGGCCCCATTCCAGGACAAGGGTCACAACAACCACAACAACAACCTCAGCAACCACTACAACCCCAACAACAAACACCTCAATTCTTCTTTGAGATGTCCCTTCACTTTCCAGAGTATAGGGGTGTGGAATATGCAGCAAGACATGTGCATAAGTGAGTTATTATGGAGAGTTATAGGAATAATAAATTCTTATAGGAAGGTAAGTCATTTTGCCACCACACTTCAAGGGCGTGCACATAGTTGGTACAGGAAATATGATCCACATCAGACTGCAGTTGATTATGATGCATTGCGCACTTCCTTTTTAGTTGAGTTCCATATCCCTGAGTTTGAACAACAAAGCATCAACACACTGAAAGATATCAAGGAAGGTTTGTCTAATGTTGTTAAGGAATATGATGTGTAATTTAAGACTTTGTTGTCAAACATATCTTATAATATCCATCAAAGTTAACATGCGCAATGGTTTGTTGGAGGCTTGTTGACTCCTTTTCGAAGATCATTGTCACATTAAGACGTTAACTAACTCGCGTGAGGCCTTGGAAGCAGCTCTGCGTGCTGAAGCAATTGGAAGTGTTGACACAGAAGTAAGCCCTTTTATGCAGTCGCAGATTGTGGCAATGACCTCTCAATTGGAGAAGTTGTCTGCTAATTCATCCCATGAGACGGGGTAGCGGATTATGGTGCATAGATTGTGAGGTTGAAGGACATACTAAGGATAGCTTCCCGTGTAGGAGTGTGCGCGCATTGTTGGCATCTTGAGAGATTTTCCGCAAGAATCGTGATGTTAGGAATTATCTCCTTTTACAACATGCAACACAGAAGACTGTCTCCATGTACTGCAAGATTTGTGATGCGCACACCCAATACATAGCTAACTATTGTGTGGGACTGGATTGCGACAAACCACTGTGGCCAGTAGCTCTCAGGCGCAATAATGAAAATGGAAGCTTCAGAGGTGGTACCAAAGTAAGAACAAAAAGAAGTGAGTGTCCTAAAAAGGCACTATTGTGGGATATGATTAAACTCTGGAGAACGTGAAGGAGCACTAAACAATGGCCACCTGAGAATATGGCTAATCTGAAGCTTTGACCTATGTTAGTTACTACACACGTAGAAGCAGCGCGTGCGTGATCATGTAAAGGAAATACCCCTAATCAGGAGAGAGGAGGTCATATGTGTTAAATATCCGGATGCAACTCATCATAAGGAGGTGTATCAGGAGACTATGGGTGTGGTCAAAGAATTGTAAGGAGAGATCCAACATCTAAAAGAGAAAACGCGCAAGAGAGAATGCATGAGGGGAATTGAGATTCCACATAAAGATGTTGATGATTTGAAGGAAGAATGTAGGATGTTGAGGCAAGAAAACATCATTCCTTTGTTGGGAGAATGGTCGCATGATAAGGTACCACGCACAGGGATTGAACGAGAGCGCCAAATCCTTCATGCCAATTTACCACCACATAATTATGAGTATGATAAGGAGATCACCTTGGATGTAGTGATAGATGGTTGATGAGTAACATTCTAATTAATACAAGTGCAAAAGTTAATGTCCTGACATTAGATGCATGAAACCAAATGGGAAGGCCACACTTGCAACCATATTTGAATGTGTTGTACATGGTAAATAAGACAAAGGCCATGTCGATTGGGGTATTCAAAGACACCTCTATCATTATTCAATGTGCAAATTCACAGGTGATTTTGAGGTGTTGGAACTGAAAGAGGAAGATAACTTCCCAACACTTTTAGACCATCCATCACCATGGTGTTATGCTAATAATGTTGATTTACGCTTCAACAAAAGATATATCAATTTTGAGAACAAGGATGAGCGCG
The DNA here is from genome assembly GCA_019776745.2 of Taxus chinensis. NCBI lineage: Eukaryota > Viridiplantae > Streptophyta > Pinopsida > Cupressales > Taxaceae > Taxus > Taxus chinensis. Next base: position 544,874,846 of record CM034151.1, on the reverse strand, counting down.
TTGTCATACCTTTGGATGATGCAAAGATTGCGCCCTATACAGGGCCGATCAATGAGGAAGATCTTAACAGAATATTTACACATGCAGTATGTGATCCGAAGAACATAGAGCCATCAAAGGAATGCATCCTTAATTAGGAAGATGCACAATCTATTAGTGATACTACCAATGTTGCTTGTGACAACTGAGCCCATGGCACCAATGAGATGGTAGTTCGTGAGGTCAAGGGGAGACTTACCAGGATGATTAGGTTGCGCATAATCAGGCCCATGGGCAAGGTCATCTTGCCAAAATATATTTGAGAAGAGAAACCTGACTCTTTCTTGCGCACAATGGAGGACTAGTGGAAAAACGAAGGTGATAGACAAAATATGATGGTCTATACTTTGCGTGGAACGACAGCGTGTTGGTGGGCGACACACAAAGACAATCTATTGGGTTGGCACGAGGTCAGAGTAGCCTTTTAACAAGGTTTACTCGGAGCCATGTCCCCTCTCTTGTGCATGACTATGATGGTAAGCCCCCTACTTTGGTACATATTTTGTTATCCGCACGCACATCAATACTCGAGGCCTTCTAGGGCGGAAGCAGTTCTATAAATTCCTTATCTAAAACATTTTCTAACTCCTTCCAGCCTTCTAGCTCTTTTGTTGCTTTTAATGACGCGACATCTACAATAGCGGGCACTTCTACGGGGGTTAACTCATATATCTTCCATCTGAGATCCTTCACCATCACATGAAGTTCTGAGGCCACATCTTCTAATGCATCCATCTTACGCATGACCAAAGGGAAGAGCTCCTTGAGTCTGTCCATAAGTACGTCCTTTGCGAACTTAATCAAATCTCTTTTCTGCTCAATCTCAGTCATTACCTTTTCACGCTCGACCTTGTTATTTTTCATGTTGCCCTGCATTACCTTCAACTCTGCCTCCTCATTATCGGTGTGTGCACTTAAAACTAGTTCAAAATCTTGGAAGTAATAAAAAATTAACTCATCCTTTCACGCAACTTCCTTAACATTTTTTATTAGCGCTTCATATTTCGCAAGGTGTATTTCCACCCGCTCCTTATTCTTCTCCTTTTGTGAAATCATCTCCTCAGTCGTCGTCTTTGGGCCATCCTTCTCACACAGCAACATCCGCACCAAGTCCTCAAGATAATGCAATTATGTGGGGTATTCGTCTTGGGCATTCTCGACTAAGTCTAGGCACACAATCGTGATGATGTTTACTATATATTTTGTCCTCTTAGATGCCGCATAGGTTCGCTCCCTTTCTTATTTCAAGCTCTGCTCGAGCTTCTTAATCCTTTGATCTTTGTGCTCCTCTTCCTCGCGCATCCTCTTGATAGTGGGATCTTTATAAAAAAATCCGTAACACTACCTCAGAAGCTATTTTATTTAGCACATTGCATGTTTGTTCGTCTGTGAGTAGCTGAGAGTAAACAACAGGAAATGCTTTTCCTGACACAGACTTCAACTGTGTTCCAGAAAGCGACTCCTTATTTATTTCAAACTCTGGTTCTTCCATGTGTGACTAGTAGTTCTAGGAGAGAATTTTCTGGTGCGCAGGAGGGCTTCATTTTTATCAAACATATGCCAACAAAATAAGTCATTTGTGGCCATGGAACTCTGATACCTAGCCCTCATGACCATCGCCTGATTGTCAATGTATTACATCTGGGATCCTTCTTGTGTCTTCCTTCGTCTTCTCTCTTTCCCTCGCCTAATTGTCAATGTATTGCATCTGAGATCCTTCTTGTGTCTTCCTTCGTCTTCTCCCTTTCCTGCGTTGGTTCTTAGGCACTACCTATGCAATAGTATGCCACACACTACTAGCTTCTCTTATGCCTGTATTCTCCCTGGCGCATGTGTTACTATCCTTCTTTTCTTCTTCTTTGTGCTCAACTTTGCACTCACTGGAACTTCCTCCAACATTCTCCTCAGTAGGTTTGCCACGGCCTCCTGCTTCTTCGCCATCCTTTCTCGGTTCTTCTTCATTGTGCACACTGCGCTCTCCTTCATCCTCATCATCCAAGTTATGGATGACTGGGGCCTCCTTCTCATGCACTTCCTCTTCTTCACCAACCGATTTCTCCAAGTCCTCTGCCTCTTCATCACTGGACACCACCCTTGGCTTCTTCTTCAGTAGGGTATTCTTCTTCGGACTGGGCTTTGCTGGTGACTTCTTGGGTGCTTCAGAAGTACTTGTGCCTTTTTTTCTCTCTTTACGCTCCTACTTTTTCTTGCTCGAGCCTTGATCTAGCACGGCCTTCCTCTTCTTCATCTTCATCATGAAGAGGGATCTCCTCGCGCCTCCTTTTTATTCCCATAGCTTGCTTCCTTTGCAAGGGCTCTTGGAGATGAAGGTCGCATTCATTGATGTACCTCCCACCCTTAAACTTTGGTCGAAGATAGAAAAATACTTTAAAGGTGTGCTTTCCCACTACAATGGTTGTGGGACTCAGGTCCATGTTTTCGGACTCTATGGTTTCTACGTAGGTTAACTTTGATGGATATACAAAGGTTGTGCACAGAGTGTGATAATCAGAATCCACATTATCTACGTCGAAGCTCATCTTGCGCGCTTCTCTGATCCTATTGACCGCGCTCTGGAAGTACTTTGCCGTGAAGGAAAAGGGCAACTTGCACCATGGGCTATATTCTCCATTTGTAAGCTTGAACCTACCTAGGCTAAAGTGTTGGTGCACCACAAATTCTACCTTTCCTTCAAGCAACGAGGGAAATTCCCTTGACACACGCCACTTGTTTTCGAATGCCTTGCGCATTTGTTTGTTCCATTTATCCACTTAGAGCTTGTATGCACTTGTTATAGCTCTGTCACATGTGTGTAATCTACAAACTTCTATGTCATTTTATGCACTATATATAGCCACTTCTTATTTGCTAGTGACCACCTCTCAGATGCGCCCAACTTGCAACTGACAAGGCACGCTGCAACTCTCGTGCCTGGGTCAGTGATGCTTATAACATCCATTGCATGATTGTTTTGTTGGTAGTTAAACTTTGTGGAAGTGGCCTCCACTGCGTCATCATCCCCTAGGTCCTACCTAATCTCTACTCCCTACGTAGTCTTATAACCCTTCAAATAAGTTGCGCAGTGATGCACATTCTTCTTCCTGCAAAATAGAAGTCCTCATGGACGTGCGACATAAGCCACTGGTAGTGTCGCTCCGGCTTGCCGAAGAAAGGCAATTCATAAAGTTGGAGGACTCCAGCACTCTCTGAATCCTTCTTCGATGTGTCATCATACATAAGTTGCCCTACTTCTGTCCTCTGGGTCATCTATTTCATCACATCCTTACTGATTTACCCTTCGTGGGCCTCAGAGCAATGGTTATAATCGTTGATCTTGCACTTCATGAGCTGAGATACCCACGACTGTGCTACTAGTATCGAGGGGTATGACATTTCAGAAAACCACTCCTCCGATGCGTCCTCAAACACGAGCTTCTTTCCCTTGCCTTTTCCCTTGGGTGACTCCTTAACTGGTGTTGCTTTCTTTGGTGCCATTGTTTGACTTGCAAGTTTTTAAATTTGTAGTCATCCACTTCAACTTCACCTCTACCAATTACAAAATTCCAAACTTGCTAAGAATTCATGCCCTAGGTGATGAATGATCCTACTCAAATGCTTGTGTCTTTGCACCGAGCATTCAACTCTTCCAACCCACTTTCCTCCTGCTTCAAACCGTGCCTTAGTCCGCCTCGATTATATGCCCTAGCTTCGCTCTTTTCAACATCGTGCTCTAATTTGAACTCTGTGAACTTATACTTTTGCAAACCCTTGCTTGAACCTTCGCCTCTAAATATCCTTGTTGAATGCCTTTCCTCCACGCCCTTCTTCCATCAATGGAGTTCTCACACTCAAGGTTGTTCTAGTTTTCTTCTCGTTCGATCTTTACACTCTAGTTCGTTCTTTACACTAGTTCATCACACAATCACAGTTTCACACTTTGTTGCTCTTTAATCGCTTGAACTCTTCACAAGGAATGTCAGAATGAACTATCTCGCGCCCCTTTTATAGATTCCCAAATTTTTATCGCATTTATTATTCCTCACCTACCACTGCTCCAAAGCATTAAATGTGCTTTCTGCTTTATCCCGCGCGTTTTTCTACTTTCTTCTGTGCACGGCAGTCGTAACCTTCTGGCGTGCCACTACTCTCCAGGCTACAATCATCCTTACGCGCACCTTTTTGCACCGCACCCCATCTTCCTTTGTGCCACATACCAAGTAATGTATCATGTTATTGCCTCCCTCACATTACACTGCGCGGCCCTCTGCATGGTTTTCTAACATCTGAGCAATTCCTTTCAAGCAACACCATCTTAAAACACTTCACTTTTATTTCGTATGTCCCCAACTCATATCCATCAAGTACCCTCTTTTCTCATCCTCATGTGTAACAATACATTCTTTTAAACTGTTGTTGTCTTATATCCACACGCATCCCTGTACCAACTCCATCTGACGTACTAGAACTACATGGTTTCTTTTGCGCACACTCATACTTGTTTTTACCCCACACTAAAAGTATGTGTGGTCCTTAGCACATCAATCTTAATAAAAAGTAATCATCTCCTACACACAAATGCACTTATTACAACAAAACAAGCGAAACATAACAGAAAGGGAAACCTAATCTAAATGGCAATAGTGCCTTATTACAAAACATAAATGAAACTTACTTATAGTAGGGCTTCAACGTACTCCCATTGAAGTAATTGGGCAACATGGTGCCATCCAGTTCCTGTAACTGACATGTGCCTAATTCTAATATCTGGGTCACTACAAAGGGTTCCAACCAATGAACTTTCAACTTCCCTGAATGGCACACAAACTTGGAGTCATACAAGAGTACCATCTTTCCGACAGCAAAGGACTTGTTCTTGATGTGCCTATCATGTCAAGTCTTATATCTTTCCTTCTTTGTCTTTTGACTCCAACACGTAATGACATGTTGCTCATCCAATTGCATCAATTTGACAATGTGCTCAATTGCCTGTTGATCATCCCATCCTCATGTGCGCGCAATACGCAAAGATGGAAACATAAATTCAATAGGTAACACAACCTCTATGCCAAACACCAACTGAAAGGGTGTGTCCTTATTCAACTTTTTTATGTTTTTCTATATTTCTAGAGAACAAATGATACCTTATCATCCTAATCCTTTCTTCCAACATCGCATATATTGGTTAGTGTCTGACCCAAGATCTTGTTGAAGGCTTCTACAATCCCATTAGCCTGCGGGTGATAGGGGTAGTCTTATGGTGTGCCACCATAAACTCTACTAAGAGAATTCTAATAGTTTCATTCAAGAAAGGGGTCCCTCTATCACTTGTTAGGCTCAATGGACATCCATACTTGTTGATGATGTTTTCCCATAAGAACCTAGTGGTTGTAACAACAATAAAATCTTCTGTAGGCGCAACCTCTACCCACCTTATCAAATAGTCAATACATGTGATGATATAGCGTGCTCCTATCCTACGTGCAAGTGGTGTAATAGGTCCTACAAAGTCAATGGCCCACTTCTCAAATGGCTTCGCGTTCGTTATAGGCCTCAATGACATCTTATCTCTCTTCTCAGGCTTGCCTATTCTCTAACAATGGTCACAAGCCTTGAAAAATGCTTTTGTATCCTTGTATAATGTTTCCCACCATAAGCCAACCAACAAAATCTTCCGTGCAGTAGCCTCACCTAAATAGTGTTCACCAATTATGCCTCCGTGTGCTTCTTCCATAATAGTTTCGCGCTCATGCTCTAGCACACATCTGCGTAGGATCTCATCGCGGCCCATCTTGTACATGTCTCTTCCAATGAGCTGATAAATAATATTTTGGCGTAGGATCCTTTATACTAACAGTTTAGCCTCGAGGATTAACTTAGGTCCTCAATGAATTGTTGCTACCATAGATGATATATCTTCATACATTAAACTAGTATATTTGTCATAAATTTTTCCTACATAGGATTCTTAGTTTAATGGGTTCATTATCTTGATCATCTAGATTAACCCCTCAACGGGCAATACATTTGCTTCCAAGAAATTGAATTAGCATCTAGTTTATGGTTATTATGGAGAATTAAAATATTATCTATAAATGAAATTGAAACTCCATGAAATGATAAACACCTTTTCAAACGGGTTATAACCCTTACCTTGTGGTGACCCTACCAAGACCCGAGATGGAGCACTAGGCATATACCAAACAATACTAGAACCACTTTTCGTAAAATATTAAGTAACTTTTGGGTGAATTAGGAGTCGGGTGATACTCATAAGATAATTCTTTCATTCTTTCCTAGATTCTTTATTCTTTTGTTCTTCAAGAATTCTTTAAGGACATTTGGAACAAGTACTTCCGAGAATGGATAAAATCCCTAGTGTGGGGTAATGTTTGTCACAAGAAATGACTAAGTATCAGTCATGCGTAAAGGATTACGTACAGGAGGGCACGCACGCAGGACAAACATATGCATATAGGTTTGAAGGACTGTATGGGAGCACGCGCATAAGGAGTAAAGTAAAATAGGGAAGTGCGCGAAAATGCGCGCACCACAGAAGGATTGGTTGGTGCACAAGGTTGCGCACATGCCAGCAGAATGTTGGGACTTAGCCTTGAGCATTGGCTAAAAATAAAGGAAAGATAAATAATGTAAGGCTCACGTAAAGGCTATAAATAAGAAAGCACATGCAACTAAGGATAGGAACGACGCATGAAAGCGGGCTAATAATATGAATTAAACCATAAATAACCTGAGTTATTTATAGCTTGAGCTATAGTTAAGAAAGACATGAAAAAGCATGCAAGCTATCTTTAAAGTATGCCTATTATTAGGAGTTGCATGTAGGCAGTTAAGGGAAAGTCCCCACCATATAAATATAAGTGATGCCTCCTTGTAATAGGGAGTTGAGAGTACTAGTTCTATTGAGCCTTTTTGAGTACTGGTTATGTAGCTTTTCAGTCTGCATGAGCTTTATGGAATGCGTGCATGGTCCAACGCCTAGTCTGAAAACAATAAGAATGTAATTAGTTCTATGTTATGAATGAATCTAATTTTGCAATGGATAATTGTGTTTGGATAGCTAAAGTAACCACATCTAAGTATGGAGTTATGGGAATTCAGATCTTGTTAATCATTCTTTATGTTAATTGAATTTACTTATTATGTGTTGTCAATCTACTATACTATGTTATATCTTCTTGAATAAATGGATGTCATGACTATGAGTATGCATGCTAACATCTTGATAAAAAACAGAGGGACATGTAAGTTGCACACGCTTCGAGTGAGCTTCCAGACTTGTCTGGATGAGGTGCCAGCGTGCATAGTTGTATTGGGTAATAAAAGACTACTCACTTTCCTATTTGTTGACCTCGAATCTTCCCTTCTAGATGAAGAGAACCACTTTTACTACAATTGGCTCATCCTCCACCTTCTCTTCACTCATCCAAACAAGTGAAAATGATTTGAAAGCCCATAATACCATTGACAATGTTGGCTTTGGTAGCAAAAAAAGGGTGGAAAGTTCATCAAATGGATGCGAAATCTATTTTTTTGAATGGTGATCTTACATAAACAATATATATGTCTCAATCTAAAGGTTTTGCAAACTAGAAAAATCGTAGTATGGTTTAAAACAAGCCCCTAGAGCATGGTATGAAAAAATCACTGAGCACTTTTGGAACATGAACTTCAAGCATTTTGAGTTTGAAGTTGCGAACTCTTTTTTTCAAAATCGTTGATAAGACAGTTGTATGTTTGGTTGTGTATGTGGATGATTAGCTCATCACAGGTAATAATGAAAGATACACTGCAAAAATCAAAGTAGATCCAATGAAGGGATTTGAGATGACATATTTGGGCTATCTTTATTATTATTTAGGCATTGAAGCAAATTCAAAAATCAAACTACATCTCCATTGCACAAAAAAATATATTGGATAAAATTTGAGCAAATTTAGAATGACAAATTGTAAACCTCTTAGTACACCCATGGAGCAGAATTTGAAGTTGACATAAAAAGATTTTACAAAAAAATTGATGCCGCTAAACACATAAAACTCGCTGAACCCCTTTCTAGATTCATTCAACAACCCAAAGAAAGTCACTGGGTAGCAGAAAAAAGAAATTTTTGATATTAAAAGGAACACAAAATCTTGGGCTCAAATACTCCAAGGCAAAAAATCTCAAATTGGTTGGATATTGTGACTTAACTATGGTGGAGATCTTGACGATGGGAAATCCACTTCTAGTTTTCTAATGAATTTAGGAACAATAGTGATCCACTCAAATTCAAAGAAGCAATATGTTCCGGCAATATCTTTAATATAAGCATAATACATTGTTGCTTTAGAGGCATCTAGAGAAATTTAGTGGCTTAAAAAGATTTGAATATTTACATCAGCAGTAGCTCCACTCAGAATGTCTTCTGTCTTACCTCTTCATTCTTATTTTAATCATCTTATATATGAATTGTATTGGAAGGGACTTCTTTTTTTGCAAGTGGTGGTAGGGAGTCGAGGGGATGGCAGAGGGGGGAAGGGGGTGTGCATGCACAGTGCGGGAGCAGTGTGTCGAAGGGATAATGTATACAATCATATTAGTATTTTCATATTTTAGGACCTGTGTATTAGTTGGTTAATAATTGTATTGTCATCCTTACATAGTTTTGTAACAACTCTCATTATTATGTTTGATTGTTGATGGTTGTGTTTAACGAACAACCCATTGGGTCTTTGCTTCATATAAATAGAATGAATAGCAGAAAGAGCACTAAGTACCAAGTTCTCTCTATACCAAATTGTGTATTGAGCATTGGACATGAATAAAGCATTGACTACTATTGTGTCCTTTTATGTTGTAATATGGTGTGTATTTAGTAATTTACTATTTTTTATTTATATTCCTTGGTAGTGTAGTTTCTCTATGAACAAACGTGTTGCCTATAGTTGCAATCTATTAAAATTGCACAAGATATGGGGTATGTGAGCAATCCAATATTTCCTGTTGTAACTTATTTGAATGTTGCAAACAACAATAGTGCCTACAGACTAATGATGTGCGGCATAGTCCCACAACGAAGTATGCTCATATTGGTAACCTTCGACCAATAAAAGAAGAAAATGAAATACTACAATAAAATAATTGAATACCACTCTCAACTTTATCACACATTCCTATATATTCAATCTCATGCAAAAGAAGGCAACATGTAAACTTCCCATCTATATTTATAAGCTTACTAAATGGTTGTCACTTTAGAAGATTGAACCATGATAAGCCTCCATTGGCCAACATGATTTCTCTTCAAATATATTAAAGCTTATCAAGTGGTTGCGACTTTAAAGACAAATTATGCTGGCCAACAGAGACTTATCATGGTTCAATCTACTAAAGTTACAACATTTGGCAAGCAATGTGTGTGTGTGTGTGTGCTCATATTGGTAACCTTCGACCGATAAAAAAAGAAAATGAAATACTACAATAAAATAACTGAATACCACTCTCAACTTTCACACATTCTTATAGGCAACATGTGAACTTCCCATCTACATTTATAAGCTTACTAAATGTGTGTGTGTGTGTGTGTGTTTGCAACACGTGAACTTCCCATCTATATTTATAAGTTTACTAAATGTGTGTGTGCGCACGCGCACACTCATATTGGTAACCTTCGACCGATAAAAGAAGGAAATGAAATACTACAATAAAATAACTGAATACCACTCAACTTTATCACACATTCCCATCTATATTTATAATCTTACTAAATGTGTGTGTGTGTGTGTGTTTGCAACATGTGAACTTCCCATCTATATTTATAAGCTTACTAGATATTTGTGTGTGTGCGCGTGTGCGCTCATATTGGTAACCTTCGACAGATAAAAGAAGAAAATGAAATACTACAATAAAATAACTGAATACCACTCTCAACTTTATCACACATTCCCATCTATATTTATAAGCTTACTAAATGTGTGTGTGTGTGTGTGTGTGTGTGTGTGTGTGTGTGTGTGCGCGCGTGTTTGCAACATGTGAACTTCCCATGTATATTTATAAGCTTACTAAATGTGTGTGTGCATGTGTGTGTGTGCGCGCGCGCGCGTGTGTGTGTGCTCATATTGGTAACCTTCGACCGATAAAAGAAGAAAATGAAATATTACAATAAAATAACTGAACACCACTCTCAACTTTATCACACATTCCTATATATTCAATCTCATGCAAAAGAAGGGAACATGTGAACTTCCCATCTATATTTATAAGCTTACTAAATGGTTGTCACTTTAGTAGATTGAACCATGGTAAGCCTCCATTGGCCAGCATGATTTCTCTTCAAATATATTAAATCTTACCAAGTGGTTGTGACTTTAAAGACAAATCATGTTGGCCAATAGAGACTTATCATGGTTCAATCTACTAAAGTTACAACATTTGGCAAGCGGTGTGTGTGTGTGTGTGTGTGGGCGCGCACGCGCACGCGCACACAATTCCCAGTCAATAAAATCACTAAGCTCTGAAGTACAATACATGAGACTATAACTAATGTTTGGGTTTTATAACTCATCTTTTGTGGGAGTGGACCTAATGTTTATGTCTATTCTTCAATATAATCGTACAGCTCAGTTTTGTTCCATCATTTTGGCTTTTGGTATGACATTACTGTGTTATGCTCATTATTTGAATTTCCTCTTGCACACAATTCACACTCCATTATTAAAACTTCAAATTTGTGCTTCACCTCTGACCCAAAAGACCAGCTTATAACATATTGCTGCAGATCGCTGTGGTTGGTCTACACTAAAGTTATTTGCTTGGTTTTTCAAGCTAGTAAACGATCAAAGGCAATGAACTACATTGAAATCACCACAATAGGCACAACTAATGCCCCAGTTTTTTTTAGTTAGGGGAATCCAACCATTAGTATGTATCTATTGCAAATCATTTATTTATATGTGAGTGTTGTTCAACTCAAACTGCTGAATAACTAAAAAGCTTTCAGCTACCTGAAAAATTAAATCCAATTACAATGCTTTCACTTCAACTCCAAAGCTAAAGATAGCCATATGAAGGGTGCTTAAAAAGCTATGTTAAAGCCACGGAAAATGCCAGAAAATGTACACAAAGGGGCACATGCAATTTATATTTACAATAATAAAAAGACAATTCTTCACTTATGACAACTCATAAGTCATAACAGACTAACATGATAGCTCTAACACAAAAGATCCTTGCATGTCTACACCAAAATAAAATCATTTAAAATACATGTAATTTTTTTATACATTACAAATCCAAGCATCAACCGAAAAATCTAGTACACATGCATTATTTTTAGGATATGCCTAGAATAGCGAAAAGAAAATTATTGCTTGCTACCACATCCATACTTTTCATGTGGCATTGGTACAAGACAATATTAGCCAGCTACTTCCCTTCAACAGAAGCATTATCTTGTACCAACAAGATGAAATCACTAGAAAAAAACTGAATTTGCAGCTCCTATCTAATTGAGCAATAAAAGTGTGCGGCATGAGAAATGCATTCCTACTAATTGATTGAAAGGCCTAGATGACATAAGACTTCCTTACAGTTGTAAATAATCTTATCAAATGATAATGCCACGTCCCTGAATCTTCTAGATGTTAGAACTAAAACATATGCATATACAATAAAAAGTGCTTGTCATGCAGTATCAAGAAAGATGTGCACACGTCACATGCATCAAATAAACCTTCCAACATCTACAATGCAGGTCAAACGGTTGTTATGAAATAGATGCAAGCAAAGTTTTCCTCCTAGATCTCACCTCTATGTTGCTTCAGAAACTCTGCCAAATTCATTTGTTATAAATCCATTACCAGCATAATGAATGGCTCTTCAGATACCATACAACCTCAAGCGTGTGGTGATGCGTGCACGACATAAAGGGCAATTTGACACGTTTTGGCTGCATTGCCTACAGGTCTGTTGAAATAGCATTGAGGTCATTGAGAAAAGCTTAACTGAAACATCTAGTAAATGTTTCCTTACAAAAGTAAATGAAAAACCCAGTCTAGAAAATACACACCATATGTCCACAACCAAATGCCATGTCTTTAGGATTTGTCAGGCAAATGGGGCAAACCTGATTAAGATAGAAGTACTCAATTCTCAGAACGCTTCCAGCAGTTCCACATAAATTGGATAGAAATATAAGCCAAAGATTCAAAGGGAAAACACTTAGAACTGGTGCATAAATAATAGGTCCAAAGGGTAGGAATCTCTACCTGTCTCTCACTGTCTAACCTTGTTTCTAGTTGAGAAATCCCTACCGAATTGGCACTTTCAGAATTTGTAGACTGGGAAATTATAGGCTGACGAAAACTTGACAGAGAAGCATCATGAGAAATCACTGATATTGGAGGACGAAGTGGTGCTATGTTTGGAACCTTTCCAACTTGTCGCCTGAAGAGATATAACATCAAATGAACTTCTGCAGTTAAGAAACAAGTTCAAGCCATCACTCAAAGGATTCGTTATGAGTAGCACAGTTGGAAGCAATCAAATACCCCAGAATTTTGAGTTCCATTGTTGCTTTATACTGAACTGGAATCTCCATAAGTGCAGAAAGTGCAAACTCAGCTTCTTTCTGAGATTGCACCAGGTTTCTTGACATAAGCTTTGTGAAGTTCACAAACTGCAAGATGGATACAACTCTAAATCAAAAGCCAATATAAAGACTAGAACTATTGTGTTCCAAGAACATCACGGCACATAAAAATCAAACTTGTGACTGAAAGACTAGCATGTGGAAGAAAGTAATTAGCATTATGAAATGACTACTTCACAAGACTCTCACTTTAAAATCTCGCTCTATCTGTACAACCGTTTCCAGCCGTTTAAATGTCATGCCTTGTGGGGCCCCTTTAGCTTGGGGTTGTTATCTATGTGATGTCTGTAATGTACAAGCTATTTACTACAGCAGCATATCCCTATGATGGGATTCAGCTCTACATTAACAATCTACTTGATCTTTCTAACACTGGAGCTACCAAATACATCCTACCACTAATCTTTGCCACCTCCACACATCGAGAAAGAATACACATTCGAATCTACAAAAATGTTGAAGGATTGAATGAAAAAGTAGCATAAGGTGAGGTTATATGAAACAAAAGAGAACCTGGAAATTGTCAAATGAACGTCGAGGGATGTTATCATCAAATTGTTGCATCGTTTCCCAAGGTCCATCTCCAACTCCAACCAAGACAATTGATAGAGGATATTGACTGTGCAATAGGAGGTGTAAGATATAATAATCAACATAGACTATAATAACTACTCTTCGTAAGGAATATGCAGTGTCATACCTTGCCTCAACTATAGTATCTATTGTCTTCTGTTCTTGAGGGCTTAACTGCCCAGGCTTCAGATTACTACTCCTGGTTACCTGTAAAAAGTAGAAAATTATAGAAACAGTGCAGGTATGAGATTTTGCAATATACATCATAGCATCAATGAAGCAAGAAATTATAAGCTTGGGAATGAATTTCAAGGAATTATGCAATAAAAAGTGACTCGGCTAGGCCAAGGGGAAACAAATGGCATTCTTATTACCTGCCCATCAGCAACAATAACAAGAACATGATATTGACCACCACACTTCTCTACGATATCCATTGCTGCCTCAATAATTGGAGCAAAACAAGTTGGACCTGTAACAAAAGCAGTAACAAAGAACCTACATCATCCATTTAAAATCTACATGTTAATCTTGTTCCTTTTGACTGTGCAACAAAAAAAGAAGGAAGCAGAACTCGCATGCATGTGTGTATTCTATATTCCTTAATCCATTTTATAGATTCAACAAAAAACAAAAGCAAAACCATGGGTTTTCTGCCTTTCTTTGTGCATTGACCACATTCAATATTTGCTGAATCTGCAGCAAATATTTCCACACGCATCATAAAGGTGAGATGTGAATGCATTTATCTTACCTTTACACATCTCCCGCAAAGGAAACATGAAGGAAAATGTAAACATTGACTGGAGAATATAGATAGAGGAGAGAACAATACTTCACATTATGCTCAGGCCTATTACATTTGTAGTGATCTTCATCAACTAAATCTTATAGCTCTCAATTACCTCCTAACTTCAAACTATGCTCAGGCCTTCATTACATTTATAGCGATCTTCATCAACTAAATCTTATAACTCTCAATTACCTCCTAACTATAAACTAACTCATGACTATCATAATCAAGTACTATATTCTAAAGCACTTCCTTCTCGTCATGTTAATAACTACACCAAACCTATATCAAAACTTGATGAATTTATCAAGTCCTATGTCAGTGATGATTGTTACTCGCACATTGGGCCTTTTTTGCCCCATGGGCCCTACCTGGACACTATCGGATTCTACCTGGGAGTCCATAATTTTTTTCGAAAAACATCCTTTCAGCCATGAGAAGACCGGATCTGGCATGCCAGGAGGGCATTGACCCCAAAGACAATTTTTCTCTGCTGATAACCTCCATGGCACCTAATCAACATGAGACTTCACAAGGCCATGAATTGACTGATAGCTCAAAATCAGATGCCATTTTTTGAAAGTTCACAATTTTTTTGCAGCATCCAGAGATGCAATCAGATTTCAGAGATACCATACAGAAACAGAGATTTTTTCCGTTTCCCATCTTCTATGTGGTTACGCGTTCCCTTGCTTTTTGTGCAAGGCTCAAAATGAAAGCAAAACATTTGCTATCCCCTTTCACCTTATTCAGGAACTCCTCCCCTGAAATTAACAATATTTGTGGACTCCTCTATACCTCTATACATGGCATACATCCATGCGCATTATTTTACACAAGACTTCATTTTCATGTGTGCCAATCTTGATATGTACATTCCATTTCTCATTCACAAGGAATTGATGTTCCTTCAGCATCCAGGACACCTTATATGGATTTGGATGCACTATTATCTTTTGACCAAACTTCTCAACCATATCATTAGAAACAAAGATTATATGTGGTAACACTATCAATAATCAATTTACAGCACTTACCTCCAAATTTGCATACGATTTTGAACAAATTCTTTCTTTGCGCAGGTGCATTCAATTCCTTCGAGGGCTTCAACAACACTCTCTTTGTCATGAGAGATTATTTCCTGTCTCTTTTGAACAATTGTTTGAGACTTTTTTCTCCATAGATGCATGTTGCACAACATGGTTGCTAGCATCATTTCTCCTGCCTCCAATACTATGTGTGGCTTTTGGACACTCAAATGCACGATGTCCAATCTCTCCATAACATAAACAGGTTTTGCCAAATCCTCTCTTCCACGTCCTCTTCCTCTGAAAGATCTACCTCCACCTCTCTGCACATTACTCAACTCATGCAAGGAGCTCGCTTCACCCTCGTGCACATGATGATGTGCATCATTGCACAAACTTCCACCTCTACACCGGAACCTTACTTCCCTCGCGCACTACCTTGTATGAGCAACAACTTCTGTTCCGCCTTCAACATGAACTGATAAGCCTCCTCCACAGATCCTAATCTCATCATATGTTAAACTCGTCTTGAATGCAAATGTGTAACCCATTAACATACCTTGAGTACTTTTTTGCGTTGTCCTCCACATGACCTACTCTAGTAGTGAGTTGATAGAACAACTCCATTACTCCTTTATACTCAATTCCTTTTGACACATATTTTGCAACTATTTGAACAAATGAGACTGGTAATCTATTGGCATTAATGTAGCCTTCAACTTGGTCATTGTTGTCTATTTTTGCACCCCTTGCAAAAATAGAACAACTTGGACTACCGCGGACTTAGAATGAAGACTGCTGAGAAGTTTAAGTATGCCACGGAGATAAGTCAGGAACTGCAGGGAAAAGAATGAATGCCATCGAGTGAAGGAAAAATCTTAGAAAGCTGCGGCTAAGGAGATTAAGCTGCCAAAGTCAGGAAAGATCCGCGGAAGAATTGGAGCATGCCGCGGAGGTCAGGAAAGCCACAGATTGAAGGAAAAGGGTCTGCGGATGTTCTAGCAAGCCGCAATACACTGAAGCAGAAAACCATGGGTAAAAGAAAATCCAACAGGCCGCGAGGTGAAGGAAAGGAGATCCGCGGATGTCAACATAAGGCCGCCCTGCACTGAAGGCCGCGGAATGAAGAAGGGAGATAGGAAAATCCGCGGAATGAAGAAGGGAGAACCCCAGAGGTCGAAAAACCGCGCAAAACTGAAAAGAGAAAGCCATGTATCAAAGAAAAATGACACTTTTCCGCGGGAGACTAAAATCACCATATCTTTCGATCTAATTATCCGATTTTTGCAAATCTTATATCGATGGAAAGCTCTCAGTGTCCTCTATGTAATGGAAATTGGATTTCTTAATTTTATCAAGGATAGAAACGCATAAAGGTGGAAGACTTCTCCAACACGGAAAAAACACAATTCCAGGTGGCGTAACTACCAGCATTTAATGCGGTATGGGCACCCATATTTTCTCCAACAAAGAAAATGGCGTGTTACAGTGGATAACCTGATGCGCTCAGTTTTCTCAGAAAATTAATGTTGGTCGTTGAATTTGAATTTAAGTTTCCCCCTCTTTCTCTTCTTCTTCTCTCCACATTTTCTATAAATGTAAGAGCTTTGCTCATTAAAACGGAGCCCTCTTTGTTGTAACGGCACCATGTCAAAATGGTGGCCGACTGCCCATAAAGTTTCAAACCTTGGACTTGGTCTCTGCAATGTATTTTCACCTTCTGCCATGAATGTAATCAACTGTGTAGCCTTTAAGCAATAAAATCGGATTTTGTGGCTATCTCTTTTCCCTGTTCTCGTGTTTTATTTCTCCTTGCCTCTTTGTTCGCATTTCTTGGCATGTTGTGTGTTCTTCTTACTTGCAGGATCCATTTCATGTGTTGTTCATGCGCGGGAATGCATGGTTTGCCTGGTTCTTAAAAGTGGCTCGCTCATCCTCCCTTTCTCCCGCGTTTTCCATCTTTCTTTCGCCTTTGTGGAGAGTGATCGACCCTTTCCCTAGTGCTATTTCCTTCTTAGCTTAGGATTTCCCCTTTTTCTGCATCTCCCTTTATCCTTGGTCCCTTGGCATGTATAGGTTAGGATTTTCTTTCAGTATTAGGAGTAGTGTTAGCATTAGGAATAGGTAGAGGAAGTCGGCCTTCTCCAGAGGTCTGTCTCAGTTCGTAGGTCCCACAACTGAGAGACAGTCCTATGTTGCCTCAGAATTCTTGGTCATTCACGATCATATCTAGGGTGCAATTTTGAGCTCCAACAGTCACCA
Source organism: Taxus chinensis (assembly GCA_019776745.2). Classification (NCBI taxonomy): domain Eukaryota; kingdom Viridiplantae; phylum Streptophyta; class Pinopsida; order Cupressales; family Taxaceae; genus Taxus; species Taxus chinensis. The sequence continues at coordinate 544,857,502 of CM034151.1, read as the reverse complement.
ATCTATCCCAACTCTTGATCTTGTTTTTCCCTCTATGTACTCTATTGGTCTTCACATGTTCCCACCATAAAGATGGATGACAATTCAATTCAGTACAAGAAAATATTACTTTATTAGGATCTTCCACACCTTCATACTCCAATTGGCTCTCCATTTCTGCGGTTCAGTTAATGAGTTCTTTTGGATCTAAGCTCCTAGAATAACTTGGAACTTTTATCTTTGGCTTGTTGACAATCCTCATGATCACGGAACGTATCCTCTTGCTCATTAACATGCTCTTCTTCAGCATCCTACTCCTTAGATGCTCTTTCTGTGTGCTCATCATTACTCATGTCATCATCCATCACTACTCTATGTTGCATAGTTTCCGTAGCCTCCAGATGAGACTATAATCCTATCAGCATCTCGGACAAGTCTACAAGTCTTGGCACTTTGTTTTCTCTAGTGGTCATTCTATGTGCCATTACTATTTTCATCACAATCATTCACTCAACAAGACTGTGATATACACATTCTACCCAACAACCCAAATGCTCAAAGATGCTTGTAACTACTTTATACCCACACACATTAATATGGAAAGTAACAAATCTAAAGATCACTCACTAAACTGATGTTATTACAAACACACTAAACTTTGCAACAAGACTTAAAAAGCTACACTCTGATACCAGAATGATGTCTACACCAATTTTTTGAACAAGACTTGGAAATCCTTTGCTCTGATACCATAATCATGTAGTCACAGTTAAGGGTTCAAATGAAGGAACTCAAACCACACAACCCACGAATTCGTAGTTATATCCCATTGAACCAAAACCTCAGGAACTTTAACCAAAAACAACAAAAGCTTCTTCAATTAATTATGAGAAAAAGATTACAGACTTAGACACAATGACGTTACACTCTAATGACAGTCTTGTGACATGATTCTAAAATAATTTTCTACAAATTCCAATCCTATGATCTATCCTAAGCGTGTAGACTTTGCAAAGCTTCTACAGAACCAGACTTGGCTCAATTTGTCAAATGCCCAACAAGACAAGTCCCTCTATCCCAATCCAATGTGCAATTTGATGCACTGATCTCTCCAAAGATAGACAAATTCCTCTCGATGGGTGATACCTTAAAAGTTCAGAACTCCCTTCTACTTATAGAATTTGTAGTGACATAGGCAAGAGAATAAAGATACCTTTGCAAGTAAATATTTGCAAAGATTCCTCAAAATGCCTCAGATCACCATGGATCTTCCTAGCCAGTTTGCAGGTAGCTTTCCATGTATTCTCCTTTGTTACATCAAGCTTCACTAGGTCATTTACTTCATCCTTGGGAAAGAAAAATAGATCGAGGTCCACGCGTGCTTCCTCCTAATTGTATCGATGTTGATAGGAGATTCTGTCCGAGACGGATCTAATCATGCCGGCATAAGGTAGCAATCCGGAAAGATTTGAATGACTTCATAGCATAGGCAAGTGCTAGGCAACATCCAAAATGCATCACAGCATCAATGAGGGTTGGGCAACGTCCGCAAGACTTTGCGGCTTATTTATGCAAGAATAGGTTAGCGTAAGGCCTTCATGGATTCATGCAGCATGGAACAAGTGTTCCGTGACAAGGGACAAAGTCTTATGGTTTTGTGGGGCATCATTAGGCAATTTGCAGTTTTGTGCAGCATATACAATGTTACACAACAAAGTTTGTGCGGCAAGGGTAATCCTTCAAGGCTTACATAGCTTTTTGTAGCCTGTGCGGAAAATAGAGAATGCTCCAAGTTTTGCATGGCATGCTCAAGAGCAACATGACATTGTGCAAATCTTTATTCAACTAAGTATTTTTGAGTGATATAGCATTGCAAGTGAACATGGATTCTCATGTATCATACACATCAAGTAAGAAGAAACTTGAGTCCCTATTCAAGCATGTTCCTAAAGGTCTTTAATGGAATGATCAAGTCTACCAATCTCTACTTCACTAAGCCAAGACACATCCTCAACTTCTCTACCTCTCCATTTCACTCGTTCATCCAGAATGTGTTCAAATTCTTCACTCCTCTCTTTTGGCAGATGGCATTGCCAATCTACTTGGTGTCACCCAAATTTCATCCTGAAATCTGCGACTACCCTATCCGAAAAAATTTCGTACTTTTAAAATAATGGGTCGTTTTGTGTTTTTCTTGCTTGAAAGTTCTTGTATTGCGTCAAGATCATCCCAAAGAGCCATATTAGCCTTTTTCGCCAAATACCCAGATGCCCAAAGTTGTTATATTCTGTCGTCGGGATTTGTCTGCAGGAAATTTGTATTTAATTATTTTGAGCCCCGTATGAGGCTATTTACGCTCCGTTTTAACTCTGTTATGATCGAATATGTCATTACTCTTATGTACCAGAAGGGTTTTAACTTGGAATAAGTTTTGGACTTTATTTGTGACTTTTGGCAATTTTTCGTGTTTTTGTGTTGTCCCGTTTCGTTTTCTGTGAAATTTCTCTAGAACAATTCCTTTGCTGAGTAAGCCCGATTTTTGGCCTGGAGCAGCTGGAAAACATATACGCACATTATGCCCGGAGGAAGTTGCCATCGGAGGTTTGGATCACTAGGAAAAAGCGAAGTCGTGCACAGAAAAGCCCCTGCGGGGATGGGCGCATTTTTGGAAAACAAAGGATTTAAGCTGCAATGGGAAAAATAGAAGCTGCAAGTAGATTGGGAATTTTATACCTGCCTAGCAGGGTACTTTTTCCCGTGTTATAAAATTCACTTAAGCTGCAGTGGGAAAGTTAGAGGCCGTAAGCAGGCGGGAATTTATTGCCTACCTTGCAAGGTGAAAATTCCCATGATAAAAAAAGGAACGTGACTTAAGTGAAATCATGGGATTTTATTGCCTGCCTTGCAGGGTAAATAATCCCATTGTCAAAGTCAAATCACTTAAGTGGATCATGGGATTTCCGAGGCTGCTTTGCAGGGTAAAAAATCCCATTGTCAGAAATTCTTAAAAATATAATTCTATTATGCAAAAAAGGGCGACCCACCTTGGGTGAATAATAATGCATTAAATAAATATTTGTTAATATTTATTCACCCAATTTTGGCACCCAGGCTTGTGGAAAAGTCAACAAAAGCAAAGGGGAATAAATCAATTGGAAATAGAATTCCAAAATTAAATAAATTTAATTTATTTAATGCAGCCCCTTTTGAGAAGGAATTAATACTTTTTAAAGTATTAAATGATTATATTACTTCATATTTTAAGTGGCTATGGTCAAAGCACACTGTGAAGTTTAAGTGAAGTGAAGTGTGGATGATTAAATTGAATTAATTTAATTGATTGGATGTCTATCCTTAAACATGCTATATTTAAAAGAGAAAAGCATGATTTTTAATTAATTAATTGTTTTTAATTGTTAGGGCAATTATTAATTGTAGAATTGTGAAGGTTATATAAGCATGGGCAGCCATATGGGCGAATTATTTGATTCACAGGTAAAGAATTGCAGCCAAGTGGAAAAGTGCGACCCCATTAGAAGAAGGATTTTGCTCAGACAAAGTGACAACAAGGCTAAAAGCTTCTAGATTTGGCGCATGCTTTGAAGGAGGTTGATCTTTGTCTGCATAGGTGTTACAGGTGCTCAGGTGTTGTTGAAAGGATTCATGCTCTCTTTATGTGCAAATTATACACCAATTTTGGGGGCAGCAGGCTTGAAAAGTGCAGATTTTTACAATTAAAATTCACTATTCATTCTCCGGTGGCCATTTTTGTCTGAATAAATTGCAGGAATTCATTACAGGTGCTTTATAAAGAAAAATGAGTTTTTATCAATGTCCAATACATTGCATATATCCTCCGAATCTGAAGAATTGTCCAGATTTGCACCAATATTGAAGAAATCCGGCCAAGTAAGAAGAAAAAGAATTATTCAGACGAAGATAGACAAAGCTATGGCGAAGAAAGATGAAAAAGAAAGCACAACGGAGTCATGCATCACTTCTAAATTTACAGATACTAGAGACACAGATCTAGGCTCAAAACCTCTTACTGAATCGATAGACAAATCCAGAGCAGGAAAGACTTCACTCATGCGTGCAGGAGAAACTTCACTCATGCGTGCAGATTAAAAGCAGTGGAATTATTCGAGTCATAGCTTTTCCATCCATAGCCTAGTTGCCAAAGTTTGTTATGCAGGTGCAGATCCGTATCCAGATGCAGATGCAGATGCAGATGCAAATCCATATGCAGATCCAGATCTAGATCTCATAGTTGCAAAAGCTTCCGACACAAAGGTTTCATCCTCTTGTTTCGAATGCAGCCCGTGAAGAAGACAATGCGTGGAAAATTCCTTCCAAGATCTTGTGCATGTGCTCTCATCTTCCAGTTGAAGCTTTCATTGAATTTTCATTCACCCTGAGTACTTTCCAGAATTTTTAATTGCTCATATGCAATTAAAAATAAGGATGATAAGTTATCTACGGCCAACCTTGCATTGATGCATGTACAAAAGAAGAACTGCAAAACCTTCAAGGATAAAAGAGAAGACAATGCGAAGGCAAAATTCCAGCTTGCTTCCAATTCTAACTGCTTGCAATTCCAGCTTATTTCCAGATCCAGCTGCTTCCAGATCCAATTTGAATCAGCTGCATGCAGACATGAAAAAGGACAAAGTCAGCTTTCCTCTTCCTTCTTCTGTCCTCCGACAAAGTCAGCTTTCCTCTTCCTTCTTCTTTCCTCCGACAAAGTCAGCTTTCCTCTTCCTTCTCCTTTCCTCCGACAAAGTAATTGAGCGATCAATTAAATTATACAACTTAAGTGATTGGTTTAAAAGCCATTACTTGAAGAAGTCAACTACTTGGAGATAGGTGGCACGTGCAAAGTAGAAGGTTCTATTTTCAGTTGCAAATCATACATGTCATGCAAAGAGGAATTCCAAGAGGGAGATTGCCAGTTGTTTCTTTCCGACTTCCACATGTCCCAGTTCAACTAAAAGCTTCCAACTTGTAATTGCCCCTCTACATTCTATAAGTAGAGGAAGAACCTTCGGGTTAAGAATTAGAATTTGTAAGCAGCAATCTTGTGTTCTAGACTTTGTGTTAAACCTCTGAGAGCAACTTGGAGCAAAGGAATCCAAAGGAGCAGGTTTCCGGAGAACTTTGTGTCATGGTGTACTGTGTTTCTTGCTTTTAAATCTTTAGATCTCTTAAGTAAACTTTGTGTTATTTTAAATTTGGATCTAGAGCTGCCTTTGTTTTATAATTTTGTGTGTTCATATCTATTAAGTTTCTTCTATGTGCATGCAATTAGCTCTGCTATCTACTAATTGGGATGCACATCTTCCCCATTTCTTCTTTGTATTTCCCTTACTTCCTTCTTCTATAAAATATTTTCTTTCTTGAACAGCTGCTTACTTGCTGCAGAACTTCTTAGTTATGGTTCATGAACTAAGTGGTTAAAGTAAAACCCCTGATAGATAATAACACATTTTTATTGACAAATATGACACGGGAGCCTCACCGGTTAAATGAGGGAGATTTATCTCATGACTGCCTAGGTTTGATGCTATGCAAATAATCTAGCCAACACTACTTCTATGAGGTCTACTTCTCAAAATACAGGTATAGATCCGCTACATTGAATATAGGTAAAATGTCTATCTCTTCTGACATCTCTATCTCATCAGTGTTCTTCACAATCTTCTTTAGGACTATGCAAGGTCTAATCTTCTTGCACTTGAGTTCGTCATAACTTGTGGGAATCTTTTTTTGCACAGGTGCGCAAGAACCAAGTATTTAACCTCAAATCCCAAGTGTCTTCTCCTTAAGTTTGTGCACTTCTTGTACTGCTCATTACTGTGCACCAGTTGTTTGTGCACTTTCTCATCCTATGTAAAGTCCTTTTCTTTTGTCCTTTTTCCCTCCTTTCGTAACAAATATCACAACTCCTCAGGAGCTTGTCTCATAAACGATCTAGAAAGGTGACTTCCTAACGCTTCTATTCATAGAGTTATTATAAGTAAAACCCACCTACACAAGAACAAAATCTCATGTTCCTTCCATTTCTCCTACCAAACATCCCAAAACATTGTCAAGGCTCTTGTTGACAACTTTCGTTCAGCCATCCATCTGTGGGTGATATGTAGAACTAAACTACAACCTCGTATTTATTTTCGTCCAAAATGACCGACAAACTTATTATCTCTATCAAAAACAATGTTACACGACAATTCATAAAGTCTCACAACTTCCCTGAAAAATAAACAAGTTATATGCATAACACCATTCATTTTCTTGCAAGCAATAAAATGGGCCATTTTTGAGAATCCATCAACAATAAAGATAGAATCATGACCCTTTTGAGTTCTAGGAAAACCCAAAACAAAATCCATACTCTGTTGCTCTCAAGGTTTCTCGAATAGTGACAGTATTTGATATAACCTTGCGTTTTGACTATTCCCCGTCACTGACAAACATGCTCTATAACTCTAAGCACATCTATCTATTTGCAGCCAAAAGTATCTCACTTATCTACGAAAAGGTCTTATCTATCCCAAAAAGTTCCCAACTATTTGTTGACAATGCTTCTCTTAAGATTGAATTCTCCCTCATTGATCCCCACAGCATGCACAATTGTGTGCCTTTGAACAACTCTTCCTGCAAGTAGTCTAACCAAGGTGTGTAATCAACGCTCGCTAGTTTTGTGCATGCTCTCCATGATTTTTTGAAATCTTCATCTTCTACATAGAGTTCCTTCATCAACTTGAAACTTATTGCTCCAATTTCCATCTCACTCACTAAGATGCATCTTCTACTCAACGCATCTACAACTCCATTTAATTTCCCACTTTTGTTCTTCAAGACAAACGAGCAAGTCTGCAAGAAACCAACCCAGTAATGACAATATATGAATTGCATTGCTTGGAGATCGGTGTACAACACCAATTCCTTGTGCAACAAGTAGTGCCTCCACTTCCTCAGAGCTTGCACAATGGCATAAATGTTTGATCATAAACTAAATATTTCCTTCTTGCATCATTCAGACTCTCACTAAAATATGCGATGGGTCCCCCATCTTGACTCAATACAACTCTAATAGATACTCCACTTGCATCACAATCAACCTAAAATACCCTATTAAAATCAGGTGAGGCCGATACTGGCTACTCTATGAGCTTCAACTCTTGAAAATCGTATTACGCATTTGCAGTTCACGCAAACTCCTCTTCTCTCCCCACATCGCATCTGTGATCGATGCATATATCTCACTAAAACCTCTAATGAACTACCCGTAGAAGCTCACCAAACCATGGAAACTTCATGTTTCCATGATGTTCTTGGATGACATCCACACCACTATAGCTCGCATCTTCTCATGATCCATCTTCAATCCCTCTTGAGATATCACAAATCCCAAGTACACCAACTCTTCTTGCATGAAATTGCATTTCTTTAAATTGACCAACAACTACTCACACAATCGCTATAACACTTTCTTCAAGTGGACTGACCAAGTGTTCTTGCTGCGTTTTGCTGAAAATCATAATGTCATCCAGATATACAATTATAAACTTTCCTAAAAAGGCTTTAGTACTTCGTTCATTGGTGCATGAACGTGCTCGATGCATTTGTTAAACCAAAGGGCATGACCAAACACTCCTACAATCCATCCTGTATATTGAAAGCAATCTTGTACTCATCACCTTCTCTAATTCTAATTTGTTGACACCCACTCTTCAACTTCAAATCAATCTTTGTGAAGTATCTTGCTCCACACAAACAATCCATCAAATCATCAATGTGCGGCAATGGAAATTGATACTCGATGGTAATCTTGTTGATGGCTCTGAAATCAGTGCACCTCCTTTCTTTAGCGCTAATATTGCAGGTCCAACACACGAGCTGAGAGTTTTTGTGATCAACCCCTTCTCAAGCAATTCTCGCACTTGCTTCTTCAACTCCCCGTTCTACATAGTTGTCAACCTACAGCCTTGTTTAGAAAACTAGACCCCAAAATTAAATCCATTTGATGACTTATGTTGCGCATAGGTGGTAAATCATCTTAAATATCCCACAACATGATATCCACGAACTCAGCTAACCTCTCTTTCACTTTACCCGAAAGTTCTCCTTTCTACGCAGTTGCACCTTCTTCCTCCTTTTGCGCAAGCTTCAGGATGAATGTGAAACAATCACTATTTCCTTTCACTCTACTCAAGAATTCTTTTCCTAAAAACCAAAAATACTTGCGGATTTTTCTCCACCTCAACACTTGCATCCTTCAAAAGATTCAAAGTGTACTTTTGTCCATCCTTCACCAAAGTGTAAGTATTTGTGCAACACCATCACGCAACACCTTCCTGTCAAACTGTCACGGCTGTCCTAACAACACATGACACACATCCATGGGCATTACATCACATAGGACTTCATCTTCACATGTGTCAATCTTTATGCACACATTACACTACTCATTTACAAGTAGTTAATGTCCTTTCAACATATAGGACACCTTCTATAGACTTGGATGTGCAATCCTCTTCAGACCAAGCTTTTCAACCATATCATTAGGAACAAGATTGACTGCCACCACTATCAATATTAACTTTGCAACACTTACCTACAGATTTGCGTATGGTTCTTAACAAATTCTGTCTCTATGTAGGTGCATTCTCTACATATACTGGCTTCAAGAGTACTCTCTTCATCATGAAAACTTCTCCGGACTTCGGCTCCTCTGCACAACTGTTCAACGGATTACTCTTTACATCTGTGGAGAGTGCAACGTCATTGCTAACATCATTCCTCCTTCCACCACTATTTTGCACAACTTGTAGACATTCGAACGCATGATGCTCAACTTCTCCACAATGGAAACAGGTTTGTTGAATCTTGGTTTGTTGAATCTTGCACCTCTTTTATGCCCTCATCCTCTAAAGGAAGATCTGCATCCACCTCTCTGCTCAAATAACAAGCTCACCTCACATTCAAGTGTGTCATTGCACAATCCTCCTATGCACGGAAACTTCCCTTTCCCTCATGCATTGCCTTGTTGTCTACACGAAAAACTTTTGTTCCGCCTTCACTGCAAACTGATAGGCCTCCCCTACAGTTCTCAATCTAATCATGCTAAACTCATCTTGAATGGAAATGCACAATCCATTAACATACCTTGAGATCTTTCTTGCATCATCCTCCACATGACCCACTCTAATAGTTAGTCTATAGAACTCTTCCATGTATTTATTTACACTTGGTTCCATTGGATGCAAATTTTGTAAATGCTTGAACAAATATGACTGGTAATCCACGAGTATGAACTTTACCTTCAATTTTATCACCAATTTATCCCAACTCTTGATCTTATCCTTGACTCTATGTACCATTTCAGTCAGCACATGTTCCCACCATAAAAATGCATGACCTTTTAACTTAGTACAGGTAAATCTTATCTTCTCGGGATCTTCTATGCCTTCATAATCGAAACATTTCTCCATTTTTGCAATCCAGTCAATGAGCTCTTCTGGATCTAAGCTCCTAGAGTTACTAGGAACATCCACCTTTGGTTTGCTAATGATTCTTGTGATTGCGCACAAGAATCAATCTTGCACATCAATGTGCTCTACTTCATCATCCTAGTCCTCAGGTGCCCTTTTTGCATGCTCATCATCACTTTCATCGTCATCCACCGCCACTCCTCTGCATTGAGCAATCTCCATAGCCTACGAACAAGCTTGTACTCCTCTCGTCATTTCCTCCAAGATTCCGAGTCTTGGTGCTCTAGCTGCTCTAGAAGCAAGATCTACTCTATGTGCCATTACTATTTTTCTCACAACTTCAACAATAATCAAAATACTGAATTCTACACATTCTACCCAACAACCCAAATGTTGGAATATGTCTGTAACTACTTTCTACCCACACATTAGTATGTGTAATGTCCCTTTTTCCCACCTAAGAGTTGGAAATTGGTCTTCTTGCCATCTCTTCTCCATGGCAAAGAAGAAGAAATGAAGGAGAAAACCCTTGAACACTTTATAATATATTTTATCTAATATTATAATGTTTTCTTTAGTGTTCTTTTGTTCCATGCAGGTCGGCCTTGTCTAAATAAGTTTTGACGCCAACGAAAAGATATAAAAGGAGAAGAGAGAGTTCATTTGCACACTAGCTTGGCGTATTTTCTCTAAACTTTGGCAAAGAGAGATTGTTGCTCCTTAGTCATCCACCTGGAGACGAAAACCCTCTTGTGAGGCCTTGTTGAAGAACGAAAACCCTTCATTTGGCTTGGGTGAAGGACGAAATCGCTTCATCACCATTTGGCATTGAAGAAGAAAGCTGATTTGAAGATCTTTTTGGAATTTCCAGTTGTTATACTATTTTTCTTGGGTGGAGTGACCTACCTTGGTTAGGGTTTAAAGACATTGGCAAGGAAATTGATAAATTTGGTTTTGTAATCTGATTTGTCCATATTTTTAAAAGTCGGAATCTTGAGTTGCATGATTTTTGGAGACTTCTATATCTATATTCTCATAATTAATTTGTGGCTGCAATTTTCTAGTGTGTATTTCATTTCCAGCAGTGTGTTTTCAGTGTTTGTTGGTTATATTGGCTTCTAAAAATTCCAAATATCATATATAAAATATTGGTCAAGTTGTGTGGTGTTGTTTTGTGGTGTTTTTGGCATCTTTTGGAGCAAGAATAAGTCGCTGGTTTTGTATTCAGTCTGCTGCAATTTTCAGTTTCAAATATGCATATATGAATATTTTGATAAAAACCCTCAAAAGAGTTATTACAGTGGTATCAAAGCATGGATTCTTCAAAAGGCCTAGGGTTTCAAATTTGAAGAATTGATGGCACAGAAGGGTAAGATATCTATTTTTGATGGCACTAACAAAATTTCAGTGAGATCATGGTTGTTAAAACTGGAGACATACTTGCAGTCAAACCCTATGTGTGTGGAGGATGCCCTGGAATTCATCCCTTGTCATTTGGAAGGGATAGCAACGGATTGGTGGTACTATGTGATAGAGACCCAAGGAGAAGATGTGGTTTGCTTCTTGGATAATTTCAATGAAAAGATCATAGGAAGGTTCGACATGCAAGCTTTCAAGGATGAGTCCCAAGGTAATAGTTCATCGGTATTTTATGATATTCCTTTGGTTTCTAATGATTGTATGGGGCAATGTGTTGAAGAAAAATCAGATTTGCATAAGGATGAAAAGAATGAGGTTGGGGACTCAAGCACAAGCCATGAGGATGGCGCACACATGTGTCTACAAAGTATGAATGATTGCATGGCAAAGGTGGCTCCAAATGTTGAAGATAAGTGGCTTCAATGGGTGGGTAGCCCACGGATTGGTATGTACACTTCCAAATTATTGTCTCCATCTTTGCATTTATTGGGACATGTCTTGAGTAATGATATAAGGATACTAAAGGAAATGATAAGCTTGCAAGCTCCTAATAGCATGTACATGAAGGAATGGGATCCGAGTGATCCTAAAGGAGAATTGGTGAAGAGCTTTCCCCCTCCCAAAGGCTATGGTATGCTTGAAAAGATAATCAATTCCTTCTTTGATTTGATTCATATATCAGATGTTATGTATGTTCTTAGAAAGGAATTTTGGGATCACAATGATGAATGCATTAGAGATCACCCACCCAAATTGCGATGAGCAAGGATAGAGAAAGAATTTCTCCATGGTTGGTCGAGGATCACAATAGATGGAGCTGTTGATCTGTACATAACAGCAGTAAAAAGAAGGTCATTTGAGGGAGATATCAGCCTTATGAAAGCTCAAGGACATGGGAGAATTGTCAAGCAAGCATCAAACAAAAACATAGTGAAGGTACGCACCCGGAAAGCAAAAGATCATGAAGGAAAGGTGTTTTTGAAAGATTGTTTGCATGTTGATTTAAACTCAGAATTTCTGAGTGTTATGGGAAGCCCCTGGCATGGAGGTATTTCAGTTTGTGCCTATACATCATTTCAGATTTTTTTCCATGAGTGGATGGTTAGGAACAATCATGTTTCGTATATAAGGTGTCCTCTTTTATCACTAATGATTGAACACCTTTGTGCACATCGTACTTCATGGGGTAAAGAGGTAAGAAGTGCTATTTTTTGCAAAGGGCATATAGCCTCTTGGGCTCAATTTCTATGGTGTTCTCACAATTGGTATATGGGTGTTAGGATGAAGTCTTCCAAGGGAAGAATATCTTATTTTAAAATTAGTATGAAAGAATGCTCTATCATGAAGTGTGGAGGTCATATTGGTGATCCTAACTTTCATATCTTATGTGGCTAATGCAAGGGTCCATAAAAATGGAAGAGTTGGGAGGATTGGGCAGCTCATGGCTCAAGAAGATTTCAAATTCATTGCTCCCCAACTTTCCCAAACAGTTCGCAATTTTAAAAGGATATGACAATTATATTTCATTGCTCTCTTCCATGTTCTTATTGGGTATTTATTCTAATGATCGGCCTATGCTAAGAAAAAGAAAGATAAAAGATGAAGGGTGTAGCCAAAGGAGCAAGGTATGTGCTGATTTCTATGTGATGGCTGACTTGGGTATTGTGTTTGGAATACAATGGTGGCACTCGTTGGGAAAGCTCACTCTCAATTATCAAAGCATGAAGATAAGCCTCATGAACAAAGGTAAGAAGATCTCCTTGCAAGGTATGCTTAAGGAAACACTTGAAATTTGTTATTTGGTGGAAGATACCATTCCATGGGAGTCACATTTCTGTTCTTTATCTAAAGTTACAGCAGATTGGAAGTCACTAATTTTAGCTAAGTATGTAAAGAACAAGTTTGCTAATGGTGTGTTTGATGGAGAAATAAGTAAGGAAAACTACAAGGTGATGGTTGGGTTTATCCCTTACCAAAACCGAGTCCATTTGGTACTCGAATCATGGGTGAAGAACATGATCTTGAGGGATGATCATGATACTCCATGGACTGATCATCTGGGCCATCATGAGATATAACATGGGTGAAGATAAGAATTTCAATTTTCTCCATTGCTTCTAGAATTTGATGAAAGAGAGTGCTTGCATGACAAGTTTAAGGGAGCATAAGTTTGAAGGGAATTCTGATTTTCCTCTTTATGGATTATTAATCCATGGTTCCATAAGAGACCCAAAGGAGGTAAGGGCAAAGGGAAACCAATATGATAAACTTGCAGCTATTCACATGGTCATCAAAGTGGAGAATGATGGGTCTAACTTTCAGTTTTATGACCCCATGATGAGGTACAATTTTTGCTTAGACTACTTTGTTTTCATTTCAGCTGAGTCATACAATGTTTGGGGGCATCTAGAGATCTAAAATGTAGAGGAACTTGCCTTCAAAAGTCACATGGAGTATGAGTTCCACTTGGAAAATGATGAAATCAGAATTCATGGGTATGTTAGGGAGGCTGATTTTCTCAAACTTAAGGCCAAGATAACTGCTGAATTTAATTGTGGGTCTGCTGCTCCTAATTTTCCAGAATATGTAAATCAAATTTCAGTCCTTGCTTTATTCACAGGTTTTCTTTCCTTTGTGATATTTCCATTTGGTAATTGTTATACCATGAATAAAGGATTGAATGTGCAAAAATCAGAATTGGGCTGCCTCTAACAGTCACGAGTAGCAGTATATTTGCATTTTTTGAGTGCATTCCTCCATGAATATTGAGAGAGGAAGATTTCAGCTGAATGTAGGAATAAAATCATATTTTGATGTATCTTTTTCAGACTTGTACATTTTGATTTTTGGAGGAGAGATGCATGATTACAGTTGTTTTTGCACTATTGAAATGAAGTGGAAGCAAAATGTGATGGCGGATGCCTTGTCTAGGATGCCACCTTCACCATTGAAGGACAAAGACCTTCAAAGAAAGAAGAAGAAGAAATTGAGGCAGCGAATGTAATGAGTTTGCAATTGCTTGGGGACAAGCAATTTTGGGGAGGGAGGACTGTAATGTCCCTTTTTCCCACCTAAGAGCTGGAAATTGGTCTTCTTGCCATCCCTTCTCCATGGCAGAGAAGAAGAAATGAAGGAGAAGACCCTTGAGCACTTTATAATATATTTTATTTAATATTATAATGTTTTCTTTAGTGTTCTTTTGTTCTATACAGGTCAGACCTTGCCTAAATGAGTTTTGGCGCCAAAGGGAAGTTATAAAAGGAGAAGAGAGAGATCATTTGCACACTAGCTTGGCATATTTTCTCTATACTTTGCAAAGAGAGTTTGTTGATCCTTAATCATCCACGTGGGGACGAAAACCCTCATTATTGTTGAAGGACGAAAACCCTTGGCTTGGGTGAAGGACGAAAACCCTTCATCACCATTTGGCATTGAAGAAGGAAGCTGATTTGAAGATCTTTTTGGCATTTCCAGCAATTATACTATTTTCTAGGGTGGAGCAATGTAATGTCCCCGTTTTCGGGACATTACTAATATTTATTTTTCATTTGCATTTGTACCCTTTGGCATGCCTAGCGCTACAAGTGAGAATCTCTTTAGTTAGTTTAATGTGCACATAGGTTAGTTACTTTTATTTATTTAATTAATAAATAAATAAAGTGCACATAGTCTTAATATTAAATATTTTAATGAGAGATTATGTTTTCCCTCCAAAAGGGAAAGGTTGGTCTTTATTGGATATTGCACCCCTTAGTTCTATAAAAGGGAGGTCGCATTTCCTTAGAGGGTATGTTGATTGATCATTTGATTTCACTCCATGCTTGGAGTTTGGGATGCATGCCCATTAATGTTCTCTCTCTCTTGCGTGGGAGTTATTGTACATTCCACTTTGATATTCCATTGAAGTATTTTCATGACATTTGCAAATATACTTGTTGCATGATTCTGCATCCGTCTTCTAATATTGACGACTTAGTCTTAGGTATCTGGCACATTTATATTGAAGCATAAATCTGCATTTACTTATTGTGAAGGGTTTGCAGAGTGTACTTACATGTGACTGTTATTGCTGGTTACAACTTATTAGAGGCAAATCGACTTGGTTTGGGGTTTGATCTATCATGTTTTAAGGTTTTTTATGCTAGATCTAATTGGTTGTTGTGTCTAATCAATTATTTCCTATCAAGTTTTCCGATAATGCCATTGTTTGAGTGTTTTGGAAGGGTTGTATGAGCTGAAATTAATTTATAGCATTTATTTTAACCCTAGCGACTTGGAAGCAGATTTTGCGGGTTGTTTTGGAGGGTTTTTCCATGTGATCTAAAAATTCAGATTTTAATACCTTTGGAAAGATCTTGAATTATAGATTAGTCTGCACTTTATTTCACGGCAAAAGACGAAGTACTGAGCAAGTTATTAATTTTTTAAGTTTGCAGCAGTCTAGTGCAATTTAGGGAAGTTAATTACTGCTGTAATTAATTTTAGATTTGACGTGATTAATTTCCTAAAGAGAGTTGGTTCTCCCATCTAATCCACCACCTTGGCTCACTCCAACCCTATGTCAGGTTGTATTGAAGCTAAAATTGGATTATTTGAGGTTTGAACTAGGAGGGTTTAGTCCTTCTAGAGTTGGACATTCAGAAGGAATTAATTTTACATATTTGGATAATATCAGCAGTCTAAGGGGATATTACAAGCGAGTAATCTACCTAGGGTAGGGTTTGAAGACATTGGCAAGGAATTCGATAAATTGTTTTTGTAATCTTATTTTCCATATTTTAAAGACCGGAATCTTGAGTCGCATGATTTTTGGAAACTTCTGTATCTATATTCTATAGTTAATTTGTGGCTGCAATTTCCAGTGTGTATTTCATTTCCAGCAGTGTGTTTTCAATGTTTGTTGGTTATATTGGCTTCTAAAAATATCCAAATATCATATATAAAATAGTAGCAAGTTGTGTGGATGTTGTTTTGTGGTGTTTTTTGCATCTTTTTGAGCAAGTATAAGTCGTTGGTTTAGTGTTTAGTCTGCTGCAATTTTCAGTTTCAGATCTGTATATAGAATATTTAATAAAAACCCTCAAAAGGGTTATCACAATATGGAAAGCAACAAATCTAAATATCACTCACTAAGACTAATGTTATTACAAACACACAAACTCTACAACAGGACTTAAAAATCCTTGCCATTATACCGGAATGATTTCTACACCAATTTTCTCGACAAGACTTGGAAATCTCTTGCTCTAATACCATAATGATGTAGTCACGATGAAGGGTACCAATGAAGGGATGTCTTAGACCACGCAACCCATGAATCCATAATTATATCGCACTAAAGCAAGACCTTAGGCACAACTTAAACAAGAAAGAACAAAACCATCTATTAATATGAGGAAAATTTTACACACTTAAACAGAATGGCATTACACTCCAATGAAAGTGTTGTGACAAGACTCAACAAGAATTTTCTAAGAATTACAATCCTATGACCTACCCTAAGCATGCAAACTTTGCAAAGTTTCTACAAAACCAGTCTTGGCTCAATTTGTCAAATGCCCAAAAAGACAAGTCCCTCAATCCCAATCATAAGTTGAATTTGATGCTTTGATCTCTCCAATGATAGACAGATTCCTCTCAATGGATGATACCTTACAAGCTCACAACTCCCTTCTACTTATAGAATCCGAGGTAAAACTAGGCAGGAGCATAAAGACACCTTTGAAAGTAAATATACCTTGCAAAGATTCCTCACAATGCCTCTAATCACCATGGATCTTCCCAACCAATTTGCGGGAATCTTTCCAAGGATTCGCCTCCATTAAATCAAGCTTCAACAAATTATTCAGATCATCCTTGGGAAAGAAAAATGGATCAAGGCCCACTTGTGCTTCCTCCTAATTGTATCATTATTGACAGAGGATCCTATCAGACACAAATCCAATCATGGCGGCATAAGGTTGTGGTCTTGCAAAACTTTGCGGCATGCGCAAGTGCTTGGCAAGAATAGGTTAGTGCAAGGCCTTCATGGATTCGTGAGTCATGGAACAAGTGTTCTGCAACATTAGACAAGGTGTTATGGTTTTGTATGGCATCATTAGGCACTCATGGCAATTAGCAATTTTGTGCGGCGTAGACAGTGCTGCAAAATAAGTATAAGTTTGTGCAGCAAGGGAAAGCGTTTGAGGCTTAAATAGGCCTTCGTGGCATGAGCAGAAAATAGATAAGGCTCCAAATCTTTTGTGACATGCTCAAGAGCAGTGCAACATTACACAAGTCTTTATTCAACTAAGTATTTTTGGGTGATATAAGATTGCAAGTGAACCTGGATGTTCCTGCATCATACATCTCGGGTAAGAGAGAAACTTGAGCCCATGTTCAAGCATGTTCTTGAAGGTCTTTAATGGAGTGAGCAAGTCTAGTAATCTTTTATTCCCTAAGCCAAGTAGTATCCTCAACTTATCTACCTCTCCATTTCACCAAATATTCTTTATGCTCCTTTCTATAAGTTATATCTTCTCTATGCATTCATCTAGAATGTGTTCAATTTCCTTGTCCATTGTTCTAGCAGTTGGTATCTCCAATCTACTTCTATGCGGTTTGCTTCTCCCCTTGTCTTTCACGTTGCTCTTTTCCAACTATGCTGCAACTTGTTCATGTCCTATGTTTCTGCGCTTCTTCCCTCGTCTTGCACCAACTCATACAACTCTGCAACTCCTTGGGAACTTGTCCCATAAACAATTAGGAAAGGTGCCTTCCCAGTGCTTTTGTTGTTATAAGCAAACTCCACCTGCATGCAAGAACAAAATTTCAAGTTCCTGCCTTTTTCTCCTATCAAGCATCCCAAAAAATTGCCAAGGCTCTTGGCCATCGATTTGTGGGTGATACGTAGAACTAAACTACAACCTC
The DNA here is from genome assembly GCA_019776745.2 of Taxus chinensis. Taxonomy (NCBI): domain Eukaryota; kingdom Viridiplantae; phylum Streptophyta; class Pinopsida; order Cupressales; family Taxaceae; genus Taxus; species Taxus chinensis. Next base: position 544,839,701 of record CM034151.1, on the reverse strand, counting down.
ATGTTCAATTTCTTTCACTATGTTTGCAAAAAATGACCAACAAACTTAGTATCTCTATCATATACAATGTTGCACGACAATCCCTACAATCTCACAACTTCCTTGACAAACAAGTAAGTTATATGTGTAGCATCATTGGTTTTCTTGCAAGTAATGAAATGAGCCATTATTGAGAAACTATCATCAACAACAAATATAGTATCATGAACATTCTATGTTGTAGGCACACCCAAAACAAGATATCCATACTCAAATGCTCCCAAGGTTTTGTGGGTGATGGTAGTGGTTGACATAACCCTGCATTCTATCTTTTCCTTGTCACTAAGTGACATACTTTGCATCATTGTAAATATCTTGCGCCAACGTCTTATCTATGCCAAAAATCCTAGCTAATCTTCCACAATGCTTCTCTTGGATAAAATTCCCACTCATTGATTCCTACGACACTCACAACTATGTGCCTTTGAAGAACTCTTCCTGCAAGTACTCTAACCAAGGTATGTGATCAACGCTCACTGGTTTTGTGCATGCTCTCCATGCTTCTTTGAAATATTCATCTTCCACATAGATGTCCTTCATCGCCTCGAACCCTACTAATCCCATTTGCATCTCACTCACTAAGACATGTCTTCTTCTCAACGTATATGCAACTCTATTTGATTTTCCACTTTTGAGCTTCAAGAAAAATGAGTAAATCTGTAAGTATTCAACCCATTTCATGTATTTTGATTCAGTTTCCCCTGCTATTTATGAATTGCATGTAGCTCTATTTGATTTCCCACTTTTTTGCTTCAAGACAAATGAGTAAATCTGTAAGAATTTGACCCATTTCATTTGCTTTGATTCAGCTTCCCCTGACTATTTATGAATTACAGTGCTTGTTGATTTGTGTACAACACAAATTCTTTAGGGTATAAATAGTGCCTCCACTTCTTCAGAGCTTACATTTTGGTGTAAAACTTTTGATCAAATCTCTTTCTCGCATCATTCAGTTTCCTACTAAGATATACAATGGTCTTCTCTCGACTCGTCATAGCTCCAATGGCTACTCCATTAGTTAAATTTGGAAAGGCCAACACATGCTGCTCCATGACTTTCTTTAGCTTCAGAAAGCCATACCCTTCATTTACAGTCCACACAAACTCCTTATCTCCTCTGCATCAATTATGTGACCAGTGCACAAATCTCACTGAATCTTTTGATTAACTTTTGTTAGAAGTTTGCTAATCCATGGATGCTTTGGCCCTCCGTAACATTCTTGGGCGAAAACTAATCCATTATAGCTCGCACATTCTAAGAATCCATCTTCAATCCTTCTAGAGATATCACAAATCCCAAGTACACCGTCTCTCTTTAAAAGAAAACTGCATTTCTTCAGATTCACCAGTAGCTTCTCCTCATGCAAACACTCTAATGCTTTCTGCAAATGGACCAAGCATCCTTCGTGCATTTGGCTAAAAATCAAGATGTCATCCAGACAAATAATGACAAACTTACCTAGAAAAGGCTTCAACACTTTGTTCATCAACCGTATGGACATGCTCGGTGCATTGGCTAGCCCATATCACCAACCACTCATACAATCCAACCTACCTCTTGAAAGCAGTCTTCCACTCATCTCCTTTTATCCTGATTGAGTGGGTATCCACTCTTCATATCAATCTTCATGAAGTACCTTGCTCCACTCAAATAGTCCAAATCATCCATGCGTAGCAATGGGAATGTATACTTGATGTTAATCTTTTTGATTGCTCAGAAATCAATGCACATTCTCTACTCTCATCCTTTCTTCGGTGTTAATACTATAGGTACGATACACGGTCTTAGAGACTCTATTTCATCGATTCCATCTGATGGTTGATACTGCGTGTGGGTTGTAAACCATATGGAATATCTTGTAACAGGATATTCGCAAACTGACCTAGCATTTCTTTCACTTCATTTACAATCTCTTCTATTTGCGCAACTGTGTCTTCCCCTATTTTTTGCAAAAGCCTTGAAATGAATGAAAAAAATTCACTATCCGCTTTCACCTCATTCAAGAACTCCTTCCCTAAAATCAACAAATATCTAGAGACACGTATACACTTGCATCCTTCAAAGGATTCAGAGTGTACTTCCATTTTCCCTTCACCAATGTGTATGTATTTACACAGCCATCATGTCCTTCCTGGCATACTACCAAGATCGACCAAGCAACACATGGCATATGTCCATGGGAATTACATCGCACATGACTTCGTCGTCATATGAGCCAATCTTTATACATACACTAAGTTTTTGAATTCATAAGCAATTGATGTCCCTTCAGCAACCAGGACAACTTATATGGATTTGAATGCACTATTCTCTTCAGATTAAGCTTCTCAACCATATTATTAGAAACAAGATTATTTGTGTTACCACCATCAATAGTCACGTCATAATGCTTACCTCCATATTTGCATACAGTTCTGAACAAGTTCTTTCTTTGTGTGGGTGCATTCTCTTCCATCGTTGGCTTCAGCAACTCTCTCTCCGTCATGAAATCTTCTCCACACTCTAGCTCTTCTACACAACTATTTGACACATTGCTCTTTCTATCTACACATTGCACAACATGGTTGCTATCATCATTCTCCTACCTCCACTACTTTGTGCAACTTGTGGACACTCAAATGCATGATATCGAGTATCTCTGCAACAGAAACAGGATCTTCCAAATCCTCTACCTCTTCTACATCCTCTTCCTATTAAAGAAGATCTACCTCCACCTCTCTATGCACAAGTCTACTCATGCAAGGAGCTCACATCGCCCCCTTGTGCATGATTTTGTGCGTCACTGCACAAAGTTCCACCTCTACGCTGTAACTTTCCTTTCCCTCGTCCATTGTCTTGTTGTTTATATGACAACCTTTCTTCTATTGTCAGCACAAACTGATAAACCTCTCCCACATAACTCAATAATAGCAGTTGCTCCTCCACGGGGAGCAAGGATACATCGTGATTAGAGTAGGAACAGAATACATCGCAACAGTAAGTAAAAAACTATCCAGGTCTTACATTGTCCTATTGTTTATAGTAATTCAGAGTTGTTTCCATCTATAGCTGTGTATATAAAGATTAAGTTTTTTGTAATAGGTCTAAATGAAAGCTAGTTGAGACTTTGTTTAGAACACGAATTTAAGGAAATGCAGGTACTCATATGTTGGCTGATATTGTGCTATAATGTAAATGACATAATTAGATAACACTAGCAACTTCATTAACTCCATGTTCAATGTGTACTGCCAGAGATTTTTACCCACATATTTCAAGAATGCAATGTAAGTCGAGTAAAGTCTAAACCTTCCAAACTGAAATAGCACAATTTGATGCCTGCCAGTAGATTCTACCATGCCTATATCAGGGATCAATAAAGCCACATAAAGTGTGTGTGTTTCATAAATACACAAAAAAATACAAAAACACAGTTGGAACTACTGTCAAAATTGCAAACCAAACATGCATACAAAACAAAGTATGAGCGAAGCCCAAACGAAAGCTAAAACAAAGAACTAACATAACAGTAGTCTCCCTGAAATTCTGTTAAAAGCAATAAACCTAACAGACATTAGTAGTTTTGTTGGCTAGATTTTCTGCATAGCATAAAACCTAGGTAGTCATGAGATAAATCTCCCTCATTTACCGGTGAGGCTCCCGTGTCAAATTTGTCAATTAAAATATGTTAGTATCTATATGGGGTTTTACTTTAACTATTCAGCTCATGAACCATAGTTGTACAGTTCTGCAGCAAGTAAGCAGCTATTTAAAGAAAGGAAATATTTATAGAAGGGAATTATATAAACACGGAGAAGAAATGGGGAAGATGTGCATCCCAATCAATAGATAGCAGAGTTGATTGCATGCACATAGAAGAAACCAATAGATATCAACACAGAATTATAAGCAAAGGCAGCTCTAGATCTAGATCTAAAATAACACAGTTTATTCAAAGATCTAAGATAGAAAGCTAGAAACAAAATACACCGTGACACAAAGTTCTTCGGAAATTTGCTCCTGTATATTCCTTTGCTTTAAGTGGCTCTCAAGGGTTTCAGCACAAAGTCTAGAACACAAGGATGCTACTTACAAATTTTGATTCTTTAACCCGTAGGTTCTTCCTCTACTTATAGAATGTAGAGGGGCAATTACAAGTCGGAAGCTTTTAGTTGAACTGGCACATGTGGAAGTCGAAAAAGAAACAACTAGCAATCTCCCTCCTGAAATTCTTTTTTGCATGACATGCATGATTTGCAACTGAAAAATAGAACCTTCTATTTTGCACGTCTACCACATATCTCCAAGTAGTTGACTTTTTCAAGTAATGGCTTTTAAACCAATCACCTAAGTTTTATAATTTAATTGATCGCTCAATTACTTTGTCGGAGGAAAGAAGAAGGAAGAAGAAAGTTGCAGTCTTGTTCTTTTGCCTTTGATTCTCACCAAGATGGATTTGGAAACGGCTGGATCTGGAAGCGGCTGGATCTGGAATTTTGCCTTTGCCTTGTTTTCCCTTTTATCCTTAAAGCCTTTGCAGTTCTTCTCCTCTACACAGGCTACATCAGAAACAAGAGAATGAATTTTTGACGGAAGCTTTTGCAATTACGAGATCTGGATCTGAATCTGGATCTGGATTTGGACCTGGATTTGTGTCTCCGATGTCAGCGAATCTAGAAGTAATGCATGATTCCGTTGAGCTTTCTCGTTCATCCCACTTTGCCATGGCTAGAGTAATCTTTGTTTGAACAATTCTTTTCCTCTTTATTCAGTCGGAATTCTTCACAACCTGTGCAGATCTGGATAATTCTTCAGATTCGAAGGATATGTTCAATGTATTGGACATTGATTTAAGCTCCCTTTCTCTTATAAAAGCACCTATGATGAATTCCTGCAATTAAATCAGACAAAGATGGCAAACAGAACATGAACAGTGGATTTTAATCATAAAAATCTGCATATATCAAGCCTGCTGCCCCAAAATTTGATGTTTTATTTGCATGCAAAGCAAGCATGAATTTTACCAACTTCACCTGAGCACCTGTACCACTATGCAGACAATTATTCAGACATAAATCAACCTCCTTCAACCTTGGCGCCAAATTTGGAAGCTTCCCGCATTAATTACACCTTCTAAGCAAAATTCCTCTTCAAATGGGGTGCACTTTTTGTCTGGGCTGCACTTCTTTGCTTTTGAATTAATTAATTCATCCTTATGGCAGCCCCTGCTTATATAATCCTCATAATTTTATAATTAATTAATGCCTTTCCTATTCCTGGCAATTAATTAATTATTTAATAAGTTTTACTCTTCAAATGGGGCGCCTATTTTGTGCATGCTTATGGCCGCCATTAAATAAATTAAATTTATTTAATTTTAGACTTTTGCTTCCAATTAACTCAAGCTTCATATTATGCTTTGACCTTAGCCACTGAAAATAGGAATTAATTAATTCATTTAATACTTTAAAAAGATCATTTCTCTCCCAAATGGGGCGCACTTTTTGACATGAAGGGGTTGCATTAAATAAATAATATTTATTTAATTTTAGAACTGTCTATTTCCAACTTCCTTTTGTCCACTTCCCTTTGTTGACTTTTCCACAAGCCTGGGCGCCAAAATTGGGTGAATCAATAGTATTTAATGCATTATTATTCACCCAAGGTGAGTCGCACTTTTTGGCACAGGTGAATTCTATTTTTAAAAGTCAATTTCTACTGGGATTATTCACCCTGCACCGCAGCTCCAAAAATCCCATGATCCACTTAAGCTGCTTTGACTGTCATCATAGGAATTTTTACCCTACAAGGCAGGTAAGAAAATCCTATCAATGCCTTAAGTGATTTTCTTTTATTTCACAATGGGAATTTTCACCGTGCAAGGCAAGTAAAAAATTCCCACCTGCCTGCTGCCTCTAATTTTCCCATTGTAACTTAAGTGGCGTTGCTTCCATGGGAAAAAGTACCCTACTAGGTAGGTACAAAATTCCCACCTGCCTGTTGCTTGCAAAAATCCCATGATTCACTTCAAACCCTCTTTTTCCAAAAATGCGGCCTACCCAGAAGAAGCTTTTTGGTGCACGACTTCATCTTTTCCGAGAGAACCAGACCTCCGATGGCAAATTCCTTCTGGCAGAACGTGCATAGGTGATCTCCAGATACTCCAGGGCAAGAATCAGGCCAAACCAGCAAAGGAATTGATCAAAAAAAATTCCACAGAAAAACGAAACGGGAAAACACAAAACGTTGCCAGAAGTCACAAATAAAGCCCAGGAGTCATTCCTGGTTAAAACCCTACTAGTATGTGGGAATAATGATATGTACGATCACAACAGGGTTAAACAGGAGCACAAATTGCCTCAAACAGGGCTTAAAATAATTAAATACAAATTCCCCGCAGGCAAACCTCAACGACAGAATAAAACAATTTTGGGCATCTAGGTATTTGGCGAAAATGGCTTATATGGCTCCTTGGGAATATCTTGACACATTATAGGAACTTTCTGGCAATAAAACACAAAACGACCCATTATTTTAAAAGTACAAATTTTTTTGAATAGGGTTGTCTCAGATTTCAGGGTGAAATCTGGGGACACCAAGTTTGACAGTCCAATTACTCAAGTATTTGAGGTAAAATATACCTAGAATCTACTTCCAATCAGAATTGTTATAGCAATTAAACTAGTGCATGCAACTCTTTTGAATCAATCCAAAAGTTCTACAAATAAAGACTAGATTCAAAATCATGAAACAATAGTGCAATGAGTGCCTATCATAGTGGTGTCCCCAAGATTTCACCCTGAAATCTGGGACTACCCCCTTTTTAAAAAAAAATCGTTCTTTTTAAGTGAAGGGTCAAGTTTTTTTTTGTTTATTTCTTTTGTGTTTTGGTTTTGGTCTTTTTCCGTTTTTCATCTGGCAATCCCCATATCATTTTCTTTCTTCCTGCCGGATCTTTTCTTGGGCCTAAGGTTTTGAACAGCTATCCAGTATTTTAATTGCAAACCAATTTGTCTGCCATTGCTTGTTTTTGAAGGTAACCAGATCAACTGAGAGGAAAGCTCAGCATTTTTGCCTTGTCTGAAGTTCAATCCAAGTTAAATGATCAAGAAAATCGTGGATCTGGAAGAATGTGTTTCCTTTTTCAAAGCAGCCATGATCAAGGAAGAAAACGCAGCAGTCTGGAAGATCATTCAAGAGGCAAAGTCACTCAGGCAATTGCGTTAAGGATCAAGGAAGAATCTTATAAAGAATTGCGTGGATATTCATAGCTGGTTCTTTTGTGGAAGCATCCTGCCCCCTTCAAATCCACGAAGCCATCCTCAAAATCCACGCGATTTTTAAAAGAAAGGTAAAAAGAGACTTAAATGATTATCGTGAATGTTTAGCAGCCTGTCTTTTATGTTTTAACGCAGCCTTTTGTAATAGAAGCAAAAATACTTAAGTGGAAATCACGGTTATTCAATCTTTGCATCCTCTTGCTTGCAAATTCACACAATCCTTGCATCCTAAAATCCACGCAGTTTTTATACAAAAGGGTGAGTTCACTTAAGTGATGTCGTGAATAATCATGAGCTTGTCTTATCTTTTGAAAGAATCTATCCACTTGAGTATCCATGCAGCTTTTTGGCAAAGGGGGAAATTACAAGCCAAAACGTGGATTTTGAAGTCTTTGTCTTCCAGTTAAAAGCATCCTCCATGTAAATCCACGCAACCTTTTATGAGAAAGAGCAAAACACTTTAGTGCCAATCGTGGATTTTAAGAGCCTTGTCTTATTTGTTCAAATCCACGCAGCTGTCCCTCATAAATATCCACGCAGGTCTCAAGTGCAAATCGTGAATTTTCAGTGCCTTGTCTCCCTTTGCAAGCATTCAGACACCCTTGAAAACAATGCAGTCTCTTGTAATGAGTTGAAAATATTTAAAGTGACTTGTGTGAATATTAGCAGCCTTGTCTCCCAAAATCCACGCAATTTCAAAAGAAGGAAGTCACTTAAACCAAACCGTGAATATTCAACATCCAGTCTTCCCAAAATCCACACAGGTCTTTAAAGCTCACTTAAGTGAAAATCGTGGATTTTCATAGTCTTGTCTTCTAATTTGCAAATCATCCATCCACTTCAAAATCCACACAGGTCTATAAAGCTCACTTAAGTGAAATTGTGAATATTCGAGGCTGAGTCTTCATTTTGCAAAGCATCCTCCCTCCTCAACATTCATGAAGCTTTATGAAATCAACGCAGCCTTTGTAAAGAAAAGAAAAGCCAAATCAAGGAATTGTGTGGATATTTAGGCTATTGTCTTCTAAATTGAAAGCAGACTTCCGTTCTAGAATTCACACCATCCACTCATCGTAGCATTCACGCAGATTTGCAAGAAGAAAAGCATTCAAAGTTGTGTGGATTCTGGGCAGCTTGTCTTCTAAATTCTACGCAGTTATTTCCCTCTCCAAGCATGCAGACATCTTTGCAATCATGCAAAAATCCCAAACGCAGGCAATATAAATGCATGCAAAGTCTCCCAGATAAGTCCACTTCTCCCTGTTGAGCCCACTTCTCTTTGTTTGCACCCAAAGTAATTCCCATAATTCAAAGCTGCCCATATGCATAAATAAAAGGGTGATGAGTTGAATGTTTGTCTAAATTTTTTACATAGACATTTCACTTGTGCACATACTTGAGAAGAACTGCAAAAGTTTCAAGGGAGAGAGGTGAAGACATGACAGAGGCAACATCCACAAGCAAATCACAATCAGCTGCTCAAGGGGAAATAGATGGAATCATTATTCCTCTCACGGATAATCCAATTAAGAAGTTGATAAAATCTACAGTGATACCTGTTGGTGGTCAAACTTGCACCCCCGTCTCAGATTCGGAAGAGTCGAGCTATTTGAGACAACAATGGAACCGTTCCCAAGTTGTGAGACCTTGCACGCTTGGGACGGATCTCCAGAGAAGGCCGGTTCCTCTACCTACCTCTAACGCTACTGCTACTCCTAATGTTGAAAGCAAATCCTAGACTAATCATGCCAAGGGACCAAGGATAGAAGAATGTGCAGAAAGGGAAAATCCTAAGCTAAGGAAGGTGATAGTGCCAGGGAAAGGGTCGATCACTCTACACGAGCGGCGAAGGAAACAAAGAAGGCACGGGAGAAGAGGGCGGATGGCGCGCACCACAGATCAATATGTGGGCTAGGCCTTCCAACGCGCGCAACACATGAACATGAGGACTGCAAGCGGGAATATGCACCACATGCTAGAAAATGCAAACAGAAAGGTGAAATGCAATGAAAACGAGAGAGACAAGAGTTCCACAAAACACGGTTTTATTGCTTAAGGGACGCACAATCATTTACACTCACGGCAAGAGGTGACAATACATTGCAGAGACCATGCCAAGGTCTGAGACCCGTGCGAAGTCAGCCACCATTTTGGCATGGTGCCGTTACAATAGAGAGGGATTGTTTTACAAAGCAGAACTTTGTTATTTATAGAAGGAGAGAAGAGGAAGAGAGAGAGAAGGAAACTCGGATTCAAATCTGTAACCACCAACAGCAAGTGATAAATGCCTGCAAGGTTGTCAGATGCGCTTCTCCATGTCTGTTTGGAGTGTGGAAGAAGGAAGAAAGCAAGATCTGATTGAAATTTGGTGGTTGAGGTCGATTGGATGTGTGCATTGACGATTAGAAAGACGTTTCCCTATTTTTCGCCTACCAAATCCCGCCTAAATCTGATTTTGAAAATTCCAACATGTAGCTCATGTCAGCAGCTTTCAAATGAGACCAGGCACGCGGGAATCTGAGCACTACAGCAATTATGGTTGTCAGAAGTCTACAGGTTGCTCTGACACACAATGACACGTGGCACACGCTGATTGGTTGAAAGGACGACCAACTGTGCAAATGTTCTTTTCGTTTCTGCCACGTGTCACTCATTTTTTTGTAGGGATTCAGCACCCTGTTGGCACGCCTTAACTGGTTGCGTGTGGCACACTCAAGCATGTCAAAGAATGACATGGCATGGAATGGCACAAAGGAGGGCGCAAAGGTATATGCGTGAAAGAATGAGGCGTGGGAAGAAGGAAAAAGGAAGGTGCGCACAATCACAACGCGCGCGGAGGAAAAGGAGGTAAAACTAGTCAGCAGAGAACGTATAGTCAAGTTGCAACTATTACAAAGTAATGTGCGGGAGCAGGAGAGGGCCAGGGACTTAGCTGATTGAAGCAAGTACAAGGCACATGTGCAAGATGAATAGCTGCTAGGAAGAAGGCGAATGCGCAGAAGATGCACGCAAGATAAGAGTGGAACAAAGAGGGAAAGAAAAATGGAAAGGGGAGAAGGGGGAAGCATGCAAGGGGGCGCAAGGAAATAGTGACCAAGTGAATGTGCCAAGGAGACAACTGATGTGCACGCCACTTGCAATGAAGATCTTTGAGCCAAAATATGTATGTAAGTTGTCCAAATAACTAGGAGAGTTATTTGGATAACAGTTTTGGTGACTTTCAGGGCGATCTGCCTACTAGATGAAGGAGATCAATAGCCTAGAGCATCCATTGGGCATGGAGTTTACTATGTAATCATGAATTTCTGATTTTTAGCTTTGAAAAATTGCTCGCGAAGTCACTTGAAGGATCTTTTCTTGACTCAATTTCGAATTTTACAATGTGCTTAAAAGAAGACTGGCGCCCTGGAAGCAAAAGAAGAGCGTGCGCAGGAGGCACGCATAAGAGAAAAAAACTATGTACAAACAATGTTGTGCGCATCGCACTTGGAGGAATTGAAACTACTCTAAAATGTATAAAACGATGCAACTAAAGTTAATGGAAGGGTTTGAAATAGATCTCATTTACTGGAATTTGTAATGCGCTCCTCCATCAACATGAGCTAACTCGAAAGAGTTAGCCTCCTTGCACGAACTGATGATGTATGGGCCACTCCAGAGTGCATCAAACTTTGAATGGCACCTTGGTTTAGCTTTGTCAGTATCCTATTTTAGGACCAAGTACCCAACTGTGAAAGCTCGAGGTCTAGCCTTTCTGTCAAACCATTTCTTTATTGTTTTTTGATGCTGCTCTAACTTGATCATAACATAGCTTCTTGATTCTTTCAAGATTAACTAGTTTTACCATTCTAATTTTTCTTTGGTCTGTGCCTTCGAGCTCTAGCTGGCTGGGCAAGTGCCAATGAGTTCAACTCTAGCATCGAAGGAATGGTAGCCTATTTTCCATAGACAAGCCTATAAGTTGAAGTTCATATTGCCCTTTTAATTACGATTCTATCATCCTAAAGTGTGCGTGAGACCTTTTTATGCCACTACTTTTAGGCCGATGTTCATTATGTGCTTCATGATCCTGATCAGGTTCTTGTTTGTTGACTTTGCCAAAGCATTTCCCTGAGGTGTAATAGTAAGAAGAAGTCTTCAAATAGATGCCTAAATTTAGAGCCCAATCAGTGATGTTAGTGCCAAGGAAGATTCTTTTGTATTATCAAAGATAATGGATTTGAGGAATGCCAAACTTTGTGACCATATGTTCAAGGAAGTCAAGGATGACTGACATCGGTTGATTCTTTGAGCATGACGGACTTCTATATCTATCTAGTGAAGTAGTCTGTAACTATCAGTATCCATCTTGTATCTAGTGCTTGTAGGTGGATTGATCATTCCTATGAAGTTGAGACCCCATTGCATAAAACGCTGATATGTTTGGATTGGTCAAAGGGGAAGCACTGCCAATTTCTCTTCTTTCCTACAAAGAAAGCACAGTCCTTTCATTTTGTGACCCACTTGTGTGCATCTGTAAATAAAGTAGGCCAAAAGATACCTACCATTATCATCTTCACTGTTGCAGTCTTGGTACAGAGAAGTGTCCACCAGAGAATCTATCGTGAAAATCTTCTAACACTTTTTTAGTATGTGCCCCCTTGATACACCTTAACAACATGCCATCAAGATTCTTCTTGAAGAGAAGTCCATCAATCAAAACATAAGGGATAGATTGTAACCTTAGATGTCTTCTCTTTCCTTTGTTTAAGCTAAGAGGGTATGTGCCCTCGGAAAGCAATGTCATCATGTCCTTCATCCAATCGCACGTGCGCACCTAAGGATGTGTATTCTATTCAAGTTTTACACGTGGGGAGAGCTTCATCAATAAATAATGAAGTCTCAAATTCATTGTGTGCATCCTGCGGCAAACTGCTTGCAAAGTGCACTACCCTCTTACTAGCTTGGTGGATTTGATTGTCACATCATACTCCATGATTTTTGTCACCTATCGTGCTCTCTTTTTCACTGATTTTTGCTCTCATGATGAAGTCTCTGACATAAGAGTGGGATATTATCACCTTAATATGATTTGTAGTGAGCATAATTTTGAACTTCTTGAGCACACGCTTGATGGCATAGACATGCTTCTCTGTGTGACTTTATTTTAATTCTTAATGCTTCATCGTTTGGGCAGAAGAAATCCATTGGTTGTCCCAGCCCTTGTTCATTTTCTTGTGTTAAAACAAACAGGATCACTTGCATCAACACCATAAGCATAAAGGATAAAATCCTTTAAATAATTTGGGTTAATGAGTGCTGGCACACAAGGAATCTCTTGCTTGATTTTTTTGAAGCTTTTTTTTTCCCTCTGCTGTCCATCTGAAAGTTAAGTCCTTCTTGACCATTAGGGTGATTGGCTGAACCAGTCCTGCAAAGTTAGGAATAAAACTCCTAAAAAAATTAATCTTACTGAGGAAGGGATTACTTGGCCTTTTTGTGTGCTAGCAGGTAGGGAAAGAGCTAGGATGGCTTAAAAACACTCAAGATCAATTACGATGCCATCCTTGGAAACCATATGGCCCAAAAGCTTTCCGTTTGCCACTAAAAAAATTGCACTTCTTGGGGTTAAGGGATACCCTACATACCCTTTTGCATCTTCTCAAATACTTTTTCCAGGTGCATCATATGATCTATGCTCTGCTTTGATAAGACTGTAATGTCATTAAGGTAATCCAAGATGAACTCATTGATATAGCCTTAGAATCCAATATCCATGGCGTGTTTTGAAACATTGTGCCCGCATTAGACAGATCGAATGACATCTTCTAATATGCATATGTTCCCGCATTTGATTGTGAGTGTCATTTTGAATCGTTCCTCTTCCTTAACCAGGATTTGATTTAAACCTGAATACCCCATCCAACATTGAGAATCTTTATGCGCGCTGGCCAAAGTCTACAAGAATTTGCTCCATTGAAGGTAAAATATAATGATCCTTTAGAGATGCCTTGTTCAAGTCTCTAAAATCAAAACAAAGTTTGATTTCACTGTTCTTTTTGCATACTGGGTACTAGATTCGCTACCCAAGGTAGAGTACTTGATGGGAAAACTAATCTTTTCCTCAATGAGTTTGGAAAATTCCTTCCTCATGAGGGGGCTCTACCTTTGCATTGACTTGGTCGTTGCTTTTGTCTGACGGGCTTAATACCAGGATCAAGGTTAATGGAGTGTTGAGAAACACTTGGATCAAAATTTTTGAGGTCTTCATACTCCCATGAGAATATATCACTGTATTTTTGACAGAGAGAGATGAAGGCCTATTTTTCATAGTGCGTGCAAGCTTAACTGATAAACCATTCTTTTCCACATGCAATAGTGATTGGAGAGTAGTCTTCTTGCACGGTGTACATATACTTTTCTTCACCCTTGAACTCATCATCAAGGCAAAACATTTTCTCTAAGGTGACCATACATTTAGGCAACTTGTTTGTCTTTAACTATATTACTTGGTCACCATAGCTGTCATGCAAATTGGCTAGCATACTTGATGAGAACTCAACTTCATTCTGGATGAATTGGACGATCTGCGCATCACTGTCAAACACTTGTCAGTTGGTGTTGTTTTCTGGAAAGGATGGTCTAATCACCATCTTAATGTGCTGAGTATTTCCTTTGACAAAGTCCTCAGCAGGAGAGAACTACGAACCAAGCGCGGCCATCGGGTCAGCTTTCTTATTCATCTTGTGTGGCACCACCTGCAGATTTAGAGCATCAAAGCTCTCAAGGAGGTCCCAAAATCTGTGTTTATAAGCTTTTAGCAACTTATTCTTTGTCATGAACTTGTTGGTGACTTGGTGGATAACCAATTCCGTGTCCCCAAATATCTACAGCTCCTTAATCTTCTTCTTTTCAACAATAAGCAGACCGTGCACCAGCACCTCATATTCTGCCACATTGTTAAAACATGTAAACTGCAACCTATGTGCGAAGAAGAATTTCTCATCCTTAGGGGAAATGAAAATGACTCCCGCTCCTGCGTTGTTTCTACTTCAGGATCCATCAAAGTATAACTTCCATAGACCAGGGTTCTCTTCACTTTGCTTGAGCGCACGCGGCAACACAACTTCAAGAATGCAGTAAGTACCAAGCCTAGTTTCATAAGCTTCCAACTCTTCATCATATGGGTCAAATTTATGGTGCCTCTCCGCCCACTCATCAAGTACTAGATCAGGAATAGAAGGTGGAAGAAGTTGCTCTTCAGAAACTGAAGCTTGTTCTTCTTGGATTAAATAGTTGGCTTGGAGAGGGGATGGGACATATGACTCTACATGATAGGAAAATATTGGCTCAGCTTGTATGGTAAACTGGGTATCATACCTTGTCTTGAGTAACATATGGGTCCAATCAGAAGACAAGTAACCAGCCACTTTAGCGGTAAAATCTCTTGACAAACATAAGGCAAACAAAGGGGGTGGATCAATGATTGACACATCTTAAGTTATTGTTAGATTTGGACATGCATGGAGGGTTGACTCAAGATCCTTGATGATTCCTAGGGTAGTGATAGTTGAACCATCGAGTTGCAGGACTCCTTTTGTCAAGGGGCTATACTTAAGACCTAAGACATCAACAATCTTCTTAGGCATGACAAAAGTACTAGAACCTAAGTCAATCATACAGTTATGGACAAGATGTTTGCCTATTATCAAAGACATATAGAAGGATGGGGTTTTAACAACTTTACTTGCTTCTCCTCTTTGTGACATATATTGATAGAAGCACGCAACTTTTGGACGGCCGGATCAGTGTGTGGGAGTTGCGCCAAAGCTTCATGCAACAAGTCACGCTGGGATGGAATAGTCAGGGCATCCCACATTATAACATTTATGTTTGTCTTCTTCATCTGGTCCACAATGCTGAATGGAAAACCCACTGACTTGTGCATTTGAGGAACAACAACATCCTTGCTTAATATATTATAATTATTATCTAACCATAGTTTGGCATTCTATGGTTCCAAAAAGCTTGGCGAAAAAATATATATTATTGTTCTATAATTTGAAGGGAAATTTTATTTCCATCTTCATATATATGTATGATGAACCCTCTGGTCCATTTGGGGAAGACTTGTTTGAGTACGGTGTTAAATAAATTATGAATTTGTGGAACAATACTTTCAGTTTAATATCTTTTGTTTTCCCTCTTGCCAATTTTTATCCTTTTTTCAATGTTGCTAGCTATTAAATTATGATAGTGTTTTTGTGGGATTTTTACTCGTGTGTTTAAGTCATCTTAAGATGACCTCCATGAATAGTCTTACCCAAACGGCATTTTTTATTCATATATTTTGCTAATAATCACAAGGGAACCCAAGTAGGGAGGAGCTATGGTGAATTGATTCACCACTTTGGGCTTCTCACCCTCTAGCCTCTTTCCCCATGGGCAAAGTTTTTGGTGGGTGAGTGCCTAATAAATCATCCTTTTCTCATAAATATTAACAATGTGGGACTAACCCAATTACAACCCAATCATGTATTTCCTGTTAAGTATATTGTGTTTGAATGTTGTAATATCCCTATTATAAAAAAATTCAATATTCTGATTTTTTTTGTAATTTTTTTGAGCATCAATGTTGATATAAACCCTAAATAATAATAAATCACTGAAATATGCAAAACGGAAAATACCCAATTGCAATATTTATTCAAATATCCTACATATGAATTTATTACAACAAATCCTAACCTGAAACTGCATAAAAAACATGAAAACTGAATTTTCTCTAAAACAATAGCTGAAAGAGGAATTTCAGAAGTGTGAGTGTGATGTTAGCAAAATTTTCGCTGAAAAGATTGACGTCGAGGCTAGAAGTGTATTGTAGGTGGTACAACAAACTATAATCATAGGTACAACAGTGAATAGTGTCATGAATAGTAACATCAAGTTGAAATGTCACTTCTAGAGAATATTTTATTAATTTTCTAAACTATTGTAGCCCCATAAACAGCCATAAATCAGCTTGTATGTACCTGTGTGATGGATTTTTGTCATGTCCCTTTATCGAGACTAGAAAATTTGAAGACCTTAACCGATTTTCTTCACCATGGGTTTAAGGAAGCAAGGGGAAGACTTGGATGACATTTTTGTCATTATCTAAGCAGATATGTTTATTATCATCATGTATTCCTATTGGGAAGCCTGACACTCCAAAAGAAGAACTTATTTAATTAGAAAATAAAGTATTTTGAGAATTTAGGCTCCAACTACAAATTAGATAATTAAAAAGTAATTTTCATTTGGGTCGACCATCATTTGAAATGTAGCACCCCTGGTTACAAAAGGAGGTTGCTTGGCCATTTTATAATCATACGCAAATTCTATTATTTCGGAAAGATTGCTTGTGAAGCATCTCTCTCCCTCTCCTAAGGACGATAAACCTTGGAGAGTCTTGTGAAAGGACGAAACCCCTCACCAAGTCTGGGGAAGACTTCAACACGTGGGTCTCCACCCCCTTGAGAGTTGATTATCTTGACGGATCCCTTTGCTGCTGTAATCTTCATTTCTAGCCCTAAGCGATTTGATCCGTAAGGAGCTCATTTGGTCTATCAATTGAAGGATCTTTTCCCTATTTCTAATTGTGCATGCATAATTTGGCCTTATTTGAGGTGGAGCGACCTAGCTTTGTGGAGTGTAATTTGGCATGTTTATTGGCTATTCTAAGTAGGAACGACCCACCTAGGAGGAGCAGATTCAGTACTGTTCCTGTAATAAATTCATGGATTATGAGGTTAGAATCATATTCTTCATATTTTTAAAGTCCAAGTTCTGAAGTTTCATTAATTTTTGAGGTGTTTTACTATTTTTCCCAGCTCTCTGGAAGTTAGTTACAGGTTCTGGAATAATTTAATTAATTTTTGCAGTATGAGGGTTTCAACATAAAAATCAGATCTCTTACTTCCCAAGTTTGCATAAATCAGTTTTTCTTGCATGATATGATTGTTAGAACATTTATAATAATTTTAGAGACCAGAAGTTTAGCTGATTTTCAAGCAGTGTTGAAGGCCACAAAAGTGGGTTTGAAACCCCAAAAAGGGTCAACTGTCCTAAAAGGGTGTTTGTTGGCAATAGTTAAGGGTTTTTTTATATTTATTTCAATCACTAACGGCCTACTAAAAATCTGAAAAGTGTTTTTTATCTTCATCTTTGCATAGTTTTATTTGAGTCTCCAAAAAGGGACATTATGATGTCCCTTTCTAGGGCTGAAACTGTAAATCAAGGAAATCACACAAACCTCAAGTGAAGTAAATTCTGATTTGTTTAACAACTCTAATATTCCTTGAAATCCTAGCAGTGAACTGTGTAGGGACTTAAACTCACCATACAACCATGCACAACAGCTGAAAATACTTTTAAATAATTATTTCATTGTACATAAACATTTATCCATCCCATTTACATTAAAGAAATGGAAAAAACAAGAGATGATACCCAGTTGTAATTAAATTTATGACAGCAATAGGGCAGCCATTGAACAAGAGCTGAAAATGATAGATAAACTCCTCCAAAAATATCCAAATTGTAGATTTTAGCCTTATAAAATATGAAAACATCTGAATATCAAAGAATAATGAAGTTGTGTGCCCTAGATCCTTGATAATGGGGCTCAGACTGGATTAAAATCGGAAAATCGGTGGCAAGTACCAGCCTGATGAATGGGTTGAGATGAATTTTGATGGGGCTTCAAAAGGTAATCCGGGGTCTACTGGTGGTGGGTGCTTAGTTAGAGACTTTCGGGGAACTCAATCAATTTTTATGTTGACTCTGGATTGTGGTAGAACATTCAACAATCTTGCTGAAGGTATGGCTCTTCTACAGGGGCTCAAGGAGATTGCATAGAAAAATGATTCTAAAATCATCATTCATTGCACTCTCCTCTCGCTCCTCTAAGGCTTGGATTTTGAATCAGATTATTTTGGAAATCCTTCAAAGACTGTGTGGTTTTGAGGAGGTCCATTTTTCTCTGTATTTTCAAGTCCGTAAATTCTTCGACATATCATTAAGCTAATATGGGGGTTGGATTGTTGGGCAAAGAGGGAATTTTTCAAAATAAATGGTCTAATAATTTTACCATTTGCCTTACAAAAGGCCTGAGGAATACATGATCTAAATCATCAATAGGGGTGGCATTGTATTCTGAGCTGTCTCTTAGGTATGATATCCTTTGCTCGTGTGGAGGGTGTGACTGCGAGGATTGCATTGATTGAAATTTCTGAATGATTCGTGTGGCATTTCCTCCCTTCCTTTAAGAACTACAGCTCAGGGGTCATTTGGCATGCCCGGGTTGGGTTTTTGTTTCTGTCCTACAGAAATCTCTCTTGAGATGGTGAGCAGTGGAAGTCGAGGGAAGCAAGCTATCAATGAGAGTCAATCCTATCCTAAGGTTTCTCGGAGCTCCCGCCACTCTACCTTTCGCAGTGTTGGCACTAAAGCTTTGTTCGAATATTGGCTGGACATGAAGATTCAAAATCCTGCGATGCATCACTGGCTCTCGCAGATTTGGTCAATTTCCCTGGATATCAATGGTTGCGAGGTGGAAGAGATTTGAAATCATTTGTATGGTCTAATGCTGGACCCTAAGCAGACTATTGGAAGGCGCAATATTTTTGATGTGGCATAGGAAATTTGCGGGCATCAATATTTTATCCAATGCCTCAGGCCAGTTTTCATTGCATTTGGATCACATTGAGTTCGAGAAGGCTGGGGAAAAGCTATGGCAGCTGAAGCCAAATTTCATGCACACACCATCCTTAGGGTGTTGAAACCCCTAGCTGCTGGACAGAAGGCCATAGAAAAGCACCTAGGTCTAGAGCTCCCTCCCGAGGCAACTATGAATTTCCCCTCTGAGGGCACCTCCAGGGAGTCAAACCAAGCGATGTCAAAGGATTCAGATGTGATCTTCCTAGGACGAAAGCAAGTGGCGATGGTGCGGGTGATGGCATTTTGTCATAATATCTATAATTATGTAGTATTTTTTGTATCTCAATTATGTAAACAACTTCGTTGTGTTTTGATGTATTAGGTTGGCCAAATGGGCAATGTCTCATTGCTAGATTATGCCACCTATATCGCTGATAACATGTATATTATAAGACTGCCAAAAGATGAGTGTTGTTATCTTTGGCAACTTTATGTACTTTTTTTGCGAGCTAAGGCCCTTTCCCTAGGGTAATATAAGCAAAAAAAAAAGTTGTGTACCCTAGAAGACACCCAACTCCACTTCTACCCTAGGAGAGAGGGCTTCAAACAATGTCAAAAGCCTATGTAGGTCTTCTTGATGCCCTAGATCCATATCAGCAAGAGAGTCTTCAATAGATGTATTCCATTCGCCATTATGGAGAGTTTTTCGTTCTCCATAATGCCACAAGGAAGGGTCTCATCCTCCTTGGATGCCACACAAGAGGGTTTTCGTCCTCAAGTGGAAAGGTATTGAGCAATCAGCCCAAAAACCAAAAATAGTAAGTGTATATGCACTAAAATATGATGCAAATGAGGCCAAGCAACCTCCTTTTATATCCCTTGGTTGGCGCCAAGAGCCCTTGGGTGAGAACCGACCTCTTTAAGCTTCACTTTATCTTCAATTTTCTTGTTGGGGGTCTTATAACCCCAGCCAACCCGCTTTAGGGAGTAAAACGCCAAATAAAAACATTAAAAAAAACTGAAATGAAGCACAATTACTTCCCTTGTTCACTTATTCTCTAAGTAGCCCAAACATTTTGGTAGTACGGGAGCAGGAGCGGAGTATCCGATACGCGGAAACGGAAAAAAAAATTGACAGTCAGATACGGCGTAGGACACAGCAGTACAAAAAACTATATAAAAATTAAAAAATATATAAATTTCAGCCTTCTAAATAGGAATTTAATTATTAACCACAGATTATGCATATGAAAGACAAGATAAAAGACAAGTTATAAGCTAAATAAGTGAATAACCACAACAAACAAGCTAGGATACCGATAAAACTTATAAACTTAAAAGCTTAAAAGTAAAATTAAATTATTTAAATCGAACACAATGTGGTGTCCCCAGATTTCATCCTGAAATCTATGACTACCCTATCCGAAAAAAAATCGTACTTTTAAAATAATGGGTTCGTTTTGTGTTTTTATTCCCTAAAAGTTCTTGTAAAATTGTGTCAGACATATTCCCAAAAAGCCATATTAGTCATTTTTTGCCAAATACCCAGATGCCCAAAATTGTTATATTCTGTCATCAGGATTTGTCTGCGGGAAATTTGTATTTAATTATTTTGAGCCCCGTTTGAGGCAATTTGTGCTCCGATTTAACCCTGTTGTGATCGAACATATCATTATTCCTATATACCAAAAGGGTTTTGACTAAGAATAAGTTTTGGGCTTTATTTGTGACTTTTGGCAACTTTTTATGTTTTTATGTTTTCCCTGTTTCGTTTTCTGTGAAATTTTTCTAGATCAATTCCTTTAACCGATTTGGTCTGATTCTTGGCCTGAAGTAACTGGGGATCATATACGCACATTTAATGCCATAAGGAATTCACCATCGGAGGTCCGGTTCTCTGGAAAAAGACGAAGTCATGCACCAAAAAGCCTCTTTTGGGCTAGCCGCATTTTTGGAAAAAAGAAGAATTGAAGTGAATCATGGGAAAATTAGAAGCAGCATGCAGGTGGGAATTTTGTAAACGCAGCAGAAGCAGGAAAGGTACTTTTTCCCATGAAGGCAACGCCACTTAAGTGACAATGAGAAAATTAGAGGCAGCAGGCAGGCGGAAATTTCCATTACCTACCTTGCAGGGTAAAAAATTCCCATTAATGGAATAAAAGAAATATCATTTAAATGAATCATGGGATTTTATTGTCTGCCTTAACAGGGTAAATAATCCCGTTATGAAAGTCAAGCGACTTAAGTGAATCATGGGATTTTCAGGGCTGCCTTGCAGGGTAAAAAATCTCATTGTCATGTGATTCTTAAAAATAGAATTCTTTATGTCAAAAAGTGCGCCCCCTTTGAAAAAGTAAAGGCAGCCTTTAAATTGATTAATATAATTAATTATTCACACCAAAATAGGCGCCAGGCTTGTGGAAAAGTCAACAAGGGCAAAGGACAAAAGGTGGTCGAAAATAGATTGTTCTAAAATTAAATAAATTAATTTATTTATTGGCAGCCCCTTCATGTCAAAAAGTGTGCCCCTTTTGGGAGAGAGAATAATACTTTTTAAAGTATTAAATGATTAAATTAATTCTTATTTTCAGTGGCTAAGGTTAAAGCACACTGTGAAGCTTAAGTGGAGTGAAGGGTGGATGATTAAATTGATTAAATTTAATTTATTGGATGGTTGTCCTTAAACATGCAATTTTAGGTACACCAATTAAAGAGAAAAGCATGATTTTTAATTAATTAATTGCCAGGAATAGGAAGGGCAATTATTAATTATAGAATTATGAGAGTTATATAAGCATGGGCTACCATAAGGATGAATTAATTAATTCACAGGTAAAGAAGTGCAGCCCAAAGGAAAAGTGCAGCCCCCATTTGAAGAAGATTTTTGCTCAAAAGAAGGTGAAATCAATGCTAAAAACTTCCAATTTTGGCGCATGCATTGAAGTGAGGTTGATTTGTGTCTGGATAATTGTTTGCATAAGTGATACAGGTGCTCAGGTGAAGTTAGAAAAATTCATGCTCACTTTGCATGCAAATAAAACATCAATTTTTGGGGCAGCAGTAGTGCAGATTTTTATGATTAAAATTCACTGTTCATGTTCCGGTTGCCATCTTTGTCTGAATTAATTGCAGGAATCCATTACAGGTGCTTTACAAAAGAAAATGAGCTTTAATCAATGTCCAATACATTGAACATATCCTTCCGAATCTGAAGAAATATCCAGATCTGCACCGGTTGTTAAAGAATTTCGGCCGAATAACGAGGAAAAGAATTGTTTAGACAAAGATTGCTCTAGCCATGGCAAAGCGGGATGAACGAGAAAGCTCAGCAGAATCATGCATTACTTCCAAATTTGTTGACATCGGAGACACAAATCCAGGCCCAGATTCAGATCCAGATCTCATAATTGCAAAAGCTTTCGGCACAAAAAAAATTCATCCTCATGTTTCAAATGCAGCCTGTGAAGAAGTCAATGCGTGGAAAATTCCTTCCAGGATCTTGTGCATGTGCTCCCAATCTTCTAGTTGAAGCCCTCATTGAAGTTGCATTCACCCGGAGTGCTTTCCAGAATTTTTAATTGTTCATATGCAATTAAAAATAAAGAGTTGCACTGATGCATATACTGGAGAAGAACTGTAAAAGCTTCAAGGATAAGAATTTTGAAGACATGTCAAAGGCAATACCCGCAAGCAAATCACGGTCACTTGCATCCAGCTTGTTGTTTCCCAGATCCAACTTATTCTGCTCCCAGGTCCAGTTTGGTGAGAATCAAAAGCAAAAGAATCAGCTGCATGCAAACATGAAAAAAGACAAGACTGTAGCTTTCCTCTTCCTTCTTTCCTCCAACAAAGTAATTGAGCGATCAATTAAATTATACAACTTAAGTGATTGGTTTAAAAACCATTACTTGAAGAAGTCAACTACTTGGAGATAGGTGGAAGATGTGCAAAATAGAAGGTTCTATCTTCAGTTGCAAATCATGCATGTCATGCAAAGAGGAATTAACTAGGAGGGAGATTGCCAGTTGTTTCCTTTCCAAGACTTCCACATGTGTCTAGTTCAACTAAAAGCTTCCGACTTGTTAATTGCCCCTCTACATTCTATAAGTAGAGGAAGAACCTTCGGGTTAATGATAAGGAGAATTTGTAAGCAGCAACCTTGTGTTCCAGACTTTGTGCTGAAACCCTTGAGAGCCACTTGAAACAAAAGAATATACAGGAGCAGATTTCCGGAGAACTTTGTGTCACAGTGTATTGTGTTTCTTGTCTTTTTATCTTAGATCTTTTAGTAAACTTTGTGTTATTTCAGATCTAGATCTGGAGCTACCTTTGCTTATAATTCTATGTTTATATCTATTGGTTTTGTTATATGTGTTATGCAATCAACTCTGCTATCTATTGATTGAGATGCACATCTTCTCCATTTCTTCTGTGTTTATATAATTCCCTTTCCCTTCTTCTATAAATATTTCCTTTCCTTAAACAGTTGCTTACTTGCTGCAATCAATTGTTCACTTATGGTTCATGAACTGAGTAGTTAAAGTAAAACCTCAATTTAGATATTAGCATATTTTAACTTGACAAATCTGACACGGGAGCCTCACCGGTAAATGAGGGAGATTTATCTCATGACTCCCTAGGTTTTGTGCTATGCAGAAAATCTAGCCAACACAATGTGAATGTCATGAATCTCATGATATATTAAATTCAATCATAGATCAATATTCAAAGTTAAAACTATCTTTCATTGTCAATATTCATCATATTCCTCTTCATCAAGTGTATCAAGATCAGCTACATCATCATGATTATGTGGTTCATTAGAACCACATGGGCTCGAACCACTCATACTAGGGCCACTACCAATTGCACCCCCTTGTGCATGTAAGTCTTGTGGTGCCACAGAACTCCCCTCATCATCATATGCTCCATGGTGGGGAATGGAAGCATCCAAGTCAACTATCTCTGGATAAATGTCTCAATGTCGTGTTGACCCTTCCTTGTACTCTGGTTGTTTGTGGGATAAAAGGTGCAAGTTGGAATGTATGTATACCAAATCTTCAGCCCTTTTATCCCCCAACCTATTGTGTTTCTGTGATTGGATGAAACTATATGTACTCCAGTTGCGCTCATAGAAAAATGAACTTGCAACCTATTAAAGCAACCCAATTTTCAAAGTCAATGCAAAGTTCAACTTCAAACTTAAACACTCAAACTTAAATTTTAAAAAACTAAAAGAAAAGAGAATAAAAAAATTTAAAACTTACTTGTGCCAAAACCTTAATTACAAGAGGTTGCAAGTAAACCGATGAAGTACCATGGAGGTAACACCACATATGAGCATCCATCTTGTATTTGCTCCGAAGAGCGAGAAGGCTATGACCCGTTTCTGCTATGAAATTGCCAAACTCTACCATAACTTGGTCTTGGGCCCCAGGATCAGGGAAGAGCCTAGCCAATTCCGCCATATATCCCTCATTGACTTCTGCATTCCTATATGGTGTTACCCTCCCTGGCAAGGAAAGGATATTTGTGCTATAAAATCTAGGAGTCAATGCAAAAGTCAATAGATGTAATGGGGTGTGGTCATTTTGTTCCACCGCTTAATGAGGATTGACTTCACTTGTTTGAAAAATATTTCCTCGGGATCTTGTTCTTTTGCATTTATGACGGCTTTTATCTTCTCAATCATTGAGTCGATGCCAACATATATCTCTCCTAGACATGGCTGATCCGTGTCAGTAAACCTGATCATGCTCATAATGGGCTCCGTAAAACTCAACAGATAATCCACTCTATCCCACCAAGGGTCCTCTAAAGATCAAGTTCTTCACTTTTTGAGCCCGTTGAGTGTTTGATTGCCTCCATACAAACCAAAGATTGGATGTTACCATCCTCATGAGTGCCTCTCGCACTTCACTAGTCGTCTCAAGACGATTGTGTGTGATGCAAACCAAGTCTCAGCAACCTAATAAGAATGAGGAACAAAAATTCAAAATAAAAATGAAAGCTAAAAGAATACTAAAAAACTTATATTTAAATTTTAAATTAAAAAGAAAGAAAGAAAGTTTTTCCTTACCTTCAGTAGCTCCAACTGCGAAAATGATCTAAAAATGCCCTATGACATGTGGTGGTTGGTGAAAAACATTTGGATCTCTTCAGCTTCTGCATACGCTTGCTAGATCCACTTTATTTTGTTTGCCATTTTCTTTAGCATTAAATTCAATGAATGCATGGCACATGGTGTCCAAAAAATATGCCCATACCATGCCTCAACTAGCATCCCGCGCCCGCCGCCCCGTGTGCCCTCCATGGTTTCTACGCGGACTTCCCACAGGTCTGCACGCCCTGGGTTTGCTAATCCACGCCAATCTGCAAATAGGGAAGGAGGAGGCACGAAGACTGATAAGGATTCGCCCTTTCGTGTTGAGGTCCCTATCATTGGCGGCGGCTTTGGGAAACCAGGGGTTTCTGAGGGCGGTGGATGCAAAAATGATGAGGAAAATAAAGCACCAATCTCATGGATTGGCATGGCTTTCAATAATAACCAAGACTCCCCTTTTCAGCAAAACCGACATGGAATTTCTCTGTTTGGTCACAAAACAAGGATGCTCTCTTATGGGGCAGGTAAAGATGGTTCAGACAAAGAATCATCATCTCCTTCAAAACTCAACACTAGCAACTGCAGGTTGCAAGGGACTATGTGTGGCTCTGGTGATGGAGGGAGAGGAACAGGGGTCAGCCAGAACCAGGACAAACAAAACAGCGACAATAGGTCCAGATCATATGCTTCAGCGGTCTCCAAACAGAAGGAGAATACCAGAAATGAGCTCTTGAAACCCTCCCAAGAGGTCTCGACGCTGAAAATCGAGGAGGGTCTACTGCTAAAGGTTCTTAAGGAGGAGGAAAATCTCTCCCACCTGGGTCTCATATGCAGATTTCACAAATTTTGGCCTAAGCTTTCTCAACTTCATGACTGGATAACCTAGAGATGGAGAGAAAAAATACAAGGTAAGATTGAGCTTTACCCTTGTGCTAAAGCTTACTTCATTGCTGTCTTTGAAACCCCTGAGGATAGGGATTTAATTTTTAGCCAACATTGGGTTTGGGAGGAACACGGGCTTATGTCCAAAACCATGGTATCCGTCATTCGACCTGTTAAAGGAGTCTTTTGATACCTACCCGATTTGGGTTCGTTTACCAGGACTCCCACTGCAGCTTTGGAACAGGTCTTGTCTCACTGCTATAGGCAATACTCTAGGCTCAAGTGTGGCAGTTGATGATAAGACCTCCATTCAAGCACATACTACTTATGCTCGAATCCTAGTTAATCTCGATACCGTCCAAACTCTTACCAGCAGAAATCAATCTACAGATTGGTGACAGGCTCTGGGTGCAGAGGATAGACTATGAGAGACTTGCCTTCAGATGTAGGCGTTGCTTCAAACTGGGCATGTTACAGGTGATTGTGAACACTCCAAACGTAAGACCAAAACAGCCTGGTGGAAGGATTCTCTACCTGAACATGTTACAATTGACTCAGATCCGGTTAAGGAATCTAGTGCTCCTTTGCAAGTTAACTCACCCATCATGGTTGATTCACAGACCAATACAGAGAAGCCTCCAGACTATTCTTTACAGGTTGCTGACTCAGGGATTAAGGATATTTCGACCCCCCTTCCTATGGGTCACATCCCCATCAAACCCATTGCAGTTCGTCCGACTGTAGTGGATGTGGGAAATCAGGATTGGACTGTGGTGGATAGGAAAAAGAAGGGGAATGCCAAATCTAAATCCCCCACCATATCGGACAAGGTTTGATTCTTGTCTTTTGGGTGCTTTCATTGATACATTTAGGCATATGGTCTATTGCGCAGTTGATTGGCAGCTGTGTTGCTGTTTTGTTGTTGTTTATTAGCTGTTTTTGTAGCAGCTGGTTTGTTTTTGCTGGTCCTTATCCTCGACAGATTTTTTCTGTTGTTGGGCTTTTCTGGGATAAAATCTTGCTATTGAGCACTTTTGTTCAAGGGTATAGTCCCTTTCAAAAAACTATTTACCCATAATAAAAGAAAAACTAGCATCCCCGCAGCTTTGCAATTTTTGGCGTTGTCCGTTATGACTTGGACAACATTTTCAGGCCCCACTACCTCAATGGACTCAAAGAGAATGTTGGCTATGAATTGGGCATCCTTCACATGCCCCTCACAATCAACCGCTTTCAAAAACATTGCCCCCCTTAGGGCATACTGCAATCACATTGATTAAAGGGTGGTTTCTTACATCTTTCCATCCATCATTGAAACAATGGACACACCTGTTTTTGGTCCATGAGTCCCTAATTGGTTGCAAGGAAGTTTTCACATATTATTTTTGTTTATCCAAAAGGGTAGTGCAGATACAAGTCTCAATCCATGGTGATTTATACCTTTTTGCCCGAGGGATGAAAAATTCACCATTACAATGTAGGAAATAAGGCAAGAATTGCTTGCAAAACATTAAAAGAAAGCAAGTCTGAGGGCCTATAACTCACAAAAATCTCTGCAATTTGTTCATCTGCAAGTTCCTTTACATTTTAGGCAAATCTTCCTTTACAATGTGCCTTTTTTGTACACTTACATATATAGAATTATCGGAGAGACAGTATCTATGGAGAGAGGAGCCACAAATGGATGTGGCATAACCACAATTGGGGGATCCACTAGGTGATGGAGCAACTGGAGGCCTCGATGAACAAGATGAACCTCCTCTTTTGGCCAATGGATGACCCGCTCTCATCACCACATTTTCCTCTGCATCTTCCAGCTCTTTGATATATGCAAAAACTTTTGCTTTTCGCACCCCAACATTATTCCTCCCCTTGCATAATCTTATACCATTACCCGTTATGGCACACAAGTGGCTTTTCACCCTACTGTAAGAGCCTTTGAATAGTCCATCACAATCATTTCATTTCCATTCAAAACAACTACCACCTGCAATTTGTTGAAGTATTGTTACATGCCTCCATAACAGTGAATTTGAGTCAAGTCTTTGGCCAAAGATTGCCCAGAAGAAGCAGAACTTGTCATTGTAGAAATATGTACAAGGTTCAAAAAAAAATAAAGCAAAGAAAACAATGGCATGCAATTGCATTGTGATTGAACAATGAAAATTTAAAAAATTAAATAGAAAGAGCAATAAAAAAATGAACATAAGTAAAAAAATGTAATGTGTGAAAGATTAAATAACAAAAAAAAAAAACAAGGTTAGAAATTTTAAAAAAAAACTTACCTTCACTTAATAAACCACAAATCCTTCACAAATCTTCTTCCTTTAAAGCTCCTCACACTCCTACAAGCTTAGCAATAGCTCCTCAAACCCTAGACAAACACAATGTAATTTTGGAGAGCCAAAGGTAAGTTTTTTTGCTCTATGTTTTGATTTTTGTGTTGTTCTTTTGTTTTATTGTTTAGAGTTAGCTTTTAGGGTTTATGCATTCAGAAGAATATTTTTTATTTTTTAATGTTGTCGGGCTTTAAAAACATGAAAAAAATTTAAAAATTTAAAAATACATTTTTGGCAGTGGGAGCAGGTAAGGAGCGACCAAAGGCTGCAGAAATGGCCGGGTACAGCATGTGCCGTACCCGGCCATTTCCGCAGTTGCCTCTGCCCACTCCCACACTTGCTCTCTCCACCGTTCCCACTCCCATACCCGCTCTCGAGGCCCCAGCCTGTCGTTTCGGCAATCAGTAGCTTATTCTTCTTGGCCACAGGAAGAGAGTGGCAGGAAATCTTCATTCAACACTAATTTGAAAAAGGGGACATTACAGACATTACAATTTCCTCTGAATTTGAAATATTTGGTGTAATCCCTGGATGGAATTACCAAATGGGGTGTGAGGGTGTTCGTCCCCAAACCCTAGTACAAGTGTTTTTGTCCTCTGTGTTAAAAATGGAAGGTGTTGCCCCAAACTTGCATAACAAGCATTTGTGAAATTGTTTGAATGATTGAATGATTCAATTTTTCCAATCAATTCTTTTAATAAGCTCTTTTGCATCCAAAACCCTAAAATTAATTAAAATTACTTTTTAATTAGATATTCACTTTTTTCCATCCTTCGTAATTATTAATTACTTTTGGTCATGTAATTAATGTTTTCATTTTGGCCAGCTTTTAATAATAATATACTAAGTGTCCTTTTTCCAAGTTATAACTTGAAGTACCTTTTTGGACAACTTAATGAATTATTATTATATTATTTCTCTTTTTAATCTCCCCTTTAGCCTACGCGGAATGAAAATAGGCTTTAGGCCCTCTGATTTAGTTAATTCGAGAAAGGGGACATTACAAATATTGATTGATATTGTGTTTGAATATATGATCAATGGGTGTAGGAGCAACAACGTAATTGTTAAAAGTAGTTGTTTCTAGTCATTTACGTCAGTATTGAGGGTTTCAATTGCTTTCCAATGCATATTGTGTTTCCAAACCTTCTTAGTGTTGCACTTAGAGAGATTGCATAGTTTTCATGTCCTTTAATCATAAATAGTTGTTATTTTATACTAGTTTTTCATGTCCTCTTTATCTTTTTATTGTTTTGGGCTAGTTTATGGCTCCTTCGTGAAGTTTTACAAGCACACTCATACCAAGGATTTTTTTTGCACCAAGTTAGGGTAAGTGAAATTGGGTATGAATGTTTATTAACACAGTAAGTAGAAGTAAATCTATTGTAGAGATCTTCAATAAAAGAGGTATTGCTATGGTAATTAAATATACAAATATCTTTGAGAAAAGGATTCGTAACTTTCAGGTTAAATACAATTTTTTTGTATTTTGGTTGTTGGAAAGGTCTATGTCCATACAAGGTAAGTCTATACTTAACATCAGGAAGATCAGATCTATGATCAAACTCAAGTTTGATTCTATTCTACTATTGGTATCTTCAATTAAGTTGATTAATGGGATAAAAGTGATTACATAGTTTATACTTTATAGAGTTGTTACCCCTCTAGTTACTAGAAGTGATTGATGAGAGTTGGGCCAATATTTTAGACTATTGCAAATACTCAGTTCATGACTGCTACTATAAGTAATTCTTCACTGAAATTGTTTCATATAGTGGCTTCCAAATTTCTAGAGAATTCTTCAATTTGTTTTGGACCTTTCTCTCACCATAGTGGAATAGACTTTGTGTTATGTCCATAGATAATAGCTTGCTTGCTTGGTTGTTTAAGCATTGAAATGCCCTATCAAGCCTTCAGAATTTAGCTTGTTGATATCATTATTTAGGTTATCAAAGGGGAGAATTTTAATCCAATTTCAATTTACTTCAAAATTTGGAGCTACTAGGAGAAAAATAGAGTCATAGACAACCCAAGATTTTGGGGCAACGCGGGACTGTCTCCAAGTTGTGGGACTTGCAAACTGAGACAGGCCTCCAGAGAAGGCTAGTTCCTCTACTTATTCCTAATGCTAAACTACTCCTAGGAAATGAAATGCAACTATCTAACTCTACTCTATCATTCCAAGGGACCAGGGTGAGAAGGAGATGCATAAAAGGGAAATCCTACGCTAAAGGGAGGTGATAGCACCAAGAAGAAGGGGAAAGACACTTTTAAATGAGAGAAAATGGAGGAAAATAAAGGTGGAGAGGGAAGAAATGAAAGCCATAGTCCAAAGCAACATTTAAACTCCATTTTCATACAATGCACAATAGAAATAAACCCTGCAATTGAAGAAACATACACAACATACCTACAAGTAAATGAAGAGGCAAGAAAATGTAACAAATCACAGCTAGGGAAGAATAATAGCCACAAAAAAAGTATTTTATTGCTTTAAGATGATGCACAGATATCATTACAATGGAGGAAGAAGGTATAAACACACTGCAGAATCACAATCCAAGGCTTGCAACTCAAGAACACATTGTGCAACACTTTTCAATGATGCCCTTGCATTCTAAAAGTATCCAACATTACAAATGAGCATCACTTTACAATATATAGAGAATGGGAAAGAGAGAGAAAGGGAAAATAGGAGAACTCGAATTTCCTTCTTCACCCACCAACAACATGCATTAATTCTCTGAAAATAGGTATGGGAACCCTAAAATATCTTCCTCCAATGTCTTTTCTTATGGGAAGAAAAAATGGGCACATACCTCATTAATTATGGTTGTTGGGCTACCTGGAACTGTTCATCTTCAGTGTTGGAGATGTTTTCCTTCTACTTTTTCACCACCTACCCTCACCTAAATTAATTTTAGTTTCCATGTTGTAGAGGATGCTGAGAAATGCCTTTCCAATGGTACCAATTTATCAAATTTGGAAGTTACATGTCAAAAGTTATGGCATTTTAAGTTCGCAGGGGTCGAGGAGGAACACAGGTTCTCTACATCCCACAGTCCGCATTTAACTATTAACCTTTTCCTTTTGTGGATTTCAGAGATTTGGGGAAGGGAGGTTTTGGGGAATTGGAAACCTGTTCCTTTGTTCCTCATCCAATGTTCCATCCGGTTGCACTTTCTCACGATTGTTTTTGAGTTATCAGTGTTGGTTTTGGCGGACCAATTGCAAACCATGAGTGGAACTTGGGAACTGGTTCCACCTGCTCCCTAAGTTCCCTGTTTGCTCCCTACACCTCCACAACACACTATGCTCCATTTGACCCCCCTCGCCTTGCCTTTGTTTTATGGCCCATCCTTCAATATAGGAAACATTCGGTTGCATGGGAACATTTACCTTGCAGGGAACTTAGTTCCTCGATTTCCTTAGTTCTCCCCTCATGCCTTCCCCTCTCATGCAACACTCCACTTTGTCCCTTTGAAATTTCTTCTTTGCAGCCCGAAAACTGATGCAAGGAACTTAAGTTCCCAGAGAACTATTCCTAAGTTCCTCCTCTGGTTCCCACAATTACACTCCCAATAATCCATTTCCTTTTTCTTGCGGCTAGAAACAAATGAGAGTAACACTTGTCCCGATGGAACTTGTTCCACCCGAACACCAAAAGTCTGCAATACACTACAGAATCCCATTTTTCTCCAAATTTTTTAAGTTTTGGATTTTTTAAGGAGATCAATGTTCCAAAATGAATGCATGTGTGCCAAAATAATTGTAAGTGCCCCAAACATGAAAAATTACCTGTTTTCACCATTTTCTTCATTGAAGATCCCATCATACTTCCTTGTCCAATTTTTGAAGTTAGCCAATTTGCAAGGGGTGTAAATTGGATAACAGTTTGGTGACTCACAGGGTAATCTTATTGCTAGATTGAAGAGATCAGTGGCCTTGAAGCATCCATTGGGCATGGAGTCAGCCTGATAAACTGAAAATTGATCCAAACTTGAAGAACTGCACCCCTGAATCCACCTGAAGTACTTCCTGAACCAAAGCTGATTTGAAGCTTGAACTGATCACTCTCATCATAAGAATATTCTGAATTGAGTTTTATGAGAGTGGAAAATTGTTTTAACTTGATGATTTCACCTATTTCCCTCCAAGCTATGAAGAAACTGAGCAACAACAGCCCCAATCTCAAATGCATACCATCTTGATCTAAATTTTTGTAACTGATTTGTTGGGGTTGAATGAATGAACTTTGAAAACTGCCCCAAAATCTGATTTTAGTTGCTCTGCATTTGTCTTTATGAAGATCTGCAGCTGATCCTTGACACCTTGAAACTCTTCTTCTCTACACTTTCTCTAGAAACCATCATGAAACATTGTGCAATGATATCATCCAAAAGCAACAAAACTGTGCAAAGCACTTAGGGAAATTGAAACCTACACTACCAATAAGACAATGTGTTGAAAGCACTTAGAGGAATTGAAAACTAATCTACTATGTACAAGATGTAATGAAACAACTTAATGGGAATGCTTGAGATAAATCCCATTGACTGGGATTTGTAATGCATTTCCATCAAGGTCTAGACAACTCAAAAGAGTTAGCTTCTTTGCAAGCACTGATGATATAAGGCCCACTCCAAATTGCATCAAAAATTTAGAGTGTCTCCCCGGTTTAGCTCTGTCAGCATCCCATTTCAAGACCAAATCACCAACTTTGAATGTTTGAACTCTAGCCTTTTATCAAACCACTATTTGGTTGATTTTTGATGTTGTTCCAACCTGATCATGGCATAATTTCTTAACTCTTCAAGCTCAACCAGTTCTGCCATTTTAATTTCTCTTTGATCTGTACCCTCAAATTCCAATTGTTGAGCTAATTCAAGTGAAGGCAATTCAAGTGACAAAGGAAGCCTAGCTTCTTTTTCATAGACAAGTTTGTAAGGGGAAGTACCAATTTCCTTTTTCATTGTGATCCTATCATCCCAAAGAGCATTTCTCACCTTTGTATGCCACTGTCTTTGATTGATATCCATTGTTCTCTTCATGATCCTAATCAAGTTCTTGTTAGTGGATTCTGCCAACCATTACCTTGAGGGTAGTAGTTGGAAGAAGTCTTCAAATAAATCCCAAGTCCAAGAGCCCAATCAGAAATTTTAGATCCTAAGAAATCTTTTGCATTATCAGAAATGATAGTTTGAGGGATACCAAACCTTGTCACAATGTCTTCAAGGAAGTCAAGGATGACTGATTCAGTTGCTTCCTTGAGTGGCACAACCTTTGTCCACCTGGTAAAGTAATCTGTTGTTGTCAAAACCCATTTGTGACCAACACTTGATGGAGGATTGATCATGCCAATGAAATCAAGACCCCATTGGGAAAATGGTTGATCTGCTTGAATTAGATGAAGTGGAAGGGCAACCAACCTCTTCTTACCAGTGAAGAAAGCACATTCCCTACATTTTCTGACCCATTTGTGAGCATCAACAAACAATGTGGGCCAAAAGTAACCTGCTTTTAAGATTTTCATTGCAGTGGCTTTGGCAAAGAAATGTCCACCAGAGAAACCATCATGGAATTCTAACCAAAACCTTGTCCACTTGTTCACCTTCAATGCACCTCAGCAAAACTCCATCAATGTTTCTTTTGAATAAAATCCCATCAATCAGTGCATAAGGAATGGACTGCAACCTCAAATGTCTCCTTTTTTTGTCTTGTTAGGCCAAGAGGATATGCACCAATAGACAAGAAGGTAGTCATATCACCAATCCAACTGTGATTATTAACTGCATTTCCTTCATCCTGCTGAATTTCAGCATCATGTGGAAGTTCCTCATTCATGAAGGAGGTTTCTTGGTCATTTTGAGCATCCAAAGAAAGCTTCTCACAAAGTGCTCTACCTCTTACCAGCTTTGTGGCCTTAATAGTCACATCATATTCCATGATTTTGGTCACCCATCCAGCTCTTTTCTTGCTGATTTTTGCTCCCATAATAAAGTCTCTCACACTGAATGTGAGACTAGAACTTTGATATGATTAGTGGAAATCATACTCTTGAATTTTTTAGAGCCCTCATGATAGCAAAGACTTGTTTTCAATGTGATTATACTTCAATTCATAATCCTTCAGTGTTTGACTGAAGAAAGATACTGGTTGTTCCAATCCTTGATCATTTTGCTGAGTCAAAATAAAACAATGCTAGATTCAGCTCCATATGCATATAGGATAAAATCCTTGGAGTAGTCAGGGTTGATAAGTGTAGGAGCTTGAGAAATTTCTTGTTTAATCTTGGAAAAGCTTTCCTTCCTTTTGTTTTCCATTTGAAAATTGAATCCTTCTTTAACATTAGAGTGATAGGCCTGACTAATCCTGCAAAATTAGGAATGAATCTCCTAACAAAGTTAATATTTCCAAGGAATGATTGCAATGCTTTCTTGTGAGTTGGCAAGGAAAGAGAGAAGATGGCTGAGATTCTTTCTGGATCAATGGAAATGCCATCTTTTGAAACAATATGCCCCAAAATATTACCCCTAGGGACTGCAAAGTTACATTTCTTGGGATTAAGAGACACCCCATATTCCCTACATCTCTCAAATACCTTCTCAAGATGGCTGATATGATCTTTACTCTATGCTTTGAGAAAATGGTAATATCATCCAGATAAACAAGGATGAATTCATTGATATACCCTTTGAAAGCAATGTCCATTGCTCTTTGGAATGTAGCACCTGCATTTGATAAACCAAAGGGCATTTTATGATAAGCATATGTTCCCCATTTGGTTGTAAATGCAGTATTGTACTGATCCTCCTCCCTAACCTTGATCTGATTGAAACCTGAGTATCCATCAAGCATAGAAAACCTTTCAGCTCTTGCTACAGTTTGCAAAATTTTCTCCATAGAAGGTAGAGGATAATGATCCTTTAGGGAGGCTTTGTTCAAGTCTCTGAAATCAACACAAAGTCTGATTTCTCCATTCTTCTTCCTCACCAGGACAAGATTTTCCACCCATGTAGAGTATTTGATAGGAAAAATTATTTTTTCCTCAATCAATTTGGATAATTCCTTCCTCATGAGGGGCTCTATCTTGGGTTAATTGGTCTTTGTTTTTGTCTAATTGGCTTGACATTAGGATCAAGATCAATGGAATGTTGGAAAATGTTTGGATCAAACCCCTTAAGGTCCTTCATAATCCCATGAGAATACATCATTGAACTTTTGACACAAGGAGATAAAATCTTGCTTCTCATTCTCATCACATACCTTTCCAAGAAGAAGTTCCTTTCCTTGTGCAATGGTGACTGGTTGACAGTCTTCTTGTCTTGTTGTTATGTTCTTCTCTTCACCTCTGAATTCATCATCAGGACTGAAAATATGCTCCAAGGTGACCAATCCTTTTGGAATTTTTTTTCTTTAGCTGAATAATTTGATCACCATAGTTGTCATGCAAATCAGATTGCATTCTTGAAGAAAATTCAGCTTCATTCTAGATGAATTGGATAATTTTTCATCATTGTCAAATACTTGTCAGCTAGTTTCATTGTCTAGAATGGATGGTCTGACCACTACCTTGATGTGTTGCACATTTCCTTTAACAAGATCCTCAGCAGGTGAGAATTGTGAACCAAGGGCTGCCATCTGATCTGCTTCTTTGTTCAATTTCCTTAGCACCACTTGCAGATTAAGAGCATCAAAACTCTCCAGAAGATCCCAAACTCTGTGTTTATAATATTTCAAAAGATTATTCTTTGTGGCACACTTCCCTCTAACTTGGTGGATGACCAATTCAATATCCCCAAATATTTGCAATGTTTTGATTTTCCTCTTTTCAGCAATTTGAAGACCATGCACCAATGCCTCATACTCTGCTATGTTGTTAGAACATGCAAACTGCAATCTATGAGAAAAAATAATTTCTCATTCATTGGAGAAATTAGTACAACACCTGCCCCAACTCCATTTCTACTTCTAGAACCATCAAAGAACATCTTCCACAATCCAGAAGCACTATCCTTTTCTTTCTTAAGTGGTGTAGGTAAAGTAGACCCTTCTTCAAGAATGCAGTAGGTTCCAAAGTCCAGTTTCCAAAGTTGTGTCATAAGGATCAAACTCATAGTTTTTGGCCCATTCATCTAATAAAGATCAAGAATTGAAGGAGGAATAGGGGATGCTCTTCTGAAACTGACTCTTGTTCATGTTCTTCTTGTATTAGGCAATTTGATTGGGGAGGAGTGGGATCATAAGACTCAATATGATAAGAAAATATAGGCTCATCTTGTATGGTAAATCTTGTACCATATCTAGTTCTTAAAGCATATGAGTCCAATCTGAAGACAAGTAGCCACCTACTTTGGTAGTGAAATCTCTTGATAAGAAATGGAAAACATGGGAGGAAAGTCAATTACTGATATATCATGAGTTATGGTTAATCTTGGACAAGCATGAAGGGTTAACTCAAGATATTTTATCACTCCTAAGACACCAATGGTTGAACCATCAAGTTGTAGAACACCTTTAGAAATAGGGTTGTACTTAAGACCTAGGATATCAACAATCCTTTTTTGGGCATTACAGAAGTACTAGCCCCTAAATCAATCATGCAATTATGAACCAAATGTTTTCCCACAATTAAGGACATATAAAAGGGTGGGGTCTTGAACAACTTTTCTTACCTGTTCTTCCTTTTCTTGGCACAAGTTGACAACAACATGAGTCTTTTGAACAACTGGATCAGTTTGAGGAAGTTGCTTGAGAGCTTCATGTAAGAGATCTAGTTTGTGATGGAATAGCTAGAGCATCCCACATTGTCACATTAACATTTGTTTTCTTCATCTTCTCAACAATGTTGAAAGGAAGGCCCATGGACTTGTGCATTTGAGGTACAATATTCTCCTTCCTTGATTGTTGCAACATTGGGATAGGCATCTTTGGTTGGGAAGCAACTTCCTTGTCTAAAACAGGTCTTTAGGAACCTCAGGAAATTTATTTTTACTTGCATCTATCCCAACTTCCTTTTCCTTATTGATAGTGTTACCTTGATTAGAAGAAGATGAAGGTTGAGAATCCAACATTCTCTTCTTAAACCTTGTGTTATCAACAACATGAGTTTGAGGCCTGTTAGAACTGCCCACTACTTGATTCATTGCACAAAAATCATCAGTCCCCAAAGAACACAAGATTAGTATCTGGATTGACCTCTTGAGTTTCCTTCCACATTAGGATTGGCTGCTTCTATAAATGGTTCTTGTTGATTGGAATAATTTTGAACCATAAAGGCCTGAGCTTGCAATGCATTTGGACAAATAAACTGATTATGTGGTTGATTGCATGGGAAACACCATTTTGTTTCTTGTATCACATTGTTTTGCACTGGAACCAATGCTTGACTTGCACTAACAAAGGAAGTGGTTGAGTAGGAGTAACTGTTTGAAGTGGAAGAGGTGCATTTTGACCTTTCACCTATCATTTTGTTGATTTTTCCCATATCTTTGGTTAGGGTATTGGTTTCTATAGGGCTGGTAACCTTGGTTGAATCCTTGGTTAGAAGATTTCCCTTGATTAGAATAATTTCTATAAGGTTTGGGCTAGCTATTTTTCTAAGGATATAACTTTGTTTGACAAATTTCTAAGCAGGGCTTTCATCTCATCATCATCCTTTTGCTTTTGAGTAGAATAGGATGTGGAGGGGAGCATATTGGGAACTTTGCTCAAGGAATGGGAGCAATGGTAGGTTGTGAGAGCTTGAGGCAATTCAGGGAACAAAGGCATAGGCATCTAGGGGCTATTTTTCTAGCTTGTATTAGAAAATTCTCAGCCCTAATGGTTATTGGATAGGCATCATGTAACTGAATATAGCACCCATAGATTGTATCATAACAACAATATCAAAATTCAATGCTCTTAAGAAATAAAGAAAGCACCTTGTGGAGTCAGTCTCAAGAGTGTTGGAATTTTGTCCCATGTCCTCTAAAATCTGAAATTGAAATCTCCATGAGCTCATTGGGACCCCTCTTAAAAGTTGTTAGTTGTTCTAACAAGGAAATGTTGTCTTCCTTTTCCCCAAATTGATTGCAAAGTGTTGTGTCAAGTCCATCCCAATTGGTAATGGAGGCAGGTCTCAAGCTTCTATACCATTGAAGTGCTTTACCTTTGAGTGAAGAAGCTAACAGCCTAACTGCTACATCATCTTCTATGTAACTAGATGAACAAACATACATTTGCAACATCTTGAATGTGCTCAGCAGGGGTAACTTGATTCTCACCAGTAAAGTATGGAATACTTTTTGAGTGCAGCTACTAGTATGTCATGTTGTGCATTAAGAGCAAGAGGGATACCACCAGTGAAGTTGACAAATGGTAAATTCCTTTGTGCTTCCATGAATGCAATAGGTCTTAAAACTCTAGAATGATACAAGA
This sequence comes from Taxus chinensis, assembly GCA_019776745.2. Classification (NCBI taxonomy): domain Eukaryota; kingdom Viridiplantae; phylum Streptophyta; class Pinopsida; order Cupressales; family Taxaceae; genus Taxus; species Taxus chinensis. The sequence goes on along the minus strand of CM034151.1, from coordinate 544,800,981 downwards.
AAGGCCTACTAGGAGGTGGTGTAGAAATAGTTTCTATTCGGTGGTGATGGTGATCTCTGAATTGATCTTCCCCTTCTTCTTCTCCTTGGTGACAACTGCAAGTAATCAAATGATCCTTCTTCTGTTGTTCTTGACCTTGTATGAATTCTTCTCATGAAACTGAGGCACTTTGAATACTGAAAACCAGTTGATATGCATATTTTGAGTCACCAAATGTGTTGAAACAAGCCTCCAAAGGCTGAAATTTACTAAGATACACACCAAAACTTGGCAAAATATGAAAATATTAACTTCTAAATTATCCCACCAGGCATGCCAAAACTATTGGAGCTCAAAATTGCACCCTGCCCTAAAGTCATAGACAACCCAGGATTTTGAGGCAACATGGGACTGTCTCCAAGTTGTGGGACTTGAACTGAGACAAACCTCTAGAGAAGGCTAGTTCCTCTACCTATTCCTAATGCTAAACTACTCCTAAGAAATGAAATGCAACTATCTAACTCTACTCTATCATTCCAAGGGACCAGGGTGAGAAGGAGATGCATAAAACTGAAATCCTAAGCTAAAGGAGGTGATATCACCAAGAAGAAGGGGAAAGACACTTTTAAATGAGAGAAAATGGAGGAAAATAAAGGTGGAGAGGGAAGAAATGAAAGCCACAATCCAAAGCAGCATTTAAACTCCCATTTTCATACAATGCACAATAGAAATAAACCCTGCAATATGAATAAACATACACAACATACCTACAAGTAAATGAAGAGGAAAGAAAATGCAACAAATCACAGCTAGGGAAGAATAATAGCCACAAAACAAGTATTTTATTGCTTTAAGATGATGCACAGATCATTACAATGGAGGAAGAAGGTATAACCACATGCAAATCACAATCTGAAGGCCTACAACTCAAGAACACTGTAAACACTTTTCAATGATGCCCTTGCATTCTAAAAGTATCCAACATTACAAATGAGCATCACTTTACATTTTATAGAAATGAGAAAGAGAGAGAAGAGGGAAAAAAAACTCGGATTTCCACTTTCACACCCACCAACAACATGCATTAAATGACTGAAAATAGGTATGGGAAACCTACCAAATCCATCCTCCATGATACTTTGCTTGTGGGAGAAGAAATGGGCACCATACCTCATAAACGTTATGGCCATGCGGATCAGGGGGTCGAGGAGGAACACGGGTTCCAAATACATTGCCGCAGTCTGCATTTAATTAACTTTTTCCTTTGACATGCGGGTATTTTGGGTTTTCAAAGCACTGAGGGAACTTGGGAACTGGTTCTGCCTATCTTTGGTTCTCCCACATCATGTTCTCCCCGGCACCCCTTTTTGCGCACTTCGTTGTAGCTTCAAACTCCTTGCGATGCCCTTGCTTTGGTTTGTAGACCAAATTGCTTTGCGGGGAACTCTTCTCCCCATGGAACTCATCTCCCTGTGGAACTGGTTCCATGCGAACTTAGTTCGCCCGATGCCTGTTCACTCCGCACTACACTTCTTCACAACACTTTTTCCATTTAACCCCCCTCGCCGCTTCACCTTGTTCGTTGGTTGATAGGCCAGCGTGGGGAACTTAACCCCGAGAGGAACTTGTTCCTCGAGGCGTTCGGTTCTCCCGCACCCGACTCGCGCGACACTCAACTTCCTCGCACTCCTCTATTTCTTTCGACCCCCAGGTTTATGAGAATATAAGACTTATTTATAAGGTGCCTAACTACAAGTTGGTTGTAACTAGTTATAACTACATCAACCGTTTTGTAACTATTTCTTTTATAATAAATAGACAGACACAGTCTCAAATGTGTGCAATCCACCTTTTCTCTATTCTTTCTCTCTCTGCATATTCTAACATTGGTATCAGAGCGTGGGGCAAGCAAAGAGATGGAGAAATATATTTTTGTGAGTCCCATTAGGGCTCGCTGAAGAAGGAAGACATTTTCGATTTGTTTTTTGAAAGAAATCACGAGAATATTTTTGGGGATCAAAGTAAACAGTCTTGTTCGTGAAGATTTGTTGCACAGTTAGAAATCAAGGGCATGCAATTAGGGCATGAAAAGTCACGCTGCACAGTCACGAACCAAAAGAATACACTCACGTTTTTTCAGGAAAAAAAAAGTCAAGAATTTCATACTGTCACATTACAGTCGCGTCAGGGCATTTTAATGCCTGCTCTTGAAAACGAGAAGGATATTATTGGCGAAGGGTATTTACTTGCTTCATCACTGAAATCGCGAAGACCTATTTTAGCACATTTTTCTTTAGACTATTTTACAGTCGTGCCATTAATATACAGCCTATGAGCACCATTATACGGATTATACAGTCACTTTTTAAGAGAAAAACCAGTCACCAATTTTCCCTAAAACTTTAGTTATATAGGTTCAAAATGGATGAAGGAGTCTCTATGTCAAGCCACATCAATAATCTAAGGTCCCTGAACAGACAACTAGCAGAAGCCAAAGCTGTGATTGAGGATGAGGATGCCAAAGCTATCCTATTAAATAGTTTGTCTTCAAAATACAGCAATGTAGTTTTTACCCTCAGTCAAATTCAATCTCAATCTCTGGATGATATGATAGCAGCTCTTCGAGCTGCGGAAAAAGAACCACAGAGGATGCAGAAGGTCATTCCCAGCAAGAAAGTGCATTCTATTCTAGAACTAGACAATATCGTAGAAGATCAAATAAAGATAAATCGGAGATTGAATGTCATTATTGTAAGAAAAGAGGTCATGTTCGAGCCAATGATGTGCTGAAGGGTAAAGTCATATCAAATACAGCCAATATAGCCATGGTTAAAAGACCCACCGGATGCAGAAGGTAGTGAGGACAGTGACGAATACGCATTATAAAGATGCTCTAAACTTTGAAGGCAAGAAAGGATACAGGGTAGATGAAACTCGGTATGGATGGTTGCTCAGATAGTTCGGGAGACTATGGGTCTTGGGAATTATACCCTCACGAGGGTCATGAGACAACTTGATGGAGCTTGTGGATGGCTCAATATGGATGGTTGTCCAATAATTCGGGAGATCTGTGATTCGGGAGTTCGGGGAGGTGGAATTCGGGAACTCGGGAATTCAGCTCGGGAGCTAAACCTTTACGAAGGTCATGAAGCAGCTTGATGGAGCCCTACCTTATGCATAGCATTGCTTTAAAAGTGAAAGTGTTTGAAGATTCCGTAGTTCTGTTTTGTTAGACTATTTTTTTTGCTTTATGTAGAGTAAGTCTTAGGAGGGGGTATGAGAATATAACACTTATTTATAAGGTGCCTAACTACAAGTTGGTTGTCAACCGGTTGTAACTACATCAACCGTTTTGTAACTATTTCTTTTATAATAAATAGATGGACACACATCTCAAATGTGTGCAATCCACCTTTTCTCTATTCTTTCTCTCTCTGCATATTCTAACAGGGTTGAACCTGAATGCAGGGAACTTAAGTTCCCACAGAATTTATTCTCTCCGACCATCCAAGTTCCCCCAAAACACTCCCAACCCGCACTACATTATTTCTTTGCTTTTCGGCTCCAAGACCTGTTGGCTAGATTTTCTGCATAGCATAAAACCTAGGCAGTCATGAGATAAATCTCCCTCATTTACCGGTGAGGCTCCCATATCAGATTTGTCAATTAAAATATGCTAGTATCTATATGGGGTTTTACTTTAACTGTTCAGCTCATGAACCATAGCTGTACAGTTCTGCAACAAGTAAGCATCTGTTTAAGAAAGGAAATATTTTAAAGAAGAAGGAAATTATAAAACACAGAGAAGAAATGGGGAAGATGTGCATCCCAATCAATAGATAACAGAGTTGATCGCATGCACATAGAAGAAACCAATAGATATCAACACAGAATTGTAAGCCAAGGCAGCTCTAAGATCTAGATCTAAAATAACACAGTTTATTTAAAGATCTAAGATAAAAAGCTAGAAACACAATACACCGTGACACAAATTTCTCCGGAAATCTGCTCCTATATATTCCTTTGCTTCAAGTTGCTCTCAAGGGTTTCAGCACAATGTCTGGAACATGAGAATGTTGCTTACAAATTCTGATCCTTAACCCGAGGTTCTTCTTTACTTATAGAATGTAGAAGGGAAAGTACAAATGGGAAACTCAACTGAACTGAAACAAAAACAAGAAGTAAAGATGACATTTGGCAATCATCCTCCACTAACTTCTCCTTAAGTGACACATGTATCACTTGACTAATAGAATTGTTCCTCATAACTTAAAGTAATGGTTTCAAAACCAATAACTTCGAAGTTTTACAATTTCATCCGGGAACGTGGAAAATAGAAGAAAGAAAAGAAGAAAAAGTCAAGCCAGCTGTAACATTTATATCTTCTTTTTGTTATGATACTGAATATACTTGTCAAACATGTAATTCAGCATTTTCCCATCTGTCTTAGCCACAGCTTCCTTTTCTCTTTTGAACCGCAGTAATCCTTCGTTCAACACCTTGATACATGCTTCCACATCCTCCAAGCTCGGCCCGAACCTCGCAATATCCGACTGCAGTGCCACCAGTCTGCTAATGGAATTCATCGTGAAAGGCTTAGTAGCTCCATCAATTCTCCCTTGTACCATCAAAAGAGAGCCTTCCAGGGAATTAGGTACTTTGCTAGGAATGATCCGTACGTATGAAGTAACATTTCCGACCACTTCCTCCTCAGTGAAAGCAATGATACTATCTGGTAAAAACGATGTCTTACTCTCAAGTGCCTGCATCCTCTTCAACAGAATTCCGCAGATCTCCAAACGGAAAGATACTGCAAACTCCAGCTGCTTCCCCTTCTCAACTGATCCGTCCGGTACAATCTGTTCTGCAACCAACACTTCTCTCGGCAGCTTATTGATTTCGGCCAAAGTACTCAAGTTACTCTCAACAATTGTGTTCATATCTACTATGCTCGTCACCAGTTGCTTCAGCTAATTTGTTGCATCATTCATGATTCAGGCGGGCTGGCACCTCTCTGAGTTGTACAGAAGCTTGACGAATGATCAGATTCTTCCATTCGTCGATAGCTTTCACCTGATTGCTTGCATCTTCCATCTCCTGCATCAAATGATCACTCACCTGCTCTTGAGCTGAAATGGGCTAAGTGGAAGATTTAGCAATCTTGGCTATGATCTCGCACAACTGAGATACCTGCTTCTGAAATTTTTCTTTCTCCGCCTTTTCTCTGTCAAGCCTAAGGAATAGAGCATCTATCAATGTCTGTGTATCCTGCTTCAATCCTTCTATGGTGGCTTGACCGATAGGTACTCTGGTTACTGTTATGTCTTCTGCCGTGAGCTCATCCTCTCTCTTCCCTTCCGCCGGAACTGACATCTCAGCAAACTTCTGCCCCGACTCCTCGATGATCAACCTTGAAGTTACCTTAGCAACTTTAGGTTTTCTGTCTTTTCCGCCTAGACTCTGGAGTAGCTGCAAGTCGTGTTCCTCCAAGTTCATTTCCACTCTAGCTTCTGGAACCAATTGCGAAGTCAACCATTCTGAGAAATTACTTCTTGGAGAATGAGAAATTGCTGAGTGTACTACTATCTCCTACTCTGTTTCCTCTCCATCAGAAACTGCTACAGTGTTATGGCTGCCATCTTCTGAATCATCCAAGGACAAAGCTCTTTCGAACTCTGCCATCTGCAGCTTCAACGTCTCTTCTGGAACAGGTGCTGAACGGAGTGGCTGAGGAGAGAAGATGAATGTTGCCGGATTCAGTGGAGGCATGGAAGTGTCCTGCTGCTAGGTGCAACAGTCGGTGAAGTACTGGATGCTGGAGAAGCCGGAACTAATGTCATAGCCGTGGAAGTGATCTTCTCTTTTGATTGAGACCTTCTATGCACTTTCATCTTCTCGGGCTTTCTGCTGCTTTCTCCTCCGTGCTTTCTCTTGAGGGAATCTCCTGCGCCGAAGTTGCCCATGATTCATCAATGCTTCATCAAGGCAGTATCCCTTCGTCAGCAACCAGTTTGAAGTATTCACCAGAACAGCGGCAGACCTTTCTCCAATCGTATGGCAGCCCCCTACATTATCCTGAAGTACGGCTCTATCTCCTCCCATTTGATGGTAAGTGTCAAGTAACACATTCCCATCATCTTTAAGATCCGCAGGTATCCGTGCTAGTCCAAAGTCGAACACTTGCCGTGTTGATAGCCTGCTGAAATCTTTCTTTCTAACCTCATACTCACTTTTGCACTTCATCCAGAAATCCTCTAATGAAGGCACATGTGCGTACTCCTGGGAGATTGTCTTCCTGGCTACTCCAAATGGATCGAAGTTCAGCCGTGCCAGGAAGAACTCTTGCTCGTACTCAGATAACATTTCCGCCTCCATTCCTCGAGCTCTATGAATGCTCTGGCAGCTATAATGACCCACAGTGATTGGGAAGAAGCCGTAGACTTGTGCCGTTTCGACTAAAGGTCGTGTATCTCCACAAGTTGCCTGCTCAGCTCCATGGTGATCAATCTATCATTCAGATATCTGGGCAGCTTAACCAGGTTCTCCAGAAAAGCCAATTCTGGATACAGCTAACCCTGAGGTATGTGAAATCTCGTTGACGCAAAGGTACTGAATGAATAGACTGCCAATTCTAAGATACAACTTCCCACGCTTCCTTGCTCACCCTGTTGGCCTTTAGGTCATCTACCTCCTGTACTTGTCTTGGCCTGCAAATGAATTCTATGTAGAAGAATCCATCGTTGACCACTTTGAAATCTTTCCTAGCACACTGCACGCAGGTACAGTAAGCACACATGTGGGTAGCACTCGAAAATGGGGTCCTTAGAAAGAATTCTTCAAAACTGGTGCCACATCTATCCAGCTTGGAGAAGATGCCTTGTGAAATTCAAGCTGCTGCATATACCAAATAAGAAGTCATTTTGAAGCTGAAAGTACGCTTCACATTCCGGAGTTGCTCACCAATGTTGTCGCTAATAATTTCTGACCAATTGATTATTGAATCAGCCTTGTTGATTTCAATGGTCCTGATGAAAGCATACATCCATGTAAAGGAAAGTGTGAGCATTCGTTCTTTCATAATGGGATTATTTACTTCGCCATTTATTCCACAATGGGAATTTTTACATAACAATTTGGCAATATCATCTACCTCCTGCTACCAGATTGGACCCAGCTTTTTGGAAGAGTTCTTGGGAACTTGGAAGGAGATCTGAAAACGCTTCTTCATGTATCTGGCTATTCATTATGTTCACAACAAAGTTAAACCGGAGCGCAAATCAACTCTATGCTTCTCCCACCTGCTGCCGGCATCCTGAATGCTAATAGGAAGTCACCACCTTTCACCCAAACTTTCAAAGTGTTTCAGATCTCCATGGAATTGAGGAATTAGGCAAAAGTTGCCCCAAAATAATTTCAAGAGCCCCAATGAAAATACTTTATTTCCTCCAATTTCATCATGAAGGTCCCCATGAATTGCCCAAGTCCATATCTGTGAAGTGATGAAATTGGATCAGTTCCCTATTATAATTTTATTCTACTTGGTTTTGGGGCTGATTGCTCTATTCCATTCCACAAGAGGGCAAAAATCCTTTGGTGTGACAAGCAAGGAAGACAAAACCCTTCCTTGTTCAATGTTGGAGAATGAAAAACTCTCCAATCGGTGATTCCAACGGCTTCAAAGAAGGTTATCTTGCTGGTTGGAAGCCAGGGCTTGAAGAAGAAAGAGATATCAAGGTCTTCTACATCAATTTGGCACCCTCTTCTTAGGGTGGCGAACTTGGGTGAGAGAGGTGTTTTGAGTGCCTTCTAGGGCACATTGACATTTGTGTCTCAAGTTGATATTCAGTTTTATCCTAATTTATAGGGCTGATCTCGATTTCATTGAAGTGAATGTGGAACCGAAACCTCTAGAGGAAGCATCAAACATCACTTATGCGGAGGGTAGATTTCTGTTGGTGATTTAAACTAATTCCTTTTGTGTTAAATCATTCTGCGAGATGTCTTTATGTATCCCAAGTATATTGCGATTGAAAATATGGCTGAGCATGACACAAGTGTAAGCAAATTTGGAAGCGATTCTCTATCACTTTTCAGCTTGCAATTGCATGAGCCAATTTGCCAGTACCCTTTTGGAAGAGTTCATACTTAGTATCACAAGTGACCCTAACAAGCCACGGTGAACTATGATTCCAGCTAAGGTTTTTAATGCCTTAAAGGATGTGATATCACTAGAGCTTGAACTAGAAAGTTTGATGATTGCTTTGAAAGATATCATTTCTTGCATTGACTAAGGTGCACATTGTATGGCGTGATTCAAGCCTTGATCTCTAAATTATCCCTATGAAATTCACATATGCAACATGCCCAGTACTTTGTAAGCCTTGTTGTTTTACTTTAAAATTGCGCTAATAAGCAGCAAAATTTGCAAATATAGAGAATGCTATTGCTTTGCTCTTTCGTGCAGAGTCAGTTTAAAACATTGAACTAGATGTAATCCATTGTTAGAGGAACAAATTGCTGCGATTACTTACAGTTGGAAAGGCTGTATTGCCTAAATAGTATTTGCACATGATGCAAGAAATTTTCCCCGATTTGGTGTACCATGTTTTGAATTTGAAAGGGAGATTAGTTTGAATCAAAATAGCTCCCCTCGGAAAGGAAAGAATGTGTGCGCCTTGTTGAAGGCTTAGAAAAAGGATTTGTATTGTCTAGGACCCAGCTCAATTAAGGAACGTTACTCCATTTGATCCTAGGCAGTTCCACAAGAGGTTGTTGACATCTGATCTGTCAATCTTGAGCTTTTCGCATGTAACTATGTCTATATTGCTTCTAATAATCACAAGTTGATCGTTCTTCCTAACCTGTTTTGATATATTTTGGTAGAATGAGTTTCTCTGGTACATTTTTGGGTGTGGATCTCTAAATCGCTATCAACACTCTGGGGCTTTGACTCATCGACAACATGTTGCTTCCATTTATAGGGATGTCAAAGAAAAACATAACAAAATTCTAAGGCACCAAGTCATAGAGTAATTCATCCACAAACATCTTGATCATGCATAGGAGATGGCATTGTAGTACACCATGTCCTTGCCTGGGTACTCAATCAACCAATTATGTACATATGAGGGTCAGGAGTTGTTCGCAGATTCAACCTCTTGACAACATCTTCTGAAATGAAATTCTTCTAACTGCCACTATCTACAATGGAATTAGAAAGTTTTCCCCTTCATCCACATCAGTAAATGGAAGAGATGTTCCTCCTCAAGCTTTAAGGGTAGTTGAGATTGCATTGCGTCAACAGTAGAATTGGGATCCACTTCTGCATTTTTCTTTCCTTTGTATAATGCAAGTAATTCTGCCAGTGTTATCATTAGAGCTGGCATTAAGGCCAGCAATGATTATCTAGCATTATTGGTCTTCTGAATGCCATTTAATCTATGAATGTTCCACCACTCGCTGATAGCCTTTAGTGACTTCTTATCCAAAAAAGGTCTTCATCAGAGGAAGCTATAGGAGATGATTTTGGCACTAAGAATCCTTAATGTTCTTCTTATTTCCAAACATTTATGCTACCATTGTATTTCATTTAAACTTCTCTTCACTCTTGACCACAAGACCTATTGTAAGTAATAATTTTTTATTGTCTTTATATTTAAACTTCTCTTCACTATTGACCACATACCTGTAGGTGTTTCCCAATGTCTTGACCTTTAAGAATTCCATTTCTTCTTGGAAGAATGGATGCAATCTTCTATAGACTATGGCAACTGAGGACTTCATGTTTTTCACTGTCTGATATGCCAAATTTTGCAGATAGAGCATAGGATGTATTGGTATAACCTTGCACCATTTTTTCTCAACCTTAACGCAATTGTTGCAGTTTTTTCTTCTAATGATCATAATTTTTAAGAGGGTATTATTTTTCTATGATGGATTCTACAAAAATTTTCCAAATTTTGACTGCAATATCCTCGCGCTAAGTGTCATTTGGTTATCTCTATCTTGGTTATTTTGAAGACTGATGCATTTTCATCATTTTTGACATGGAAAATAACTTTCGAAAGAGAAACTATCATCTTTTCATCATCAAAAAAAATATTGACAGAGAAATATAACTCCAATTGATCGAGCCATTTGTTTGTGCATCTCCATCAAAAACAAGAATATAAAAATTGCCTTGTACCTTGAAAGGTGTTGACCCCCCAAAAGGTTTGGTTGTTGAAGTGGGGTATGTGTCATGGGCATGAAAAGCTGATGAAATTATGCAAACTGGTCCATCATCTAGTTCCTTTGTTCCTTGATGCTTAAGCATTAATTGGAAGGATCACGTATTGATTAGGTCCCCTTCTCTCATTGTATCAATGTGGATTACCCCCAAAAATCTTAATAGAACTTTTTTAAGAATTTTTAATTTGTGATCTGATGGAAGGACAGATTGCTCCCAATCTAAGATCTACTGAAATTATTATTCGAGATAGGGGACCCATGATATGGAACATACTTAAACCAATTATGCAAAGGCGTCCCATATTGTTAAATCACAAACTTGTATATATAATGTCTTGCAGCATCTCAAGAGATGCTTTTGAATCAGTATAAAGTAACTGCATGTATGTCATTCAAGCAGTGCAGTGTCAGGAATCTATGGGGGGGCTCTCTCTATATAGCTAGCAGTGAATTGCCTCGTAAAGAGGCTAAAATAGAAAGGCGGGGCTATGGGATAGATAGGTCTTGCGAATACAAAGTATTGGTACAATTACACTATAACGATAGGGGAAGAGGGGCAATCACTAGCTATATAGGTAGGGAGTCCTCTACCTATTTCTAACTTGGGTGTGATGAATTGTAATAACGATATGATGACATAATCAAAGAACACTGCTTCACCACTGCACTACCCAGATGTGGTGGGTGGCGGAGACCTTGGCATGTGATCTGACATGGTGGATCGTCCATCTATTATTGCGTGATGTGCCATGAAAATCTAAGGTTTCTTTTATGAAATACTTATCACAAGTTCGATCATGCTAAATAGTAGGAGAAAAGATCGCTCAAGTTGGAAATATCTACAATATTTGGTACATGTAATGTCCCCTGTCTCAACGCTTGTTCTCTTTGAAGACCTTGAGCCCATTCCATCTTTTAATGGGAAAAAGGGAATGAGCAAGGGAAGTTAATGTCATTATTTCCAGTTGTTTTGTTTTGGATTATGAATGTATGAGTAGTTTGTTGTGGTCTATTTAGGTTGTTCATTTTTCATATGCATAATATGTGGTTAATTCCTATTTAGCATTGCTGGAATTTATGATAACCACATGTAATTTATACATATTTTTTGTACAACAATATCAAATGTCGTATCCGGGGCAGTGAATTTTTTTTTCCACATCTAAGCATATCGGATATTTCATACCCGTATCCATATCCAAAACGTATCAGCTACTTAGGAAATACATCAACAACATGAAACCCTTAATGAAATCATGCAAATAAATGCTTCAACAATAAAATACAAACTGTTGGAATTAATTAATTGTTCAAAAAATGGTTGAAACTTCAAAAATCCATATCTTCATAAATACTTGGAGATAAAATGCAAATGATAGCTCAAAATGACCACAAAAATGGAAGCTATCAAACAAAATTAGAATCAGATTTTTCCAACCACCAAAACCGACTGAAAAGTGATCCCGAAATCTCCAATGGGTTGCCCAAGCTGAAAATGAGTGTGGCAGCCCCCAAAAAGTGTACCCTAGCTGGACTTTTTGCCCTAGCACTAATGGAAACTCTTGTTGTTCTTATATTCTCAGTTTGAAGCTTACTTTTGACTCCCGAACGAAACCATCAATGCAACAAATGAGGGTTTTCGTCCCCTAGTGTTGTGACTATTGGGGGGTTTCATCCCCAATAGGATCCAATGAGGATTTTCATCCTCAAAGGCTGAAAATGAGAGCTCAATGATCCAATTTCCAAGAGAGAAGTATTAAGATTCACCAAATCCCCTTACAATGAGCCCAAACATTTGCTTTTATAGCATTTTCTTTCCTTTCCTTGTGGAGCGCTCCATGTAGGTCTCTTTATTTCTTTTTTAAACATTTATTTTTCCTCCTTAGAGAGGGATGACCTCCCCTTTCAAACATCCTTTTCTATTTTGAAGTTGGCGCTTTGCACTTTTAGCCACCAACATGATATTTTGGAGCTATAATTGGCAATTTTCCTTTTTACAAAAATATGACAAGACTGAAAATAGCAAATTACCATCATAACACAAATGTACTTTCCTTATTTCTCCCTTAATACCCGTAGGAAGTAGAAATGGGCCCCAAAGTCTTCAAATCGAACTAGCTTGGAAAAGGGGACATTACATTGTCACAATTGGAAATGATGCGGTTGATCTATTAGCATGGGTCATTTCTCACAATTTGACACAATTCTCTCGAAATATTGAAATTTTGTTGGATTTTCCTAACTGAAGATCTGTGGCTCTGTGATTGATTTTCAAACCTAAAGGAAACAGCTTTCTGGTCACAAACAGAGCCCCTGTATTGGACTGCAAGAGGAGATGTGAAGCTATTACTATCTAATCTTTACATTATCAAGCAGTTGATCTATACAAGTGTGTCTACAATAGAAGAGGAAGTGTTGTTGAAAGATGAAGTGGTTCATCTTCCAACAATTACTGGAAAACTAGGTCAATAGTGCTTGTCAAGAGCCAGTTCAGAATGGCCAACTTGTTGGGACCATAACTCCTTTTTTGTGGCTCCAATCAGCTATTATGTTTGCTTGAAAAAATTGGAAACAATATGGTTGAACTGTTAATGTGGTTTGTTTCTCAAACCTTGACCCATTTCTCTCATAATTTGGCAGTTCTTTGGATTTTCGTAACTGGAAATCAGTGACTGTTTTCGGATCAAATCACCAAAAAAAAGAAATTCCACTAATTCCATCTCTGGGAAGAATTACCCATATCTGCCCCATGTCTCAATGAAGGGATATTCCACAGATAGAGAGAGAGAGAGAGAGAGAGAGAGAGAGAGAGAGAGAACTGTGTGATAGTGGTCAGCCTTACATTTTCTCATGCTTGTGTTAAAGAGCTACAAGGCAATAAGGTTAAAAGTCTTGTGTCCATAGCTATCAGGATGGAATCATGCTACCAATGTGTTTATTTTGTGAGGGAAAATAAATCCATATAGGAGTAACTATTGAGGAGTCATCCTTTGTACCAGCTGTGTGCAATGCTAGACCTGATCATAATGCCAAGGCCTCTAGTCTCCATCTCTTAGAAATCAGGCATCGTAAAGTGGCCTGTAAGGCAGATCTTACGACATGGTGTGAGTACAACATCTATAGGAAGGCTAGGTTGTGTCCCAAAGCATATTTATTTTGCAAATGATTTGTACTGATTTCGTTTAATGTGCACACTTTATTGTTTTCATTTATATGAAGGTTGCAGTTTTCTTTTTTTTCGTATTAAAATGCTACCAATAGGAAGAATGGCCCTCAGAAATATTGTGTCACAAATGGTACCTACCAAAAAATGACACGCTACAAAAGCAAGCATTTCTGTAATGTCAAATATGTATTTGAAGAATTTTAAACATAGGGCAGGACAGAAAAGTATTAGAGATAACTGATGTCTTTCTTCTTGCTGCTGTTTTTCTATTTTGAAATTCATCTTTCACAATCTTGACGAAAATGTTTCTTATTCTGTTAATACATTTTTTTGTGATGTTGACCCATCTCACATTGTCATTTACAGCCTACTTATTTCCCTGTTTTGTACAATATAGACATATACCCACATCTTTCCCTTATTGGTTGACTAAAATATAATTTCTTTGTCAACCAGATTGCAAACTTCCTAAAATTCTCTTGGCGTGCAGCATACATACTTGGAAACAAGGAAAGGTTCAAACATTGATTATCACACAATTCAACCATTAGCTTTAACATAAACTATAAAACCAAAAGTAGCTACAGAAGTGAATAATTTGAAGATTCTTACTCTTTTAGTTCACATAAAGCTATTCTATGGAAAAATACCATGGCCATTATCATAAGAATCTTGTGCAATAATGGCATTTGGACAATCTAGAAACCTGCCAATGACAAATGTGGAACAATTTCCCGGTAGCGTGATAATGCTTCTTCTAACCCGTGACAGGGTCGATGCTCCTCGTAAAAGCTGAACACATTAGAATCATGTGTCGATGCTGTGCCAAGCACAAACGAGTGTCAGTAAAAGTTAATTGCCTGAGCATCTATACAACAAAACTGAAAATTTGATCATATAAAACAAATAGAATGGAGATAAAACAAATGGATAAGAGCTTTCTAGTTGCCAACCATCACCAAAACCAAAACAAGGGATTAGATTGTCCTCATCAAATGGGGACAGAGTATGCCCAATGATAGATATAGCTTGCTCATATGGATTTGGAATGCTCCCAATTTCATGTAGGCTTCTTCCATTGAAAGAATGTTTTCCTGCACTCACCAAGACAATAACGAAATTAACATTTGAAGGCTCCACAATGGAACCAAAGAAGTCTTCCACGATTAGATGTGTAGTTTCTTTCCTTCAAGGGTATGTTGAAAAACCAGAGATGGTTATTTTTACCTGACCACTCATTGCTCTTAGTGAAGTCAATACCAACAATCAAGTTTGAGGATTCAAGTCCAGACTCTCTCAAGGCAGAAGTTACCTGTAAAAAAATTCAAAGATTCCAGTCCTCCACCTTAAACTACAATAACCTATCAATTGAATAAAATGATATATAATCAAAGAATAATAAACAAGCAAATAAAGGAAAGAAAATACAATTGCAGCAAATGGAATTCAAAGAAGCTAACCTGAATGCTATTTTATGAAAGAGGGTTAATGTTCAGAAACTTGAATCGCCATTCTTGAGATTTAAAACTAGCATTTTACAAATTTCCCATACATATCAAAATGGAAAATTAATTAAGTTCTATTGATATACGCTTATAGATAATACAAACTACTTCCATTTCAGGGATATCATATTAGACACCAGAACCTAATAATGGCCCTCTTATGTAAATAGTGTCTTGCCTTGTTCCAAGAGAAGAAATCTGCAAATTCAAGAAATGATGGAAAAGACACAACAGAAACATTGGGGGTGTTTGCATGCCCAAGAATGGATTCACACCTACAAATCCAACTAATGAGAAGAACAAGAGGTCAAGAGATGGCTCTCTTTGTAATATTGGTGATAAAATGATAAAAGATACATAACTTAGGGTTTTCCTCCAGCTTATACTCAATGGGAAGGAACCCCTACAAAACCTAATCACATAATTACATAACTTTATTAATCTGAACGTAATATGACGGTGACCCCTAATACAAATATGATATATTATAGGCATATGCCCTCAATGCTATGTTGTGTCTAGTTAAACAACATGCCCTCCCCCTTGAAGATCCTTGTCTCCAAATCTAGCAAAAACAATAAAGTTAAGCACGCTTAACCTAGAGTAGTACTAGAAATGTTCCAGTACAAAACCCTGCACCATGGATTTTGATGAATGTAAAAGGATGTGTGGAGAATGGAACTCAAGATTGCCACATCGCAAAAGAAATATCTAACCAATACACCCTATAATACCACTTGACAAAAGCAACAAATGAGAATGAGGGCTTTTTTTAACTCCTCAAGTCCCCTTACATTTTAGGCCTCAAAATGCATGCAACTTCGGAAGGGTTTGGATGCTTCCTTAGAAAATCCTCGTTCTCAAACATTGCATCTATGTCTGGCATGACTTTCCACTTTACCTTGAACAATCAAACTTCCCTATCTCACAGCTTCTTAACTTCCTCTACTAATATTCCCTTGGGCTCAAATACAACTTTTCCCTCCTCGTCTATAATAGGCAACTCTATAAGTGAGAGGACATGTATTCCTACCTTCTTTAGACAAGACACGTGGAACACATCATGGATCTTCCCTCTATTTGGGATATCCAATGCATATGCCACCTCCTCAACCCTTTCCTACACTTAGTATGGATCGTAATACCTAGGATGTAATTTTAGGTTTTTGTTCTCTTTCAAGGTTTTTTGCTTGCATGATAATGGGCAAACAAATACCATACCCACAACTACAAATTCCCTCTCATTGCAATGTTGATCAGGTTTTTGCTTCATTTAGTTTCACAAAATGTCAATTGCTCCTTCAATATTTTGCATCTCCATCGAGGAGTCAAATATTGTTGGAACTTTCCCTATTGCACAACCCGACCTATGGGTGATGGGATTTCCATATCCATACAAGGCCTTAAAAGGTCTCATCTTGATGTTTGAGTGGTATGAATTGTTATACTAATAATCCACCAAATACAACCACTCCACGTACTTACTTTGTTTTCCCCTATTTACACCCTCATATACCTTTCCAAGAATTTGTTCACTACCTCTGCCTACCCATGGGTTTGCGGGTGGCACGCAGTACTAATGTGGAATGTCACACATGCGATCCTAAATAATTCTTGCAAAAATGACTTTGGAATATTCGATCCTTGTCAAAAATAATACGTTGCAAGATCCCATGCAACTTAGGAATATTTTCGAAGTACATCTTTGCAACCTTAGAGGTGTTGGTCCAAACCTTTGTCGTGGGAATGAAAAGAACATACTTTGTGAACGAATTCACGACCACAAATATTAGATTTTTACCTTCTATTGCCTGATATGAAGCCCATGGACACCATCTCCCACTTTTGATTCAAGATTAACATTTTGTTTAAGTACTAGAGATGGGATGTTTTCCACTTTGTTGTGGATGAGTGTCGCATTTAGCCACAAACTTCAGAGTTTCAAATTTCATCTTCTTCCATTAAAAGAAGGATCTTACATTCATGTATGCTCTAAATCCAACATGCCTTGTAGAAGAAGGTACACAACCATTCACCAAGGACTTTTGAATGAGTGGCAAGGTGTTCCTTAAGTACATGTGATTCCTAAAGAAGATTAATCAATCTTTGATTGTCCATTCCCTTCCCTTCTTTCCATCAGTGGCATCTTGTTTGAGTTGCACAGTTATAGGGTTTGCAATGTAGTCCTACAGAAGCTCAAATGTCCAAGACGGTTGGTTAATGGAGATAACATGGAGGACCGGTGACTCGTATTGGTAGGATAAGGCATCAATTGCTACATTTTAGATCACCTTATATATAATCTCAAAATAATATATTTGGAGCAGATCAATCCATTTTTATTGTTCCTTTGTAAGTGTCCTTTGAGTCAATAGATGTTTTAAGTTGGGGTGGTCATTCTTGATGAGGAATTTACTTCCCAGGAGGAATTGATGCCAATTGTTCACTGTGTATAGGATGGCTAGCATTTATTTTCTATAGGTAGACACTCTTCGTTCCCAGTCATCGATTTTTCTACTTTCAAAGGCAATGAGATGTTCTTCCTTAGAAAGCACTACACTAAGTGCCAATCCAGAAGCATCACACACAAATTACAAAAGGCTTGGAGAAATCAGGTGTAGCCAACATTGGGGCTGAGAAAATATCCTACTTTAGACTTTCAAAAGCTTCAAGGGCCTCAAGGGACCAACAGAAAGTATCACTTTTCGTGAGGTTTAACAAACAACAAGTTATTATAGAGAAATTCTTGATAAACCTGGAGTAGAAACCTGTTAACACTAAGAAACCTTGAAGCTTCTTAAAATTTGTGGGCAAAGGCCAGTCACATGGGTTTGTGCGTGCACATTTTGAAAAATGATGTGGCCTAGATACTCCAAGGATTTCTTAGAAAATTGACACTTAGATTCCTTTAGGTTTTTGTTCTCTTTCAAGGTTTTTCGCTTGCAAGATAATGGGCAAACAAATACTACCCACAACTACAAATTCCCTATCATTGCAAAGTTGATCAGGTTTTTGCTTCATTTAGTTTCACAAAATGTCAATTGCTCCTTCGATATTTTGCATCTCCGTCGAGGAGTCAAATGTTGTTGGAATTTTCCCTATTGCACAACCCGACCCATGGGTGATGGGGTTTCCATATCCATACAAGGCCTTAAAAGGTCTCATCTTGATGTTTGAGTGGTATGAATTGTTATACTAATAATCCACCAAATACAACCACTCCACGTACTTACTTTGTTTTCCCCTATTTACACCCTCATATACCTTTCCAAGAATTTGTTCACTACCTCTGCCTACCCATGGGTTTGCGGGTGGCACGCAGTACTAATGTGGAATGTCACACATGCGATCCTAAATAATTCTTGCAAAAAATGACTTTGGAATACTCGATCCTTGTCAAAAATAATACGTTGCAGGATCCCATGCAACTTAGGAATATTTTCGAAGTACATCTTTGCAAACTTAGAGGTGTTGGTCCAAACCTTTGTCATGGGAATGAAAAGAACATACTTTGTAAACGAATTCATGACCACAAATATTAGATTTTTACCTTCTATTGCCTGATATGAAGCCCATGGACACCATCTCCCACTTTTGATTCAAGATTAACATTTTGTTGAAGTACTAGAGATGGGATGTTTTCCACTTTGTTGTGGATGAGTGTCGCATTTAGCCACAAACTTCAGAGTTTCAAATTTCATCTTCTTCCATTAAAAGAAGGATCTTACGTTCATGTATGCTCTAAATCCAACATGCCTTGTAGAAGAAGGTACACAACCATTCACCAAGGACTTTTGAATGAGTGGCGAGGTGTTCCTTAAGTACATGTGATTCCTAAAGAAGATTAATCAATCTTTGATTGTCCATTCCCTTCCCTTCTTTCCATCAGTGGCATCTTGTTTGAGTTGCACAGTTATAGGGTTTGCAATGTAGTCCTACAGAAGCTCAAATGTCCAAGACGGTTGGTTAATGGAGATAACATGGAGGACCGGTGACTCGTTTTGGTAGGATAAGGCATCAATTGCTACATTTTAGATCACCTTATATATAATCTCAGAATAATATATTTGGAGCAGATCAATCCATTTTTATTGTTCCTTTGTAAGTGTCCTTTGAGTCAATAGATGTTTTAAGTTGGGGTGGTCATTCTTGATGAGGAATTTACTTCCCAGGAGGAATTGATGCCAATTGTTCACTGTGTGTAGGATGGCTAGCATTTATTTTCTATAGGTAGACACTCTTCGTTCCCAGTCATCGATTTTTCTACTTTCAAAGGCAATGAGATGTTCTTCCTTAGAAAGCACTACACTAAGTGCCAATCCAGAAGCATCACACACAAATTACAAAAGGCTTGGAGAAATCAGGTGTAGCCAACATTGGGGCTGAGAAAATATCCTACTTTAGACTTTCAAAAGCTTCAAGGGCCTCAAGGGACCAACAGAAAGTATCACTTTTCGTGAGGTTTAACAAACAACAAGTTATTATAGAGAAATTCTTGATAAACCTGGAGTAGAAACCTGTTAACACTAAGAAACCATGAAGCTTCTTAAAATTTGTGGGCAAAGGCCAGTCACATGGGTTTGTGCGTGCACATTTTGAAAGATGATGTGGCCTAGATACTCCAAGGATTTCTTAGAAAATTGACTTAGATTCCTTTACACACAACCTTTGATTGGATAGTATTTGTAGTACAACATCCAAATCTCATTAATGGTATTCTAATTTTTTTTTGTAAACCAAAATATCATCAAAGAAAACAAGGACAAGCTTGCAAAGTAATTTTATAAATACCTTAGTCATAAATGCCTAAACTTTGGCAAGGGCATTACGTAACCTGAATGGCATGACTCTGAATTGATAAGTGTCCCTGACGAGAACAAAAGGTTGTGTTCTTTTGGTCTTGCTAACGGATTGGAATATAATAGTACCCTGACTGGAGATCAAGCTTAGAAAAGTATTTAGCCCCACGGAGCTCATCCAACAGATCATCAATCCTATTCATTGGGAATTTGTTCTTCCTTGTAATTTGATTTAAAGGTAAGACTAGTCCTTTTTCCTAGCCAAAATAATAGGTGCAACATAGGGGGTTTTATTAGGAACAATGATTCCCATCTCCAATAATTCTTGTACTAACCACTCAATCTCTAATTTTTTTAAGTTCCCATACCTATAGGGACGAACCACTTTAGGACCCTTTATAGGATCTAGCTCAATAATATGCCCCAATCCCCTATTTGATAGAAGACACTTTGGTAGCTCTTGAAAAACTACCTAGTATTTAGGCAACAAATATGAAATTCATGAGATTTGAGATTGTTGATCAAGGAAGTTGGCATCCATGCAATAGAGATGAGCCACAAATCCAAAATGCCTTTTCTTCAAAATCTTCTCCATCTAGCTAGAATCAACTACCTTTATCTCCTTAAGAGGTTAGGACTTGATAGCTTACTCACGGTCCCCTTGCTTGAATGTAAGGAACCTATCTTGATGGTTCATGGAGTATGTACTGAATGAGTATAACCAATGTACCCTTAAGACACCAACTACACTCCCAACATCTACAACAAATAATTTTGCTTAGTGAGTATAATTCCCGATTGTTAGCTCTAGGCTAATCACCACACCGAAGCATTGGAAATTTTAGTGACCTGGAACTCTTATGGGAATGTTCTCAAAGGTACCCTCATGAAGCCTCAACATTTGGATTTGTTTCTTGTCCAAAATATTAGGGGTACTTCCATGATCAACCATGAATAAGACCCTAGTCTTTTTGATATGGGAAAAACATGAATGCATCAAGGCGTCGAAGTCAATCATTGCAGCCAATGAAACTAATGGCTCCCTTTGTCTCTACTGTAGGTGGGGATTGGCCTTCATGCTCCTTATCAAAATCGGGTGGCTCGAGGATTTATTCAATAAGGGGCTCAAATCAGATGGATACACATATTTGGCTATGTACAGATCTTTTGGGTTGTGGGAATGACCCTTACTCCATGGTTTGGAGTACTTACAACACTAATTCGCAATAGATGCATTAGGGGTTGGGTATGACGGGCTAAGATGGATACCCACCTATTATCTGATATTGTGGATCAAATCTAGGCATGCACACAAGATTTAGATACCAAAGGTGTTCAAGGATTGCAAGGGTTGCAATTGTAGAGGATAATAACCCTAACCCTAAGATAGCTATAGGTTTACAAAGCCTATATCTAAAGTAAAGGAAGGTGTCCTACTAGGATTTGGAAGATAGATAGGTCAATAGGTGGATAAAGCCAAAGGGCATAACATAAATAAGAAAAAGCAATAGATTAAATCAAACACACATCTACTCTAGTCTAAATCAATGAATGATCAACCATCCGCATAATAAATATAAGATAAAGGATAAAAAAGGGTTAAAGATACTTATATGGGGTGTGACCGTTGATGCATTGATCCTCCAAAGACAATAGCACCAAGAGAAAATTGCTATGGGTGAAGAAGGGGAAGCACAAGAAGGAGACCTCCAATCCTATCTCACTATGGTGACCCAAATGCAAAAGGGAAAGCTCCAAAACCTCAAATCTAACAAGTAAATGTGAATATGTGCGCAAATGTCCAATGTGCCTAAGTGATATGATGATTTGATACTAAAATGACAAGACAAGATGAGTATATATAGGTGAATGTGTGAAATATGCCCAAGTGGATCGACCGCAAAATATGCCCCATGGGATCGACTGCGGTCAATCCCATCAGGTGTACAAATAACAAATCCCAACAGAATTGACCATGGTCGATCCCGTTGGCTTTGGGGGGAAACTCTAAGGTCAGGGATGCAAAACAATGGGGAATGGAGGGCAAAGACATAATGAAGTTCTAGGATGACCGAAAGTGATGGGAAGACTAGGAATGAGTGTAAACAAGTGGACATAATGATGGAGACATGTGAATAAGGGAGGAAACAAAATGAGGATTGGGTAACTCTAGTGTAAAGGGCAACATAGCAATATCTCTCCAATTTTTTCTTGTCTAGCCCATGTGACCAAGTCCGATCACCCCCAATCCCGGTAGGCTCCTTGAGGCACCCACTCAAGAGGATATAACACATCAGCAGCCCCTACACGAGGTAAAAGGTTAGTGAGCATAAATTGAAGTGTATACAACAGGTAGGGTATTTTAAATAAGAGGGTTGAAATTTTCCTTCTTCCCTAACCTTATCATTATCTAAAAAATATTTATTAGTTGTTACAACTCTCTTCCTAGGGGCCTCAAGAATTTGTTTTTCCTTCTAGCAACAACAATATCCTTTTCTAAAGAGTCTAGCTCAAATAATCTTACCTCAGTTCAAATGTCTGCTCATAGATTGCAAATATAGATCTTTAGCACCAGATTTGAAGAAAGCTTGGCCTTAGACTCCAAAGTGTGAAACTTTTCCATGTACACGGACATATATTTCTGAAACAAAAGCACCAACTGGGTATCATATAGCCAATCCTAGTTATGATCCTCCCTTCTAAGTCAGAGTGTTCATAAAATCAAAAGGTCCCCATCAAGTTTATAAAAAAAACATGTCTCTCCCCATGTGTGGGCAGAACCATTCAATGTTGTAGGCTCGTATTCAGCACGTCATATTTTCTTTTGGTCTTTTGCATCCTAGTGACCAATCTAAGATTGTTTAGCCATGTGTAGACCTCCATCCCACCTCGAAATCCATATTGTGGGATCTTCAATTGTAGGTTAAAAGAAGGACATTGTGAGCTTAATACCTCTTCCTTTTTCTTGTCTGGAAAAACATGATCTAGATCCTCACAAGGGTTAATATTCTCCTCTTCCTCCTCAATAATGGTGCTTCAATAGTTTGAATACTTCAGATCTGACAATTTCGATTGCTTTCCCGAGGACTGAATGTCCCTTCAAACCACATTGGAAAAATCAACAAATAGCCAATTTATCTCATACTTGGTAATGAACTTCGAGTTTTCTCTTGCATTTTGGGGTGGCTATAAAAAAACAACAAAATCTCTAATACCACTTCCAGGTGTTCCATGTAATGTCCCCTTTTACAAGCTAGTCACTATGGAAGACCGTATGCCCATTCCTCCTCTTGTGGGCATCAAGAAAGGAGCAAAGGAGGGGAGTTTGCCATGGTTGTAAGTGATCTACCTTCATAATTAATTATTTTATTTACTAATCATGGCATTGGAATGGTTCGACTAAGGAAAAGAAAACTTAGCAAGGAGAATTTACATTTCTTCATTATGAGTCCGGTCTTCTCAAGTGAAGATTAAAAAGTGCATTAGGAGGTCAGCCATGAAGTTGGAGCTTCTAATTCATCATTGGCGCCAAAGGAGGGGTACTTAAGGAAGTTCGAATTGAGAGGAGGATCATCATCTATCATCTATTTTGACATCTACTTGGAGTGGAGCTAGTGCAGTTTTTCTTCTTGCCATTAAAAGACAAAAACCAATGTTATGCGGGGAAGTGCCCCCCCCTCCCAAGCCATCCTGGACATCCCCTACATTTTGCCTCTTTTAAACATTAAAAAAAACGAAAAACTTAAATTTTAAGCCAAATTTTTATTGTTTTATTTATTCTAAATGGTCATTGGTTATGTAATATCATATATATACTTTTGAGTTATGACTATGAGCCTATGACATAATATTTAATAGCATATGAAATTGTACTCTTCTCATGTTGAAAACTGAAGACTTGTAGTTATTTTTAATTTTCGTTGTCATATTGATATTGTCGATGTATCATTGATTCATTGTATCTCTATCTAGTATGAAGTATCAATGTATCTCGGATTCTTTGTTCTAATAGTACTTTCTAAATTCTATGATAATCTTACATGTATTACTATTATCATATTATGTCAATGACTCAATATGAAACATTGAAATTTGAAATATGAACATTGAATATATAGCATTTTGGGCCTTGGCTTATGTGATGAATAAATGGATTAGTCATTAATGGCTTCACTCTTCAAACTTTCAGTTTTAAGTCTTAGTTTATTGAATTATTCGTGTTATATTTGTAAAATTTAAAAATTATATATATATATATATATATATATATATATTTATCAACCGTCCCTTTGTCGTCCCCTCGCCATCCCCAAAATTTGAAAAAAAAATGGTCATCCAGGAAACCCCGTCCCGCCATCCCCCCACCATCCCCAAAATTTGAAAAAAATTTGTGGTCCCAGAGTCTTTAGGTAACTATGACGAAAACCTTTCATTGGTCACCTATTGAGGATGAAACCCTTCAATAGGATCACACTGAGGGACAAAAACCCTCGTGTGTGTAAGGATGATCTCACACGAAGGTCGCATTGGTATTTCAAAGTGGTTTTATACAGTTGATCTACATTTCCAGTCCTAGGCGAGTTGCTTGAGGGTTGCGTTCGGTGCCTTCTAGGGCACATTTTGGTATTTTGAGTTGGTGTTCTTGTTCCTCATAATTTATAAGGCCGGAATCTACATTTTGGTGATTTTAGGAGTTTATCTATTTTTTCCAACCCTCGGTTTGGTTGTATGGTTGCTATAATAAAAATTAATTACAGCTGTGATTTATCATTCATTTCTCCATATTTTTGATGTATTTGAGATTGATAAATATTGTTGTGGTTGGATAAATTATTTTGGTGGAATTTCAGCTCTAGTTGCATGGTTAAATGTTGATTTGAACCTCATATGCAATTCGCTGCTCTAGAGGACTGATTTATATTGTGTTGATTGTTTGAAGAGCATTCTCAGCTATTTCAATTTGATGTGTGTGTGTTTGAAGGTGCAGTTTCAGATTTGGGTTTAAGGTCAAATCTTTATTTCTAGATTTAGCCCTAGAAAGGGACATTACAATGGTATCAGAGTTTCGGTCTTCCCATCCTAAGGGTTTCTTACAAGAAAATAAATGGCGGATAGAAAATTTGGTGATGCTAGATTTGAAAGGTTGCCCTAGGGCAAGAGAAATTGGCCAGTAAAAAGGATCATCTGATCCATACCCTTCAAGATTCGAATGGTGGAAGGAGCTCTTCAAAGGGAGTCAGTAATACTCAGCCATCCAAAGTGGACAACATTGGTACATGGTATGAGGAGTATAGGGATCTTCCGGAGAAAATTCGTGATGCCATGTCATTTGCTGAGTTCATGGAAGTAAGCAAGGGAAGATCAAGACCCAAGCCTAGGTCACGAACTACACAAGAGGAAGAATTAGGGATGCAAGTAATGCAGGAATCCATCGTGCAATTTGAAGAGGGAGAAATCATGGAGCTTGAGCCAAAGAAGGAAGAAGAACAACCGAAGTTGTTGGGCATCGAAAGGGAACAACCCATGGGATCCCTAGAAGCCCCCATCACCATTGCCAAAGTAGAGCTCTTGACTGATTTTGGGCTGATGAATGACTTGGAAAAGCGTATTCCAGACTGTGTAAAGCTCTGATTTTGAAACTGGAATGCGATGATCTTAGGGATAAAAGTGCCTGGAAGGGCACAGAGCCGCCCTGGCGCTAACGTCTGTTCTATGCGTTGGTGTTTGCGGTATAGCTTGGAATCTGATTCTTTCTATGTTGCTTAGTGTCACTCCTTGCTTGTTGTGTGTCGCATTAGATTTGTTGTGTCGCACTTGTAACTTGCAAAATAACAATACTCAAACACACATTAGATGAATAAAATAATGCTAATGCTTGAGTCAGATTGACCTCGACAGTCACCCCATTGTGATTGTGGTGTCCCTAGATTTCACTCTGAAATATGAGACTACCCCATCCGTTAATTTTTTTTTGTAGTTTTAAAATAATGGATCGTTTGTGTGTTTTTATTGCCAGAAAGTGTCCTGTATTGCGTCAAGATATTCACTAAAGAGCCTTACTAGCCAATTTCGACAAATACCCAGATGCCCAAACTTGTTATATTCTGTCGTTGGGGTTTGCCTGCGGGAAATTTTTATTTAATTATTTTAAACCCCGTTTGAGGCTAAATTGCGCTCCGGTTTAACTCCATTGTTGAGCGTTTTACATGTCAATATTCCCATATACCAGCAGGATTTCCACTTAGGTATGAAGTCTTGAGCTTTGTTTGTGACTTCTAGCAATGTTTTTCGTGTTTTTGTGTTTTTCTCGTATCTGTTTCTCTGTGAAATTCCCCTAGGAACAATTCCTTTGCCAGTTCAGTCTGTTTTCTTGGCCTGGAGTAACTGGAGATCATCTACAGCACGTCATGCCAAAAAGAATTTGCCATCAGGAAGTCTGGAGATCATCTACAGACGTCATGCCAAAAAGACGAAGTCATGTACACAGAAAAACCCTCTGCTGAGCAAGTCGCGCATTTTGGGAAAGGAAAGGATGTTAAACTGCAATGGGATTTTTGGTAAGCAGTAGGCAGGGTGAGAATTTTGTACCTGCCTGGCAGGGTACTTTTTCCCATGTTATAGCAAAGTCACTTAAGTCATGATGGGAAAATTAGAGGCAGCAGGCAGGCGGAAATTTCTGGAGCCTGCCTTGGCAGGGTGAAAATTTCCATAGAAATTTCCATTATAAAATAAAAAAAAATTACTTAAGTTATTGATGGGAATTTCTTACTTGCCTTGCAGAGTAAAAAATCTCATTATGAAAGTCAAACAACTTAAGTGGACCATGGGATTTTTGGAGCTACAGTGCAGGGTGATTAATCCCA
Organism: Taxus chinensis; assembly: GCA_019776745.2. Taxonomy (NCBI): domain Eukaryota; kingdom Viridiplantae; phylum Streptophyta; class Pinopsida; order Cupressales; family Taxaceae; genus Taxus; species Taxus chinensis. The sequence continues at coordinate 544,774,439 of CM034151.1, read as the reverse complement.
TCAAAAAGTGACTTTTAAAAATAGATATTAGCCATGGCAAAAAGTGCGACCCACCTAGAGGAAGAATAATACTTTTTAAAGTATTAATTAATTTCTTCTATTCCTAAAATTGGTGCCCAAGCATGGAGGAAAAGTTAACGCATGGTGAAAGGATGGAATAGAAGTTGGAAATAGAATGCTAAAATTAAATAGATTTAATTTATTTAATGGCAGCCCCCTATCCTCATGCAAAAAAGTGCGACCCACCTAGAGGCAGAAATTAATACTTTTTAAAGTATTTATTGATTAGAATTAATTCCTATTTTCAGTGCGCTATGAGGTCAAAGCACACTGTGGGGCTTGAAGTCAATGTAGACTGGAAGTAGAAAGCTAAAATTAAATAAATTTAATTTATTTAATGGCAGCCCTTAAAGCATGCACAAAATAGGCGCCCAAATTGAAGAGAAAAACATGATTTATTAATTAATTAATTGTCTTTTAATAGTTAGAGGCAATTATTAATTATAGAATTGATGAAAGATATATAAGCATGGGCTGTCATAATGGGTGAATTAATTTAATTCTTCTAGCAAAAGAGTTGCAGCCCGGAGGAAAAGTGCGCCCCATTTGAAGAAGGATTTTGCTTAAACAAAGGTGAAAACAAGGCTAAAAGCTTCCAAATTTGACACATGCTTTGGAAGGAGGTTGATCTGTGTAATTGCATAAGTGTTACAAGTGCTAAGGTGAAGTTGGAAAAGTTCATACTCTCTTTATGTGCAAATTAAACATCAATTTTTGGGGCAGCAGGGTTGAAAAGTGCAGATTTTTACAATTAAAATTCACTATTCATGTTCCGGTGGCCATCTTTGTCTGGATTAATTGCAGGAATTCATTATAGATGCCTTACAAAAGAAAATGAGTTTTAATCAATGTCCAATACATTGCAATATATCCTCCGAATCTGAAGAAATATTCAGATCTACACCAGTTTTGAACAAATCCGACCAAGTAAGAAGAAAAAGAATTATTCAGACAAAGATAGACAAAGCCATGGCGAAAAGAGATGAAAAAGAAAGCACGATGGGGGTCATGCATCACTTCCAAACTTGCAGACATAGGAGACACAGATCTAGGTCCAGAAACCTCTTTCCAAATTGATTGATAGATCCAGAGCTGGGAAAGACTTCACTCATGCGTGCAATTAAAAGCAATGGAATTATCCGAGCTGCAGCCTTTCCCATGCACAGCCCAGTTGCCAGAGTTTGTTATGGAGTGTGCATTAGATCTTACCATCCTTCATCCAGATCAGTGCGTGATGCTTCGGGAAAGACAATAATTCGTTTGGACGCAGATTTCATCAATTATTGTTTGAAGATTCCAGTGCGAAAGGTGGTGACTTCCATTAGCATTCAGGATGCTGACAGTGGATGAGAGAAGCATAGAGCTGATTGCGTGAGCATAATGAATAGCAGATACATGAAGAAGCCTAGATCTCCTTCAAAGTTCCCGAGAACTCTTCCACGGTCCAATTTGGTGCAGGAGGTAGATGATATCGTCAAATTGCTATGCAGGATGAATGGCGAAGCGAATGCCTACACTTTCCGTACATGGATGTATGCCTTTCATCAGGACCATTGAAATCAACAAGGTTGATTCTATAATCAATTGGTCGGAAATTATTAGTGACAACATTGGTGAGCAACTCCGGAATGTGAAGCGTACTTTCAACTTCAAGATGACTTCATACTTGGTGTATGTTGCAGCTTCACAAGGCGTCTTTTCCAAGCTGGATAGATGTGGTGTTCTTTCTAAGGACCCCCATTTTCGAGTGCTACCCACAGCTTACTGTACCTGCGTGCGAGAAAGATTTCAAAGTGGTCAATGATGAATTCTTCTACGATTTCATTTGCAGGCTAGACAAAGACTTAAAGGCCAACAGGGTAAGCAAGGAAGCGTGGGAAGCTGTGTCCAAGATTGGCAGTCTATTCATTCAGTTTGCAGATTTCACATACCTCAAGGTTACAGGCTTTTCTGGAGAACCAATAAAGATGCCCAGGTATCCGAATGATAGATTGATCGCCATGGAGCTGAGCAGGCAACTTGTGGAGATACACGACCTTCAGTCAAAACGGCACAAGTCTACGGGCTTCTTCCCGATCACTGTGGGATATTATAGCTGCATTAGCATTCATAGAGCTCGAGGGATGGAGGCGCAGATGTTATCCGAGTATGAGCAAGAGTTCTTCCCCGCACGGCTGAACTTCGATCCATTTGGAGTAGCCAAGGAAGACAATCTCCCAGGAGTACGCACATGTGCCTTCATTAGAAGATTTCTGGATGAAGTGCAAAAGTGAGTACGAGGTTAGAAAGAAAGATTTCAGCAGGCTATCAGCAAAGCAAGTGTTTGACTTTGGACTAGCGCGGATACCTGCGGATCTTAAAGATGATGGGAATGTGGTACTTGACACTTACCATCAAATGGGAGGAGATAAAGCCATACTGCAGGATAACATAGGAGGCTGCCATACACAATTGAAGAAAGGTCTAGAGCTGTGTTGGTGAATACTTCAAACTGGTTGCTGACGAAGGGATATTGCCTTGATGAAGCATTGATGAATCAAGTCACGGGCAACTTCGGCGCAGGAGATTCCCTCAAGTAGAAAGCATGAAGGAGAAAGTAGCAGAAGGTCCGAGAAGTTGAAAGTGCACAGAAGATCTCAATCAAAGGAGAAGATCACTTCTACGACCATGGCTTTACTCCGGCTTCTCCAGCACCCAAGTACTTCACCAACTATTGCACCGCAGCAGCAGGACGCTTCCATGCCTCCACTGAATCCAGCAACATTCATCTTCTCTCCTCAGCCACTTCGTTCAACACCTGTTCCAGAGGAGATGTTGAAGCTGCAGATGGCAGAATTCGAAAGAGCTTTGTCCTTGGATGATTCAGAGGATGGCAGCCATAACACTGTGGCACTTTCTGATGGAGAGGATGCAGAGCGGGAGATGGTAGTGCACTCAGCGAACTTCTCATTCTCCGAGAAGTAACTTCTCGGAATGGTTGGCTTCGCAGTTGGTTCCAGAAGCGAGAATAGAGATGAACTTAGAGGAGCACGACTTGCAGCTACTCCAGAATCTGGGCGGAAGAGACAGAAGGCCTAAAGTTGCTAAGGCAACTTCAAGGTTGATCATCGAGGATTCGGGAGAGAAGTTTGCTGAGATGTCAATTCCAGCAGAAGGAAAGATAGAGGATGAGCTCACGGCAGAAGGATGTGACAGTAACCAAAGTACCCCTCAGTCAAGCCACCACTGAAGGATTGAAGCAGGACACGCAGACATTGATGGATGCTTTATTCCTTAGGCTTGACAGTGAAAAGGCGGAGAAAGAAGAACTGCAGAAGCAAGTATCTCAATTGTGCAAGATCATAGCCAAGGTTGCTAAACCTTCCATTCAGCCCATTTCAGAGCAGGTGAGTGATCATCTTATGCAGGAAATGGAGGACGCAAGCAATCAAGTAAAAGCTATTGACAAATGGAAGGATTTGATTATTCATCAAGCTTCTGTACAACTTGGAGAAGTGCCAGCCCGCCTAAAGGTTATGAATGATGCAGTAAATCAGTTGAAGCAACTGATGACGAGCATAGAAGGACATGAACACAGTTGCTGAGAGTAACCTGAGTAATTTGGCCGAGATCAACAAGCTGCCGGGAGATGTATTGATTGCGGAACAGATTGTACCGGACGGATCAGTTGAGAAGGGGAAGCAGCTGGAGTTTGCAGTATCTTTCCGTTTGGAGATCTGCAGAGTTTTGCTGAAAAGGATGCAGGCACTTGAGAATAGGACGTTAGATCCTTACCAGACAGTGTCATTTCTTTCACTAAGGAGAGACGTGGTCGGAGAATGTCACTTCATACGTGCGGATCGTCTCTAACTAAGGTACCTAATTCCCTGGAAAGGATCTCTTCTGATGATACAAAAGAGAATTGACAGAGCTATTAAGCCTTTCACGATGAATTCTATTAGTAAACTGGTGGCGCTACAGGCGGATATTGTGAGGTTTGGGCTAAGCTTGGAAGATGTGGAAGCGTGCATCAAAGTGTCGAATGAAGGGTTGCTGCAATTCAGCACAGAGAAAGAAGCATTGGCTAAAACAAATGGAAAGATGTTGAATCACATATTCGACAAGTATATCCGATATCAGAGCAAGAAAAAGACATAAACATTACAGCTGGCATGACTTCTTCTATTATTTCTTCTTTTATTTTCTATGTTCTCGGATGAAATTGTAAAACTTCTAAAGTTATTGGTTTTGCAACCATTGCTTAAAGTCATGTGGAACCATTCTATTAGTTAAGTGATACATGTGTCACTTAAGGAGAAGATAGTGGAAGATGATTGCCAAATGTCATCTTTACTTGTTTATGTTTCAGTTCAGTTAGATTTTTCCATTTTTACTTTCCTTCCTACATTCTATAAGTAGGAGAAGAACCTCCGGGTTAATGATCGATTAGAATTTGTAAGCAGCTATCTTGTGTTCTAGACTTTGTGCTGAACCTCTGAGAGCAACTTAGAGCAAAGGAAAACAAAGGAGCAGGTTTCCGGAGAACTATGTGTCATGATGTACTGTGTTTCTTGCTTTTAATCTTAGATCTCTTAATAGAACTTTGTGTTATTTTAGATCTAGATCTAGAGCTGCCTTTGTTTTAGAATTTTGTGTGTTCATATCTATTAAGATTCTTCTATGTGCATGCAATTTAGCTCTGCTCATCTACTAATTGGGATGCACATCTTCCCCATTTCTTCTATGTATTTCCTGTAATTACCTTCCTCTTTAAAAAACTTTTCCTTTCTTGAAACAGTTGCTTATTTGTTGCAGAACTTCTTCAGTTATGGTTCATGAACTGAGTAGTTAAAGTAAAACCCCATGATAGATATTAGCATACTTTTATTGAAAAATCTGACATGGGAGCCTCACCGGTTAAATGAGGGAGATTTATCTCATGACTACCTAGGTTTTGATGCTACGCAGAAAATCTGGCCAACAACGATGAAAGTCGGAAATTGAGCCCCTCTGGAGAAAGGATATTCAATTTACGAGCCGGCGGAATGTTGGCCATTATGCATCTCAACGGCGCACCTCCAAAGAGCCAAGTACCTTATGCAGGCATCAAATTAAGTGAGTTCGCAACACTGGATGCCACATGCCTCATCGTTTGCAGATTCTTAGAAGTGGGACCCAAGAAGGATCAAACCCTAACTGAGCATCATCCTAGTACATGTTGGGTGAACAAGGTCACAAACTTAAATCGACTTGTTGACATAGAGTACACCAGAGGCTAGCGGAAATAACCACATGTCTGCTGATGGCGCTCTTATCAAGAGGAGACCTACAAAGCGAGTCCCCAAACAAGCGCGATGCTCTCCACATGTTCCAGAGCCCAACATAGGAAGGCTCCTATAAGCATTGAGGGACCCAGCCAAAAAAAAAAAAACATGAGAGATCAGAGGAGCGGGTCCAAATCGGCATTATACAAGAGGATCAGGGACGGCGCCACGTGTCTTCGGATGCGCGATCTCATATAGCGCAACCCTCCAAGGATAGGATTTTCCTTATAAAAGAACCGGTACCAATGTCTGGGCAGATGAAGGAGAAGAGCCTTCGGGCAGTGCACAATACACCATTAGCTGAGCACCATCTTTCCACGTGTTCAAGACATACAGGTTTATCAAAGAGAGATTTGCATGGAAGGGAATGCCGGATGAATGTCCTTAATCATGTATAGAGAGTGTATTTGCGGAAGCCAGCAAACCACAATCCGAGCATTCTTTTCCAGCACGATTACTTCAAAGGCAAAATCTAGAGGCAGGTCCCGAGCATGTGCGCTGAGCCTCCATGTGTCCAAGGTCAGATCATATGGCCCCCCGCCAAACAATCACAGGACTCCCCTTAGCTACATGGGCATACACAAAGCATTTAACAAGGCGTAGTTGATCAATAGTTAAGGAGCTAAGTATGTCTCATTCGGCTTTCTCCCTACCCAAGGGGCATGATCCAAACAGATGTGGCTCCAAATGAGTGGGATAGCAGATGTTTTGTAGGCTTCATGGTTTGCAAACATAAAAATATTCGCCAAATGACAGAGGATAAAAGTCAAATGCTATGAGCACATTGTCGGCAAGTCAGAAGCGGGAAGGCAGGCCAGGAGACAAAGTTTGAGACTCCTTTGCAGCCTTGGGCTCCGTAAAAGGTGTAAAGTGATAAAGTGAACTGCGGCCTTGCTAGATGCGAAGATAGGAAATAAGTCAAATATCGAGCCCGCATGAGGAAGTCTAAAGTGCGGAGTTATGTGACGGAGGTCATCGAACGTGCTTTTGAGATTTTGAGCCTTGGTTTTCCAAATGGAAAAAGTCAAATGTTATAGCACCACCTAGTCAAATGCGGAGAGGCAAGTCGGAAAAGAACTTTGAGTTTTTGAGTCTCGTTTCTAAAAGATATAATGCTATGACATTAAGCCGCGACTTTGGTATTACCACTCAAGTAAAGCCGAGTGTCTCCCAAAGCAAAATATGATTGTGGTTGCGGGAGAACTGCGGATACTTTTACCCTTTTGCATCTTTTGAAGGAGAACGCAATTTCAATTTTGGGCCTGGGATCCATTTTTGCATTTTCGCATTTTTATACGATTCATATTCAATAGGCACAGAATAGAGCAAACTTTGGAGGTCCAGGGGACTCGAAAATTGACAACGCTTGCAGGCATTGTTTGACAAGGTCTTTGTCCTCACTAAGCAGATGGGAGAGACGCTGAAAATAGTTTTAAGCAGGAGTTGATACAGGGTAATCTGACGAAAACGTCTTTCAAGCATTAATATGAGTATCCGATTGCTTAAACTACCCAAAGCACAGTATCCGATCTTCCACAACTTCCTTTCATCCAACATGCCTTAAAAGGGAACATGGGGAGCATCTATTCGGGTGAAAACCTGGAAAGAGTTGTGCCATTAATATAGATCAGACAAGTTGGTTTTAACTAGATCAGAATTTGATTTGATTACTCAGGTGAGGCAGAGGAGGCTCAGGAGACATGTAGTAATCACAGAGTATTTGGTGCAAATTGTGGCAGGATTTGCCAGGGGCATTAGATGGTTTGGAAAGTGGTTGCAGATCTTACAGCATCCAGATTTTCTTTTTCTTCTTCTCCTCTCTTGGACTTCATCTTTGTAAGAGCTTGGCTTATTGTAAAAGGTCCCCTTGATACTTTTAAAAGTGTAATTATAGTCCTAAGAGTGAATCAATTCAAAAAGTCTTATCCTTGGTCATCCCAAGGGGCTAACGACATTGGAGGCTATTGGGTATGAATCATCTATTAACACCATTCATTTGTCATTTAATTTTGCATGTGACAAGAATTTTAAGTGGCTTAGTGGGGTTAGATGTTGATTTTTGTAGTTAAAGGTGGATGGAATGATATCACTATGCTAATGTGATGATTATTCCTCTGGGGGTCACTTTGCTTATGGCGTATTAAGGGTTAAACTCTGGGAACATAGATATTTCCTATAAATGTTGTTATTTTACTGCTCTTTCCCCTAGAAAAATGCGACTTCCATTAGGAGGTATTGAAAAGTTGTTTTGGAAAAGCGTTTAAGATGAGAGGTCCAGCCTTAAATGAAAGCAAGGGAATTTGTTATATAAAGTTTGCTGCTTGCATTAAATAAGGCAAGTGATGTTGATAAGGACGATTGTGGAGGTTTTCTTTGGGTCCCTTGTTGCAAGGAAAAATTGACTAAAGTACCATTTGGGGAGTGTTAGAAGTTCATTCATGCATAAACTCATATTTTTGCTATATGCAACTATTGTTTACAAAATTCCAGATTGTGGATTAAGACTCCCAAGCTGAATGTCTATTTTTTTTGGTAAGAGATCCATCCAAGCTAGTAATTCTTCAATGATGAAAGCACATACCCTAGCTTAAACATCTTCAGGAGTTGTCCTTCATGGTTGAACTTCCAGAGATCAACTTATCATGAGGTACTCTTTGGAATTTTCAGGTTTTGGAGGTATTTGATGGAGAAAGGTAAAGGGTTTTCAAATCGGATTTACGGCAGCAATACAGAACTTGGTTTTGGCATCATTTATTAGACCTCATGCAAATCAAGGGGTTTTGATCATTTTCAAGGGGGCACATACAATCTTATGGAAACATATGAACATATTTCACCAATGAAAATTCCAGACTGACCTTTTCAGATCTGCAAGGTTGGGTTTTCAAACCTTTCATGATCCTTATACTGTAATTTTCAAAGATTTCATACCGATTTTCTCTTGTTTATTGGACAAGTTCTAATTTTCCTAATCCCCTGCAATCTGACAAGGGATGAATTGTAGGGCATCCTCAGCATTATAGGGTTTGATTGCAAGTATGCATCCATTTCTGACAACTTCAATCATGAAAGTTTGATAGTTATGAAGCAGAGATCTGTACCTATCCATTTTCAGTTCCATTGTTGCATACTTTGGGTGAGGAAAATTTAGTTGGATCACATGAAATGATGTTAATACTTCCCAAATGAATTTCCAGGCAAATAGAGCATCTTATTTGGCAACATGCACCGTTTTCAGTTGCTTGCCTTTAGGAGTGAAATGCATTACAGTATGTGTGGGGCAGCCATCAAATGCTTCAAAGTTCATGGAATCTTCCACAAGCAAGAATGGAGAGCTCACTTGCCCATGAGCTCTGATACCTAAGAGAATGTTGTTAATACTAAATGGCTTTCTTTAACATGTTTGTTTCTTGTGTAGGTACATCAAAAGAATGGACAATTGAGATTCATTTGGGACTGAACATGGAAATGGATCAACCACAAAGGATCTTTACACAAAGAAATGCCCTTCTCTAGGGCAGGCGAACTGATATGAGATTTTGGGAATCTCAAGCCCTAGTCAAAACATCTCCAATCTTCATGAAATAAGTACCAACATGCACATAAATACTTGTAGATATTATTTATGCAATAAAACTGAATTTATAACCACTAGAATAGTTGGAAATGATTTAATTTGGAACAACTTAGAATATGTACGGTAAAACACAACTGAAATTCTAAAATTCATAACTCCATGGAAAATAGGAATTAGAACACATGATAGCTCAAAATGATAATGAGAAGACATGCTAATTCAACAAAAGTAATCTCATAATTTTCCAACCACGAAATCATGCCCAAATATGCAACCAAAATCTGCAAGTGAGTAGATAAATATGAAGCCCTACTCCAAAAATCACCAAATCATAGTCTCTATCTCCAAATATAATGATAAATATGAATATGAACTCAAATCACAATTATCAGTTGTCTATGATACCAAATCAGTCCCTTAAGCAACTCGCCTAGGGCTACGAAGAACAGTGAATGCACTAGTAGGGCCAAAACAGTTCACATGAGACTCCTAGATGAAGCCTCCAATGGATCCCTTGAGGGTTTTCGTCCCTAAGAGAGATTGCCAACACCTTTGGGGTTTCGTCCAAGGTGGAGAAGGAAGATGCACACCGTGCACAATCCAAGAAGAATAACAAACATCCAAATATGCTCCTCCAAGTGTAGAAAACTCCTCTTTATAGCCTCCCAATGCTAAATTAGAAACTTCCAAGAGGACCATACCCATAATGGAAGAATATAATGCTCCACATGCAAGACCGACCTCTCCCCAATGAGAAATTAGAACAACAATTCTCAAATAATTCCATGACTAAACTCCAAGCATACAGAAGTATTAACAAATACTTATTGTACAAGTATGAGGCTCTAAGAGTGATGTCCTTGAAAAAGGGGACATCACAGGTTATGCTAATTTTGATATTGATTTGCCTTGGAGGTGGAGCAAGTAACTTCTCTTCTTGTCATTGAAGGACAAAAAACCTTCCTTGGTCACCTCTTAAAGATGAAACCCTTCAATAGGATCACACTAGGGGACGAAAACACTCTCATGTGCAAAGGTGATCTCACACTGAGGTCACATTGGTACTTCCAAGTGATTTTATGCAACTGATCTTCTTTCCATCCCTAAGCGACTTGCTTGAGGGTTGACTTTAGTGCCTTCTAGGGAAAATTTTGGTATTTTGAATTGGTTTTCTTGTTCTTCATATTTTATAAGGCCGAAATCTACTTTTTGGTGATTTTAGGAGAAGTTTATTTATTTTTCACAACCTTTGGTTTGGTTGTATGTTTGTTGTCATAAAAATTAATTACATTTGTGATTTATCATTCATTTCTCCATATTTTTGATGTATTTGAGATTGATAAATATTGTCGTGGTTGGATAAATTATTTGGTGGCATTTCAGCTCTAATTGCATGTTTTAATGTTGATGTGAACCTCATATGCAGTTCGTTGGCCTAGAGGGCTGATTGATATTATGTGTTGATTGTTTGAAGAGCATTCTAAATTGTTTCAGATTGATGTTTGTGTGTTTGAAGGTGCAATTTCAGATTTTGGTTTTAAGGTCAAACCCTTATTTCTAGATTTTTCCCTAGAAAGGGACATTACATTCTAAGAGGAGAAATCTGCAAATTGAAGAAATGACGGAAAAGAGACCACACAAAAAATGGGGGCACCTGCACACCCACAAATAAAAAAGATATATGGAACTGAAAACGGGAAAAAATTTGAACTTGAAAATACATATTCTTTAAATGATTTTTTTAACAACCCACCATCTTTAGTTACTATGGATTTAAATTTTCGATTGTGTCTATAGAAAAATATTCCTTTGTAGATGTCAAAAAGATGGGGCAAGTTTTTTAAACACTTGCGACTTCAAAGGAAATCTGATTGCTAGTAATTAATCAAAAAAATTGAGCTTGATTGGGCACATTTTCAGCGAGTTTAAGGCATCCAAAAGTGAGTAAGATTTCTCAAAATAGGTCGCTGCCCTAGGAAGGGAAAAAATGCAGGTTTCAGTGTGCATTTTCAGTCATATCCACCCCCTTTGAAATCTGATTACAACCATCTAAAAATTAATTTCAGTCATCTCACTTTCAGCCCTATCTATTTACAGGAGTCCCCCAAAAAGGGACATTACAAATCCACAACCCTAAATTTGACCTAACTCATCAAGAATGTCATTTTTTTAAGAAGCTAGGAAAATTTTACTTTATATAAAAAACACTTTAACCATGGTTGCTACTGTTGAGCTAGCTAGCTTGGCTGGTTAGTAAGTTTGGCTTAAAGCTTTGCATCGTAGTCATAGTGTGGGGGTTTGAAACCCCACTTAAATTTTTACAAGGATTTTATTTTATAAAAAAATTATATATATTACATAAATATATTAAAATTCAAAAAACATTAACATAAAATTTTGAAATATTTTGTACAAATTATCATATTTTTCATTATAGTCGTTAAAAAGTACTTATTTTTTAACAAATTTTGATAAAATCGTAAAAGTAATTTTGTTGTCAAAATTGAGCAAAATTTGGCAAAAAAAAAAATTCTTCGCTTCAAAAAAATTCATAGGCTTAAAAATTTCTCTTGGGCCCGGGGAAATTTCTTGGACTTGGAAAGTTTGGTTGCTTGAAAAATTAAATCCATGTGTCATAAATTGTGGAAACTTCTTCTAGAACCTGGAAAAAAATTGCTTTGTTTTTGAAAAATTTCTAGGTGTCATGATTTCTGAAAAAGTATTCTAATCCCTAAATAAATTCTCTTTTTTTAATTTAAATTTCTATAAAAATGGCTTCTTTAAGAAATTTTAATATGGATAAATTTCAATTGTTAAATGGAAACAACTATAGTATCTGGAAAATTAGACTCAAGACCAAATTCATGACCAGAAAATTTTGGGATCTAGTCCATGGAATAGATGAACAACCTACTAGTAAGCAAGCTACCATGATAAACATAATTGCCTTTTAACAAAAACTTGAGGAAGTTAAGTCCATCATCTTGAGAAGCATTAAGAATGAATTCCTAATCCATATCAAACACTAGGAATCTCCTTGCGCAGCTTGCAAACAACTTGAATCCATGCATGAGGGCACTAGGCTCTCCAAAATCATTAAACTCGTTTTGTATCTAATGACCACTCATATGAAAGAAGATGAGAAAATTGTAAATTATCTCGTAAATGTCAAAAACATTGACTCCCAGTTGGATGGTTGTAAATACAACCTAATCCGAGACAAGCTCTTGTATTTCATAATTCTGATGAATATTAATGAGAAATTCAATAAGTTTATTTCTATTCTAAATTCAAAATACCAAAATGAGTTTGATATTTCAAATCTGAATACCATATCTACTCTTCTCATCCAGGAAGAACAGGTTAAGACTAACTTTGATTCGAATGAGAATGCCACTTAGGCCCTTCTCTCCAAAAAAAAATTCCTCCTAAAAACAATGCAAATCAAAATGTAAAACCTAATTTTAAATCAAAGTTTAAATCCTCTAACTATAACAGTGGAAATAAATAAAAAATTTGAACCAAAATTTAATGGAACTTGTAACAAATGTGGCAAATTTGGTCAATGATAGGAAGACTATTAAAAGAAAAATGTTAAAAATATCAGCGGAAAAAGGTTCAAAAATAAAAAATCAAAACAAACCCAAAATCAAAATCAAAATAATAATCAAAATTCAAACCAAAATAACGATGACAATGAATGGATCCTAAATAGTGGTGCCTCAAGACACAGGATCTATATGTATGATATCCTCACCAATATCAAAGAATGTCATGATTGAATTTATTTAGGTGATAATTCTATCTTAGAACCTCAAAGTCAAGGTAGAGCTAAGGTATTTAATGGTTTCATTAGCAATGTTTTGTATGTTCCTAAACTAAAAATGAAATTGTTATCTTGCTCTCTATTAACTTGAGATAATTTTAGTGTTACCTTATTGATAGATAAATGGTTCATAAAAATCCATTTAACTCTATTATTGTCGAAGGCAATCAGAAGAAAGGCATGTATATTTTCAATGGTTTTGCATCTAAAACTTGTCTTTCGTTCCTAAGGTTGATCACTTTGGACTCTTTCGTTCCTAAGGTTGAGGGGGAGATATCGCAACATGTGGTTCCATCTAAAAAGTCTAAATGGGATATCCCTAATTCAAGATTTGTGTCCTAATACACTTAGAAAAATGACTAAAAGTCAACACACTTACCATGCCTTAATGACCTTATATGAGTGTGAACCTGATGAAGAGCCTAAACACATTTTGACAACCCACAAGGTTAGTTCAACACCAAAAAAAATCAAAACCCTCATTTAAGGCTTCAGACTAGCACTTTCCTTCTATTCAAGAGCCTCCAAAAACAAGTAAAATGTTGACTTTTCACCTTATTGCATCTAATCAAAGCTTGTACAATGCTTCTAGATCTCTAACACTATCATTTCAACCATAAAATTGACTCAAATCAATCAAGAAGATTAAATGTCTCACCTATTTGCAAAACTGCCTTACTAGGCTTCTTGAGTCACATGCCACTGCCACATTCATGGTTAGAGCTATTGGTGCTTACCCAAAACAATCTAATTTCACTTTCCAGTACCCTTTTAGCCTTATTAGTTGTGTGCAAACTTTTACTCCTCAACTCTCTTGTCAAGTCTCTTTTTCACTCACATTCCTTCTTTACCCTCCTAGGCTCCTACTAGCCCTGTCTGCACCCTTTTTCCTTGCATAACTTTTGACTCCATGACCCATTTAACAATCTAAAAGTGGTTTGAGATACCCATTTTGCCTTATGTCCCCCATGCAAATTTTCAAAGTGACTTACTTCGGTAAAATTGGTCAAGCTCACCTACCTAGTCTCCAAATCAGGTCTCTATCTGTTTTCTACAGGCCTTTAGCTTGACTGTCTACAACTGTAGGTTTCATGCAGTGTTCCTAACCTTGTCATATTGAAAATCCATCCCGATGAGGTGTCTTGATTCTTATTATAAAGTCTCACTTTTGGGTTTTGAGGCTTGATCCTCCAAATTGTAGTTAGACTTCAAACCCTTGTCTTCCTACTCTTACAGACTTCACCCTTACTGTCATGAACAGTGACCAATTGGAGATCATTCAAGTTTCAAATCCTCAATAAACCCTTTCAACGAGGTGTGTAGATGATATGTTCAAAATTTCAATGACAAAGGCAACCTTTAAGATCTCTAAAAGTCAACTATTAAGAAACCCTAGGCAGGGTTTTCTACTAGCCCGATAGGAGGTAATTGACAATACAATGCACAAAATTTCATTTCAAGGCTTAAGATTCATACTAGAGGACTGTTATAACCTTCTCCACATATATGCCTCGCCAGTGGGGCTTAGATTGGCTTTAAATTCAAGATTGTTGTAAAATCTCACTGCTCTGCCCTTAATCACAGGGTTTCCTAAGACCTCAAGATATTTCCAAACCAAATAATGTCTTTTCTTCTCTGTGAAGGTTTCTTAGAGCTATCTAAGGGCTGACTAACTTGTTAAACCTTTCACAATATTTAGACTTCAAGACTTATACACTATTCACGTATCAACTACCTTGCATGCCTTGTTTATGCTTGAAGAACACATTAGCTACAAATTCATTGAGTTCTCCAAAATCCCATCTCCTCACTCAAGACAACAAATTACTCAATCACACTCATAAAACAGAGGTAATGATCACCTTTAGATCACTATTCTCCTTCCTTGCCTCGAGTTCCTTCACTATCTAACAGACTTGAACTTGTTAGTGATCCCAAAGAACTTGCTACAATTTGGTTAACTTTGCCAAAGCAATTGTTCTCACACAAGTAGTGAACTCTCACAAGAATCACTATCGCTACATAGCTAATTTCCTCCCACCATTCATAATCTCCTTTACAATTGCATGGATTGCTCTCTTTACACAGATCTTGCTTAACTAAGAGACACACATCACTGTCACAGATTTACAGTCTTCACAAACATGCATTGACACACAACCATGAAATCTTGCAAAACTCATTATAAATGCTCAACACAAATCCTCTTACCAGTCATAATCTTCATTATCATTACATGCACAGAGTTTCCACCATCATTCATCATGCACAAGATTGCTTTACACATTTACAAGAGTATATCCACACAAAACATCACACCAACTCTCTTGAAGCTTCATTGTGATTCTCATTCGAATAGGAATGAGGAAATTCAGTTACATTTTGCAATTTATAGCCATCCCAACAAATTATAACCGAATCCACACCTTTAGACCCATTGGTCATATGAGTAACCTTAGAGTTAACACCAAGTTCCTTAACTAAAGCCCAAATCGTTGACTTCTAAACTCATATTATGATTTCTAGACCCTAAAGAGGACCTAAGTCACTCATGTTATGCCTCTCTTCTTCCTTTCCAAAGTTTGTACCTCCAAGAATGCATTGCAACACCAAGACCAAGCCAAAATGGCTCCACAATTTCAAATTTGCAGTTTAGAGGGAAAATACCTCATTTGAATTTTGAAAAGCCAAAACCAAAACTAGCAACACAATTAGACTCCTATTGACCTCTAGGACCTATAACCACACTTGAAAAACCAAAACTGATGACTAGTCCCTCCTATGGCAAAGCTATGGATGACGAACTTGGTAACTAGTCCCTCCAAGTACGGCGTGCTTATTAAAAATCAAACTTGGTAGCTAGTCCCTCCTCCGTCAAAAAGGAGTACTGTTGGATCTAGGCAGCTATATAAGATCAAAATTTAAGGCTAGATTAGTGGCTCGTTGGTTTACTCAGAAAGCCAGAATTGACTATGCAGAAAATTTTGCTCTTGTAACAAAGATTAGCACAATTATGATTCTTCTAGATTTAGTTGCTCAATATGGTTGGGAAATACACCAGATGGATGTGAATAACACATTCCTCGATAATGATCTCAAAGAGGAAATCTATACAACTCAATCTAAAGGCTTTGGAGAACCTAGAAATAAATGCATGTTTGCAAACAAAAAAATATTTGTATGGTTTAAAACAAGATCCTCGAGCATGGTATGCTAAATGTAACAGTTTAAATAATATTAGTTTCTGCAGCTGCTCTTCTGAGAAAGATTTATTTGTAAAATTTGAAATAATAAAAAAATATTAATTATTCTTTATGTTGATGATCTTCTTATTATGAGCAGTCAACCTAGTTTAATTCTTAAAATTACAATTAAGTTAAAACAATATCTCAAAATGATTAATTTAGGCCTACTCCATTTTTTAGGTATGGGTTTTTTCTAGGATCGAAACTCTATTGTTGTTTCTCAATCTCAATATGCTTCTAATTTAATTAAAAGATTCAACATGATTGATTGTAAACATGTTGCTATTCATATTGAAGTTGGTTTAAAACATGATTCCAAACTTGTATGTCCCAAAACAAACTCTACCCTATACAAACAACTTGTTGGCAATTTAATCTATCTGCCTTTTACTAGGTATGATATTTTGTAATGTCCACTTTTCCCAGTAAATTCGATTTAAATACTTTGAGCCCATTCCACTTCTCATGAGAAAGAAGGAAATGAGCAAGGAAAGTAATTATTGTGTTTTTCAGTTATTTTAGCATGAGCATTTGCATTCTTCTTTAATAGTTTTCTACATAAGTCTAGGTCGACTTGGGTTAAGAAGGTGAAAAGCCAAAGGAAAATAAAAGAAAAGTATCCTTATGAGGTTTGGTCCTAGTTTGGAGGCATTCTAATCTGTTTGGTGCCACAACAAGGTATAAAAGAGGGTTTGCTTGGCTCATTTGGGCATCATCATCTTGTCAAAATATATACTTTGCATGGTTTTTGGGTTGATTGCTCAATTCCTTCCACTAAGGGGCGAAAATCCTTTTGGTGTGGCTAACAAAAGAGGAGGAAACCCTTCCTTGCTTGATTGAAGAACGAAAAACTCTTCAATTGGTTGTTTCCAAGTGCTTCAAGGAGATTGATGTTGCAGATTTTCAACTAGGGTTTGATTGGAGAAGAGTTGCTAGGGTTTGAGCACCAATTTTAGGCCCTCTGCTAGGGTAGCAACTTGCTTGGAGGAGGATTTGGGTGTCATCTAGGGCACATTTCTTCAATTGGCAGTTGATATCCATATTCCTCATAATTTTAGAGGCTGATTTCACACTTTCATGAGATTTTTGGGAGCTTGTAACCTCCATTTCTAGCCATTATTGTGAGCTGTAATTATGTTGTCATTAATTTAATTACAGTTGTATATAACTTCATAATTTGCATATATTTTGGAGTACTTTTGCTTGGTGTTTATTCCATTGGTTGAGTATAATATTTAGGAGAATTTAGACATCCATTTTCAACTTCTTTGGAGGGTGTTTGATGCCCTAAAAGTGTAAATACAGTTCGCTACTAGGGTTTATAATATTCTTTGGTTGGCTGTTGTAAAAATCAGATTACTCTCAATTGGGATTGGTGCTATTTCTTTATTTTTCAGAATTTCAGTCCTAAAAGGGATATTACATTGGTATCAGAGCATCGATCTTCCCAGCCTGAGGGTATTATGCAAGACAGTGACAAAGAATGTAAACATTGATTGATGACCTAAGGTTTTTACTAAAGAAAGAAGTCATTCTAGAAGGTTCGAAACACAAAATTCATGGGTCACAACATTGTGGCCGGTAACTGAAAAATATAAGGCTCTTTTGAATGAGATCTATGTTGCTATTTCGCTTTTGAATTCATAGGGGTAAAAAGGGAAGGTCACTGGCCAGAGCCTAGACCTCATGCACCATAGAGGGATCTTCAAAATGCTTTGGGGAAGGTGGCACTCTCCACATTTGATGGCTCCAACAAGGGGACAACTGGAGCATGGATGAAGATGCTAGGGATTAAACCCTAGACCACAAGAATACGCCAAGGAGCCAAACCCAAAGGGGTTTCTCTTGAAAGAAGAAAAGAAAACATTCAGATCTGCAAGAGGGTTTTGAGGTGGAGTTCCAAGAAGACATGTTGAAGGGACATGGAGAGGTGTTGCTAGATGAAGAACCAAAAAAGGTTTTTGATGCAGTAATAATCTCCAAAGAAAGAGAAGAAGTCATGGAGCATGAGCTCAAGGAAAGAAGAAAAATTCAATTTGCAAAATTGTGGAGAGAATTTGAAGGTTGAATCCAAATCTCCGGTTGATAATGATGATGCTCAGACATGCTGAAATTTTACGAATGGCAATCAATAAGAAGCAAATTGATGAGCGTTCTTGACTTCAGTGAGAACCATGATGATGTTCCATACATGTGTCAACAAAATATGAAAGGAGTCAAGGCGGGAAGATCTTCACTTGTTGAAGGAGCGAAGGCAAAGGAGGGTGAGCTCTTTGTGGGCAGCCCAAGGTATGACCATGATGACCATATTTTTGATTTGTTGTTTGCTCTTATGTGCACTGCCATATTTTTGTCATCATGGAAAATATTTTAAGAAGCATGTTAGGTCCAAAGAGACAACTTGCAGTTATGGGCATGTTGCTTCTTCTATTCAAGGCCAAGATTGTTTTGGCATGGGTGGTCTCCGGAGGATCAAGGTAAATGTCATCTCTTGCACTTGGAATGGAAGGAAAATTATGAGAATGTATATAAAGTTTGTGGTACATTCGAACCTCATTGTGAAGAATGAGATGCTACAAAATGGCTTCATCATCCCTTGCACACGAAGAGGAATCCAACAACTCAAGCTCACCTTGGGAAGGCACATGGTAAGTAATGATTTCTATTGTTGTTGGTATTGGAGGTACGGATTTGGTACTTGAGATTCAATAGTTGCATTTTTTGGGTGAATTTACCCAAAACTATCAAGCTAGGGAGTTGAGATTCAAACTTGGTGATCAAAAGGTTGTGCTTTAAGGCATGACAAGTGGAAGCTCCTCAAGTTGCTACAAGGGCAAATAGGATGGAAAGAATTACCATTCACCGAAGAAGGCAAGAAATATGGGTTGCAAATGGTTTAGAAGATATACCCCCACACTTTTAGTTTTAAAACAGAAGACCCTCATATTATAGAGGTTTTCATACTCTTAATCCATGACACATGCTCTTAGAAGAAGTCTTCCAATGGAATGGATGTTGATTTCATAAATTTTACATTTGGAAAGTTAGCAAGATGGGAGTTATCTTGCTTCCAAAAAGGTGCAGTTATTGTAACCCAACTGAAAATTGGGGTGGTATGCAGTGTAAGTAGTAGAAGTCGAGAAACCATATGGGTTTTAGGAGACAATGCTGACATACAAATTCATACTGATGTTATCAAATTTTTAGTTTTCCCAACATTGTATTTGCATGCCATACAAGTAGGTCTCAATGATACATGGGAGTAATCTTCAGCTAAGTTGCCGCATGAATTCGTGATTCAATTTCCGAGGATAAAATCAAAATCCAAAACAAGGAAATTCGAAATGCACAGTATATGACTATATTTTTTTTGAATGTTTGAAAAAGAAAAATGGAATTCAGGAACCAGCCCTAATTAAATCATTTTATTAAGTTACATTCACTATAAAATGGTTTCAACCGGATTATCAAGCAAAAGGGAATTGGTAACATGGTTAATAAAATACTTGAACATTGTTATGAGGAATGTAACTAGAAGCTTTCTATACCATAATGTAGAATGGAAATAAGTAAACAATGAAGGTACAGAATCCTACATGGTAAGAGAATTGAACCCCCACTCTTACTTTGAGAGTCCAAAACAACATTATCAAGAGGGAATTTTCAAGGAGAATCCAAGCAATGTGACCTAGAAGAAAGCTTCTAGATGGTAAATATGGGTAGGTGAGTTTGATAAGAATTTTTCCTCAAGTTGCCAAAGCTCGAGCTCAGTGGATGGTTGATCCCTACTCGACAGGCTGCAAACACTTCAAGAGCATTGTAATCTTCAGATGGAAATTGGAGAACTATGCAGAAGTAATCAGGGCATAAGGAAGAAGTCATGTTTCCAAGGAAAAAAACGTAAAATGACAGCGTGATCCAGTGAGCAAAAAATTACGAGTAAGAACATACGATTAAATTCACAATAATAGACGAATTGATCCTCTAGTTTGAAATCCGCCATAAGGTTGAATTTGCATGCTTGAAATTCGAGCGAATGCGGCAGAGTAGATCTTCAGTTTGTTGAGTGTTGTTGAATAGCATTTTCAAGTCCCCATAAGTAGGAAAGGTTGAATTTTGTGAATAATTTGAGTATGAAAGTTGTTATCCTATTCTTTTTGCAAATGCTGTCTGCATCAGAACCAACCTGAGTGATTAACCCCCTTCTATGACAAGTCACCAAAGTGTTTTTAGTCACAAGGTGGAAGGTATGATCTTTCCCGCCTACCATCAATTGGAGCTGGGATTGTTTGTGCCGTTGTTTTAGCTAAGAGTTTCCAAATTCACCATAATGCTGATTTTAAGCTAGAAATTGCAATGATACAGCTACAACCATACTTGGGACAGCGTGAATGGACCTTTAGAGAGTCCATGTATATGAAGCAGGAATTTTGAGGAGAATGCAAGCAAATGGAAGGAAGAAAGCTAGTTCAATATCTATGAGGCACGAAGAAGTAATGTGAGAGCTCTTGTTTCCTTTAATGTGTTTGCTCTATGTGCAAGGTCCAAGAATAGAAAAGAAAGAGAAGAAAAAGCAAAAGTATGATTTATACCAACATGTTCACATGCTATGAGAAGCAAGGTAACTCTCTAAAGTGGTATACTTTGTGCTAGCTTTGCATAATGTTTCTAGGAGTTTGCCATTGAGTGAAGAATGCCATCAAGAGTTGGACAATAGTTTGATATACATCCCTCATAATGAAGAAACTAAAAGCACCTTAGGAAGATTCCAAGGGGCAGCCTCACTTGAATATCAGCAGTAGTGATGAACAAAAGCTAGGCTTTAAGAAAGGGCTCAAAAAAATTGAATATTCATGCAAAGGGTCTCTAACAAAGCAAGGAGGAGACTTAAGGATGCATCATGTATTACTACCTCCAAATGCTAGGGGAAGTGCTTTCACTACAGTGATGAGCCAAATTGCCATCCATTAATGCGATGTCATCCTTTGGTAGCAGCCCCCAAGGAGGACGACATTATTCTCAGTTGCATTCATGTGTATGAACTAGAAACTTTTCATTGGTTCCACTATAGTTGACAAGGTTGAAACTAGGGTTTGAAAGTGAAGATGCCACATTGGAATGTGTTTCAACGTTTAGTCAAACTGCCAGGATTGACTTCCTCAATTTTTTTGGGTCTATGACTAAGATTTTCAACAATTATTGGGAGGCCCATTTTGTACAACTTTAGAGTATGCATTGAGGAAGGTTGCTAATGCTATTTTTGAAGGTCAAAGTCCATTTCCAGGGATTAGAATTGAGGTAGCAACTGATTTTGTTTCCGAGGAATTGTTAAATTTCACGGGCTGCCAAAGTACATCAATAAGAAGAGGGACAACACATTTATGAGCTTCTTTTGACAAGAGTTCTTTCATTTGACAGGTACAAAATCTAGATTATTGGAGCTTTACAACATATTTCATCATGTTTGGCATAAAGCTAACTTGATGCATGAGAGCTTGCAATTGCTTGTGGGAAAGCAATTTTGGGAGGGGAAGATTGTAATGTCCCCTTTTCCAATTGGGATTGCTAGTTCTTTGTTTTGGAAGATTTTGAGCCCATTTCACTTCCCGTGGTACAAGAAGGAAGTGAACAAGGGAAGTATCTTGTCACGTTTTTAAAGTTATTTTAGGGTGAGCATTTGTATTATTCTTTACATAGAGAAAAGACGAAATCAGATCAGTTGTTTGAAGAGTCTAACATGGCCCAAGTGAAAATAAAAGAAAAGCATACTTATGAGGTCAAAACTAGTTGGAGACACTCGTAATCTGCTTTGATGCGCCACAACAGGGGTATAAAATAGGGTTCACTTGTCTCATTTGAGGCATCAGCATGTTGTCAAAAAATTATACTTTGAATGGTTTTTGGGCTTGATTGCTCAATTCACTTCCACTTAAGGTGCGAAAATCCTTTTGTGTGGCTAACAAGAAGGACGAAACTCCTTCCTTGCTTGATCGAAGAATGAAAACTCTTCAATTTGTTGTGTCCAAGGGCTTCAAGAAGGTTGATAGTTGCAGATTTTCACCTAGGGTTTGATTGGAGAAAATCCGCTAGGATTTGGTTTGTTAGGGTTTGGACACTATTTTTAGGCCCACTCCTACAGTGGTGACTTGTTTGGATGAGAAATTTGGGTGCCATTTAGGAGCACATTTCTTCATTTGGGGTTGATATCCATATTCCTCCTAATTTTAGAGGCTGATTTCAAACTTTTATGGGATTTTTGGGGCCTTGTAACCTCCATTTCCAGCCATTATTGTGATCCTGTAATTCTGCTGTCATTAATTTAATTACAGCTGTATACAACTTCATAATTTACACATATTTTGGAGTACTTCTACTTGGAGTTTATTCCATTGATTGAGTATAATATATTGGAAAATTTACACGTCCATTTTCAACTTGTTTGAAAGGATGTTTGATGCCCTAAAATTGCGAATACAGTTTGCTGCTAGTGTTTATAATATTCTTTGATTGGCTATTGTAAAAACCAGATTACTCTCAATTGGGATTGGTGTTATTTCTTTGTTTTTTAGATTCAACCCTAAAGGGGATATTACATATTTCTTATGCAGTAGGTATTGTTTCTAGATTTATGCAAGATACATATGAGGATCATTGGAAATTGGCTAAAATAATTTTAAAACATATTAAAGATACAATTATGGTTTACATTATTCTTGCTCTAATGATGTCTAGTTATATGGTTATTGCAATTCTGACCATGTTAGTGTTCCGATAGATAGAAAACTTACATCTTAATATGTTTTCAAGTTTGGTATAGGTGGCATCACTTGGAGTGGCAACAAGCAACCAACAATGCCTATCTCTTCTACTAAAATTGCGTATAAAAATTCTATGGAAGTAGCTAAAGAAGTCATGTGACTAAAAATAGTGTTGGAAAAGCTTCATATGGTTGTCAAAGGAACCAATCCACTCCTGTGTCACAACCATATTTGTATAGCTCTTGCAAACAATTCAGTTCAACATCAACGAATGAAGCATATTGATATTCATATGCATTTTATTTAAGAGAAAGTCCTCAACGGTAATATTGATCTCCAATTTTGTCCTATTGAAGATCAAGTTGCAGATATATTCACGAAGCCCTTCTGTGATGTGAAGTTTTGCAAGTTTCGAGCAATGCTTGACCTTTCAAAGATCCCATTGAGAGGGAGTGTGCATGACTATGCCACTCCTAATAGCCTTTTTGTATTTTCCTACTCTATACTTCTATATGATAAAAAAGGCTTTATAAAAATCCTCCTACGTGATTTTGTAAACATCACCCTATGTGATTTTGTAAACATCACCCTATGTGATTTACTTGTAACCCAACGAAGCATTGTGTTGTGTAGATTCATTGTTTTATAAAAGGCTCCAAAATTTTATGTAAGATATGCACTTATCCAAGAGGAACTTTGGGATGTTTTGCTAGATTCTCTCTCTATACATGCTAGCCTAAAATCATCCTATATGGTTTAAGGATTGTAATTCCTTTTGTATAAAAAAATGACTTTGACATGTATCTCCACTAAACATTAAGGGGGAGTGTTGGAGCAAGTAATATTTGTGGGGACACATTTACATAGCCACCACATTAAATACGACCCCAAACTAAGTTTATTTTATAAACTTATGATATAACTTATATCATAAGTTACATATAACTTTTATAAAGTTAGAATCAATTAAACTAATTAACTGAGTTAAAGAGTGAATTGATTCAACCAAAAAGTTGCAGCCAATCCACCCACCCTTTAAATAGGGCAATCTCCTATTGGACATTGAGAAGTTAGCATTATTGTTGTGTATATGAGAATATTGTAAAGTGGGAAAGGAGATCTATATGCTAGGTTGGCCTGCAATTGTCAGGGAGTTTCCTCGTGCATATTTGAATAATATACTGGAAAGTGCTTTTTACAGCGGGGTTTTTTACCTGTAACTCGGTTTTTCCCACTCAAATCATGTGTACATGTTTGTGTTATTTACATTTTGTATTCACTTAATTTCTGCAATTTCTCAATTGTTGTATGATTGAAACATGTCGTGATAACTTAGCATCTTATAACCCTGAACATTTAATTTATTATTAAAACTCATCTTGAGTTTAGAAGTCCAAAGGCCTCAGGTGGATGAATGTGCCATTAGTATAGTCGGCCAAAGTAAGCATTACACACTAGATATTAGTTTCTATGGTCATTAGATAAATGAGCCATGAAAGCATGAAAACCAAAAGGTATACTATCTTCATAGCAATATTGTTACTCTTTTTTCAGTAAGTCTTACAGCTAATCAATGTTGTAGTATGGTCCCTCAAACTTGTCAAATAAAAAGAATTGAAAATTATCAAAAAAAAGTCAAAGACCACAATTTAGTCTCTATGGTCATTAGATAAATCGAGCCATGAGGCATGAAAATCAAAAGGTATACCATCTTCATATCACTATAGTTACTCTTTTTTTACTAAGTCTAACCCTCAATTTTGCTGGGCAGCCATATTACACAATTGCATAGTTACAATTAAAGAATATAAAAGTTGCTAATTCTCCTTTTTGTAGCAAAAAATAAAAAATGTACCTGGTCGGAGTGTTTTAAACTGATCTGGAATAGAGCCATATTTTTTTTTCAGCAATTTTTCTGTAGTTGGTTGCTTGTATAAGAGCTGTGATTGAGATTTGTTTGCTTGCCTTGAATCAGCATGACGCTGGCGGCTACTTGATCCTCTATTGCCCATTATAATCTAAGCCAACATCCTCAGCACTTACACAGCTTAAATTTTCTAGAGACAAAAGCCGACACATGGGCAACCCAATGTAAGGGTTAGCACTTCTTGCATGCAAAATTTGCAAAATTCACTAAAAGATTAAAAAAATTTAAAAACACTCAAAGAAAAAGTGGAACCTAATTTCACAAAATTGATTCTCAAAAGCACATTGCATCATCTGTAGAAAGACCAATTTGGCCTAGCACAGCGTTGAATGCGGAGTAAATGCCATTTTGTAAAAGGTCAAAAAAAAAAAAATTGCATTACGCAATTACATTCATAAATTGTAGTCTAGGTGTATGTGGATTGGAAAGCTCCGGGCAGCTCTGGAACACTCTGGAGCTTGGACATGAGGTTAAAATCCAAGAGTACAAAATTTGATATATGATAAAGTAAATGAAAATAAATCTCGGCGGGTTTTGTACTCAAAATTGGCATGCTGGTTTGGGCCGGAACTCTACAAAATATCCTTTACCTTATGTTTAAGTCTTGGTGCATAACAAATTTAATGCCGATACAGGTAACTCCAGATTTTAACATAGATTTTAATTTTAAAAAAGCATTTTGACACAGAGCCTTGTATGCGATGCAGCTTTTTTGGCCAATAATTTACGTGTAAAACAAATAAGCAAGCAGACGTAAAGCTCTTGAGTGTGGAATTTAAACATAAAAGAGAGCATTCGCCATGATAAAAACCAGAAGGCATCCAACACAGAAATTGTTTAAACTTTAAGCACAAAGTAGACAACTTACAAGCTGGAAATACGATCATATTGATACGTAAGAGAATGGAAGAACACGGTATGACAGGATGAATAAATAAGCTTCCCACCGATTGGAATAAAGGTGACCGAATCTACGAAGAAATTTCAACGAAAGTTCCTCCTGGAAATGGCTGGTTTCCTAAACAAATGCCTTTGCTAAAATTCGAAAAAGGAGATCGTGTCAGTCCTCCGGCATGTACCACGATATTCGTTTGGTCATTGTCATTAATTTTTAGTTACGGTTGACGGTAGGGGATATTTTTTTTATTTGCTTCGGTATATGAGTTTACAAAGAAAACAGTCATTGGAGAGGGTCCAAAATATTGTCACAATAAATGTGCGTAACCAAACATGAGTTACGGAGGGTAAACACCCAAAAAAAAGAAATATGTGTGAGAGACCCACGGCATCAAAGAAACACCAATTTGACAAAAAGAAAATCATATTACATGATTAATAATAAGGGGAAGATTAAGCCACATGCCACATGTAGCCGTTGCACTAGGGGGGTGGTGGATCATCCTTTAGGGGGAAAGAAAGAAATAAAGAAAGAAAGATTTTAATGACGTCCACGAGACTAAAGAGTCTATGGGACCAAACGAAACCGATACTTTAAAATGTTTTCAGACTCTTTGCCATATCAGCTCTTCTACTACGAATCTTGAGCACTAAACCAACGATCTTTTGAAGTTTTGTTTCTGCATATAACTCATTTAAGTTGTCCACTTTTAGTTCGTTTTTGTATTAGATACGGATATCATCATATGTTGAACACTCCATAATGAAATGCCATTCCGTTTCAACAACCCCTTTGCTGCAAAAAAGACAAATTCTCCTTTCCCAATCCTCTTTGGGAATAGTCCATCTATCGGTTTCACAACGAAGATGATGTGATCCGGTCCTCAACTGCGCCACTAAAATCCTTGCCTTACCTTTGATAACTACCCCTAGATAAGCTTTTTCATCATGCTCCCAAGTGGGGTTGAATTCTTTGATATATTGTGCTTTCTTACGACCCATCTGTTCTGTCCACATGGCAGTCCTAAACTTCTCCATCACATAATTTTTTATTTCCCTGTTGTTGTTAGGACACTCTTGAAAATTGATGCCCCATTTGTTCATCCATTTGTTGTTCTGTTTCATCCAGGTTTTCTTTCTGCGCTCTAGATTATCCTCTATAACCATTTTGGGCCAGTGAAGATCATTCATGCTTTCAATTTTTTTCAAATAGCTTATCAGCCGAGTTATTGTCGATGCTTCCATCGGGAAGGTACTCGCTTCAGCTAACAAGATCTCATAAGGAACTGTTGATTTAACTTTAAGAGTGCTTGTGATTAGATGTTTCTGGATTCTTTCTAATTGTCATCATCCATGCTTTGACACGCTACTTCCCCAAACCTCGCAACCGTAAAGAGCAACCGGAGTAACCAACAAACCAAAGAGGGTTTTCTTAGTTTTTCAGTCCCAAAGCTCAGCTTTCCTACACCTATTTTGAAGTAGGTAAGATGCTTTCCAACCTCCCTGTATCCTTTTTGCTTTGCATGTCTCCCATCTCATCTTGTTGTGGAAATCAATCCCAAGATATTTATATTCTATAACAATTTCCAATGTACTCCCCTAAAAAAGAAAGTTAATTTGCCTCTCTTTTCTTTTTAGGGAAAAAATCATGATTTTTGTTTTGCTAATGTTCACTTGCATCCTGACTTCCTGACAAAAGAATTCTAAAGCTTTTAGATGCTCCCTCAATCCTTGAGTTGTTGAAATTAAGATAAGATCATCGGCATATAAGAGTAACTTCACCACATACTCGGCCAACTAAACACCCCCTCCTTCGGTTTTATGTAACCATGCTTCAAGCTTGTCAATGTATAAACCAAACAAAGTGGGAGAAAGAGGGCAACCTTGTTTGACCCCAATGTCACTACCAAAACATTCAGACATACCTTCTCTGGTTCTGATTTTAGCTCTGACCTGCTCATAAAGTCTATGTATTGTTGCTCTAAGCTCGTCTGGAATCTCAAGTTCCTCCATCCTGTTCCAAAGTTTGTCTCTAGGAATAGTGTCAAAGGCTTTCTTAAAATCAACAAAACAACAAAAAGCTTCATCCCCTTGGGTATCCCATACCTTTTCAATCAAGTGCCTAAGAGTGATGCAATGATCAATGGTTGAATGTTTAGATCAGAAACTTGCTTGTCCTTTTGCTCTTTTGCCCTCTCTTTCTGCCCAACTGTTGATTCTATGCTCTATCATGCCCCCAAATAACTTACCAAAAAGAGGATTGATCATAATAGTGTGATAGTTAGAAGGATTATTGATATCCCCACTTTTAAAAAGAGGAATAACAACACTAGTCATCCACTCTAGTGGGAACCCAACCTGAGTTACATCATTGAAGATTTTTCTGATATGCGGAGTGAGCACCTCAACCCCCCACTTTAAAAATTCAGCCTGCAACCCATCAACATCTTGAGCTTTACCATTTGCTAGATTCTTTATGCCATGTTTGATGTCTTCTCTGAGAAAATTTCGATCGAAGTATGAATGATGGGAGGAATATCCTTCTGTTGAGACCGCTTGTAGAGAAGTCTTCGCATATTCTAACCAATGAGCTTCTGTGATATTGTTTTCTATGTGTGTTTTCTTTTGTTGTAGCTCCTTCCAGAATCCCTTGGGATTGTGTTTTCTAAGAGAAATTAATTCAAACCTTCTTCTATTCACATAGCTTTCTTTTTTTTGTTGTACCAATCTCTCATATTTCTTTTTATTTTCTTTTTTGTTCATGTCACTTTCCCTCATAGCTCTCTTGGCAGCCTTACAATCTTCGTCATACCACAAATTTGTTGGAAAATTATTTGCAGCCCCCTTTCTAGGCTTAGATTTTTTGCAAGCACTTAATGCCTTGTGAATTAAAGGTATCAACAACTTACTACAAACATAACCCCTTGCCCCCTTGTTTGTATTGCTCTCGATATCATTTCTTTCCATCTGAAATTGTTGTTCAAGGGCAACCACAAAAATTTCCTGATTTTCTTTATTCAAAATGATTTTGCCTTGTTTTGGAGATGTCTCTTGCATGCGATGGACTTGTTTTCCTTGTTGCTGATTTGAAATGGTACCAAGCTTGACCAAGAGAGGATTATGATCAAACTTGAGCTCAATAGGACAATCTCCAATTTCAAACTCGAGCAACCTACAAATAGAGCTCTGAGTGCATATTACATAGTCCACTACACTTTGTCCATTGTAAGTTTTGCAAGTGATATTGCCAGATCTGGGCCAAGCCTTCATGCCATTACAAATAACCATGTCGTATAAGCTACATAGACCTAGAAGCTCAACCCCGAAATGAGTCACCCCTCCATTACCATCTTGAGATAGTCTTTCCCAAAACTCGTCCTCTGCTTTGTTAAGCCAAAGTGGATTGTCATCTCCACCTTTTTCACTGCCTAGCTGAAGAGATTGATTATTTGTAGTCCTTGCATTAAAGTCCCCCATCAAAATAATTTCCCCAGATGCACTAAACACATAAATGTCTTTTTTTAACGAAGCATATGGGTCTTCCATATCCAAATTTCTTTTCTTATATGTCTTTGAGCCTTTCAGTGCAAAGTAGCAAGAAACCAATCTGATTGTTGCCTTGTTATCTGATATTTTCAGCCAAATGTATTGTTTATTTGCATCTTCCTTTTCCACTTTGATGATCCCTAACCATGCTTCTTTGATTAACACTGCAATTCCCTCGTGTCCTTTCCATGTTTCACTTCCTTCGTTCCAAACTGAAATTTTCTTGTACCCTTGAAATCTGGGACTTTGTAACCATTGTGCTCATGTGTTTCTATAAGAATAATAATATCTTTCCCCTCTGTTATGGGCCCCAAACTAGGGTCCTCTTCTCCACGGATACCCCCTGCAATTCCAACTTACTATGTGCATGGGATCTCGTGGGGCCCCTGATTCCTATTTCTTGTTTGGACAATGATCACTGATTTGGGCCTTTCCATTCTTTAATTGTGCCCATTTTCCTACCTCTCTTGCTTTTTTCACTTTCTCCCATTCCTTCTTTCGGTCTTCTAATTGAGCAAATGTTAAATCCTCATCTAGATGTGTGTGTGTGTGTGTGTGTGTGTGTGTGTGTGTGTGTGTGTGTGTGTGTGTGTGTGTGTGTGTGTGTGTGTGTCTCAAAGAAGTCCCCTGCTTTTTAGGACAACTTGTTTGTCTTCTACAGTTCTCATGACAACTCGCACATGCCAATCCTTTCCTCCCTCTATTCTCCTACCAATTCTATTATTTTTTTGTATATACCTTGTCCATTTCAACTTGCCTCTAAGCAAGTCCCTTGTCAATATGTCAGTTCTCTCCTTTTCACCAAAATCTCTTAAGCTTTTGATGATAAAGTGAAGAACCCCCTGATAGAGGGCTCCTCTGTCAATGGATCAATAGTGGTCCACTGATCAGGGTTCTTAAAATTGGCTAGATTTTCTACATAGCATCAAACCTAAGCAATCATCAGATAAATCTCCCTCATTTAACCGGTGAGGCTCCCGTGTCAGATTTTTCAATAAAAATGTGTTATTATCTATCAGGGGTTTTACTTTAACCACTTAGTTCATGAACCATAACTAAGAAGTTCTGCAGCAAGTAAGCAGTTGTTCAAGAAAGGAAGTATTTTATAGAAGAAGGAAGTAAAGGAAATACAGAGAAGAAATGGGGAAGATGTGCATCCCAATTAGTAGATAGCAGAGCTAATTGCATGCACATAGAAGAAACTTAATAGATATGAACACACAGAATTATAAAACAAAGGCAGCTCTAGATCTAGATCTAAAATAACACAAAGTTTACTTAAGAGATCTAAGATTTAAAAGCAAGAAACACAATACACCGTGACACAAAGTTCTCCGGAAACCTGCTCCTTTGTATTCCTTTGCTCCAAGTTGCTCTCAAGGGTTCAGCACAAAGTCTAGAACACAAGATTGCTGCTTACAAATTCTGATCGATCATTAACCCGGAGGTTCTTCTCCTACTTATAGAATGTAGGAGGGAAAATACAAATGGAAAACTCAAACTGAACTGAAACATAAACAACAAGTAAAGATGACATTTGGCAATCATTCCTCAACTATCTTCTCCTTAAGTGACACATGTATCACTTAACTAATAGAATGGTTCCACATGACTTTAAGTAATGGTTGCAAAACCAATAACTTAGAAGTTTTACAATTTCATCCGCGAACATAGAAAATAGAAGAAGAAAGAAATAGAAGAAGTCATGCCAGCTGTAACATTTATGTCTTTTTCTTGTTCTGATATCGGATATACTTGTCGAACATGTAATTCAACATCCTTCCATCTGTTTTAGCCACTGCTTCTTTCTCTGTCCTGAACTGCAGCAACCCTTCATTCAACACTTTGATGCACGCTTCCACATCTTCCAAACTCAGCCCAAACCTTGCAATGTCTGCCTGCAGCGCCACCAGTCTACTGATAGAATTCATCGTGAAAGGCTTGGTAGCTTTATCAATTCTCTTTTGTACCATCAGAAGAGAACCTTCCAGGGAATTAGGCACCTTAGTTGAGACGATCCGCACGTATGAAGTGACATTCCCATCCACTCTCTCCTCAGTGAAAGAAATGACACTGTCTGGTAAATCTGATGTCCTACTCTCAAGTGCCTACATCCTCTTCAGCAAAACTCTGCAGATTTCCAAACAGAAAGATACTGTAAACTCTAGCTGCTTCCCCTTCTCGACTGATCCGTCCGGTACAATCTGTTCCGCAATCAATACATCTCCCGGCAGCTTGTTGATCTCGGCCAAAATACTCAGGTTACTCTCTGCAACTATATTCATGCCTTCTATGTTTGCCATCAGTTGCTTCAGTTGATTTGTTGCATCATCCATAACCTTTAGGTGGGCTGGCACTTCTCCAAGTTGTACAGAAGCTTGACGAATAATCAAATCCTTCCATTCGTCAATAGCCTTTACTTGATTGCTTGCATCCTCCATTTCTTGCATAAGATGATCACTCACCTGCTCTGAAATGGGCTGAATGGAAGGTTTAGCAACCTTGGCTATGATCTCACATAATTGAGATACTTGCTTCTGCAGCTCTTCTTTCTCCGCCTTTTCACTGTCAAGCCTAAGGAATAAAGCATCCATCAATGTCTGCGTGTCCTGCTTCAATCCTTCAGTGGTGGCTTGACCGAGGGGTACTTTGGTTACTGTCACATCCTCTGCCGTGAGCTCCTCCTCTATCTT
Organism: Taxus chinensis; assembly: GCA_019776745.2. NCBI lineage: Eukaryota > Viridiplantae > Streptophyta > Pinopsida > Cupressales > Taxaceae > Taxus > Taxus chinensis. The sequence goes on along the minus strand of CM034151.1, from coordinate 544,742,607 downwards.
TCCTTCTGCCATAATTGATATCTCAGCAAACTTCTCTCCGAATCCTCGATGATCAACCTAGAAGTTGCTTTGGCAACTTTAGGCCTTCTGTCTCTTCCGCCTAGATTCTGGAGTAGCTGCAAGTCATGCTCCTCTAAGTTCATCTCCATTCTCGCTTCTGGAACCAACTGCGAAGCCAACCATTTCGAGAAGTTACTTCTCAGAGAAATGAGAAGTCGCTGAGTGTACTACCATCTTCCACTCTGCATCCTCTCCATTAGAAAGTGCCACAGTGTTATGGCTGCCATCTTCTGAGTCATCCAAGGACAAAGCCCTTTCGAATTCCGCCATCTGCAGCTTCAACGTATCCTCTGGAACATGTGCTGAACGAAGTGGCTGAGGGGAGAAGATGAATGTCGCTGGATTCAGTGGAGGCATGGAAGCATCCTGCTGCTGCGGTGCAATAGTTGGTGAAGTATTGGGTACTGGAGAAACCGGAGTTAAAGTCATGGTCGTAGAAGTGATCCTCTCCTTGGATTGAGATCTTCTATGCACTTTCAACTTCTCGACTTTCCTGCTACTTTCTCCTCCGTGCTTTCGCTTGAGGGAATCTCCTGCGCGGAAAGTTGCCCGTGACTTGATTCATCAATGCTTCATCAAGGCAATATCCCTTCATCAGCAACCAGTTTGAAGTATTCACCAACACAGCTCCCGACCTTTCTTCAATTGTGTTGCAGCCTCCTATGTTATTCTGCAGTATGGCTTTATCTCCTCCCATTTGATGGTAAGTGTCAAGTACCACATTCCCATCATCTTTAAGATCCGCAGGTATCCGCGCTAGTCCAAAGTCGAACACTTGCTTTGCTGATAGCCTGCTGAAATCTCTCTTTCTAACCTCGTACTCACTTTTGCACTTCATCCAGAAATCTTCTAATGAAGGCACATGTGCGTACTCCTGGGAGATTGTCTTCCTGGCTACTCCAAATGGATCGAAGTTCAGCCGTGCAGGGAAGAACTCTTGCTCATACTCGGATAACATTTGCGCCTCCATCCCCCGAAGCTCTATGAATGCTAATGCAGCTGTAATATCCCACAGTGATTGGGAAGAAGCCCGTAGACTTGTGCCGCTTTGACTGAAGGTCGTGTAACTCCACAAGTTGCCTGCTCAGCTCCATGGCGATCAATCTATCATTCAGATACCTGGGCATCTTTATTGGTTCTCCAGAAAAGCCCGTAACCCTGAGGTATGTGAAATCTACAAATTGAATGAATAGACTGCCAATCTTGGACACAACTTCCCACGCTTCCTTGCTTACCCTGTTGGCCTTCAAGTCTTTGTCTAGCCTGCAGATGAAATCGTAGAAGAAGTCATCGTTGATCACTTTGAAGTCTTTCTCGCATGCAGGTGCAGTAAGCTGTGGGTAGCACTCGAAAATGGGGTCCTTAGAAAGAACACCACATCTATCCAGCTTGGAAAAGACGCCTTGTGAAGCTGCAGCATACACCAAGTATGAAGTCATCTTGAAGCTGAAAGTACGCTTCACGTTCCGGAGTTGCTCACCAATGTTGTTGCTAATAATTTCTGACCAATTGATTATAGAATCAACCTTGTTGATTTCAATGGTCCTGATGAAAGCATACATCCATGTACAGAAAGTGTAGGCATTCGCTTCGCCATTCATCCTGCATAGCAATTTGACGACATCATCTACCTCCTGCACCAAATTGGACCGTGGAAGAGTTCTCAAGAACTTTGAAGGAGATCTAGGCTTCTTCATGTATCGGCTATTCATTATGCTCACGCAATCAGCTCTATGCTTCTCCCATCTACTGTCAGCATCCTGAATGCTAATAGAAGTCACCACCTTTCGCACTGGAATCTTCAAACAATAATTGATGAACTCTGCGTCCAAACGAATTATTGTCTTTCCCGAAGCATCACGCACTGATCTGGATGAAGGATGATAAGATCTAGCACACTCCATCACAAACTCTGGCAATTGGGCTGTACATGGAAAAGCTGCAGCTCGGATAATTCCACTGCTTTTAACCGCACGCATGAGTGAAGTCTTTCCCGCTCTGGATCTATCAATCAAATCGGCAAGAGGTTCCGGGCCTAGATCTGTGTCTCCTATGTCTGCAAGTTTGGAAGCAATGCATGACTCCATCGTGCTTTCTTTTTCATCTCCCTTCGCCATGGCTTTGTCTATCTTCGTCTGAATAATTCTTTTTCTTCTTACTTGGCTGGATTTCTTCAAAATTGGTGCAGATCTGGACAATTCTTCAGATTCGGAGGATATATGCAATGTATTGGACATTGATAAAAGCTCATTTTCCTTTGTAAAGCACCTGTAATGAATTCTTGCAATTTATTCAGACAAAAATGGCCACCGGAGCATGAATAGTGAATTTTAATTGTAAAAATCTGCACTTTTCAAGCCTGCTGCCCCAAAAATTGGTGTTTAATTTACACATAAAGAGAGCATGAATCCTTTCAACAACACCTGAGCTCCTGTAACACCTGTGCAAACAATTATGCAGACAAAGATCAACCTCCTTCAAAGCATGCGCCAAATCTGGAAGCTTTTAGCCTTGTTGCCACCTTGTCTGAGCAAAATCCTTCTTCTAATGGGGGCGCACTTTTCCACTTGGCTGCAATTCTTTACCTGTGAATTAAATAATTCACCCATATGGCTGCCCATGCTTATATAACCTTCACAATTCTATAATTAATAATTGCCCTAACAATTAAAGGCAATTAATTAATTAAAAATCATGCTTTTCTCTTTTAAAAATAGCATGTTTAAGGACAGCCATCCAATAAATTAAATTAATCCAATTTAATCCTTCACACATCACTTCACTTAAGCTTCACAGTGTGCTTTGACCATAGCCACTGAAAATAGAAATTAATTTAATGTTTTAATGCCTTTAAAAACATTAAATAACTCCCAAATGGGGCGCACTTTTTGAGAGGAAGGGGGCAACCACTAAATAAATTAAATTTAATGCATTTAATTCATTTCTTTTATTCCCTCTTTGACTTGTTGACTTCCTCCAAGCTTGGGCGCACTTTTTGAAAGGATAGATTAATTAAAATAATCACTTTAAGTCTGCCATCATCTCACCAAAGGGGGCGCACTTTTTTGCACATATAATTCTATTTTTAAGAATTTTTCCACAATGGGATTCTTTACCCTGCAAGGCAGGCACCAAAATCCCATGATCCACTTAAGTGATTTGACTTTGACAATGGGATTATTTACCCTGCAAGGCAGGCACTAAAATCCCATGATTTCACTTAAGTCACTTTCCTTTTATTTTATCATGGGAATTTTCACCCTGCAAGGCAGGTAATAAATTCCCGCCTGCCTGCGGCCTCTAACTTTCCCACTGCAGCTTAAGTGAATTTTATAACACGGGAAAAAGTACCCTGCTAGGCAGGTATAAAATTCCCACCCTGCCTGCGGCTTCTATTTTTCCCATTGCAGCTTAAATCCTTTGTTTTCCAAAAATGCGCCCATCCCCGCAGGGGCTTTTCCGTGCACGACTTCGCTTTTTCCCAGTGATCCAGACCTCCGATGGCGACTTCCTCCGGGCATAATGTGCGTATATGTTTTCCAGCTGCTCCAGGCCAAAAATCGGGCTTACCCGGCAAAGGAATTGTTCTAGAGAAATTTCACAGAAAACGAAACGGGACAACACAAAAACACGAAAAATTGCCAAAAGTTACAAATAAAGCCCAAAACTTATTCCAAGTTAAAACCCTTCTGGTACATAAGAGTAATGACATATTCGATCATAACAGAGTTAAAACGGGGCGCAAATAGCCTCATACGGGGCTCAAAATAATTAAATACAAATTTCCCGCAGACAAATCCCGACGACAGAATATAACAACTTTGGGCATCTGGGTATTTGGCGAAAAAGGCTAATATGGCTCTTTGGGATTATCTTGACGCAATACAAGAACTTTCAGGCAATAAAAACACAAAACGACCCATTATTTTAAAAGTACGAAAAATTTTCGGATAGGGTAGTCGCAGATTTCAGGGTGAAATCTGGGTGACACCAGTCGGCTCCGTCTGTGGACATCTTTTTCTCTGTCAGAATGACAAAGGGAAAAGATGAGATCCCAGCATCTCTGGTTTCGTATCTTGTCCTTTGGGCACGGGGTCAGGCAAACAAACACAACACAACACAACACCAAAACAAGACAAAACAAGGAAAAACAAACAAAGATTTATTTATGTACATACAGGTTTTACCCTGCTTCTCATGTCCAGAACAACTTCAAGTGTTGCCCATTGAAAGGCAACGGCAATTCAACTCCATCCTGATGAGCAAGAATGAAGCTATCTGCTCCGGCGATCCTCTTAATCACAAAAGGCCCTTTCCATAGTGAATCAAACTTTCCATGCATGCCTTTTGTTTCTCTTCTTTTGTCCCATAGAAGGACCCAGTCATTGACTTCAAACTTTCTTTCCCTGGCCTTTTTGTCGAAGATGACTTTCACCTTCCTTTGATGCTCTGTCAACCTATCTGCAACTTGAGTTTGTACTTCCCTCAATTCAGTCAGGTACATAATTCTTTTATCAATAGCATCCGTGAAAGTGGAATCCTCCAGGGCCTTAGAAAGTTGCAGGGCAGGCAGTTCCAAGGTAAGAGGCAGCTCCGTGTCTCTACCGTACAACAGCTGAAATGGGGACATGCCTATCGCCCTTTTTGGTGTGATCCTATCAGCCCATAATGCATCAAACAAATTTTTATGCCAAGTCCTTTGATTTTCCGTTACAAGCTTGTGCACGATAGTTACCAAGTTTTTATTACTAGATTCAGCTTGACCATTCCCTTGTGGATAGTAGTTTGAGGAATGAACCAGCTGGATCCCATAAGTGTAGCAGAATTCCACCAGCTCCTCAGAAGAAAGATTCAGAGCGTTGTCTGCTACAATTTTGCTGGGCACGCCAAACCTGACAATAATATTTTCTTTTATAAAATTGCACACCTCGGCGGAAGTGGCATTCTTCACAGGAATAGCTTCTACCCACTTACTGAAATAATCAGTAGCTGTTAGAATATAATGGTGACCGGCACTGGAAGCCGGGTTAAGCATACCAATAAAATCCATTCCCCACTGTTGGAAAGGTTCTTCAATCACAATGGGTTTTAGAGGTAATGCAGGCAATTTCACACGCCCAACAAAATGTTGGCATGCTTGACACTTAGCTACCCAATCTGCAGTATCTTGAAAAAGGGTGGGCCAGTAATACCTTGCTCTGAGGATCTTGTGTGCAGTGACTCGGGCTGAGAAATGACCACCGCAAGCCATGTCATGAAACTGTTGTAGTAGCTGATCCTGTTGAGCTTTATCGACGCATCTGAGAAATACGCCATCAATTCCCCTCTTGTACAAACCATTATCCCAAAGAACAAAATCTTTGGATTTCAGTTTGATGGTTCGTTTCTCTTTTCTGGAAAGTTGATCTGGGCATTCTCCATACGTCAGAAAGTAAGCAATGTTACTGTACCACTCCTCTACCAGATCTATAAAAAGTACTGCAGGCAAATCTTCATCTATCTCATCTTGATCTGCTTCAGGCACTGATGTTTTCATCTCCGTCATTAATTCACACAGACCTCTTCCTCGAACCAGCTTTGTTGGTTTAATATCCAGGTCATATTCTTGAACCTTTGTCACCCATGTGCCTCTCAACAATCCTAACTCTTGCTGAGTAAGGATAGATTTAACTGCAGTATCTGGAACCAAAACCACAGTGTGCGAGGAAAGAATATAATACCTGAATGCTTTGCACGCCTTCACCACTGCATATGCGTGCTTTTCCATGGGAGTGTATTTCAACTCATAGGCTTTAAGAGGCGTACTCATGAAAGCAATAGGAGCTTCTGCGTCCTCTTGATTTTTCTGCATCAGTATTGCTGACATGGTGTGTTCAGAGGAATAACAGTAAAGAATAAATTCTTTACTGAAGTCGGGTGAAACCAAGACTGGAGCTTTCGACAGGGCCTCTTTAATTTTCTCGAAAGCTTCCTTCCCTTCGCTGCTCCATTTAAAATCTTGTGTCTTCTTCATCATATTCGAAATATGACGGGTTAGCTCAGCAAAGTCAGGAATGAATCTCCTGAGAAAATTAACTTTTCCAAAGAAAGAGTGAACTCCTTTTTTGGATGTGGGCAAAGGCAATGTCTGAATGGATTTGACACGCTCTGGATCTATCTTTGTTCCTTCTTTGGAAACAATGTGCCCTAGCAGCTTTCCTTCGGTTACAGCAAAGATAGATTTCTTGGGATTCAAAGAAATACCATGCTTGCGGCACTGTATGAAAACCTCTTCCAAGTTTGAAATGTGTGCGCTTCTATCTTTGGAAAAGACTGTCAGATCATCCAGATACACCACTATGCTTATATCTTTGAGATGAGCAAAGGCTAGATCCATAGCTCTTTGAAATGTAGCACCAGCATTAATCAGGCCGAATGGCATTTTCTGGTATGCGAAGGTTCCCCAAGGTGTGATGAACGTCGTTTTGTATTGATCTTCCTCGGCCACCTTGACTTGATTGTAGCCTGAGAAGCCATCAAGCATGGAGAGCATCTCAGATCCAGTGACCACCTGCAGGGTGTGATCCATGATGGGTATGGGGTAGTTGTCTTTCAATGAAGCTTGATTAAGGTTGCGGAAATCCACGCACAGCCTAATCTCACCGCTCTTCTTTCTTACAGGGACTATGTTGGCCAACCATTCCGAATGATGTATGGGATAGATGATCTTTGCATCTAACAACTTCCAGATTTCTGCAAAGATGGTTCCCGAAATGGTAGGGTTGTGCCGCCGCAGCTTCTGCTTGAAAGGCTTCTGTTCTGGTTTAAGTGGGATGTAGTGTTGAACTTCCGCAGGCTGATATGTTTTTAGATCCTGGTAAGACCAGGCAAAAACATCCATATATTTCTTAAGAAGCTCAGTAAAAGCTTCTCTTTCGGCCTCTGAGCAACACTTACCCAGATTTACTAATTTGGGATCATTGTCAGCTCCCAAATTTAGTAATTGTGTGTCGGAGGAATAACCTTCCCCACTTTCTTCATTTTTCTTAAGCATCTGATCATGCTTATCAAACATTTCCTCAAGAGATACCAAACCTTTGGGAATTTTATTTCCCTTTAGCTGGATAATCTCCTGACTTCCTGAGACGTCCACATCCATTTCTCCGACAGTAGTCTGCCTAGGAGGTGAATTGCTTCCCTCATAGTAGATTTCTTCAAAGTTGTCCTTCTGTTGGAGAAACGCAGCAATCTGCGTGTCATCGTTGAAAACCTGCCATTGCTGGACGTTGTCAGGAACCTTTGGGCGAAAGACCATCTCCACCTTGTAGTCTCCCTGTCTAAAGAATGCAGGAGGCTGATCCGGATTCAACAAGGCTGCAGTCACTGCAAGTGAATCAGCTCTTGAATTTTGTTCTCTCGGAATGTAAGATACCGAGAAAGCTGAAAAATCCAGGATAGCAGAGTAGACCCGATCTCTATAGTGCCGCAGTTTGTCTTTTTTGACTTGGTAGAGGCCTCTTATCTGCTTCACAATCAGCTCAGCATCTCCCTTTGCGTGTAATAATTTGATTCCCATTGTTCTTGCCTGCTCCATGCCTAACAACAACGCTTCATACTCAGCTGTATTGTTAGTATTTTCGAACATCAATTTGAAGGAGTGTGCATGCACCTTCCCTTCAGGAGAGATAAGAACAATGCCTGCGCCTGATCCAAATGAACAGCAGCTGCCATCAAATTCCAGAGTCCAAATCTTGTTGTTAAGTTGATGCGGTTCTTGAATCACCGGTTGAACATCTTCTTTATCCATTTCTAGATAATAGACTCCGTGATCCGATTCCTGAAACAAGATCTGAGATCTAGGATCCTCAGACTTTGATACTGTGTACTTAGATTTCTTCTCAGGTTCCAGCTTCTGATTTACTCCTTTGATTGGTATGTGCACACAAGACCAATCCATCTTGACTTCTCCACCCAGCTCTTTGCAGAAATTTCTACTCAAAAGCATGCCATAAGAGACTGGAATGTCTGCTACAAGGATAGTCATTTTCAGTCTTTTATCTGGAAAAGAAGCAAGTACTGCCTGCGCATCTTTGATTTGCCCCACAAGAGGGACTTGCCTTTCCATTGAATAACATCTTCCGATGGTTTTTGTCAATGTGAGACCCAAGGCATCAGCAACTTTGGCAGGCATGACATTATCAGAAGCTCCAGAATCCAAAATGCAATTGCTCAATTTATGTCCGTTGATGAGCAAAGATACATAGAATGGCTCGATCCTTTCTGATGTAGCAGGAGAAGAGGTAGAAGGAGAAGAACTTGCCGCCGCATTATTTGTAGGAGGAGTATTCTTTGGATTTGACAAGATACCCCGTGAAGTATTATTTGTTGGGCTGGGACCATTACTTTGCACATATTTGACCAATCTATTCAGCTGATCAGGAAATGCCCTCAAATACTCAGCTTCTGACATTTGGACCTTGTTCCTCTTGATGTGATCAATTATGTCGAAAGCTTGACTTGCTTCAGTAGGATGTGCGTTGGCTCTTTGCTGCGAATTGAAAGAATTTGAATATTTATCCTTAGGCGCTAATGAAGAAGGAAGAGTGCTACCTCTTTTCAAGATAGTAACATCCGGGCCAGGATCTTCTCTCTCTTTTCGGCCGCTTGTGGATGCTTCGGCATTTTGGCGCATCTGAGACCTTGTAAACACCGCAAAAGTGTGACCATCAGAATCTTCAAAAGATTCATAATAGCCATCGTCAGATTCGTAGTCCAGGTAACCAATATTGGAGTCGCCAGCGGGATCTATAAAGTCTTCATCATCGAATGATTCATCAATGCCGAGATCCTCTTCATTAGTTTCCAAGTTATTCCTTGGAGCAGCTTCTATTGCCAACCGTTGTGGTGCAGCAGCAAGTCTGTTTCGATTTTGATTTTGATTTTGACCATTAAAGGTCCGGGTAGGAGCTATTCTTGAGGGGGTTACATTCCCTGCTTGAGAGATCTGCTTCTTGATCTGCAGCATGTCATTAGCCAATTTCTGCAACAAAGGATCTGAAGTACTAGAAGAAGCACCATCACCTTTGTGAGATGGTTGTTTGAGTTTTCCAGCCATGATCAAGTCGTCCTCAACCTCCACGGCAGCATTTTGTGCTTCAAGCAGATTTACAGGTCTTGCCCTTCTTAGCTGATATCCAACTTCAGGCAATAGAGCGTTTATAAAAAACGTCTTTTGATTTTCGTCGCTCAATGCGGCAGAAGTGGGGATTTTATACAAAATCCTTTGGAACCTTGCAATAAAGTCCCGCATGTTCTCGCTTGGCTCTTTCTTCAACTGCGTCAGTTGGGTGATCAACGTACTAGCATCCTCTGCAGGCTTGAATCTTTTCAGGAATTGCTCACGCATAGTCGCCCAGTTGGTTATGGTGCCAGGAGCTAGCCGATAGAACCATTCTCCCGCCAAGTCGTGTAGAGTCTCAATGAAGAGCCTGACTGAGACATCTTCATGCTCTACTGCAAGCACACCACAAGATATGAAAAAGGCCGCCAAATGATCATCCGGGTTTTTCTTTCCATCTCCAAAGAATTTTGGAAAATTCTTTCTGGATCCCTTTGGCAGTTCATGCATAGGTGGAGCCAAGTTCAGAGGTCCAAAAGCTGCTCCCCATGGGACAGGTACAATCTGGTGCGCCATGTTGACTTGAGCACGCCTCCTCCTTGTGTAGACTTGATGACTTGATAATTCCAGCCGCCGGATTATGCTGAATACGATCCGGATCTGGATGGATGTGCACTCTCCTTCCTGGTGAGAGACTAGATCTGTGGCTTCTAACTTGAGGAGGATGATTGAAATTGAATTGCTCCTGCAGTCAGAAGAAATGATCAGTCCTTCCTTGCACCTTCATGGATCGGGTGAATGGACGTTCAGCCAGGTTGAGATTTGTGTGGAAAACACTCTGATCTTCAATAGATAAACCTTGATCTGCAAAGATAGTTGTTTCCCCAGCGGAGTCGCCAAAAACTGTTGGCTAGATTTTCTGCATAGCATCAAACCTAGGCAGTCATGAGATAAATCTCCCTCATTTAACCGGTGAGGCTCCCGTGTCAGATTTGTCAATAAAAATGTGTTATTATCTATCAGGGGTTTTACTTTAACCACTTAGTTCATGAACCATAACTAAGAAGTTCTGCAGCAAGTAAGCAGTTGTTCAAGAAAGGAAGTATTTTATAGAAGAAGGAAGTAAAGGAAATACAGAGAAGAAATGGGGAAGATGTGCATCCCAATTAGTAGATAGCAGAGCTAATTGCATGCACATAGAAGAAACTTAATAGATATGAACACACAGAATTATAAAACAAAGGCAGCTCTAGATCCAGATCTAAAATAACACAAAGTTTATTAAGAGATCTAAGATTAAAAGCAAGAAACACAGTACACCGTGACACAAAGTTCTCCGGAAACCTGCTCCTTTGTATTCCTTTGCTCCAAGTTGCTCTCAGGGGTTCAGCACAAAGTCTAGAACACAAGATTGCTGCTTACAAATTCTGATCGATCATTAACCCGGAGGTTCTTCTCCTACTTATAGAATGTAGGAGGGAAAGTACAAATGGAAAACTCAAACTGAACTGAAACATAAACAACAAGTAAAGATGACATTTGGCAATCATCCTCAACTATCTTCTCCTTAAGTGACACATGTATCACTTAACTAATAGAATGGTTCCACATGACTTTAAGTAATGGTTGCAAAACCAATAACTTAGAAGTTTTACAATTTCATCCGGGAACATAGAAAATAGAAGAAGAAAGAAATAGAAGAAGTCATGCCAGCTGTAACATTTATGTCTTCTTCTTGTTCTGATATCGGATATACTTGTCGAACATGTAATTCAACATCCTTCCATCTGTTTTAGCCACTGCTTCTTTCTCTGTCCTAAACTGCAACAACCCTTCATTCAACACTTTGATGCACGCTTCCACATCTTCCAAGCTTGGCCCAAACCTTGCAATGTCTGCCTGCAGCGCCACCAGTCTACTGATAGAATTCATCGTGAAAGGCTTGGTAGCTTTATCAATTCTCTTTTGTACCATCAGAAGAGAACCTTCCAGGGAATTAGGCACCTTAGTTGAGACGATCCGCACGTATGAAGTGACATTCCCATCCACTCTCTCCTCAGTGAAAGAAATGACACTGTCTGGTAAATCTGATGTCCTACTCTCAAGTGCCTGCATCCTCTTCAGCAAAACTCTGCAGATTTCCAAACGGAAAGATACTGCAAACTCTAGCTGCTTCCCCTTCTCGACTGATCCGTCTGGTACAATCTGTTCCGCAATCAATACATCTCCCGGCAGCTTGTTGATCTCGGCCAAAATACTCAGGTTACTCTCTGCAACTGTATTCATGCCTTCTATGTTTGCCATCAGTTGCTTTAGTTGATTTGCTGCATCATTCATAACCTTTAGGTGGGCTGGCACTTCTCCAAGTTGTACAGAAGCTTGACGAATAATCAAATCCTTCCATTCGTCAATAGCCTTTACTTGATTGCTTGCGTCCTCCATTTCCTGCATAAGATGATCACTCACCTGCTCTGAAATGGGCTGAATGGAAGGTTTAGCAACCTTGGCTATGATCTCACATAATTGAGATACTTGCTTCTGCAGCTCTTCTTTCTCCGCCTTTTCACTGTCAAGCCTAAGGAATAAAGCATCCATCAATGTCTGCGTGTCCTGCTTCAATCCTTCAGTGGTGGCTTGACCGAGGGGTACTTTGGTCACTGTCACATCTTCCGCCGTGAGCTCCTCCTCTATCTTTCCTTCTGCCGGAATTGATATCTCAGCAAACTTCTCTCCCGAATCCTCGATGATCAACCTAGAAGTTGCTTTGGCAACTTTAGGCCTTCTGTCTCTTCCACCCAGATTCTGGAGTAGCTGCAAGTCGTGCTCCTCTAAGTTCATCTCCATTCTCGCTTCTGGAACCAACTGCGAAGCCAACCATTCCGAGAAGTTACTTCTCGGAGAATGAGAAGTCGCTGAGTGTACTACCATCTTCCGCTCTGCATCCTCTCCGTCAGAAAGTGCCACAGTGTTATGGCTGCCATCTTCTGAGTCATCCAAGGACAAAGCCCTTTCGAATTCCGCCATCTGCAGCTTCAACGTATCCTCTGGAACAGGTGCTGAACGAAGTGGCTGAGGGGAGAAGATGAATGTCGCTGGATTCAGTGGAGGCATGGAAGCATCCTGCTGCTGCGGTGCAATAGTTGGTGAAGTATTGGGTACTGGAGAAACCGGAGTTAAAGTCATGGTCGTAGAAGTGATCCTCTCCTTGGATTGAGATCTTCTATGCACTTTCAACTTCTCGACTTTCCTGCTGCTTTCTCCTCCGTGCTTTCGCTTGAGGGAATCTCCTGCGCCGAAGTTTCCCGTGACTTGATTCATCAATGCTTCATCAAGGCAATATCCCTTCGTCAGCAACCAGTTTGAAGTATTCACCAACACAGCTCCCGACCTTTCTTCAATTGTGTTGCAGCCTCCTATGTTATTCTGCAGTATGGCTTTATCTCCTCCCATTTGATGGTAAGTGTCAAGTACCACATTCCCATCATCTTTAAGATCCGCAGGTATCCGCGCTAGTCCAAAGTCGAACACTTGCTTTGCTGATAGCCTGCTGAAATCTCTCTTTCTAACCTCGTACTCACTTTTGCACTTCATCCAGAAATCTTCTAATGAAGGCACATGTGCGTACTCCTGGGAGATTGTCTTCCTGGCTACTCCAAATGGATCGAAGTTCAGCCGTGCAGGGAAGAACTCTTGCTCATACTCGGATAACATTTGCGCTTCCATCCCCCGAGCTCTATGAATGCTAATGCAGCTGTAATATCCCACAGTGATTGGGAAGAAGCCCGTAGACTTGTGCCGCTTTGACTGAAGGTCGTGTAACTCCACAAGTTGCCTGCTCAGCTCCATGGCGATCAATCTATCATTCGGATACCTGGGCATCTTTATTGGTTCTCCAGAAAAGCCCGTAACCCTGAGGTATGTGAAATCTACAAATTGAATGAATAGACTGCCAATCTTGGACACAGCTTCCCACGCTTCCTTGCTTACCCTGTTGGCCTTCAAGTCTTTGTCTAGCCTGCAGATGAAATCGTAGAAGAAGTCATCGTTGATCACTTTGAAGTCTTTCTCGCATGCAGGTGCAGTAAGCTGTGGGTAGCACTCGAAAATGGGGTCCTTGGAAAGAACACCACATCTATCCAGCTTGGAAAAGACGCCTTGTGAAGCTGCAGCATACACCAAGTATGAAGTCATCTTGAAGCTGAAAGTACGCTTCACATTCCGGAGTTGCTCACCGATGTTGTTGCTAATAATTTCCGACCAATTGATTATAGAATCAACCTTGTTGATTTCAATGGTCCTGATGAAAGCATACATCCATGTACGGAAAGTGTAGGCATTCGCTTCGCCATTCATCCTGCATAGCAATTTGACGACATCATCTACCTCCTGCACCAAATTGGACCGTGGAAGAGTTCTCGGGAACTTTGAAGGAGATCTAGGCTTCTTCATGTATCGGCTATTCATTATGCTCACGCAATCAGCTCTATGCTTCTCCCATCTACTGTCAGCATCCTGAATGCTAATAGAAGTCACCACCTTTCGCACTGGAATCTTCAAACAATAATTGATGAACTCTGCGTCCAAACGAATTATTGTCTTTCCCGAAGCATCACGCACTGATCTGGATGAAGGATGATAAGATCTAGCACACTCCATCACAAACTCTGGCAATTGGGCTGTACATGGAAAAGCTGCAGCTCGGATAATTCCACTGCTTTTAACCGCACGCATGAGTGAAGTCTTTCCCGCTCTGGATCTATCAATCAAATCGGCAAGAGGTTCCGGGCCTAGATCTGTGTCTCCTATGTCTGCAAGTTTGGAAGCAATGCATGACTCCATCGTGCTTTCTTTTTCATCTCCCTTCGCCATGGCTTTGTCTATCTTCGTCTGAATAATTCTTTTTCTTCTTACTTGGCCGGATTTCTTCAATACTGGTGCAGATCTGGACAATTCTTCAGATTCGGAGGATATATGCAATGTATTGGACATTGATAAAAGCTCATTTTCCTTTGTAAAGCACCTGTATTGAATTCCTGCAATTTATTCAGACAAAAATGGCCACCGGAGCATGAATAGTGAATTTTAATTGTAAAAATCTGCACTTTTCAAGCCTGCTGCCCCAAAAATTGGTGTTTAATTTGCACATAAAGAGAGCATGAATCCTTTCAACAACACCTGAGCACCTGTAACACCTATGCAAACAATTATGCAGACAAAGATCAACCTCCTTCAAAGCATGCGCCAAATCTGGAAGCTTTTAGCCTTGTTGTCACCTTGTCTGAGCAAAATCCTTCTTCTAATGGGGGCGCACTTTTCCACTTGGCTGCAATTCTTTACCTGTGAATCAAATAATTCACCCATATGGCTGCCCATGCTTATATAACCTTCACAATTCTATAATTAATAATTGCCCTAACAATTAAAGGCAATTAATTAATTAAAAATCATGCTTTTCTCTTTTAAAAATAGCATGTTTAAGGACAGCCATCCAATAAATTAAATTAATCCAATTTAATCCTTCACACATCACTTCACTTAAGCTTCACAGTGTGCTTTGACCATAGCCACTGAAAATAGAAATTAATTTAATGTTTTAATGCCTTTAAAAACATTAAATAACTCTCAAATGGGGCGCACTTTTTGAGAGGAAGGGGGCAGCCACTAAATAAATTAAATTTAATGCATTTAATTCCTTTCTTTTATTCCCTCTTTGACTTGTTGACTTCCTCCAAGCTTGGGCGCACTTTTTGAAAGAATAGATTAATTAAAATAATCACTTTAAGGCTGCCATCATCTCACCAAAGGGGGCGCACTTTTTTGCACATATAATTCTATTTTTAAGAATTTTTCCACAATGGGATTCTTTACCCTGCAAGGTAGGCACCAAAATCCCATGATCCACTTAAGTGATTTGACTTTGACAATGGGATTATTTACCCTGCAAGGCAGGCACTAAAATCCCATGATTTCACTTAAGTCACTTTCCTTTTATTTTATCATGGGAATTTTCACCCTGCAAGGCAGGTAATAAATTCCCACCTACCTGCGGCCTCTAACTTTCCCACTGCAGCTTAAGTGAATTTTATAACACGGGAAAAAGTACCCTGCTAGGCAGGTATAAAATTCCCACCCTGCCTGCGGCTTCTATTTTTCCCATTGCAGCTTAAATCCTTTGTTTTCCAAAAATGCGCCCATCCCCGCAGGGGCTTTTCCGTGCACGACTTCACTTTTTCCCAGTGATCCAGACCTCCGATGGCGACTTCCTCCAGGCATAATGTGCGTATATGTTTTCCAGCTGCTCCAGGCCAAAAATCGGGCTTACCCGGCAAAGGAATTGTTCTAGAGAAATTTCACAGAAAACAAAACGGGACAACACAAAAACACGAAAAATTGCCAAAAGTCACAAATAAAGCCCAAAACTTATTCCAAGTTAAAACCCTTCTGGTACATAAGAGTAATGACATATTCGATCATAACAAAGTTAAAACGGAGCGCAAATAGCCTCATATGGGGCTCAAAATAATTAAATACAAATTTCCCGCAGACAAATCCTGACGACAGAATATAACAACTTTGGGCATCTGGGTATTTGGCGAAAAAGGCTAATATGGCTCTTTGGGATTATCTTGACGCAATACAAGAACTTTCAGGCAATAAAAACACAAAACGACCCATTATTTTAAAAGTAAGAAAAAATTTCGGATAGGGTAGTCGCAGATTTCAGGGTGAAATCTGGGTGACACAGATAACAACATTTCTAGGTTTCCATAATTGAAATAAAATTATAGCTCTAGAAAAATCCATAAAGAAGCTATGTAAGCATGTCAATTGGAGTGGTTGACGAAAAAAGCTAATCTCTAGGTAACAGTCTCAAGATGAAAAGATTGACAAAGAGAGTAAATCCAAGACCAAGAAAACTAGGCATTGGAACATGACCAAAACAAGTGTTTGAAAGACTCAAGTCTAGACCAAACTGAGCACTTTGGGTTTAGAACACCAATATGTTTAAGTCTCTCGCCTAACAAAAGGCCCTAGTATATAAAACACTAAAGAAAGTGACAAATCTTGGGCTCAAGTTTGGAGTTCTAAACCCTATTAAAGTGAAAAATCCATGTTCTAGGAGAGGAATTCAAACTTCAATGTGCATTGAGATTTCCAAGTACATGCAAAAAAGGACTCACCAAATGGGAGAACAACATTGAGTTATAGTGTTTAAAGGTTGTGTTAATATTCCATTTCTAGTCATGCAACCACACAACTGGGGGTTGTAAGCCCATTTTTTGAAGGATGACATCCAACATCATCTCCTATATTTTAAGCATGGATGAGAGAGTTGAATTTCTACTTGAGTTCTTGCTAAGGAATCCAATTCCTATGCACGATCATATCTCGAATTGTGGAAATTTCATTATGGTACAATATGAGAGCTTTGATACTTGGTATATCAACAAGCAGGATTTCATTTCCAATCATAATTGGTGGCCACCATAGTTGTGATTGTTAAAATACAATCCAGTTCTAAATCCATTGCCAACCCACCTAAGAAAAGGCTTGAGAAGCACAAAAGCTTTCCAGATACTCTTGACAACGAACATGCCTTCGATCTTGACAGGAGACAAAATAATGACTAAGGTATGCAACCCGTTATTTTTCCAACAATTTTACCATAGGTTACATTTGAAGCAATGCAATGCCTGAGAAAATTTTCCACACCTCTTTCCCGTCAATATACTTGACCACCACTTGGCACATAAGGCAATACTTTATTTGTAGACGTCAATTATACCCATACCACCTTTTTCCTTGGGTAAGTAGCACACTTCCCAAAAAAATTGAAAACCTATGGCTTGCTTAACATTGGATCAAAGAGAGTCTTTCAGAATTTTATCCAACTTCTTAAATGATGCCTTGGAAGGGAACCAATATGAAGAGTAATAAACATGAGTAGCAACAAGAATTTTAATGCAAACCTAGAATTTTCTAGCTAAAGAGAGTGATTTGGAAACCCAATAAGAATTTTTTTTCCACTCTATCAAGCATATAACACCATAGGTCAGAGGAAGTGCTATCAAATACAAATGGAATACCCAGGGATTTAAACTTATCTCCGTTGGTGATCCACTTTCGAGGGAACTTGTTTAGTTGATCCAACATGGGCCACATACTCTTTATGTAACTCGACAAAACATTGGAACCCGATGTTTTACAAAAAATATTTGTGCAACCCATGGTTTTATAAATGTTTTATTCATGTTCTGTCAGAGTAAGAAAAGAGTCATAAGTGAAATGTCCTTTAAAATTTGGATAGACCAGTCTAGGAGGTAAATTCTTCGAATGACCCATGTTCAATTTTTCAAGCAAGAAGATAACCAAAAGATTTTATAGCTACATCAAACAAAATGGGAGCAAGAGGAAATCATGTCCAAAAGGATCTAAAGATCCCAAATGATTTAGACTTGCGTCGATTAATGGTGTGGCAAGTCAAGGCATTAGAAAAGAGAGTTTGCACGACCCTTCAAAAATTCACCAAATCCTACATCTTTTAACATCGTAAGAATGAACGATCACTCAATGCAATCATAAGCTTTTTCAAAATCCATAACGAGAAAAATGGTACATTTTTGTGAGTCTCGAGCCCATTTCATTCCTTCCCAAACAATAATAATATTATCCAATATATATCAGCCTTTGATAAAGCTAGTTTTTTGTTGTCTGAAAAGAGATGGAAAAAGGTGGCGAATGCTAAGTACCAAAGTTTTGGCGAGGATTTTATATGAGACATCCAACCAAGTGATTGAGTGCCAATTAGAAATGAGCTTTGGGTTTTCCAACCTCCGGTATGAATTTTATGTTACATTTGTTAATGATGGCTCCTAAGGTATTATTATTTAATGCTTCTTTGTAGACTTGTAGGAGATCGAGACCCACAAATTGTCATGTCGCTTTGTATAATTCACAAGGGAATCCATCAACTCAAGGCACTTTTTCATTGGCCATGCATGACAGAGCCACATAAAGCTCCTTAAGCGAGAGAGGGGCATCACAATGATTTTTAGCCATTGGGAAAAATCTTGCAAGGAACAACATCCAAACATTGTTGGAGAGCAACATGTCTTTCCTCGATCAAATCTTGAGATTTGAATACAAGTTTATAGCGTTCCACAAATGTTGAAGTAATTTTTGGTAGGTTAATAAACTTTCCATGGAAAACTTGTAGAGATTTAATCTACTCGTAAGCATGCTTGAATCGAAGGGATTTGAAAAAAAATAGATGTCTTGTCTCCCACCTTGAGCCAATGCAGTCATGCACGGATTTGAGCCCCTCTTGCAACATAGTTGTCTCTAAGTTTGATGTTATACCTATGATTTGCAGTGATGGATTATAGATGAATATTGAATGGATTGGATTTAAGAAGAATTGAAACCCTCTGGAATTCTTTGTTTAGAGAACAATCCACCTTTCTGCGACCCCTAGACACCTATTTGCCAAAGTGGTGGAGGAAGGAGGCGGTGTGACTGATGGCTTCATTACACCACTTGATTTAGTTGGCAGTGTAATGAGGATGTGGAGCTAGGTTCCACATCTTGGAAATGAGATGGATCACCTTTTCATGAGTTACCAGTGAGGTATTTAAATAAAATTAATTACTTAGCACCTTAAATCTAGCTCCACCCCATGTCATTTGAAAAGTACTGAGGCTATGATCAGATAGCACAATATTTTTCCAAATGGTGACCAAAGAATGTCATGCATTGTCAAAGACAAAAATTTGTTTCTAAAAAATCATCACATGATCGATCCCTTTGAAAACTCTATTAGAACAGTCTCAGAAATTAGACCAAGTAAACCAAGGATAGAGAGTAAAGGCTCACCATCAAAATAAGGGGTATGACAAGCCCCAACAGTTTTTAAAATAAAACCATGCTTCACACTCTCCAACACATCAACACATGGGTAGTGCTCACTCTTTATCCTCGAGATGTTCAATCATATTAAAGTCACCATAAACCAACTAAAAGGCTAGATATAGATTGTTTGCCAACCAACACCATAACTCTATTCTAGTGAAGCCATTAATTTACAGTATGACCCCAAACCAACCGATATAAAGGATCCAAACCCATGGAAACAATTAAGGAAGTAAATCTTGAGGATATGGAAATATTGGAACGAACTTTTCCCTCGTTGGGGACAATAGAAAAAATATGTGAAACCTATAATAATGCAACTTAAAATGGTTTCGAGAAGGAAACCTATAATCTTAATTTCCTATAAATATACCATGTCAATATTCCCAATCATTTGACAACAAAACACACAAAGTATTTTTGTGAGGATTGTATGAGACCTCTCACATTCCATGAAATAAGTTTTTTGTAGAAAAAATCATCCATTTTAATCTCCCCCTAGTCATCGTAAAATTTTGACTCGAGGTCAAGTAGAGAAAAAATGTTAGATAAAGGAGGAAACTGGTGTGACTCAAATTCACCGACAAGAATGAAGCGAGGTTTAGCCCCATTATCTCCCCTCGATGACCCATAACCATCACGTGGTTGACTGCATGAGCATTGTGGAGGTTGAGAAATTTTCGTTGTATCCCTAACCTCACTAACAAGATGTTGAGAGTTAATAATTTGGTTTTTCTTGGGCAAAGATTGGACCTGGGGAACTAGAGTGGAAACATTGGTTTTTTTACTGGTAAATGAGTGTGATAAATAGGTTGAACATAAGGCTCTAGGTCAAAAAATGCAATGATTTCTTCCCATGGAATCCTTTGTATTAACCACAAATGTCCATCTATCATTTAGAGAGGTGACTTTGACTTATCATATTGTGATGGTCCCTTAGATGGCTTGAAATGGGCCATAAGGGGACAATCACATATGCGATGGTTAGGGGCTTGACATTTGAAACAAATTTTTGGAAAATTAAAGTAAGTAACCTTTTGGGAAAAAGTGATTAGATCCCACTTGGATTAGGTCCTTCATGAAGTCAGCCTCAACACAAATCCTCTTTTTTAGGTGAGAAAAATAGAAGCAGTCAGTTTCTTAGAAAAATATCCAACAAATGGACTTGACAATTTCAATTGTAAATATTCAAAGATGAACATGAAAGCTTGGCAACTCAATCCAAACAGGGATTTTAAGGGAAATTTGGTTCAAGACCTTAAAGTTAGGATTCCAAGTGGAAAGAGCAAGGAGTGTGCTTCACAAGAACCAACAACTCTATTTAAGAAGTAACACTTAGACTTATGAGGGTTATTTGAAGGAAAATAGAAAACAAAACCTTGGTAAGGTTCCTAATACATGAGACAAAGATGCCATTAGATTCCCAATGTTGTTATATCCAAGTCTGAAAGATTATTTTGAAGGGGATATGTCTGATGAAATACGCAATAAGATAGTTATTCTGGTACCATCTGATAGCTAGTTCAACAAAATCATAATTTAACACATCATAGATAGAATCTCACTCATTACCTCATCGTAAACCTTGTGCACAAATTTCCTCATGCATTTGGGAGTCATCATCACTGCCTTTTACAAAAAATGTTGTATGTAGTTAGTTTAGAACCACATAAATAGGATTTAAACCACCTAAAGAGAGGATTACATGTCGAGCTTTACTATGACAAGATATGGGTAGTATCAAAAAAGTGGTATGAACTAATCAAAGTGAATGAAAACAAAGCATATTGATAGATAGATATATTTTAACGTCTATGAGGCCAAAACACCCTATGGGATAAGAAACCCTTGCATTTTTTCTTTCTAATTTTTTTATCTTCTTTTATTCAAATTGATAATGAATTCCCCTATTTTCTCCACCCTCTCCTTGGTTAACACATCTTGTAATGATTTTTTTTGTTAAAACACTAGTATATTTTGTCTAGATGTCATTGTAAGAAATACACTCCAAAATAAAGTATTTTTTCTTATTCCTTTTCCCCCTGTGGTGCAAAAGACACAAACTCTTGCTTTTTGTGCCTCTTTTGGCCTTTTCCACTACCAATTTCACATTTAAGCTAACGCGAATTCGTCCTTAACTGAGCTATGAGAAACTTTTCTCTCCAAGAAATATTAACCCCTATATAAGCCTTTTGTTGATGATAACAAGTGGATTTAAATTCCTCGAGGTAATATTTCTTCTTCTTCCCCTAATGATTTACCTCGTATAGACTTTTGAAACTTATCCATAACAAACACCTTTATTTCCTTTTTATTTTTAGGAAATACATTCAAGTAAATGTGCCATCTCATCATCCACTTATTTTCATTCATCTAGGACTTCTTTCTCTTGCAAAATATCTCATTAAAGACCACCTTAGGCCATTTACCTACCTCCATTTGATCATTTTTTGTTAGATATCTTAGGAGACCCACCATAGAAACGTCTTCAATTGGAGCTACACCTATTTAAGCTACAAGAATCTGATTTAGGACCAATAATTTTAGTTTGATCTTGCTTGTGATCATGCAGTTTTGGATTTTTTCTATTTTCTTCCATTTTGAGTCTAAAGTGTTGCTTTTCCATAGTTCATACCCATAAAGAAACACCAAAATTACTAATAATCTAAAAAGAGTATGAGTATTTTTCTATTCCCATAAATCCACTTCTTTGCATTTGTTTTGTAGGGCATATAATGCTCTACACCCTCCTAAAGTTCCTCCTGCAAGTTTCCCAACTAAGTTTGTTGTTGAAGTCAATGCTAAGGTATTAAAACTCAACTACTTATTCTAGAATAATTCCTTAAAAATAAAATACATGCTGATTTATGTTATTTCTATAATATAATATCATGATCTTAGTCTTACTGGTGTTGACTTGCATGCCCACTTGTTTGCAAACATGCTTAAAGGCATACAATGCTCTTACAACCCCTAAGTGGGTCTGACAATTAAAAGAAGTTCATTTGCATACAAAAGAAGTCTTATTGTTTGACGAGTTTTCTGCTCTTGTCTCAAGTTAATGAAATGGTATGCAAGAAAACAAAAAAATCCAAAAATATGGGAGGGTTTAAGGCTACCTTCGATGTATGATGGTGATGAAGGATCAGATACGGGTGCAAAGATACTCTTCGCGGCGAGCTCAATAACCTGAATTATAAAGGGACAAATAGACAAGAAAAATATTAGTAGATTAAATGGTGGGCTTCCTGATAAATTTAGTCCTGAGAAGTGATAAACTTCCTAGAGAGGATGGAAACCCATTTGATTACAGGATTGATTGAAAATAATAGATAAATGACACACATAAGATAATCAAAATGGAACAAAGATTAGAGATATACTAGATATGATAACAACGAATTGAAACAAAAGGATGAAAACCTGACAGGTTTGATGGAGACCCAAGAAAGACAGAGGCAGTTGATGATAGCTATAGCAGAGCAGATCAAAAGATGTGAAAAAAATGGATCTAGGACTGATTCTAAAATGTTGAAGATGTCTTGGATATGATGCAGAGGCACATGAAACAGAAAGAACATAAATTGCAGGCATATAGATGGAAATGTCATGGATGCAGATTAGGTTGAAAATGAACAAGGGCATATCTAGGACATTTGATGGTGATTGGGGTAGGAAAAGTGAGATTTGTGGTGTTAGATGGGAAAAATAAAAAAGGTTGCAAGATCTAGGTGACACAAAAATTGAGAAACAAATGGCAGGGTAGACAGAATGTAGGAAAAAAAAACTGATGTAGATCGGATCGATGATGACCAACTAAGAATCAACGGTGTCCAGGGCTAGATTAGCGTTTGATGATGCTTGATAGATGGCAAAGGGATTATAAGAAAGAGATAAGGATGACTAATGAGATGAGATATCTCCAAGACAACGAATGGACTTGCAAAGTTGATGAAATAAGATGGGGCTCCAAACAAACTCTAAGTTTTAGATCTCTAAAAATGACATACAAGGGCTCCAAGATGACTCCAAGATGTTAATAATAGCTCACAAGAAGAGAAGAAAACAAGAAAATGTTGCAAGAAGTTGAATATACCAAAAGTTTCATCCCCTTTGAGGAGGGGTGTAGTGGTGTATTTATAGGTCATTGCCGACCTGCTAGGGATGTCATTAACTGCAGAGGGCTATTGATTTGGGTGATGGGTATGATGCACAACTTGATACAAGAGGCCCTATTGTGGTTAATTTAGGATTTCAAGTTGATTTGGTGGATTAGGGTTTCATAGGGATGATAAAAATGGTTAGAGGGTGGAAAGGTATTGAATGATGGTAGATGAGAGTCTAAGGAGGATAAATGAGGGTTTTAGCGATGTGATTAGGATAATACATGTGCTTAAGGATAATTAAATGTGATTAGGGGTGAATAGTGAGGGATAAAATAATGATGGGATGGGATAGGGTTAAGATAGGAAAATAGGAAATTAAGAGGAATAAACGGGTTTTAGAAGGGAAATGGGAATTTGAATAGGATATGGGTACGAGCGTGCATGATGATGATGAAGGGGTGAGAAAACATGGGATGAGGGACAAGCGTACCAATTTTTTGTGTTTACATTTGCCCCTTTTTGTCAAGTGGTTTGTGTTAAGCAAGTTGTGAGACAAAAACCAGAAGTGATAGAAGATGATTGTTGAGGTGTTACCCCTTAAACTAGGGATCGATGACACAAAGAGGAATCAATTACTAGGTTGATAAAAATAGATGGAGGAAATGGGGGAAGTAGAGAAAAGAAAAGAAAAGATGTCCCTAAGTGGAGAGTGATGACCATTGTAAGAAGGATAGGATAAAAATAAAAACTAAAAAACACATTTTGGTGACCCTGGAAACACATTGGTAGGGAGTATAGATCGACCTCAATGAAGGTGATGTTAATGTCCTATGGACCCATGAAGGATCCCTATAATACATCGGTAGGAAAAGATCACTGTAGGATGGAGGAAATCCAATGGGAATATGCTCGGATAAAGATGGCAGGAATCCTGGAAATACATCAGTAGGGAACATAACATGACCTTAATGTAGGTGACATTATTGTCCTATAGACCCATGAGTCAGAAAATATCATTGCAATATGGAGGGAATCCAATGGGAATCTGCTCAGATGGATGTACAAACTGTGGGAGCAATGGGTCAAAGGAATACATCAAAAGCATCTGTAAAAAATGTGAGGATGGTCAAGATAATGGTCTGACAAAATGTCGAACAACAAAGTGGGGGCAAAAGAGTATGCACTATCCTTCAGATATGGGGAAACGAGCAAGTATGCGTTGTAGTGGTACGGAAAGGTAAGTATTGCCATAAAGGTGGGCTTAATATGAGATATGGTGCCCCGAGAGGGAACACAAAGATGGCCACAGTGGGGTTCTAACATGATTAAGGATGCAAAAAGGGGATTGATGAGATGATTAGATAAGCAACAAGATAGAAAAATAAGATATGCAAGACAAGCAAAGGTGTGTTATGGGTGACACACAAGTATGAAAACATGACATGATGATGTGATGTATTGATTAATTTATATGATGTGATGATGTGATGTACTGATTAATTTATATGATGTGATAATGTGATGTATTGATTGGATTAGACATGTACTAATGATATGATGGATTTAGATTAGATATAAAATTAATATGGTTGATTTAGGTTATATATGGAAATTATACGATGGTTAGATTAGACATGATGTGATAGTTTTTAGATTAGATGTAATGGACTTGGATATAAATTAGATTGTGTTAATTAGATTAACTATGATATAAGATGTGAAGTGTATGATAATTGGATTCGATGTGATAAATAGACTGCGACCTTGCTAGGGTGACCCAAACATAAGAAGTACACTTCATCATAGTAAGGATTGCACATAGGATAGATGCATTGGGAATGGATTGGAGGTAAAACATGAAAATGAACACAAATAAAGTAATGCACTTATAGCCATATGGTAGGTGTTAACATATAACCAACGATAGTTAGTCACATATAAGATCATGAGGGAAAGATGGAAGGTGTGATTATATACCTACTAAAGACATGACAAGGAGTTTAGATGTAGCTTTTACAAGGAAATAGTTTCTGCTTAGGTGGTTATCCTATGTCTATGCCCCAGCTCTGAGAAATATGCAAAAACTGATCAATGCAGGAAGTTTGTTTTTGATGGGAAAGCTAATCGATTTTCTTAGGATGTTTTTTTTGGATTTTTCTTTTGATATTTTGAAGGTTGATCAATGCAGGAAGCCTTACTATTGTGATACAATAAGGTAGTCATCCTTCGAGGGAGTGGTCTACAATTTGGGATTTTTTTGGCTTTTGATTTTTGACTTTTTATTTAGATGGTAGGATAAAACATGTGATAGCTGTCCTTCGAGGGATCAGTCTATACTTTTGATAATATTTGCTTTATTTGAACAGTTATCCTTTGAGGGAGAATTTTGTATTTTAGATAACATAAATTTTAATGTGAGCATCTGTAATTTTTGACTTTTTATGATGGATCTCAGGATATCCAAGTAGACTACTTAGGGAGGGGAAGTAATGTGTACAAGCTACACATATGGACCATTATCATGGTTCCAATAGGTAGATAAGAAGGAGATGGATGTAATGATTGTGGGGTTCCCACCTAAAGGGAGGAACTTGTCCATAAGGAATATGCTATGAGAAGAGTCGTGGTGACAATATTCAAGGTCATAGATAAAATAGTGATAGAAGACCACATGATTCCAAATCATTATAATGAGAGATGGAAAGGGTTAATCATGGAAATGAGACCGTTAACATGACTAAGGTCATGTTGGTAGGTGTGTTAATAGTAGAAATGCTAGAAGTAAAATATATTGAGAGTTTCTGTTTTCGGTTTACCATCAAGGGAAGCTAAACGATAGGTCCTGTACCCATACTTGTGAAATTTCTACATTGGCTCCTTTCCAGAGTAGTGACATTCTGATTCTCTTTTAAGAGAAGGTCACCAATGTTAAATTTTTGTTCTTTGAGATGTTTATTATAGGCACGTTTAGTTATTTCTTGGTATATGTGATGATGTTAGAGGGAAATTAAGCAACATTCATCTAACAACTCAAGTTGTGCTAGACGCTCTTGGTGATAATCCTCGTCAGAGACGAAGTCCCAAAGATAACTGCTTAGGGATGAGATTTGAACTTCGAGAGGAAGGACAACTTTAGATCCATAAACAAGAGAGAAGGGAGTAGCTCCCATAAAGGTGCAGATGATAGTCTAATAAGCCCAAAGAGGGAAGGGGATATGAAGGTGCCAATCTCAACCTACCTTATGAACAATTTTGGCAAGAATGTTGTGGAGAGTTTTGTTAATGGATTCTACTTGGATGTTAGATTGTGGATAATCCTGAGAAGAGAAGCTAAGATTTATATTGAAAGTGTCACAAATCTTCTTAATATCTTTTTTTTGAATGTATTTCCATTATCCATGATGATTTTGTGGGGAATGTCGAAGTGATGGATGATGTGCTAATAGACGAAATTGATAATTTTGTTAGCTTTAGTTAATGCGTGTGGAATTTCTTCCACGCACTTGGTAAAGTATTCAGTAGTGACAAGGATAAAATGATGACTTTGAGAAGAACATCGATTAATTAGGTTGATGAGGTCGAGCCCCCATTGTGGAAAAAGGTCATAGATCTTAAGCCAACTATAAGGCCTGACTAGGGATACAAATGAGATTGGAATGCTGCTAACACTTGACGTGCTTTTTTAACATATTCACAATAGTCCTGGTTGAGGGTGGGCCAGTAGTAGCCCATCTAAAGAATGTGCTTGGAAATGGAAAAACCATTAAAGTGTCCACCACAAATGCCATCATGAAATTCTTGTATATCTCAAATAGATTGTTAGGATTTAAAGCATCGTAGTAAAATATCATCAAACCCAAATTTGTAGAGGATGCCACAAAGGATAACATAGCGGGTGGCACATTGAAGGAATTAACTCCTAATATTTTTGGATAGGTCAGAGGGAATTTTGGGTTGAGAAATATAGTTGAAGAATTGGGTATACTGGAGATAAGATTGATTGGTTTCAAAGATATTGATACAAGGAAGCTCATTAGTATGAGATGGTTGATCAATGCGGTGAACAACAATGAAGAGTTTGGATTCTTTAATTTTCCATGGGATGGGGGATGTCATAGTGTCTGTGAAGAAATTATATGAACAAGGGATGGTTTGGATAGTGTATTGATTGAAGGCTTCGAGGAGAAAATCGACAACATCCTTATATTTTTGAAGGAGTTCAGTTTTTCATTGATACAATCCCTTGTTTTGATTGATGATGAGTTAGGAATAACCATAGATATCTAGGATTTGGATGCTGAGCATGATAGCAGTTTGGAGACTTAAGATAATGGCTTCATACTCATCCATGTTATTAGTATGCTCAAAGTTGAGCTTATAGGAAATGGGAATAGGAGTTTCCCAAGGAGAAATGATGATTACACCAACACATTCCCCTTGTTGACACTTGGATATATCAAAAAACAATGTCATTTTGAGGGGAGAATACTCATGTTAGATGGTGTGGATGGATTCATCAAGGAATTGTTTATGGGGGAGTTGATTACTATGAAGAGGAACTTTAACAAGTTGATCAATGATAGCCTGGTCCTTGATTGATTTTTGAGATATGAACTCTAGGTCAAACTCAATCATCAACATGAGCCATCGAGTGATGTGATTGTTGTGGTAAGGTTTGGAATGCATGGTTTTGAGGGGGTTAAATATAGTGAATATGTAGGTTTTATGATTGAGAAGATAATGGTGAAGCTTAGAAGTGGAAAAGTAGAGAGCGCAACATAGTTTATTAGATTTTTTGTAGTGGGTTTCATAGTCGTGAAGAGTGTGGCTGATATAATAGATGACCTGCTCCCTACCCTGCTCATCGTAGTGTATCAACATGGCAACTAAATCATGGTTGGTGGTAGAGATGTAAAGATAAAATGGACCCCCCTCGCATGGAGGCATGAGCACAAGTGACGATAGAAGATAATGTTTAAGTTCATCGAAGACTTTTTGACAATTAGAATCAATTTGAAGTGGGTGTCTTTTCAGATGAGATGATGAAAATGTTGGAAACGATCGAAAATTTGTGAGATGAAGTGGCGGAATGATTGGATTTGATCTTGGAGACTACAATGTTTCTTTATATTAGGAGGGGCATCTCAAGGATGGCGTTGATCTTAATGGGGTAAAATTCAATACCCCTAATGGAAATGATGAAGCCAAGGAGTTTACCAATTAGAACTAAAAACACACACTTAAGATGATTAAGATGAAGAAAGTATCAAATAATATGCACAAAGAAGATTTTAGGGATGGTAATATGATCTTGTCGACGCTTAGATTTACCCAAGAGGTCATCGTCCTAATCCTCTATAGTTTTGTGGATGAGATCGTGGAATATATAGGTCACAATGCTTTGATAGGTGGCCCCTATATTTTTCAAACCAAAGGGAATAACATGGTAGAAAAAGGTTTCCCAAGGGGTTATGAAGGATGTCTTATGTTGGTCTTCTGGTGTGATAAGGATTTGATTGTAACCAGAAAAACCATCCATAAAAGAAAACATTTCGTGGCCAACGGTTAGGTCAAAAAGTTGATCGATGTTGGGAAGGGGGAAATCATCATTAAGGAAAGTGAGATTTAGGTCTTGAAAATCAGTATAGATACGAAGTTTCCCAGAGGCTTTGGCAACAAGTAAGATGTTAGAAAATGATTGAGGATAATCGATAGTATGGATTAAGTTGGATAAGAGAAGACGTTGTAATTCTTATTTGACAAGGAGGGCTATGCGAGGATACATATGATGTAGCTTTTGAGTGAATGGCTTGACATTAGGGATGGCGATGATGTTATGGACGATGATGATAAGATCAGGGCCTAACATATCGGTGTATGACCATGTGAAGGCATGACTATGCTTAAAAAATAAGGTGATAAAGGATTCTAACTCTTGTGGATCAAGAGATTGGATGAATTTGAGGATGCGAGGCTCTTGAAAAGTTCCTATGTTGACGTCGATGGTGGATTTGTTGACGAGGGGTGGATATGTCGGGAGGTAGGGCCTTGTGAAGATGAGAATCTTATTCCCTCTTGTTGGGTTTTTTAAATGGTACTTTAACAACCCACAGTCAGGGGACATCAAGTCCCCTCCTCTTTAATGGGAGAGGTTCCCTTATTGAAGGCAAACAAAAAACTTTATATACAAATGTACAACTTTCAAAGTGTGGATCCTGATACTTTGAAACATTTGATGCCCAAAACATCATCAATACAAAAGAATGGAAGAACCAAGAAGATAAGAGAGGAAGAACATAACAATACTTTCAGGAAATATAGATAGCAGAGTATAACCTTATACGTATTGAGCCAAGGGAGACGCAAATTAGAATAATTCACTTTCGTAACAGATATAATTCCAGACACAAAGTTCCAGAAATCATATAAACAAGAACACAAAGTTTCTTAGCATGCAAAGATGGATGATTTGTAAATTTGGATAAGGAAAGAAGGAATTATAGAGGAAGAAAGGGAAAAGACTTATGTATTGATTATTTTCAAATCTATTACAATTTCAAGAATGCCAGGATCCAACCCTTAACAATGGCATAGAGAAGCCATTAAATAATCTTTCAAAAATAGTTACATTCGGTTTCTTGGTTCTTGTAGAAGCATTAATGGTGGAAAAAAAATGATGCTCTGTAATGTAGCCGTTAAACCTGTTTTGTAACTTCAAATATGAGTCCGTCCACGTGGAAAAGATTTGTTGAAGTGGGCTTGAGGGCACCTTTTGCATTTTATGATTTTTATAGAGATTGTGTATTTTAGACATTTTGGTCCACCCATCCGCTTTTGATATAGGACTTGACATGTGGCTTACTTGAGTGGGGATGGAGTCGCAGACTCACTTTTACAATTTTAACTCTTTTCAAAAAAAGCTCAAAAACTCAAAGTTCTCCACTAACCCACCTCTCCGCTTTGACTTTTCAACATGGGCACAAGAACCCCAATGGAGTCGTGAATCATTTTATAACTTTTAACTCTCTTTTTTGGAACTAAAACCAAAATTCCCAAATTGCTTCGATGGCCTACCTTCATGCTTTGAGTTTTGATGTGGGCTCAACATTTGACTTTATCCCTTGGCATTAGCGGGGCCAAAGTGCAGCTCATTTTACAACTTTAATCCCTTTTGGAAATAAAACTAAATTTCCAAAAGCACTCCGATGACCCGCCTCTCCGCTTTTGAATTTTTAATGCAGGCATCAACACGTGGCTTCACCTCGGTGTCAGCGGGGTAGCGCTTCACTTTATAAATTTACACCCTTTTGGAAAGAAAGGAAAAATTCCTAAAGTTTCCCGACAACCCACCTCTCCACTTTTGACTTTTAAAATGGCCACATGTCCCTTTGCCAAAGGGCCTTAGGCATTCTTTTTAAATTTTATGCCTTTTGTCATAATGCCTCAAAATACAAAAATTAAAACCCGACCCACCTTTCTGCCTTTCCAAGACCTTTCCAAAGCATCAAAACACAAAAAGGGCCCACCTTTCTGGACTGGCTGCTTATTTCAATCAGGATCCTTCAGGACCATCCAGGCCAATTCGACACTTTTTGCAAAAATAACAAAAATGACAAGTTCACAAAAAGGAAAGACCCATCACTGCCGCATCCAATCAGATATGTCCACGTACCCATGGATGAACTCTAGGAAACATAATTTGACATGAAGATACTACCCAGACCGTGGAAAAATGCAAAGAAATGGAAAACCCCACCATTTAAAGGACGCCCGAATCAAAGATGTTCTCCATGTAGATAAGAAAATGCAAACAATACAAGTTTCTTGACAAATGGTCCACAACCATAGAAAAAGATTGATAAAGACATTCCAATGAAGGAAAAGCTTGATTTTCAAGCATCCATGAAAGGAGAAAGAAAAATGTTTCAAAACTGCTGCCCAAGAATGAATATTTTCTTGAATTTTAAATGGAACTGGTAAGATTAGAAACCGAGTACCAACTTCAAAGCTTGAATGTCTCCAAGGCACCAACTGAAAATAAATTCAAAAAACTTCACTAAAAATGAGGGGAATTTTAAGGAAACAACAACTGGCTCTTTCTGGGGATGGCTGACTTGGAACAAAGGAACAAGGCAAGATCAAGAACCCATAGAAAAACTCTGAGAAATCATACCAGTGCCTTATCCATTGGGTAAATAGAGTCAAAGGTGCAAACACTAATATAGAAGACAACACACACGCAATGGGAAAAGAAACAAACCAAAAAGGAAGGACCAAAAAACAAAACACAAAAGAACAGCTAAAAATCAAAACACTATACACAATATACAGAAGGACTTCCTAATCACCTAGGACTTGAACAACTTCAAATATTACCCACTATAAGGAAGTGGGAGAGAATATCCATCCATATAATCCAAGTAGAAAGAATTTTCTCTAGCAAAGTGCCTGATTTTGAAAGGACCAAGCCAAAGAGAATCAAACTTACCATGGCTTCCTAGAGGTTCATGTCTTTTGTCCCATAGCAGAACAATGTCTCCCACTTGAAAATCTCTGGGTCTAGCCTTCTTTTCAAACAAAGCTTTCACCTTCAATTGATGAGTTGAGATTCTATCAAAAACTTGCATCATGTCTTCATCCATCTTCTAGAGATACATGATCCTCTTGTCCAAGGAACTGGTAAATACTTGAATCTTCAATAGCCTTCATTAAGTGCAAGGCTGGTAATTCCACTGTTACTGGCAGCTGAGCTTCAACACCATACACCACTTGAAATGGAGACATCCCAATTGCTCTTTTGGGTGTAATTCTATCTACCCAGAAGAGCATCATAGAACTTCTTGTGCCAATTCCTTTGAGAGTCATTGACAAGCTTCCAAACGATGGTTACCAAATTCTTATTTGTTGATTCTGCTTGTCCATTCCCTTGGGGGTATAGTCTAAAGAATGAGCAAGGGAGATTCCATAACCATAGCAGAAATCCATCATCTCAGAAGAAGAAAAATTGGAAGCATTATTAGTTACAATCTTGTTTGGTACCCCAAACCTTATCAAGATGTTCTCTTTGATGAAATTACACACCACCTCAGAAGTAGTGCTTTTGACTAGAATAGCCTCTACCCACTTTGTGAAGTAATCTGTAGCAGTTAGCACATGAGTATGCCCAGCACTGGAAGGTGGATTAAGAGTTCTAATGAAATCTAATCCCCACTGTTGAAAAGGCTCATCAATCACTACTGGTTTTAGTGGTAAAGCAGCCAACTTAGGTCTCCCAACAAAAGTCTGACAAGCTTCACACTTACCTACCCATTTTGATGCATCTCTGAAAAATGTAGGCCAATATTACCCAGCACGAAGGATTTTATGGGCAGTGACAGTAGAAGAGAAATTCCCTCCACAAGCCTGATCATGAAAAGTTGAGAACAATTTCTTCTATTTCTCTTTGTCCACACACTTTAATAACCTTC
Organism: Taxus chinensis; assembly: GCA_019776745.2. Classification (NCBI taxonomy): domain Eukaryota; kingdom Viridiplantae; phylum Streptophyta; class Pinopsida; order Cupressales; family Taxaceae; genus Taxus; species Taxus chinensis. The sequence goes on along the minus strand of CM034151.1, from coordinate 544,709,968 downwards.
CATATATGCCTCGCTTGAACAAAGCATTCTCCCATAATACACATTGTGCAGACCTTAACTTGATAGCTCTCTTTTCCTTGGCACTCAAGTGGGATAGGACACTCTCCATAAGTAAGAAAATGTGCAATATCAGCATACCATTCATCTGTTGAACTGAGGAAGAGGACAATAGGAACATCAACTGCATCTTGGGACAATTTTACATCAACTCCTTCAGCAATAAGCTCACATAAGCCTTTACCCCAGGACTAGCTTAGTTGGCTTGATATCAAGGTCATATTCTTGGACCTTTTTCTACCCAATTTCCTATCTTAGTTCCAAACTCCTATTGTGTAAGGATAGACTTGATGGTTGTATAAGGTACAAGCACAATAGAGTGAGAATTAAGAATATAAAAGTGAAACTGCTTGACAACTTTGACCACTGCAAAAATAATTTTTCTCCATCATAGTATATTTCAATTCATGAGCTTTCAGAACATAGCTCATGAATGCAATTGGAATTTCATGATCCTCAGAATTCCTTTAAGTTAGCACAGCAACCAAGGTATTCTCTGTAGCATAGCAATAGATGATAAAATACTTGCTAAAATCAGGACATGCTAAGATGGGAGTTTTAGCAATGGCTTTATTGATACCTTCAAATGATATCCCTTGCCTTTGGAAGTCCAACCAAAGTTTTTCTTTCCTTTCATCATGTGAGCAATGCTCATATTCAGTTCTAAAAAATCAAGAATGAATCTCCTCAGGAAATTTATCTTACCAAAGAAAGAGTGAACACCCTTTTTTCTTGTGGGAAGAGGAATTTACTGCACTTCTTTAACTCTTTCTGGATCTATCTTGATTCCTTCTTTTGAGACAATATGCCCTAGCAACTTGCCTTCTATAACACAAAAGACATACTTTTTAGGATTGAGAGAAACTCCATGTTCTCTACATTTCTGGAGGACTGCCTCAAGATGCTTAAATTTATCTGCCCTTGTTTTGGAGAAAAAAGTCAAATCATCAAGGTGCACAACAATACATTTTCCCTTTATAATGCCAAAATCCAAGTCCATTTCCCTCTGAAAGGTGGCACCAGCATTGATAAGAACAAAAGGCATTCTCTTGTAGGAAAAGGTGCCCCAAGAAGTAGTAAAAGAAGTTTTGTGTTGCTCTAGGGTATTGAGTTCCACTTGATTGTACCCAAAGAATCCATCAATCATAGATAACATCTCAGAGCCTATGACAGCTTGCAAAACTTGATCCATCATGGGGAGAGGATAGTTTTCTTTCAGAGAGGCCTGATTCAAATTCCTGAAATCCACACAGATGTGAATCTCACCATTCTTCTTCCTGACAAAGGCACAATGTTGGCAATCCATGTTGAATGATGTATAGGGAAAATAATATTTTCCTTTAGTAACTTATGGGTCTTTCCTTTAGTATCTCTTGAAAAATAGTGCCAGCAACCATTAGGATTGTATTGCCTTTGTTTCTTCTTGAAAGGTTTGATCCCAGGTTTCAGAGGGATAAAGTGTTGCATCTCCTTTGGTTGAAAAGCCTTGAGATCATCATATGAATAAGCAAGAACATTGACATACCTTTTTAGTAGATTTACTACTTTCTTGTTCTCTTCTTGAGTGCAGCATTTTCCAATGTTCACCATCTTAGGTTCATCAAGACTCCCAATATTAACCTTTTCACATTCAACAGACTGTCGAGCTCCTTGAGAAGCTTTAGATTTAATGTACCTATCATGCTTATCAAACAGATCTTCCAAATTCACCAGCCCTTTAGGGATCTTGTTACCTTTCAATTTGATGCAGCCATCTTGATCCATCTCTTCCTTGATATCTCCTTCATTAGAGGATACACACTCTCTAGGAAGAGTTTCACTTCCTTCAAAATACAGCTGATCAAAATTATCCTTAAGCTCCAAGAATGAGAGCAAGTGTTGATCATCATTGAAAACCTGCCAATTGCTTGCATTATCTGGTACACTGGGCCTATGAATCATTTCAATGGTAAATTTCTCCTGAGAGAAATCTGGGTGAGGAATCAACAAAGATCCTGAGACAGCTAGAGAATCAACTCTAGTGTTCCTTTCTCTTGGCACAAACTTCAATGGAGAAAGCATCAAGAAACTCAATGGAATCCCAAACAAGATTTCTATAATGTTTTAATATCCTATTCTTGACTTGGTAAAGATCCCTTACTTGTTTCAGAATCAGCTCTACATCTCCATGAGCACAAAGATTCTTCACTCCCATTTCTTTTTCCATGTTCAATCCAAGTATGAGTGCCTCATATTCAGCTGTATTGTTTGTATTTTCAAAACAAAAATTGAAAGAAAAAGGATGAATGTTCCCTTCTGGAGAGGTTAGCACCACACCAACCCCAGAACTAGCTGAAGAGTATCTTCCATCAAATTCCAAAGCCCAAATGCCATTGGGATCATGAATCACTCCCTTAGGAGGTTTTTCCTCATCTTGTGACATGATCATGTAGTTACCATGCCCTATATCTTCATAGAGTATCTATGCTTTTGGATCATCAGTATTTTGCACAATGTATTCAATCTGTTTCTCAGGTAGCAGTTTCTTCATTTTTCCATTGACAGGGATTAAAGCATGCAACCAATCCATCTAAATTTCACCTCCTACCTCCTTATAGAAATTTCTACTCAGCAACATCCCATATGAGGGAGGAATATTAGCTACCAAAATAGTGGCTAAGACCCTTTTCTCTGGAAAAGCAACAAAAGCTACTTGTGCATCTTTAATCCTCCCAACCAAAGGCACTTTTCTACTCTCCATGGAATATCATGAACCAAAGGCACGTGTTAGAGTCAGGCCCAAAGCATGAGCTACTTTTGTAGGCATTACATTGTCTAATGCTCCTGAGTCTATAACATAATTACTGATTTTATGGCCAGCTATGAGGAGAGTCACATAGAATGGTTCAACTTTCTCATTAGGGGAAGTGACTGTAGCCACAAGGATTGGTTGAGGTGAGGAAGAGGGAGTGGGAAAAATACCTTTAGAAGTATTGGATGAAGCTTTGGATTTGGAATTGACAAAGTTTACCATTTTAGCAAAGGCTTTTGGATGGGTTTGGTAAAACTTCTGCCTCTGAAATTTGGATTTTGGTCTTTTTGAGGTGATCAATGATATCAAAAGATCTAGAGGTGGATGGGGAATCATTGTCTAGGAACTTGAGAGACTTTTGATTTATCAGTTTTAGGATTTGAAGGACAAGAAGTTTTGGAAACAGAAGTAGAAGAAGGAGGATTAGAATTACTCACCTTTTGTGTGGAGGTAGTGGGAATAGGAGCTCCTCTTCTTGCAACCACTGGAATAGTTATAGGAAACTCCTTGGATTTATTAGCAGGCTGCACCACTTTTTCTTTTTTGTTCGTTTGCTCCCAATTCATGACAACATATGAATCACTATTCATCTCTGCCACTCTTTCATCATATTCATCTTCATCATCCATACCTTCAGTGGTAAGGAAATGAACTTGAGATCCACCAAGCTCCTCCAGTTCTTCATCAACCTCTTCTTTTGGTTCTTCATAGAGTTCATTAAACTCCTCATCATCAGGTTCTTGAACTTCACAAGTTGCATTGAATGGAACCTTGATGGGTGGGCATTAAATAGCCAATCTAGTATGAGAAGAAGGCAAACGGTTCCTGGGTTGAAAATTCTTCCTTGGGATGTCTTGGTAAGGAGTATGTTGAGCCAATTATTTCTTGATAGCAATGAGATCATTTGCAAGCTTCTGTACTAACTGATCAGAATTGGCTCCAGGGGAGGAGGAAGAAGAAGATGCTTTAGACTTGGAAGGTTCTCTTTTTAATCTTACCAGACATGATTAAATCATCCTCAACATTGATAGCCAAATGCTGATCAACATCTAGAGTTACAAGGTTAGCTCTCCTTAGTGCATAGCTTACTTTAGGTAACTGAGCATTGAGGAAGAAGCATTTTTGGATTTGATCTACAGGATGAGTGTTCTGTGGAATTTTATGAATGAGCTTGTTGAATTTGGCCACAAATTCTCTCATGGGCTCGAATGGTTCCTTCTTGATATGAGAGATTTGAGCTAACAAAGCATGCACATCTTCAGCAGTTTGAAACGTTTCTCACAAACTAAGTTGTCATGGTATCCCAATCAGTGATTGACCCAATAGGAAGATGATAGAACCAATCAGCAACATTGTCCTGCAATGTCTCCACAAAAATCCTGACAGAGACATCTTCATGTTCAACCCCAAGAATCCCACATGCAACAATGAAGGGTGCAATGTGTTCATCTGGGTGTACTTTCCCATCACCTCTGAATTTGGAAAACTGTTTCCTGTTACCCCTAGGTAACTCATGCAATGGATGAGGAAGAGCAAGAGGCCCAACCCATTGTCCCCAAGGCAAAGGTGCTACCATCTTTGAAAAAATTGACTGAAGGGGAACTGAAACACCGGCAAGTATCAAAGCATGAAGATTAGGACTGAGTTGTTCTTGAGGAATGTTATTCTTGGAATTTCTGTCTTTAACAGGAGGTGTGCTTGTAGAATGAGTTCTTCTGTTCCTTCTTGTTGGAGGAAGAGAGAAGTTTTGTTGCTCCAGAAGTTGAAAATGGGAATCTTCTACCCCGAGAGCTTTCTTCCCACGTGTATACCGTAGATTCGCCAGACCAAAAATGATCTTGAAGTTGTTCTTTTAGAAAGGGATACGTTTGAAATGAAATCCCCAGTAGAGTCACCAAAAACTGTTGGGTTTTAAAATTGTACTTTAACAAGCCATAGTCAGGGGACATCAAGTCCCTCCTCTTTAATGGGAGAGGTTCCCTTATTGAAAGCAAAGCAACAAAACTTATATACAAATGTACAACTTTCAAAGTGTGGATTCCTGATACTTTGAAACATTTTCATGCCCGAAAGATCATCAATACGAAAGAATCGAAGAACTAAGGAGATGAGAAAGGAAGAACATAACAATACTTTCAAGAAATATAGATAGCAGACTATAACCTTATACGTATTGAGCAAGGGAGATGTAGAATAGAATCATTCACTTTGATAACAGATATAATTCCATAGACACAAAGTTCCTGAAATCATATAAACAAGAACACAAAGTTTCTTAGCATGCAAAGATGGATGATTCACAAATTCAAACAAGGAAAGAAGGAATTACAGAGGAAGAAAGGGAAAAAGCTTCTGTATTGATTACTTTTCAAATCTATTACAATTTTAAGAATGTCAGGATCCAACCCCCAACAATGGCATAGAGAAACCATTAAATAATCCTCAAAAAATGGTTACATTCGGTTTCTTGGTTCTTGCAGAAGCGTTAATGGTGGAAAAAAATGATGCTCTGTAATGCAGTCGTTAAACCTGTTTTGTAACTTCAAATATGAGCCGTCCACATGGAAAAGATTTGCTGAAGCGGGCCTGAAGGATGCCTTTTGCATTTTATGATTTTTATAGAGATTGTGTATTTTAGACATTTTGGTCCTACCCATCTGCTTCTGATATGGGCTTGACATGTGGCTTTACTTGAATGGGGATGGAGTCGTGGCTCACTTTTACAATTTTAACTCTTTTCAAAGAAAAGCTCAAAAACTCAAAGTTCTCTGGCTGACCCACCTCTCCACTTTGACTTTTTAACGGGCTCAACACCCCTAGGCATGGAGTCATGGATCATTTTATAACTTTTAACTCTCTTTTTGGAAATAAAACTAAAATTCCCAAAGTGCTCCGATGACCCGCCTCCGCTGCTTTTGACTTTTCAATGCAGGCATCAACACATGGCTTCACCTGGGTGTCAGCGGGGTTATGCTTCACTTTATAACTTTACGCCCTTTTGGAAACAAAGGTAAAATTCCTAAAGTGTCCCGACAACCCACCTCTCAATTTTTGACTTAAAAATGGCCACGTGTCCCTTTGTGGGCCTTAGGCATTCTTTTTACATTTTACGCCTTTCACCATAATGCCTCAAAACACAAAAAGGACCTGCCTTTCCGCCTTTGACCTTTCAAAGCATCAAAACAAAAAAAGGGCCCACCTTTCCACCTTTCAAAGCTTGTTTCAGCCAATCAGGATCCTTCGAGGCCACGGGGCTCAATTTGACACTTTTGCAAAAAATAACAAAAGTGACAAGTTTGCAAAGATAAACCCATCACGCCAGCATCCAATCAGAGATGTCCACGTATCGGTGGATAGTTGGGACAAAAATTTGACACCCGTCATTCATGACTGTGGAAAAATAAAAAAATGAAAGGGAAAACCCCACCGTTTACGCCTAAATTTCAAATTGTTCTGCATGGAATGAGAAACTACAAACAATACCAGGCTCGATGCGATCCACAGCCAAAGAGAAGGATTGACAATGACATTCGAATGAAGGAAAATATTTTCAAGCATCCAGATGGGAAAATAGAAAATACTTCAAATTGCGAAGACTGAAGAATTTTCAAGTGAAAGGGGCGAGATTAAAACCAAGCACCCATGACTTTAAAGCACAAATTTCTCCAAGGCACCAACTCAAAATTCACAAAACTTGACTGAAAATGAGGGGGATTTTGAGGGTGACAACACCTCGATATAAGAAATAATGGATTTGTCATTGCTGAATTGGAGAATTTCGATGGTAGGGGAATCCTCTTCTATCATGTTGGGGAATTCAAGAGGAAGGGACCTAGTTTCACCTTCATCCTGATAGGTGACCGGTCCCAAAGTGATCATGGAGATTTAAAAAAAATTAGGAGGAAGGGACACAATGTCATCCATGTCCATGGGGTCATTGGATGAGGAAAGAGGTGATGGATCTGTATTCATGGGAGATGAAGAAGAAGTGTGTGCAAGAGATTTGGTGGGGTCTTCTTTAATCCCAATCCAAATTTCTCAGGGGGTTTATGGGATTGGTCAAGGATAAGATCATGCATGCCTTGTTCATAATGTCCAAGACCAAATCCCTTCCATGCACACCAGTCAAGATAAGTGTAAGTGAAGGATTTGTTATAGAGGAAATTTAAGCCATTGGTGTATGGATTAGTATGGAGTTTATCATTGGTGTGGGAATAAGGGCGATTGATGAAACCACAAACAATGTTGGTTTTCAAATAGGGTGGGAAAAAGGAAATGATATCCCCAACGTTAGGTTGATACATAGGAGATTTTTTGGGTCCACCACATTGATTGGGTTTGGGAAGAGCATTAAGGTCAAGAAGTTGATACTCCCCCAGCAAGAGATGTTGCATCATGGTGTTGAGAGATTCGTCGTTAGGAAACTCGGATATAGGTATAAATAAACTAGTAGATGTTGCAAAAGATGAATATTTCTTAGGAATGAGCACGCCATTTGTCTTGTAGGTCTAGTGGCATGCTTTAAAGGGAGGAAGATCAATGAGGAATGTATGGATTTTCCCCTCATGTTACTACTTAAGGAAACACTGGAGGGTGGATGGGACATAACATATAGCGCAGATCCATGGGAATTTGAGAAAGATGTTATATTATAACTCATTGTTAAAAATGTAGAAGGTTTTATGGAGGTTTTTTAACCAATGTGGATAGGGAGGATAATTGTTCCTAAAGTAGGGGAAATAATATCATAGAAGGCTCGAAGAACCGTGAGTGATTTGGGTGACAATGGTGTCAGGAAGTTTGAGTTAGTTGAAGGTATGGGATGAGATGATGTTGATGCTAATACCATTGTCAATCATAGATTGTCAAATGAAGGTGTCATTGATGCACATGGTAATGAAAAGGGGAAGATCATGATCTTGAGGTAGAATGTTAGGGATTCTAGAATCCTTGAATGAGATGGCGACGGAAGCTGTAAGATCTCCAATGAGGGCCACGAAAGGTTGAGGTTCATTTGTTGTAATTGTTATATGCTGTAGAGATTTGATGGGATCCTGTTGATGATTAGGGGAGATTTGGATAAGTTCATAGAGACATTTTCTCAGGCTCCTAATGTAATTGCTTCACAATAATTTGTTCTATAGCAGCAGAATGTTGGGTTCGTGGACCGGCTAGTATGGATACCTTATCCTTAAATGAAGAGGGGGATGGAGTGGGATCATTATAAGGAGAAATGATGAAAACTCTTGGTTTTTTTTGGGTGGATGGTTGAGAATCGTGAGGGTGAGAGAAAGTGGTAACTTGGAAGAAATTTATGAAAAGAGGGGACCTTATTTAGAAGAGGTAGAGTTTGGTGGTGTGATGACGACGAAGGGTGTGGATGGAGGACCAAATTTAAATTCCCTAGAAGTTGTAGATTTTATTTGAGGGTTTTTCTTAGATGTGGATGAGCTAGTGGATGGAAGAGGGTGGTATTATTGGATGAGAATATCTCTTCTTCTATGAGATTGTTGATGAGGTTTTGTAGAGCCTTGCATGTTTTGTATCATGCCCAGGGGCATGATGGTAGGCATCGACGGTGTTATAATTAAACCACATGGGTTTCTACCCACATGAATCGAAGGACTTGATGAGGGGAAGGGTGATTGTGGATGCTTGGAGAAGATGATGAAGGATTTTGGTATAAGACCCAATGGGGGTTTTAAAAAAGGGGGTTTTGTGGATTACAGATTGATTTGGTTTAGGAGTGGTGGATGAAGGAAAAATAAGTGCCTTACTCTTATGGGGTTTAGTAGGTGTTAGTGCAAATCAGCAATACCCCTGGATGTTGGTCAGATTTCTAGTTTGACATTTTGGACATCCAGTGTGATTACACAACATTGAATCTTTTCCCCAAGTGTGGGACTTGTAAAAATGGGAAAAGAATCTCTAGGTTAGAGGATGGTTCCTCAACTCCTTTGATTAGGTGTATTACTTACAAGTTACAGAGGTTTTAAACTCAAAATCCTACTCTAAATTTTAAGGGGACAGAGATAGAGAATGCAAAAGAACTAAAACTAATGCTAATAAGGTGATGCACAAAAGGAGTGGTGAGCATTTTTTACTTCTGCAGATTGACACAAATTACAGAAATGCAACAAAACATCATACACAAACTGATAAAATGTAATGAAAGATCATGGGTAAATCAAACAACACAAGAAGAGGACTGAAACTCATTCACAGAGCTTGCATTGTCATTTTCCAATATCAAAAATACATGCATTACATCAAAAAAAAGGTAGAAAATATGTTGCAGCCTTGAAATAGGTCTGTTATTCCACAAAATCACTTTCTAGGGTGGAAGAGGGAGCCTACAAAACATAAAAATGTCCAACCCTTTCAAAATGAGCCAAATCTGGCTTTTAACAATGCCCATTCGAGCTCAGGAGAGAGAAACGCAGGAAAATGTGAGAAAGCTTTCAACCACCGACCAATTCATAATAAATAACATGTTTATCCTTGAAATTCCATTCCTAGACATTTTTGGCCATGCTAGAAGAGAATGCGATCCATGCTGCATTAAAAATGGTGGTTGAAATGTCATTTTTGTTCATTTCCACGTGCTAGAGGCGTTTTCTAATTTTATCTCTCCAAAATCTACCAAAACAAAAAATTGACCCCAGAATCATGTAGATAATTTCACCAGCTTTCCGTTTATATAAAGAACATGAAAAACTGAGCTCTGGATCGAAAGTTATGCTTATTTGAAAATTTAGGGCAAAACAGGGCCAAAATGGGTTGGCGGGCCGAAAATTTGAAATTTTCCCACTTTTTGCATTTGGGAAAATTTTCCCACTTTTCTCCACGCCCCACTGATCTAGTGCCATGTGGCACATTTTGATTGGATGTGGGCCTTTTGTGCTTCATTTTCCACCATTTTGGCCTTTGGAAAATTTTCTAAAAATTCTCCGCCGGGCCGATGACTTGAGGACACGTGGCATGATGTGATTCACCACGGGCATCTTCTCTTAAATTTTCCATCACTGTTGACCATTTTCCCTGAGCTGGACACGTGGCAGAACCCTATTGGACATGGGCTTTTCCCTTTTGTTTATCCCTGTGGGCTCGCCTTTTGTTTTTTGCTGCAACATGGACACGTGGCATGGTCCTATTGGCTCAGGTTTTTGGGGGCGGGCTCTCCCTTTCAATATTTCCTTTGACTTTGCTTTGGGAAAAATCCCCAAGCTTCCCCGCGTTTCACCGGTCTAGTGCCCCCGGGACATGTGGTCTATCCTCATTAGCTACGGGCCTTGGGGAGTGACTTTCCCTTTTGATTTTTACACTTGGGCGATAAAAGGAAAAAATCCTTTTGCGCCCTCGACCCCCGACGCCGTGGCGACACATGGCTTGATCTGACTGGTTGGTGGGCCTTCGGGCTGAAATTTCCCTTTCGAACCTCCTTCAAACACTTTTCCAAATTTCTAATCTTTCCTCCACCCTCCGCCACTCCTTTGGCCTGAGGACATGTGGCGCAGTGTGATTGGGTGTGGGCCTTGGGGCCGAATTTTTTTGTTTGCGCCAACATTTAGGAATTTTTCCTAATTTCTTCCCCTTGGACAGGTGGCACGATCCTATTCATCGGCGGGCCATCGGGGTGAAAAATTCCTTCTGAAACATTGCCAAACACTTGGTAAAAATTCCAAGTTTACCTCCGCCTCCGCCCTTCCAAGGATACGTGGCCTCATTTTATTGGCTCGGGCTTTTCTAGGGAAAATTTCCCACAAAAACTCCACTGAGCCATAACTTCAAAAATACATGGAGTTAGGAGGAAAACTTTACCTTTCTGGAAAGATGAGAAATAGCTCTATCCAATGGTACCATTTAAAGAACATTTTGAGTGCCTGAAAAGTAAAAATTTCTGACTGAGGCACAAGGGAGGAATGAAATGAAGGGAGTTAGCCACAAAATGAGCAAGGGGTTCATTTTTGATAACAGTAGGGACCTTGGAATTTGATTTAGACTTGGAAGGAGGGGTAGGTGATTTTGATTTAGTTTTCGTGGTGACAGGTGATTTAGATGGAGGGCACAATCCCAAAATGGATGGATAAGGTCCTAAAATAGCTGATTGGATATTGGATTGTTTAGATTGATGGAGATTTGAAGGGGGGGCTCTAATTTATTATACGGATGAGTAAGATATTTTTTGATGGGGGTGCCAAGGTTCTTAGATTTTTGGTGTGAAGTTTTACCCTTGGTGGGGATGATAATTATTTCAACGACGGGTTTGTCTTTAGAAGTGAGATTAGATGGTTTGAATGTAGGTTGTGTCGGAGATGTGAGGATAGAGGATGAAGATGGTTTTTGGAAAACACGATTGGTAAGATAAGAAGAGGTTTTAGATTATGTGGAATTTGGAGGTGTTGATATATAAGTGATTGCACTTATTGGAGATGGGGACGGGATTGGGTCATCATTTGCGATTGAATCAAGGGGGACATCTGCTTGGTAAAGGATTTAAGGGATGATGTGGATATGTACATAGATTCAAATGTAGATGTGGGTATAGATGTAGAGGTAACTATTTAGATGGATGTGGGGATGGGTGTGCGTATATTAGATGTGGGTGTAATAGATGTGGGTGTAGTAGATGTGGATGTATTATATGTAGATGTAGTATATGTGGATGTAGTAGATGTGGGTATAATAGACATGGGTATAATAGATGTAGATATGGGTGTGGATGCAGATATGATCTTATATGTAAGTGTAGATGGTGAATTGGATATGGGTATGATAGATGAGGGTATAATGGATGTGGGTGGTGATGTTGAAACCTAACTTAGAGTGTTGATTGCATGTGTGTCAGAAGCTCGAGATGCGAGAGGATTAACTTGGATATTTGGCGGATGATCAGGGAAGGGTTCTTTAAAGACATCCAATGGCTGGTTAGGAGGATCATTTGGGTTGTCTAATTGAAGGTCCCCACGATTGATAAGTCATTACACTATGTCCTTGAATGTGTGACACTTTTCGATATCATGACCATGATCTTGATGATGTTTACGATAATGGTCCTCACGATACCTTGTTGGTTTGGGACATGAATCATCAACGAGGAGGATGGGAGGAAGTTGGATACGGCATACAACCATGATTTTTTTAAAGATGGAGCTATATGATTCTCTGAGAGGAGGTATTTGGGAGGTGGTTGAGGAGCCCTTTATGGAGGGTCAACATGAGATGTGGATGCGGAAGAAGTTTTAATGACAATGGAATTGGCCACATTTTTGGATTTGTCATTATGGGTGAATTATTTGGTGAATTCAGTCTTAGGTTTGTTGGAGAGAAGCTTGACATGACCTTTCTCAAGGGTGCATAATTCTAATTTTCGGATGATGGCATAGGATTCCTCAAAGCTTTACAAAAACTGAATTTGGAGGGTGGGTGAGATATGTTTAGAACATGCTATAGAAAAGAGTTCGATTAGTTTAGTTTAGGGTAGAGAGAAGGATAGTTGATTGATAATGTCGTGCCACCTAGGGATGAAATAAACGATAGATTCTTCATCAAATTGTTTGATGGAAATGAGATCGATGATGGTGATCTTGCGCGCGATATTGATGGAGAAGTTACCTAAGAAAGCATGTGCAATTTAAGTGAAAGAGAAAAGGGAATGGTGAGGAATGTCATTATACCAGTCGAGGGAAAGTTCGATCAATGATGTAGAAAAAGTGTGAAGCATAAGGTCTTGATCATGGGCGATGAGATAAAATGAGTTCTTAAAGGCATGAAGGTGTGGTTGTGGATCCTCCTTACTATTGAACTTAGAGAACTTAAGAAGCTCCCAGTGTAGAGGATAAGGATTAATGGGTACGAAGGGGTTGATAGGTTCATTGTAGATTTGTTCCTAGGTGAATGTGCTCTTAGGACCTAAGGCATCAGCCTCTAGGTTTTCCATCCTACTCAACAAGGCTTGCATGGGGTCATTAGATGTGTGGGGTTGAGGAACTGATGGATGACATTTTATAGTGTAAGAGGTAGATGGATTGGGTTATGGGTAAGATTGATATTGTTGGGTGTAATTAGTAATTTTTGGGGGTGGTTAATAAGGAAGAACATAAGTGAAGGTTTGTGATTAGATGGGTTTTGAAATAGGATGTTGGGAATGGATATAGTTGGATGGATAGGATTGTTATTGAGAAATGGGAGGATTGGATTGGGTTTTTTTTGTGGTGAGTTGGGATGTGTACATGGGGTGGTTAAGATTTTTTGATGGGTTGATTGGGAAACATGTTTTGAAAGATACTTTAGAGTGGTGGTTGATTGGTATGAGTCAACTCTGAAGGGTGGGGTTGTAAGGTAAAAAAATTTGTATAGAATTGAGATGTGAAGAGAGGCACCTAGTTTTGAACATGTTTCTCAGGTGGTGGAGAAAGCAGGTTATATTATTGAAGAGTTCAGGTGGGAGCACTGATGATAAGGGTAGATGAAGAAGGAACATTGATAAGAGATGTAGTGATGAGGACCACCAATTGAGTGGATTGATGGGTTTGGAGGACCATGGTAGAATACTTGTGAGGGATGTGTTAATTTTGTGCTAAATCCAACTCATTCATGGTCCTGTGAAAGAAGACAACAAGTTGGGAAGTAAGAACCTCTATGGATTTAGAATGTGGGGGATACACATAAAGTTGTTGAAGAGGGGGTCCATCGATGGGAATATTGGTCAATTTAAGAGAAAGATAGTAATGAAGGGAAACATGATTAACATAAAGGAGTTCCTGAAACTCCAGGCATCTACGAGGGATAGTGGGAGGTCCAAATGCTCCTAAGGAAGTGGCGAAAGGAGGTGTGGCTAGTTTATAGGGGATTGAATGATGATAGACAAAAGGATTGGTTTCAAGATGGGGATTGGTTTGGATGACATGTGTCTCATGAGGAGTGTCCATATAAATGATGGGTTGGGAAACCGAAGATGAGGTGACCAAAGGTGTAGAGGAAATAGTTGAAAGTGCAGATGTTTGTCATGAAAGGTTATTTGAGGTGGGGATGTTGTTTGAAGAGATTGATTGTTCCATTTTTTGTCTAGGGACCGAGTAAGAAGGAACATGAAACAAACAAACAAAAATTAATGCAAATTATTAACGTAGCAAGCAAGTCAAGCATCAAAGTTTTGATTATCTTGTTTATTTAGAGAAATGTGAAGAAGAAAGGAGGCTCAAAGGGAACCTAAATAAGTGGAAAATCTAAGGATGGTTTCGAGCATGTTTACGGTTAGAGTCCTTGATATACTTGAAAGTACACGAGGAACACATATGTGATGACTATTGGTACATGGCTTGGTATGGGGGTGTACATCCACACTTCACACACCATAACGATAAGGGTGTTGGGCACTTAGCTGATACACCAATAGTAAAAACAATTGTTACATGGCCAGAACACCATGGTGGATTCCTTATTGGGTGATTGAATCCCAATAGATCCACTTGGTAGGAAATGTTTAGATGTATTAATTTGTTCATGTTTTTTGGTCATGTGTGAATAAGTGTGAATGTAAGAGTTTTATCACTTAAACTATGTGATCAAGAAAGCATGAAGAGGTGTTATTTTCAGATCCAAAGTCCAAATCAAAGAAAAAATAAACAAAGAGATGGAAGAAATGATGCAAAAAGGAGAAAATAAGGATTAAAAGGGTGAATACCTTGATAACATTTTTTTTCCTTTTTCCTTTTTTTTCAATTTATACATGTGTTGAGAAAGTGAGAAATAACCCCCAAACATACAAGCAAAGAAGTTCTACTTGCAGGGTTAGTGGAAAGAGAAAAATAGAATGTAGAATAGAAAATGAGAATAAATAAGGAACTTACCAAAGGAGATAGGTAGATCCCACCGGGCGTGCCAGAATGTTTGATGAGTTTTCCCTTCCTAGTCTCAAGTTAATGAGATGGTATGTAAGAAAAAAAGAAACTCCAAAATATGAAAGGTTTTAAACGATACCTACAATTTGTGATGATCATGAAGGATGAGATACGAGCACAAATATCATTTCCGTAGTGAACTTCGATAACCTGCACAACAAAGGGACATCTATATAAGAAAAATATTAGTAGATTATATGGTAGGATTCTTGACACAGTCAGTCCTGAGAAGTGATAAAATTCATAGGAGGATGTCAACCCAACTAATTATATGATTTATTTAAAATAGTAGATAAATGACATGCCGAAGATAATAACAATGGAACAAAGATTATAAATATAATAGGTATATAGAAGAGCATATCAAAATATGTGAAAACAATGGATCTATGATTGATTCTGAAATGATGAAGATGTCATGGATCTAATGCAGAGGCACATGAAATAGAAATGATGCAAATTGCAAGCATATAGATAGAAATGTAATGGATGCAGACCAAGTTGATGGTGACCAGGGGAAAACTTGGGACAATCAATGGTGACTGGGGTAGGAAAATTGAGATCTGATGTGTTAGATGGGAAAAATAGAAAGGTTTTAGGATTTGAGGGATATGGGTGACACAAAAAATAAGAAACATATGATAGGGTAGAAAGAATGTAGGAAAAATAACTAATGCAGATCCGATCGACAGTGACCAAGGAAGAATCGACGATAACCAGGGCTGGATTAGGGTTTGATGATGTTTGATAGATGGGGAAAGTATTATAAGAAAGTGACAAGGATGATTGATGAGACTGTAGATCTCCAAGATGAAAAACAAGCTTGCAAAGCTATGAAAAGATGATGAAACAAGATGGGGCTCCAAGGAAACTCCAAGCTTCAAATATTCAAAAATGATGTGAAAGGGATCTGAGATTTTGATTGTATCTCACAAAAAGAGAAGAAAACAATAAAATATCGCAAGAAGTCAAAATATCCAAAGTTGCATCCTCTTTAAGGGGGGGAGGTAGTGGTGTATTTATAGGTTGGCATCGACCTGCTAGGGTTTCTGTCGACTACAGATGACTGTTGAATTGGGTGATGGGGATGATGCAAAGTCCGAGACAAGAGGCCCTATTAGGGTTAATGTAGGATTTCAAGTTGATTTGGTGGATTAGGGTTGCATAGGGATGATAAAATTGGTTTAAGGGTGGAAAGGTATTGAATGATGGTGGATGAGAGTCTAGGGAGGATAAATGAGGGGTTTAGGGATTTGATTAGTATAATAAGCATGCTTAGGGAGAATTAAATGTGATTAGGAATTAATAATGAGGGATAAAATAGTGATGGTATGGGATAGGGTTAAGATAAGAAAATAAGAAACTAAGAGGAATAAACAAGGCTTCAGAGGGAAATGGGAATTCAAATAGAATATGGATGTGAGCGTGCATGATGACTGGTGGTGTAAATCACCTTACAACGATTAATATATTGTACATTGGGTTACATTCATTTAGTTTTAAAACCAAGGAGCAGTAGACTTGAAATAATGCCTATGTGATGTATGCACAGTTATAGTTGATCTAAGAGGTTGGAAAGGAGAATAACTGTCACATAAAAATATTGAAAGTAAAATAAAACTCATACCTGAAAATGAACTATTGTTAAATGTTATTATTGAAACAAAGTTGCAGATTCAGAGAGAAGATTGTTCCTAAGGAATTATACATGAAATGAAACAATGGAGGCGAATTATCAGCCCTAAAGTGGGCCCTAACTTGGGTGTTAATGCATTCCTAACTATGTAACTTAAAGACTAAATGGCATAACTCAAATTTATTTATTGATTTTCATAAAACATTACATCTAAGTAACAAAAGAGATTACTCTGATTCTCATCTAACTTTGTTCACTCTTTTCTCTAATTCCAAGTTTGACTCCCTTGTTACAAGGCACCTATCCCTTTCCTTTATATCTTAACATGTAAAACATGTGAGAATAAAAAGAATACAACAAGGATTCTTCAACAGAACAGGTGAGAGATTCAAAACATGTTTGAAACACACAATAAGTGTTTAACTAAAAATCAGTTCTTGACTAGTTCTTAATCAATGACCAAATCCATTATTGATTTGTTTCTCAATTTTCAACATTTCTATTGTAACTACTTCTCCAATTGTATGTAAGGATACTGAAGTGTCCCATCACTTCATGTTTCAAAATATATTCATAAATGTGGGTTCATTGTTCTGTGAATGATTTCTTTATGCTGCAGACGAGTTGTTACTGGACAAGTTCTTTGGCTACATATGACGATTCCTGCAAACAGTTCCTTTGCTGCATATGAAAAATTGCTTACAATCAAGAGTGGCATCAACACATATAATCATCTAAACAATTTATTGGAATAATAAGAATAAATTCACACATAATATCACAAAATAAAGATAATTACATATAACTATATCAATTAGTCATTATGCCAAAAGTTCATGGTTGTAATAGTGATGTTAAACAATATACTTAGGAAATACATAGACATGGCTACAATGGTCTTATCAAAATACAAAATATGAGTTGTTATGAAAGCAATTAATATAACTCATCACACCTCCAGCTTAAATGCTTGAATGTCCTCATTCAATAGCTTCATATCTTTTCTGCTAGAAACTGCATTCTTTCCTGAAATCTATGGGTGTTCCTATTCCTTCCTCTTCTAATAAGAAATATCCATGTAATTCTCCTCAATATTATCCCAGAATCTTTCTTGCACCCTTTATGATTGATTGGTAAATTTCTTGTCCAAGGTGAAATTGGGAAATGCAATATTGGAGGATGATAAGCTATAGGAAACCAATCATCCCCACATTCATTTGTTATTTCAATATACTTTTTCACCCTAGATAACATTGGAAGTATATTTGGATGTGAGTGCATTTATTTCCTTTGGAGTGCAGGTGATAACTCTATCCATCTAGCTCTGCATGCCATCATAACCTGAACTACATGTTCTTTGATCATGTTCCTGACTTCTGTGTGGGATTCCATCCTCATTCTCAACACTCTATTTCTGATTTTATCCACTTCCATATACATGTCATATTATTTTACAATTTCATCTATTTTTGTTATCTGTATATAGACGTTTAACCTTTCTCAAATGTCTATATGCCTCTATTTTCTTAGCTCTTTCCATTTCATTTGAAAGTATAAGAACATAATGCCTTAACATGTACATCCCCAATTTATAGAATTGGGATCCAATATCCGTCATATGGAAGGGCATAATTATGTAAATATAACTCATATAATAATTTATGCAGTTCATGTGTACTATGATAATACAAAGTAAATAAATTCTTGGTTGATCTAATGTCATGTATCATATCATAATTTATACAAGATCTTTTATTTTAGGTATATGGCATGGATATTTGATGGGGTTATGCAACTCAACATGTCAAATGTTATCTGCACTATTTCCTCTTGTCTTTATTTCAGCCTTCTAATCTCATTGTATTTTTCTTCCATTTCCTCCTTATGTTTAGAGATAAGGGCTTCCTTCTCCATTTCACATTTTTCTCGAGCTTGTTAATATAAGTGTCCATTTGCAGCAACAAATTTTCAATATTGGGCCCCATAGTTTGTGTTCCCATCTCACTGCAAGATGGTTTTTCAGGTTCCTTTATGATTTCATGAATAATATTTGGGGGATACTTGATTCTACATTTGCTTCTCACAGACTATCATTTTTTGATTATTCAACAACTTTCTCAATGACTTGTTCATTGATATCATCCACAGTCATTTTATCTTGTCCATTTCCTCCTTCCACCGCCTCTTCTACTTGTCTCACTTCATGAATCTCTACTTCATGAACTATTCCCTCATTCTGATTTAGTTTTTCTTGTCCTTCCATTGGTTGTTCATGGTATTCTGGATCTTGAGTTACTATGGGAGTAAATATCTCTATACTCATTTTCCAATGGTTCAGGATTTGAATTTTCTTCTATGGATTCCAAATCACTATCCAATGAGATGGGTTGAGATTGTCTTAAACTGGAGGTATTTTTGTGCTCTTTGTACTAAGCCTATAGGAGTGCCTACTTTGTTTTGGAGTAGAATGAGTAGATTTCCTTTTGGTTTTGGAAGTGGAGGTTTCAGGGGAGGAAAATTCCAATAAAGTTTCAACAATAAATATTCTCTCCAGTGAAATAGGTGTAGGGGTTTCTTTTGTGGAAGGAATACTTTTAGAATTTATTGGTTCTTGAGGTGGGGAAGAGGGTGGTACAATTTTTGGCATATGTGAAGTAGAAATTTCAGTGTTGTTTCTCCTTTTTTTCCTCTTTCCCAACAAGGTTTCAATATTGTTCACTCTCACAAATTCATCCCATGATATCTGAGGGTGATCCCTCTGCAAAGTGTTCTTGACCATTAGGGTTATTAGAAAACGATGTGACAGGGCTGCCCTACCCCTCTGAACCTCTTTGCTCATTTTCTTAAGCATCACATGAAATAAATTTGGAACATTCACTTGATGATTATTTTTTAAATGATTTAACAATTTGAAATGCACTATATTTAACCTTGAATATCCCCCTTCACAAGTAAAATATTTAATGAAAAAATTGGTAGCTTATGCCCATAAAGGTTTGAGAGATGTTCTAAAAGTACCTTGGCTATCTGAGATGAACTCCTCATCATTGTCTGCAAATTCTCTTCTTGTTGCTTCTGGGTCAACTTTGTTTGGAAATGGCTCTCCTTGAGCTGGTAAACCAGTGACCTCTATTAAAATCTCATCACTTACCTTGATTGTTAACCCTTTTACCTTTTCCTCTCCATTTTTCAGGGTATTTGCAAACTCTGCCACAACTATCTCATCAAAGCCTTGAAATTTTTTAATGTATTACATCCAACCATGATTCTCAAAGTACTACACAACCTTAGGATGATTAAGAAGTTGAAAATGCACAGAAGGTTCATATATGATTAGGTCACCTCCCATGGTGAATATGCACCTTCTCCTAGGTGCAATATGTAACCACACAATTTTTACTTAAAATTACTTTATAAAAATGAATTGTGTTGATGGTTTTTCATTTCTTTGAAATTTATTACCAAGGGGACAAACAATACGTTTAGGGGTGATTAATCATTAAGTGGATGTGACAACATTGAGTACAAGAAGCAAAATGACATGACATGTTGGCTTATGTGGGGGGCTTCAGTGAACACATCACAATTGAAAGGTGATGATATTTTAATGTGTCACATGCTTTATGACTTGGCATAACTCATAATTAAATATAATTAATATAATTATACTTTATTAAAGTAATTAATGTATGTAATTATCTCATTGTGGATTGCAATGATTGATGTGCGTGATTTATTAAACTGGTGTCTTGGTTGCATGTAAGTGCCCTACGATGTTGCAAATGTGGGTTTGACTTGTGTTGACTACTCTTTACTGCAAACATATACTTCCTAGAGAGGGAACTCCAATTATTTGGGGTGCTAATCATTCTTTGTATATCATCCACTTGTGCATACTTCCTTGATGTCCTTTATGTAACCATGAGTTCTACTAGACGCTTCAAAAAAACATGATCTTATTTCTTGTGGCTGAAAGTTGAACTCTTGGTCATTGCACTCTTTCCTTGTGATGGAGATCATGCTCTCCTATAATCACTTATCAATAAAACCTGCAAAACAATTTTTTATATAAAAAATAGGTTAGTAGAATGCTTATGATCACCCAGAAAGGTAGATATCAACACTTTTATTTATCCTTGAAGTATTCAACAAGTTGAATGCTCCAAGGCTACTGAAATCTTATCAATTCTCTATAATACTAGAAGGTGATCCAACAGGCTCAACCTCATAGGTTAATTTTGATGTTTCTTTCTCCATTCTTCTCTGATATCCTCTGAACAATTCCATAAATGAGCATTTATCAATTGAATTTTTATACAATCTTAACATGTAGCCATTCACAACCAACTTGAATCTCACAGGATCAATAGTAGTAAGCTTCACAACTCCATTAGGGAAGATATTCTCAATTTCATAGGGGCCTAGCTGCCTTGTTCTGAGTTGTCTTGTTTTAATATACTAGTCATGCCATTTGATTCTTTGTTTTATGCCACCATAACCTTTTTGCATTACCTACTGCATTTTTCCAAACAAAAAACTTCATATATCCTTTGAAACCAGAAATATTCCATCCATCATGCTCATGAATTTATGTGAGGCATATTACGTCTCCTCCTTCTATGAAATGCCATAACTTAGGCCCCCTCATCCAAGGGTAGCCCCTATAAATCCAAAAAACTAATTTTAAATATTCTTGGGGGGCCTATTTATTATTTCCTTTAGTGTTGAAGACTCAAGGAACATTCCTCACATCCTTTTACCTATAGTTTCTTTGTTACCATATCTTTATTTTCTCTCTCTTTGCTGCCACCTTACCGTGATAATGTATTCTAAGGCATTATATTTGAAATGAATTTTTTTCTATTAGATAGCCATTATATTTTAACTTTTTGCCTTATTGCCTGAACTTTAACCAATTCTCCCCTTCTCTCCTTGATTTGCATCAGGGTTAAATCTTCATATAGAAAGAAATGTTAGGCCTTTAAAAGTATCTTTTTGTTTAGAAGTTGATAATTATATTCTATTCTCATCGTAAAAAATTTTATAGGCCTAACAATATTTTCACTTAACTTTCCAACCCTCCTTGTTCGACATATTTTCCTTCTCCACTACAACTTCTCTTAGAAAATAACTTGTAATATTGATATTACTTTCATTTTTCCCATAGTTTATTACTCATTTATATTTTTACTCTATATTTCCTTTCTTTATGTTCTCTTTCTTGCATTATAGCCACATTTGAACCTGCATCACCATCCTTTTCTGATGCACCTTTAACTACTTAGAACCATGAATTTATTTCCTTGTCACTTTCCTTTACCACCAGGTCTTAAGTATTTGTTCGCTAAAGTGTTTATGTTCTTACTTATGCCATTTTTGAGTTTGTCAAACCTATGTTCATTTTTTATTCTTGAATGGTTTTCCAGACTAGTTTCATGTTTTACCATTCATGTTTCCCTACTTAAAAACCTTGTGTATCATTTTCGCCTTATCTCTTAACACTTTTTTGTCTTCTACTAAAGATTGATTTGTTGTTATGATGTCATGGAGTTCGTAGTTATTTTATTTCCCCCAAACTTCCATGTGTTCTTCCTTACTTTTGTAATATCCCACCTTTTGAGACATTCTAAATAAATTGAAACAAGTGCTTATTAGGAAAAACACTTTTGGACTTTAATTAATTATGATCAATTAATCTATTTTGAGGAGGCATGTTGCTATTACAATTGGATAGTTTGGATTTATTTATGAGGTGATAATTGGATATGGTGGTTTATCATGTTATGTTTTTGTCATTATATATATATATATATTGATATGTATGTACATGGTTTTGTATTAATATGATTTTCAGGGCCTTGGAGACATGTGATGAGACTCACTTGTTTGGCTGCAACATGAAAGTTTATTTTGATTCATATATTATGATGATCATTCTATTATTAATTATTATTTGATTTACATTCATCATACCAGATGATGCCCATTTATTTGGAAAGTGAATGATAAATGGAAATTAATTTCACTGAGCCAGACACGATGACAAAAGGAAACCCATACAGAGTTACAGTTCACCCGAACAAATAGGAAAATATATTGCATCTCTCTCTCTCTCTCTCTCTCATATCAATATATTGTGTTCATACCAATTCACGTTGTGTTTATTTTTGTAATGTGAATAATTTGGTATAATGTTCTTGAATATTGTATAAGATTTTTGGAGCTAACCCATTCCCATATTTCTTGTAGTATGGCTATACGACCGAAAGAAATGAAAGGATAAGTTATGAGCACAATGTCATGTGATAAGATATTTAAAGGTATTTTTTTGACCTAGGTGGCACTCCTCCCCTCTAGGTATTAGTGTTTCAGTTTTGAAAACATTGTTTAGTTGAGTGTTTTGTATAAACCACATTACCCTTTTTTGTTATAGCTTAGACATATTAGCATGTAGTTGAGAATAAGTGAATGCCATTATTTTATATGTCATATGGATTAGATTCTAGAGTTATATGGTAAATTTAAATATCATTCTGTTACCCTTGGATATTTAACCATCCCAAGGATATCATATGATATTGGCTCCCACGACTAGATTGAACTATGGAGTTATGCATGGTTACCACCACTGTGATTCACTCCATGTTTTTCTTGGAGGAAATACCTGATGGAAATTAGAGAAAATAATGGAAACGAAGGAAGTGGTTAAGTAATGGAGGAAACTTGGCATTCGATTCCAACATGGAAATTGTTTGGCTATTTTTAGTAACTTTGTTTTGTAAGATTTCAAACCTCTTTCGTAGGCAGTAGAGAATAGAAATCAATAGGTAGTAAGGTGTATGGTGGATTTCTCTTGATTTGTTTTCAAGCATTATGAGATAATGTATTTGAGAGAATTATAAAAATATTGGGTTTGGAATGTTGGGCAACACTTCCAAATATTAAGCATATGGGAATGTTCCCCATGTATTCCAATCCATGGGATGAATCAGGTTTAGGTTTTGTTTGTGTGTTTTAGCTTGGTTGATAGTAAACATGTCAAATAACCAAACCTTCATTGGTTTTAGATGCCATACTCTTTCTAGATTGTATTATATTTTCTCATAGATGGCTCATTTGATTGGGTTAGAGATATTTAGATGTGTGTGTGATTGTTGAATGTGTGCATTCTAATTTTGTATTACATTATTGTTGGAGATAAAATTTGTTGTGTGGATAAATTGATGGTTATCTAGCCAACACTCCGGGAGTCTAGGTCCCTTTTCTTGGGTAGTGTAGCTCCACTTTATTGTGAATGAATAGAAATAAAAATTTGTTGTTGGCCAAGAGGTCAAGGGATCTAATGATCACACTCTAGTGTACCCATGGTAAATGCTTATGATAAATTATAAGGAAGTAATTTGCTGAAATATGGGGGAAGGGGAGTGAGAAATTAGACAAGGGGAATTAACTCTTACAAGTAGAAAATTATATTCTCACCAAAGCTAATTAGAAGGTTCACATCCACAATTTATAAGAAAGAAACAACAAGTTTAGTAGTGTCAATGATATCAGAGGAAACCATGCACACAAAGTTGCACACATTCATGAATCATGAAAAGAAACAATCCCTTTCTTTATTGACATCTTTCATCAAGTTGTACAATGCTCAGAAATAGAGGAAAATGGTGAAGGAAAGTGGAAGAATTGTTATCTCTCTTTCTTAGCTCAAAAAATCTCTCTTTTTTTGAGTGTACAAAATTTGACAACCCTTAAGAATGATTATGTCATTACATTATATAGACCAAGAAATGAATCTTCATCCTTACCCCCACATGTGACCTTTCATTCGTCCTTTCCACTTGTGACTTTTCACATTCCTAGGGAAGATAAATTAGAGTCCCCTTTTATTAGCTAAGGGTGACTTATTACATTTTAAACTATAGTCATTTGAAGTGAATAGGAAGATCATTATGATTTCTCACAATGAAGAATTAGAAAGAAATGGGGGAGAAAGGAAGAGGAGGAATAATGAGATGAGGACAAGGAAGAAGGAATTTCTACTGAAAGATGATGTCTCGCCACCTTCGTCTTGTTGTTTGACTGATTTGATGAAATGTCCCAATGTGGTGAACTCTGGATTCTCTAAACTCTTTACACCATGAGAAAAATCCTTCAGAAGATGCACAAACACCTCAAAATAAGTGTTTAGAAAAACTGTTGAATGATCACCTTGATGATCGCATAGTGTTGCTCACTGAGGTCCACTCCGAACAAGTTTGAAGAGGTGGAAACTAATCTCTATGATGACTTCTGACACATAGCCAAAATGTTGTACTCATCGGAAAGATTTGATGAAGTGCATTTTTCAAACACTTTATCTCTCCACTAGTGATGAACATAATTTAACTCCTTCTACATGATGCTCAGACATCTCGGGTTACCAAAACAGTGTTGAGAAAAATTGTCTCAGGACTTCCCAATGTGAGCTTGAGATGGACATGGGAACTACTCACGATGATCATCCTCTATAATTGATTGATGAACCACTTCAACTCATTGATATCTCCACTAAACAAATCATTTCAAATCAAACTATCTCCTTGAGTGATGAAGGTGGATTCATTTACCATAGCCACTTGCGAATGCATCTTCTCTTCGCTTTCCCTGAGCCCACTCGAACTTTATGTGCTTGATGTTCCCAAGACCAATGAGTAACCTTGTTGTCACCCAATTAAACTATGAAGGTGAGCCCCAAAATCATCTTGCAAGATCTTGAAATTCATGAGTGGATAAAAGTTGAAAATATGAGTGAAGATGAGACCATTTAGCAAATTCTTATGCTCAAACCAAAAACTTGCTATTTTTGGAAACTAGGGATCCAAGAGCTGTTATTTTGGGCAAGGTTACATTTTTCGCCTTGTTGTTGCAACATTGTGAGGTTTCCTTGTCATGTTCAGAGCATGTTCATAGAGGTTTAATGGTCAGTTTGATGAATAATTTATATTTTTATAAAGCTGATTTTTGATTTTATGATTTTTTCTTTTTCACTTTTTTTGACCCGTGTACCCTAGTTTTTTCAGTTTGTTGTGATTTTCAATGTTCTTTCTATCTTGAAGGATTTTACCATTTTTGGAAACTTACTAAAAATGGAAAGTGAAAACCAGTGGCACTTTCTATTTTTAGAATATGAAAATAACCATGTCAGATCGGATGAGAAAACTCATTGGATTCTTTCTAGGTTTTTGTTTTGGGTTCTTTGTTCAAAGTTTCAGGTGAAACCACTTCTCGGATTGATGGCAAATGAAGAAAAATCAACCAACGGTAAAAAATTTTCAGTTGGATTCCATTAAAAATAAGGAAATTATTTAAAATTTATATTTATTATATATTCAAGGCGTTTGGATGAGGAATATTTTCCCAAAATTTCACGAAGATCTGATGCACCGGTTTGAGAGATATGAGCAACTCTTTATTTTTTAACCCTAGGTTTTCTGATAGCTCATAGCCATGGTTTTTTGCTCAAAGATCTCTATTTATTGTGTTAAAAAAGTGAGGAATGATGGAATATTAATTCCAAAGGTGATATAAATTTTCTAGAGGTGGAATTAATGGAGGAGTGAAGAGGAATTCGATAGTGAAGAAATTTGGTGTGTGCTTGTGGGAAACATTAGAAGAAGTTGGAAGCAACAAGAAAAGTGAAATTTTTGCATATTTATTCAAGTTGGGAAGGAGAAAAAATTATTATCCTAACCATCCCAAGGGCTTTGGATGGTTGGTGTGAAAAATTTTGCCCCTTCCCTATTTAGCCACTTAGTGTTGCGCGGTTGGTTGGAGTTGAGAGTATGAAAATAGAGCACGAAGGATTAAACTTGCAAAAGGGTCTTAACTTAGGTCATATAAGATTCCAGGGCTTAAATGGGAGGGGGGAAATTTTTATTAAAACATAAAATCAAAATCCTTGGGATGTTTGGTCCACAATAGTGCACCACTTTCCCATTGGCTCAAAATTTAATGCAAACTTTGACTAACTTTTTAAGTCGTACCTTGGGGAGTGACTTGTCGAGGCCATAACTTGAGTTCCTAGAGGAATTTTTTGATGCTTATTTATTTGATTTCATATGAAAAATTTCCTTATGAATCCAATGGTGATGGTCGTATTCCTTTATTATTCCTAAAAAAAACTCTGAAAAATAGGATTTTTGTTCTGGATCCAAGGTTATACACGCCGAAAATAGCTTGTGGACAAAATACACCTGGGTGTTGTGAAAAATATGATAACACTATCCTCTAGGGCTCTAAATTAGATTTCCGCTGATATTTTTTTTGGCTCCTAAATCCTTATGGAACTCCTAGAATTTCTTATCGAAGCTTAGGAACTACTTTGCTACTGTGCATTGCTTAAGCCTCAAAGACCCACTTTTGTTGAAACTGCTCCAATTTTTTTGGAACCTCCCAGAATCTTCCAAAAATGATTGAAAAATAATCTTGGCCCTCTTATACACCTCCATAATGAGTTTATTCCTTTCATTCAATTATGGGGGGTGCTTACAAGCCTTAGGAAGACCAAAAAATGACTTTTCCTAAGCTTGTCAAAAAGCCTGTCTTGATGGATATTGCTTTGGAAGTATTTGAAATGAATGGATACCCCTAAATAACCTATGGGAACACTGATAAAACACATTGGAATAATCATATGGATGGGATAGGACTAATTCAAGGATTAGGGTGATATGAAGGAGGACTCAAAATGATCTTTGAGTACATTTTTTTGGGTAGGGTATGGTTGTCATGCTTTTAAGTGTGAATTTTGCCATTGCCAAATCTCATGACATCAACTGGATTTGACTTGGAGACATGTCATGGATCGAGTGCATCAAGGAAATGACATGAGAAATCTATAATATCCATATGTAACATTGACCAGTGTGTTATCCATTGGGATTTAGAGAACATGAATCTTTCAAGAGATAGATAGAAAGGGAGAACACACAAACACAAAAAAATGACTGAAGGGAAACACACCACACAAGGGGAAAGGGGAAATTAAACCTAAATCACCTATATTGCAAGGCAGGGGAAAACTTACTTTCATTTTAGTGCTCTTCTCTTCTCAGAGGTTACCCCTGAGTGGGAAATACCGAGTGATGTTGTTCCACGAATCCATTGACCGGTTCGAGAAAGTAGTCTCCTCTCCTTAACTATTTATGAAATCCAGGTGCTTTCATGTTTGTCTGTGTACTTTCTAGGAGTGAGCCTACAAGAGATTATTGATGCTTAGGCTTTTGATTAGAAATTATATTTCCTTCATTCTCTTTTAAACCAATTTCATAGTGTCAGTTTCCTTCTGAGATTACCCAAATTGTTGATCTCTCATTGAGCATCTCATCGCTTCCCTGAGGCTGGTTCTTGTTTGAATTGCTTGAATTTCCTTCTTCCCTATATTTTTTCTTATTGAAATCCCTTCCACAATAAATCATGACTTCATCCTTTTGCTGCATTCCACTATGAGGTGTTTGAATACTGACTGGAGGATCTGAAGTAACCTCATACCTATCTCGTATGGCCATGACATGAGCTAAGAGGTCAATACTTAGCTCAGGATCTTCCACATTTTCTACTACATCTATGATTACTTGCATGGAGTTCTCTTTTGAAATTTCCAATAGTTCACCTTTGCATTCATTCAAAGCATCCTCATCTTGAAGTGCAAGGAAATCATTGGGAAGGCTTTCTTCATCATCTTAGGACTTGCTGCATTCTATAACTCCTTTTTCAAGGGGAGTCTCTACTTCAAAGGCCTAAAAAATCCTTTCTCTAATTTCTTCATCATGGAAAGAGTATTCCTCTTCAAATTGGAAAGAAAATACCTCCATTTCATCATTGCATCCATCAAGTATTGGCTCGGGAGGGACATCGGATTTCTCATCTTGCTTTATTTCAACATGGTCGATCTTCACAGTGGTTGAGGATTTAAAATCAGATTTGCACTTGTATTATAGATTCATGGCTTACAAGAGGAGTTCAAGATTGAGCTCAGGGTCTTTTGTTTCTTCTGTAACTCTTAGTAGTTCTTGTACAAACCATTATTTCAAACCTTTTAGGGGCTCATCACAAGCTAGCCTTATCTCTTCATGGATGACATGATTGTGAGCATAGTCATCTCCAAATGGGAATGAGAATATATCCTCTTCATGGGTAAGCATACAAGCCGATTCCTCCATTCGCAAATCATCAAGAACCATTTCCTCTTCATCTTGGTTTACATTATTTGGAAATTTAGGACTGCCCTCTTGCAACTCAAATTTCCTCAATACTTCCTCTAGATCAATATTTCTCTGGATAAGAATGTTTGGTCCTATCAAGATTATAATCTCGTCCTTATCTTTAGCTATCATAAAATTATTCATCCTTCTGCTATCTTGGTACAAAATATTGGCTTTTGGATTTCCTACCTTTTGCACCGTGTACCTCATCTTCTTATGCGGAAGTAACTTTTTGATGTAGCCTAGAATTCAGTGATAAAAACCTAATGAAACCCTATGTGCATTGACACATCACTCAGCCTAGACTAAGCACTCACCCAAAGTGTGTAAAGGTACCAGACCCCTCTTTAGGGTCGTTGTAGCATGATGTTAGCATGATGAAGACTTAACATATATAGTTCTGCTACTAATATATCATTCTACAGAGCATACCAGATCTATACCCAAGGAAAAATAGAACTAAGTACTAACCATGATGATAGAAAAATTACACTAGAGTCAGGTAGTCATAGAACTAATACTTAGATTCATTCAATAACCTCCATTATATTCAATGCATTAAGTTACAAAAGCTTCATTACAATATCAAAAGTATGCGCGTAACATCATAACACTGTATGTCATGATCTCATCTATTATGTTATATCTATTACACAGTCTACTCCATCTCTATATAAGGGTGGGGAATTTTCCTTCGCCACTTATCCTTTCCAATAATAGGTCGCATGCTATTCTTAGCCACATGCCTTTACAACACTAGCCACACATGCAATTGCGCTAATAATAGACTACTACTAGCTAACTGACAGTAGCAGATATATTTCCGGTCCATGTCAATGCAAAGTACTTCGTATCCAATCCTCTAAAAATAGCCAATGCATGGTGTGCATGTCTCTTCCTTGTTTGTGTGCTTTGCACACCATCTCTAAAAATAGACCTTTATGAGTGAAAACAGCAAAGTCCTAAAAAATGAAATTTTATTCCACACGTGCATTCTCCCTATCATCCGCGCCTTTGCGTATGACTTGCTTTACCACATGGACTTCTTGTGTAATTTCTCTATCAAATGTCTGTTGATCAACATTACCCCACACTAATGTCATTGTTGCCCTAACAATGGTCATCTCCAGAACTGAGGTAAAGAATAGAAGAATGTAAACAATGGAAAGAATGAAAGAATGTATGAAAGAATGTTTTACCCTGCAGTATCCTCTTCATCCTGAACAACTAATTTAGGATATTCATGTTTTATTTCAGCCTCCAAGGTCTGCCATTCAGCAAGTGCTTGCTCTACATTTTCTGGAATTTCCATAGCAATGGACTCCAGTTCATCTCTTGCAATCTCCCCTTTTTCATTTTGTAAGACTAACACAATGCTGGACATTGAGGTCATTCTTCCCTCTAGTAAATCCATCTTTTGTGCAATGAGCTTCCCAAGGTCTTCCAGCTGATTCTTGTGCGGTTCTTATGCTACTGTGAGGGCCTCATGCTTCTACTTAACCATTGATAATATTTCTGTGCGGCCCAATGTTTCATCCTTCATTGCCCTCTTGACCTCATTGTTTTCTTCTAGGGTCTTTACCTTGATAATCACCTCTGTAGCTGTGTAGATGTTCAAGGCTTTGTCTTCTTTCTTCAATTCTTCTTGTAGCACTTTCAACAGTCCTTCATAGGATGCAATCTTCTACATGTAATCTTCCACATCACTAAAGCCTTATCTTTTTTTGCCTCTTTTGCTGGATCCTTTGGCACTGGCATGCGTAGAAGCTCATCTTCAAGGACTAGGTCCACCAACTTTCCTACATAATGTATTGTGGATGGAAACGTCTGTGGTACTTTTGGCTCCAAGTGTGGCCTAGATCTTATGACATTGTCTCCAATTTCCTCTACTATGTTGATAAATACAAAATTCTTCTTCTGCGCTAAGTGCCTCTCTTGTGTTAGGTGTGCTATTTCTCCATCCTTAGTTTTAATTTCCTCTCTAAGTGCCCTAATTGTGGTATCCTTGTCCACATTCCTCCTTGCCACCTCTGTTAAGACTTTTACCAATGCATTACTCACCTATTCATCTAACATGATGGTAGGAGTTACCATCATGTGTCTGGCCTGAGGCATCTTCTTCAACCTCCTTGATACGCATGACTCCTCACATACATAAAATTCTAGCTCATCCATGTGTGTGTGTATGGACCATGAAAACTACTTCCTCGTGCGCACTTCTCATGAGAATTTGCTACAAGGGCTCATATTTCCCATAGTAAGGGAGCTCATATAGTTGGTAAACTCTTATCTTCTACAAAAGCTTCTCATCAGCATTGTCATACACTGACATGTCTTCCTCCGTGTGTTTATTTATCTTTGTGTTCAACAACATGTCAAGCTCCTTCTTATTCTCTGTGGTACGGTGATTGTACTCACTCACCTTACTTTTCCTTATGTGAGAATCCCACTCTTGGCTGACAATAACCCCTTTAGGATATTGCATCTCAGAAAAATTACTTTCTGGAGCCATCTCTTCTTCTTCTTCTACCACCTTCTTCTTTCCCTTCACTCCTGCTACAACCGCTTTCTTGGGTGCCATTTCTACCTTGCAATCCTTTGTAGATCCTTGCCACTCAAATTATGGATATTGCATCTCAGAAAAAATTACTTTCTGGAGCCATCTCTTCTTCTTCTTCTACCACCTTCTTCTTTCCCCTTCACTCCTGCTACAACCCGCTTTCTTGGGTGCCATTTCTACCTTGCAATCCTTTGTAGATCCTTGCCACTCAAATTATGTAATGTGCGAAGCAAACCATAGTTCAATTCAGCGTGTCCTAGGTGAAATTATGTTCCGTAGCTCTTCTCTGTCACCTCACTTTGCTCAAACACCCTTCACCACCGGGGACACAAGATCTTTCTTGCACATAGATCTCTTCATCATGACTGGTTACACACACCTCTCACACCTTAATACGATCACTCAACTCTTTGCACTTGGATCCTTTTCAAATAATCTCAATCGCAATGGTAAAAAATGAACTCACATCCCATCCTTATATCGAATTTCAAATTTTTGATCCATTCATTGCTCCTTCACCTACCAAATATCCTCTCATTAACTGAACAATTCCATCCTTTCCACGCGTTACATCCTCGTGCCTCAACTATAACCTTCTAGCATGCCTTCCTACCCTCTAGTCACAAACTTCTCTTCAATGTGCATCCTTGCACCTGAGTACCTTGTCACCACACCTTCTACTGGTAGTTGATATGGCATCTGCTTACCTCACGTTATACTATTTCTTTATTCATCTTCATCTTTGGTCACTTTTTAGAGAAATCCTTTGACTTGAAGAACACTTATAGCAACTTATTCTTTTCTCCTTTCAATTCCCACAATCTTGTCCCTGGATATCAAAAACCACCCCACACTGAAAGGATGTGCAGTCCTCTACGTATAAACATACTTTAGGTAGTAATTAGCTTCATGTGTGCAAGTGCGCTTATTTATCAACACACCAAATAAATTGAAAAAGCATAACAACAAAGCATGAAACACATTAAGGACATAAAAAATTGAAAACCTAATCTAAATGGAAATACTGACTTATTACAAACACCAAGAAGACTTATTTATAGTAGGGCTTCATCCTACTTCCCATTGAAGTAACCGGGTAGCTATGTTCTGTCAAGTGCTTCTAACTGGTAAGCACCTATTTCAAGGATGTAAGTGATAACATACAGCCCCAACCAATGTACCTTAAGTTTTCCTGGATGGTGTAAGAACTTAGAGTCATAAAGAGGTAACATTTATCCAATCTCAATTTTTTTATCCCTTATGTTTCTATCATGCCATGCTTTCTGCCTGGCATTTTCTTGCTTTTGAATCCAATGTGATATGGCTTGTCACTCATCTAGCTGAATTATCTTCTCAATCCATTCTTCTAGAGCTTGTTCATCAGCTAGACCTCCAACACGTGTAATATGTAAAGAAGGTAACATAAAATCTATAGGAAGAGTGACTTCTGCACCAAACACTAACTGAAATCTAGTGGACTTGTTCAACCTTTTATATGTTGTTTGATATTCCCAAAGTGTTGCAGATACTTTATCATCCCATTCCTTTCTTCCAACATCACATATTTTTGTCAATGTGTGGCTCAAAATTTTATTGAAAGCCTCAACAATCCCATTTTCCTTCTCTTAATTGTATTCTTGATAGATGGTCTGGTCCAAAGTTACTTTTTCCTGGTTTTACCATAACTATGAAATCAAACTCTTGAAATAGGAGTACCCATCGTGCAATCATGAACTCATCCAATAAAATTTTGATTGTCTCATTAAGAAAATGTGTTCCCATATGACTGGTCAAACTCAAAGGACATCCATACCTTGTAATAATATGTTCCTATAGAAACTCAGCTGCTGTAGCCGCTATACAGTCCTTGGTAGGTGTTGCTTCTGCCCACCTTGTTAGATAGTTTGTGCAAGTTATAATATAGCATGATCTAGTTCTATATGCAACTGGGGAAATAGGACCCACAAAATCTATAACACATTTCTCAAATGATTCGAAACTGGTAATAGGTCTAAGAGGCATTTCATCTCACTGACTTGGTCTTCCAAGACGTTGACAATGATCACATGCCTTACAAAATTCCTTACAATATTTATAAAGGGTATCCCACCATAATCCAGTGAGAAGAATTTTGTGTGCTATGGCATCACCTGCATAGTGGCCTCCTGTAATTCCACCATGATATTCTTCCATAATGCCCATGTGCTCATGTTCCAATACACAACAATGCAATATTTCATCCCGACCCATTTTGTACAAGTCACCACTAATTAACATATAGGGTGCGACGCATATAGCAAGTTGTTTCTTCTCCAAGGATTTCATTCCTTCTGGTGCCATCCCTGTGCATAAACAGATAGCAATGTCTTCTAGTTTTGATGGGGGTGAATTGTAACCTGTATAATTGTGCATCTGACACGATATCCTCAATTGCCTATGCTTCTTCTCTTAATTATATTCTTGATAGATGGTCTGGTCCAAAGTTACTCTTTCCTGGTTTTACCATAACTATGAAATCAAACTCTTGAAATAGGAGTACCCATCGACATATGCACCCTTATAAAATAGGCTTATTTACCAAATATTTCAATGCCATGTGATTTGTATAAAATGTGAATGGTGTAGCTAGTAGGTACTGATGAAATTTATGCAATGCATAGATCATGGACAAAGCTTTGCACTCTGGAGTTGTGTAATTCTATTCTGCAAGAGTCAACTTTTTACTAGCAAAATAGATAGGATGATCTACAATGCCTTCTCTAGGTTGAGCCAACACTATGCCAATGGCCGTGCCAGAGGCATCAACATGTACATGGAATGGTTTGTCCCAGTAGAACACACATTTCCCTTTCAGTAACTCTTCTAAAGGTGCAACAACTTTAGCATAGCCTTTGATAATTTTTTTGTAATATCCTATATTTCCCACAAAATCAGTGCACCTCACTTTGACTGGTAGGCTTCCCTAGGCCTATGATGACTGCAACCTTTGTTGGGTCAACCAACAAACCCTCCTTGCAGATTATGTGCTCTAAAAGTATCCCAAATGGTGTAGCAAATATGCACTTCTTGATGTTCAAAGATATACTTAACTATCTACACCATTCAAACATCAAGCGCAGATTGTCACAGTGGTCCTTAACTAATCCATACACCATCCAATTGTCTAAATATACATGTAAGAATTTATGAATAAATTCTTTGAATGCTTGGATGACTATGCACGAAAATACAACAGGCACATTTTTTAGACTAAAAGGCATCATAGTATAGGCGAAGCTACCCCATTCAGTAGTAAATGTAGTCTTTTCTTGATCTTCCCAGAAAATCCTAACCTGATGTTGCCTAGAGAATTCATCTGTAAACGAATAGATTTTGCGCCATGTAACTCCTAATATTTCCTCAGTAAATGGTGTAGGGAATGGATCTGTTACACATGCAACATTCAGCTCCTTGTAGTCCACACATATTCTAATTGTTAGTTAATACCTAGTTGCACTGGCACATCACTCAGCCTAGGCTGAGCACTCACCTAAAGCACGCAAAGGTACTAAGTCCCTCTTAATCAGAATGGCGGTATGATAAAATAGTAAACATATATTTTAGGAACTTCCATCCATTCACCATTTATATCCAACTAGATCTTATAAGTGCTAAAGTTAAATCATCATGAAAGTAATAACATGCATTGATAAAACACATCAGACACTTTGTTCATCCAATTTCCTTTATCTATTCATTGAACCAACAATACAGTTAATACCTAGTTGCGCTGGCACATCACTCAGCCTAGGCTGAGCGCTCACTTGAAGCACGCAAAGGTACTAGGTCCCTCTTAATAGTTTTAATAACAGAATGGCGGTATGATAAAATAGTAAACATATATTTTAGGAACTAATCCATCCATTCACCATTTATATCCAACTAGATCTATAAGTGCTAAAGTTAAATCATCATGAAAGTAATAACATGCATTGATAAAACACATCACACACTTTGTTCAGCCAATTTCCTTTATCTATTCATTGAACCAACAATACAGTAGCTTCATACAATACCAGACATGCGTGCATGGATCCATTACAATTCATCCAGTTGCATGTGGTTCCTTCCGTTCTCTATGTATATTTATCTATATCTTCTTTAAGTAGTTCATTACATATATATATATATATATATATATATATATAGGGAGGGGAACTAACCCTTCAACACTTAACTCTACTAGAAATAGGTCGCATGCTAATAACAACCGTGCATCTTTTTACAATTATATCCATACATGCAAGTATGCTATCCATAGATTGATGATAGTTAACTGAAGTGATGGATCTATGCTTAACTTATGTCTATGCAAGAGTGAGTTGACATGTCCTTCCAAAATCCCCACTAAGAGTTGCGCGCAAATCTCGGCATCACTTTGTGTACTCCGCATGCCAGTCTCTAAGAATAGACCTGATCTCCAAAATTGGTTAAGTCCTTGAGAGTCTTACCCTACATCTCTGTGCATGACGACTTACTATTACTTCGCGCTTTTTCTCCTGTGCCATTCTTCCACGTGGACTTTGAGTGCAAGTTCAACTAAGTGTTTTCTCTAATCACCAGATCACTATTGGAATAACCCATTCTGACTCATCAAGGGGCTTGATAATTCTAGATTTCAACATGTTATCAATCCCTTCTTTGACCTTTTCATGCAAATTGGGGTTCATTCTATAGGGCCTTTTCCTAACTGGGCATGCCCCCTCTTTAAGATTTATCTTCATCTCCCCTAACGACTCATGCACGCCTTTAAGTTTATGGTACCCCCTAGGAAATAGGTCATAGTAGTCCTTTAATAACTCAATGATTTTTGCCACTTTATAGTCTGACCAATAATCTCCGATTATAGCTTCCTTAGGCTCAGTATCTGTTCCAATATTCACTCACTTTGTCTTCATAAGTTCATGATAAGTGCGCATGGTCTTATCCACACCGTCCAATACCTCACACCTCGTTGTTGAATGGTTTACATCTAGATTATCTACTTTTTCATCATCTACTAAGTAGACCATTTTTCCTTTCTCTTTCTCAAGGAAAGTGTGTTAAAGTAATATTGCATTGGCCTCTGGTTCTTTATCAAGACGCACTCTTGAGTCCTCTTTATCTAATAATTCCTAGAGGATTTCTTCAGCCTTTGCACTATCCCCCATAGTTTAAGCATTTGATAACTCTCAATGCTTCTTCTACCGAATGTTTGGTAGAGAAGAATTCAAAACATCTGTGCCATTTGTGCAACTAAATTATGCCAATTTCCAGTTTCGCTATGGATTTCTGCTTATACATACCAAGCATGTGTGTAACCTTGTAACGTGGAATAAAAATGGTGCACCCATAGTGAAGGTGGTAAAGCTTCCTGCCTTTCTATCCAGAGTCTCTCACACTTCTAAACATGGTGTTGAATAGGTTGATCACTGTGATAATTGCATATTTGTGTAGGTGCATTTCTCCTAAAGAACCTAGTAGCAAGAGTAACCCCAATTTCATTCCATTTGACCAGATTATCCATGTGGACCACCCACTAGCGTGTTGCTGTCCTACATAGTGTATATGCTAGCATATTTCTCCTCTCCAATGGGTATATCCATTTTTATTCCATGGCATGCAGGAATACCATGGGATCCCCTTCTCCTATGTAACAAGGTATCGAGTTGTTTCCTATCCTCCTTACATAACGAAGTTCCGTGCCTCGAGGGGATATGCTCTTTACTTCGCGCCCTACTAACTCATAAGTGCTATGGGCCCAATTATCACAAGAAATACTTGTAGTATCACTAATAGACTATGCATCCTCCCACTAAATTAGTCCTTCTTTGGTTGGTTCATTCATCTTTGGATCTCAAATGATGCGTACATAAATCCTATTCATATATTCTTCACTTAAGGGCTCAACATAGGGCACGAAATTTCTATTCGTTGAAGGGATAATGACCCTTTCCTCTTTATTTTCAAAATTGATATAGCCCTTGTTGAACCGAAGATCATCATTATTTGCATAGCACTAAGGACATCCTAATAGAGCTGGGAAAGTACCTGATTCTTCCAGCACTAAAACTTCAAAGTCTCCAGTGAACTTTTCTCCTTGTATGGTAATGGATGCATCTTTTAAAACTCCTATGGGAGTGGCCTTAGTATGATTAGCCATGAATAATACATTAGAGGATGGCTGCAATGGGGGTCTCCCCATTTTCACCCATGCATCCAAGGTAAGAACATTGAATTCCGCACCTATATCAATCAATATATTACTCAACAACCACCCATCCACAACAACATTTAGAGTAATTTCCTGGTCATAATCTAGGCTATGAGGTGGGAGATTTACATGCAGGATCTGCCATCCGGTATCAATACTTACACGTGGAGTGTTCCCTTTCCACCAACTCCCTAATAGTGGAATGATGTTCTCCTGGCACAACATTTTGCACACTTCTCTCAAGTCATCTATATCAATTTGGACCATCTCTGATGCTTTCTTCTGCTCCTTTAAATATTGTATCTCACCTTGAAGATTCCTTAGTACTTCCATGGTATCCTAGTAAACCTCTTTCTGATAGGCAGGATCTGGGTACTATGCATGAAGAACCTCATCCTTAGTGATGCCAGGTTTTTGTTATAATGCCTCCCTGACATGTGCTACCTTAGCATGAGTCATGATCTTCACTTAAAGTGCCTTGAATTCTACTCCCATCTTGGGCATCCATTGATTGTCCACAACGTGCTGTATCCTAACCATCATTGTGCCTTTTTTTTTCTTGTTTATGTTGCTTACTCAAGTGCTCATATAAGTCCAAGCACTCTTCATAGCTATGGTTCTTCTCAAAGAAAGAACATAGAATATTTTGAGGACACTCGTGCCTATAGTGGTCCGGATGTCCGCATGTATAACATGTTCCATGAGGAAAATCACTTCTTCCACCACTACGGCCATGTCCTCCAAATCTACCACGGTATCCTCGACCTTTGCCACAGCTTCCGTCAAAATGCCCCTCATTCTAATCATAGTGCACCTGATTATGCTCCTGGTCCCCGATGCTCATTCTTGCCCTTAGATTTATCTAAAACTCCTGTCTACTGTACACCAATATCAATAGCATCATGGATCTGTCCAATCAGCCGACAGTCCTTTATGTCATGTGCTATGGACCTGCAGATTTTACAGTAGCTTGAGACATTCTTTCTTATCACGCATTGTAATAATGCGCAGTGGCTATCATCATGGTTTAAATGACATATCTCACAATCCATCAGCAATGAGTGTACTGTTCTATGAGGGAAACTATCCTTTGTGTGACCCTCTACTTCAGAATCTGTACACCAAATTCTTGAGCGCATTTCATGGGATAAATTCACTTGATAATTTATCTAGTTGTTTTTCCATAGCTGTAATCTATGCCTCTAAGAATGGGCTAATGTCAGTGTCAATATTCCTAACTACCTTAGCATGTAGGGATGCTTCGCGCGGATCAGTATATGTCTTATGTGACAGCACCCTCCTAAATGGTGTAATCAATACCCCAACAAACCATTGTGTATGTTGGCTTGTGTGTATGTCATAAGAAAGCTTTGATAACAATGTTTTAAACTATGCATCATACTCTCTAACAATTTCAATAGTGCCTTGCTTAATATCCTTGAGGCAACTTATACTCTTTTGCTCAAACTCAAGGATATTAACATCTTTTAAGAACACATCCTTAAATGCTACATAATCCATGCAAGTCTAATCTGGGTCAAACTTCCTGTACCATTTGTGTGCGCACCATTGTAATGTAGTAGTGAATTAGTTTTCCCTACGCTTAGAAGCTGTGATTCCTTTCGCATGCCACAATATTTCACACATATGCACATGTTCAACAACATCTTTTATGCCCCTATACTCTAGAATACGTAGAGATATTTCCATATAAATATTTTGGGGTTGGGGAGGACCTTGCCCACTCGACCCAGAACCTCTAGTGTTTCCCCTACCCCCAGAGCCTCCAGATCCACCTGAACCAGAACTTCCCATACCTCCTAATCTGGAACCTGTAGCTGGAATAGGTCCTGTAGATGTACTCCCCTGTGCTCCAACAATAGTACTATACTTAACCCCTACGGTCTGTGAAGTAGTTCTAGTTCTAGAAGTGAATCCAACATTTTGTGCACTCATATTCTGTGCGGATGATGTGCCTAAAAAACACATCCAAATAGAAATGAAGCCATATGTCCTGCCATTAATTTACTTTCTCTCTTACTTCCCAAACTTGCTTGTTGATTACTTGTCATACTAGATACTGGAAAACCAAGTGCAAGGGCTAGGTTACCAAGTTGATTCAGATGTGTGCCTATGGCCTAGGTCATCTTTGCTGGTGCACTTCCTTATGAGGCCGAGGGGAATCCTTATCATGCTTTCCAAGATGGGGGAGTTCCTGATGCTTTGGCTCCACATCTTCTACGTGAGCTTCAAATCCTTCAGGATTAATCTCTCTCCTCAACGCCATACTTTCTGTAATGGTACGTTGATTCTCTATCTCCCTCTCATGCACATCATTATTCTCTATCTCCAATTCTGTTTAGATGCATAAGAAACCAACTATTCATATAGTTCTACTAAAAAGATAGTGAAAAATCTCTCATATAACTTGTCATACATATTTTGTTCTACCCAAGTATGTGTGTTGAATTAGATCCAGTGCTGAACCACCATGCATATTCTTCTTCCAGATCATGTATCTATTCTTCAATACTTGCTAAGGTCAACCGGTACGTCTTCATTGTGAACCATCCTAAAAACAACTAAAAAAAAGGTCACGGCAATAGAACCAATGATGCAGCCTAGAATTCAGTGACACAAACCCAATGAAACCCTATGAAACCCTATGCACACTGGCACATCACTCAGCCTAGACTGAGTGCTCACCCAAAGCACGTAAAGGTACCAAGCCCCTCTTTAGGGTTATTGTAGCAGGATGTTAGCATGACAGGGACTTAATATATATAGTTTTGTTACTAATATATCATTCTACAGAGCATACCAGATCTATACCCAAGGAAAAATAGAACTAAGTACTAACCATGATGAGAGAAAAAGTACACTAGAGTCAGGTACTCATAGAACTAATACTTAGATTCAGTCAATATACTCCATTATATTCAATGCATTAAGTTACAGAAGCTTCATTATAATATAAAAAGTATGCACATAACAACATAACACTGTATGTCCTGATCTCATCTATTATGTTATATCTATTTCACAGTATAATCCATCTATATATAAGGGTGGGGACTTTCCCTTCATTGCTTATCCTTTCCAATAATAAGTCGCATGCTATTCTTAGCCACGTGCCTTTACAACACTAGCCACACATGCAAGTGCGCTAATAATAGACTATTACTAGCTAACTGGCAATAACAAATCTATTTCCAGCCTGTGTCCATGCAAAGTACTTCGTATCCAATCCTCTAAAAATAACCAATGCATGACACGCACGTCTTTTCCTCATTTGTGTGCTCTTCACGCCATCTCTAAAAATAGACCTTTATGAGTGAAAATGGCTAAGTCCCGAAAACTGAACTTCTATTCCGCGCGTGCGTTCTCCCTATCCATTCACCCCTTTTTGAATGACTTGCTTTCCCGCACAGACTTCTTGTGTACTTTCTCTGTCAAGTGTCCATTTATCAACACTTTTCCATGTCTCCCTTAACCAAAATGGTTGCAGAAGACCAATTCATATGGTTTTTCCCTCCCGATTGTTGACAAAAAATCCTACTCAGTAATATTCCAAATGAAGCCAGAATGTTTACTACCAAGATCATCATTGAAACCTTCTTATCTGGAAATTTGGTGAGGGCCACCTGTGCATATTTAACCTTCCCAAAAAGTGGGACCTTTTTTGACTCCATGGACTAACAAGATCAACCAAGATGAGTCATGGTGAGTTTGAGAGATTTGATGACCTTCACAGGAATCATATTGTCAGAGGCACCTGAATCTATTATGCAATTGTTCAATACAT
This sequence comes from Taxus chinensis, assembly GCA_019776745.2. Lineage (NCBI taxonomy): Eukaryota > Viridiplantae > Streptophyta > Pinopsida > Cupressales > Taxaceae > Taxus > Taxus chinensis. The sequence continues at coordinate 544,668,739 of CM034151.1, read as the reverse complement.
ATTCTCCAACAAGAAGGGAGACATAGAAAGGGTCAACCTTATTGATCTTTGATGAACTCAAAGAAAACATGTTCTGTGATGGAAGTGTATGTGGGCTTGGTAGTATTCATATAGAACTAGGATTCATAACAATGGGGTTTGAACTATCACTCCTGATATGCAGGAGAAATCTCTCAAATTTATCAGGATGAGTTCTCATATATTTGGTTTCAGAATTCAACACCTTGGTCTTTTTTGCATGTTAAACATAATAAAAAAGGAGAATATGTGGACAAGGGGGATGAAGACACTACTTTTGGAGTCAGGATAGGCTTGAAAGTAGGGGCAAATGTTTCAGGAATGAAGGGTATTTTGAAAGGTACACTAGGAACATTTGAAGTACCATATTTTATAGGAGTAGATTTAGATTTAGAATTGGAAGAATCATTAGAAGGCTTACTTGGAAAAGTGGAGGACATCCTGCTCGTCACATGGTCAAATTTCACCGATGCAGACTCCATGCAGGGTGGGAGTGGAGGTCCTCAACTGAATATTTTGTTTTGCGGAGTCGCCATAGGAGGATATTCAGTCTTCTTTTTCTTTTCAGCAGTGGAAGGAGATGTTACCTTTTGATACTGGGGGAGAGTAAACACAAAAAATGAGAAACTCAATGCATCTTCACCTTCATCATCCTCATTCCTAGAGTGATATTCAATGAAGCCATTTTGAGCATCATTACCCAGTTCTTCTATCTCTAGGAAATTACCACCTTCACTTTCTTGCTAGAGTCCTTCTTCATCGTCTCGAATTATAAAACTTGCATTGATGGGCGGAGCTTCCAAGAAAAGCCTTTGGGGTGTTCATGTAATATTATTTTTGTCATTTCTTTAAGGAGATACTCATTCAAAAATTTCCCTCTTCAATGATGTCATTTCATTTGCCAATTTCTGCAAGAATGGATCCATTATTTCATATTTTGGATATTAAGCTTTAGCCTTTGAAGGATATTTTGTCTTCCCAGATAGGATGAGATCATCATAAACTTTAATGGCCATTATTTTTGCTTCTGCTAGATTACTTGGTTGAACCCTTCGTAGGAGGAATCCTACCTCTCATGATTGATGATTAATGTAAAAACTTTTCACGTTATTATCAGATGGTAAATCCTCTTTTGGTATTCTCTGGAGTAATTAGTTGCAACATGTCATGAAGTCTCTCATAATTTCATTTTCTTCTTTCTTAATTTGTACCAATTGAACAATGAGATCTTGGAAGTCTTCAACAAATTTGAATCTTTCTTCAACATGGGATTTGATGTCATTCCAACAAGTGATGGATCGAGTTGGCATGAGGTAGAACCATTCTGTTGCTTGTTCTTATAGGGATTCCATGAATAATATTATAGCAAAATATTCATGTTCAACACTAAGGATTCCACATAATGTGATGAAGGATGATATGTGCTCTTTAAGGAGTTGTGTGCCACCATCTTTGAAATTTGGAAAGTTCTTGCAGGAATATGTTGGTAGATTGTGAGGAGGAGGCATGAGAGCAAGTGGACTTGTATTCCTTCCCCATGGAACAATGAGTTGAGGTGTTTTTTCTTTATCTACCATTTTTTCTTTTGTTTCAGCTTCATATTCTTCTCTTGCTTCAGAAAATTATTATTCCAACCCTTCTTCTAGTTCTCATTCTTCTTCACCCAGGAAATCAATGCTCAATGGTGGTTGAAAGATGTGAGAATTTGTAGGGGGAGTATTAACAAGATTTTGAATGTGATTTCCAAGAGAATCACTAGCAAATTTAGATGGAGGCGAGGTTTGAGAAAAGAAATACAGATTATCTCTAATTCATTCTTACTTATTGTTTAAAGCCTCAAAAGTGGGATCAACAACTCATGTCAATATATTCAACCTGGTGTATCTTTTTTCAATCATTTTTGAAAAAACCTTGCAGTGAGAAAACAAAAGGACAATGTAGAATATGAAGGGTCATTCAATAATGAAATTCAATTTTCATCATCATTTTTTTTGTAATTTTTTTGGTATTTTCTTATGATCTTATTTTGGACGTAGATTGTTGCAAAGTTTTCCCCACGGTGGGCACTAAAAAATGTTGGCGAGAAAAATTTTCGTGCGGATAAATTGATGGTTATCTAGCCAACACTCTAGGACTATAGGTCCCTCTGCTTGGGTAATGTAACTCCACTTTATTATGAATGAACATAAATAAAAATTCAATGTTGGCCAAGAGGTAGGGGATCCAACGAGAACACTCCATTGTACTCGTGGAAAATGCTTACAATAAATTGTAAGGGAAGAATTTGCTGAAAGATGGGGGAAGGGGAGTGAGAAATTAGACAAGGGGAATTAAATATGTGAGTAGAAAATTAGATTCTCTCTAAAGATAATTAGAAATTTCACATCCAAAATTTATAAGAAAGAAATAACAATTTCAGAGTGTCAATGATCAGAGGAAACCATGCACACAAAGTTGCACACATTCATGAATCATGAAAAGAAATAATCCCTTTCTTTATGGACATATTTCATCAAGTTGTACAATGTTGGAAATAGAGGAAAATGGGGAAGGGAAATGGAAGAATTTTTTATATCTCTTTCTTAGCTCAAAAAATCTCTCTTTTGAGTGTACAAAATTCACAACCCCTAAGAAAGAATATTCCATTATATTATATAAAACTTAAGGAGAATCTTTGCTTACCCCCCACATGGCCTTTTCACTTGTCCTTTCCACTTGTGACTTTTGACATTCCTAGGAAAGAAAATTAAGTCCCATTTTATAAAATAAGGGTAACTTATTACATTTTGTACTATAGTAATTGTAATGAATATGATGATCGTTATGCTTTCTCACAATGAAGAATTAGAAAAGGGGGGAGAGAAGAGGAGGAAGAATGAGAGAAGAGAAGGGAGAAGGAATGTTTTTGAAAGATGATGCCTCGCCACCTTTACCTCGTTGTCTCAATAATATGATAAAATGCCCCAATGCAGAGAAATCTGATTCTCTGAAATTTTTACACCATGAGAAACCCCCTTCGGATGATTCACGAACACCTCAAACTGAGTGTTTAGAAACACTGTTGAATGATCACTTTGATGACTATAGGCATTGCTCACTGAGGTCCACTCTGAAGAAGTTTGAAGATGGAAATTGATTTCTGATGAATTCTGCTACATAGCCACAATGTTGTAATTATCAGAAATATTTGATGAAGTGATTTTTTTAACACTTTGTCCCCCACCAATGATGCCCACAATTTAACTCATTTTACATGATGCTCAGACATCTTGGGGAACGACTTGTCGAGGCCATAACTTGAGTACCTAGAGGAGTTTTTTGATGATTATTTATATGATTTCACATGAAAATGGCCTTCTGAATCCAATGGTGATGGTATTATGATTTTATTCTTCCTAAAACCCCCTGAAAAAATATGATTTTTTTTTTCTAGTGCCAAGGTTGTGCACGCCGAAAATAGGTTGTGGAAATAATGCATCTGGGTGTTGTGAAAAATATGAGACTTCCATCATCTGGGGATATAAATTATATTTCCAAATATATTTTTTTTGGATCCTAAATCGTTACAAAACTCTTGGAATCACTTCCCGAAGCTCAGGAATTGTTTTTGGCACTATGCACTACTTAAGCCTCCAAGACCCAGTTTTGTTGAAACTGCTCCAAAAAATTCTGGAACCTCCCATAATCTTCCAAAAATTATTTCACAATGATGTTGGCCATATTATACACCTACCTGATGAGTTTCTCCTTTCATTTAGTTTTGGGGGGGTGCATACAAGCCTCAGGAAGATCAGAAAATGACCTTTCCTAAGCTTGTTAAAAATCCTGTCTTGATGGATATTACATTGGGAGTATTTGAAATAACTGGATACCCCTAAATCACCCATGGGAACAATGATACAACACATTGTAGTACTCAGATGGATGGTATCAGACTGACTCATGGATTAGGGTCATATGAAGGAGGACTCAGAATGACCTTTGAGTAAAAATTGTCAGGTATGGTATGGTTGTCATGCTTTCAAGTGTGAACTTTTCCCTTACAAAATATCATGAAAACAATTATATGAAGAGATACATATTTATTGGTTGTTGGTATGGTAGATAGACTTGTGTTAGCTTTCTCCTGGGATCCTACTAAAGGATGGGGAGGGTAGGACCAATCTTCACATTTTTATTTCATGGAGGGCTCATTGTGATCCAACCTTTGGGTGTGACCTATTATTTTTACATTATAGGAACTCCTTGTGGATGGTAGATAGGAAAAATATTCATTGAGAAGGAAGTTAGTCACAATTATTTGTTTCTATGATTGGTATATTATATTAATGAAGGAAATGGAATTCCATGACTGTATTGTTTCATACTATAGGGTCTAACTTTCATTTGAATAATTAAAGTCCTCGAGCCTCACTTCTTGACAAATTGTGTATTGTTGTTTATACTTTTTAACTAAAGTTTATAACATGGTGTGATGGGTGATAAGCTAATGGTATCCCAAATGTAATATGGTCAACTCTTAAGCCATACTATTGTAATATCTGATTGAACGTTTATGGAGACCACTATGTAATAAAGTTTATTAATATTTATGATTCTTACTTGTGATATGGGTTATAGTTTACTTAAGTATTATGATATGGTTGTTACATGGAAATGTGTAGTCTATACACCTCACTATTATTGTGGATATATGTTGCATTAAATATAAGTATGAAAAAGATTATTATTTTTATTTTCCTTGTTTGAGAAGTGTTGGCGAGAAAATATGTCAAATAGAAAAAATTGGTGGTTATATTTCAAATGCTATAGGGAATCCAAGTCCCTCTAATTGAATGGTGTAACTTCATATTCCTACAACCATTAACTTGAAAATTCCAACACACATAGATGAAAAGAAACATAATTTTTGTAAAGGAAAACAAGAAAAGTTAAGATTTTAAACGCAAAGTCCCACAAGTATATTTATCAAAAGAAACAACAAACTCCTTTCTTCATTGATGCTATAGAAAAATTGTACATATGTGAGAGTGAAAAGAAAATAGAGAGAATAAATAGAGGAAATGCCATCTTTTTACTTCTTCACAAGTGATAATTGTTGGGAAATATATTTATTAGTGCTCCTTTATTTGTGTAATTATTATTATTGTTATTATGAGTTGTTATAAACAACTTAATAAAAATAATATAATATTAGCATTATATTGTTTGTGAGGAAGTTTCTACTCACCTTACAAATATGGTTCACGAGATAGTCAATTTCGTATATTTTAGGGAAACTATTGCCTATATATTAGGCTATTGTATTGTGTGAAGGACATTGGAGCATATTGAATATTATTCGTAATTGTTGTGTAATACTTGCATTCTAATCCAAATTTACATTTGGTACCAGAGCGAGAGGGATTCCTGATGGAAAACTGTGTGTGTATTTTTTAATTGTTCATGGGGCATTTGATTTGTTCTTGGTTCGAGATGCTAACAAAATTGCCTACCCCTCAGTTTTCATTGCTAAAAATAAGAAGATCAGCGGCTTCATCAAAGTGTTTTCATTTGGAGATTGACAGCCTGGTCGTGCTCTGTCAACGTGCACTCTGTTCTAAGTGTTGAATCAGACCACATTATACACAGGTCGTTATTCCTTGAGGTAAATGTGACCAAGCATTATCTTATGCTTCAAGACTGTATTGTTTGTCAATAAAGAATTAAAAGAGAATTGTTTACATTCAACCCAGAAATAAAATGAAATTGCTATATATTTGATACAATAAGGTGTGAACATCTATTGATATTTTGCGGATTTATCCTATGTGTCACTATTGATGGAGAGAATAAAATCATTTGAGATGGCTATTTAGATGGATACATTTTTCAGCAAACCTGGGTAGATATACGGCTGTCAAAGAAAAGAAAGCATGATTTTTTTTCGGTGATTTGGGCATCAAAATCAGTTAAGAATAGATTTCAGATTATGTAATGAAATTAAACAAAATTAGTACCATTGTGAAGCTATCAAAATAATATTTCTGGCACATTAAATGGTTCACAAATTAGAGCTCTGGTTCTCAGGTTATGAACATATCTATGCACTCCCAAATTCACCTGGCAGAATTAAAAGCCCCAGTAGATGATGAAGATGAAAAATCTATTCTATTGAATGGTTTGCCTCCCAAATACAGTAATGTTGTCTTCACACTTGGTCAGATTCCTTCTAACTCATTGGAAGATATGATATCAGCTCTCCTAGCTGAGGAAAAAATGGACCAAAGAAGATGTAGAAGAAAAAAACAACAATGTATGTAAAAAGGATATACATTTTTTTTCTAAATATAAAGAGGAAAGAGAATGTTTCAACTGTAAGAAAAAGGGACATACAAATTCATTTTGTAGAGCTCGAGCTCAAGATATACTTAGTGGAAAAATCAAAGGAATTGAGGCCAATTTCATTACTGAAGAAGGATCAAAGAATGGGTAAGCACAAGTACGCGAAGACCGTGGATCTAAAGAGTTCTTCTTGTACTGAGCATGATACTAGAGGAAGGAGGACAATGGAGGTTGGAGGTTAATCAATGACATCTTATCAGTCACCTAGGATAGGGCCGCATATCAGTTTTGGTGGCATGTGTGTGTGTGTGCAGTTTTATTTTAGTGCTTCATGTGTGGTACAGTCTGTAGTTATCAATAAGTGGAAATTTCACATTGAAGGGGAAACATGATCCAATGTTGCATTTCCATTATGTCAGATTTTTTCTATGTATGTATGAGCAGCAAATTTCAGCAGAATTTCTTATGTTATTCCCTGTAGTGAGATGTGATGAGGGCTAAGAATAGTACTTGGCATATCATGATGTGGTTGTAGGTAAACCACTTGAAAACCTTCATTTGTGGCTTGTGGTAAACCAATAGCAAAACCACTATTCTTGGTTATTAGTAATCCATTCACAAAACCATCCCTTTGTGGTTTGTGGTAAACCAATTGCAAAACCACTATTCTTGGTTTGTGGTCAACCGTTTGCAAAACCATCCTTGAGGTTTGTGATTATCCTGTGAAAATCACCAGATCATGAGCAGGTGCAAGTATAAAGGAAGGTTTTCCCCATGTTAACACTAAGGGGGGGAATGTTGGGAAATATATTTATTAGTGCTCCTTTATTTGTGTAATTATTATTATTGTTATTATGAGTTGTTATAAACAACTTAATAAAAATAATATAATATTAGCATTATATTGTTTGTGAGGAAGTTTCTACTCACCTTACAAATATGGTTCACGAGATAGTCAATTTCGTATATTTTAGGGAAACTATTTCCTATGTATTAGGCTATTGTATTGTGTGAAGGACATTGGAGCATATTGAATATTATTCGTAATTGTTGTGTAATACTTGCAGTTTGATCCAAATTTACAATAGAATCTCATGAACACACAAAATTGACAACCCTTTGAAATGAGGGTGTCTTTACAATTTATAGAATCTTGAAAGGTTCTTCATATTCCCCCCACATGACCTTTCACATGTCTTGTAAAGCTTGTGAATTTTCGTATTATAGGAGTAGAATTAAGTCCCCTTTTATGAATTAAGGGTGACCTATTACATTTAAAATTAAAGTCACATTTTACATAAATAAGACATAATAAAAAAGTGCAACCCCCAATGAATAAATAAAACATGGAGAAGAGAGAGAACACAAGGGAGAGAAGATAAAATAGGAAGAGAGATAAACATTTTTATGAAGATGATACCTCTGCTGATTTCATCTCACTACTTAATTGATATGATGAAATGCTCCCAATGAACTCTGGATATTTTAACTCTTTACACCATGAGAAGCCTTCTTCGGATGATATTTGAACTCTAAAATTTGGGAGCATTAAAATGGGGTTCTATCACTGCAAAAAATCTAGGCCCTATATGAAATTTACATCACTTAGGTTTTAATAGCCTCTGAAAATGTAGATGAAAGAAAAAAACCCCATGCTAATCTGTGCACCGGTCTTCAAGTTACGAATATTTTCACTTCATGGGTTACGAAGTAATTCTGACAAAAAATAAGTCTGGAGCCTTTAAAATTTGTGATTTTTTCATGATATTTCTCTTGCCACAATCATGGAAACATGTTTGAATGAATTCCATTGGAAAATGAGGGTGAAGGAATTTTGGAAATTTTTTGCCAAAGTTTTGGGTGAAAATGGAGGAATGTGAGGGAGAGTGCAAAAATGACTAAGTTTTGATATTTATACCTTTGGCTACCTTGAGGAAGGGGGAAGGGTTAATTTTACCCCATATTTACCCCTTATAAAGGAAAAATAGGGGTACAAATGGGAACCCTCACCCTAGGTTGTCACTTGGCATTCATGCACTGGCGGAGAAGAATGGAGGGGGGATGGAAATAAGCTCATGGAGGTCATTTTTTGGTCGTATGTGAAACCAGAGGGAATTTCAGGGGGAGGGATCCTTTTTTTGTCCCCATTTTTCCCCTTGGAAAGGAAAAATGGGGGCAAAAATGGGCACCCTCACCTCAGGGTGAGAATTGGTGTTCATGCGTGAGTAGGCGAGGGGGCTAGTCAAACTGGTCAAAGGGGTTATATGGAGTCACCGAGGTCATATTGCATATCCATAGGCTCTATGGGAGGAGGGGAGCCATTTTTTGTCCCTCTTGTACCCTTGGAAAGGAAAAATGAGGACATAAAAGGTACTTGAGTGCCATGCTGACACTTTTCCTTCGAAAATTTGACTAACCGTTGAAACATACTACCTTGGGAAAAGACTTGAAAACGCCATATCTCGGGCTCCTGAACGTATTTTTAGGAACTTAATTATATGATTTTGAATTTAAAAGACATTTTGAGATGAATGGAATGGTTATATTACCTTTATTCTTCCTGAAACACCCTAAAAACATCCTTTGTTCTTCGAATTACCAGGTGTGTTTGGAAATAATGAATTGCCTAGAAAAATGCTTGGATTTTAGGATGAATATTATTTTTAGACCATGTAGAGGACTGAAAATTATTTCCATTTATATATTTTTTTGGTTCACAACTCATTTTGAAACTCCTAGAATCACCTCTTGAAGCTCAGGTGCTCTTTCGCGATGCAAGCTCCTTCAGCCTCAAAAACTTGTTTTTGGTAAACTTTCTCCTAAACCACAAAATCTTCCTAGAAGCTTCCTAAATCAGTTGTACAATGATCCTGGATCTTGAATACGCTTCCTTGATGAATTTGGTCCTTTGACACATCTCCAAAGAATATGCACTTATCTTAGAAAGGTTAATTATATCCCTTCCTAAGCTTTCTTGAGAATTCGTCTTGAGAGATACTTCTCTTGAAGTACTTGAATGATGTTTTCCTTCCTAAATCACCTACAAGGAAGGATAACATAAAAAATATGAACCATTGGGAGGATATGATAGAACTGATACATGGAATAGGTTGACCTAAGGTGTGTCTAGAAAGGTATATACTAAAAAATGTTCAGGTGAATTTTCCCCATGGAAAAACACAGGACAAAAACTGGCTCTAGATTGGGGACATGTTGTGGATCGAGCACAACGAGGATTATAACATGTTAAATACCAAAATATTAACTTTCAGATAATCCTAGTGCCTTGTCCATTGGGATTACATTGAGTCATTTAAAATAGATAGCTAATAAGGAGTACACACACAAGGTAAAAAGAAACACAAAACACACGAAAAGGAATGAACACACACAACAGGAAAGGGAAACATATACCTAAAATCACCTATGGTATAAATGCAAGGGGAAACCCACTTTTAGTGAAGTTGTTGAATGGTTCAAAAACTCAGCCTCCCTTCCTCAATTTCTTATAAAAGCTAGTTGATTTCATACCTTCTTTCACACTTGGGAGGAGTGAGCCTACATGAGCTTTGGACACTAAGGTCTTCGCTTAGAAATTCCATTTCTTTTATTATCTCCAAAATCCATTTCAGAGTGGAAAATTTCCTTTCATGTTCACCCACACTACTGATTTCTCATTTACCATCTTATCACTTCCCCAGGGCTGAGTTTTTGTTTGAATAACTTGGATATATTGAGTTTTCTTCTTTACCCCATTCATGCATATTGAAAACCTTTTCTCTAGAGGCCTCAAATTTATCTATCTCATTATGAGGTGTTTGGAAATAGAGCGAGGGATCAGATCTAACATCATACCTATCTTGCATGGCCATGCCATGATTTAAGAGGTCAAGATTCATCTCAGGATCTTCCATACCTTCTATGGCTTCCATGATTTCTTGCATGGACCCTTTCTTTGAAATTTCTAAAATCTCACTTTTATCCTCATTCAAAGAATATTCATTGTGAATTGCAAAGGAACTACTTAGAGGAATTGCTACATCATCCTGAAGCTCGTTGCATTCTACCATTTCATTTTTGTGGGGAGTCTCTTCTCCAGATGGCTTAAGGACTTTCATTCCAATATTTCCCATAGAGAAAGACTCCTCTTATTTGAATGGGAAAGAGAAAACTTCAGTCTCATCATAACCTCCATCTCTCATGGGCCTTGGGAGGGACATTGGATTTTTCATCTTGATTTATTTATTCATGAGCGACCTTCAAATTAGTTGAGGATTCCGAATTGGATTCAAGCTTGTCCTGTAGGTCCATGACTTGCATCAGGAGTTCAAGAGTGAGCTCACAGTCTTCTGTTTCTTCTGTAGTTCTTGCACAAACTATTATTTCAAACCTCTTGAGATCTCATCATAAGTTGGCTTTGTCTCTTCTTCATGAATTAGATGATCAAGAGAAACTTCATCTTCAAATGGGAATTAGAACATCTCCTCATAATGGGTAAGCACATAAGCTGATTATTCCACTTGAAAATAATCGAGAACCACTTCCTCTTCTTTATGGATCACATCAATTGGTAGTTCGGGATCATCCTCTTGCAACTCAAAGTTTCTCAACACCTCCCCAAGATCCATACCTCTTTAGAAAGGGATACTTGGTCCTATCAAAATGGGGATCTCTTCTTCCTCCTCGATTGTCACAAAATGATTCATTCTCCTATTGTTTTGATATAAGATGTTGGCTCAAGGGCTCCTTGACCGTTGTACTGTATATATCATTTTTTTTAACATGAAGAAACTTCTATATATATCCTTTAACCGGTATGGTTGCAGGACTACCAATTCATTTGGATTTTCCCTCCCAAATCTCAAAAAAAAATTTCTACATAACATCATTCCAAATGTAGCCGATATGCCCGCTACCAAGATATTCATTGACAGCTTATTCTATGGAAAATTCGGCAAGACCCACTTGTGCATATTTGAGCATACCTACAAGTGGTACTTCTTTTGACTCCATGGAGTAAAAATATCCACCATCTGGGATCACGGTGAGTTTGAGAGCATTGGAGAACTTCACAAGAATTACATTGTTAGAGGCTCCTAAATCTATTATGAAATTATTTAGTCTGTAATCTCTGATGAGAAGGGAGACATAAAACAAATCAATCTTATCAGTCTTTAATGCACTTAAGGAAAAAATGTTCTGTGATGGAGGTGTAGGTGGGATTGGTAATAAGCCTTTAAAGATAGGGGTCATAATATTAGGATTTGAACTATTACCCTTGATATGATGGATAAACCTCTCAAATTTTTCTGGATGAATTTATAAATATTTGGTTTCAAAAATCTGCACTTTGGTCTTGTTCATATGTTTTATGATGTTTAAAAGAGTAAGTGCAGACATGGGAGATGGAGGCACTAATTTTTAAGTTAGGACATGCTTGGAAGAAGGAGTGGATGCTTGGGGAATGAAGGCTGTTTGCAAAGGAAAAGTTGAGTATTTTTTAAGGATATATTTCATAGAACTAGATTTAGAAGAATCATTAAGAGACTTACTTGGGATGGTAGGTGACCTCTTTCTCGTCACGAGATCCAGTTGTTCCAATGCAGAATCCATGGAGGGTGGAAGTGGAGATCCTCGATTGATTATCTTCTATTGTAGAGTAACCATGGGAGGTTCTTCAACCTTCTCCTTCTTTGTAGCAGTAGAGGAATAAGATCCTTTCTGAGATTGAGAACAGGTGGATACCGTACATGAGAAAACTAGGTGTATCTTTTTTTTTCATCATCATCACCTTTGGAATACTCACATAATCTGATTTGTGCATCATTATATACTTCTCCAACCTCTAGGGAATCACCTTCTTCACATTATTTTTCAAGTTATTATTCATCTTATTGAGTCTTGCAACTGAAATTGATAGGTGGGGCATCTAAGGTAAGCCTTCGGGGAACCCCTGCAATCTGATTTCTGTTATGGTTTTGAGCAGATCCGTTCATTGGAAAACTTGTCTCCCTTCAACGATTGTCTTTTCATTTACCAATCTCTACAACATTGGATCAGTTCTCTCATCTTTAGGATGTTGGGATGCTAAGCTTTCCTCTTTGAAGGGATTCTTTGATTTTCCTTCCTGAAAATATGAGGTCATCCTCAACTTCAATGGCCATCCTTTGTGCTTGTGCAAGATTCCTTGGTTGAAACCCTCTAGAAGAAAGAATCCTACCTCCGACATTTGAGCATTTATGAATAATCTTTTTATGTTTTTATCAAAGGGCACATCTTCAAGCAGGTATCCTTTTGAGTAACTTATTATAACAGTGCTACGAAGTCTCTCATAGTCTCCTTAGATCCTTTATTAATTTGAGCCAATTACACTAAGAGATCTTGATAGTATTCAGTCAATTTGAATCTTTCCTCAAAGGTAGTTTTGATATCATCATAACAGGTGATTGATCTAGCTAGTAGAATTTAGAACAATTTTGTTGCCTTGTCCTTGAAGTGACTCCACAAATAGTCTCACGAGCAACATCCTCATGTTTGATTCTGAGAATTCCACAATGATGTGGTGAAAGGCAGAGATGTGTTCTTCAAGAAGTTGTGTGTCGTCACCTTTGAACTTTTGAAAGTTCATGTGGGAATTTATCGGTAGATTATGAAGAGGAGGTGCCAGAGAAAGTGGACCCAGTATTCCTTCCCCATTAGAACAATGGGTTGGGGTCTTTTTGCTTCATCTGCCATATGTTGTTCTTACTTCTGCTTTAGCTTATCTTATCCACAATTATTCTTTTCCTAATTCTTCTTCTAGTTTTTCTTCTTCCTCACTAGGGAACTCAATGTTAAATGGTGGTTGAAAGATAGGAGAATTTGTGGAAGAGGGGCATCGATCAGGTGTTTAAATGGGATTACCAGGAGTACTACTTGATGAATCAAATGGGGATGTAGGCTTGAGAGAAGTAGTATGAATTATCTCTAATTTATTTTTGCTGGTTTTGCAAAGCCTTGAAAACAAGATCGATAATTCCCCTCAACATATTCAACATGGTATATCTCCTTTCAGCTAGTTTTTTGAGAAAAATTCTTGCAATGGGAATACAAAAGGACATTCTGGAATATGAAAGGTCATTTATAGGAATCAACTAGTGTGTCTTTCAATAATGGATTTCCATCAACTCTTTTTTGTTGTTATTTTTCAAATTTTTGATTTTTTGTAATATTTTCGGAATATTTTAATTTTTTTCCCATTTACTTGTGATCATATTTTGGGTGCAGATTTTTGCCAAGTCTACCCCATGGTGGGTGCCAAAAAATGTTTGGTGAGAAAGATTTGTCAGGTATACAAATTAGTGGGTATCTTGCCAACGCATTTGGGAATCTAAGTCCCTCTACTATGAATGGTGCAACTCCATATTGTTATGCACGTGTGAAATTGAACTCGGTGGTGGCCTTACAACTGGCCGCAGATCCAATAGGGGAACTCCACTGACCCTGCGGAAAAAGCTATAGCAATCACTTGCAAGAGAGGAATTTTCTAGGAGAGTGGGAAAGAGAGTTTGAGAAGAAGAGAGGAGAATTAATGTTGCAGGTAGAAGACAGTAGGTTCCTACAACCATTAACCAGAAATATTTCAACACACATAGATCTAGGGCAGGGGAAGTTCTCAATTGTAGTTATGCGTTGATCAAATGGTTGGAGTGTATTGCATTCCATACATTATAGATACATATAGTATATAGAAATCTTGCAAAGGGCAACAAGACACGTTAAATTTTTGAACGCAAATTCCCACAAATGTCCTTATCAAACAAGGCAACATACGCCTTCTTTCTTCATTGATGTTGTAGAAAAATTGTGCATAGTGAGAGTGAGAAGAACATAGAGAGGAGAAATAGAGGAAATTAACTATCTTTTTTGCTTCTTCACAAGTGATAATATCTCATGAGCACACAAAATTGACAACCCTTTGGAATGAGGGTGTCATTACAATTTATATGAATCTTGAAACGACTCTTTGCCTACCCCCCACGATGACTTTTCATATGTCTCACACAACCTGTGACTTTTTTGTCATTTCTTAGGAGATAAAATTAAGTCCCCTTTTATGAATTAAGGGTGAACTTATTACATTAAAAATTTAAAGTCACATTTTACATAAATAAGACATAATGAAAAAGTGTAACCCCAAAGACATAACAACAATAGAAGAGAGAAATGGGGGAGAGAAGAGGACAAAGAATGAGAGAAAGGGAGAGAGAGAAATATTTTAGATGAAGAAGATTCCTCTACTTCGATTTCACCTCGCTACCTGACTTATCCGAGAAATGATCCTGCAATGAACTCTGTGATATTTTGAACTGATTTACACCATGAGAAACCTCCTTTGAATGATGCACGATACACCTAAAAATGAGTGTTTAGAAACATTCATTGAATGATCACCTATATGGATCGTCAAATTTTTCTCATTGAGGTCCACTCTGAAGAAGTTGAGGATGGAAACCAATCTTCTAATGACTTTTGCTAAATAGCCAAATTGCTATACTCATTATAAAGAAAGCTGATAAAGTGCATTTTGAAAACTTTGTCCCTACTAGTGATGACCACAATCTCTCCCTTGTACATGATGTACATACACCTTGGACCATAAAACGAGTGTCGAAGAACACTATTGATATTTCTTGTGGTGGATTCTAGATAACCTATGGGAAATGCTTTTGATGGTCCTTAGTGACACTTCTGACATGCATCACTTGAAAAATATTTCCCTTAGAATTATACACATACCTTGAATACACTGATGTTTGGAGTTAGGAATCAACCCATGTGAGTCATGGTCCAAATTTCACTCCTCCATAAACATGAATTCATACTCACCATTCCCATGAACACTTAGGGGATTCACTCTTGAGGGATGATCACCAGCTAATATCCTGATACGAAGGCATGTAAATTTGAATCCAGTGATGACCGATGATGAAACATGAGAATTTGAATTTCATGATTGCTAAGGCACTTTCTTGTAATCGAAAAGGGGATTTACTATTTTTAGAAAATGAATACTTCTCACCCTTTTTGACTTTGATAACTCTTGGTCACCTTTCTCGTTCCTTGGAATGTTCATTGAAAACACCACCTTCGTTGGAAATTGTTCAAAGTGAGAACTTACTAAAAATAGTAAGTTCCCATGTAGGAGGTTTACTATTTTTAGAAACTAGTTTTCCGGGCATAATATTTTGAACAAATTGAAATTTTTGATATGGGTTTTTCTTTTTTATCTCACATATGAAATTTCGTGTCAATATCGGTCTCTAGAAAAGGAGAAATTAAATTTCTAAAATTTGTGGCATAAAACTGGGGTTTTCTCACTGATTTTTTTTTGGATTATGTATGTGAAATTATTTCACTTGGGTTTTAATGTTCTCTGAAAATGTAGATGAATGTAAAAAACCCCATGCCAATCCATGCAATAGTCTTCAAGTTACGAAGATTTTTACTTTGCGGGTTATGGAGTCATTATGGCAAAAATGAAAGCCTAGAGCCTTTAAAATTTGTTCTTTTTCATGATATTTCTCTTGCCACAATCATGGAAACATGTTTGAATGAATTCCATTAGAAAATGAGAGTGAAGGAATTTTGGAAAAGTTTTCCAGAGTTCCGGGTGAAAATGGAGGAATGTGAGGGAGAGTGCAAAAATGACTAAGTTTCGATATTTATACCTTTGGTTACCTTGAGGAAGGGGGGAGGGTGAATTTTATTCCCTATTGTACCCTTAGAAAGGAAAAATTGGGAAAAAATCGGCACCATCACGCTAGGCTGCCACTTGGCATTCATGCACTGGCGGAGAGGAATGGAGGGGGGACTAGAAATAAGCTCTTTGAGGTCATTTTTTGGTCATATGTGAAACCTGAGGGAATTTGAAGGGTAGGGTGCCTTTTTATGTCCCAATTATCCCCATTGGAAAGGGAAAATGGGATGCACAAAAGGTTTCCCTCACCTCAAGGTGACACTTGACATTCATGCGTGAGTAGGCGAGGGGGCTAGTCAAACTAGTCAAAGGGGCTATATGGAGTCACCAGGGCCATATTGCATATCCATGGGCTCTATGGGAGGAGGGGAACTATTTTTGTTCCCTCTTGTACCATTGGAAAGGGATAATTAGGACACAAAAAGGTGCTTGAGTGCCATGGTGACATGTGCCCTTCAGAAAATTTGACTAACTGCTGAAACATGCTACCTAGGGAAGAGACTTGTAAATGCCATATCTCGGGCTCTCGAAGGTATTTTTATGCACTTAATTATATGTTTTTGACTAGAAAAGACATTTTGAGACAAATATAATGGGTATAATTCCTTGCATATTCTTCCTGAAACACCCTAAAAAACATCCTTTTTTTCTCGGGATCACCAGGTTTACTTGGAAAGAATGAGTTGCCTAGAAAAATGCATGGAGTTTATGATGAATCTGATTTTTCCACCATGTAGAAGAATTAAAATTATTTCGTATTTATCATTTTTTTTGGCTCACAACTTAGTTTGGAGCTCCTGAAATCACCTCTTAAAGCTCAGATTGCTCTTTCGCGATGCAAGCTGCTTCGGCCTCAAAAACATGTTTTTGGTAAACTGGCTCATAAACCTCTGAATCTTCCCAAAATATTCCTAAATAAGTTGAAAAATGATATTGTCTCTTGAATATGATTCCTTTATGAAATTTTTCCTTTGACATAGCTTCGGAGATTATGCACTTGTCTTAGAAAGGCTGATGATATCCCTTCCTAAGTTTGCCTTAGAATCCGCCTTGAGAGATACTTCTCTTAAAGTACTTGAATGATATTTTTATTCATAAATAACCTACAAGGAAGGATGACACACAAATATTAACCATTTGGAGGAAATTATAGAGCTGACACAGGGAATATGCTAACTTGGGGTGTGTCTGGAAAGGTATACAATAGAAATTTTTTGACACTAGGGTATGGTTGTCCCCTGTTCAGGTGAATTTTTTCCATGTAAAAACACATGACAACAAGAAGAGTATACAATCCCATCGATATTTAAGCCTTCTTCTTGTGGCATGTAGCATTGGTATTATGGTAGGCAATTGTAGACACCCTAAAAATACATACATATTTCACGTTCACTTCTATCCAACTAGAATTAATAAAATTAATTATATTATTCCATAACACACCCCATTGGAATTAATTAAATTAAATCCACCATTTAAATTCACCCTTTTAGAATTATTTAAATTAATTATATTATCTAAGTCATATTCCTACCCTTTAAAATTAAATAATTTAATTCTAGCATGCTCTTAGAATTAATTAAATTAATTCCTAATATCCTCCTATGCTAATATAATTAAACATTTAATTAAATAAATGGTTAATTATTCCCTCACAATTAAATAGTAATTGAATTATTTATTTAATCAATTCCTCTCCTTAGTCAACTCAACTTGAACTCCACTTCCAGAAGTTCCTAAAAAATGAGGGGGCTCTAGAGTTGTGCATACAACCAAATTTTTAGATGTAACTTACTAACCCAAATGATTCAACCATTAACCTAGATCTTAGTAAATATTTCATCCAAATTTCATGGATCTACTCTGAGCTATAAAACTAGGCCATTTCCTTTGTAAATTCATCCGTGGAGCTTTGACCAAATTTCATCCAACTTTGCTGAATTTGTTTCCGCATCCTTACGAATTTTTCTTGTAAAATCTATAAACCCCTTTGGAGAGTAATATTAAAGAGCATCCACAATACAAAATATCAAAAATATAAAACAAGTACAAGTTCTTCTATGATCTTACTTGAGGTTTGCAAGTGATTATATAGAATGTATATATGTTTGTTTATTTAATTTATCTTTTGTTTATTTGTGAATTTCCCTTGTTTACATTCTAGACATGCCTAGATGGGACACCCCATGTTATTTTTCTAAATTTTATTTTATAATTTTGTGATGTAAATTCATTTGTGTGTTTATTTTTATCTTCATTTAAACTTGCTGTCAAAATTTTAGGTTCCTAGGTGAAGCACAAAGCTAAAAAACAAGAAAACTAGGTTCTTAACCCTTTTTCTTGACATTTTTTGCATTTTCAAGAACTTTCTAAGCTAGTGTGCATGATCTACGTAAGCATTAAATTTATTACACTAGCATGCAAGTACATGTGCTACTGTCAACATTGCACACGTTGCCATCAAATTGTATGTTCTTCTATCTAAGTTCACATGCTAGCATCACTTATTCTTGTGCTAGCGTTGTATTACACACGGTACCATTCATTCTCTTTAATCCTATTTAACTCACTTTTTTTTGCAGGTCCTTTGTAATGCTAATATGCACACTTACATGTGCTAGTTTTATCTATAATGCTAGCATGCTCAAGGTTCATGCATTGACGTGTTATTGCATGAGCTAGTGTAGTCTCTATGTGTTTTTCCTCATTTCTATTTTTTCCAACTTTTTTGATTAGACCTAACCCATGTTTTAGATTATTTTATTCTATTTCTATAGAAATCTATTTTCACTTTTTAACCATTAATAAATTAATTAACATATCATTTTCTTAATAAAAGTGAGTTTCACGCCTATGCTCTTTCCTTGCACTTTTGAAGTGATCTTGGAAATAAAAAACATGGGCTTAATTATTTTTTCTTTTCCTCTCTACCTTAGGAAAAATATGTTAATCCTTGTTTGCAGGACCAACTCTACAAGAGATTACTCTCAAACTACTAAGTGCATATTTCCTTGAATTTAGTTTAAAACAATTTAGTAACTACAGGTTACCTTATTCAAAGAATGGTGGTTAAGACAAACTCATCTTTTAATAAAGATAAAATGAACAATTCACACTGTATTTGCAGGTGCAGTTGATAAGGCTATTTCCCAAATGATATAACTATGAGAAGTGCTTTGGATTAATCCATAAAAATAATTTGAGGAGTACCATAGGAACCCCAAATTATTTGGGACACTAAGGAAATTGGATGAAAAACTGGGTACCCACATCCTATCTGACTAGTATTCCTTTGTGAGTTAGATTCACATATATCCTTAGTGGCGACCCAGTGTAATTCATTTGAGAAAGATATTTTTATCCATTGTTTTAAAGGGGATAAAGTAAAGATGACAAATATAAATAACACAACACTTTCTTGGGTATAATGTTGATACCTAGCTAAGAGAGCCACCTAGGAATACACACACTGTCCAATCCAATCTATGGTAGAGGTCCAAAAATTCCATATTTTTTTTTGTTTTCATGTTTTCTTTTCTTTCTTTTTTGTTAGTGAGTTGTGTTCCACAATTGTATCTTATGTTCATATCTTTTACTTTTTTCCAAATCTCATTTTTCATCTTTCCCAAATACTCTTTATTTTGGTTAGTTCTTGTATCTTTGTTACCTTTCCAAATACTCCTTATTTGGATTCACTTTCATATCTCTTGCACGTTTCCAAATACTCCTTATTTGGATCCACCTTTGTCTCATTTTCACCTCTTTAGAAACAAGTCTAAGTATTGAGTTGTGAACATTAACCAATCATTTTCCATCTTAGTCTCTCACATTCACTTTCTCGAGATTTGTGCTTAAAATCATCATTTTTCAGCTCTATATTTCGACATCACATTGTCGTTATTTGAGTACTTTACTTTGTATATTCTCATCTCTTAACACTCCTTTTGTTAAGATTTGAACACATTCATCATATTCCTAAGTCTCTTCTTTTAACACTCTTTTTGTTAACCATTGAGCATATTTCATCATGTTTCTAAGTCTCCTCTTATAACACTCATTTCATCTCAAGTTGAGAAACGCTGACTCCTTTCACCTCTTCTCTCTTTACATTCACTTTGTATATGATCGAGGAGTCATTTCAAACCCCTTTTCATATCTCTTATCACTCATATTTTTTGAGAGTCCTCTAACTAACATTTCAATTTTGTCTTCTGGCTTAACAATACTCATTTTTTAAGTGTTGCGAAGTCTCACTTTTTCATTTCTCTTAACACTCACCTTATTAAGAGTTAACATTTTCAATTGTTTTCGTCTCTCTTAACACTCCTTTTGTTAAGATTTGATCACATCATCTTGTTAAGTCTCTTCTCTTTTAAACATCCATTTTAAAAGTTGATCAAACTAACTTGTCAAAGTCTCATCTCCTTTGTACATTCACTTTGTCCAAGGTTCGAGCACATCACTTAACTCGTAAAATAATGTTCCCATCTTAGAATTTATTTTTCTATGAGTTCCGTGATAAACAAATTTCTTTGAAATATTTTTCTCTTCATCCCTCTTGACATTCACATTATTAAGGGTCGAATCTAAAAATATTTTCAAATCTCTCATCCATCTTAACATTAACATTGTTAAGGGTCGATTCTATAAAATAATTTCCACTCATATTTTCCTACATTCACTTTGTAAGGAATTTAGTAACCTTTTGTCATCGCTAATTATCTTCCACCTTAAAAGTCTCTTTGTTAAGGATCGAGAAACTTCATTTTTCAAAATCTTCCATTTTTACATTCACGTTGTAAATGGTTGAGTAGTCTATCATCATTTAACACTTCTTCCATCTTAACATTCACATTGTTAAGGGTTGAACAAATCAAATCTTTTCAATCTCTCTTCCATATTAGAATTCATGTTGCTAAGGGTCAAATCATTCAATATTTTCATCATCTCTTTCATTATAGCATTCAATTTTCTATAGGATGAGTGATTTTCACCTCCTCTTCCATTCTAACATTCACTTTTCTAGAGGTTGAGTAGGTTGCTAACTTTTTTTCCTCATCCATCTTAACATTCACTCTAAAAGGGTCAAACTTTCACTCTTTTCCCCTCTTCCATCTTAGCATTCACTTTGCTAAGGGTTGAGATTCTTCATCACACTTTCTTCATTCTCCCCCATATTTTCATTATAATGGTGGATTCATCACAATTCATCATCTTCCATCTTAGCATTTATTTTGCGAAAATGATTGATAGGACAAATATTTTTCGGGTATGAAAAAACAACAAAAACAATTTAAATTTGCTAAATTGTGTGTCCCTACCCTTTTTTCATCGCGACATTTTATGCTTCCAAAATATTTTGATATGCCCCAATTTTTCATTATAATGGTAGATTCACACAATTCATCATTTTCTTAGGAATGGAAAATGATGAAAGACACTATTTTGGGTATGCAAAAAGTCAATGCAAACAATTTAAATTTTCTTATGAATTGTGTCCCTACCATTTCAACATGGACATCTTATGAAAACCCTTTCCACATTATTTCTTTCAAGATGCCCCAAATTTGATAAATACAAGGTGAAACACTTGATCGTAACAACCATATCAAAGATTTTTTCATACATGCTATGAAGTGGCATATAACGAGTATCTTTCTCTTGCACTTGTTTATCCTAAGAGTCTAGGTTAGGACATAGCATTCAAAAATGGACAGTGAGTTGTCTTACACATTCCAAAGCAATCCATTAATACCTTCATGGAAGCTCTAAGAGAAGTTTTTCAAATAACATTTCCTCTTTCAACGGTTGACTCCAAGTCACAATGATGGACTTTTGGAACAATAAAAATAACCAAATGAAAGCTTTGCACGACTTTTTACAACTATGGACATAAATAATAACCATAAGTTCCCATGTCCAATCATGGTGTCAAAATGCTCACAATGGTTAAACATCTTCATCTAAACAAACCTTAATAGTAAACCAGTTATCCTTTCACATAAAGATACACTCAACATCATTACAAATTTGAGGAAGTTATCAAAATTGGAACTCTTTCAAGTATAAAAAACATGATCATTGCCAAAGGCTTATCTCTAAGCCTCATTTCTAAAGACAATACCCACATGGTATAAAAAATGAATAATTTACATACTAAGCATCAAACCATATCTCTGTCTATGACTCAATAAAGCATTGGTACCGTCAACTAAGATATGTAATGTGATCCTATGATTGAATGTCACATATAATGTTTCATGTGGACAACATACATGAACAATAAATGGAAAAATCCAATCATACAAACAGGGTGCAGATACACTACTAAATGCACAAAGTTAAATCCATCAATCCTTTATCATACCCTATACCCCTTGGGGAGAGTTTGTCTAGTGTTTTTCATCAACAAGTAAAGGCTAGAATGATGAAATATCCAATAACAAGACCCTTTTATAATGGGGAACCTAAGCCTAAGTGGTATAATGAATCAGGATATTGTGAATACCACCGCATTGAAGGCCAATCTACTAATAATTATTCAAGTCTCTGTCATTATGTCCAAGACTTACTTGACAATAGAAGAAATATTTGTAGAGACGATGAAAAATCTATCGTAACAAAGACATGTCAACTACCAAAACTTCTCATGAAGAGTTGAATATTTTCCAAACTGCCTGTACATAATAAAACTCAATGAGATCATGACAATGAAAATTCAAGTATCTCTCAACTCAAAACCAATCATCTCTTCTCCATATTTTCTTCTGGATTCATCCAAAAAGACATTGAACCTATTTTAGGACAACCTTCTAAAATAAAATGAGATCTTGAACTTGCTTCAAGACTCCATTTCACCCCTTGATATAACTGTAGACTCTATAGAAGACAGTCCATCATCAAGCACCATTGAGCTTGATTCTATTATTTCACTATTGGCTCCTATGCCTAACATCTCTAGTCTTGTTGTAGAAACACAACCATAAAAATTTTTTGGACACTTGTACAACAATGCAACCTTCTGTGTCTGCAATCCCTCAAATGTTCAATCTTGCAGGTATATCATTCAATGATGATTCCTACATATGTCAAGACATTTACATGCATCACTCCATGAGTTTTGTATACCTAAGAATATCCTTATATAACCTTTCAATATTTAATTGTAATTTTATTTTCAAATCAAATTAATCCACAACCTCGAAGGAAAACATTGAATATTTTCTCTCTACAACCTATAAGGATCCTCAAGTGTACATCTAGACGATCAATCCTTTTTTCCTCACATTCTTACAGTCATGGATGGATATGAATCTTCAACATATCCTTCTCACATTAATTGAAATTTATCCTCTAACATCACATAGGTCTTCTAATCCAATAAAATAATTATCCAATCACACATCCTTTGAATTGGAACTTGTCTTCCCAAGTATAATAACTCAAGGAGTTATTGAATCATTTCGATTTTACCCTCCATTGAACTTAGATCTTGTTTGACCAAGTCTCGTATCTCATGACTCATTGAATCTTTGATTATCACCATTTGACTTGGCCCTTTTCTTGCCAAGTCTCATATCTCAAAAATAAGGTCATCATTGAATCTTTGTGATTCAATCTCCTTTGACTTGTAATTTAATCCACTCAAGTCTCATTAATCCATACTCAGTCAATCTATCATTCATCAAATATTTTTTTTTATCCACTCCATTTGACTTCGACCTCATCCACCCAAGTCTCATAAATTAGGACTCCTTCAAATCATTTTATTCCCTTCGTTGACTTGGATCTCATCTGCCCAAGTCTCATAATTCATGACCATTCAATTTTCATAAACATGGACCTCTCTCCTGATGAGTCCATTACAAACCTTCATCCATCCAAAGTTTAAAAAATTTCAAAAATATAAAAAGAGAATAAAAATCCATATCCAACCCATCATTAAAGAAATATTTGAACATTAAAAACCTATAAGCAGAAACATCTTCTTCCATGGATTCTCTCTACACTAGGGAAGGTTGTTTGCACGAATAACTCATTTAACAAATTTTTTTAATTGTTTCATCCATTGACATATATCTTAATCATACCATTATCATATCTTCTCATTCTTCACCTATACAAAACATGTTAACCTTGTCCTTGTTGGGCATTGTGTGTCTCATCCATGTTATGGTTTCTACCATTTAACATATTTTTACCTACAGTTTTTTCTCTAAGATTACTGATGGAAATACTCCTTTCAAATAAGCTCTCTTTACATAAAGCAATAAAATTCTTTACCTAGTTATTTTTGACCACCAATTTCACTTTACGGTGTTGAACCCTTGCATCCTACTAGTTGCATGTGGCTAAGAATTGGGGGAAGACTGTTCCTTCCCAAGAAGCACAATATCGACATTCAAGGAAAAATTAATTATAAAATACAAAAATAAAAAAACAAATCATTACACCTTTCGTCCTTCACAATATTTGGTGATGAGACCGTACTTCTCACTAGTTGTATGAGACTAGGAATGGATGCATGTTTCCTTACTCACCAACATTTTGTCTTCTGTATTGAGCCCTTGCCTCTTCCTTGTGGTATGGGGCAAGATGTAAGGGGTCCTTCACAAAAAACAATTAATCAATAATGCCTTTATTAAATTTAAATAAAAAGTGCTTAATCATATAAATCCTTAGAAGTAATTTAAATAATCATGTTAAGAGAGACAAAAATTATTTCAACCATATTTTTCTAATCAGTAGGCCATCTACAGGTCTAAGTCGAGTCAAAACCTATAAAGTGGAATCATCTTGGAATCGATCAGATAATCTTGACTGGATATGCATCACACTTTTCTCACATGGATCATCATCACACCTTGTGTCTTAACATCCATTATCTTCACCTTCATATCAATATTCACCTATTTTTCACGTCCTTCTTGGCTCTCGGTGATGAACCCTCACATATTCCTAGTTGTAGAGAGTCACAAATGTAGTGATACATCCTATCATTACATCATCTACATTTATTCTAGTGGAATGGAATTATTACAATTGTTTGGACATGAGTTCAGACTATGCAACCCTTTACCGAGTCAAAAAACCAAAAAAAACATTTAAAAACTACAAAAACATTCAATAATGTTCTTAAAACATCAAAAACATTCAAATATGTTTCACAAAAACTATAAAAAATTTAAACATGTTTCACAAAATCCAAAAACATTCAAACACATTTCAAAATATCAAAAACAATATAAAATTGTTCCAAAATAAAAAAAAAACAATATAAAATTGTTCCAAATTCCAAAAAAATATTGTTTAAAGATAGAAAAAAGCAAAACATTCATAACAATGTTTGACAAAATTTTAGCAACTGAATAACATAGTTCAAAATTTTTGCCACTTGATGGTGCTCCTCATGGTCACTCTATATCATCTTTTGCTAATCACTTTTCTTACCTGTGGTGTATATCTATGCTCGAGGCAATCAATTTATGCTTTTGTAATATAACTTTGCTTGGGGTGCACTTCAATTTCACATTTTAATTTAATACATATCACACTTCAATGGGATCTAAAAATAGTATCTTTTGGAGTATCCAAACACCATTCTGCTCTTTAGCCGATCCAATCCTCTCACATTTTAAGCTATCACTCATGGGCATTCATATTTGTCTAGTTCTTGTGGAACACATTTAGAGTGTCATTAGACGTCGTTATTGCAAATCGTGTTGTACTGTTGCGGTTTGTCAAACATCATGGCAATGATTTTGTTTCTTTTAGTTTGTTATTTTATTACACTTTGTTTACCTTTGTTGTAGACCAATTGTAGGAAAATTCTCTACATCTTAGTCCACATATAACTTTGGAGGGGTTCCTTCCTGTTCATATTGGGTTTTGTTTGACATTCTTGTTTTATGCTTTCAGTAGTATTGTTTCTCCATAGTAAATAAGGTGTAACAAAAACACCACTCCTCTTCTTTGCATCAAGTTTTTCTAAAACTTTGTAAAACCATCAAAAAATCATATATTCAAAAATTCAAAAAAATAATAAAATTTTTGAACAAACATTCACTTCTCATAGAATTCCTACAATTGGAAAACCCTTGAAGTGAATTTTTCAACATTTCAACACAATCTTGGTAAAGTCCTACTCTTATCTATTACCCTAGTGATCATTCCAATCTTACAATTATCACTTTCTTCCCTTTGTATGATTCCTAATCTTTCTTGGGGAAAGTCACAATTTTTTTTTCCTTCGTGATATAACTTTTCCTAGGGAACTTTCTTTTAGATCATTTATAAAATGGATCCAACAAGAGAGTCACGAAAAGTAACTAAGTATACTCCACTCTTCTAGTTTGATCATATTCCCAATCCTTTCATAAGTTTAAGTTCTTGGGGGCATTTGCATCTACTCAATCATCATTGTGGCACACATTAGTGACATAGCTAATTATCTTTTTTTTGATGTTGTGTTGCATTGTTGATGTTTAATTTTTGAACCACTTGTAAGGAGTGTGGTTACATCTTGGTTCTTCTATAACCTTGATGCCTTCACCTAATATGTATATTGGGCTGATTTTCCTTTTTATCTTTTCTTTTCTGTGTGTGTGTGTGTGTGTGTGTGTGTGTGTGTGTGTGTGTGTGTTTGTTTATAAGTATCCGGGTTAGTCATCTTGATTAATTCATAATCATGGTGACAACTCTATTGTGTAACAACAAAATAAAGGCTGTTCTTATATTCACACTCTCCAAATGTTGCTCTTGCTAAGAAAACAATAATTCCTATCCTTGTTCACTTAGTTTTATTCATATCAAGCGGTCATCCACCGCATTGTTATGTCATCCACCCACTTGAGGATGCATTCCCTTACCATCCTATCTCACTGGGGCATCCAAATACTTCACAGCTTTCTGCTTGCTGATCTGCATGTGTCTACCATATTTCAAGAACTATTACTTTGCAATATCACTTTAAAAATGGGAAAATCTAGACACCCTAAAAATACATACATATTTCTGTCCCACTTCTATCCAATTAGAATTAATTAAATTAATTCTATCTTGCCGCAACATACCCCTTTGGAATTAATTAAATTTATTTCCATCAATTAAATACCCCCTTATAGAATTAATTAAATTAATTTTATTTCTTAAGTCACATTCCCACACTTTAGAATTAAATAATTTAACTCTACGATGCCTTTGGAATTAATTAAATTAATTCTTAACACCTTCTAGTTAATCTAATTAAACATTTAATTAAATAAATGGTTAATTATTTCCCCTCAACTAAATACTAATTAAATTAGTTATTTAATCATTTCTTTCATCGACTCCACTCCACTTCTAGAAGCCTACAATGATGGGGGAAGCAATAATTCTCATGAAACCACTTCTCAGATGAATTCAAAGATAATGAATTCCCTTGCAAAGGTGCAAGTGCACACACATGGTCATCTTACTATTTCAGGTAATTATAATTATTACTTTGGAGTCAATTCAAAATAAGATGCACTTCTCATGGCCTCACCCTCAGCTATAAAAGAATGCCATTTTGTTTGTAAATCGATCCATGGAGCTATTAGAAAATTGCATCCAACTTCTACCAATTTGATGTAGTGTCCACTTTCCTTTGACACCTACTGATACTTATTTTGATACTATGATTACATTATAAACATTATTATGTTTTGATTTAGTATGTTGTTAGACATTGATCACGGATTATTGTTGATCTTGATTTGATTATGATGCCTAATGATTATTAGAGACACCTTATATGTGGATGATGATATATTATTTGACATGGATGTTTTATGGATGTTGTTCAGACATGTGATTTAGATATTGTGAGTTGATCTAGAAAATGACATATTATATTGATGATGATATAGTTGTTAATTAAAAATGCAAATGATGTAGTTGTTACTTCGATGTTGTTGTGATTCATTTACTATAGCTGGTTTTGTGATTTCATTTATATCACATTGGATGTTCTGATATGGCCACAAGGCCGAAGGAGGTATTTTTGTTTTGCAGGTTTAAAATATCACTACAAACATCAGGGGGATCAGAGACCAACCACAATGGAATTTTAGGTGAATTCGACAAGGTCACCATGCCAACATGTTTTATTGTGTATGTGTGATGTTTTGTTAAGGATTCCCATGTGGGGGATTTCCTTTATATGTGACCATGGGGTTGTGTATTTTAATTAATGTGGTTAATTTTTATTATTGTTGTATGTATTTTATTTGTGATGTGTTTTCTTTTAATTAATTAAAATTGTGATAGAATTAATGTGAGAATCATTTGATTAAAATGTAAATAAATTAAATTGGGATATGGGAAAGTAATTATAAGAGTTGTTGGTTCTTTGTATTTAATTATGTAAGGGATGTTACAGTTGTGAGCTTGTGTAAGTCATTTTTGGAGTATGAAATACTCCACCTCCATGAAAAATTCGAATTTGTCCTTGGGGGCTATTTTTGGAGGCTTGTGGGACAAGTAAAACTTGTCCCATGCCTCTAAATTTGATTTACCAACTATACTTATGGTTGGAGAAGTGATTTGTGACTTTTATAATGAATTTTATTAAGTCATGTTGCATGTTTTTAATTGCACTTTCTTACATTTTATTTAATTTTATGTCCCTTGAGGTGTGGGCTTTTTGGAGTGTGCAAGTAACTTGTCATTTGTTCACCCACCTCTTTATTGTGCTTGGGAGAATGGATTTTGTCTTTTGAGCTTGAATTGGAAGATGTGTGATGTGGCATCCCACATGGATTCACATCATCCGAGTCTTCTCTCCCTCTTCTATATAATTCAAACTCCTTGCTTTTTTTGGGGTTGTTGAACATTTTTGCATTCTTCCTTGGGGCGCATTTTTGTTGTTTTGTAGCTCTTGTGGATTGTGGAGGAATTTGGAGATATATTCATACTTGGACTTGTTGTTTGGAGACTGTGTTATTGTCTTGGAAAGCTTGTTGTTTGGAATCAAAGTAACCATGGAGAGGTATGAATTTAACTCTCCTTTTTATGTTGTTATTATCTTGTTGTATTGTGTGAATGGTGCATGTTTAGTTTTATTTGTTGGCTAGATGGGTAGACTGCCTTAGGGAAGGTGTAGGAGAAGGCTATGGGGAATCCATGTGGGGGGGCATAAGGAAATTCCATTGCATCATATTTTGTGGAGGGAGTTTGGGTTTGGGATCCACCATGGAAAAGAAATAGCTTGCATTTCTTACTTTATGGGGGGCATAAGAAAATCTGTGGGGGGCATAAGGAGGGATTTTTGGGGGCCATAAGGATATGTATGGTGAAATGTAATGGCGGTTTGTTACTAGTGGATGCCTAATTCCCAATTGGGAGGCATAAGTAGCTTCCCCCATAGACCTTTCTCCTTTGGCTTGCTTGATCAAGCCTGAGTTTTGATTGGACTATTTTCAATTGTAGTTGTGTACTGTTGTTTTGTGTTGAACTATGTTTTATATTGAGATGTGCATGTTTGAAAGAATGATGTGTGTTGTGGAATCCAATTGTTTCCATGGGTTGAATTGCATCTATTATTGTATTTTGGTTGGGGCCTGGGGGCCAATGATGAAGGAAGGATTCTCCTTTCATTGAATGTCTTAATTGGGTGGAGAGCGTTGTCTTTCCCCCTCTTTTGTTATGATCAACTTGGAGAAAGAGAAATGTGCTTGTTGCTGTCTTGGAGCAAAGGATAAATGTAGTTTGATAGTTCCTTGTGAAAACACAGTCATTTGTAACCTTTCCCACTTGTAGTGGATGAAATTATAACATGTATGTATTGTGAAGAAAAGATGTTGGTAATTAGATTATGAAAGTGTTTATTCAAAGTGTGAAAGACATTTACATTCTGCACTCTGTACACGGAAAAGAAAGAAATAGAATTTCCGTTAATTACATTCAAGGACATTAAAAAAAGAATGTAAAGATGTATCTCCTTTTGAATTCAATAAAGAATTGCAAGTTCACTCTCTCAATTGCATTGTTGTGATAAAGTTAGAAATATCAAATTGTGATTGGAATCTCTGTTTTGAAAATTGCAAAGGAAAGAAGAAATACGTATGAAGGAATTATATTGCATTGTCTTCTTTTTTGTAAATATATTAAAGTTGAAATCAGAGTTGCAGTTTGGGTATGAGA
The DNA here is from genome assembly GCA_019776745.2 of Taxus chinensis. Lineage (NCBI taxonomy): Eukaryota > Viridiplantae > Streptophyta > Pinopsida > Cupressales > Taxaceae > Taxus > Taxus chinensis. The sequence continues at coordinate 544,638,492 of CM034151.1, read as the reverse complement.
ATAGTTTGTTTATAAGTCATTTGAATGTATTGGATTAGACTATAGGAATGAAGTGCCATATTTGAAGGATGAATTTGATAAACAAATTTCTAGAAATGGGATTTCTATTATAAACTTAAAACTGGCAATTAATTTTAATAAAAATGTATAGTTCAAACCTACACTTAACAATCAACTTGGAGATTGATATAATATAGCATGCTAAAATGTCATAAATGAACTCAAATTGACAAAGGAACACTTAAGATGACAAATTAACCATTAATGCAAAATCAAATTCAATCCCTTTAACAGTCGTTTTTCTATCAATTGTTGGAAAAATGCAACTTGAAGATCAATTGAGACAAATTAACTTCCCTAAAACACTTCTAAACCCTCCCTAAATAAATCCTCCATATATTTTTGGCATGTTGAGTGAAGGAGGAGATCCAATTTAATCAAATTTAGAAGTTCGGAAATTACCACTTTACTAATTATAAGCTTGTAGATTGTTTTTGTAAAATTGAACCTCTTAAAATTTATCAAAATGTAAAATTTATGATTTTTTTACAAAGAGGGCATTGAGAGATTTCCAGAAAGTTCTTGTTTTCCAAAAAACTGAGCTTTCTAGCTCAAGTTATGACCCTCTTGAAGTTTTTCCTGCCTTGGCGGGAAAATTTGGGAAAATTTTCCCTGGCAGGCCTGCGGCCCGAAAATTTCCCGGCGGAAAATGCTTAGAAAAATTTTTAAAATTTTTGGCTTAGGAAAATTTTATCCTTTTCCTCTACCAGCCCATAGCTAATCAAAGGATTCCATGTGTCTTCATGGGGCAACGGCGGAGGTGCGACACCTTTTTTTCTCCTTAGAACTTTTTTGAAATTTTTCAAAAATTCTACCTTTTTACCCCGCTGGTCCACATGGCCTATCACAAGTTGCCATGTGGTAGCATGGCATGTTTGTGGAGGGGGTATAACTAGCATGACATGGGGGTTTTCCCTTTGAGTTTTTTTTTGGGAAAATTTCCCTTAAAACAGCCCTTTGTTTTTTTAAAAAATTTTATTTGGAAATCACTCCTGCCCTGCCTCGGAGAAGGTCCTTCTGCAGATGCGCAGACCCACGCGTCAATTTTCTTCATTTTCTCCCCTTCAGCAAAATTTTCCAAATCTCCAACCACTCTGCCTACCTCTCTTCTCCCCATGATGAATTTTTGAGTGCCACGTGTCCATGGCGGACCCGTGGGTGCATGGAGGCCAAATTGGCTTTTCTTCCCCCTTTGGCGAATTGTCCCAACTAACCCCTATCGCTTCGCCCTCCCCTTTTTTCCCCGACGATGACATTAAGGAAACCACATATCCTTAGAGGACCCAAGGAGGTGTGGCCACAAATGGGAAATTTCTCCCGTGCAAGGAAAAATTCCAAACACCACCCCACAACCCACCGAACCAAAATTTTCCTTTCACCCCTGCTTGACATGTGTCCCCTTGGGGAAAATTTGACCCCTAAGGTCCGCTTTCTCATAACTTGAGTTCTACAAGGAGTTAGGAGGACTTATTTATATCACTAGAAAGGTGTGAAATTTTCCTATCCAATAGGAATGATTTAGGGAAATTTTGAAAGTGTTAATTGTGAGAAAAATCAAGTTGAAACTCTAATCATGTTAGAGAGTGGGTATGGGGGTAAATTACTCCCTGAACCTAACTGAAAAATCTAACCCTAAAATTGAACCATGTGAAATTGAAAATCATTAATGAAGGAAAAAAATGTTCTAGTAATTTAGATTTGTCCCAGAATCTAATAGCCTCAATTGTTTCCTTGCAACTTGGTTGTGAACACTTCTAATCAAAAAATTATTATTCCATAATTTTCTAGCTAACCCTGGTTGTTTCTTGGGTCTCAAGTGGGTTGTTTTTAATGGGCATCACACTTGGTATCAGAGAAGTGGTTCAAAATCTTGGACCATTGAGCACACTATAAAACTTGGGACATGAAACTTGAACCTAGCACACTTTTAAATCTAGAAAACAACTTAGCTAGAATTTGTATATTTTAGTAAACATGGAAGTTGTGTAAAACTTAGCAAAATGAACTAACTCTCGCTTTAGTCCATGTAGGAGGCTCAGACATAGCAAGAGGAACCTTCACAGAAACTCAGACTCACCACCACCACCACCACCACCACCAGATCAGGGGGTAGCAGTTATCCTACCTCAGATTCTACAGACCCTTTAGGATGTTAATGCCACTCTACGCGGAGGATTAGGAGGAGGAAATACAGCTAGCCATGATAGAGCCCCTTATATTGAGGGTCAAGTATCTCCTCGACCCAGTGAGGATGATAGATGAGAGAACTCCCATGTGGAGTCAGCCAGAGTAGAGTCACCACCTAAGAGATAGGGTGACAGAGTTTTAGAGCATAGTGAGAGGTCTTAGAGACCTACCGCTTAGGGATGAGCGTGTAGAGAGACCTAGAGGCCGTCAGACCATAGCTGCAGATCACATCAGGGAGATCTTAAAGCTTTGTCCATCACATTACTCTGGTGACATGGGTGGATTTCAGGAAGAGGCCTAGCTATTGAGCTTGAGCGGTTGCTTTCAAGCTTTGTCCTTGTTCTAGCAACATGAAAGATCATGTTGCAATCCATCTACTAAGGGATGGAGCAAGAGTATGGTGGAGGAAAAAGGAGTAGAAGCTCCATGTAGATTCAGAGACAGTGACATGGGAGCTATTTGAGGAGAGATTCATGAGTAGGTATCTATCACAGAGGTTCATTACATCAGAGGATGGACGAGTTCCATGACCTCCGACAGGCCTCTCTTTCAGTAGCAGAGTATGAGAGTAGATTTCTAGATCTACTTCAATATGTAGAGTATTATGTAAGATTAGTAGGTGCAGATTCACATGCTTATCTGGAGCCTGAATTTAGATAATGGAGGTGATGTGTGAATCCACTATCCATAGACATTAGTAGAGGTCATCGAGAAGGCCTATATTACAAAGGAGACTTGAGGAAAGATCTAGTAGGCTAGAGACCGAGTCCGGAGCCGCATACAGCAAATATAGGATGGTAGATCAAGGGGGTCAGTAACCCTTCCTTGTAGTGGCCAGGGTATAGCATAGTCATCCTTTAGGCTGTAACAGCAGTAGTAGTCCCACCCACCTCATAGACCTCCACAGAGAGCTGATGCATAGAGAGGTCAGAGTATGGGGCCTCCTCCTAGGGGTCCCATCAGGACACAGGGTGGACCTAGAGCTCAGTCAACGGGAGCTCACCAGTAGAGATCTTAACAGACCACATCTGGATCCTCAGGGTAAACACCACAAGATTTTAGGGCACCTACTAGAGGTGCTACTCATTGGGGAGGATCAGGAGAATGTTTTGATTGTGTAGTTACTGGACACTTTTTGAGAGAGTGCCCACAGAACCCTAACAACAAGGGTAAGGCATATATTTTAAAGACAACTGTTGGTGACATGGGACGTAGTCATAGGATTTATGCAGCGGTTGATAACTGCTAGACAGAGCATCAAAGTACAATCATTGAGACCATGGGTAGCATTGGTGGTATTCGTTACCTTTGTATTGTTTGATTCTGGTTCTTCTGATTCTTTCATAGCACCATCTTTACTAGAGCAATACAGGCTAGTGGCAGTTAGGTAGGGTCTTAGTTGGGATTTTGAGATCTCTATAGACTCTTTAGTTAATGAGTGTGTAGTAGATTTGGGACCTTTCACCACTACCTCAGATCTCTGTATCTTTTCTTTGGGCTAGTATGGATTCATTTTGGGTATGGATTGGTTATCTGCACACAGGGCCCAGATGGATTGTTATCACAAGGACTATAGCTTATGTAGATGATTTGGGAGTTGAGTTTGTAATTTTGGGGGTCAGGAGACCCGTTTCTATTTGCAACCATCTCCCCTATGCAGCTTAAGCGGTGTGTGCGATGGGGTTGTCAGATGTATGTTGTTATAGTTAGTGATAGAATAGAGGATGGGTCTAGTGGACCATCACTAGATGATCATCCCATTTTGAGAGATTTTATAGATGTTTTTCTAGGGGAGCTACCGGGGTTACCATGCCCACATGAGATTGATTTTCATATAGATATAGTTCCTGGAGCAAAGCCTATCTCATGAGAACCTTATCAGATGACCACCCCAGAGCTCTATGAGCTCAAGTTGCAACTTGAGGGCCTTGTGGAGAAGGGCCTTATCCATCCTAGTGTGTCCCCTTAGGGTGAACCACTGATCTTTGTGAAGAAGAAGGATGGATCCTTGCGGTTAGGTATTGATTACCTCTAGCTGAATAAGGTAACGATCAAGAATCGTTATCCTCTTCCTTGTATTGATGACTTGTTTGATCAGATGAATGGAGCCACAGTTTTCTTTAAGATTGATCTTAAGTTAGGGTACCATTAGCTGAAGATTTCAGAGAAGGACATTCATAAGACTTCCTTCCATATGAGATATGGGAACTATGAGTTCACAGTGGTGCCTTTTGGTTTGACTAATGCCCCCGTAGTGTTCATGAGTTTGATGAATGGGGTATTTCATGACCTTCTTAGATAAACTTCATGCTCATCTTCCTAGATGAAATTTTGATATACTCACATACACGTGAGGATCATGAGGGGCACCTTCACCAGGTTCTTCAATGTCTTTGCGAGTAACAACTTTACTGGAACTTGGAGAAGTGTGCTTTCTTTTAGACAGAGGTGCAATATTTGGGTCATATTGTTTCTAGGGAAGGTATCATAGTCTATCCCTCCAATATTAGAGCCATCATGGAGAGGCCAACACCCACTACAGTGACCGAGGTGCGCAGCTTCATGGGATTGGTAGGTTACTACTGGAGATTTGTTTAGGAATTCTCTCTGATTGCGCACCCTATTAAATACCTTCAGAGGAAAGGGAAGAAGTTTGTTTGGTTAGACATATGCAAGCAGGCCTTTAGGACACTAAAGGAATGCCTCACCACAACACCTATTCTTTTAGTGTTGGATCCACAGGGGGAGTTCTTTGTTTGTACAGATGCTTCGTTGGCAGGCCTTGGAGGTGTGTTGATGTAGGAGGGTAGAGTAGTGGCTTTTGAGTCTTGCAAAATCAAAGATCACGAGCTTAATTATTCGACTCATGATATTGAGCTTGCGGTAGTTGTGCATACTTTAGCTAAATGGAGGCAATTTCTTCTTAGCAGGAGATTCACACTTATGACAAATCATTTGAGTCTTCACCACCTCTTCATGCAACCCAATCTCAATGCTTGTCAGTGATGTTGGATGGAGTTTCTTTGCCAGTATGACATGGAGATAGAGCATGTGAAGGGGAAGGAGGATGTGGTAGCAGATGGAGACATGTGGCTATGGCCACTTTAGTGAGCACATATTTGTGGAGTAGGATTCTTCAGCAGCTTCCTCTTGATAGCTTTTACATTGCAGTATGAGTAGGGATCGAGTCACAGAGACCCCTTGAGGGGAAGTTTGATGGTTTTTTCTTAAAGACAGATGGTCTTCTCAGACATAGATGCCAAATATATGTTCCCAAAGATGGAGGCTTGAGGCAAGAAATCTTGGTAGAGGCACATCGTGCACCCTATTCAACACATCCCGGGGTGAAGAAGATGCATGCCACCTTGTGACAGTTGTATCATTAGAGAGGACTTCTTCGAGACGTGGTCCAGTTTGTGTCATGATGTTTGGAGCTCTAGAGAGTTAAGGCCGAGCATCAGTATCTAATAGGTCTTCTTTATCCTCATGTTATACTAGAATATAATTGGGACACCATTTCCATGGATTTCATTATTGGGCTACCGATGTCGAGATATCACCACGATGCCATTATGGTCACAATTGATAAGTTGATAAAAGTGGCTCACTTTTCTCCAGTGAAGAACACTTATACAGCTAGAGCAGTGACATGAGTATATTTAGTTGAGATTTTTAGGTTGCACAGGATTCTGTGAAAGATCATTTGTGACCGTGATCCTTTGTATACTTCACATTTATGGACTACCATGTAGTATATCCTCGGGATGAGGATCAAATTTAGCACAATATATCACCCTAAGATAGATGGATAGACTGAGTGGGTGAATCAGATTTTAGAGGATATGCTCAGGATGTATGTGATGGATCAACAGTCTAAGTGGGAGGAGTACCTGTACTTAGTGGAGTTCACCTACGATAATAGTTATAGAGTTCTATAGGCATGGCTCCTTTTCAGGCTTTGTATGGTAGAGAGTGTAAGACACCTCTTAGCTGGGACAGGTTAGAGGATAGAGTATCCCTTGGACAAGCCCTTTTACAGGACATGGAGCAGCAGGTAGTTTTGATTAGGCAGAGTTTACAAGAGGCACAGGACATGCATAATAAGTATGTGGATCAACATAGGATCGATCATAGTTTCGATGTGGGCATGAAGGTGTTTGTTCGTGTTAGGCCACACAAGATCCCTATATGTTATGGAAAAGGTTCTAAGTTAGCTCCTAGATTCATTAGACCTTTTGAGATCTTGGAGCGTATCAGCCCTTTGGCCTACCGTCTAGCTTTTCTACCCAGCTTGTCTCGTGTACATGATGTTTTTCATGTTTTAGTTCTCAGGAGATATATTGCAGATCCTTCTCATGTTTTAGATTGGACATCATTGTAGGTGTAGGATCAGGGGTAGGTGATGGTTGAGCCTATTCACATCTTAGATCACAGGACCTTGGGCCTTCGAGGCAAAGAAGTTGATCAGGTTTGGGTGTAGTGGGACATATATGATGAGACTGCAGCTACATGGGAGGATGACACTTCATTACGAGTTCAGTTTCCAAATTTGTTCCAGTGACTTCCAGGAGGAAGTCAAATCTAAGGGGAGGGGGATGTAGTGCCCACTTTCCTTTGACACATGTTAATACTTATTTTGATACTATGATTACATTATAAACGTTATTATGTTATGATTTAGCATGTTGTTAGACACTTGATCATGGATTATTGTTGATCTTGATTTGATTATGATGCCTGATGATTATTATAGATGCCTTATATGTGGATGATGATATATTATTTGATATGGATGTTGTTCAGATATGTGATTTGGATATTATGAGTTGATCTATAAAATTGATATTATATTGATGATGATATAGTTGTTGACTAAAAATGTAAACAATGTAGTTGTTACTTCGATGTTGTTGTGATTCACTTACTTAGAAGATTTTGTGATTTTATTTATATCATATTGGATGTCTTGATATGGCCACATGGCCGAAGGAGGTATTTGTATTTTACAGGTTAAAAACATCACAACAAACATCGGGGTATCAGAGACCAACCACAATAGAATTCTAGGTGAATTCGACACGGTCACCATGAAAAATTGTTTTATTGTGTTGAGTGTTATTTTTTTAGGGATTCCCATGGGGGGGATTTCCTTTATATGTGACCATGGGTTTGTGTATTTTAATTAATGTGTTTTTTAATTATTGTTGTATGCATTTTATTAGTAATGTGTTCCCTTCGTTTAATTAATTAAATTGTGATAGAATTAATGTGAGAATCATATGATTAAAATTTAAATAAATTACATTGGGATATGGGAAAGTAATTATAAGAGTTTTTGGTTGTTTACATTTAATATGTAAGGGATGTGTAAGTTGTGTAAGAGCTTGTGTAAGTTAGTTTTGGAGTATGAAATACTCCACCTCCATGAAAATTCGAATTTGTCCTCGGGGGCTAATTTTGGAAGCTTGTGGGACAAGTAAAACTTGTCATATGCCTCTAAATTTAATTTACCAACCATACTTATGGTTGGAGATGTGATTTGTGATTTTTATTATGCATTTTATTAAGTCATGTTGCATGTTTTTAATTGCACTTTCTTACATTTTATTTATTTTGTTGTCTCTTGAGGTGTGGGCTTTTTAGAGTGTGCAAGTAACTTGTCATATGTTCACCCACCTCTTTATTGTGCTTGCGAGAATGGATTTTGTCTTTTGTGTTTGAATTAGAGGTTGTGTGATGTGGCATCCCACATGGATCCACATCATCCTCTTCTCTCCCTCTTCTAAATAATTCAAACTCTTTGCTTGTTTTGGGTTGTTGAACCTTTGTGCATTCTTCCTTGGGGGTGCATTTTTGCTGTTTTGGAGATCTTATGGATTGTGGAGGAATTTTAGAGATATCTTCATGCTTGGAATTTCTATTTTGGAGCTATGTTATTGTCTTGGAAAGCTTGTTGTTTGGAAGCAAAGTAACCATGGAGAGATAGGAATTTAACTCTCCTTTTTATGTTGTTATTATCTTACTGCGTTGTCTGAATGATGCATGTTTAGTTTTATTTGTTGGCTAGTTGGGTAGACTACCTTTCCCCCCTCTCTTGTTGTGATCAGCTTGGAGAAAGAGAAAATGTGCATGTTGCTATCCTGGAGCAAAGGAAAAATACAGTTTGAAAGTCCCTTGTGAAAACACAGTCATTTGTAGCCTTTCCCACTTGAAGTGGATAAAATTGTAATATGTATTTTATAAAGAAAAGATGTAGGTATTTGATTATGAAAGTGGATATTTGAATTGTGAAAGACATTTGTATTCTGTACTTGGGAAAGAAAGAAATAGAGTACTGTTATTGCTTTCAAACATTGAAAGATGTAAGTTGTATAATTGAAGTCAATAAAGAATTACAAGTTTACTTCTCATTGCATTGTTGGGTTGAGTTGGAATGTTAAATTGTGATTGGACTCTCTGTTTTGAAAATTGAAAGAAGAAGAAATACGTATGAGGGAATTATATTGCATGGTTTCTTTTTTGAAATATATTAAAGTGGAAATCAAATTTGCAATTTAGCTTTAAAATGGTTTGTTTATAAACAACTGAATGTATTGGACTAGTTTAGGAATGAAGTGCCATATTTGAAGGACGAATTTGATAAACACATTTCTAGAAATGGGATTTCTGTTACAAACTTAAAACTAGCAATTAATTTTAATAAAAATGTACAGTTCAGATCTGCACACATTAATCAAATTGGAGATGTTAAAATTTAGTATGTTGTTTCATAAATGAACTCAAATTGACAAAGGAAACTTAAGAAAACAATTTAACCATTGCAAAATCGAACCCAATCCCTCTAACAGTCGTTTTTCTGTCATTTGTTGGAAAAATGTAACTTGAAGAAAATGAACAAATTTACTTCCCTAAAAACATTATAAATCCTTCCTAGAGTAATCCTCCATGTCTGTTTGACATGTTGAGTGAAGGAGGAGATCCAATTTAATAAAATTTAGAAGTTGGAAATTACCAGTTTGCTAGTTAAAAGCTTGCAGATCATTTTTATAAAATTGACCCTCTAAATTTTCTCAAAAAGTAAAATTTATGACTCCTTTACAAAGAGGGCATCGAGAGATTTCTAGAAAGTCATCGTTTTCCCAAAACTGATATTTCTAGTTCAAGTTATGGCACTTTGAAGTTTTTCTGCCTTGGCAAGAAAATTTGGGGAAATTTTCTGTGGCGGGCCCATGGCCTGAAAATTTCCCGTCAGAAAATCCTTAGAAATTTTTTGAAAATTTTTGGCTTGGGAAAATTTTCATCTTTTCCTCCGCCATCCCGTAGCCAATTAGAGGGCACCACGTGTCCTCACAGGGTAGCAACGGAGGCGCGACCTTTTCTTTTCTCCTTAGACCTTTTGAAAATTTTGGAAAATTTTTCCATTTCGCCCCGCCGGCCCATGGCCTATCACAGGATGCCATGTGGAAGATTTGGGTGCTCGTGGGGGGGGGACCCTTTGTTTTTTTAATTTTGTCTTTAGATATTTATGAAGAATTTTTTGCGGCCCTATATCCCCGTCCTCGCCTTGGGAAATTCTTCTCGTAGGTGCGCAGACCCATGTGTCCAACTTCCTCTTTGTCCTCCCTTCGACGAAATTTGCAAATGAACTCCACCACCCACCTCTCCCTCTCCTTTCTCCCCGTGGAAAATCATGGAGTGCCATGTGCCCCTGGCAGACCCGCAGGCGCGTGGGCATTGTTTGTTTTCTTCCCCTTTGGGCAAAATGCCCAAACTCTCTCGCCACCTCGCCCTTCCCTTCCTTGTTGCCGGTGATGACTCAAAGGATGCCACATGTCCTTAGAGGACCTGTGGAGGCACAAAAGCAACTGGGAAATTTCTCCCATGCAAGGAAAAATCTTGAACACCACCCTGCAACCTACTGACCTGAAATTTTCTCTTCATCCCTGCTTGACATGTGTCCCCTTGGGGAAAATTTGACCCCTAAATTCCGCCTGCTCATAACTTGAGTTCTACAAGGAGTTAGGAGCACTTGTTTATATCACCAGAAAGGTGAGAAATTTCCTATCTAATGGGAATGATTCAGGGAAATTTTAGATGCATTAAGTATGAGAAAAATTAAATTGAAACTCTGAGCCTGTCAGAAAGTGGGTATGGGGGTAAATTTCTCCCTGAACCTAACTGAAACTTCTAACCCTAAAATGTGAACCTTGTGACCTCTGATAATTGTTTTATATATATATATATATGTTCTAGTAATTTAGATTTGTTCTAAAACCCAATAGGGTCAATTGTTGTCTTATAACTTGGTTGTGGACACTTCTAATAATAAAAAATTATTCCTTAATTTTCTAACTAATCCTAGGTTGGTTCTTGAGTCTCAAGTGGGTTGTTTTAACAGGAATCACATTTGACATCCACATCCTTGTGAAATCTACTTGTAGCATTTTCAAATACCTCAAGGGAGTAATATCAAAGAGCACCCACAATCCAAATATCAACAAGTTCAACCAAGTTTAAAAGCTTCTACGATCTTAGTTGAGGGTTGTAAGAGATTAAAAAGAAGGCAAATATGACTATTTATTTCTTCATCTTATGTTTTTCTATCAATTTTCCTTGTTTACATTCATATCCAGTCAAGATTATCTGATTGATTCCAAGATGATTCCACTTTATAGGTTTTGAATTGACTTATATCCGTAGATGGCCTACTGATTGGAAAAATCTGATCGAAGGAATTATTGTCTCTCTTAACATGAGTAGATAAATTAATTCTAAGGATGTATATGATTAAACAATTTTGATTTAGATTTTTTTAAAGATAAGGTTAAAAAAATTTGGTTTTGAGGGGACAAAAAAACCCCACAATAGAAAGAAGCAAGGTTTAACAGTAAAACCAACAAAAAACCAAAGAACCAAGTCAACAAATCTTGACAGCAGGCCACCTCAAAATAGAGCTAGACCACACCAAGTCTGAAATATTAAATATTACATTTTTTGTACCACGAGAAAAGAGACAAACAGAGCTAAGAAAAATACCAAAAGAACACAAAAAAGGAAAATAAAAGGCCCACCATTAGTTCTCCTTAGCATTAGAGTCCTTACTGCGAGTTCTAGCACTCGGCCCAAGTTCTTTCCTACCAACCAATTTAATAATCACACATTTTGGTCATTTCTCCTCCTTTGCCATAGGCTAAGTATCCACAATCTTAGTGTATTTTGGTCTTTTCTCCTCCTTAACCTTAGTTTGGATGTCCACAATTTCTATGTTAGTATTTCCATCATTCTCAAAGTCTGAGGTGTTTTCACTTTCATAACTGCTAAGGACAAACCTCATATTATGCTTGTTGTTGTCCACTTTAGCCACTTGGTCATGAAGGATAGAAAACTTTTTCTCCTGCATAACAAAATCAACTTGTATTCCCCCAATTATTTTGTTCTAACCCTTTATTTTATGATGGCACTCCTTAAGATCCCGAATCAAGTTCTTATTGATCATAAGCATGGTATCTGCAATTAAATCATTTCTCATTAATCTATCCTCCCAATCCACAAAGTCTCTCTCCCTGCAACCAGATCCTTCACCTATAATTTGAACACCACGTTTTAATTTGAAAAGAACATCGACCATCCTTTCTGGGGTGTCTTTCCATTTGTTTTTCTTCATACATTTAATGGTAGACGCAAAGGTTTCATGATCAGAGTCTTTTTTGTTGGAAATCACCAGATGGGCGGGGATAAGGGGTTTACCATTTTGCACTAACAAAAGAATCAAACCTTGATGCAAAGGAACATCAAATTTCTTATTTTTAAAGTCAACAATGGTGGATAATAAGGACTTGTAGAGGAAAAAATCCAGACTCATAGCTTGATTCCTTTGGAAGTAATTTAGGATGGAGAGGTGATAAGAGAATATCTTCCTGAATTTTCCTTCCAAGGTTAAATATTTCATGATAGTAAGACAGACATTGGCCCAATGATCTGGGAGAAATGTGTGAGAAATGCCATCATCATAAGAAATAATATGCTCACCAAGTTAAAAAGTGGTTATCTCTTGTTTTTTCCTTGTTTTATCTTTAATTTTTTTTAGATCATCCATAATAAGCTCTGTAATCTTAGCTATGAAATCTTTAGTAACCCTAATTTCAAATCCCCTGAGATTGAAGCCCCCATTAACCCAAGTATTTCTAAATTCAACAAAGAGTAAGGGATTTTTACCTTTTAATTTCTAAATATACTTGGAGAAGCCACCTTTGTGCAACATCTTCTAAAGAACGAATTCATTTTTTAGGTGAAGAAAGGAAGTTGGTTTAGTTTTGAATCTATCACCACCCATTTTTTTTTTGAAAAATACACCTTCTCCCTTTGAGCTCAAATAGAAATGCATCACCAATATCAAAACACTTGAATAAATGCCGAAGCAAATGAATCGTATCCTTTCCTAAAGAGAAGAGGATATTTTAAAACTCCCAAGTGTGTGAGACTTGGTTGCCATCATTACACTACCTCCAAGTTCATGTCATCATTTATCAATTTTATAATGATTTTCCAAGGAATACATGTCCCTAGACACGTCATCAAGTTAGTCATGTCATTGTCATGATTGACAAATGCGTCTGCCGATTTTTTAACTGATCTGTAGGTGTGCTGGATGTATACCTTTTCAAATGATTCTAACATCACTCAAGATTTCTTGATGATGTTGATATGTTTCCACCCACATTTACTTTGATCCTTTAGTGCATTGATGAAACATAAGGAATCGCCTTTTATGATGATGGATTTGATTCCCAAATCCCTACACAACATGATGCCTCAAAGCACGGCCTTGGCTTCTACAAAATTCTTAGTATGGTTTCAAAGGGGTCCTATATAAGCTCCAAGACATCTACCTAGATGATCGTGAAACAAGTCTCCCCCCGAAAGATCTCTCCCTCTGTTTGGCAAACCCATTAAAATTGAGTTTGAAACATTCTACAGGGGGTCTAGGCCATTTAAATCTGTGGATGACCTTCTCCTTCAATGAGATGTTAGGAATAATATTCATGCTACTAAGAATGTTTCTTTCCCATGCTGGAAAGACCTTAGAAGATTTTATCTTTAGAATTTGGGTATTTTCTTTGATATACTAACTCACTTTCTCAATGAACTTATTCAGGATTGACACTTTGTTCCTAAAGATCTGATTGTTTCTTTCGATCCACAGTCCCCACAAAGTATGCAGAAGGGAAAGTTTCCAAATTTATTTGGTCAAATCGTGTTGAAAATTAAAACTCCATTTGTCTAGGAGGAGGGCCACATCCCCCGGGAGGACCATGGAAATCCTGAAAATAACATAGGATAGCTGAGAAGACTTGAAAGTAGAAGGAACATTCAAGAAAGAGATGTTGAATTGACTCTTCATTACATTTGTAAAGACTACATCTGTTGGTGATGATCATCCCCCTCTTCCTTAATCTATCCATAAATAAAATATTTGTTTTAAAAATTTCCCAGAAAAAATATAAATTTTGGGAATAAGATTTTTATTCCAAACCTTCCTCTATAAGATATTGGGTTATATATGCTTGAAACTCAACAAGTAACGAGACTTTGCCTCATATTCCCCGGTGTCCATGGTTCTCCAAATCAATTCATCTTGAGATCTAGTTTGGGGTATGTGATAGTCCTTAAGGAGTTGATTAAGTTCTTGAAAGGGATGAAGATTCCCTAGATAGTGAGGGGGTGGTTAGAGTTGAATCCACTTCATCTCTTCATTCCAATATCTACAAACCAACTCCTTCATTTCCTAATTAAATAACTTCCATAGATCATTCCATGGTTCCTTGGTCTTAAGGGATTTATCCTTAATCCAAGGGTCTTCCCAAAATTTTATCTTAGTTCCATATGTTAGGTTCCATTTACTCCCTTTGAATAACAAATTTCTAGTATGAAAAATATTGTTCTAGAAGATTGAACCTATAGGGAGCTCCAAATCAGAGATAAGAGCCAAATTTATGCCAAAGTGCCGTAAATATTTTTCTTTCAAAATATTTATCCAGGTTCCCTATTCTATGTGCAATCTCCAACTCACCTCGGCTATAAGAGCTTGATTCATAAATGGGAGATTCTTCAGTCCAAGACCCTCTCTGTCTTTAGGTTGTGTAACCTTATCCCAAACAACTAATGGGATTCTATTATTTTCCTCTGAGCCAATCCATAAAAACTTTTTTTGTATGCCTTCAATAGCCTTCATGACTCTCACAGGTAAAGTAAAAATGGACATGATGAACACTACAATACCCTGTAAGGATCTTTAAAGGAGTTGAGATTTTCTGGCTTGAGATAGTAATGAGTATTTACAAGAGGATTTTTTTTATGAAACATCTCTATTAGTTTTTTCCATCCTCCTTCCTATAATTTTTTTCCACAAAGAGGCATTCCAAGATAAGTATCCAGAAGGGATTTTATAATGCATTATAGGATGTTAGCCAACCTATTTTGTCTTTTATGTTAGCCGAATTTTGATTTAGATTTGACAAAGGATTTATTGATTAATTCTTTTTTTAAAGGACCCCCTACATCTTGACCCATACCACCAGGAAGAGATAAGGGCTAAACATAAAAGAAAAAATATAGGTGAGTAAGGACACCTGCCTCCATTCCTAGTCTTATATAACTAGTGTGAAATATGGGCTCATCACTAAAGACTATGAAGGACGAAAGGTGTAATGATTGATATTTTATTTTGGTATTTTATAATTGATTTTTCCTTGTTTGTCGATATTTTGATTCTTGGGAAGGAACATTCTGTCCCTAAGTCTCAGCTACATGGGACTAGTAAGATGTAAGGGTTCAAAACTGTAGACTAAAATTAGCAGTCAAAAAGAACCGTGTAAAGAAGTTTAGTGCTTTATGTAAAAGAGAGATTATTTTAAAGGAGTATTTTCCATCAGTAATCTTCGAGACAAAACCATAGGTAAAAATATTTGAAATGGTAGGAACCGTAACAGGGATGAGACACACAATGCCTAATAGGAACAATGTTACCCTGTGTCATAGAAGGTGAAGAATATGAAGATATGATATTATTATGATTAAGATGTCTACCAATAGATGAAACAATTAAAATTGTTTGAATTATGATTTGACCATGAAATCAACCTTTACCGAGTCAAAATATCAAAAACATTCAAATATGTTTCAAAAACTTCAAAAATAATATAAAATTGTCCTAAAAATAAAAAATAATGTAAAATTGCTCAAAAAAAAAAATGAAAACAAGAAAAATATTTAGAAAATCTCAGCAAATGTGTGACATAATTCAAAATTTTTGCCATTTTATGGTGCTCCTCAATATCGTTCCAGATCATCTTTCGTTAATCACTTTTTTTTCCTGTGGTGTATATTTATGCTCGAGGAAATAAATTTACCCTTTCGTAATATAATTTTTCTTAGGGCCCACTTGGATTTGACATTTTAATGCAATATAGATCAACCTTCAGTGGGATACGACAAGAGTATATTTTGGAGTATCCAAGCATCACTCCACTCTTCAACTCAATCCAATGCTCTTGCATTCTAAGCTATCGCTTGGGGGAATTCATGTCTCTAGTTATTCAATGTGGAACATATTCGAAGTGTTATTAGACATCATTATTGCAAATTATGTTGTATTGTTGTGGTTTATCAACATCGTGACGATGATTTTTCTTCTTTTCAGTTTGTTATTTTGTTGTACTTTGTATACTTACATTGTATAACAACTGTAGGAAAATTATGTACATCCTAGTTCACATATAATTTTGGTGTGGTTCTTTCTTGTTCATATCGGGTTTTGTTTGACAGACTTTTAGTAGAATTGTTTCTCCATGATAAATCAGGTATAAAAAAAATGTTTTTCCTCTTCTTTACATCAATTTTTTATAAAACTTTGTAAAACCATAAAAAATCAAATATTCCAAAATAATTTTTTTTTAGAAAAATAAAAAAATTTCAAACAAACATTCACTTATCACAAAAATCCTACAATTGGAAAACTTTTGAAGTGAATCTTTCAACATTTCAACACAATCTGGATAGATTCCTACTTTTATTTACTACCCTAGTGATCATTCCAATCTTATGACTATTACTCCACTTTCTTCCCTTTGCACGATTACTTAGTCTTCTTGGGGCAAGTCACAAAATTGTTTTTCCTTCACGATATAACTTCACCTAGGGAAATTTATTTCAGATCATTTGTAAAATGGATCCAATAAGAGTGCCACATGGATTATATAAGTATACTCCACTCTTCCAATCTGATCCTATTCCCAACCCTTTCATAATTTTTAGTGCTTGGGTACATTTACATTTGCTTAATCATCATTGTGGCACACATTAGGGGCATAATTGATTGTCTTATTTTTTAAAGTTATGTTGTGTTGCCGATGTTTACTTTGTGGACCACTTACAAGTAGTGTGATAACATCTTGCTTCCTTTATAACCTTGATGCCTACACCTACTCTGTATATTGGTTCTCTTTTCCTTTTAATCTTTTCTTTACTCTGTGTGTGTTTGTTTATGCGCATTTGGGTTAACCATCTTGATTGTTTCATAATCATGGTGACAAACCTATTTTACAACAGATAAATAAAGATTGTTATTATATTCAAACTTTCCAAATGGCGCTCATACTATGAGCATAATCCTTCACATCCTCGTTCAAATCCCTTGCTTTCTTCCTATCAAACGGTCATCTAACACCTTACTGCATCACCCACCCACTTGAGGGGGCATTCCCTTACCATCCTATCTTGCTAGGGCATCCAAATGCTTCATGGATTTGTACTTGCTAATATTCATGCGTCTACTATCTTTCAATTAATATTACTTCGCAATAAAATTTTAAAGAGGGAAAAATGTCGACACCCTAAAATACATACATATTTATATCCCGCTTCTATCCAATTAGAATTAATTGAATTAATTATAACTTGTTGCAACGTACCCCTTTATAATTAATTAAATTAATTCCATCAATTAAATACCCCCTTCTAAAATTAATTAAATTAATTTTATTTCTTAAGTCACATTCCCACCCTTTAGAATTAAATAATTTAATTCTACCATGCCTTTGGAACTAATTAAATTAATTCTTAACACCTTCTAGTTAATACAATTAAACATTTAATTAAATAAATGCTTAATTATTTCCTCTCAATTAAATACTAATTAAATTAGTTATTTAATAAATTATTTTATCCACTTCACTCCACTTCTAGAAGCCTACAATGGTGGGGGCAACAATAATGCCCATGCAACCACTTTTCAGATGAATTCAAAGATAATGATTACACCTGCAAAGCTGCAACTGCATAGACCAAATTCTAAATAAGTACATCTGAGATCAAAGCATTAATCCCACATGAGATAATCTTAGTAGAAACAAGTATTTTCCCATTAAAATTTGTTGTTAAGATTCATCTCCTAAGCTACATAAAAAGTAGAGGGCATGGAGGAGGATAGATGTCCAAAAGCAACAATACAAGAAAAATTAAACAAAAGAAAGATGTCATTGATGAAACAAGACAAAATATGGATGGATAAGTGGTATATTAGCATACACGAATGTCCAATGACCAACCAAGAGATAGAGTATTATGTGAGGGAAAATTTTAAGTTAGGCATCTGGACAAAATAATTAGGGAGGAAAAAAATATTACGTTTGAGTTCAACCTTGCCAATGAGCATGGTCAAAAAATATACATAGAGACAAAAATCCAGGGAAAATTTTAAGACCCCTTACCAAAATCCAACTTGGATTTTTTAGCAAATTTGTAAAAAAAATTTTGTATTGATGGCAAATAAGAGCAAAATCTTTATAGTGATATAGGCAAATAAAATTCTAGAAACAAGAAATATTGGGGAGAAAGGGTGATATAGACGGATGTTTGTATATGTATTCGACATTCTAAACAACATCCATCTGCAAACGTCTGTCAATTCATATGACTATCTACATATGCAATTGAGCATCTATAGGTGAACAAGTCGTTTGACATGTAGGCAGACATCTACTATGATTGACCATTTGTGTGGTAGGATAACTGTTTATATAAGCATTCATTAGCTTGAGTCGCTCGTCTACATGTGCATTTATTTGTTTGCATATAGGTTTCTGTCTATGCACATAAGCAACCATCTGCACAACATGTCATTGACATGGAGGCATGTACTTGCTGACACCTTGCCCACTCTCTTGTTGCCACGTGTCCTCACACACTTATAAATATATGTTAGGTCCTCATTTCTCACTTTTACAAAGCCCCTTTTACACTCCAGGCTCCTACGGCTATCAAACCAAAGTTGACAAACAAGCATTCCTCATATATAATCCAATAATACCATCCATTTCTACATCCTCCCAACCCAAAATCCAATTTCGAAACCTCATGTGCTCGCAAATTGTCACCTTACTGAAACTCAAGGAGACATTCAATGAATGGGTAGACAAATGTGCTTTTTGAGCACTAATTTACATGCCTCAGTATGAAATTGATGTCAGTTTGTTACAATTTCTTGTAGCCAATTATGACATATCCAACGATATCTTCACCATCAAGTTGAAATCATGAGAAATTTCTTTTGGAACATCTCCAAAAGATATCCAATGCTTAGCTT
This sequence comes from Taxus chinensis, assembly GCA_019776745.2. Classification (NCBI taxonomy): domain Eukaryota; kingdom Viridiplantae; phylum Streptophyta; class Pinopsida; order Cupressales; family Taxaceae; genus Taxus; species Taxus chinensis. The sequence goes on along the minus strand of CM034151.1, from coordinate 544,619,603 downwards.
GACTTCCACACATGAATGCAAACCATGTGACAACAAAATCTTTACTCTCTGACAAGACAAAAAGTTTCTGAAGTCCCACTACAACTTACAAGTCGAAGGTAATAATTTTTCCCCAATTTTTTCTTTCTATTAATATCACAATAAGCTAATATCCTATTTTTTTTCTATTCTGTAGCTAACCAGAGTAAATAAAAAAGGGGATTGTCTATGTAAGTTGTTGTACACACATTTTTTCAGGTTAGGATAGTCTTGCAGGGAAGACAAGTTGACATTCCGAATTGGGTTGTTGTCTACATCCTCCATTTTCTAAGTTGAAAACAATATGATTGGTGTACATATTTATCCAATATGATAAGAAATGATTTGTCGTGTACTATTTGCAATGATAATGCAACATTTTCATCTTGCAATTATATAATGCATTATATTATGAAGCCTTTTATGCGTTGCAGTCACATAATACTAATATTTCAACTGCACTTGATGAAACAATGAAAGTAAATTGTCTTTCAATTGGGGATCATGAGGTAACTTTAAATTATTGCAAAATATTTCATGTATTTATTTGACAAATATATCCAATATTCTATTCACTTTCATAAGGGAGCGATTGTATCGTATACAAGAAGACAAGTTGTAGTTAGAAGTCATCAAGCTCCTGAGGATTCTATAGATTCAAACATGGACGTACAATCATCTCCTATTATATTTCCGAGACAAAAACACATGAGTTCTATTGCACATTCTCTAATATAACGCCAATTTCATAAATTGTTCCAGGTTTTACTATTGTAAATCTGTCAAGCTATGAATAATGGAACATACATTATTTTAAAATTTTAATTAATGATACTATGTTTATTTTAATCATTATATAAAATTTGCATATTCCTTAGATAATTTTCATCAAACTTCCCCACATCAACAAACAGAAACCGCGAGGTTTCAACCAATGACAAGGAAAAAAATACTCCCCTCAGAAAAACTCTGCAAGGTACATTATTAGTATCACTTCAACTTTTTATGTTATATTTTTAATAAACATTGAATTGTAATTTCTATTTTCCTTTTGTTGTTCACATTTTATTTTTCGCATTTTTACTTCCCTCTTCGAAAAAGAAAAATATGTTGTCACCACCACCGCCTAGACATGTTCATACTAGGTGGAAACAAATATCTTTTATAACCGAAAGTGATGGTACGGTACATGTGACAACAAAAAAGTTTCCAAATTTCTCATTTGGTGGTCTCCCTAGTGCAACAAAAACTACCATTTTACATCAAATTGATTTTGATATGATTTTTTGGGTATTAAGAGTGGTGTGTCGATGGCTACTTTTAATCCACATGATATGATTCAGGGCTCACAAGTGCCTTAGATAAATCTTGTTTTACAGACACTGACACCTAGCTCACCATACATCACACCCTCTCCAACACAAATATCACAATTTGATGATCAATTAAGTAATTTTTTGTTGCATAATTTGTTGGCTGAGAGCTGTTAAGCAACTATTAATTATATTGTTATGTAGGATATAGAAAGTTTGAAAACATGGGAATTTCAGGCCAAAGTGTTGAGGAAGGAAATAAATGCCCATTTTAACAACCATTCACAAAGAAATCATTTATATAATTTAGTTCAAAATGAGCCAACAAAGATGTATTACTGAATCAAGCTCTCTCGAGTTTCATTACAGTAAGCAATGATAATGTTTTGGATGCCATATTAAATAGGTTGGAGAATTTAAATGGTGAAGCCCAAGCTTACTATAACAAATGGGCTAGAGACAAAAACTTTGTTGTCATTGCAAATGCTTAAATGAATTTAAAGTTGTCGTAAGTTTAAGTTTTTCTTTGCATTTAAAATTTACATATTTTTTATTTTTAGCTAATAATATTTTTTTGTTTAAATGTAGTCAAAATACGAAAAATTGAAGAATGAAGTACTGGTCTTGGATCTTCATCTCAAGAATGCACACAAAAATTTAAATGTTGTTATTTCAATAAAGGAAAAACTTCTGCTTATAAATAAACAAAGCTACACATTGATGAAAATAATTAAAGAACATGACATGGATCCAAAGATATTGTTCAAGCAGAAATCAAAAGCGGATCCTAATTTTCTTTTAGCATGTGATGCGCCCAACCAAGATAGGGCAAATTTTGCTAGTACCAATGTTGTAGCGGATGATCTAATTAGATTAGGAACAATAGTGACAAAAGATGCAAGACCAGAGGGAGCAAAGCTGTAGAAACATTAATTGCCACTCAGTGTCAACAAGAATGAGAGTTGATTGTGTTTCCTTATATTGTAATACTGTGAAAAAAATTGAAATGTAAATCTCAATTGAGATATTTTTCACTTTTGTAAATTGTTTTGTAACAATCGACACTTTATTAATATATATTGTTTTCATAACATCTCAGGTGTTAAATTGTTTTTCATAACAATGTGAAGTGTAATATCAGAGTTCTATTTGTAATTATTGTTTTCATATCTTCTATTGCACATAACAAAATCATAACAAATAAAGATACTGAAATCATTTTACCCAAAAACTTAAATATATAACTGTAACAATTTCATATGAATTTTCATATCAGAATAGATATTTCTAATACATACCAAGCTAAAACTCAGGAAGCTAAAACAATCCTTGAGCAACCCCTTTTTCATAAATTACATTTGTATCTACTTTGTCAGTGGAGCATCCGCTTCCTGGGTTAATGTTAAAATCATTTTTGTTGTTCAATTTATTAGTGACTCCTTTTATTTCAGTAAAGGAAATCCAAATGGCAAGTTCCCTTTAATAAGGAAATGTGTCCACAGGATAACGCGAGATATACAATCTCAAACATGTCTCCAAATTTTTACAAAATCTATTTTGAAGTTTTGATTTAACAAAAGATAATGCACTAAAGACTTGTTCTTCTGTTGAGCCCAAAATCATTGTTTGGAAAAGATCATATAATAAAAAATATTAACTAATATTTTCCTGCAAGACGTTGTTGGAATACAATTTTTTCCTTAGCCTTTTTATAACTCCATTTTCCATTGGTTCATTTAGACACCAATATTGATAAATCATTTTAATTCCAAAATTTGTTGACTCAGATGTCAATAAATCTTTTTGCAAAATGTCTTTAATTTTTACCCCATTTATCTGTACATACTTGCTAAAATGCTTAATCAAAACACTCATGTATTTGAGAAATAAATTACTCACTAGTTCTTCACTATGACCATCAACAATATTCCAAAATATGGAATTCACTACTCTCATAGCTTCAAGCAAGTTATCCCTTTTAAAACGATCTCAAATATCCTGCAAACAAGCTTTGCGAAATCTTTCTCAATTTCATTCATGTATCAGCAATAACACTGTCATATAGAACACGCGTTACATGAACTTCTTTAATTTTTGTTCCTATTAAATCAACTCTTTTTTTAAAAGTATGCAGTGGTATTTCCTTGTCATTAATGCCGATACAAAGATAATCCTTAATATTGAATTTCAAATAGTAATTAAGATCCTTAATATCTGTCAAAATTTATCAATTTTCAAATACATATCCTTTAAAACTGTCTTGGGAAAGGTATAAAATATCTAAAGTTTGACATACTCGTTTTCTCAATTGTATGAAATCAACAATATATATAGATCTCTCTTGAGCATGTTTGATGAAATAATTGCTTTCCTTCAACATGGAAAAAATACTAAATAATGTAAGTAATGTTTCTAAATCTGTTAAACTTTATACCAAACCTTTTGCCTTGTCAACTTCTCTACAATATTTATACATGAAACCTGCCAATGATGGATATTCTTCAAAAACTCTTCATGCAGGTTCATACATGAAATCCACTTTGTATCAACATCTTTTAGAAGATTTTTAACATCAGTCACTCCAATTGCAAATTTATAGAACTCTAGAAATATTTTCGGACTAACTATTTTGTAACACTATCAACTGTACTAACACTTTCATTCTATGCAAGATTATAGAACTCTAGAAATCTTCCTCTTTCATAAAACTTTCAACTGTACTAACTATTTTGTATGCAAGATTCATTCTATGAGCCATGTAATGAATTAGACTCATATATGGGATAACAATGGCTTGTAATCTAATGCAAATACCATTTCTTTGCCCTTGCATTACTGATGCACCATTTGTACCAATACACACCAATTTAGTAGCGATAGTATAATCATCCATCATAGTTATATTTCTCAAACTTGAAATAACCAACTTGTAAAGGTTGACAACATTGAAATTTTCTATCATTGTATGGACTGCTAATAAATGAGGTTTCCTTAAATGGTTCTTAAAAGTATAAACATGAATGCAAACTCATGATATGTTGTCAACTGTTGTGACCTCATTAATAGATAGTGAGATAAATCTTACATTTTTTATTTTTTGTTTCAAATCCTCTTTCTCAATCATCGCTAGACATTTTCTCATTTCCCAAGCATTGTTATTTGACCAATGTGATTATGAAATACTAGGGAATCTATTACGCTGAAAAAAAATTTATAGTCCAAAAAATCAGAAATAGGTCTACCTTTTTTTAGAATGTGGTAAATAGTTGAGAACTGTATATTTTTGGCACATAGATCAGACTGAATAAATTTTCTTGATTGAGTTGTAATTGTTCTTCCTTTCTCAACAAGATTTTGTAGGCATTTTTGTTCATTTTCATATTTAGTTGCATATCTTACATGCAAGCATTGTTTTGCGTTTTTCCATCTACGTGTTCATTTTATCTGACCATTTTTTGCTTAACCAGTACATATATTTTATCACAATGTTTTTCAATTGTATCTAGCTTGAGTTTTATTTTGTGTTCATTTCCAAGTTTCCAGTTACAAATTGTATATTTACATGATGCTGGAGTATCATTACCGTTTTCTGGCTCTACTGGTTCAATGCATGGATATTTAGCTACCTAGTCGAACTTAAAAAATCTTCCAATTGTCCATCTACTTCTCTTTCTTCGCACAATTTTTTGTGTTGTATTATCAATTGAAAAATGTGTTTGATTATGATGTGTACAAATATTGTTTGTTGGCTAGATTTCATCATCAAGAAAGTTGTCTATTCTCCTCTTCCTTGTTTGAGAATTAACAGTAGAATTTCCAACTGAAATTGGTGTTTGATGACAAGAAATGTCTTCTGCTTATTGCATATCGTAATCATGAATGGCGTCCAATGAAGGCACATAATAGGGATTGTCCACAAGTGGAGGCATGTCATCATCAATAATATTATAAAGTGGTGACAAGTTATTGTGATCAATTCTTTCATGTGGAATATCACTATCAGTGGGTTCTGCAAATAAAAACGGGTTTTTGAAATTTGTATCATTTTTTTTGCTTGAGTTACCTAGTGAGAGGGCCCTAGCCCTTTGTGGCATCACCAACCCACACTGGCCATGGAACCATCCAAGGATGGTAGTTTAAGCTCTCGGCAATCCCACAGATAAGAACCAGCATTATTATGGCACCCCATCACTAGGGTATCCAAATTGTTGGTAGTAGGCAACTTTAGTACGAAGCTAAGATTTGAACCTTGGACCTCCCAATCACAAGGATATCCAAGAACCGTTACATCACTACCCGTCAGATAATTTGTATTAATAATTATATTATGGCAATTTATAATTTGTAATTAAATAAGATATTAAGAAGGCTTAATTATTTAGATAATACAAAGTACCTATATTTGGTGTGGATGATTGGTTACACCAACATGCCACCACCTTTTTGTGGATTGTTAGAATGAGGGGCATAAAATATTACCTTTTTGATGATCGGCCCACCAAGGTCATCACATTGTGATTATCATCTGAACATGGGCGAGGTGTTGAAGGTCCATCTAGATTGTTGAGGCAAGCATCTGCATTGTTTGGGCAGTGCGTCTAGAATCTGCAGTCAGGCATCTGAGATTATGTGGTCGAGCATCCAGACCCTGCAGTCACGTGCATCTGGGCCATGTGGGCTGAGCGTCTAGATACTTTTTTGCAGGGTGTCTGAAGTATGATGTTAGAGCATCTGGAGCATGAGTGGGAGTATGTGAAATTGAAATGCAGTCAGGCATCTGTAGTATGTTGTCACACGTTTGGACTATGTGCTAAAACATGTGGGGGTCTGTCTATGCAAGTATAGTCAAGCAATCTAAACTTGTGTAGATGTTTAGATTATCTAGACTATGTGGGTCGATATGTCGGGCATCTTTATATGCATAGTGATATGATGAATATGGGATATTTGTGCTGAGGCTATATATTTTTATATAGTATATATTGGCAAATGTACCCACTTTGTGTTTCAAGGTTGTGGTGATATACATGCATAAGTATGAAATTTATTTTAAACACTAGGTGAGATGACCCATAAAAGTAACTTGTATCCCAAAATTTTAGCCGAAATATTGCTTTGTATGACTCCTCAAAATCTCCAAACGCAAATTTCAAATTTTGTAAATATTCATGAATTAGAAAACATTTTCCACTAAAAATTACCTAGGCAGATAGTGTTGTTGTAATATGTGGCAATGGTAATTTGGATACATATTTCCTTATTTGTACTCTTTGCTTAGTTGTGTATAGTATACCAAAGATGTTGTTATGGGGAGTACCGTGTTGGTTATGAAATTTTTGGGTCTATGTTGTGCTTGGATTTATGTAAAGTCATTAAGAATTTATTGTTTCATATGGAATGAGATAATATCCAATGTAGAGTCTATCATCTAGGATGAGTAAGGAAGACAAATGAATGTTTTTATTAGGAATATTCTTTGGTTACTCTTGAAAGCACCCTAAACTATACAAAAAAAAACATGACTAATTAAGGAAGGCTAACACCATTTCCATCTATAGCCAAGGCTTTAAATATAGGAATGTAAAACTAAAGATAAAAGCTTAATGTAATGTTAACTAACATGAATATAATTAAAAATCTAGCTAATCATTCCTACTAATATATTGAATTGTTAAACTAACAAAGACCTAAATAGATATAAGAGGGAAATCAAATTGGTATGGTTGCTACTCAAAACAAGATGAAATGGCCTCTCCAAATGACTACATGGTCATTTTGGATATCCATCTACCAACCCCATTGAATACTTTAGGCAAGGATTGAGCTTGGCTATAAATCATATTTCTTATATGAGATGTAAATCAAAGCATGGTGTAAAGTTGGAAGGTAGTACGTAGTCTTATTTATAGTTTTCCATTTGGGGAAAGCTTGCATCTTGGTGCATGTGGGACTAAAAGTACAAAGAATATTTAGATTTTCTAATCATTATTAAGCTTTTCTAATCAAAATTGGTGAATTACCAAGTGATTAGGATGTGAAGAGCCTTAATCAACCACGTAGGGTCAATTAGGAGGTTAGGATAACCTTTTGAAGCTTTCTGAGATGTTGTGGAGGGAAACGAGGTGATTTTGAATGGTTGGAAGAGGGATTTGAGCCAATAATATGATATATTGACAAAAACAAGGGAAACATAGGATTTATTAGCTAATAAATGCTAATTTCCTGTTTTGAAGAGGATTTTGACTTACAATTCATCATAAAGTGGCATCCTGAATGTGAAAGAGGTTAGGAAATCAACACTATGCTGTTAATTAGTCAAAATGGTAAGAAACGTTAGTTAATTAGTAGAAATCACTAATTATAATGGAATTGGTAAGGATGATGTTTGATTTCTGTGCGTTTGGCAATAAGATTGTGAAAACAGAACTTAGGTGTCTATATTTGCCTCTGTTTGAGGTGAAGTAAGTAATTTTTATTCAAATATAGTAGACAAGCATAAACAGGTAAATTTTTGAAGAAAAATTAGTAAAATTGAGGATGCCCCCTCAAGTGTCGATGGAGTGATAGAAGAAGTCAATCAAAGATCAAAATAGATAGAGGAAATAGGATAAAACGGGCGTGAAATATTTGATTAGAAGAAATAAGGATGGGGATAAACATGGTTGTTTATTGCCCTTGGTGATTTGGAAGAAAAATTAGTAGTGGTAATAAATGATAATGGATAATATAGGAAAAGCCCAATCTTTGCATCGAATATTTTAATAAGAAACTTTGTTGTATCATTTTTCCCTTAGATCTACATCATTGACCTTTATTAAAATAAACAAAAGTGTACAATAACATGAAAATATATATTACAAAAATTTGTTTACTGCTAAAAATACGTAACTCCATGCAACATACATAATGCAATCCAATACGATAAAGTAAACTAGCTAACCTAACAGAGAAACCAATACAATCACACATACTCAAACAAACAACATTCAAGATAGTCACACCAATTTTTTTTAATCAAGCTTCAGTTCCCGAATGTTCGTGTTGTAACAAAAAAGGTTAAAAATCATGCCCCAAGTAAGGATACATACAAGGGAAATAAATAAGGGCACAAGTATTTCCATGGAAAGCATTTGTCCACTATGACACAGTCTCTGACAACTCACTATTGCATGGGAGTACCGATATAGTAAACATACCCAACTTTGTTAATGGAGGTAGATCACGATGATTCGCAAGTCGTTTGAGATCAGAACAAGCAAAAACCTTAGAAATATTAATTTTTAGAAAAAAATTCGATGTTCGAGGACAATGCATTTGATACAGGCTTCAGCTGCGTGCATGTCGTTTACCAATTTTTGATTTTTTTAAATTATTTTTCATTTGTTGGATTTTTAAATTTTTATATTGTTTTAAATTTTTGAATTTTTAGGAAGAAGATATTATAGAAGAAATAACGAAGTTGTGCCAAATGAAAGCACCCTAAACTCTATAAAGAAAATAACATGACTAATTAAGGAAGGCTAACACCATTGCCATCTATAGCCAAGGCTTTAAGTCTAGGAATGTAACACTAAAGATAAAAGCTTAATGGAATGTTAACTAACGTGAATATAATTAAAAATATAGCTAATCATGCATACCAATATATTGAATTGCTAAACTAATAAAGACCTAAATAGATCTAAGAGGGAAATAAAATTGGTATGGTTGTTATCCCAAACAAGGTGAAATGGCCTCTCCAAATGACTACATGGTCATTTTGGATATCCATCTACTAACCCCATTGAAGACTTTAGGCAAGGATTGAGCTTGTCTATAAATCATATTTCTTATATGAGATGCAAATCAAAGCATGGTGTAAAGTTAGAAGGTAGTACTTAGTCTTATTTATAGTTTTCCATTTGGGGAAAACTTGCATCTTGGTGCATGTGGGACTAAAAGTACAAAGAATATTTAGATGTTATAATCATGATTAATATTTTCTAATCACAATTAGTGAATTACCAAGTGATTAGGATGTGAAGAGCCTTAATCAACAATGTAGGGTCAATTAGGAGGCTAGGATAAGCTTTTGAAGCTTACTGAGATGTTGTGGAGGGAAATGGGGTGATTTTGAGTGGTTGGAAGAGGGGTTTGATCCAATAATAGGGTGTATTGACCAAAACAAGGGAAAAATAGGCTTAATTAGCTAATAAACACTAATTACATGTTTTGAAGAGAATTTTGACTTACGATTCATCATAAAGTGGCATCCTGAATGCGAAAGAGGTTAGACAATCAACACTATGTTGTTAATTGGTCAAAATGGTAAGAAACATTAGTTAATTAACATAAATCACTAATTATAATGGAATTGGTAAGGATGATGTTTGATTTGTGTGCGTTTGGAAATAATATTGCGAAAACAGAATTTAGGTGTCTACAACTCTACATGATTGTGTTATTCTTCATGGTACATTGTGAAAATACCTAATGCATTTAACTTGTAATGTTACAAACTTTGTTTTATCTCCTAACTGAGGGTAGGGTGATCAATTATTTCACTATTAAGCATGAATAAATCTCCTTCTCAAAGCATGGTGGTTTTATTGGTGTTTTTTAGTTTGATTTCACCTGGATAGGTTATATGCTCCTTCCTTAGTGGTTGTTTGGAGTCTTGTTTAAAGATACTAACTAAATGATCTCATATTAAACATATATGAATTTATTATCATTTAGGGGTATGGAATTCAAGTGTTTAGGAAGTATGGTGATACTTGTAGTCTTATGTAATTCCTATGATGAGTTGTGTTATGGTTAGGATTTGGATTTGGTGATTGCTTTGCATATCAATTCTATCTATACTAGAATCAAGCCTAGTCCTGGATGGATTGTGGTTGATTAGTATTGTGAATACTGTTATTAATTAGCCATGAATATTGTGGTTGATTAACATTATGTCCATATTGTGGTAATTTACGTTATGAATGTTGTGACTGTTGGTATTTTGAATATTATGGTTGTTAGAATTGTGAATACTATGATTATTGGCACTTTAAACATTGTGATTGTTGGTATAGGAATTAATGAGGTTTTGGTAAGACTATGATTATAAAGTATATCTCTCCGTACTTTATTTCATTATCCCTAAGGGGATTTTACTGTAGGTTTGAAATGTTAGAAATGGAAGGACATGGCCAAAATGAAAGAATTTTTATTTATTTTATATGTGATCTTCATTGGGAAATGTTCCATTAAAGCACAATTTTTAGAAGGAATCATGTATTGATACTTACCTTTTTTCTCATGAATGTACACTCTATATTATGAATTTTGAGATAACCATGGTCGTGTGACTACTAGATGAGTGTTTAGCGAGGTCTCTATCTATATATGATTGTAAAGTCTATTAAAATGTGATGAATATTTAAATTTTATTGGGTATGTTATATATCTAATCATGACTATATGGTGTATGTGAAATGTTGATCCTTGTGAACTTTGTTGGTCATACTGTATGTCATTAGAAAATGATTTTGATAGGTTATGTTGTTTTTAATTACTTATAAGTTGATAAGGTACACTAGAGGCTTATGAACTCTGCTATGTTTTAATGGTCTTAGTCACTTAAGGAATAATCTATTTCACTTCTTTATTATGTTTTAATGTGGCATGTAATATTCCTTTCTGGGATGAAGCTAAAAAATAAATGAAATAACACAAACCACAATTGGAAGTAAACTGAAATTTATGACAACCAATATACAAATATTATACACCCTAACAACGAATTGAATTTGCAATTTTAGGAAATAAAACATCATCCAAACAAGATAATAGTTGGTGTATAAATTATCCAAAATATTATACTCAACAAATGGAACAAAAACCAAGAAAAAGAACTCCAAAATATATGTAATTTTGGAAAATCTATACAATTGTAATTAAATTTATAAAAACCAAAATTATAACTCACAATAATAGCTGGAAATAGAGATTCCAAGCCTAAAAAATATCATGAAAGTGTGCAATCAACCTCTAAAATAATGAGGATTATGAATATCAACTCCAAATGAAGGAATGTTCCCTATATGACACCCAAATCCACCCCAAGCAAGTCGTCACCTTAGGAGAGGGCCTAAACATGGTGCTCAAACCCTATCAACTCTTATCTTATCAAAACCTACCTAAACATCTGCACCATAAATCTTCTTGAAGCACATGGAAACAAAAAATTGAAGAGTTTTCATTCTTCAATGAAGCAAGGAAGGGTTTCATCCTCCTTGTTAGCCACACCAAAGGATTTTCTCCCTTAAGTGGAAATAATTAAGAAATTAGCCCAAAATCCATGTAAAATATATTTTAGACAAGATCAACATGTACAAATGAGCCAAGAAAACCCTTTTATACCATGTTATGGTGGAAAAACAAATAAGAAATATTTCAATTATAAATGACCTCATAATAGATACTTTTCTTTTATTTTTCCTTTTTCTTTTCACCTTCTTGACCTAGCCAACCTGAATTTATATGAAAAACTACTAAAGAAGAATACAATGTTCATGAAAAAACAAAAAAACATGAAAATTACTTACCTTTTTTGTTTCCGTCTTTCTGACAAGAAGTGAAATGGGCTCAAAGTCTGTAAATCAAACTAGTTTGGAAAAGGGGACATTATAGTCCTCCCCTCCCAAAATTGATTTCCCATAAGAAATTGCAAGCTCTCATGCCCAAGTACCATCATGTCTAAGTGAACAAACATGTTGTAATACTCCAATAATATATATCCTTTACTTTTAAGATGAAATAGATATTGTAAAATCAAGATCATACACATTGTCTTCATTTTCATCTTTAAAAACAAGTTTAAATTTTTTATTATCTACATACTTATCTATATTCAAAACCTTCCAAACTGCTACAACGTGATAAAAAAAAGATTTTAGATGGGTTGGAAGTGAGTTATAGTGGCCACAACATACTTTGGTTTCCACCCAACTAAGTAACTTGGTGGTTTTCATAAATATTGTCTTCAAATGAAACTTCTTTCCAACCTTTTTTCATCAAAGTTTTCCCTTAATTTTTACCAAATTAGATTTTTCCTTAATTGGGAACAACTATACTATACCTATTATTTTCATTCCCATCAACATGAAAAAGTTACACAAAATAAATTTTTGGAATTTTCTTGTAAAAATCAACAACTTAGGCGATGTAGGGGCTGGGAACAACCATGCAAGCATTGAAGATCCCATACTTACCATCACCAATAAAAATGAAATCATTCCCATGTTTGAAGGAATTTGTAAACTCCTTTGTAGGATAGAAAAATGAGTAATCAAGTGGTTGGTGAAGGTGATGATATTTTTACCAAAAATCACTCTCATTTCTACCCCAAATGTGTCAAAAAAATATTTTACTTTGACCTTGTTGTATCAACTTATTTCTAGTGTGCTTATTGGGTTTATGGAGACATCTCTTCATCTTTCGCTACAATCTAAAATTCATCATTACTTATTTAGGTTGATAAAAAAATCTGATGTTATTCCTTTTTTACTTGTACCTACACATGGATCGAACTCATCAAATAAAACAAGAGTTTTTCTCATCATAACTTCTTCCTATGAAGCTTCTTCAAGCTTTCCACCATCCAATGAAGGAGTTGACTTCCTAGATAGAGCATCCCTAACCAAATTATTTTGCCCCATCACATCCTAGTATATACTAAAAACACTACCATTTATTCCCATATTTATGAAGTTTTCTATGGTTATATTACCATTCACCTGAATACCCTTAGAAATTGTTGAAGCCATAATTGAGAAAATCTTTTTATTTTGACTAAATTGACTAAATGATGCCACACGAGATCCTATCTTGACAACCTTTGGTTGAATTTAAAAAATTCCATTACATGCAACTTATTCAAAGTATCTTTCATTATTCCCAAAGCATGTTTGAAGCATTTCCATTCCTTACTAAAATTCAAAGTTATAGTAGCCAAGAAACATCTTGTGATAGCTATAGATACCTTATTAATGTCATTGGGAGAAGAGAACCTATTATTTATTTTTATCAAAATCCACTTGGTGGAGATAAATAGAATGTGTAACAAGATGTAAATGTTGGTCATAACAACTAAGTGTATAGAAACTTGGATTCCCTCTGCTCATCGAGAATTCATTATCAGAGGAACTCATTAATTCCTTCCAGGAGTTGGTTAAGAAAGAGGAAACTGATTATATTTCCTTTAATGAAGATACCTTAGAGTCCTTTGCCAACATCAGAGGCTCTATTTATGATATTTCAAGAGATCACAAAAGATGTCTTAGTCAGTGCAAGAATATAAATGATGTTCCCTAGACATACATCAAAGTGTTGAGTTGCATTTGAATTCCAGAAGAAAATTGGGTGACACCTACGACAACCTAGTTTAGTAGATAATTCAAAGGATAAGAGATTGTTCTAGGAACTCTCCCTCAGGGATCATGAATTATCAAATTCTCCACCAGTCAAAACTTCTCTTCATTGGATCAATCAACCCCATTTTCTCCCTTCCCCCTTTCTCTCTCATGTCCTAATTCTCCATTGGGAAGGGAATTTTCTCTTTGTTTCTTATTCATTTAAATGTGACATATAGTCAAACATTGTAATGAGTTCCCTTTAATTAATATAAAGTGAATCACTTTTCTTTCCTAGGAATATGAAAGGTCACAAGTTGTAAGGGTAAGTGAAAATTCATGTTGGGGGTAGATGAAGAGATATATTTGTAATGTTATGAATTGGAATGGATTCTCCATTCCAAGGGGTTGGAAATTAGTTGCTTGAATGTATGTTTTTGATGTTGCCACTACTACATCAATAAATAAAATATGTAATTATTCTAGTTCTTTTTTTTATCTTCCTTTACTCTCTCTTTCCAACTTTACATGCATGATAATCTTTTAAAACTAAGAAAAATGTCTACGCCTTAGAAAATTGAGTCAATGGAATTATTTGTTTATGATTTTTTGGTATTTTCATTTTTAGCATTGTTTTGATGTTCTAATTGAATGTATACCTATTATGGTTATTGGATGTGAATTTTGTAGTGCCTACTCACAATAGTAACACTCTCTCTTCTTATTTATGTAACTCCCCTTTACCTCTTTTTACTATAAATTCCTCCATTGTACCTTGTAAAAACATTTTCTATAGGTTCAGTGGATTTCCCCTATGTGATCCCCAACCTATTGACCACCCCATAAATTTAAGTAGTTTACATTCAATAATTGGAGCCTCCGCATACACAAGAAGGAGGGGCTTAGCCCCGTACCATTAGTGAAAACTCAATAATTTGCAACACGATAAATTATTTTTCCAAAAAAATTTGGTGACTCTGTTAGGGAGAGATCTCCTCTCGTTCACCTCTAAATATCTTTGAAAACAAAAATAATATATATTCCAAAAATAACTATGTTTAAAAGAAAAATCATATTTTGAAGGTGGCTCTATTGAGGAATGAATCCATGTCACATTCGTTTCCCACATCACGAAGATGAATTTTCAAGATTGGTGTTCAACACCAAAGAGTGACAAAAAAATGAAGAAGAAGATGATCACTAAGAAATTGTAAACTTTTGATCAACCATCATTCTACACCAACTCTCATAAAAGAAGGGATTTTTGAAAAATTAAGAGGTATATTGCTTCAAACAAAAATATACAATCATTCAAGGGAAATAAAGTCAGTAACAAATCTATAGTAATCATGAAAAGAATGTCTAGAATTTAAAAAATTGTTGCTTGTGAAGATCAAATAAATCCTAGTAGCTTCAATTCAAGTGGACTACTGCTAGAGGAAGGAAAATGGGACTTTCACCTATTGATGATCAATAATCCAAGATATTGATGAGGAAGATGCAGAAGATATATGAAACTGTGTACGAAGGGAATAAAAGTGAAAATTCTACTGAAGGTATCATTTTTAACTTCACATAGTTGAATGAGAAACTCAAATCTTTGTCTTTCATCTCTCTTCCATTTTAGATGATTTTCTTGTATATAGAGATGAAGAAATGGAATCCTTGAAAAGAGATTTTGTGCAAAATATTTTGAGTATTGTGGAAGGATATTTTAATCCCCAAACCAATCTTGAGATTTGGAATTATGTTGAGGATATGAAAAAAAAGGTATGAGCATCTTAAAGCACTGCTTAATGATGATGAAGGAGAGATTCATCCTTTAGAAGTAGATTCTGATGATTGTCAGTATTACGAGGTAATTGTTCCTGAAATAATCTTGTGCACTTCTCATGAATTATGTCCTTGAACATTCCAATGAAAGTAAAATCAACACCTTGGAGGATGATGAAGAAAACATGAAAGTTTAACCTCCATTCATAAATTCATTTTGGCTCGAGGCACAATTTGGAGAAAATATGTGTACAAGAGATGAAGATTATTTTTCCATGATAGATGTATCTATTTATTTCCAAGAATTCCACCAACCATGAAGATGTTCAAGAAATCTATCCTCCATATTGAACTCAAGTTCTTTAAAAATATGAATTTGAGGTAATTATTGATGATTTTCTTTCCAATTTTGGTTCTACTTTCGATTCAAAAAATCGCAATGATAAAATAAATAAAATTGAAGAATCCAATTCACCTTATTGAGACAAATGTAGGATGAGAAAATTGAGCATGATCATTTATGAAGAGTTGATTTCAATACCATCACCAAAGGAGGGCAATACTGATCACCATAGAAAGTATGGAGTTTTCCTATTTCTTTGCAAAGAAGAATACTTTATAGGATAGTGTTCAGGGTGGAGAAGAAATAATTTCCTCATGTTTGCAACATTGTAGATCCTTCCTTGTGTCATGAGGATTATTTAATGAATCTTGAATTTAAATGTGTGACCTTCCCATGAAGCATCGTGGATTTTTTCTCTCTGTTTGAAAATAATAAATACCATGTATGCCTCAACTTGTAATAAGGTAACCCCTGGATGATAAAAATCTGGATCATTTGAGAAGGAATATTTTTCAAATATGAATCCTAGTCCATTTGAAGACCATATTTCAAATCCATCCCCAAGGCCCAATGTGAAGAGTTATGAAATGAAGGTGAAAATGATTATATGGCAGACTTTAAAAGAGGAATATAAAAAATACATGTTGAAGGGTGTAGAATAGAATTAAAAGACCCTCAAACTCAGTCTTTAGATCCTCACCTATGCCATGGACTATGTAAGATAAGTATGACTTCAATCATGCGTTTCTCATTTTTATATACAAATGTATCATAAATGAGAGTATAATAAACTGGTAAGCTCAATTTTGTATTTAAAACCTTGTTTAGATGAATATGAATTTAAAGACAAGTATTCCTATCCTTTCTCGTGTTTGTGAAGAATAATATGAATGGAAAGGAAAGGATATTATTTAATCTCCTATGGGGATATTTTTAGTCATGAAGATAACACCTCCACCATAGAAAACAATATCAAGGCCAATTTTTAGATGGTTTATATACAAGGTATTTGTTTAAGAAAACAAATGAAGGAGAATGTGGTGGAGTGTTATGAATGGAGTCAAGAGCCAACTATGTTGTCACTCACCTCTCGGATGGTTTGCAATGATTTTGGATATGATCTTGATGCTAAGAAATTTAAATATTGAGGGTGAGGAATACCTTCATGTAAAAAATCATAGATAATCCATTTTTGAAAACATGGAGAGATTGGCTTCTCATATGATCACAAAACATCTAGGTGGAGACTAAAAAAGGCCAGAATTTCTAAGACAAGTATACAAAATGGTCACTGGAATGCAATTGTGATTTTTCTATACAATATTAGTATGAAGAGGGAATCTTGGTATCTCTCTCCCACTTCTAAAACTATGCAAAGCCATCACAGAGAGCATGACATGATCGGATGATTATCTTCGAGCTTTGGACGATATGAATTCAACCCACTGTTCCATGATGATACATACTTATCTCAACCCATTTCCGAATGTGTGTATATTATTCCCCCACCTCAAATAATTCTCATCTCCTTCAATACCATAGTTTCCCTTTCCATTGTGTGTTTCCTTTCCATCTTTAGCGTGTTTCCCCTTTCCATTGTGCACAATCTAGCATTTCCCTTTATGTGTTTGTTGCTTATATTAGTAGTGAAGAAATTGAATCTATTGTCCAACTTGAACAAGGAATTGGTCTACTCACCCATGAGAAAGCTATGAGGTTATCTATTTCCCCTTTTTGTTCCAATGTCCATAAGTTATAGCTAGTTATTGTCATGAAAAATGACTAGCCTAAAAATTCAGAACTTTGACAGCATTACAACTAAAAACACAATGCAAAATTTTGTTTTCCAAATCCTTCCCAAGTCCCTCCTCCTAGGCCAACCTATCTCTCAATGTGAAACATCAATCCATATGATAATGCAGGTTATGATAATGAATTCAATCAATATGTGCAATATTACAAACATTAGGTGCATGAAGCTCATCAAATTCCATTCAAGGTAAAGTACAATGAAAAGACTTAGTTCTCCAATAGGCTTAGAAAGGCCAATTTTTGCCATTTCAAAGCTTGTGTGAATCTTCCAGGAAGGTTTCCACAAGATAATCAAAACATATAGAGATGGTATTGGAGATCCTTTAATGGGTTGGAAGTGATTTTAGAAATATTTAGGAAATATTTGGTGGTTTAACGAACAACCTATGCAAAAGTGGGTTTTCCAAGTGTAAGGAATGAATAGTCAAAATATGAACATGAACTTATCTAGAAGATTTTGGGAGATCTGTAAGGACTTATAATGGAAAAATATATGAGATGGAAAGTATGAATTAATTATCTATATGGTGGAATGAATCAATTTTTTTCCATTACCTATATAGTTTCTCAAAACATTTCAATCATTTGTAGGTGCACCCCACTGTCTTGAAGAAAAAGGGGCCATTTTTTTGGAGTTTTATGAAGAATAAATATATGAATTTTAAACCTATGCCATTAATCTTATAAGATCTCTTGGAGCCATGAATCATATAATATTTCACCTCAAAATACCATTCCAAACTCTAGGAGTGAAGTTTTCAAGTTCTCACTGATGAAGAGTGTGCATGATCCCATACTTAACCAAATGTTTTGACTATTACATGTCATGACATTTCACTCCTGAAAATCCCTTCCTTTCCCTCTTGCCCATTTATTCCAAAGGGTATAGAGTGTAAAAAAATGGGTGCACCTAGTGAGAATCTATATCTCTCTCTCTCTGGTCTCCTCATATGACCATTCTTCACATCTCTGTAAGGTGTTTATTTGGATAACCCCATTTCCTTAGGCCTGCTCAGACGTTGTGACTTGCCACCACTATCTCCAAGGGACATTTTGTTTCCCTCTTGTCCATTTTTCCCATAGGGGACACATGAGTCAAAAATTATGGGCACCCTTGATGCAATCCCCCTCTGTGGTTTTTCATGTGACCTTGTTTTCATCCCTCGGGTGCTTTCCTGGATTTTTCATCCTCATGCACACTTAACCATGATGTTGCCACTTGTCATCATCTCTCTCCAAAAAACCCCTTTGTGTACCTCTTATCCCTTTGTAAAAGGGGGAAATAGGGTTAGAATGATTATCACACATGAGCAAGCTCATTAAACCTTGATTTTAACTCCACTTAAGATTCTCACATTCAACTAGGGGTCAAACCATGGTCAACTCGTGAGAAAGAAAGTAAGAATTTAAACCATTTATCAAGTCATTTATTATACACTATTCAACTATCCCACAATTGTTGTTTTTGTTAAACCTTAAAAAATAATCATATTAAAATAGAAGTACTGCCCAAGATTTTCCAGAATAGCTCATAGCTTCCTAAGACCAAGTTTTTCTTATAACTCACTATCCAGAAACCCAACTGTCATGAAATTTTGACAGATAATGTTGTACTCCTAAAACACCTTGGAGATGATTATAGGTACATACAAAATGATTCTCATTTATCTTTTGAAACTATAATAATATGAAATCCTACCTTCCAAAGTTTTCATTTTTTATTTCCACAAGTTCCAACAAAAGAAACACATGATGAAACTTGGAGAGCACGAGATCCCAGTGTAGATCCATGAATTCAACAATGGTGATTTCATTGCAATATGACACTGGTAAGTCCAAGTTTCCAAAAAATACCATATTATCTATGTACAATTCACTTGACTAAAAATAGTAATTCTCTCAAAACAGACAAGCTCCATATCATTTTAGACACATCCAGAACAATGAAGAATGAGAAACCAAGTAAAACAGGAAACTTTCCCAAAATAATAGGTTTCGAAAAAGAAACTTTCTAAAAAATAGAAAAGTATCATCAAAAGAAGTAATATAAGTGCATTAGGAGATTTAGAAAACAAGGTTTGTGTAAAAAAGTAGAATTTCCCGATCTTGACCCCACATGCGAAAAATAGAAAGTTTTAGTTTTTAGTGCACAAAGTTACTTGTTGGCTCCATTTTCACTTACCTTTCTAGTTTTTTACATCATCACGATGATTGTAAATTCTTTTGAATAGCTTGAAGATAAAAATTAACTCTCTACAAGGATCCTAAAGCATCGTTTTGATCACATTTGTGTCAAGGAGCATGAAAGAGAATATTGAGGCATAGCAGTTGAAAATAATGGAACATTTTACAGGCAGAAGAGAATTTGAAAAGATTAAAGAGCCCCATTGGAATCCATAAATTCATTAGAAGGTATGTCATCATGATCACGATTAAAATGAGAAACATCATCGAGGAAAGCTGAGAAACATCAGTGTCATAAAATCTATTCTCCACATCTTCTGAAGAAGCAAGACAAAGTGAGTTAGTCGAAGTCATTTAAGTATTCAAGCCATCACCTATGTGAAGAATAAAGGAATTTATCCTTGTCAAATGAGAGTAAATGAAAGATAAAGTACACAAGATTTCCAAAATATGATTTCACTCAAGAAGTTCTATAGAGATGAGAATGGTAAATGGGTAATCAAGAAAGAGGAATCCTCTTAATTCCATTCAATGTAATTCATGATAGTGTTCCTAAATAATCAATCAAATACTTGGTGAGGTGGTCACTCCCATGAGGAAGAAACATTGCAATCAAACCTCATCTTAGTTTAGCTAACAACCAATGAGCACGAGCCTTCAAAAAAGAAGAAACATTGTAATCAAACCTCATCTTATTGGGGCCAAGGGACACTAAACATGAGCCTTCAAAAAGGAAGATAATAAAAAGAGGGTGCACAAAGGATCCATACTATAGGAGGGATCATACGAAGGTAAGGTTTATTGTATATCCCATATATCCTCTTGGACCAAGAAAGAGTGATCCATCACATCCTCCTTATCTTCAGGGGAACTAAATTATGTTTTTCCCGGTGTTGGAAATTTCCCATAATGAACAAATTGTGATCCCTCTTTAGCCTTCTGAAAGTGTTCCTGTGACAAATATCATGTTTACTCTAGAAGAGCTATTCCCATGCATCCAAGAGTTGATCATAAGTGAACCAAGGAGAACACAACTAGCTACAATGCCTAATATTGGATCTATCACAAAAATCTTGAGATCTAAGCGGAGGAAGAAGGCACATGTGGCTTCTCATATCTTCATTGGAACTTTTGGTGACTAGTATGTAGAAATTTCCCGACATAAGAATGTAAATCCCATTGAGGAGATGAATCCATCAGACTATGATTTGACCCATACATCTCATTGGGCCAAGCTTCATATTATGGTGAGTCTCATTTTTTCAAGGAATCCTCTACTCTCCTTCTTTCTCAAAATGAAGAGTATAAACAAATAATTGAGAAATTGGAGGAACATGTGGAAGCTCTCAGTGCCTACATTCAACCTTTCTTGGATCTCAATTCAATACCTCCACTCCTTGTGGAATATATTCATCCAATCAGTAGCTTCGACCTTGAGGTGATAAAAAAGGAACAAAGGCATATTATGTAAGGGAATGCTAATGAGATATGGATGGAGAAAATCATCGAGAAATGCAAGACAACGTTCTTTAGAGGTTCTCTCTCTCTACTCAGATATATCTTTTACACTTTTTTAGAAGTGAAGAAAGCAAGTGAAGTGATTAAAAAAGAGAAGATTCACTTGGATGATATGTTCCCACTTGTGTCCGAGATGATTTCTCTTGAATCTCACACCCTTGTGAGTAAAAATATGTTCACATAAACTGCTGAAAATTTATCCCTAGTTTGGGTCCACATCATGGATGCTATATATGGTATAATAAAATATTCCATCTCCAAACTTGACTCTAGTGGACAAAATGCTTTTGAGATTTTTGGAAAAGGTCTATATCTGTGTACAAAAAATTGGATTCCCTCCACTCACCGACAATTCATTATCAAAAGAATTCATTAATTCCTTCTAGGAGTTAGTCAAGAAAGAGGTAGGTGATTCTATTTCCTTCAATGAAGATACATTATATTCCCTTGCCAACATAAGAGGCTCTATTTTGGACATTGCAAGAGATCACAAAAGATGGATTAGTCAGTGTAAGAATATCAATGATGTTCCCTAGACATGGATCAAAGTGTTGAGATGTGTTTGCATTCTAGAATTAAATAGGGTGACACATGTTGTATCCCGGTTCAATAGATAATTCAAAGGAAAATATCTCATTCCAAGAACTTTCCCTTAGGGATCATGAATAAAAAAATCCTCCATTAGTAAAAGCTTCTCTTCTATTGGATAAATCAATCCCTTTTATCCCTTCCCCCCTTTTTCTCTCATGTCCTAATTCTCCGTTGGGAAAGGAATTTTCACTTTTTTTCTTGTTCATTTAAATGTGACCTATAGTCAAACATTGTAACGAGTTTCCTTTAATTAATAAAAATGGACTCACTTTTCTTTCCTAGGAATATGAAAAGTTACAATTCATAAGGGTAAGTGAAAAGACATGTGGAGGGTAGATAAAAGGATAACTTGTAATACTATAAATTGAAATGAATTATCTATTCCAAGGGGTTGGAAATTATTGATTAAATGTATGTTGTTGAGATTACCACTTATAAATCAAGAAATAAAATCTAAAATTATTTTATTTCTTGTCGTATGTTCATCTACTCTCTATTTCCAACTTTGCATACATGATAATATTGTAAAACCAAGAATGGAGTCTGTGCCTTTGATAAATGAGTTAATGGAATTCCGTGTATATGATTTTTTTATCTTATCATTGTTTGCATTCTTTTTTTCTTATAGTTTAATGTGGACCTACTCTGGTTAATTTATGTGAACTATGCTAGTGCCTACTCACAACAATAACCCCCTCTCTCCTTATTTCCTAAACTCCCCTTTAACTGTTAACTACAAATTTCTCCCTTGTACCCTGTACAAGAACTTTGCCATAGATTCAATAGAGTGTTTCTGTGTGATCCTTGGCCTGTTGGCAACCCCAAAAATTTAGGTTAGTTTACTTTCAATAATGGTAGCCTCCCCATACACAAGAAGGAGGGGGTTAGCTCCGTACCGTTGGTGAAAACTCAATAATTTGCAACATAAAAAATTATTTAATCAACACTTATAAAACACATATGTATGTAGAAAATAGGTATGTTATCTATCAAATCACGTGAAAAAAACATATGTAAAGTAGAATACTAATAACTCAAGCTATGCACATGTACTAATTTTTTATATTTAAAATATTTGAATGTTTTAAAATTTATAAATATTTTTTAATGTTTTATTTTTGTATTTGCATTTGTTGATTTTTTTTAAAGTGAGATAACCTCTAAATAATTCATATGGATAGGGAGGATCAAGGATTTTTCTTGAATGATAGTCTAAAATGGAATTATGTTGTAAAATATTAAAATGTCATGTTGTAGGAGATGGTGTAAGATGGACCACTAGAGGAGTAATATACCTCAATAGATAAGAGATTTCGTAGCTTTAATATTAGGTTATAGGACTTGGTGATTTGATTGTAATACTCGATGAGAACCATTGAATTATATTTATTCAATTAAGATCATGGATTAAGTTGAAGAGATTAAAGTACATTTGTTTTTTCATTTGATTAGAAATGGTTTGAATCGATTGAGAGTGTATAGGTTTTTAACAATTTTTTCACAAGGAGTAGAATTAGGAATAACAACTAGAAATGATAAAATGAGACTCATAAGAGATGTGATGAAATTTGAAAAAATCATTATAGTATTATTCGACACAATTATGCACAATAGAAGTGATAGTATGGATCTTATGAAGCCAATGTCATCCTAGTAACATGTCACTTCCCGATTATCAAAAGAACAAAGAAATGTGCAGATAGGATAACTTCCCCACTTGAAGAGGTAACATAATATGTCAAAGAGGTATGGGAATAGATCAAGAAGTGGTTTGTAAGTGTTGATAATTTTATCCAAAATATTTAAAAAAAATTATTGTGCATATAATGTCACAACATCCATTTTCTAGATTAACACCATGTATAAGATGTTAATTAATAGAAGAATAAATACATAGTGCATTTCTATCTAAAACATCATCTATGGTTTTGTGGTCATCAAACATGACATTAGATCATGGAAGTAAACTAGTAGTGATAGTTCTAATAATGACATCTAAAGGATGACTATATGAAGTAGGGTAGGGGTGTGTGGTGCACACATCATGAACCTTAGGACTATCTTTATGATCTTTTTTATGTTGAGGTAATATATCATTGAAATTTGTGAGCTTTGAATTATCATTAGTTGGTGGTCTAGATTCCTTTGGAGTAATTTCAATTTCGATAGGTTTGTCATAGAGGAGGTCATAGATGACATGCTTGTGATTCAGATTGGAAAAATAAATGAATGTGGGGAATGGATAAAGGAATTAATTATTTATTATTTAAATTCCATATTAGAGTTATAAACATGTTGTATGTTTAGATAATTAATTGAACATTCATATTAAACTATATAGACATAGTAATTTTTAAGATAAATCAATAAGAATATGTGATAAATAGAATAACTTAGGAGAATATAACTATACTTAGCCATTTCATTAGTCTATAAGTTGATATAGGTGTGAAAAAGTGACGAACTTGTTGAAAATCTCTTATAGATGCTTCATATCTATTTTTGCCTCTATACAGTCTATTAGGACAAAACCATTATTTATGGGCTGAACTATTTAACATTTCCAAATTTATCTAGTACTTACATATAAGATGATAATAAAACTATGCAAATTTATGTACCCTTATGACTGATTATTATATGCTTCACTGTAATATATTAGGTCTCACAAATGTGTGAAACCCTTTGTAATTAACTAAAATTACCGGAAACCCTAGCCATGGATGAAAACCCTATAAAATTTTTAGTGTTTGGATTGAAGTTCTATCCACACAGTTCCTACATTGAAACTAATATTAATATTACTCAAACCACACATAGTTCTCCACCTAGATATGTGATATATGTACATATGAAACTATATTTAATAACAAAATCATTTGATAATTATTTGTAATGGATTGCTTTCTTATGTTTGACTTGGATTTGAGGACTCATTTATTTGGAATATTGACACTAAAACTTAGTTTGGAGTGTTTCAAATCTATGTGGTATTTTCTCCTAATGTTTTTTGATGCTTTAGGAAAAATTAGGAGAGATTTGTATGTATTTTGAATGCTATTTTTTAGTGGAGGTCTTGAAAGTTCTAGGTGAGCAAATGAGTGCTTTTCACTTTCTTAAATAGGGTTCCATAGGTATAATTTAATATTAAGGATAACCTATATTGAAATTAATGACCCATAAATAATATCAAATTGAGAAAATGACCATTAGGCGGCCTTGGATAAAACCATTATTTTTGAACCAAAACGGTTAGTGGTTTGGTCCTTATTTGTTAGTTTTTTCTAGTATATAAATGCAATGTGGTAAATTTTACTAAATGAAAATTGGGATAAATAGAGTGATTTGGATTTATGTGATATTTTCTATGAGTGACTAAGTAGTACAATGAGGAAAGAAAGTATTTCAATAGGAATAGGAATATACAAATTAGGCCAAGAACTAGTGCATGTGTCATGATTTAGGGATTACAA
This sequence comes from Taxus chinensis, assembly GCA_019776745.2. Taxonomy (NCBI): domain Eukaryota; kingdom Viridiplantae; phylum Streptophyta; class Pinopsida; order Cupressales; family Taxaceae; genus Taxus; species Taxus chinensis. The sequence continues at coordinate 544,594,198 of CM034151.1, read as the reverse complement.
AAATACAAAAAATATGAAGTAATAAATTTAGGCATCTAAATTCCCACGTTTTAAGATAAGAAATGAAATTTAATTACTTAAAAGGAAATTTTACCTGAGTGTGTAAGGACAATTTTTCTTTTCTTGATTGCTTGAGATGATGGAGAAGGTTGCAAGATCCCAATGTGAAAATGTGCAACAAAGAGTTTGGTAAATGTCCATATAAAAAGAATTGAAATTTAATGTTATATTTATATTGGATTTAAAATTAAAAATTAAAAATTAAAATAGAAAAAAGTGTGGAAGGAGTAAAACTATTTTCCTTTCAAAAGATAATATTCCCATTTAAAGTAATTAGAGAGAGGGATAAGAATTTTTCTATTGGGGGTGATCATTCCCCAATTTAGATAAGTAGTTATAACTATTAAGGGAATCAGGTATTTAGTCACACTCAAATTTTTTAAGAAGAAGGGTATCAAAAGGTGTCTAGTTTCCCTAAAAAATTACAAAAGAGAGTGAGAGGAAGGATATCACAAGGTGTTTAGAAACCTAAAAAATAATTCCACCCATGGAATCACAATGCCATAGATGGATATATGACTTGAATGTGAAAACCCATGCAAAGTTTAAAGTTAATGAAGACTCATATCCTACCATGCATTATATGGGTGCCGATGTGCCAAATATGCAAACCCATAAAGGAATTAATAATTATTAGGAATTAGGAATTAAAATTTTGAAAGAGAATTAAGTAATCATCACGCTCACATTTTATACCAAATTATACTAAAATATTGTTTGAACTATGTATTTTCCCTTGAATCTATATAAAAAATTGTTAAAATCCTATATATTTAAGAAAAGTTTGAATTAGATGACAAAAATCTACCTAGGATGATAGTGTCCATTTAGGATAGTAATCTTTGAAGGTTTTTTCCTTGTTAGATAGTTTTTTCTAGATTGAATCTCTATGAATAATTTATGTTCCATTGTATTCTCTATCTATATTCAATTTGTTAGCCTGAATTACATTGATATTTGTGTGATATTATGTAGATTGATCAAATCAAATGAATGGAGTTATGCCCATGTTAGATATAGTTGATAATCATCATACGATCACATAGAAGATAGTTGTAGGTGGCCACCATATATAACTTGGTCCTGTAAGATATTTCATGGTAGAAACCATGGATCAAAGAGATAATATAAACAACACGATATACATATATGAGTATAGAAGTAAATAAGCATATAAGTACAATAATAAATGTCACCTATACATTCATATTAAAGGCCAAAGGACACATGGGTAGATGTAATATAATTAGGGTAAAAATGGGGGGATAAATGGCTACCTTTTTTTCTTCTAAAAATAGAAATACATGAACTTGGAGAGACTTTTAGAGACACCTAGTCAAATAATTTTGTGATTGCATAAGAATATAAATTATGAAATTTTGAATCTAGTTTGTAAATATGTAAAATTTTGCAATAAACAACACGATATACATATACGAGTATAGAAGTAAATAAGCATATAAGTACAATAATAAATGTCACATATACATTCATATTAAAGGCCAAAGGACACATGGGTAGATGTAATATAATTAGGGTAAAAATGGGGGGATAAATGGCTACCTTTTTTTCTTCTGAAAAATAGAAATACGTGAACTTGGAGAGACTTTTAGAGACACCTAGTCAAATAATTTTGTGATTGCATAAGAATATAAATTATGAAATTTTGAATCTAGTTTGTAAATATGTAAAATTTTGCAATACCCAGATGAGATAAGTATGTGAAAACTACTCATTTATAATAATTTTGTAGTAAGTTTTTGTGAAAAAGATATGAAAAATGCATGTGTACAGACACATTTTTCGGAGAAAATGGATGAATTTTAAAATGAAATTTCATACAAGGATCTAGAAAATGTTAAATATTTTTTTTTAATATTGGTAAATAGTTTTTTGAAAGGGACTATACCCTTGTGTATAAAAGGAGGCCTAAAAGCCTGAATAAGAGAGAGGAGCAGAGAAGCTGTATCAAAGCACAAAAGTTACAGCAAAGAACACCGAAGCCTAGAAACAGCAACACAAACGAGACTTAACAGCAAAATAACGGCAACAAAACAGCAAGCCTACAGCCAAGAAGCAGTAGTAAAACTGGACTACTTCTTGGCCGCTTGATCAATACTCATCTTTACTTTTTTCCAAGCATGGTACATATCCAGCGTGGTCATATGAGCAGCATCCGTCTTATCGAGCTCCTCTCTGGTTCTTTTACTCTCTTTCTCATTGCCCCAAAGAGTAATCGGGACACCGCTGAGATGCGAAACACTTCTTGCATGACCTTCGATGAATTCCTCTATGGCCCTGAATGCTGCAATATTATACTCATGCCTAGTCTTCGTTTTCCCAAGGCGGGAGTCTAGGGAGGTCAGTTTTTTGTAAATTTCATCAAGCTGGCTATTGCCAATGCTCCCTTCTCCCTCAATGCTTTTTTTGCCTTTTTGCTTAGCAAGATTTTTTACCTCATCCTTCAGCAATTTAAGCTCAGCCTCTAAGGCCTCCAATCTTCTAGAAGGGTTATCCGTTGGTGCCACCTGGGGACTGGCACTACTAATGTTCAGCAGATCACGAGCAATGTCATCCAAAGGTTCATCCCCCTCAGCAGTAGACTCAAGGTTGAGTCTCCTAGAAGCCCTGGTGACACGTTTAGAAGTAGAGACAGTGTGGGTGGCAGGGGCAGCAGCAGGAGGAAAAGAAGGAGAAGCATGAGCAGCCTGCATGGGGGCATCAGCACCGGAGGCGGGGGCAGCAGCAGGGACAGCAGGGGAGACAGGACTGGCAGCAACGGAGCCCAACAAAGCCAGGCCGGGAGAGGAAGGGAGACCGGGGAATTTAATAAGGCAGTGCTTGTGAATAAGCAGAATAAGCCCTTGGTGAAGGGGAACCGCCCGGGTATGCTTCTGGAACTCCAAAATGGAGCGCTCAAGAGAGTTTAACAGATAGTGGGGGAAGCAAACCAACCTACTCCTACGAAAGTGATTCAAAAAGACAAGGTGCTTGGCAGGGACAGTAACAAACCTGCCTTCCAAGGATATGTAGCGAATCATCATGCGGGTGACTTCATCATACGGAGAAGGAATTGAATTAACAAGCAGACCCGCGGTGTTGAATATAAGCTTCTCCTCCTCCTCCACAAATCTTCTCTCTTCAGCCTCTTTGATAACCCTCTTGTTGAAGAAGCGGTATCCTTCCAAGCTGAGGCCAGTCGCTTCGGCTATGAGTTCGTCATTAATAAGAATCTTCTGCCCTCCATAGTCGACCATCCTCTCATTCCACTCCTTGGCAAAGCGAACAGAGATGCTTTGGTCATGCCCTTGCACTCTCTCCACAAAGTTGGTGAATCCGCCAATACTAAGAATGTTCCAGAGCTCAGTGTTATCTTTCCAGTCAGGGTCTGCACACGGCTCAATCTGGCAGGGAGGCCCTCCCATCTTCACAAGGATGTGCTGGTTACAACAATTTTCAAAATACCTTTGGGCGTTGAGAGTGGTTCGTTTCTCACCGTTGCGGGTCGCATAAAAATGGGAACTGTAGCCGTTGGTCCTCCCACGAAAATGTTAAATATTGTTGAGAATATTTTTTCATATTTTTGAATTAACAGAATAATTTTAAATGATTTTACAATTCAAGAAATTGGGAAAAATTAAAATGCAAGTAAACACAACTTTTTAAGATTAACTCCATATATTTGTTTTTTTAAAACAACAACCAATAACGAGTAGATTAATAAGATATAAGTTTTTAATCCATTGGTTTATCATCAAAAAATTATTAAACTATTGGTAATGCTTATAAATCAATCAAAATGAGTTACATTATGTAGAAATTAAATAGTAATTAAAAATAATGATTTAGTCTTCCAAAAAAACTATATTTTCAAAACATAGATTCTCCCCTCTACAAAAACATATCATGTTTTTTTAAAACACATAAAATTAATGAATATTTTGTGCCTATGAAGGTAAAAAAATCTCAAAATCCTACAAAATCCTTCTTAGATGATCAAATGCAAGCCCAAAATTGAGGTTCATATCCCCTAGCCAAAATCCATGGTTGTTTACAAGGGAAAAACATTATATTTTTTTAAAAAATTTAGAAAGGGTGTAAGCCTTTCTAAATGACATACACCCTTTGTAAATGGTATTTGAATTTACTTTTTTTCATTTACCTTCCTAATTTTCAACAACATTTACAAAGTGCATGCATGATTTTGTAAAGGTTGTACGCCCTTTGTAGAATTATAAAAAAATCATAAAAAATCACCCTTTACCATTTTTATAGGAAATTATGCACTTTATAGGTTCTAAAATGACTCTACACATGAAAACATTTGATTTCTTCATTATTTTTGTGTCAAACATCAATATTGATATTTTTTGTTAGAATTTTTATCCTCATTTAATTGAAAATAATAAAGATTGACCATAGGGCCAAGTAGTCACCATCAAATATGAATTAAAGAGAAAAAAATGAGAACTTAAATTTCAAAGAGAAAAATAAAGAAAAACACAAACAATTTGGAGAGCAATGAAAAAAAAATTCTATTAAGGTCAAGGCAATTCTTCTATAAAAAAATGTTTCTATTAAGAATAACTTGTCCAACTCAATAGAATTAAATTTAGAAACATCTTTAAGTGAGAGTAAAGAGTAAAATATATTGCCAATTGAGGAAATTGAATATGTAAGATATGGTAATGAATTTTTAATGAATGATGAAAGACATGAAGAAACATGATGTAATGGAACATTTATACATGATGAGAGTGAATATGATCATATGACGACAAAAGTTGAAACCATTCCAAATGAAGATGAATTTATTATCCCCATAGAGTTAGATGTTGACAAAGACACACATCCCCATCCTATGGTTGAAGAAATATCACCAACACATTTAAGAAACAATTTCTTATATATGCCCACCCCTCTATTTAAAATAATTGGCAGAAACCAAAGATATTCAATTGAAATAGATAATAAAATGTTAGAACAAATGGAAGGTAAAATGTCAAAACATACAACTAGACATCATGCTAAAAAATTATGGAACTATGCATATGAGAAGAAAACACATACACAATGATGTAAATTATTCGTTGAAATTATGAAAATAAATAAAACGAGACATGTGATACATACTTTAGGGTTGAGAATAAGAAAACTAGAGGAAATAAATAATTCAATAGTAGAGAATCTAAATGAATAATTTAATTTAATAGGAAAAATAGTTAAAACAAAGATATTCATGCTGCAAGACAAATATTAACTAAGGTTATTATGAGTAAGGTAACAAATACACATCAATTTGTAAGTGAAATAAGTACAACCCTAAAATTGAATAAGAAACTTTATATCGATCCATAGGAAGAATAACAATATTAGATGATCCTTCAGTCGTAGAGTGTTAGAAATTTAATAGTATTATGTAAAGAAAAGAAAAGGTATTAGTAGAATAAACAAGCCATTTGATTTAGTTTTTTGGTATGAGAACACAAAGGTCTCACCTAATCTTAAATATTTATTAAGAAGAATAATTTTTTTTAATATTCGTGAGAAACATCCAAAACATTTATATGAAACAACTCAAATAGAATTATATAATACTTTTCTTGAATAATATAAGAACCAATTGAGGATTAGTCAAAGGTCATTTGAGATGTGTAAGCCATTTATGTAGAAATAAAATAAACATGAACAAATTGTTTTTATAAGGTCCACATTGAATTTTATATACATTTTAATGTTTTATGTTATATACTTTGCACTTTACATATTGGCAATATTATGTAGAAATGTAGGGTACCTTCTCCATCAAAATATGTAAGAGAAATAGTCCCTAGTCTTCTATGTAAAAAACTTGATGGAAATTTTTATTTTAACCAACAATGTTTAGATGGAATGTGTAATAATTGTGGTAACTTTTCATGTTGGCATGGTTGTATACATGAAGAAATCACACGTGATTTTGGAAAACACTTGGTTGATTTTAAGAAGTACACACACACACACACACACACACACACACACACACACACACACACACACACACACACACACACACACACACACACACACACACACACACAAAGTATACATTTAAAGACGGAAAAAAGTCATCAAGATGTGATTTGGTTACAACCTAGGAACTTATATCTGATTTCATGGTATAATTTAAGAACATTATTTACCAGTTGTAGTCACTAAATCAAAAACTTAATATGTACATATATCCTCTAAATACTTCATTTATATGCATGATTCCTAAGAAAGAGAATTACTCATTAACAACCATTTACTTTACTTTGACATTGATTTTATCATTTTTATATTTATTGCTTGATGTTGTTGATTTGCAAATTCATCCTACTTGGTCCCGATTCTACTATTTTATCTTTTTGACACCCTCTACAAAACCTCCCATTAGGTATAGGAGCACCCGATTGGTACTGTCCCCTCTGGGCGCTTATGTCCTCTTATCTTTTTATAATTTTTTAGATGTTACTTCTTTCTTATATTTGTTTATCACCCTTAATATGCCTTTCACTTGTTAATGACGAAAATTTAAGTGAAGGAATCATATATGTACATGTCTTATTTAATATTATTAGGGGGAAAACATTCAAGAGACATATACATCTACAAGGAGCTAATATTTTCTATCTACTACATCAAGGAATGCATTTTGGGATTTCATACTTCGCTGCATAGGAAGGTTTATTTTGAATTCCATAACACACATTTTGAATTGGGACTGAGAAAGATTATAGGAACCTGAAGTGACCTAAAATGAACAAGAAGTGACAAAAAGAAACACTGAAATAACAAAAAGTATAACTATCGTGTAGACACCAACGTGTTAGGAAATACGGGATAAAATATGTGGAACAATCCCTCACAGAATCGTAACAATAGAAACTAATATGCAGAAAATATTACAGATCTCAAATAAAAGTACAGAATAAAATAACACAACATAGAGAGACATTATTTAACGTGGTTCACCCAATTTGGGCTATGTCCACCAAGAATCACTTGCTCAGATTTTATTACAAGCCACCACTCTCTCAATACAATACCCAAATCTGTTTGGAGCTATGCTCAACAAAATCTACAGAATTCACACCCAAATTCAAAGCACATCTGCAATGCATTTCATACTTCTATCATATGCATAAAACCATATAAATAGACAACTACTTAAGCAATTTTACAAAACCATGGGTATCAAAACCATGGGCAAAAAACCGTCCCACAAACCTATGGGTAGCCGAAGAGGCGGTTTTACAAAACAATGGGTACCGAAAAGCCATGGGCCCAGAAACAGCCCATAACGGTTACCCATGACCCATGGGTTAATAAACCACCCATAAAAAATTGCTTTGGGGGCTTCACCCTCGAACCCCTTGACCCACTCACCAGCGAGTGGGACTGCCGTAAAAATATCTGAGTGTAACACATGGAAGGTGTACCAAAATTTAACATGAAAACAGGTTCCACAAACATAACAATCTCCCACTTGGAGAATGATTTCCACTGAGCAAGCTTCTCAACCCTTCACTGTCATCTGCGAAGGCCAACCAAAGCTGAACATAGATTTAGTTTATCCCTTGTGACCACCTTGGTCATCATGTCTGTAGGATTCTGGTTGGTATGAATCTTCTCCAACTTCAACTTACCTTCCTCCAAAGCTGTCCTGATGAAATGATATCTCAGCTGTATATGCTTCATCTTGGAGTGGAAAGCAGAGTTCTTAGCTAGGTGTATAACACTCTGACTATCACTATGAAACTTACATTCATCCTGCTTATGCCCCAACTCCTCAAGCAATTGTTATAACCAAATCATCTCTTTGCTTGCCTCTGTGGTAGCAACATATTCAGCCTCCGTGGTTGACAAAGCCACCAGTTTCTGTAGTAGTGAAATCCAGCTTACTGTTGTCCCACCTACATTGTAAATATAACCTGTTGTGCTCCTCTTGCTCTCTACATCTCCAGCCATGTCTAAATCTACATAACCACGTAAAGTGGTGTCTGATCCACTGTAGCACAAAACTGTCCCCATGGTCCCTCTCAAATACCGAAGGATCCACTTAACTACTTGTCAATGCTCTTTACCTGGATCACTCATAAATCTACTCATAGCTCCTACTGCATGGGAAATATCATGCCTAGTGCACACCATAGAATACATCAAACTACTAGCTGCTGATGAGTAAGGTACCTTGGACATATGGTTTCTTTCCTACTCTATCATGGGACGCTGCTCCTTTGATAACTTAAAATGGCCTACCAAAGGAGTCCCAACTGGTTTAGCATCCTGCATGTTAAACCTATCAAATACCTTCTTAATGTACTCTTCCTGAGATAAAGTCAGCTTCTGTTCCTTCCTATCCTGGGTTATCCTCATACCAAGGATTTGTCTAGCTGCCCCCAAATCCTTCATATCAAAGGATTCAATTAGTTGTTTCTTGAGTGCTTTTATTTCTTGCATGTTTTTACCTAAAACCAACATGTCATCAACATACAAACACAGGATAATGTAACTTTCATCCTCAAATTTCTTTGTATACACGCAATGGTCAAAATGACATCTAATATAACCTTGCTCCATCATGAAGCTATCAAACTTCTTATACCATTGACGTGGAGCTTGTTTCAGGCCATACAAGCTCTTCTTCAGTTTGTACACCATCTCCTCTTTACCTTTAAATTCATATCCTTTTGGCTGCTGCATATATAGCTCCTCCTCCAAATCACCATAAATAAATGCAGTCTTTACATCTAATTGTTCTAAGTGCAAGTATTCTATTGCCACTATTCCAAGAACAGTTCTGATATAAGTCATTTTTACTATAGGAGAAAAAATATCATCAAAATATATACCTTGTTTCTGTGCAAACCCCTTGACCACCAACCGGGTCTTATATCTTTTCTTTCCTCCTTCGTCTTTAACTCTGTACACCCACTTATTCTGTAATGCTCTTTTTCCTATCAGTAGCTTATGCAAATTCCAAGTCTGGTTCTCCATGAGAGACTTATGCTCCTCATCCATGGCTTGCTCCCACTTCTTACTAGCAACTACCTGCATTGCTTCATCAAAGCTCTCTAGTTCTCCACTATCAGTGAGTAATAAATAATAAAGAGAAGGAGAAAAATGTTTAGGTTCTTTTCTTACCCTAGAAGACCTCCTCACTGTAGGAGTTTGGGGTTCCTGTTGAGTAGGTTCCTGAACTGATTCATGGGTCATTGTTCCATCTAGAAGATCCTCTACCACTGCATATTATTTCTTGGATTCTTCTTTGTTTTCCTATAACTTTTGTTTATACATGACTTTCTCATTAAATACCACATGCCTAAACCAAATTATTTTCTTGTCCTTAATACTCCAACATTTAATCCAAAGTCATCACCACCATAACCAATAAAAGTGCATTTTTCTAATTTAGCCTCTAGTTTGGTCCTATCATCCTTGTCAATATGAACAAACACCTCACATCCAAAGACTCTAAGAAATGAGTAATTGAATTTCCTACCGTACTAAGCCTCCTCAGGTATGCCTCCATCCAAGGCACTTGAGGGTCCTCTGTTTATCAAGTACACAGCTATGCTCACCGCTTCTACCCAAAAATAAAGAGGCAGTCCTACATGTATCCTCATGCTCCTAGCACATTCCATTACTGTTATGTTCATCCTTTCTGACACTCCATTCTACTGTGGGGTTCCTTGAACCATCTTTTGCTTGCGAATTCCATTCTTAGAACAATAATCATCAAATTCATTGCTACAATACTCCCCTCCATTATCTAACCTGAGACATTTTAACTTAAGACCTGCTTCATTCTCTACTAAGGCTTTCCATTTAACAAAAGTATCAAATACATCATATTTGTTTCTAATGCAATAAACCCAAAATTTCCTTGTTATATCATCAATAAAAGTAACATAATAACTTGAACCCCCAAGAGATGATACCCAAGCCAGCCCCCACACATCAAAATGTACCAACTCTAACTTACTCTCTTTCTTTACAGGTCCAACCTTGAGAAACCTTACTCGCTTCTATTTCCCATATATATAGTTCTCACAGAAATCAAAACCTATTTCTGTATATCCAGGTAAATTCTTCTTTATGATGTCCATGCCCTTATGGCTCATATGACCGAGCCTATAGTGCCATAATGTTGTATCTACATTTGAAGCCACAAGATTACAATCATTAGTACTATCAGTGGTTAAATACAAGGTTCCAACCTTCTTACCTCTTACCACCACAAGAGCACCCTTGGTAACCTTCCAAGAGTCAGCTGTAAATATCACAATACAACCATCACTTCCCAATTGCCCTGCCGATATCAATTTTCTCCTTAATGTAGGCACATGTCTGATATCCTTCAATAGCCATGTATTCCCATTCTACTTATTAACCTAAATAGAACCTTTTCCAACTATACTGCAAGGCTCATCATCACCAAGAAAAACATGCCCAAAATCCCCTTGAACATAATCAACAAAATAATGCCTATGTGGAGTAGCATGAAAGGAAGCCCCTGAATCTAAAACCCAAGATTCAGTAATATTATGTAAAGAAAGAATCAAAGCATCTTGGCATACATTACCCGATGCCACATTTGCCTCCTTGTTTTCTTCCTGTTGTTTCTTCTTATCCTGAAGGTCCAACAGTCCTTCTTTGCATGCCTAGAATTTCCACAATTCCAACATACAATCTTACTCTTGAATTTTGACCTTGCCCGATCTTTCGATTTTCCATGATTTCCTTTATTCTTCTATCTCCCTCTAGTTTCCACTATCAAAGCATTCCCTGAAGCTCCAACAGTCCTTCTTTGCATGCCTAGACTTTCCACAATTCCAACATACAATCTTACTCTTGGATTTTGACCTTGCCCGATCTTTCGATTTTCCACGATTTCCTCTATTCTTCTATCTCCCTCTAGTTTCCACTATCAAAGCATTCCCTAAGTATAAGATTCCTCGGAGCTTTTTCGTCACATTTCCTCACTTAGAATCACCCCTACAACATCCTCAAACTTCAACTTCAAGTTAGCTGGAACCGAGTTGCTTACCGCCATTACCAAGCTATTCCAACTTTCAGGTAAATAACACAGAATTAATAAAGCCCTAACTTCTTCATCAAATTCTATTGTAACCAAAGCTAACATATTCACAACCATATTGAAATCATTTAAATGATCTGCTACTGAACTATTCTCAGACATCTTCATATTAAACAACTTTTTCATTAAAAATATCTTGTTAGAGGCAGAGGGTTTTTCATACAACTTCCCTAATGCATCCATTAGATTTTTTGTAGTCTTTTCCTTTGAAACATTAAATAATACTGAAGATGCAAGACACATCCAGATCATTCCAAGTGCCTTCTGATCCAACAAATCCCATTCCTCATCTGTCATACTCGAGGGTTTGTTCACCTTTTTAGACAATAGAGTATAAAGATCCTTCTGATAAATGTAATCTTCCATCTGCATCTTCCAAAGACTGAAATTCTACCCGTTTAATTTATCAACCCTAGATCTTCCATCATTTACCATAGCTCTCACTCAAGATAAAAATTTCCCTGCGATTCAACACTTCAGCAAACCAAAACTAGACTCTGATACCAATTGTTAGGAAATAAGGGATAAAATATGTGGAATAATCCCCTCACAGAATCGTAACAGTAGAAACTAATATGCAGAAACTATTACAGATCTCAAATAAAAGTGCAGAATAAAATAATACAACATAGAGAGATAGTATTTAACGTGGTTCACACCAATTTGGGCTACATCCACCAAGAATCACTTGCTTAGATTTTATTACAAGCCACCACTCTCTCAATACAATACCTAGATTCGTTTGGAGCTATGCTCAACAAACTCTACAGAATTCACACATGAATTCAAAGCACATCTGCAATGCATTTCATACTTCTATCATATGCATAACACCATATAAATGGATAACTGCTTAAGCAGTTTTACAAAACCATGGGTATTAAAACCATGGGAAAAAAAACCGTCCCATAAACCTATGGGTAGCCAAAGAGGTGGTTTTATAAAACAATGGGTACTGAAAAGCCATGGGCCCAGAAATAGCCCATAACGGTTACCCATTACACATGGGTTAATAAACCACCCATGAAAATTTGCTTCGGGGGCTTCATCCCCGAACCCCCATCGATCGGGGGGCTTCACCCCCTGAACCCCCTTGACCCGCTCACCGGCAAGCGGGACCCGCCTTAAAAATATCCGAGTGTAACACATGGAAGGTGTACTAAACTCTAACATGAAAACAGGCTCCACAAACATAACACAACACATAGAATAGATGCTAGCACTTAAGTGTCCCTATCCCATTACAAGAAGTCTTGTCCCTGAGATCATTACATTCTATAATCATAAAAAAGATTAAATAGTGCAAAATGTGTCTTCCTAGCCTGTTTAGTCTAGACTTATAATTATAAGTTGAGTCATCTTTATCTCCTATCTTTCACTCTTGATTGTACTTATTTAGCTATATCCTATGTGAATACTATCATATCTATCTAAATTAGAAATGTTTTTACATAGATTAAATTTTATTAAATCATTTGGTTTATTACACCAGGCTCCTGATTGTAACCGCACCTTAGAGGTTTCCCTTCATTCTATTTATATCCAAAGTGATGATCCTCTAGTATTTTTTTCACATCTTATGGATTCTTTCAAGCATATGACTAATTATATCACATTTTTTATAAGGACTTTACTCCTGATTCTTCTATCAATTATCCTCATCTTCTTATCATGGCTCACATTCAAGATTTCTAGATTAAGTGTGTACTTATTGATAATGGCTCCAAACTGAATATTTTTCCTTTATCATTACTTTCCCAACTCCACATTCCTCATAGTGAAATTGAAAAATATACTACTATTGTACGTGACTATGATACTACTACTCGTGCATACATTTCTACTATCACTATAGAGTTGCAAGTAGGACCCCGTACTCTTTACACCCCTTTTTATGTCATGGATGCCCCATTGCAATTAAATATACTCCTTGGTTGACCTTGGATCCATGTTATGAAATCTATTCCTTTTATTATCCATCGTTGTGTCAAGTTTATCTTTAATGACTATGAGTATACTATTATCGTAGATCCTGAACCATTCAAGTATTATTGCATGGAATCTACCACCTCTATGGTCATTCCCTGAACTCAACCTATTCCCTTGCATTGTTTTGATATATATGATATTGGGGATTTTAGAAATCCTATACCACCACCTCCCATTACTTCCTCTATTTATACTCACACTACTGATCTCATATCTCCTGTTATATCCTCCCATACCCATTCTACATCTATTTCCAAGTCTCTATAAAATTCTAAACAATACGTCCATGTAGAGACTAATGATTCTTATGATGATGATGTTGATACTGTAGAGATCATTGATGACACCTTATGTGCTTTGTATTTAACTCCCATGTATTTTGACGATTCACTCTTTCATACTCACTATATTGCTACTAGTCTTGGCGAATATAAATTCAAATATCCCATCACCCAACCCACCAAAACTACTATGATTCCTTATTCCAATACCATATATGCTCTAGAGCATATTCCTCCTCCTACAGTCCCTTCCTCATCTATTAATCATGGTCACAATACTTATTCTCCTATATCATTTCCTACTTTTGATCACTTTACTTGCACATTATACATTAATCACAAGTATTGGAAGAATATTCCTTTTGATCCTACTTGCTCTTAAAATGTTCACACATGTGAAGGCCTCACCCAATTAGGATTTACTCTTATTGATATCATCCATTTTCTTACACCTCACCCTCAATATCAAGGCTATTTCTTCCTCCTATAAGCTCTTGGCCCACACATCTTCCATATGAAATTTTTGGTTGCACTTAACCCTCATCCTTCTCCCTTACTCTTTGGAAATCTTGGATTATTTAAATTGGTGGTACTATTTATTGATATAATACTATTCTCACTTTTACAGTTACTTACAAGTCTATTGCTATTCACAATGATTCACTATCTAATTATTCTACTAATGTAACATGATGGAATACACTCAAGTGCCCCAGTACAACTGTTTACTGATGAGGAATATGCTATGGGAATGTATGATCTCCACATCTTGTGATTTTTCATTAGTAAACCCAAATTATTTGCATTCCATGCATCTCAACTAGCCCCCTTTGGATTTATTCTAGGTTCAAATGATATTCTTGATAATCTCACAAAGATCATTTTGGCATTCACACTTACTCATGTAACCATTATGGGTTAGAGATAATACACACAAAAAGTGTCACTATTTGGTCTTGGCCTTAGTTTTCCTTATACTAGGTATCCTTATCTTCCTCGGTCTTACGCATGCCACATTCATAGTTTATTTCATGCATCTCATCACTTGGAACCTTTTTTACCCACATTCATGATCTATGACACACTATTTTCACTTTTCACAACACCTTACCTCTTTTCAACATCTTTGGTCGATGCCATCACCCATGGGTGATAGTGTCGGTGTTGTATTTCCTCATGGCCAATGCCATAACCTATGGGTGATGGTTCCTATATATACCCTCACCTCATTTGACATTCATAAGAAAAAGGAAGCCAGATCATTGTAGACTATGATTAGCTCTACTCTTTTTCACCATCTTTACATATTCTCACCAATTTTTGGTTCATATAGCATCTTTATTGGATTGGATTGGATACTCTTCTTCTTGGATGGTTGTTTACACTATTAGGTCACCTATAGTGATTCTAGGATAGGAACAATTTTCCTCTTCTCTACCTAATAACGACTCTCTCTCGACATGTTATTTCTCTGGAAATATAGATGCATCAATGACCACCCTATAGGTACAAGGTGAGTACTCTAACCATCTCTTGTAATTTTTCATATGCAAGTTCACTTCCTTCTTCATTATGTTATGTTAGCTTAGTATTTGATATGTTTGGATGCTAGCTAGCATAATACTCTTATCTATTATCAGCTACTTAGTTATCATTACTTTCATTTTAGTTATATTATGCATAATTTTTTGATTTATTGATGATCCATATCTCTCCACATCTAACTACTGATATCTCAGTAGGGTTCCTTCCTCTATCTATATTGTTGGCCTTGGAAAACCTAGGTTTACCTAGTGTAGTGATTACTTCCCTTTAGATATGTGACCCTAGCTCTCACTGTAGCCCCTTTAATTCTATCCCCTTGTGTATCGGTACATGTGTGATTCTTCCATGTTTCCTCAATATTCTTGTCAAATGGATGATTTAGGAGTGTAAGATATTGAGACACATATTTGGCCCGCATACAAAAAGTGCATAGGAGTGTAAATCCACATAAAAACCAAAGTCTAAAGTAAAGGTGATCCTAATACCACAATCATTAAGGGAAGGAAAATTTAGCCCCTCAAGGCCTATTTTTCAAGTTAGAGTATGTCTGCCTGAGTCCCACATTTCTCTTATGGATAAAACCTATCACCTACACACTTAAGTAAAACATCATACATGTCCAATACCAATAATTGAAAGATATAATAACATATATGTATCAAGATTATAATCCATACAAGACAAACAAATAGATAAGGTAAGTACACTCTCCATCATCATCTCTTTTCGAATCATCTGAATATCCTTCATATGGATTTTTCATTGTCTCTTTTCAAATCATCCGAATATCCTTCATTTGGATTTTTCATCTCAAATTCATTTGATCTTACCTTAGTCTTAAATCTCTGGACCCCTTTCCTAAAATTTTAAACAAATTCTTCCCATCAAAGTTAAGCCTCAATTTGTGGATATCCGCATCCTCACTTGAGCACCTTCATTTGAAATATACATCTTGATATCCAATTTATCATGGTAAAACATCATCAAGATCTTATTGTTTTTTCATTCTCCTACGTCTTTTATTTTGAAATAGAAATCGTTAAACTCTAAGCACTCACGCACACTACCTCTACAAATTTAACATTCATTTTGTTAAATTTTAGGCATCATAATTTATACACCTCTTATTTTAACAATCACACTGTTGATATTTTAGTGCTCCCATTTCATCACTAAGCCTAGTATATCTTAACATTCACTTTGTTAAGAGTTAATCACATCAATCGTATTTCCCATCCTCTTCCATCTTAGAATTTGTATTCTTAAGGGTCTAGAAATAAATATTTTCATCCCCTCCTCCATTCTAGTATTAACTTTGCTATCGGTCAAGTACGTTCAATCTTTTCATCCCCTCCTCCATTCTAACATTCACTTTGATAGAGGTTTATTATGTTCAATATTTTCATGCCCTCTTCCATTCTAGCATTCACTTTGCTAGAAGGTCAAGTAAGTTCAATTTTTCCATCCTTTCCTCCATTCTAGCGTTCACTTTACTAGAGGTTGAGTAAGTTCAATCAATCAAATACCTCCTCCATCTTAGCATTCATTTTTCTAAGGGTTGAGTTTATCTTGATCTTCATTATTACCCACTTCCATCTTAACATTCACTTTCTAAGGTTTGTGTTAGTCAATCTTACAAAACCCTCTTCCATCTTAGCACTCACTTTGCTAAGGGTCAAGCTATCTTAATCTTCATTTCTAAATCTCTTCCATCTTAGGATTCACTTTGTTAAAGGTTGAATGATCAATCACACCTTTATTCGTTCCTCCCTTCTTTTAAAAATGGTGGGAAAAAAACACTGAGATTATAGTCCCATAAGAAGTTAAGATAAAAATATTTTCCATCTGAGTTTTGATGAAGAGGATGAACACCAACTTTAGAGCCAAAAAATAACATCTCTTTCAAAGAACAAACATAATTCAAAAATATTTTGCAAAAAATAAAGACCAATTTTTTCTTCGTCTCCTCGCAATGGGAGAAAATATGCCTTTAGATTTTAACAATGAAAATTTGAAAACCTTGCGAGGTCAACCCCCAAAAAAACCATGATGATTCTAGACCAAGTAAAATGAAGGTCGATGATAAAGGAAAATCTAGTGCTTCGGCTCCCAAGTCAAATCAATCCTTAATCGATCAAATCAATGCAATGGAAAAATAATTGGCTCTAATATCTTCTAAAGTCACTAATGACACTCACGATAAATTAATCAAATAAGAAAAGTAACGATGAATCCAAAACTCATACTGATACTGATAAAGAGAAAACCATTCTAAAAAATTCAAAATTGGACAACATCCCACAAACTAATCCACCATTTTATAAAGAGTGGCAAATGATGAAGGATATAATTTTGGGTATGCAACAACAACGTAAACAATTCAATTTTGATAAATTGTGTCCTTACCCTTTTGATAAGGACATATTTTACATACCCTTCCCAAGATCTTTCAAGACACCCCAATTTGACAAATACAAGGGAAAAAATGATCCACGAGAGCATATTAAGGATTTCTTCTAGGATTTCTAGGAGGTGGCATACAATTATATCTTTCTATTAAGCATCTTTCCTAGAATTCTAGGAGGACAAGCTTTGGATTAGTTCTTACACCTTCCAAAGGGATCAATCACTACTTCTGCGGAGCTCTCTAGGAAAATTTTCAAACATTTCTCATTCAACCTCGACTTGGAAATAACAATGATGAATTTTTACAATGCAAAACAATGATAAAATGAAAAATTTGCACAATTCTTACGATGATGGAGAGGAATCACAATTCTATTCCCATGTTTAATTGATGAGAAATAATTGTTCAACGTCTTTATATCGAAACTCAACAACGACTTATCCTTCCACATACAGATGCATTGCCTCAATATTTTTGAGGAAGTTATCAAGAAAGGGACCCAAATTAAAAAGGCCCTCATTCCAAAGATAACATGCATAGTAATAACAACAATAACAAAAACATTAGGATAAGCCTAAACATGTCAATAGGCACTGTAATGTTTTTAATGATGGTGTCACCGATAATCATAATTTACATAACATAAAAAAAATTCAACCAAAACAAAACAAATTAAAACAACCCATCATTATTCCAAGTAGAGAGGCTCCCCCTCCTCTTGATAAAAAATGAAGACAATTTACAACATTAGCAAATGATCTTTTGAGTGTCTTACATCAATTGGAAAGTTCCAATATGGCCACTTATCCTATCACAAAACCCTTTTTTGAAGGGGAGCCTAATCCTTCTTGGTATAAACCCAATACATATTGTGATTTTCATCACATTGATGGTCATCATATAGATATATGTGTGTAAATTATTCATTACAACTAGAACATCATTGATAACAGAGACATAGTTGTCGAAGTACCAACAAAAAATAAAATACCAAATGATAATCTAAAGATGTGTTAAAATACATTCCCCAATCATGATACAAATAAAAAATATCCCGAATAGGTCTAATATTAAAAAAACTTCAATTTTAAATTGATAATTTAATTTGTTGAAGAAATTCATACTACCATTGTTACCATAAAATTCCAAAATCATAAATTCATACTACCATTGTTACCATAAAATTCCAAAATCATAATTATGTGGTGGCCACAAAATAGAAGAAAATTTAGGTGCCCACAGGGAACCAACCATCTACTTCATCCATTGAGCCTCGAGTGGGAAATCCTATGGCTCCAAGTAATCCAAAGATGACATCTAATTCTAAATCTTCCACTTTCAGTCCATATAACCTATTAAACACATATCGTTAACACTTGATAATATCTCCCTCATGAATTAATTGAAAGCATCACCTAACTTTTAGGATATTATCACTTGTGCACTCTATGAGGTAGGTGTTCCTAAGAATCTTAATGTTCATAAATTCCAAGCCTTAATTGCTAACCTTTCACCAACTGACCCCATACTGTCATTTGGTCCTCAGGATCTGCTAAATACAAACCTAAAAAGTAATAAATATTTGGTATCGAAGCATATATTACTAACCAAAAAGTTGAAATATTTATAATTGATAATGGAGTAGGGTTAAACATTTTTTTCATGAAAATTTTGAGATTTATTGGTCACATGTAGGATAGTCTGGGAGATAACATTATAAGCATATGCGGTTATTATAATAGTGAATGGAAACCCTCTCGAACAATCACTTTACCTATACAAGTGGGCCTAAGAATGCTTGAAACCTTCTTCCACATTGTTGATATCAATACCTCATATGATATCCTCTTATGTCAGTCATGGATACATGTGATGAAAGCTATGCTCTCTACTTTTCACCAGTGCTTTAAATTTTGACATGATGGTAAAGATTTTACCTTGCTTTCTAATTCTCAATCTTTTGAGTATTGCAAACTTTTGGAGGCAAGATATAACCATGCTAATTATTTTCCTTCTATGGACATATCCACCGGTCCTCATGTCATCCCCGTCACTCATAAACGTATTGATTTGGACACATTATTTCAATCCCAAACATCTACATATAGATTACAACCATCTAAATCATATTCAATGGTTGAGATCAATTTTTCCCATCAAGGTCTCGGTGAATACAATCTTAAAAATGCTTTCCACATTAACAAAATTTTGTTTCCCCCATGTAGTTATGGAAAACCCAATGCCTCCCACTTGAAATAAGCTCTGGTTTATCACATTGGTAAAAACCTTTCGAGCTGATATGGACTCTTGGAGGATGAACACATTCAGGGTTCCGATGAATCTTGGCTATACGAAGATCATATGATTGAGTGCTTTGAATCAATAGACTATGTCAAAGCCCACAAGATGATGAAGAACATGAATTGGAAAGGAAAAATTCTCAGCTCGCAAGCACAAGGTCTCCTTAAACCAATAATGTATGAAGAAAATCTATATCGTCATGGTTTAGGTTATGAAATTTTAATTAAACATATGATAATATTTGATGTAATGACTAGTGAAGAGGACATCAACTCTAAAGTTGAGAATGGTTCCACACATAGATCTTCAAATACTTAGCTAAAACCACCCTCTTCCTTGAAAAATTTTCCATTTACAACCTTGATATTATTTACCCATCTCCCATAAATCAAGACCAATAATGTCACATCTCCATGGACCTCTTTTAGCATGATCAGGCCATTCAATAATTCCTTGGGACTCATGAAATTTTTCCTTATTGGACCACAAGATGGGATTCAATATAATCCTCGATGATACTAATTAATTTGAAGAGGAATTTGAGTGCTCCGCTCCAAAAAAGTCAAAAAATAAAATAATGGAAAAAAGAATAATACAATCTCGCATATTGAAAACGTCACTGACACGCTGTGTAAGAAGGAAAAAATGAAAAAAGTAAAAAGAAAAGGACACATCTCATGGTGAAAACCATTTATATGCGCTAGAGAGAGGAGACTCAGACTCAGTTCTAGATAAATTAGATGACCTGCATAATCCTATAGTGTCATTCCAAGACAATGATACATCTAAAATGTGGGTAGAAGAAAGTATCACCATCAATATTTGAATGAATGATAATCCCAAAATATTACATCTCAGAGTAAGCTTATCAAAATCATAAATATTTTCCTTCATATCCCATCTCATAGAATTTTAGGGTGTCTTCACATGGTCCTATATGTATATTTTAGGTTTGGATCCTTCTCTATTTGTACATAATTTGGTGGTTCACCTAAATGTAGATACTATTAAGTAGAAACTATGGAAAATACATCCTGAGGTAGCACTATTAGTAAAAGTGGAACTTCAGAATTTTTTAGAAGATGGATTTATAAGGTCTATAGACTATCTTGAATGGATCTTTAACATGTTAACTATTTCCAAGAAGACACTTGACATTTGAATTTACACCAATTTTTGGGATATCAACAAAGACTATCCTAAGGATGACTTTCCCCTTCCCAAAATTGACATGATTTTCAATTATACGATAGGTCATGAAATGTTATCCTTAATGGATGGATTTTCAAGATACAAATAGATCCACATTATTGAGGAAGATTGACATAAGACAAAATTAATGACCCCGTGGGGAAATTTTTGTTACAAGTTTATGCCTTTCGGTTTCAAGAATGTACATATAGATTACCAAAGAGAGAGATGAAAATTACTTTCTAAGACCTCCTTCATGATGACATGGAGGACTATGTTGATGATATTATTGTAAGTTTAAAACCATAATAGATCATCTCATTGTCTTGCAACATATATTTGAAAGGTCAAATTAAAATTTCAACATGAAACCCTTCCTTGAATCAACAAGGAACTTAGAGGAAGTGAGAACAAGCTAGGTTCTCTTCCCGATTCAAAAACTTCTTCAAACCTCTCACTTTGTTTTCCTATGAAAAATCAGTTTTCCAAAATAAGGAAGCATCACATCATTGCAATACTTAAATTATTTAGTATGTTGCAACATATTTCTCAAGTCTAGTTGGAGCTTTGGAAACTGGTGAAAGAAATCTGATTCTACAATTGTTCACAAGACTCTTGCACATTCTTAGTTTCATTTGTTTGGAGAAATTTATTTCAATACCTATTAGATCAACATTTTCCTTACTATCATGCTTCCATAGAGTAGGTGTTGTCTTCAATATTGAGAATATCTTTAGGAGATTCCAGGATTCCCTTCTATCTCTTGGTTTATCATAGGTGCATTCTTTTGTACAAACTAAAAAGGTTGAGAGCTTACCTTCATATTCATACTAATCTGTCAGGGATTCGAAGTATAACATAAATTTTATGTTTTTTCCATATCATTTTCAAACATATGGTCCATGGAAAGGAGAAACATGACATGTACTCATAACGATCTGTGCATTTCGATGGCTCGGGTCAGTATCTTAAGATTGAGTTGAGGGTATTGAGTTTCTTCCATAGTCCTTAAGATGTCTTACATAGATTGTTCTTCTAAATATTCCATATACTCATTTTCACCTTCATTAGAAGATTTTTTGCATTAGGCCTCAAGGATATGATTGAAAATATTATCCACACATGGACATAATTCATTTAAAGCATTCATTGTTTTCATGCTCTATGTTTATTGTCATACAAGGTTCACCTTCTTGCATGACGTATCATATTTTTTTTCAAAAATTCTCAGAGAGGAGATGAAATATCCATTCTACATGGGAAGGGTGCACCTTTGAGCTCAAGATCCATCACATAATGCTCATGATAGGAAAGAGAATATAATGTTTGAGAGCATCAACATGAGAAAAATCTTCAACTCCATCTTGGTCATTCCTTATAGAATCTTCTTGTTTGCAAGGAAATAGATAAAGACTCCATACTCACCATGATGATCAACATTATGCTCCTTTGGTGAGGATGATGCAAGTCAGGTCCTTAGAGAGATCATGTTCAATTTTTTCATCTACCTTGGTTTCGAGAAAGAAATTGGAATTTTCTCATCCATTGTTTAATCCATGAATGGAATTTTATTCTTCAATTATCTCCATGTCATCATTTAACATTTGTACATCAATTGAAGAGTCAAAATTGGAAAGGATATTATTCATGATTACCTTTGAATTCATCATCTTGAAGTCTGGGATGGAGGATTTATTTCTCATACTTCTTCATGGTTTATGTGAGTTCCTCGGAAAAGTGTATGGATAAGTTGTCATAGAACAAAAATATTCATTTCTCAGAATCCATTTTCTCTCTGACAATGGATTGTGCCTCGAGCCAAAATGAATTGATGAACAGAATGTTCAAATATCATGTTCATCTTCATCATCTTCCAAGGTGATGATTTGATTCTCATCAGAAGGTTCAAGGACATGATCATTCATCATAGGTTCACAAGAATCTTCCAAGGATGAAACCTCATAGTGTGGACAATTATCTGGATATTCTTTTGAAAGGTTTTCTTCTTCTTCAACATTTTGAAGTACTTAATTATGTTCATACATTATTTTCAAGGCCAATGCATAATTCCAAACCTCATGATAGGCTTCAGGATCAAAATAGACTTCTTCCACACTCAAAATGTTTTGCACAAACTATCTTCCCAAGACATTCCATTTATTCATCTCCATATGTAAGAAAATCATCTAGAGGAAGGGATATGAAATTACAATATTCTTAGTTTATTAGTTCAGCTGCCTGAAAGTGAGAATATGTTACCTTCAGTAGATTATTCACCATCATGCCTCTTCATACCAAATTTCATATCTCTTATGAATCTTCCTCATCCATTTCTTTGATTCTTGATCATCAGTAGGTGCAACCATTATTCACTTTTTCATTCCTCTAGTAGCAGTCTACTTGAATTAGAAGCCACCAGAACTTGATGATAGGATCTTCACAAATAAAAATATTATACCATGACTCTAGTAGAAATAGAAGTTTTTTTGGCTTAGTGTTGCAGGTTAACATGGACCTTTTTCATTGTCTTAGATTTCTTGAATTTGCAAGAGATGTTCTAGAATTATGGCTGATCAAAATATTGCATATCAAGGTCTTATTCTTCTTCTTCTTGATTATTGTCACTCATTGGTGTAGAAACCAATCTTGAGAATTTTTTCATCATGTGATGTGGGAAACTAAAGTGACATAGATTAGTTCCTTGATAGAGGTCACCTTCTTTGAAACCAATTTTTTTTGGAATAATATATACTATTTTTATCTTGTAGAGATCTTTGCGGGTGCACATGGGAAAATATCTCCCCAGTCGGAGTCACTAAAAATTCTTGGTGAAATAATTTTTTT
Source organism: Taxus chinensis (assembly GCA_019776745.2). Taxonomy (NCBI): domain Eukaryota; kingdom Viridiplantae; phylum Streptophyta; class Pinopsida; order Cupressales; family Taxaceae; genus Taxus; species Taxus chinensis. Next base: position 544,570,455 of record CM034151.1, on the reverse strand, counting down.
ATAGAAAATTATGTGTTTCCACCAACACTCATGGGGTTACACCCCTCCTTCATGTGTATGGGGAGGCTCCCATTATTGAATGTAAACTATCCTAATACTATCTAAATGTTGTGGGTGTCCAAATAGGCTAGGGATCACACAAGAACACTTCATTGAACCTATGGAAAAGTTATTGTACAGTTACAAGGGAGGAAATTGTAGTGATGAGGGATAAATGAGAGAAATTAGGCAAGGGAAGGTTATTATTATGAGTAGGAAATAGACAGAGTTCACACCCAATAACTGAATAGTTCAAAATTAATTAGAGGAAAGCAACAATGTAATCCATTAGTGAGACTAAAAATTACAAGACACACAATTCCTTAGATTTATCAATCAAGGATGCAAAGTTCTTTTTTGATCACTATACTTGCAAAGTGTAGAAAAGAGAGAGAATAAAGGAACACATAAGAAAAAGGAAATGAAATGAAATGTAGCTTTTATTTCTTGTGTTGGTGATTATAAAGCTTCAACATTCTAACCAAAATCCACAATTTCTACAAACAAGAGTAACTTTCAAAAATATAGGATCCTTTACAATGGAGAAGCCATCCCGATTTATAGAATTGTGAATTGATCTTTCATCTACCCCCCATATGACTCTTCATGATCTCATTCAACTTGTGACTTTACATACTTTCTAGGAAGTGAGGAAATAAGTTCCCTTTTTATAAATCAAAGGGACTTTTACAATTCAAATTTATAAAATTGTCACTTAATTGAATGAGACAAATTACCATGATTATGTACAATGAAGAATTAGAAAGGGGGGAGAAGAGAGAGGGAGAAAGAGAGAAGAAGGAATGATTTGGAAATATTTGATGAAGAAATCTCCTTCTGATGAAGAACTTGTTGATTCATGATCCCTGAGGAAGAGTTTCCAGAAATGGGCTCTTGTTTCTTGAATTCCTTACTAAATTGAGCTAGTGTAGATGTAAAATTTTCTTCCTCTAGAATGCAAACATAGTATCCCAACACTTGAATCAATTCCCCAGGAACATCATTGATCTTATTAACATTGATTGGGCCATTCTTATGATCCTTTGTAATTTCCAAAATGGAGTTTATGATGTTGGCCAGGTAACTCTTAGGTATCTTCATTAAGGAGAGAGAGAGTCACTTGCCACTTTCTTGACCAACTCCTGGAAGGAAACAATGAGTTCTTCTAATGATAAATTCTCAGTGAGTGGAGGAACTCAAGTTTATGAAATAAATTTGTAGACCTCATTCAAGATCTCAAAAGAATGTTGTCCACAAGATTCCAAGTTCATGGAGATCACATGTTTTAGCATTTCATATCTCTCATATATGATGCGGAATCCAAACTTGAGATTGGTTCTCACCAGATGATGCAAACACATTTTTCTCACAAGGGTTTGAGAGTTGAAGGAGATCATCTCAAACACCAGTGGGAACACCTCATCCAAGTGAATTACCTCTTTTTCAATATCCTCCCCCACTTTATTTACTTCTGACAAGGTTGCAAGAATGTTCTTGATGAGAGAGATGACATCTAGAAACAATGTCCTTGCCTTGATAGATGATTTCTCAATCCACTTCTCATTATCTTTACATTTCATCATGTAACCTTGTGCTTTATTGATCACCTCAGGATCAATATTGCTGATTGGAGGAATGTCTTCTACAGGAAGAGAATGATGTTGAATTGGGTTCCAAGAAGGGTTGAATGTAAGCACTGAGAGATTTTAATCCATTTCTCAAATTGCATAATTTTTTCATTTGTATTCTTCATTCAGAGCTGAGGAGGCGGGAAGAGGATCCCTTAAACAGATGAGAATCACCCTTGTGTGAAACTTGACCCAATGTGATGCAAATCAACTCATAGTCTAATGGAGTCATCTCCTCAATAGGATTTTCAATCCTAATCCTAACAACTTCAAACATACTGCTTACCTGAGGTGCCACTTGAAGAAGTGGGAAGTTGTCTAGGAATTCTTCCTTCACTTGGATTTCAAAGTTCTTGATATAACTTCAAGATTATGCATGATAGCTTGTCTGTTTTGTTTTTCAGGTCACTTTCAAGCATTTCTTGAATCCATGGGAATGGTTCTTGAGGAGTTAACACAATGTTGGTCGTTAGAGAGCTTTCAGGAGATTAATGCAAGATCAACTCTTATGCAATGTGAGAAAGCTCCACCATTGAGGAATACATACATGAATTATTCTAAAGGGAAAGATGGTATAATGGATCACTTAGATGACTTGAATATCTCTCTTGACTTTGGCTTTCTCATTTAGCTCACCTGGCTCACTTTGGCTCAACCAGCTCACCCAACTAAACCAACTCAACTCAACTCAACTCGCTTATTGAGCTCAAATAAACCATCTCAAATCAGAAATATTATAGTGGATCCAACTTGACTGATGTATTACTATGATCAACAAAGCTCTTGAATATTTTAGAGTCTTTTCAAACTGCACAAATTCTTTAGCTTTTATCTTTTGTGCCCTGCTATGTTTTGTTTCGATCTGGACACAATTATAACCAGAATGATTCTTTGGGATCCTCGAGGAGGGTGAATTTTTTTTTTTGAGCTATGAAATCACCTTATAACCCTTTGAAGATGTCAAAAATCAGTGAGATGAGTGAAATAGAGGCCAATTGCAATTTTCTGCATCTCAAACTAAGACTTTCTATTTTAGTAGGTGGGGACCAGGTGCTGGTATTTTGGAAGATTTTTATTGTATTACTCAAATTTGATCTTCTCAATCCTCTGACATACTCAATCTAAATTCATTTATAATTCTTTACCCTTTTCGGAAAGTTCCTATTTTTAGTAGTTATTTTTTTACTTTTTATGCTTTTTCGAGAAATCTGCTTTTTTGCTCAAATTGCCTATTTTTCCTATTTTCATCTTCATTGTTCTTCAAATACATTGATCTATGATAAATTTACATTTTTGTTAAGTTTTGATTTTTAGTAAGTGAGGGCACCATATACTTACTATTTTTAGAATTAGCACTTATCCATGTCTGTTTGCAATGAAAATGTCTTCATTAGATTTGGCTCATCGTTATGATCTCGTTCTCTAATTTTTTATTTGTTATTTCTTGAAATTAAAAAAACTTATAGGGAAATAGTTTCAGGTTTGAAGCTATTATGGAATCCATTAATGGAATCTCTAAGTTATAGTGGTCTAAGGGATGCTTGAAAAGATAAAAATCAGTTCAAACCCTTACTAAGATTGGTTTTATGATTTGTTTGTGATGAGGAAAAGATTTTTTCTTGCAATCATGGATGCCCTAGAAATATTTTAACAAATGGTGGTTTTTGTGTTCATGGATAAATTAGATATGCTATGGAAATGAAGTTAAAACCTATAACCTCAAAGCATGAACCTAATCTACACTAAACCATCATGATAAGAGATAAACAAGACTAACATCTATCATTGTATGAACTAGATTAAATCTAAACTAACATGATAAAGCTACTCTCTACTCTTTAGATCACTTAATTAAACATTGAACCTAAGAAGATCAACTTAGATCAATCAAAGGTGTGATTAGTTGTTTTATGGTTCTCAAGCTTTCAAGAATGGAGTCTCACCATTAATGGCTTCAAGGCCAATGGTTCTCTCTATTTACTCAAAACTTGGATTATGGATGCAAATGGAGGTTATTTGCTCAAGATCAATGAAGGGAGTAAGTTTAAGATCAAATGTCTTATAGCTTAAAGCTAATACAAATGGAATCCCAAAACTAGGTGTTCTTAGTGTTAATAAGATATCCTAGATGTGAAGGTGTAAGTTGAATGGGTAGGCTTAGCCTTGTATTTATAGTTTTCCAAATGGAAGAGTTTGAACTTTGGGTGCATGTGGGACTAAAGCTCAAAAATAACTTTTAGATTAGATTAGGATAAACATGCTTTAGGCTTAGTTAAGCTTTGGTTTAGGCTAGTTAACTAGGGTTTAGGCTAGTTAAAATTGATTAGCAAGTGATTAGAGACTCATTGAGAGTTGGGAGGGGTCTGGATAACCAATTGTGACTGATAGATAGCCTACGAAGCCAATAGAAGTGGTCTAGAGAGAACTAGGGTTTCTGAATGGTCGAAAGGAGGAATGTTTAGCTAATAAGAGAGATATTAGCCAAATAAGCTGATTATAGGAGGAATACGACTGAAAGGTGTCGTGAATGGGCATCCGAGAATGGAGCAAAGAAGGGGAATTAACGAAGTGTCGTTAATTGAATGAATTGGATGAAATGCTAAGTGTAAGCATACTTTAGGTGTCTACATTTGCCCCTCTTTGAGGTGGCGTAAGCAACGTCACTTCAAAGAAAGTAGACAAGCATAAACAAGTAGAAAATTTTGAAGGGATAGAAGAAAATGATTAGAATGGAGGATGCCCCCTCGATTGTCGATGGGGTGATAGAAGAACTCGATTGACAATTGAAAAGATGACAGAAAGAGAATAGAAGAAAGAATAGTGTGAAGAAGAAGAAAAGAAGGGGATATAGAAGAAAAAGGAGTATGAGGAAGGGGAATGAGCTAACATCCATCAAGTGCCTTTTAAACAACTTTATTTTTCATCATATTGCTAGTGATCTTCATCATCGGTCCTTATTAAAAAGAATGAACAAAAGTGTAGTATGACATGAAAAGCCATATACGAACAAATGTCCATTGCTAAAAACACCAAACTCCATGCAACATACAAAATGAAATGCAATACGAGAAAGTAAAAGATTCCTAACTCCATGCAACATACATAATGCAATGCAATACGAGAAAGTAAAATATGCCTAACTCCATGCAACATACAAAATGTAATGCAATACGAGAAAGTAAACAAGCAAACCTAACAAAGAAACATAACTAATGTTTTTGTTATCGAGATTCAGTTTTTTTTACAACCTATTCAAATTAATGAAAAGGGTTAATGATGGTGCCCCAAGCAAGGATACATGTAAGGGGAGAATAATGGAGGACACTTCAGTCCTATGAAAAATCAATGTGCACTATGAAACAGTACCAGGCAACTCGTTGTGCCCCAGAGTACAGATGAAGTAAGCAACTTAGCTTTTGTTGATGGAGGTAGATCAAGATGATCCACGAGTCACGCACATGAACAGGTGAGAACTAAAGAGTGACATTTTTGTAGGATGATTTTCAATTTTTAGAAGTTTTCTTAAACATATTTGAATGTTTTGATTTTTCTAACATATTTGAATGTTTTTGTGATTTTTCTAACATATTTGAATGTTTTTGTGATTTTTCTAACATATTTGAATGTTTTTGTGATTGATTTTGAAAGTTTTCTAAAACTATGTACAGGAAGATGAGGAAGCGTGGATGCCCCTAGCGATAGATGGGATGTACAAGGGCATAAGGCCACATGCGTACAAGAAAGGTGAAGATGTAAAAATGCCCCAGCGATTAGGTGGGAGTATTCAAAGGAAAACTCTTCACGTGTAGAAGCGGGACCCAAGGCCATTATGGATAGGTTCAACATGATGATGAACATAAACCAATGAAGTGCTGGGAAGAAGCAAGGATGCCCCCAGTGTAAGTTGGCCTAAAAGCACATGATAGAAAGGAAGGAGAAGATTGTTTTTGTGAAAGGGGACAAAGGTGTCTGAAAACATGGAAAAAAGTAATCTTATACACATGGATGTTCTGAACGAAGTAGAAGAATGATGTGAATGATATGAATGTAGCTTAGAAGCCTCACGATGAAGAAGTGATTAGCCAAAGGCACAAATCGTGAGACGAGATATGGACTAAAGCAAGAGTCTGAACAAGGTCCAAAAAAAGACACTTGGTAACATACTAATCCTGTTTACTCATAGAGATCCAGTGTGTGCACGTGTGAATTTAATTACCTCTTGAAGGGAAGATTTAATAGACAACAAGTGAAGACACCCTAGCCAATGTGTAGGAATGATTTATTTTGATAGGTGATAGGTGATTTGTGAATGAAGGGTGGAAGGATAGCCATACATTGCTCCACTGCCAGCCAGGCGTCCATAGCCCCGATGGAGATGTATTTGATTCTAATCACAACATTTCTCTACTTATAGTCAGGCGTCCATAGCCCCGATAGAGATTATTGGAAATACCCCAAGAGAGAGTTAATATATCAATTTGCTTTTGCTTTGTAGCTTTTAGCTTTTGATTTTTGATTGATTTTGATTCTTTTTCTTTTTGAAAACTTATTTCAGCTCTCTTGTTTGACAAGGGGTTAAGAACCACAGATGGCTTGATGGAAGGAGGTGGAAGTGATTGTGATGACGACATTGGCTAGTGTCAACAAATATGTCCAAAAGTTCTTCGCAACAAGTTTATTAGATGTTGAATGTGATAGGATCTCTAAGAGGTCAGTCATTCTTTAATTTACCAAGGTGATAAAATACCAGGGTCAAACAGATACCATAGAGATAAATGTCACAAAATGCGTGTGAATAGGCTAACCAAAATATCACCGAAGGGATGAAAATGGTAGGAAGACTTGCAGAATAACAACAAGGAAGGGAAGAAAGAAACATCCATGTGTACGCAATACCTGATTGCAATGTTTGATCTTTGTACCTTTGATTTTTCTTGTGTTTTCTCAATGTTTTTTGTATTTTTGAATTGTTTTTTTTGATTTTTATTTTTATTTTTGATAGTTTTTGGAAAGGTTGGGACCAAAAAGTCACTCTGTGTGATAGGATCCAACAATGATGTTTGCGACTTCCTTGATAAGGGAGACTAGGTGCATTTGTTTATCAAGAGTTATGTTATCCCCAATCTCGATGATCGTGGTGAGCTCGTACTCAACAAATGACTGTGATTTATCCTTGAAACAAGGATTTCATATGCGGGAGATTGAGTTCCCCATCCAGAGGTTTATGCACTTTGCACCATACTTGATGGTTACGTTGATGTGCGTTCTTGAATCACACTTGATTTACAATTTTGAGATTGTTCGAGTTGTTAGGAGATTTGGAGCTCTTGGAAGTTTTGACTTGAGCTTGATTAATGAACTTTTTTGGGTTTCTTATAAGCTGACATGTGACTTTTCTAATCCCCGAGAAGGAGAAGAAAGTGAACGTTGACATTTAGAACTGATGTGAGAAATGACTTGCGGGCTTACCACAACCATTGATAGAAGAAATATGTGATGGATGAAAAGGATACGGTCCAAGAATTGAAGAGGATGGGCTACAAGGAGGTGAGCCAATGATAGAAGATGATGAAGGGCTGCTAGAATATGGCCCTAAGATGGAAGAAATTAGGCTACTCGGAGGTGGCCCAAGAATAGAAGATGAAGGGATACTAGGATGTGGCCCCAGGATAGATGAGGAGGGACTACTCGAGGTATCCCATAGATAGAAGAGGATGAAGGGCTACTAGGATGTGGCCCAAGAATAGAAGGGAATGGGCTACCAGGAGGTGACCCACAAGTAGAAAATGGAGGGCTACTAGGATGTGGCCCCAAGATAGAAGAAGATGATGGGCTACCCAATGGTGACCCAAGGAGATATTTTGATTGAGGAATGATGATAAATAATGAATGATTTGGTAATGAGAAGATAGGCCATGGCTCAATGCTAGACCTCGACATCTCATCATGCTCAGAAGAAGGTGAAGATGGAATAACAGAAGAAGAATCAAGTTCCATGACCTTAGGATCTTCCCCTATGTTCTGATAAAAGGAATCAACTTCTTTTCCCCAATACGTGAGTGTATCAAGTTCTAGAAAGAATCCTTGTTTGTAATCCTCTAAAGGGATATCATTCATGTACTCTAATTGTTTCTTCATTCTGAGAGAAATCAATCAGTAGAGGTTGTTTTTCTTTGGCCATAGAAGGTTGAATAGAAGAAACAGGTCCGATAAGTGGGGAAGATTGATTGACAGAAGAAAATGACTCAAGAGAGGAAGTAGGATTGGTGGTAGGTGTCTCATGAATGGACGATTTGGATCTGGACCTAGATTGATTTTCTAGAAGATGATGCAATGTAGGAGAGAAAATAGGATCACATAGCCATCCATTAAGTTGTGACGTAGGAGTCGAATTAGATGATTGAATAGAGGGAATCCGAGTCATGGAACTCTTCGATGGAGGAAGAGGTCGTTGAGACGACTAATGAAGGAGGTCCTGTGAAGAAAGGGAGGACCGTGACTCAAGAACCAAATTAGATGTTCGATCGATGGAACTTGGAGTCGCATGAGTCTTCAAAGGAGGAAGACATCATTGAGGTGATTTGGAATAAAGGTCCTGCGAAGGAAGGGAGGACTGTGATTCAGGATTTGATCTAGGGGTATCTGAACAATAGTTGGGATCTGAGTCTTCAGAAGAAGAGTGGGAATCTGAATGGTAGTTTGGATCTGAATCAGAAGAAGAAGAGTGGGGGAACCTGAATAATAATTTGGATCAGAAGCATCCAAACCATACCACCGACTATGAGCTGAAGGTGGGGAACAGGGTACCCGAATGGGCCCTCTAGAATGAAGAACCAAACGAGGTTTAGTTGTAATGGGAATATTTTGATTTGAATTGCTAAACCTAGGTTTTGTATTGTAGTAAGTGTGAGAAACCATGATAGTCAGTCATTGTTGGCATCATTTAAGAACAAATGTCTAGACCTAGATAGTGGGATGGAACTCCTTCAAAGGGAAGGAAGTGACATGTCGATTCGAGTAGCATAATGACATCCAACTAGACATTTTGTAAGTATGGAGATGCATGCATGATTTTCTGAAGAAGGTCTAAGGAAAATAGACATTATGATGACGCAATCTCGATGAGATCGAAAATGATTGTCCTAGAAAACAATTTTTCCAGATGAATAATCACAAGGAACAATCATACAAGTGTGAAACATAAAGCCAATCAACAAGGAAATACACCATATGCAAATGCGTGTGCAAAAGTGAGTTCGATGCAAAGATGATCAACACAATGTCAATATTTACGTCAAGCTCGAAATGAACAAGGCGTAAATTTTAACAAAGGGTAGATGTGACTCCCAATCAAAGGACACCATGATAAGTTCAACAACCAACAAGGTCTAAATGTTAAAGGGTGAGGATTACAAATGTAAGCCACGTAACCAAACCAATTGGACACATTAATCAAGCTTCACGAAGAAGTGAGATATTAGTGCCAACGTGGTATCGAAACGACACAAACAAAGTAAGTGACACTCTTCAATATTTTGGACAATGTTTGAAGAAAAACTAAGTCAAAGTATACTAAGGATGTGTTAAAATGTGTGCAGTGTAACACCACAATATGCATACTTAGATCACGTTTATGAAAAACATGACATAAGTATCTTAATTGTGTTAAGACAATGCAAACAAGGTAACACATCAAAGGGAGATCAAATGATGAATCAATCCTAACTATGATGATGATCTTGAAATCAAGATCAAGTGGCCATCAAAGATATAAGGATGCATCCACGCACTTTAGACGTTTAACAACTCAGCTGCAAACATGGATGAGCGTAAACAGACAAAAAAGTGGTGAACACTATCTATGACAACACTCCCAAAAGATGCCTTCTGTTGTCCCAAATGGGAAACAAGAATGCAAAGGTATAGATCAAAAGATGAAAAATAAACTAAGCACCACTTGGGCAGAGCTTCGCCTCGTCTGAAGGCGAGAAAGAAGCTAAGCTAAGTGAAACGTGTCATTTAATTTCCATGATGAAAGGCACTTAGATCCAACTTAAGTGGATTCTTTTCCTTGTTCGAAAAACAAGGTTCTGAATCCAAACAAGTTATCACTTCGTGATGGCTAAGATGCGACAATGGACTAGTAAAGTGGGCCTCAAGATAAAATGGCCTCCTTAATAAGTTCTCTCAACTAGGTGTTACAAAGTCATCTTAAGCGAGCACGATTTACCCAAAAAGTCACCATAACTATCTTGGGAGTATCTCGGCTTTACTTTACCCCCTTCAAGCACAATGGGCAATAATTGCATCCATCATGTACTCTCACTGGGGTCACCATATGGACAACTGGTAACTCTAACTCACAAGGCATACTAGTCAAGTGGGTAAGCGGAGCGCTTCCTGTTTCATCCATGAGGTTACACAATGGTGGATTACTTTAGGGTTCCTGGAACCACCCCCATTTTTGTAGCTTAAGGCATTATGCCAAAGGGGTTATGTTCCAGTTGAGTGGATAGGGACGTACCCTTTTCCAAAACCTACAATACAGTGTTTTGAATATGGTGTGTTTTTTATCTTTTTAATTTAAATGTGGTTTTAAGTGGCACACCATTTGGCAACCTACAAGAAACACGTGTATTAGAGGGTTTTTTGTTTTGTTTTTGATGTCTTCTTTATTTGACAAGTGATTTTGGTCCTACATACCAAGGTTAGTAATTTTCCAAAACGTCATATAAAGGAGATAAGATGTTGTTTTTGATTTCCCAGATCGTCCTAAGACACAAGGAAAGAGCATACACAACAAGGTATCTCACTCAAATTTGTAATAAATGGAAAATTCCTAAGTACAATGTGAAAATAAGTTCATTTTAACCAACTTTGAAAGCTAATTAAACCATTTTGCAAGTATGAAGAAAGTGGTGAAACGTTTTTGATTCCCAAGATCACCTAGAAAGGCGTGAGGGAAGAGCATACACGTTCAAAAATAAAGATGCAAATGTTTTTGATTAAGTTAGTATAAAAAACTTAATGCAAAGGAAACCTGTAAACCACTGTTAGAACCCTGTAAGAGTTAGAAAACCAAGAAAATCGAAAAATTCTAGAAATCTAATTTTTGCACTTTTTTAACAGTTTTTAGTAATTTGCATTTTTGGAGGTCTCAGGGGAATTTTGGGAGTTTTTTGATAGAAATAAGTATACTAAAGCATCTAAAATTTATGGAAGTTCCCTTTGTTATTATGCTTCGTTATCTTTCCGACACCTATTCAAACTCTGAAAATGGGTTAACGAGTCAAAAGATATGATCAAAACAAGGAGCACTAAAAATAAAATGTATGAATCCAGACTACATAGAGACACCTGCACGTCCAGAATGATGCCTACGTGCCCAGCCAATGGAATGCCCTAACCAATGTAGATGCATGTAAGGTAAAAATGTAAATGGGGGATAACACCTACATGCGGGATTTTCTGATAGGTATGCTAGGGTTCTGACGTGAACGCGCCTAACTCAACAGATACCCTGCAAAATAAAATTAGTAAAATCCATAGTATACCAAAAAAAATACAGACGTGTCTAGAAAGACAAAGATGGCTACAACATGACATGGATGCTTAGATTTCAATGGAGATGCGTCCAAGCATAAAATAAAGTTTCAAATTTTTACACAGTGAGGTGATTTACACAGACACGTCTAGAGAGATGGAGACACCGAGCCATGATGAAGACACGTGCACGTCCCTACAGAGAGAAAACTTATTAATGATGAGGACAACCAGACAGGTGTGTGCCTATTCCGATGGGGATGCTTGGGGTTTCAACATGGACGCGCCCCTTTACGACACCTACGCGTACCCTGTGAAAAACCTGCAAAAATCACAGATTTTCAAATTTTCAAAAGCAAACAGTTAGTTGTTAGTCAAAGTGTCCTATTTCTATATCAAACCCACAAAATACATGTAAATGAAGGTCATTTATCTAGTGTTAGAAACAAAAATGAGGAAATAACAAGTGATTTGATCCAAAAAACTTGAAAATGAACTTTGAAGAACTCAAAAGACCTCCATTAATGGAGGATGGACATAAGTGTCCCACCAGGCGTGCCAAATGTGTTCATGGATAAATTAGATATGCTATGGAAATGAAGTTAAAACCTATAACCTGAAAGCATGAACCTAATCTACACTAAACCATCATGATAAGAGATAAACAAGACTAACATCTATCATTGTATGAACTAGATTAAATCTAAACTAACATGATAAAGCTACTCTCTACTCTTTAGATCACTTAATTAAAAATTGAACCTAAGAAATCAACTTAGCAATCAAAGGTGTGATTAGTTGTTTTATGGTTCTCAAGCTTTCAAGAATGGAGTCTCACCATTAATGGCTTCAAGGCCAATGGTTCTCTCTATTTACTCAAAACTTGGATTATGGATGCAAATGGAGGTTATTAGCTCAAGATCAATGAAGGGAGTAAGTTTAAGATCAAATGTCTTATAGCTTAAAGCTAATACAAATGGAATCCCAAAACTAGGTGTTCTTAGTGTTAATAAGATATCCTAGGTGTGAAGGTGTAAGTTGAATGGGTAGGCTTAGCCTTGTATTTATAGTTTTCCAAATGGAAGAGTTTGAACTTTGGGTGCATGTGGGACTAAAGCTCAAAAATACTTTTAGATTAGATTAGGATAAACATGCTTTAGGCTTAGTTAAGATTAGGTTTAGGCTAGTTAACTAGGGTTTATGCTAGTTAAACTTGATTAACAAGTGATTAGAGACTCATTGAGAGTTGGGAGGGGTCTGGATAACCAATTGTGACTGATAGATAGCCTACGAAGCCAATAGAAGTGGTTTAGAGAGAACTAGGGAGGTTCTGAATGGTCGAAAGGAGGAATGTTTAGCTAATAAGAGAGATATTAGCCAAATAAGCTTATTATAGGAGGAATACGACTGAAAGAGTGTCGTGAATGGGCATATCGAGAATTTCTTACCATGGGTGAATTTTTTTGTCCCCATTTCCCCCTTAGGAATTAGAACAATAAAAATTTCCCTCACTTGTTCTTCCCACATGTCATCTTTTGATTGCACGATGGGGAAATAGAGAAAACCATCATTTAGCACATGAGGGGTTGAGATTGGGTCATATAGAAATCCATGGAAGGGGATAGAGTGGGATGTATTTTATTGTCCCCTTGGGAATGAGGAAAATAGGGATAGAAAAATACACCCTCACTTGAAGATGAAAAGTGGCAGCATGAGATTCAATGAAGAGGATGTGAGGAAAAACTAGTTTTAGCACTACGGTGCTCAAACTTGGTCGCATACAAAACCAAAGAAAGTGATAGAGTGGGTGATTTTTATTGTCCCCTATATCCTCTTAGGAATGTGGATAGGAGGGATAGAAAAATGTTCCATCACCCTGTGCTGACAAGTGGCACTTTCTCATTGCACGATGGGAGGAGCTAGGAATAGGCATATAAGCCCTGTGGAGTGCTTGTCATGGTCATGTGAAGAACTTGGAGGAATAATTGAGGAGGGGTGAAATTTGGTGTCCCCTATATCCCATTGGGAATGGGGATAAGAGGGATACAAAATTGTTCCTCAACTTGGAGGTGATAAGTGCCCACATGAAAAATTGGCTAACTATGAGAAGCATACCTGCGAGAGAGAGAAGACTTGTTGACGTAATTTCCGGAGCTCCATGAGGTATTTTTTGATGAATTATTGTATAATTTTTACTCCCAAGATCAATATAAAAACAATGGGATGAGTCTAATCCTTCAATTCTTCTTGAAACTTCTTGAAATTTCTCCTTTGTCTTCGGGACAAAAGGGCGTGTTTGTACAAATTGAGATGCCTTGAGATATTCCTAGGTCTTGTGAGATATGTGAAAATTTCAACATGTAGATAATTATAATAGATTTCCAATGAATATTTTATTTCCTGCTAACTCCTTACGGAGCTCCCGAAATCATCTGCAGAAGATCACATCCCTATTTTGATTGCACACTCCTTGCACCTTAGAAACTCGTTTTTGCTCAATTTGTTCATAAACCTTAAAAAAATCCTTAAATATTCCTAAATAAGTTCCAAAATGTTTATATACCTTCACTACCACCTATATATGAGTGTGGAATTTCAAATATTTCCTGGAGAGTGCACACCTACCCTAGAATGACCAGAATTAGCCTTTTTAGGTGTATTAAGAAACTAGCCTTCAGAAGCACTCCACCGTATGATACTAATGACATTGTTACCTCATTTAAAACATTATGTAAATATTTTTAAATAAATGGGAAACATTTACAAGGTATATATGGGCATGATATAGAAGATAAACTAATTCGGAGAGGGGTTCAGGAAGGCTTGAGAGTAAATTTTCACATTTGTGTCTAGTTGTCATGCTTGAAAGTTTGAAATTTGCATGCTACACATTTTCATGAAAAAAAGCCATAAGGTTCCAGATGCACGTTATGAATTTGAAATTCCATGCCTCCTCAATCTCATCTCTTCGTTCTTCTTTGGGATCTTAATATAACTAGTTGTTATATTTTGTCATTGAGTTTATTTTGTTAAAAAGTAAATGTGTAATATAAATTCATTTGAATAAAACTTAACTAATCAAGTGTTATCACTTAATTAAAAAACTAGTTGGTTAGGGTGCTTATTCCTCCCCTCTTTCCTATATAAGGCTCCATTTTTTATTGTAAAGGGGTTGGATGTTGGTGAATTTTGAATATAAGAAATACTAATTTTTAATACATAAGAAGAACCATTCTCTATCCCTCATTTCTTGCGCTGCCTACCTTATTTTCCTGATTTTGTTTCATATTATGTATTTTTTACATTATTTGGATGTTGCAACTTTGTGTTCTTACTCATGGGCCAAGAATTATTGAACTTTGATTCAATTTATATCTTTTTCACTGTGGTAAATTCCATTTTGTAGACATGTGTGTTCTTCAGTTCTATTAATGTGTAGGAGTAAAATAAGATTTGCATTCTTCTTATTTGAAAGTGTCGTTGTTTCTCTCTCATATTTTCTATCTGTGTAGGTGTGGTGATCTTGTACGACCAAGAAGGAACTATGTGTCCTTGATCAATAAATTTGAATAAGAACTGTGTGCCCCTAATTTGTCTATCTTGCCAAATGCTTACACTATTCCATTCTTCTGATTATTCTTTTCCTAATCCTTCTTTTGTATTTGAAATCATGAAATTAATCATTTCCACCAAAATCCTCATTGAAATTTATTAAATTGTAAATTTATAAATATTTTAAAGTTTCATATTTTGTTTTGAATAAGGGAACCTACCCATTAAAGAGGAGGGAGTGTTGTCCCCTGAACTGTTGATTGTACCTTAAAACTATAATTTTTTCATATAATAATTTGTTGGCACCTACCATGGTGCACATTTGTGTTGTTTGAATAGTTCCCACAGAATATCATTCACCACAATTTAATAACAATTATTCCTAGAGGATTCACTAAACTACCTGAACGTAGATATACCAAAAGCCTGTGAGCCTAGGGAATTAAAGATCTTACCTTCCAGTTTTAACAAGAACGTTCTATCTAGATATCTCTAGAAGGAAGAGGTAAAGGAAAGAGGTTTATGATTACACCTCTAATTGAAAGGAAGTCCAGTTCTCTTTCTCAAGTAAGTACAACTGAAGCTTTAGTTCTAGCTAGGATTACTCTTCCTTTACAAACTATTTTTCCCATAATGAATGCAACAATTCCTTAGGGATAGAACATTGGGCCTCTAGACCTTTCTCAACCTCTCCATGATTTACCTAGAGGAAGCTGAAAGAACTTCCTAAAATTTAGAGGAGATGGTAAGGTTCATCCCGATGAA
This sequence comes from Taxus chinensis, assembly GCA_019776745.2. NCBI lineage: Eukaryota > Viridiplantae > Streptophyta > Pinopsida > Cupressales > Taxaceae > Taxus > Taxus chinensis. Next base: position 544,554,928 of record CM034151.1, on the reverse strand, counting down.
AATTTGGTGGCATTCTATGTTGCCTGTGGGGTTCTTAGGGTTGCACACATGGATGTCTTTGTTAGCGTGTTTGTTGAAATTATGCAAGTCAATGTTGTTTAGTGGTTCTATAATCTTCCGGATAATAATATCACCAATTGGGATATAATGAAATCTAAGTTTGAGCCTAGGTTTAAGCTAGTGGAGGATGTTCACGCTCTTCTAGCACATCTTTCCCAGATGAAGAAGGAAATTTATGAACTAATCAAAGAATTTTGTAGAAAAATTTAATAGATTGGTACATAAGATTCCAAAGATTCCATCTGACCTACTACAAAGAATCTGTAATGTTTCTTCATCAATGCTCAACTTCCAAAGGTGAGTTTTACATTAAGAAGAGTAAGATTACCAAACTTGGCTGATGACCAAGAGATGGCCATAAATTTTTAAGATTATTTAATCATGTCTGGTAAGTTGAAGAAAGAACCTTCTAAAGCCAAGGCTTTCACCTCAAGACCAACTAATTCTAATAAATTAGTTTAGAAATTGGCTGATGATTTTATTTCCTATAAAGAAGTAGATTTCTCATAATACTCCCTATAAAGATATTCCTAGGAAGAATTTTCAACTAAGGAATCATCTACTTGTAGCTTAGCCTAAGCTAGCTATTAAATATCTTCATGTAAAGGTCTCAATCAATGTAACTTGTGAATTTTAGGAAGCAGAGCATTAAGTTACCATAGAATAAGTTAAGGTGGTTGAGGAAGAACTTGGGGAAACTGTACGTACCCAAAATTGTAGGGTGTTGCATCGCCGGAACAACGTTATACGTACCCCAATGATGATACAGGTCTCCTTGCAAGGTGTTTGGGATCTAGAAAATCTCTCCAAGTATGCGTTAACATCCCATATATGTCCTGCATAGCCCCTGTGTGCTTTGATTTTTCCTTCCCCCTCTTTTCCTTTGCTTTTCGGTCTTTAGTGACGAAACCGTTGCCCTGCCTGGGTGGCAGTCTCGTGACTGCCACCCAGGTAGGGCGGTGGTCCTGTAAAGGGTGGTGGTCCTTCACGAATTTTCTAGAATGTTCTTTTTAACGTAACTTCTATAAAATTTCAATGTTTACCAGCTTTTTCCACCACCTTTGCTTGTATTTATGATTTTGGTTCCATGAAATAGTGTTTTTGCATTGTTTATGGTTAAAGAGTTCAATTTGGTTTTCACCTTTGGGTAAATGGGAATTCTATAAATAGCTGGCTTGTGCTCAAGCAAATGGCCCCTCAAATTTGCCTCTCAATTTCTCATTTCAATAGCTTAGTCTTTCAATTTTTCTTAGGATTCATAGTTTTATTTGTTGCATGCATGGTTAGTGTTGTTTAGCTACTAGGAAGCCACATAATCTTCTTGTGCTAGTGTTATTACTGTTTCATGTAATTCATTGGAATAGGATAGTTTGATTTTCAGTAGGAAGCCATTAAAGTTGTAGGTCTTGTTCGTCAAATAGGATAGTTTCAGGTTCTGAACGTTTTATGTTGTATGACTCGCAATAAATCCCGCTAGGAATTGCATAAGCCAAGCTTTGTTCGCTTGCGCTATCCCTCTCCTACTTGCATTATATTCAGTCTGCATCCTAAATTTCCACTTTCCCAATACCTACTTCTGTTGATGCTAACATCACATGCTTTTCTGGATTCACATGAGCACAAAGGAACGAAGAGATCACACTGAAGGGACAAAGCCACACACAACCGGATTCACCATTGTTCTGCAAAATCCAGGTTCAAGCTTTCAAAGTTCTAGTTAAAACATATCAAATAGAGTAGTCAATCATTTCATTTTAGTTAATCTCACTTTTGATATTGTCGGGGAAGCTGTGGGGATTGATAGTTTCTGAGAAACTATGATTCACTCCTCACTTATGAGGTAGGATCGAGAGTCTTTCAAATAGATTAGATCAGTTATCTGGTTATTTAGAATAGATTTACAACTGCACAGACAAGTAGCTATACTCGGCTGCTTTGTTTGTTTTAATTTTGTTATTAGTTTAGTTGTCAATTTCTAGATATATTTGAAATAGTTGCTCTTTCAATTCTATTCAATATTTTATCAAACATACAAAAATAGAAGAATATACATAGATGTATCTTGCATAGTTAGTTTATTCCGTTGTTAGTTAGACTTATATCATTTCCTTTTGCATGACAATCACGCGACCTAGGGAGCCCAAAGAATACGTATTCGAGCCAATCGTGCCTCAACCCAATCTTGTCACAACAATAGCTGATATAGATAGAAATATTAGAATCCAAGTCTTTTGAACAACAATAGACTTACAATAGATCAGCTCATAGTTAAGAGGGTTAAATATAGAAGACGACCAAGCACACACGTTTTGGTCAAACCAGCCAAACTACAGATTACCCTAGATAAATATCCACATGACTGTAGAAGGGCTTGAAAGAGAGAAAACATTCGGCTGTGACCCTTTGGTCCCACAACTAGACGCAGGACAAGTTCTCACTGACATAGACACTAGCTTAAGAATTCAGGTCACCAAAACACTTGTGAGATACTCTGAGAAGATTACACAACTGTTAATTCTAAACATAGAGGCCAAAAAGGCATATGACTACTGATACTAGGTATTAGGGATTGATTCCGCACATGACCATAGGAGGTCCTCAACAACCACAAATCTACAGTTGTGATCTATAGGTCCCACAACCCAACGAATCCACAGGTCAATCAGATGTAGATACTAGTTCACGCACATTGGTATTTAGATCCGCTCCACTTCTGCCAACCATTATCACACAGTTATCCTTATTAGACATAGCAACTAACGAAGCTAAAGAGTTCTGGACTAGACCAGATAATCACCCATAGAATCCACCATATCCATCATCCATCTTATGACACTATCTGGAGATATACACGAAACAATCCTAGGTCATTTTCCCCATATCCCACAACCTATAGATCAGATCACGCCAAAGCTCGATATTGATTGGAGCCTTCGAGCAGTCATCCTCGCCAAACAATCTATCACGCCAGTTCAGGTTAGGAGGGCCTTCTTTGCCTTAGATTCACAGATTCCATTAGTGCATGTCGAAGACATAAGATTTCCTAACTATCTTGTCTACATCCCACATATGGTCCATCACCACCGGGTGTCTCAACATGACCTCAGGAGGTCAGGTGCGAGGAAGAGTTACTTGTAGATTCCCATGCTCGCTTGTCACTTTTCCATCGTACAAAATTGGTGAACCTGACGTGAAAGGAACAGTTGCTTCCCTTTCATCTTTCCCAGCTTCACCAAAAAATTTAGTGTTTCTTCTTCTTCCATCCACCTTCACTCTTTCCCATTATTCTGCGGGTATTCATATACCCCCTGAATATGATGGGATTCGATGCATATGGCATACCTCTTCTAGGTCCTTAAGCATACTACGATCAAATGAATAGACAACCATCACCCTCACTCTCAACATGGGGTGACAACTATTCAACTAACTAAACACAAATTCTACCCTCCAAGGACTAGATATAGTTCTTCTTTCCAAATAGAGGAGTTGGAAACTCAAACGCAACAACCAGAGCCTTCGAGCTCGAACAACATGATTTTATGGGAGAATCTGGTTCGTCTCCTCAGGTGTTGCTTAGACCACAAAATAGTAGACAATCGAATCCATATCCATTTTTATATGATGAACATTCCATGCGTTATGCCAGGAATGAACAACGTTCTCAGATTATGTACCCGCCTATAGGAAGTTTACAAGCACGACCCGAGGTCTCATTTCAAGAAAACACGTCCATGCCACTACCTATAGGAAATTCCCTCAGTGAAACTTGGCAGGGTAATGATCAGTACATAGCAGGGTACCACATTCCTATACAACCTCAGGATATACAACAAATGCCAATATGGAAAAATACTATGACTTCAACAAATGAAGTCATCTCAACTTTAGTATAAAAAGTTAGAGGGTTAGAACTTGCTCAAGCGAGTCAAAATTCTCAATTCATGCTGGCAAGAATTTCCAATCCTCCACGTCATCCTAGCCAAGTAGACCTCCTCATAGGAATAGGCACGTTAGGCATGCCTCCTCAGTATTCACAACAAATGCCAACTAGAACCACCATTTCTAACACCGTTCCGATGGAAAATATGATATCTCCCGGTCTAGTACAAAATAATCCATTCCTAGGCAATACTCCTCCATATCTAAACATGTATTCCAAATCTCCACAAGGAGATATGTTCTCTTCTCCTAGCATATTCACTCAGGCACAGGGATTTCCTTATGTCCCTACAAATTCATACGCTACACCATATCAACAACCCATTCCACCTCCTCCCCCTCAGCAGATGCCATCGATGGTCATAACCTATGTGATAGGAACATATTCAGAATATTTGAAAGAACCCTTAGAATTCACTATACGAAGTGTCATGCTTCCCAGACCTCTTCCCAATTTACCCAAATATAAAGGGGAAGGAGACCCGAATGCACACATTAAGGCCTACACCACATACATTCGAGAACTACTCCCTTGGGATGGGGTTGTTGTCAAAATATTCCCCAAAAATTTAGAGGGCATTTCCCTCGATTGGTATTATAGAATACCTGAAGCTTCCATCCATTCATTTAAACAACTTGTTTCAGACTTCACCAAGGCGTTTGACATGAACAAGCTATTGAGAACGGGAATCAGGGAATTCTTGCACATTAAGCAAGAACACAATGAATCTGTTGCTCATTTCATCTAGAGATGGCGTACAGTCCTTTATTCTTCAGCAAGTGCTCCAAACATGGACCAAATAGAACTATGTGATTTATTCCTTCATTCTCTCAGTAGAGAAGTAAAGGAAGAAGTCCAGAAGTTCCCACTAAGAACTTACGATGAAGTACTTGAGAGCGCTCTCTGAATAGATCACGTGCCAATATATAACAGTCGCAAGATGTATGGAACAAATGGGAGGCTAATCATCCCCAACCAAAACACTACGACTTATCCTAACACGGTAAATGCCAATCAAGGACCTAGAATCCTTAACAAAAATCACGGTGTAACCACGGATGGAGTAACTGACCAAAAAAAAAAGCAAATGTTGTAAATGCTCCACCACCGATTAATAATCAACGAAATAACAACTTTACCCCAACAATCAACTCGGTGGATTTTAATCATCCACAACAACAACAACAAAGGCAGACCCAGACACAGGGTCTAAGTCAAAATTCAACTGGATATCAGAACCAAAACCAAAACCAAAGACAACAAACACAAAGTCCTAATGGTCAATGGTTTAATCAGAGTTTTGGACCACAATATGCTCCAAACCAACAACCTAGGAATTACAATCCTAACTCGTATTGTGGTTTCCACAAAATTCGAGGCCACGACACTAGGACTTGCCGCGATTACAATAAATTCATGCAACGTCTACCAGAAGAACAAAGACAACTTTTCATAGACATGTTCTTAGCAGATCCTGCATCACCTGTCCCAAATACCTTCACGGGAGAAGTCTCCCCTCAAAATGCACCCCTCAAGATCTTCAACGATCCACTCCCAAATCACAATAACAACAAATTAAATCCAAATGGGATGAACAAGAGTGTAATGACAGGAAACAATGATCATGAAGCCTTGACTTCGCTAAATCCACCTGTCACACTGCAATTAGGAAATCAGCTATGACCCAAGATAGTCAGTTTGGTGGAGTTAGACACTGAGCTACCCATGGAAACCGTAACAAGGACACAAGAGTATTCCTCTTAGCCAAGTCCAAGTTACCCTCTAGAAACAGATAACATTCAACAGCCATTAGTAAAACCTGTAGGTGCATATGATTTAATTAATGACCTAACAAAGACCTTCTCTCATATCTCCTTTTTGGACTTATTGAAGAACTCTCCTTTCCCATAGGGCTGCTCTTTTAGAAGCATTAGGTTTAGGTCATTTAATTAACATCACTCCACCTCTCGAAACACAGGTAAACCATATAGACTTTGATATCCACCCTCTGGGGTTGCCGGATAGGGATACTGAGTTTATATTTGACATAAACAAAATGCCAACAGACGCTGAGATTACATGAAGAGGTGATCTGACCTTACATTTACAAGTGTGGTTTATAACAATTACGTTAAATGCATGTAATGGTTGACGATGGGGCAGCAGTTAACATAGTCCCCTTCTCTTTCCTTCAAAAGCTAGGGTATGGAGAAACAAATTGTTCCACGACTCAGAATACACTAAGAGGCTATGATAGCCTTAAAGCCACTTCGATTGGAACTATAATACTACCAGTCACCTTAGGACCCAAAACAATCCTCATTGAGTTTTATATTATAGATCGGGAAACCAACTATAATATGATCCTCGGCCGACCGTGGATACACCGTATGAAGGCAATCCCTTCTACGTTATTCCAAGAAATAAGATTCTTACACTTAGGAAAGGTATTCGTAGCAAAAGGTGATCCAAAACCATTCGATATACACCTAGCAGAACTGAAGAAAAGGCCAGGAATTCACTCTGAGTTTGAACTCCCAACAAACCAACTTAATAAACCCATCGACACAAAACCAGAAGAAAAGTTGATACCTACAACGGAGTTAGAAGTTACGAACCTAATCAAGACTATCCCAGCCCTCAAGGATGAGGCTAACACTGTAGAAACAGTATCATTAGGAACTACTACAAAAATTATCGAATTACTAGAACAGGATTTACCAATTTTCCTACCATTTGATTCTGTAGGCATGGGATATACCCTAGGTGTTGGTTCTCTTCCAACAAAAGATCTCTACATGGTAGAAGTAACCGAAATAGAATAAATAGACGTAGTGAATGTCCCAACTTCCATCTTTCCAATTAAATATTGGACTCTCCATTTCGATGGAGCTAGATGTTGTTATGGGGCTGGGGCAGGTGTGATCTTTACTTCACCTGAAGGAAAAATCCTACCATTCACCTTTAAATTAAATTTTGAATGTACAAACAATGGCACTTGAATACGAAGCCCTCCTCCTTGGTCTCATCATAGCTAAGGGCTCGGTGTTAATGCCATCAGGGTGTTAGGAGACTCCCAATTAGTAGCAAACCAAGTCTCTGAGGTGTATGAGACTAGAGCTGAACACTTACAGCTCTACAAAACAACCGTATTAGATTTGAGCAAAGAGTTTGACTTTATATCAATTGAAGCAATCCCGCGAGAACAAAATCTTCTCACAGATTCGATAGCAACCTCAGCATCATGTTTCACTCCAAACAGTGAGTTGGAGGATACCCGTTTCATGGTATCCCTTCGTACTGAACCATTAGTGAAGAAAATGTCAAACCCTCTTTTAACGAACATAGCTGAGAAAAAATCTACTATCTTAGATCACATTGATAGTGATAGAGCCACTCTTGATTACTTAAACACCTATGCAGTGTTACATCTCACCCATCACGTGGTAGATTTGTCTTTAATCCCACATTTGTCTTCTTACTTTGGAAATCCCATGATAGAGCTTCCCCCACAAAAGGAACTCGACATATACGGTAGAGAATGGAGAAGATCTGGAACTACCTCCAACCCCTCCTGAGTTTGAAGAAGGTAATGCTTCTTTAATCGAAGAAACGATTGATATTAACATCGGAATGGAGGAAGAACCAAAGATCTTGAAACTAGGATCTTCGTTAACTCCAGAAGAAATAGAAATACACACTCGAATCCTCAAAGAACATCAGAAGGATTTTGCATTTAATTATAAAGAAATGACAGGGGTTGCACCACACATCGTGGTACATAATCTCGTCACCAAATTAGATCCAAAGCTAGTTAAACAAAAATCGAGACCAATGAAACCCAAGGTAGCTCTCATGGTGAAGGAAGAGGTAATGAAGCTTCTCCAAGTAGGATTCATCAAACCGGTGGATTACTCTTAGTGGGTATCTAATATCATTCCCATTCTCAAAAAAATGGGAAGATACGCATCTGCATAGACTTCCGAGACATTAACAAGGTGTGTCCCAAGGATGACTTCCCCTTACCATCCATTGACGTCATCGTTGATGCAACAGCTGGGTTTGAGCTTTTGTCTCTCATGGATGGATTCTCAGGATACAACCAAATCAGAATATCTGAACAAGACCAAGCCAAAACCACGTTTATAACTCCTTGGGGAACCTATTGCTACGTTACTATGCCATTCGGTCTCAAGAACGCCGGTGCTACATACCAACGGGAAATGACGTATATATTTCATGATCTTATTCATAAAATCATGGAATCCTATGTAGATGACTTGTTAGCTAAAGCCAGGAAGAACTGTGATCACCCAGAAGTGCTCTGCATCATCCTTTCACGTTTGATAGAATATGGAGTCACACTAAACCCAGAAAAATGCATATTTGGTGTGACAGGAGGGAAACTCCTGGGTTACATCATATCATCACGAGGGATTGATGTAGACCCAGACCAAAATCTGGGTTGTTCTTGAAATGATCCCACCGTTAGATGAATTCTGGAATCAGGTCATTTCTTGGGAAACTCAGTGCAATCTGAAGATTCATCCCAGATTTAAGCTTTGCCATTCATCCAATCAACAATCTACTCAAGAAAGATTACAATATCGATTGGACCGAAGACTATAATGAGGATTTCGAAGCAGTTAAGCGTTTCTTGTTATCACCACCTACGCTAATGCCTCCTAAACCAGACCGCCCTTTAATATTATATTCACGAGCTACCAATGTCTCGCTAGCCTACATGCTGGCCCAAGAAGATGATGACAAACGAGAACGTGTGATCTATTTTATTAGCCAAACATTTCTCGATTATGAAACACGTTATACACAAGTAGAACGAGAGTGCCTTGCCATAGTCTTCAAAACCAAACGCTTAAGACATTGCATGCTCAATCAAGAAACAAGGGTCATTGTGAAAATAGACCATTTACAAACTTTCCTCACGCAAGGGTCTTTGTCTAAAAAGGCTGGATGCTTTATAACCTTAATGGGTGAATTCAAATTAACTTTTGTAAACCAGAAGTCTGTTAAGGGACAAATCATTGCAGATTGGTTAGCTGATAACCCATTAGACGGAGGTGATCTAGTAGATCTAGACTTTCCCGATGAATGCATATATTACAACGAAACTAAACCTCCTATCTCTGAATGTCCTTGGTATACTGATATTATTAATTATATCATGGACCATACATATCTAGAAGGTGCTACACCACAACAAAGAAGGATGTTATGCATCATCGTAGCCAAATACGTTATTATAGAACAAGTGCTCTATCATAAGGCCTTCGATGGAATGCTTCTAAGGTGTGTTGACACAGAAGAATCCAAGAAGATTCTCTACAAATCTCATAGTGGAATATGTGGCGGCCACTTTTCATGCAACTCATAAAATACATCGCCTATTTTGGCCCACTCTAGAACACGATGCAGTACAGTTTGTACGCAAGTGCCATAAATGTCAAGAATTTTCCCATGAGATTCACATGCCGGCACAAGCTCTACAACCAATCGCTACTCCATGGCCCTTTTCTACATGGGGCCTAGATTTGATAGGGAAATTCTCTCCCTCATCTACAGATGGCCATAACTTCATAATCACGGCCACCGAGTATTTTACTAAATGGGTAGAGGCTATGCCTCTTACCACTGTACTAGGTGTCGTGATCACCAAGTTCATTTTGAACCAGATCATTTGCAGGTACGGTGTCCCACAAATCATTATCTCAGATAATGGCACTTCTTTTAAGAATGATGAGGTCCGTGAGCTATGTAGTAAATTTAAAATAAACCATCATACAGCCTCCCTGTATTACCCTCAAGCCAACGGGCAGGCTGAAGCAACAAACAAGACATTAAAAGTCTATTCTCCTTAAAACGGTAAAAGAAAATAAACAAGATTGGCATTTAAAGTTATACCCGGCCTTGTGGGCCCACCAAACCTCAATAAGAACACCCACAGGAGCAACTCCTTTCTCATTGGTATTCGGAGCAGAAGTAGTTCTCCCACTTGAGGTTGAAATACCCAGTCTCCGCATCTCATTACAAGGGATTCTGGATGAAGAAGCTTATAGAGAAGCACGTCTCTCCCAACTAGAAAGCCTAGATGAGGCTAGGTTAGACGCTGAACAACGGCATAGAGTCTATGCTGACCGAATGTGCTGGTAGTATAATAAAAAGGTCTATGAATGAGATATATATGAAGGAGATCTAGTTCTAAGACTAGACAGCCGGATCGATAAGAAGACCGGTGAAGGAAGGAAATTCGGCCCAAATGGTTGGGCCCATACTGAGTCACGAAAGACTATGGAAATGGTGCATATCTCTTATGTACACTGGAAGGTGAGGAATTTGGTGAAACTGTCAATTCCTTGCATCTTAAACGATTCTATGCATAAGCAACCAGCACTACTTGTATAATTATATCTACATTGCATCTTCATGTAGTTAGGTTCATTTTGTCCACTCGTTTCGTACCAATTTTGTGATCAAGGAACTTATTCTCAAAGTAATTCATTACAAACTTCTGATGGTATTGGCATAATCATTCCAATCATACTTCTTCATTTTCATAACATCATCACCATTTCAGAATCATTTCATCCATATAAAGCTAGATATGACAAAGTCTTAATGGTAACCATACCAAGGTCTGCATGCTTGTTCTCACTTTTGGTTTCTTCCTAGGATAGGTGTCTTGCCTATGGTCTGTTCTAGAAGCTTCATAGTGTCACATCTATCCCATGCATATATCTCTTTGGAAATAAGAACATACTGACATTTTGCTCAAATAAATAAGTCAACTATAGATCAAACAGAAAATTTTATTTTTACACATTTCCTTGCCCTACCAACCTTCGGTGATGAGCTTGCGTCTCTTACTAGTGACGTAGGGTTGGGAAAGGATGGGAATGCCCTTACTCACCTATGCCTTGTCCATGGTGATAAGCCCATGCTTCTTACTAGTAGCATGGGGCAAGGTGTGGGGGGTCCTCTTGACAATAAACGTTGAAGGTCATAAGCAAATGGTTCAAATAAACCTTTGCAATCTTAAGTCAAAAACAAATGAATAAGATGTCCAAAATTCCAAGAGAGCTCAAAACCCCGAAAACCAGATTTTTTCTACCATATGGCCATCTACGGATCTAAGTCTAGATAAATCGCAAAGCAAGTAGCATTCTAAACTATGGAGTCACTTGAGTGGAGTAGGTTTGTAGCATCCTAATTTGGTTCCACCAAATCTTTGTCTATCTCTCATCACTACCATTCAACAAATTTCATAGCTTGTGCCCCTTCTAGCTCTCGGTGGTGAGCCCTCGCATCTTACTAGTTGCATGGAGTTAGGAGATGGGAAGTTCATCTGCTCACATACCAGTTTATCATCTCATTTTGTCACAACAAATATGAAGTACCGAAAAATTGCTTATAGAAACTAAAGTTCAAGATCACATTGTGTCTACATTATCATATATCAGCATCACAAAATACAAAAAGAAAGAAAGCAACTTGTATCATTTGTTCTCCATTGCATACATTCTAAAAAACATATAAAAACAACATTATAGTTTACATGTGGAAACGAATCACAAAATCATAGATACCAAGAGTCTGATCCAAAAAGAATATATATATATATATATATAATATATAGATATAGATATAGATAATCAAGTTTCCTGTACAATGCCATCATGCGCTAGGCATGGTCAAAATGCTCAAAGAGCCTGAGAAATACAAAATACATCATACAAATAATCTAAGAGAGCCATGCGGCCTCTCAACCCCTATGAGATCCCTCTGAAGGTGCACGCCCACATCTAGGACTCTGGCTACACCAGCGCTCTAAGTGCACGGAGGGCTCACGGTCCCAAGGAGCAGACCGTGCAGCCTCACCATGAGAGTGACTCCTCATCAGGTGCTCTGTTGTCCTGTATCCTACCAACTCGGTACGAAGGGTAGTCACCATCCTGGCCACATGCCAGATAGGGGAAAAAACTTCGATATGCCTACCGGCTGCTGAAGGCTCCCCTGCATCCATGGATAGCTCCGCACGGGTCCTCTCCATGGGGATCATCAGGGTATCAGTGCATACCCGGCGAATCAGGTCTCGCCACTCATCAGCAGTCTCTGCAAGCAAAGGAGAAAACAAATTAGAAATACTCAAAAGATAAAAACAAAATTAAACAAAAGGAGAGATAGCAACTAAGAAAATCATAGCTAAACAAACATTAAAGAGAAGGATGATAACTCACTCGGATCTCCGGGCCTCCAAGATGGATCCCTAGGGTCAGCACTTTCCACAGATGCCACCGCTGACTGATGCCTCCTCTTATGCTTGGGGCCACATAACATCCTCTATAGACTCATCCTCTCCACCCAAACCCTGAGAAAGTGGCTCCTCTGAAGCTAGGGTCACCCTCTCTACACTCTGCTCCACCCTCTCCACCTGTAAGATATCCTAAGTGTCATGCCACTCGAGATCGCTGTCCTCCTCTCCACCCGACTCACTGACCTCAGCCTCGGTCTCCTCCTCTCGTCTCTCCCCCTGTGAACTCCTCAGACTCAGAGTCTATATCAATGGGGTCATCGCTGCTGTGGGCAGGACCGGCGGCAATCTGAAGTAAGGGTGTCTGAGGAGCACTGGCTCTCCCTCGAGCACGTACCACCCGCCTAGCTGTAATGGGGACACCATGAGTAAAAATGGTCCAACCCCGCCCTCTAGGACCTCCCATAGCCTCTCAAACTAATCTAAACACTGGCACTAATAGGGGAAGCATACCGACGTAAGGAAGGCCAAACTGTTGAGGCACTCGAGCAAAAGGATGTGTCTCCACCTTCCCTGTCCTGTCCACAAGCTTCCTTGTGGTAGAGCAAGAGATCAAAGTGAGGCCTCCTCACCCCATAACCCTGCCATGGCCTGATAGGGTGTGGCCTCCATATCATCAGTAGTCAAGGAGGTGACTGGCTGGTGGGGTGCTCTAAGCACCGACATATCTATCCATCTGGCCGCCCTCATAGCTCCGAGATCTGCCACATCTACACCTCTCCCATAAGGGATGAAACACTCATAGACCCATCTCATAACCAGGGTCGGATGGCTCAATGACTTCCCCTGTAAACGAACCACCCGGTATAAATCATGATAGGTGGTCCAAGAATGTCAGCTCCCCAGGCATAAATCTGGCCATGTCCCTCAATCTGTGCAATAATGGGGGACCAGCAATAAAGTAAAGTGTCTCCTCCCTTGTCCCCGATCAATCTTGAGGCAAGGATCCCCATAATGGCCTAGACGAATCAAGGGGATAGGTAGGCTAGGAATAGATCGCACCCTCACCCCCTTCTTCGAACCAGTGGAGATAACTGTGTCTCCCATGTATGAAGCCCACTGTGCTATCTGAGCCCGTGACCCTGCTGTCTCAAGCGTGAGCCATCTCCCGATGATCAAGACCCCCAAGATATGGTAAACATCCTCCAAAGTAATGGTCCACTCGCCCCTGACTCCTGGAAATCGGAAAGTGTTCCAATCAGCATCCCAATATGAAAACAAGTCACAAAGTATGTGACTAGAAGGTGCAACATGCGGGACCCGTGATATACGTAATATACCGGCCCTCTGAAGAGTGTCCTGCTCATCCTGAGAAAGTGCATCCAATACTGCTGGAAGCCAATCACACTCTCTCTCTCTCTCGGCTCCATCTGATATACTCCTCCTTCGCCTGCATACACCCAAAAACATACAAAAAGGAGTAAGTTAGTATTCAAATGACATTGGAAAAATCATGAAAACATATAAGAATGCTAGAAACAAAAAAATGAATTCAAACAAGCATTATTTAGCCATTCTGTGAAGGACCGCCGCCCTGAGCAGGGCATTCCATAATCACCGCCTTAAAGGTGGCGGTCTTGTAACTGCCACCCTGATCAGGGCAGCGGTCATGTAACCGCCGCCCTGCTCAGGGTGGCGGTCATGTCCCAAATTTCCACGACGGGTCACGTGCCCTAAATGATGCCTAAAAATGTACAAACAAAGACTATTTTGACCAAAACAAAGCCTACCCATTAGGCGCCCCCCCTAAGTGACCCTATTAAAACTGACATTTTCAAAAATAATCCCCCCATGACAAAGATTTCACCATTTTAACATTTTGGGGATAAAAATGATAAATCGAGAAAAACTAACCTGTGATCTCGCAGGTCGGTGTTCCGCTCGCAGAGGCATGATCACAATCTCGTCCCAAACATTTTGACTATGCTCTCATCAAAAACCATCACCGTGGGTCCCAGAGCTCAAAATCAATCAAATCGACACGCGTAAATGAATAGGAAAATGGGCCCACTTTTATATATATAGCATCCTGACTTGTTTTGAATGCCCTTTCTGTAGGTTTGGAGCGTCGACGGAGGTAAGTTCTTATCCCCGCACAAATGGTACATCCTCATTTCATATTATTTTAGTGTTTATTTTCGATTTATTTTATCTATCTACACTTGAGTCCTCTTTTCATTTTACAGGTAGCGGGAATCTTGGAGGGCGTCATTTCGACACACGGACTTGTCAGGTATAAATTCTAACTTCCCATTTCGGGACTGCCATACTCAGATCCACCGTTTTATGCCTCTTTATGGCTAAAACGATTCTCTGAGGGGGCAATATGTACGTACCCAAAATTGTAGGGTGACTGCACCGCCAGAACACATGTTACACGTGCCCCAATGATGATACAGGTCTCCTTGCAAGGTGTTCGGGATCCAGAAAATCTCTCCAAGTATGCGTTAACATCCCGCATGCCCCGCTTAGCCCCTGCGTGCTTTTATTTTTCTCTTCCCCCTCCTTTTCCTTTGCTTTTTGGTCTTTAGTGATGAAACCGCCGCCCTGCCTGGGCGACGGTCTCGTGACCACCACCTAGGCCCAAGGCGGCGGTCCTGTAACCGCCACCCTGCTCAGGGTGGTGATCCTTCACGCGTTTTCCAGAATGTTCTTTTTAACGTGACTCGTGTAAAATTTCAACGTTTACCAGCTTTTTTCACCACCTTTGCTTGTATTTATGATTCTGGTTCCCTAGAATAGTGTTTTTGCATTGTTTATGGTTAAAGAGTTCAATTTGGTTTTCACCTTTGGGTAAATGGGAATTCTATAAATAGCTGGCTTGTGCTCAAGCAAATGGCCCCTCAAATTTGCCTCTCAATTTCTCATTTCAATAGCTTAGTCTTTCAATTTTGCTTAGGATTCATAGTTTTATTTGTTGCATGCATGGTTAGTGTTGTTTAGCTGCTAGGAAGCCACATAATCTTCTTGTGCTAGTGTTGTTACTATTTCATGCAATTCATTGGAATAGGATAGTTTGATTTTCAGTAGGAAGCCATTAAAGTTGTAGGTTTTGTTCGTCAAATAGGATAGTTTCAGGTTCTGAACGTTTTATGTTGTATGACTCGCAATAAATCCCGCTAGGAATTACATAAGCCAAGCTTTGTTCTCTTGTGCTATCCCTCTCCTACTTGCATTGTATTCAGTCTGCATCCTAAACTGCCACTGTTCCCAATACCTACTTCTGTTGATGCTAACATCACACACTTTTCTGGATTCACGTGAGCACAAAGGAATGAAGGAGATCACACTGAGGGGACAAAGCCACACACAATTGGATTCACCACTGTTCTGCAAAATCCAGGTTCAAGCTTTCAAAGTTCTAGTTAAAACATATCAAATAGAGTAGTCAATCATTTCATTTCAGTTAATCTCACTTTCGATATTGCCGGGGAAGCTGTGGGGATTGATAGTTTCTGAGAAACTATGATTCACTCCTCACTTCTGAGGTAGGATCGAGAGTCTTTCAAATAGATTAGATCAGTTATCTGGTTATTTAGAATAGATTTACAACTGCACAGGCAAGTAGCTATACTCAGCTGCTTTGTTTTTTTAATTTCGTTATTAGTTTAGTTGTCAATTTCTAGATATATTAGATATTTTTTCTCTTTCAATTCTATTCAATAGTTTATCAAACATACAAAATAGAAGAATATACATAGATGTATCTTGCATAGTTAGTTTATTCTGTCATTAGTTAGATTTATATCATTTCCTTTTGCATGACAATCACGGGACCTAGAGAGCCCAGAGAATACGTATTCGAGCCAATCATGCCTCAACCCAATCTTGTTACAGCAATAGCTGATATAGATCAAAATCTTAGAATCCAAGTCTTCCAAACAACAACAGACTTACAACAGATCAGCTCACAGTTAAGAGGGTTAAACATAGAAGACGACCAAGCATACACACGTTTTGGTCAAACTAGCCAAACTACAGATTACCCTAGATAAAAATCCACATGACTATAGAAGGGCTTGAAAGAGAGCAAACATTCGATTGTGACCCTTTGGTCCCACAGCCAGACGCAGGATAGACATTCTCACTGACATAGACACTAGCTTAAGAATTCAGGTTGCCAGAACGCCTGTAAGGTACTCTGAGAAGATTGCACAACTTGTAGTTCTAAACATAGAGGCCAAAAAGGCATATGACTACTGGATACTAGGGATTAGGGATTGATTCCACACATGACCATAGGAGGTCCACAACAACCACAAATCTACGGTTGTGATCCACAAATCCCACAACCCAACGAGTCCACAGGTCAATCAGACGTAGATACTGGTTTACGCACATTGGTATTTAGATCCACTCCACTTCCACCTACCATCATCGCACAATTATCCTTGTTAGAAATAACAGGTAACGAAGCTAAAGAGTTCTAGACTAGACCAAATAATCACCCGTAGAATCCACCATATCCATCATCCATATTATGACCCTGTCTGGAGATATACACGAAACAATCCCAGGTCATTTTCCCCGTATCCCACAACCTATAGATCGGATCATGCCAGATCTCAATATTGATTGGAGCCTTCGAGCAGTCATCCTCACCGACTGATCTATCACGCCAGTTCAGGTTAGGAGGGCCTTCTTTGCCTTAGATTCACAAATTCCATTAGTGTGCGTCGAAGACATAAGATTGCCTAACTAGCTTGTCTGCATCCCACGTATAGTCCATCCCCACCGGCTATCTTGGCACGACCTCGGGAGGTTGGGTGCGAGGAAGAGTTACTTGTAGATTCCCATGCTCGCTTGTCATTTTTCCATCGTATAGAAACCAATGAGGATGTTGAAGATTACCAAATTGGATATGTTGTTTAAGAGTCTAAAGAAGTTGGCTATGAAGAAGCAGTGGTATATATGAGCACTAAATATTACACAGTCATGACTAGAGAATAGTTGAGAAAAAATAAATATATTGTTCAGCTAGGAAAGAAGGATAAATCTAAAGAGGCTCCAACGGCCATTCCAGTAGTTACAAAGAGATGATTACCTATTCCTTATACTACTAAGAAGGTAATCACTCCTGAACCTCCAACAACTATTTCTGATACAACTACAACTCCTAAAGTTGATAATCCTAAGGCCTATGATGTGTTAGATCAATAAACTTCTTCTTCTTCATGATCTTTTGATATAATTAATCATATCAGGAAAACCAAGGTTCTCTAAAGCTGAATATTATCAAACTCATCCAGAGGTTTTTACCCCAAGTTGCCAAGTTTTTTAATGCCAAACTGACTCATGTTGTTTCCTCTTTTAAAGGAATCTTTCCCACTCCTAAAGATCCTTCCCACAATTTTTTTAGCCTTTACTCCCTCCACATATGAAGATATTGAACCTTTATATGTAACTTTGTTGATAGTAGGGCATAAATTAAGCAATTGTGTCATTGATTATGGTGCATATGATAATGTAATGCCTTCCCAAGTAGCTCATGCATTAGGCCTAATACTTACCTGTAATTTTGGCTCATATTATTCCATGGAGACTAGAGAGGTGCCTTTAGTAGGATGAATAAATGATGCTCAAGTAGCCTTTGTAGTTTTCCCTGGAAAAAGAGTCAAAACTACCATCCTTGTTGTTGATATACTGCCCTCTTACGGAATGATTTTAAGCAAAAAAAATTCTGAGATGTAGGAGGGGAAATTAAAATGGATTAGCTCCATATATTGATTATGTTATTGACTAATTTTGACTTCGCAAAATTAATAAACATGGGAATTTTGAAAAATTTCAAAAGTGTTATTTTGCATGATTTAACGACCTTGTTGCGATCATCTCATTTTTGTGATTGTTATGGTCTTCATTTCATCCATTTCAGGGGAGAACTCCTCTCGTCGGGTTATAAACTGCATTAATAATTAATTAATTAACTACTATTTAATTAATTTACTATCCTTTATTTGATCAAATAATTTTTTGTTAACTTTTGGATTTTTAATTAAATAAATATTAATTAAAATTCATTCGACAATATTTTTATTTAATTGCTGGGGGAAAGTAAGATTTTGCTTCCAATTTTTGGGGATGTCAAATTGCCTTCCCGTACCTGGATTTCCCCTTTCCTAGAAAATTCACTTTATATCCCTGCGTGTGGGATTTCTTCCACTGATTGTCAATTCAACTGATTGGTAAATGAGAAAAAAAAATCTCCTGATCTCACGCATGGGGAAATAGGGTGGGGATTGCCATCCTGCCTTGCCATTTTCAATGGTAAATGGTTATATTTTTCCCATTTTCCCCCTAAAATTATTGCCACTACCCGAAGGAAGAGAGCGTGTATCAAGATTTTCCACTTCAAGTAGAGATTCTTCTACTCACATTGCTGATAATTCTCATAATCTGATTAGAAATAATCCTCATACATGCCTTGCACAAGAGTCCACTCAGGTGAAGGTAGTCCAAGTATCGAACGCTTCGGAACCTACAGTTCATGAAGAGATTTCCCAAAATCTCCCAAATGATCAAGAGGTAGATATCGAGGTTAATTTATCTAGAAATCGATGTCGTGGAAAGGGTTCTTGTAAAATCTAATAATGTAGAGAATAATGAGAATGTTGTTTCAGGCTCAGGATTCTGTATGCAGAAGTAGTGAACGATACTCCTTTTTGGGTTGATTGCAAAATCAAGAAAAGAATGAGAGTTGTAAAGGTAATTGACATTGACTTCGATGTCCTTTTCAAAATTTTGGAAGACATCATTACCAAGAATCCTAAAGTGATCTCTAGAATAATGGTGGATGATGACGGAAACAGATTTACGGATCTTGCCATCCCACAAGTTGAAAAGAAGCGTGATGCCATGACATTTTCTGATTATGAAGTTTCCAGACTTGGACTTGGGAAGTCCACATTGGAAAGTGACATGGCGATGACCTGAGATTCAATTGATAATGTGTTAAAGATACTTGAGAAATATAAGTCTCATAACTCTCAGCTCAAGGATGAAAATAATCAATTGATGGAATATGTTCAACATCTGATAAATCCCATATCATCCACTTTTCTAGTACCTGATAAGTTTAGTGGCTGCCCCTAATGAATAAAATCTCAATTTATCAAAAGAAGTAAACACATTGGCCCATGTCACTAAAACTTGGCTTTTAGAGATTCTCATTTAAGGTCAAGAGATGATAAAAACAACTTCATTAAGCTCCATGAAGATATTAGTGCATATCTTGATCCAATTCTTTCTTTCAAGGAAACTTTTGTTTCTAACATATCAAATTTGGATGAGATATTGCCTAGTCTATAGGAGATGACAAGTATCCAGAGTCCTCAACTTAAGCCATTGAAGGAATTATTGAATTTAAATGTCGAGGGACACATTTTCTTTGGTGTCTGCATCTCAAATCAAGAAAGACACTTCTTTAGGATTCTATGATCCATTATGAGAGCGTATGAAATGAAGCCTTCACTTCACTTGCCTTGATTCAGGAATTCATAGCTGAGATCCCTTACGATCTCATAAATGAGCAAAACCAAAGGTGTTCATTAGAACATGTGGAAGAGAAATTTTCACAATTGTTCAAGGACATGTATATTCCCACCATCAATTTATCTTCAGCTTTGATGGAACATTGCATCAAATTAAAGAAATTGTTTGAGAATGCTCAATCAAAGATGCTCAATCCGAATGATATGCCAGGTAGGATCTTGGAATTGCAGGTATTTTGTGAGGCTATTCTTCGACCAAATGAACCTCTAGAAGAAGAAAATATGTTCAAAACATTGAGAAGGTTCAAATCCTTTCAATTGGCAAAAGCAACAGATCTTAATTACCCCGATGGGATAAGGAGATAGTTTTCTTGGTATCTAACAAAGTGGGAGAGTCCATTTCTCATACGTTTGAGATAGGTGGACCCCATTTCAATGGATAAGGCACTGGTTATTATCATATGTTTTAAAAGTGGTATTTAAAAAAAAGGATGTTATTATTGAGCTTACTTTTGGTAAACTATGGATAACTTAAGTGATTTCTATTTTGAGTTTCTTTTAATAAAGTTGGTTGAGAAAGTCAAATTCACTCAAGTTCGCTATTTAATGTTCATGTAAACCCTAACTACTTTGTAACCAACTTTTGGGTTATAAAAGGAAGTCAGGGGCTCATTTGTAAGGTGAATTTGAGAGAGGAGAAGAAAATACTTTTTGTGTAAGCTTCGTTTCAGGAAAGAAACTTTGTGTCCTTTTGTGAAGACATTTTGGAGTTAATGAAATATGAACTTTGTGTCCCATACATTATCTCTTATAACATTTGATGTTCTTATGTTCATTAGATGTTAAATGTTTAAACCTTACATGAAAATATTGTCTTTGATCTTATTGTCAATGTTATTAATCTGTTGTTCTTGTTCATAGTGATCAAGCTCTGATTAGCTACTTGCTCACGTGTGTTCCCTTTTACTCATTCTCATTTGGTTGATGCAAACTCTATTTTATTTGTGTTAGTTATTGATTTTTATTCTCCATGCAATATTAGGCTCTGATTTTACCTAACTCTTGCATGTTCCTTCCATTCATTATTTTCCATTCCTTTCCTTCATTCCATTCCATCTCTTTCATTCACTTTTATTTCCATTTATGTTCTAAAATACCCCCCACATACAATTTTGAATGTACATATGTAAATATAGTTTTGGTTTTTAATAAAGGAAACCTCACCTTCATTGAGGAGGGACTTCGTTCCCACACTGTTGCATGTCATTTGCATGTGTGTAAATCCATATGCTAACAGATTTTGTTGAATCTACTAGGGATTCAAGAATCATTAACCAGTGCTTGGTTTAATATTTTATGACTAGCCCCTTTGCACAAGCTCTAGTTCTTCAACCGAACCTTGTGCCCCAAAAATATTTTCAAGGAGACGTTGCTGCCAACCTTTGAATAGTAGCTTGGGGAAACTGTGAAAGCTTACAACAATTTGTGGTTGTTGATAAAAACATTGATAGAGAATCTACATTGAAGACTTTAGAAGAATAACACCCGCACTTGTGGCCAAAAGACATCGTGGACACGTGTTGATCATTGTTCACCAACGCGGACCTCTTTCACCAAGGAAAAAATTTGTATGACTATTACAGGTAACCCACCTATCTTGCAACCAAATATTATTTTTGCAAATAATCAAGAAGACATATCATCAAATTTGAGGCAAGATATTTGGGAAAAGTGCACGAGCAACTATCATTTTCATCGCATTGCATCACTACTAGATAACAAAGAAGATCAATCTGTGAGAGTTGTCAGAGTCATTCAAGCACAAAGAGATCAAGAAAGAGAGTGAAGAGAAAAGGCAAGAGCTGATATGAACATGTTAGTGATCCTTTCGTAGTAAATATTTCATACTAACAGGAAAGAGGTTTACATGAGGAGAAAAAGATAAAGGTCAAGAAGATCTTGTTTTTGACTTTCAAGGGAAGTTTGGTTTTAAGTTATCTTCTCTAAGGAGGAACACACCTCGTGGATCTGTAAGGCTTGCATCAAGCCCTGAAAGAGAAAACAAGGAAGGAATCGACTACAAGTCAAGCGCTTGTTCTTGCTCACGTTTATTTTCCTTCTCATACCACCTTTCCCAAGATGGAAGTTAGCATACCATGGGGAAATGCCATAGGCCCATTGGCCTTACCAACTTGACATGACCTCCCACGAGGATCAAGGAAGATTCTTCCCAAGTTTGATGGGGATGGGAAGACATCACTAGATGACCACATTTCTTCTGCTTTTCTTTTCTGCATGTGTAATTTTATCAGTGGAATATGAGGATGTTGATATTCACCTCTTCGTTGAAACATTACATGATGTTGTCATAGATTGGTTTCATCATCTACCAAAGGGATGCATTACAAACTGGAATGATATGAAAACTAAGTTTGAAGATCAATTCAAGACATAAAAATATGAACATGCCCTTCTTTCCCAACTATCTCAGGAAAAGAAAGATCCAACAAAATCCATGAGGGAATTTCATGGCTAAATTCAACAAAATGGTGAACAAAGTTCCTGTCGGGATTCACACGCACCTTGATGGATAAAAATGTTTCTTTATTAACACACACCAACCAGAAGTGTGCTATCAGCGGAGAAGGGATAAAGTGGCTACTTTGGAACTTGCTCAATCCTTAGCCATAGAAATTAAGGATGAATTAATCATGGCGGGAAAATTAAAGAAAACTTCCCTCAAGGGAAAGAGTCAAGAAACCCCCAATGCTTTAGAGGCTATACTCACTAAGTTGGCTAATGATGTGCTAGCTTTGAAAAAGAAAGTTGCTCAAATTAGTAAACATGCTCCTTACAAAGACATCCCAAGAAAAGGTTACGTTCCCAACAAAGCTAGAATTGCAGGCACTTCAACGAGGCTTTTTATTGAAGTAGCTCCCACAACTAACTCAAAATGTGATGTCATTGAAGAAAGTGATGATGAATTTGAGGTCGTTGAAGTTGACGAAGAAGAGCCAAACTCTGGAAATTCTGAACATGAAGTCAAAGATCTTGAAGGAGAAAGTAATTAATCATTTATTTGAGTATCGTTCAGAAGAGGAAGATAAATACAAAGAAATTATAGAAGATATGAATACTAAATCCTTCATTTTCTTCACACGCTCTCAGAAGGAGCAGAGTACCACTAAGGTGGAAGATAAAAAGAGCTCCAAGGAATTTCCTAAAGATTCTAAGACTAAGGAAAATTCCAAAGAATCAAAGACAACTGAGATTCCTAAAGAGTCCAAGGCGATTGAGGTTTCCAAGGTCAAAAATATCTTAAAGAAAAGAGGGCCTTTGTCAAGTCAATCAGTTGATAAATCAGCTACGAAGAAATTTTCTTCTTCCACATTAGTATCAACCAAGCCCAAAGCAAAGGTCAAAAGTGTTCCAACATCAAGTTCGAAAGAACCAGTATCTGAGACATAAAGAACAATCATTTTGCCTAAATTTTATATTATTGATCATATCAATAAAACAAATATTTCCTTGTCACAAGTGGAGTACTTTAAGTCCAATAAGGATCAACTAGAGAAATTGGTACAGTTTATCAAAGGTACCTCTACGGTTCATTCCTCTAAAGGAATTATGAAAACTCCCAAAGACGGGAAGACTCAAAATATTATGGCGGTCACTACACCTTCAAATGAAAAGATTGAACCTTTCTTTGTGTCCTTTTTGATCAACAAATGCAAATTAAGTAATTGAATTATAGATTCTGGAGCCTCAAATAATGTGTTTCATGTGAAAGTAGCACATGCTCTTAGGTTGACCTGTACGAGAACATTCAGATCCTGTTACTCAATGGAGACAAAACAAGTTCCTCTGATTGATCATATTAAAGATGCTCAAATGGTTTTAGCCCAATTTCCTCAGAAGTGAGTTAAGGTAACTATTCTAGTTGTTGACATTCCTATTTCATATGGTATGTTATTGATTAGGAAATTTGGTAGAGATCTATGTGGTGAGATTCACATGGATTCGTCTCATGCTATGATCCCTATCAGTGGAGAAATGAAGAAGTTAATGCCAGAAACTTAGGAAAAGTTACACCGTGACGAAAACCAATGATCCCCGTAGCATATGTCCTATTTCAAAAGTCAAGTATGGGTAATTATATGATGACTACAAAGGTTCATGCACCTGAGGCCACTTTCCAATATCCCAACGAGATATGGACTCTTGAGTTTGATGGAAGTTATTGCTTAATAGGTTCCGGTGCAAGAGTGGTGCTTATATATCCAAATGGAAAAATATTTCCTTTTTCTTACAAAATCCAATTTTTAAATACTAACAACACTGCAGAATACAAGGCATTAATCCTTGGCCTCCAAGTTGCATAAGAGAAAGGGATCAAAAATTTGAAATTTTTGGAGATGCGGAGTTGATCGTGAAACAAGTTGGAAATTAGTTTCAAGTATAGAATGATCGTTTGAGACACTACAAAAAAAAGTATGGGACATGATAGAAGTCTTCAATTATTTTTCCATAAAATCCATCCCTCGTGAAAATAATGACAAAGTAGATTCTCTAGCAGTCTCAACTTCATTGATGATTCCTCATTCAGAGTTTGATCAAGACAAATACACCATTAAAATGGTTTTTTAAGCCAAGTGTTCCTGACAATGCAGAAAATTGGCAAGTATTCAATGATGATCAACAAATTATTGCCCTCTTGGAAAAGAGGGATAATCTTGAACAATTGTACTTTGAAGGAAGTGATTCAACATTTCGTGAATCAACAACCTCACCCATTCTAGAAGGAGTTGAGAACAAGGATGTTGGCGATGGAATAATTAAACTCAAAGGAATTAAAATTCCAAAAGTATTGGTTTCACTTGAAGAACTTTTTGATAAAAATAACAGGTTTATCAAAGAGAAAGAGCAGGCAAGACCTACAAATTCTGCTAACTATGAGCAAGTTAACATTGGTACCAATGAAAAACCTTAGTTGGTCAACATTGGTAAGTGTTGCCTCACTTGAAGAATGAAAGAAATTCATAAGTCTCCTTAGCAAATATTTTGACGTCTTGGCTTACTCATATGAATACTTGAAGTCTTTCTAACCTAGGCAAATGGAGCATGCCATACCCTTGAAACCTGGTGCAACTCCATTTAGGCAAAAGCAAAGACAATATAATCCTAAGATTGTAGGGACAATATTTTATGAGGTTCAAAATATGTTAGATGCATGAATAGTTTTTCCTATTTAACATTCAACTTGGATAGCTAATATCATACAAGTTCGCAAGAAAAATGGAAAAATTAGTATTTGCGTGGATTTATGCAATCTTAATCAAGCTTCCTTGAAGGATAACTATCCACTTCTGGTCATGGTCCATATTCTGCAGGTAGTAACTAGATCGGAAATGCTATCCGTGCTAGAAGGTTTCTTTGGGTAAAATCTGACTAAAGTGGCTAGAGAAGACCAACATAAAACCAGCGTTCACCACCCCCTGGGGTACGTTCGCATATAGAAAAATGCCTTTTGGTTTGATCAATGCCGACGCTACTTTTCAAAGGGCTATGGATACGGTATTCAAAGATTATAAAGAAAAAGATCATCATGATATACCTAGATGACTTGACAACATTCTCAAAGAAACGAGATGATCAAGTAAGAGATTTAGAGAAAATATTACAGAGGTGCATAATTCATAAGATCTCTCTGAATCCAAAAAATTATATTTTCAGAGTTACAGAAGGGAAACTCCTAAATAATATTGTTTCTAAAGAAGGAACTAAGATCGATCCTGAGCACCTTCAAGCTATCAAGAATCTCTCCTTACCTACAAGTAAGCCTGGAGTCCACTCATTCTTTAGGAAGGTGAAATTTTTTAGAAGGTTCGTGCCATATTTTGCTGAGCTAACCAAAGAAATTACTGATATGATGAAAATAAAATAGCCCTTCAAATCGTCAAAATAAGGTAGAGAAGCATTTGAATAAATCAAGGGTGCTATTACAAAAGATCCTACATTGGTGTGCCCTGATTTTAAAAAGGATTTTATAATCTATTGGTATGCTTCACCACACACACAATCTATGCCATCTTGACTCAACACAATTAAGAGGGAATAAAATCTCCTATTGCATTCATGAGTTATGGATTCAAGAAACATGAACTCAATTACACTCCCCTTGAGAGGCATGCATACACGATGGTGAGAGCCTTGAAACATTTTAGGTACTATGTGTTGAATTCTCACACCAAAGTCTTAAGTACCAGACACCCCAGATAAATCGATGTTGACACAACAAGAACAGGATCTAAAAGGGGTAACTAGGTCTCCAAGATCCAAGAATATGATTTGGACATAAATCCTACCAAGTTAGTTTAAGGAAGAGGACTTTGCCAACTCATCGTAGAGAATGAGCCATAAGATAAATATAAATAAGAACTGGTTGAAGAAAGTCTACCACTTGTAGTTTTTGTTAGTACTACAGACGAATGATATTCCGATATAGCCTACTTTCTCACATATGACGAATGTCCTGAGAATCTGACAGTTAAGGAAAAAAGAGCTATCAAATTAAGAGCAATTGTTATCACCGAATCACAGCACCCCTCTGTTTATAAAAGTGCATATACTTGAACTCACGGTGTGATTGGATAACATGGGTACTATCTCCAAGTTGTGGGACTTGTTACTTGAGATAGACCTCCAGAGAACGCTGGCTCTTTCTCCTAAACTACCTGCCACAATCTACTCTAATGCAGGGGAAACTAACTACCCTAATCTAAATTTCCAAGGGACCAAGGGAGAGAGAATGCATAAAATGAAAGCCTACACTAAAGTGGTGATACACCAGGAAAGGAGGGTGTGAGAGTAGTCTTCAAATGCGTGAAATACAGAAGTAAAGTGCACACTAGAAGAGGTGATGACAGTTCTCCATAATCTAGCAAAATGCATTCACAACAATATTTCAAACATACACAATGATAATGGATCCCTGCATGAACACAATAACAGACACAATATTCTTGTAATCAAGGTTGAAGGGGCAAGAAGAATGCAAGAAAACACAGTAGGGGAAGATACATCCACAAACTTATATTTTATTGCTTCATGATATGCACAGTTCAATCTATTACAAGATAAGGGCCTGGATCACCATGCAAGGAGTCCACAACAAGGGCCTGTAACACATCAGCTTCAAAAAGCAATTTTGGCAGAGCTTTGCTACAAAAACTACCTCTTCCTTACAATGAGCCCAACACTCCAATTTATAGAAAAAATGAGAAGAGAGAGAGGAGGGAAAATGGAAATCCCGAAATATATCCTTCAACCACTTGTAAGATGCATTAAATGGAGTAAAATGATTATATATTACTTGCAAAAGGCTCCCCATACTGTCCCAGGTGCTGCAGCAGAGAAAGAATGATGACCATGCCCTCTTAATTGCACTCCCCAACCACCAAATAAAACACTATTATGAACCCGGCCACGTTTTCTAAAAATATCTCAATCAATCTCTCATCAAATATGTAATTTCTTGATTGTTGTGCGTCGGTCTCAGAGCCATGATTCCAATAGTACCAATTTTGTGTGATTTTGTTGAGAAATGCAAAAGTTATGGCTTTCTGAGTGCGGGCAACTATTTTGGGTCTGACAGGCGTTTTCTGTCATTTGACGGGAATGAGCATTAACTGACTGGAGCCGAACATGTTTCTTTTATTTAAATATATATACCCTTGTTAAAAATAATAAATCTAGTTTTTGTGGCATAGAGTACGTCATGCTTGTTCCAGAAAGTCTAATTTTGTGAAAATCGGAGCTCGGAGTCAAAAGTTATGGCCGTTTGAAGTTTCACGGGTCAAACGTTGACTTTTTCTCTTTGTTGCAGCTATTTCGAGAAAATCGGCCCGAATTCACGTCCCATGCGTAATTTTGTCCCAACTGTCCCACAGACTACGTGGGACACATTCTCCCACATCGGTCGATTCGGGCTTCCTTGTCCTTGCTTGCGACTTCTTCGCCTTTTCGCGTCCCGCGCGTCCCTCACGTACTTTTGTCCCAGTTGTCCCGGACACATTCTCCCGCATCGGCCGATTCGGGCTTCCTTGTCCCACGCTTGCAACTTCTTTGTCTTTTTACATGTCCCATGCGTCCCTCATGTACTTTTGTCCCGATTGTCCCGGACAAAAATCCCCGAACTGCCCGAAATGGACCGTCTTTCGGCAAATCGACCGATTCGCGTCCCAAGCGTACTTTTGTCCCGGCTGTCCCAAACCACGCGAAACAAAAACTTGATGATTTTCCCTGCTTTTAGTCTGTTTTAGCTTTTCGCGTCCCTCACGTTCCGACTGTCCCAACTGTTCCACAGACCGCTTGGGACAAAAATGTCCGATTTAGCCGATTTTCTTTGTTTTTTTCGGCCCCAAGCTTGGTACAACGAACCTCAGTACAACCCGAACCCTTCAGACCCGAAATCCTTTAAAACAGTCCTGCAACCTTATTTTTTGCCATTTTTGCATTTTCTCAACTTGTTGGGATTTCTTCTTGGATGGGAGAGTTAGAGAGAAGCCGAGGGGGCCCCAAAAACATGATTTCGGGCCTTGAATCAATCTACTTGCTCGGGACTGAATAATTTGATGCATGTTATCAAAATTACCTTGAGGGGTGAATTTTGGATAACAGCAACCATGTACGTCATTTGGGACAACACGTTGTTCAAGAAAGGAATTGATGGCATGTTCCTCAGATGTGTCGATAAGGAGCAACAACACAGGATGCTTGAAGCCTTTCATAATCATGCTTATGGTGGTCATTTCTTTGGCCCAGTGACAACTCATAAAGTTTTCCAAGCACATTAGTACTGGCCCACTATGTTTTCCAATGCTCAGAAATGGGTAACAAAATGTGAAGCTTGTCAGCAATTTGTTGGAAGACCTAAATTGACATCTTTGCCTTCGAAGCCAATTGTCATTAAGAACCCTTTCAACAATGGGGTTTAGATTTCATCATATTTATGAATCCTAATTCTAGTGTTGGTCATATTCACATGCTCACTACAACTGACTAATTTACAAAGTGGGGTAGAAGGTATTCCGGTGAAACAAACATATACTACTGTAATTTGTAACTTCATCAAATAAAATATATTGGTTTGTTACGAAATTCCATAAAAGATCGTGATGAACAATACCACCAACTTCTCTTCTGCATAGATGATAGGTTTTTGTTATGGGTATGGGATATCTTTGTTTCATTCGTCAGATTACTATCCTCAGAAAAATGGTCAGGAAGAATCTAGTAACAAAAACATCATTACTATCTGTTATCAGCTAATTTTGACTTTGCAAAATTATTTAAAAATAATAAAAAATGAAAAATTTGAAAAATTTGAAAAGTGTTACCGTGCGTGGTTCATTGCCCTCATTGCGACCGTCTCATTTTTGTGATCGTTTCGGTCTTCGTTTCGTCCTTTTCGGGCAAGAACTCTTCCCGCCAAGCTTTAAAACGCATTAAAATACATTAAAATTAATTATTTATTAATTAATTGCTCCTTGTTTGATTAAATTAATTTTTAAATCACTTGAGGAGTATTTAATTAAATAAATATAAATTAAAAGTTCATTCGACAAATTTTAATGCCGAGGAAGTAAGCTTACGCTTCCAACTGCCGGGAAGCCAATCTGGCTTCCTGAACCCGGATTTCCCCTTTCCTGGCAATCTTCTTTATTTTTCCCGCACGTGGGATTTTCTCCACCAATTGCCAAATCATGGATTGGCTAACGGGCAGGAAATTCCCCAATTTCCCACATGGGGAAATTGAACAGGGATTGCCAGCCCACTTTGCCATTCCCGTTGGCAATTGTCCGTTGCTTTCCCCATTTCCCCCTGGCACTTAAGCCCACTACCCGGGAAGGGAGGAAGTTGGATTAATTCCCCATAACTTCCTCCGTCAAACTCGTTGGAAAAAGTCATGCGAAGCTTTGCTTCTTAATTCTTCTGAAGGCATAATATTTTATCACATCCAACAAAATCTTCCACGCATTTGAACAATTAGCCACATTTTTGCAACTTGTAGAGAGAAGGAGACAGCCAAATTCAAAAGACGCAAAAGGAGGAGATAACAGGCCGTGCCCAGCTGAAGGAAAACACATACGCCATACTGGGAAAAGAAAGATATAAAGTTTTCAAAATTAAAAACAGTCCATCAGCATGCATGGGAAGGAGGAGCAGCAGAAGGTGCATTTCAGCAGGATTGGAGAAAGTCAGATCTTGCTGGTGTCATATTACCACGCAACTCACAGAAACAGTTCAGAGAATGTGTTACTCGGCTCATTTTCGGTCACGCGCCTAGCCCCACATTTTGCCTACGTGCAGAACATTGAACCTAGCATGACCGTTGTTCCTCTTTAATTACAGAATGATAGAAAGTTGCATGGTATTTCGCTCATCTGACAGTTCAGCAACTCAAGGATCAAACAAGCATGAACAATCCGTATGCATGGACATCGGAGGAGTGCTGAAAAAACACATTTTCCTGCACAGGTTCGTGGCTTCACCAAAGTATCCAGGCAGAATTGCGAGCCTTCTTTCAGAGTCCTGTCTTCAAGAAGGCTATCAGATTGAAAATTATTACTCCAATATGCATTTTCAATTCAATGTTTTGAGTTAAACCATGCTCAGACTGATATCATTGATGATACTCTTTTTCAGTCTATGGAGTGAACTAAAAGCTGTAGTGAGACTGATTTTTGAAGCAATCTCTTTAGAGAAGAGAGCGGAGCACAGTTTTCTAAAATAATTCCAAGTCCTTCAGATGGATGGCAGGACCAACCCTGTAGAACATCATTGGATTATGCAGAAATAGGTTCAGAGGGAGTCAACTCAGGAGACTGGACTGTGGTGTCTCGAAAAGGTAAGGATATTTCATGTAGAAAAGGGGTTCATTCGTGGGAAGAAAGCGCCTGCATGGCGTAAATCCTCTACAAAGAATACGGAAAATTGCAAGATACAGCTTCTAGTCATTCATCGATTGTTTTTGAAAAGCTCAGAAGTTATGCAACGACAATAAATTCAGATTGAAAGCAGTCAGGACCACTAATGTTATAATGTTAATGGAAAGAATCCTAGAAAGTTCACCTGTATTGGACATGATCAGATGGACCTGAATCATTTGGCAAAGGATTATTGTTGAAGTCGACCTGTTACATAAAACAGTTTTGAAGTATTTAAAACAAAAGGGAATTCCATGCGCCAGAAGATCAACGAGGGAATGATAATCGGGTGTCAATGCGACCCGACCGAACCATGGGCAAGTATGTTTGAAAAAATGAATTGTTTTTGTGACTTATTATATTCTGCATTTTCATCGGCCTTCAGAAAGAATGCGTAATGCATATGGATGGATCTGGGGCCCTGATAAAGCTTACAGTTTAATTGCTAAAAGCTGCAACAAATGAAGGTCACAAATAGCAAACATAATGCAGCTGATACGACAAATCGTTTCTTAGGCTTATCCTTATTCTGAACTCAGATCCATGGCAGCTGCAGGAAACAAATATTCACTGCCGTGTACGATGGATTGGAGTCACGCTATTCAAGGCTTCATAAAATTTCCCTGAATCAGGAGATGAAGGTTTATTACGGTGCAGAATGAAACGATTCATATTGCTCAGCATTTTTTCCCCTAGAAATGAATTGAATGTGAAGGTCAACTCTGAAAATACCTGGTTGGCCGTTTTGTATACTACATCCTTGTTACTTGTAAATGGTCTCTTTGAGAAACTCTGAGGGCAATAGGCAATATTTATACCCTTCCATTATGTACATCCAATCAGACAATAAGAAGTATTCTTTTACCAGGTTAAGAGAAACTTGTTTTGTTTTTCAATGGACGATTGTACTGTAGTTTCAAGCTAATTTTATCTAGCTTTATTTCTATTAGCTTTGATCCACGACTAAGGAAGAATTCATATGGTTGTTACCTGTACATTTTTCCAAGGTCCTCTTGGTTGCCCAAGTTGTTCAATGTATTTTTTTGAAGGGTTTCTTTTATGTGTTGCAAATTGTAACATAAAGGATCTTTTTAGTTTCTGGAAAAATGAGTATATTGTGTAGCTCACAGCTACCCATGCCATACTAAGATCCCAATAGTGGCATAATTGTTGATTGGAGCCGAGATTGCAGAATGCACTGCCAAAATACCGAGGGGCTCTTTGGACAAGAATCAGTCTTAAGGGTGTCTATCGACATGTTATGGGCATGAACCTGGGTCATCATCATGGCAGCATTAGGTCTTTATTGGTAATGGTATTTTCTCATTGTTTGGAAGGTACGATTGTGCTTATTATGGCAAAGCCAAAACATTCTTACTACAAGTGTTATATAATAAGGAAGAACTGTGAGCATTGTGGTAAAACCATTCTTTTCAGAAATGTTGGGTTAAGCTTGAATATAAAGTAGTTGAGCTGAAAAGCTAAAAACAATTCTGATTACACTACAACAAATTTAACGATTATTGACGAGAGTTAAGTGTAATCATGGTGGCAAGGTCAATCCCTATAGATGTTGGTTTAAGCCTATGGATGAAGACCATGCTATGATTTGAATTTGGTTTAATTCTATGTATGAAGACCATAGAATGATTCATACTTTTTGTGGAGGAGATGGATCGCACTAACAATTACCCACGAGATGAAGGCAACAGGGTATTTTTCGATTCAGATTCCTGAATGATGTTCATGAGTAAAATAACCATTCCTCTGTCACATAAATGAGAAGTTTGCATTGCCATATTGATTGATAAAAATGTCTCTTGGAATAACTATTTGACTCGACAAGAACCTTCAATTGTGTGCATGCTGACACACTGCAACCGAGTTTGTTTCCGAGATTGTTGTGAAATATGAGAACTGCTTCCATCATTTCAAACAAGGAAAATGTTATTTTTGGTGATTATTGGTGATGTTAAGTGAACCAATAAAAGATAGGCTGTGCAGTGAGATGGAAGAGTCAGGTTATTCAATTTGTAGAAAGTGTTTGCAAAGCTAGACAATGTTTTCGACTTCATCAAATCAGATGTATAGTGCAAATAACTTGGTTATATTTATTCATGGGGTGTTTGTTAAAACCATGTTTTGTAATACCATTGGAGGTGAATTGCAATTTTGGCTCTTGGAGATCTTCTCAATGGTGAAAGACCAGAAGCTGGATTCTGATAAACCAAGGTGGCGTAACGACTACAGTCTCGCGACAAATGAATAATTCACCATGGAAAGGTACTCGGAGCATGTGGAGAATTGTGAATGTGAATACAAATGAAGACAAATTTTCTCACACCAGGATATTGCTCAGACAAAGGGGTGGATGAATTGCTCAAGTTTCAAGCTCAACACTCTTGTCATTTGGAGGATTGCAGAGCACAGTCAATGAGTTCATTCCCGTATGATCGGGATAGGCGGACTCTTGGCCCAATGGATAAGGCACTGATCCTAGGTGTCTTGATCTGGGTGGCGCATTGCTGACTAGGATGTCTACGTGTGCGTCCAAGTCATTTAAGTGGGTCCACATGTACCCATTTCTTTTATTTATGTATTTTTCCTTAAATGACTTTTTAACTTAAGTGGTTTCTATTTTTAGTCACTTTTTAAAAGTTGGTTGAAAAAGTCAAAGTCACTTAAGTGCCCTATTTAATGTGCATTTAAAACCCTAACTACTTTGTAACCAACTTTTGGGTTATAAAAGGAAGTCAGGGGCTCATTTGTAAGGGTGACTTTGAGAGAGGAGAAGAAAATACTTTTGTGCAAGCTTTGTTTCAGGAAGAAACTTTGTGTTCTTTTGTGAAAAACATTTTGGAGTTAATGAAATACGAACTTTGTGTCTCATTCATTGTCTCTTGTAACATTTGATGTTCTTATGTTCATTAGATGTTAGGTGTTTGAATCTTGCATGCAAATATTATCTTTGATCTCATTGTCAACATTATTAATCAGTTGTTCTAGTTCACAGTGATCAAGCTCTGATTATCTACTTGCTCATGTGTGTTCCCTTTTACACGTTCTTGTTTGGCTAACTCAAACTCCGTTTTATTTGTGTTAGTTATTCATCTTTCCTCTTCATGCAATATTAGGCTCTGTTTTTACCTAACTCTTGCATGTTCTTTCAATTCATTCCATTTCACTCCTTTCCTTCATTCCATTCCATCTCCCTCATTCACTTTTCTTTCCATTGATGTTCCAAAACACCCCCCACATACAATTTTGAATGTACAGATGTAAATACAGTTTTGGTTTTCAATAAAGGCAGCCTCACCTTCATTGAGGAGGGACTTTGTTCCCACACTGTTGCAGGTCATTTGCATGCGTGTAAATCCATATGCTAACACTATCATGTGCAAGTTAGTCAAAGAAAATCAAATAACTTGGCATCAAAAGTTATATGGTGCATTGTGGGTTGACTGCATAACTCCCAAAAGAGCAATTGGGATGTCTCCATTCCAACTTTTTATGGACCTGATGCTCAAATTCCCATCACATTGGAGTTACCAGCATTACGATTGGCTCAAGCAGTTGACGATGAATGCTTAGCCAATGCATTAGATAAAATGATCATGTTCCTAAGCAAACTCGAAGAAAAATGAAGTCAAGTAGCAAACAAGATTGAGGAACACCAATCCAAGGTAAAGAAATTGTTTGAAAAGAAAAATAAAGAGAGGCAATTCCAAATCAACGAATTAGTTCTTCTCTGGGACAAGAGATGTGAAACGAAAGGAAAGCATGAAAATTTTTATTCGTTGTGGCTAGGCCCTTTCAAGATCAAACATTTCTATGGACATAACACCTATTACTTGGGAAATCCTGATGGAACTCATTTTCCTTTTCCCTACAGTGGGCAATATCTCAAGCACTATCAAAATTAAAAACGGGTTGTCCCCCATATGTACATAGGTAATTAGGTTTTTGGTTTGTTTCTTTTCCCTATTTTTTGGTTTCCTCTATTTTGTCATCCCATTTTTGTGCACCTTTGTTTTTGGGATCATGTTCATTAATATTTGGTTCTGGGTCCGTTGTTGTGTCCATCAAGTCCTTGTCCCCAATTAGAGCCACTTGTTATTAGCTAATTTTGACTTCACAAAATTAATAAACATGGGAATTTCAAAAGTTTTATTTTACATGATTTAACATCATTGTCGTGATCGTTTCATTTTTTTATTGTTCCGGTCTTCGTTTCATCCATTTCGGGCAAGAACTCCTCCCGCTAGGTTATAAACTGCATTAATAATTAATTAATTAATATTTAATTAATTTATTATCCTTTATTTGATAAAATCAATTTTTATTAACTTTTAGGTTTTTAATTAAATAAATATTAATTAAAATTCATTCGAATTTTTTTATTTAATTTCCGGGGGGAAAGAAAGATTTCACTTCCAATTGTCAGGGATGCCAAATTGGCTTCCCGCACCTGGATTTCCCCTTTCCTAGAAAATTCATTTTATTTCCCCACTTGTGGGATTTATTCCATTGATTTCCAATTCAACCAATTGGAAAACGGGAAAAAAATCTCCCGATCTCCCACATGTGGAAATATGGTGGGGATGTCTAGCCTGCCTTGCCATTTCCGCTGGAAAATAGTTATCTTTTTCCCATTTTCCCCTGACAATTAATGCCACTACCTGAAGGAAGAGAGTGTGTATCAGGATTTTCCACTTCAAGTAGAGATTCTTCTACTCACATTTTTGATAATTCTTAGAAGCTCATTACAAACAATCCTCACCTATACCTTGCACATGAGTTCACTCAGGTGCAGGTAGTCCAAGTATCAAACGCTTTCGAACCTACAGTTCATGAAGAGATTTCCCAAAATATCCCAAATGATCAAGAGGTAGAATTGATGCGTGGAAAGGGTTCTTGTAGAATCGAATAATGTAGAGAACAATGAGAATGTTGCTTCGAGATCTAGGCTTCTGTATCTGGAAGTAGTGAATGATACTCATTTTTGGGTTGATTGTGAAATCAAGAAAAGAAAGAGGGTTGTCAAGGAAATTGAAATTGACTTTGATGCCCTTTTCAAAATTTGTAATGACATCATTCCCAAGAATCCTAACGTGCTCTCCTGAATAATGGTGGATGATGATGAAATAGATTTGCGGATCTTACCATCCCACAAGTTGACAAGGAGTGTGATGCCATAACATCTGTTGATTATGAAGTTTCCACACTTGGACTGGGGAAGTCCACATTGGAAAGTGACATGGCAATGTCTTGAGATTCGATTGATATTGTGCTAAACATACTTGAGAAATATAAGTCTCAGAACTCTCAGCTCAAGGTTGAAAAGAATCAATTCGTGGAATATGTTCAACATCTGATAAATCCCATATCATCCACTTTCCTAGTACCCGATGCAGTGGCTGCCCATAATGAAGAAACTCTCAATTTATCAAAAGAATCAAACACATTGGGAAATGTCACTAAAGCTTAGCTTTTAGAGATTCTCATTTTAGGTCAAGAGACGATCAAAAAAACCATTAAGCTCCATGAAGACATTAGTGCATATCTTGATCCAATTCTTTCTTTCAAGGAAATTTTTTTTCTAACATGTCAAATTTGGATGAGATATTACCTAGTCTACAGGAGATGACAAGTATGGAGTCCTCAAATTTAACCATTGAAGGAATTCTCAAATTTGAATGTCGAGGGACACATTTTCTTCGGTGTATGCATCTCAAGTCAAGAAAGACACTTCTCGAGGATTCTATGATCCATTATGAGAGCGTATGCAATGAAACCTTCACTTCACTCGCCTTCATTCAAGAATTCCTAGCTGAGATCCCTTATGATCTCGTAAATGAGTAAAACCAAAGGTGTTCATCAGAACATGTGGAAGAGAAATTTTCACAATTGTTCAAGGTATATTCCCACCATCAATTTCTCTCCAGCTTCAATGGAACATTGCATCAAATTAAAGAAATTGTTTGAGAATGGTCAATCAAAGATGCTCAATCCAAATGATATGCTAGGTAGGATCTTGGAATTGTAGGTATTTTGTGAGGCTATTCTTCAACCAAATGAACCTCTAGAAGAAGAAAATATTTTCAAAACATTGAGAAGGTTCAAATCCTTTCAATTGGCGAAAGCAATAGATCTTAATTACCCCGATGGGATAAGGAGATAGTTTTCTTGGTATCTAACAAAGTGGGAGAGTCCATTTCTCATATGTTTGAGATAGGTGGACCCCATTTCAATGGATAAGGCACTGGTTATTATCATATGTTTTAAAAGTGGTATTTAAAAAAAAAGGATGTTATTATTGAGCTTACTTTTGGTAAACTGTGGATAACTTAAGTGATTTCTATTTTTAGTTTCTTTTAACAAAGTTGGTTGAAAAAGTCAAACTCACTTAAGTTCCCTATTTAATGTTCATGTAAACTCTAACTACTTTGTAACCAACTTTTGGGTTATAAAAGGAAGTCAGGGGCTCATTTGTAAGGTGACTTTGAAAGAGGAGAAGAAAATACTTTTTGTGTAAGCTTTGTTTCAGGAAAGAAACTTTGTGTCCTTTTGTGAAGACTTTTTGGAGTTAATGAAATATGAACTTTGTGTCCCATACATTATCTCTTATAACATTTGATGTTCTTATGTTCATTAGATGTTAGATATTTAAACCTTTCATGCAAATATTGTCTTTGATCTTATTGTCAATGTTATTAATCTGTTGTTCTTGTTCACAGTGATCAAGCTCTGATTAGCTACTTGCTCATGTGTGTTCCCTTTTATTCATTCTTATTTAGTTGATGCAAACTCTGTTTTATTTGTGTTAGTTATTGATTTTTCTACTCCATGCAATATTAGGCTCTAATTTTACCTAACTCTTGCATTTTCCTTCTATTCATTCTTTTCCATTCCATTCCTTCATTCCATTCCATCTCTTTCATTCACTTTTCTTTCCATTGATGTTCTAAAACACCCCACATACAATTTTGAATGTACATATGTAAATACATTTTTGGTTTTCAATAAAGGTAGCCTCACCTTAATTAAGGAGAGACTTTGTTCCCACAATGTTGCATTTCATTTGCATGCATGCAAATTCATATGCTAATAGATTCCAGTAAAGAGAGAAATGAAGAAATTTCTTCCTAAAAGATAAGAAAAGTAAATCATTCAAAAGATAGATGATCCTCAAGCACAACTGTTGTATGAAGATATTGGTCATGGAAATTACATGATAATGTTTGGTTCAAAATTCAACATCCCTGAATTCATTTGAGATGAGTCAAATGACATTTTGGGTCCTTGATTTTGATGATAGCTATTCTTCATCCGGTTCTAGAGAAGTGTAGATCTTGTCTCGCCCTCCCGAAAAGTTTATCCATTCTCATACAAGCTACAATTTACTAACTAATGACACTTCTGAGTATGAGGCTCTCCTCCTTTGTCTAACAACAACAAACCATTCATACACAAGGTGATGTAGAACTCATATTGCAAAAAGTATAGGTTCTTTTCCAAGTCAAAAATGAAAGATTTAAGCATTATCAAAATAAGGTATGTCATTTGATTGAGTTATTTGATGTCTTTTAAATTGATTTCTTGTCACGAGATAAAAAATCAAGAGTAGATAATTTTAATCAGTTTTTTTTCGAAGGTAGTGAAGCTAATTACCAAGAGTCACTTTCATCCATAAATCAGGAAGGTATTGAATCTGAATATGATCAATATCGATGTATCAAGTTGAAAAGTAATAAAATACCTAAGGGTCTGGTTAGTTTGAAAGATCTTTTTGACAAACATGACCGCTTTATCAAAGGAAAAATTTCACATAGTATGTATCAATAATTAATGTGTGAAAAGATAAATTGGGAAGTGATGAAGACCCTAAGTTTGTTCATATAGGCAAATTTTGTTTAGTTGAGGAAAAGAAGAAGTTGGTAAAATTGTTAAGAGAATACATGGATGTGCTAGCATACTATTATTAAGATTTGAATAATTTCAAGCTAAGAGATATGAAACATTGAATTATTTTAAAACTTGGTATTCAGCCTTTTAGGTAGAAGCAAAGACAATATAACCCAAAAATTGCAGGAACAATCTACCAAAAGATTCAAAAGTTATCAAATACTAAGATTATCTTTCCCATTCACCATTATGCTTGGATTGCTAATATTGTTCCTATGTGAAATAAGAGTGGGGAGATAATAATTTTTGTAGATTTTTGCAACTTGAATAAGGATTCTTTAAAAGACAACTACCCCCTTCCTATCATGAATTGGATTCTGTAAGAAATAATTGGTTCGGAAATGTTGTTAATGCTTGATGGATTCCTAGGCTACAATCAAATTGAGGAATATTTCCAAAATCAACACAAAACTATCTTCAAAATTCCATGGGGTACCTTTTCTTATAGGAGAATGCCTTTCAGGCTTATTTAGGATCCAAATTTCAAATAACTATGGATTTAACTTATGAATCGGATTCTGTAAGCAATAATTGGTTTGGAAATTTTGTTAATGCTTGATGGATTCTTAGGCTACAATCAAATTGACGCAGATTTCCAAAATCAACACAAAATTTTCTTCAAAATTCCATGGGGTACCTTTTCTTATAGGAGAATGCCTTTCAGAATTATGTAGGATCCAAATTTCAAATAACTATGGATTTAACTTTTAGGGATCTTAGAAATAAATGCATTGTTGTTTACTTAGATGACCTCACAGTTTTCTCTAAGAGTAGAGAAGACCATTTTCAACACCTTAGGCTCATTCTTTAAAGATGTAGGGATAATCCTATATCTCTTAATCCAAAGAAGTCTATTTTTGGAGTCACGAAAGGAAATTTTTCTTGGCCATATCATATCAAGAGACAAAACAAAGATTGATCCAAAAAGAGTGTAGGAAATTCAGAAGATCTATCTTCCCACCAGTAAGAAAGGAGTTCACTCTTTCTTTCATAAGATTAATTTCCTCAGGCGGTTCATCCTAGATTTTGTTGAATTGACACAATGTATAGCTGAGATGATGAAATAAAAGAAGTTTTTCAATTGGAATTATGAAGGAAAGAAATATTTTAATGAGATAAAAGAGGCAATTACAAAAACCCTCTTCTTATTTTCCCTGATTTTGGTAAGGACTTCATCATTTACTATTATACATCTGAGCATACCCTTTTTTCCATTTTAGTTCAGAAGAATTTGAAGCACCTATCTCTTTTATGAGCTATGTTCTAAAGTCACATTAGTTGAAGTATTCCTAGATTGAAAAACATGTCTTTATTGTAGTCAAAGTTGTAAAGTAGATCAAGTTCTACATTGTTAAATCTCATTCTACTATTTTTTTCCAAGATCCCACTGTAAAGTCTATACTAATACAACAAGAGTTTGGTTCCAAAAGGGTTAATTGGATTACAAAGGTTCAAGAATATGATCTTGACATTAATCCTACCAAACTTATATGAGGATGAGGTCTGTGTCAACTAATAGAAGAAGGATTGAGTGAACATTCTAGTAACAGTGAACCTACTGAAATGAAAATTATTTTGTTTCTTAGTTATACAAATGAATGGTACTCCAATATTTCCCAATTCCTCACATATGGTGAATACACCTTAATGTCAAATAAAAGAGAGAATTTAAAATTCGAGCTACAAAGCCTTTTTTTTGGGACAATTCTCTTTTCAAAAGAAGGGATCGATGGTCAATTCTTAAGTTGTGTAGATAACAACAAAAGAAGCTCCTAAAGTCCTATCATAATCAAGTTTGTGGTGGAAATTTTTCTTCCCCTATAACAGCTTATAAAATTCTTCAAGGAGCTTACTATTGGCCAACTCTTTTCAAGGATGCAACCAAGCAGGTCCCCAAATGTATAGCATGCCAGAAATTTGTTGGAAGACCTAAATCAGCAGCCTTTCCTTTAAAACCTATTGTAGTTTAAGATACTTTCCAAAAACGGGGGCTTAATTTCATTGGGATGCTCAATCCTAACTCTAGTGTAGGACACACTCATGTTTTTAATGCAATGGAATATTTTATAAAGCGAGTAGAATTAATTCCAGTCAAAAGGAAAACTTCTGAAGTCATTTTTGATTTCATCAAGGAGAACATCTTGGTTTGTTTTAGAGTTCCTAACAAAATTATGGTCGATAATGCTCCAAATTTTTAATATTATGAGCTCATTGATTTCTATTATGGGTATTTCATTTATCTTTCCCATTCTTTTGAAAATGGATAGGAAGAATCCACCAATAAAAAGCTAGTTCCATAGTAAGGAAACTAGTTGATGAATCAAAGAGGAATTGACACAAAAATTTATATGATGCACTTTGGGCTGATCGTAAAACACCAAAGAGAGCTATCAGAATGTCCCCATTTCAATTATTGTATGGGATGGATGTTAAATTTCTAGTTACACTTGAGTTCCTTGCACCTATCCAAAACAATTTAAAATGGCCAGTTCAAGGATGTATTTAAAAAGAGGATCATGTACTTGTAGAAAATTGGAAGAAGAAAGGATACAAGTGGTTGATCATATTTCAACCCATCAACAGAATGTTAAACAATTTTTCAACAAGAATACCAAGTCCCATGACTTCTAAGTTGGAGATCTTTTTCTACTCTGGGAAAAGAGAGGGGAGCCTCGTGGAAGCCATGATAAGTTTGAATCCCTTTAGCTCTGTCCATTTCAAATTCAATAATTTTCTAGAGAAAATTCATAATACTTAGCCTATATGAATGGGACTCCCCTCCCATTTTCATATAGCGTGCAATATCTCAAAATTTTTAAGTGTTGAGTGGGTGTCTATACTTTGAACATAGGTTTTGTTTTTGGATTTGCTTTGTTGTGTGTTTGTTTCCCTTTCCCCTTTTTTGGTTCTCTTTTGTACAATTTTTTTACTTTGTGGCCTGATGGATAAGGCATTCATCTAGTAAACCATGAATTTATGGACTCTGATTTTTGTCTTGTTTATATATTGTTCAATCCAAGTCAAGCCCTAAAAAGTGCCAGTTGTTGTCATGAACTTGAAAGGAGTTGGAAATTTTGAAAAAATTAAGTTTTGAGTAATTCCTTACCATATTTGGTCACCTATGCCTTGTGTTGAGTCAGTTTTTTAGGGGGGAAATATGGGTGTTATTCAAATTTTTAAGTTTTTGGAGCAATTTGGGTGATTTGGGTCTTGGTGGAACAAGAGGAACTATTCATTTATTCCTCATGTTCCCCGGTTTGCCACATTTTCCACTTCATATTTCCTATCAGCTATGTTGGTTATTTTAGGCACCAATAGAACTCATTCCATTGATCTCTACTTCTCCACATTCCCCAATTTGTAGCCATTCCTACCATATCGGACAAATCAGACATTTCGAGTAACGACATAACTTGTGACCCTGTTCCTCTGGGTTGTTTGTTCCTCGATTCGTTGCTCCATCTGACTTGCACTCCCCTGTTAGCCAAATCAAACATTTCAAGCACAACCTGAACCATGGGAATTTTTCTCACATACTTCTTATTCCCTGCATCACGGATTTTCCCACCTTAAGCACCAAAATTGAAATTCGTGAGTTTAAGCCTCGTTTGATCCACCATTTTAAAGGCTCGCATAAGAAAATTTAGGGGTTTGTCTTGTTGAACACTATAAAATCACTTCCCACTACATTTTTTATCCTCTCACTTGTGAATTTTCACTGCTCTATAATTTTCCTACGTTTTCTTTTTCCCCCATGTCCAAAACCACTCTTTTGCTCATATCTCCTTCATTTTGAGGAAAAATCCAAAAATTCAAATTACATTGGAGGCGTTGAGAGGTCGCATTTCTACTCATCAAATTTTGAAGTAGCTTCATCATTTTTTTGCCACTTTTGATAATTTTCTTATCTTAGTTCCCCTTCTTTCAATTTCCTCATAAATTGTTTAACAAAATCCATTTGTCTCTGAGCTAGTACTTTTTAGTCAAAATGAAGTTTCAATATGTTGGGTATGAACTCATTTCATCTCTATAAACCCCAGTCCCTAAAATAGGGGACAGTGATATCAAGCGCATGAATTAGAATAAGTTATGGAGCATAATGAAAGATGATATCCCAATTATCCTTGCTCGAAGAATTTAGGTAGTGGCTTAGCCCATGTAATGGGTTTTCCCACCTCGGTTCAATGTGATGATATATTTCTATCTTGTGCTTCCTGCTTTGACCCACATACCAAGGAATTGAAATATCCTTAAAGGAAAATCATTGCACAATTGAATGCCCATCATATCAACCTAGCCCTGGGTATATCCACTTTTGATGAATCTAAGATCTTAACCAAAGCTGATGCTCAGAAGGAATTTGATCTCATTCCTAATAAATACTAGTCTATGGTTGCCAAGTCTTGGTTGAAATCCAAAAACAAGGGACCATCCAAATTACCTAAAACTCTCTACAGAATTGATTTCATTGAATAATTATTATACATTATAACATTACTTGTGAGAGTGGTGGGTAAAACTTCTACTCGAGAATTCCAAGATCAGATGTGTATTTTCATCAATCTTATTTGTGAAGGAAAAAAACATTAAATTGACGAGAAATTATATGTGAAAACTCAACTTAGTAACTCACTCAGGTGCATAAAACCAAAACCATCTAAGTGAGTTCATATTTGATTTACACCATATCTAGGTATAGAATATGGATTGGTTTATCAAACCAAGGAAGAAGACAAAACATTTCTATTTATGATTTCTATACTCAATTGACCTATGAGAATAGTAAAAGTCATCACATAAGAGTGGATGATGCCTTCACAATGTTCTTGGCGAGGTTATTGGAAGGAATGTAACCAACAGGGTTTCACAAGGGTCCAAGTAAATGATAGTTATGTACGGTGGTTTATTTATCTAGTTTCAAAAGTTTGCATGCATCCAAAAAACATGTTTTGAGGGATCTCCTTACAAGTTTCCTATCTATAGTAGTGATAACATTATTCTGTTGAGATTTTTAGACAATTGGATCTCCTCCATAAAACTTGTAGGGGTAGAGAAAATCTATGGCATCTAGTTTACCATATCTTTGGGAAATTACACATGTAGATCTACCCTTAATGCTCAGAATTTTGAGAGAAATATATTTCCTTTTAACATGCATTCTTATCAAAAGAGGGCATCCTTTAATAGTAAGAAATTCATTAGTAACAATATATGAATAATTTATCATCATATGTTCTAACATTTGAATATTATTGGGCAGACTGTGAGGATGATTATGAGGTCATAAAAAGAGCATGTGGAAGGATTAATCTGTAAAATATTCAATATTTAAAGTTGAACACAGTTCCAAAAGACATGATTGATGACACTTCAAATCTTTTTACTCCTGGTTCACAAACTCTATACAATTTATTCATCTTCCTACCATTGACTAGTCTAAAAGGAGAAGGATAATCCAAATGATCTCAATACTCCTGTTCTATTAAGAATGAGACATTGGTTTGATAAGAAATTGAAATAACATAAAGCCTCTCGACAAGAAGTTTCTTCTCAAGAGATAAATTCTTCACAAAAAGCTACTCCTTCTCACCAAACTCTGTCTCCTTCTCAGTTAGATTTTGGAACTAAATTTATGCTAAGAAAGACAAAAGCTAAAGAGAGTGAGAGTGAGAAGAATATTGAAATGCCATGAAAATAAGATCATAAAAAGGATGAAGCATACAAAGTGGGAGGAGAAGTAGCTACTGAAAAAGAAGAGGCATAAAAGGAAGAAATAAAAGAAAACAAGTAAGAAGAAAAAGAATAAGAGGAAAGTGAGGAAGGTCATGATGAAGAAGAATACGAAGTTGAGGTAACATCCCTTGACTTAGGAAAAACAAGTATCTCCAAACCTAAATTGGATGTGATAAGACCCTCTTCTTCCATTGTGACAACTACTATATCAGTCTCTGTTTCTCAACCCCTTCTTCACAAATTATAATTACCTTGCCTCTTTCAGGAACATCATCAAGGGATTCATTTACTTGGGTTGAACCTATGGTTGACAGAAAGAAAAGGAAGGCTTATTCCAAGGTATAATTTCCTAAATATAATGTTG
Source organism: Taxus chinensis (assembly GCA_019776745.2). Classification (NCBI taxonomy): domain Eukaryota; kingdom Viridiplantae; phylum Streptophyta; class Pinopsida; order Cupressales; family Taxaceae; genus Taxus; species Taxus chinensis. The sequence continues at coordinate 544,510,056 of CM034151.1, read as the reverse complement.
TAGCTACTCTCCTTGGTGCCTCTCCTCCTCCTTCAAATAAATTCAACACTGTTTCTCATCTTGTTTATGAATCTATAGGACACTAATTTCTAGAAATTTCCAAACCAAAGGGAGACAAGAGTGTAAATTATATTTCTACATCTGACTTTGAGTTGACTAGGATCTCTTTGGGTGAATCAAGCCATGAAGGTGAAGTACATAACCTTAGGGAAAATGTCTCTAAGGTTATTGAAATGGTTGACAAGGATAAACAAACTCATGAAAAATTGGAAGAGAAGGTACAAGTATTGGAAAACTTCATAAAATACATCTTATCATCTAGCACCCCATTGGATCCAACTCCCTTGTTTGCACTCCTACCAACCAATGTGACTTTTGATGTTGATCTAAAGGATATAGCTGAGATACATAAACATACAACTCTTGGTAAAGCATATGAAGCCTAGGTGGATAAAATCCTAGTCACATGATTAGAATTTATTGATGAAGCCTATAAGACTTATGATAGTATTATCTCAACTCAAAAGAAGGTCATCTCAGGATTGGAAAAAATTGATAAAGAGATAAAAATTTGGGTAGATGTTATCCAAGATCTTTGTATCACGGCCTTTACAGATGAGAAAATCCTTCTTTTTGAGAATATTTTCGATGATTCTAATAATAATCTATCACAAACTTGGTCTTTCATTGTTGAGTGGAGGATGAACGTTCTTGAAGAATCCTCTACAAAATTGTAAAATATTATCTAAAAAGGAGAATCCTTGAAGGATGAGATATTTGAATATTTAAAATCTCTCAATTGTGACCTTTTCAAGGACAGTTCATCCCAATGGAACTCATTTGATCAAATAAAGAGGAATTTAAGAAACTCATTAAGGAATATTTATTCAAGGCAATTTTTTTTTAACAAGAGTAAAATGGAAGAATTTTTAGAGCTTAACAATATGATTTTAGAAGATGTTAAAGGGTTGTCTCAGTATGGAGGTACAAGTTCACATATGGAGAATTCCCTTGGAGCATGGATGAGTAATTTAACTAATACTATTATGACAAGGGAGGCATAAATTTATATTGTAGTCATAAGGTTTCAGATGCACGTTCAAAAGTTAAAATTTCCTGCATCCTCTGTCTCGTCTCTTCCTTTGTCTTTAGGATCTTAATATAACTAGTTGTTATATTTTGTCATTGACTTTAATTTGTTAAAAATAAAATGTCTTCTATAAATTCATTTGAAGGTAATTTAAATAATTAAGTGTTATCACTTAATTAAACAACTAGTTGGTTAGGGTGGTTATTCCTCCCCTCTTTCCTATATAAGGCTCCATTTTCTATTGTAAAGGGGTTGGATGTTGGTGAATTTTGAGAGTAATAAATAGTGATTTTGAATACAAAATAAGAACCATTCTCTCTCCCTCATTTCTTACTATGTTTACCTTATTTTCCTGGTTCTCTTTCATATTATGTATTGTTTGCATTATTTGGATGTTGCAACTTTTGTTCTTACTCATGAGCCAAGAATTGTCGAACTTTGATTCAATTTAGATCTTGTTCATTGTGGTAAATTCCATTATACAGACATGTGTGTTCTTAATTTCTATTGATGTGAAAGAGTAAAATAAGATCTACATTCTTCTTATTTGAAAGTGTTATTATTTCTCTCTCATATTTTCCATCTGTGTAGGTGTGGTGATCTTTTACGACTAAGGAGGAACTATGTGTCCTTGATTGATAAATTTGAAGAAGAATTGTGTGTCGCTAATTTTTCTATCTTAACAAATGCTTACATTGTTCCATTCTTTTCATAATATTTCTTTTGTATTTGAAATCATGAAATTAATCATTGCCACGAACATCCTCATTAAAACTTATTAAATTATAAATTTGTAAATATTTTAGAGTTCTAAATTTTGGTTTGAATAAGGGAACCTCCCCATTAAAAAGGATGGATTGTTTTCCCCTAAAATGTTGATTGTACCTTCAAACTACAATTTTTTCATCTAATAGGTCCTCTTATTTGGGCCACACTCACACTACTCCATATCACACATCCAAAACAAGGGGGAAACCACCAAGTGATATCTCACCCTCACATCATTACATAACCAAGAAATATAATGATATAGTAAAGGATCAGACATTTCATAGGCTCAAAAAATGGCTCAAGAACATACACAGGGCTAGAAAATACACAGGGCCCGAACCGTATAGAAAATCCCATAGCTTCCGGATGTTATGGCCCATTACATATGATTCCTTCATGGGGTAAGTTTCAATAATTTCTTAGTTGCTACAGTGTCTTAAGGACATTTATAGTCTTTTCACTCATTTTAAATGACAAAATACATGGTACAGTTCATATTATGGTAACACCAAGGGTACGTGCAAGCTAGCATTGCCTCGACACATTGTGTCATAATTTTCAAATCAATTGGGTTCGTGTTCATCTATAGTGGAACCTATCTACAGTTCTTGGGAATTGTCGAGGTGATTGTTATCATCATAGTCTTGAATTCCCATTACTCATATTTTTTTGGAGGGATGTAGAGCAACTAGAATTCTCCCCATACAATTATATTAACCATGTAGGGTGAATTTTCACTTCTTTCTATTCTCCTTGGTGCATTCCACTTGGGGAATGATCACCCCCAAGTCCTTACAACCATCTCTAACACAAACTTCAGTAAATATCCATGGAAACATTAGTGGGATTAATCTCTCCCCCTCTCTCACAAAACAATTAGGTGTACTCTTTCCTCTATTTTTTCTACTTACATATTTCTACTTTAACACTAAGTTAAATATTTTAATGTTAAAGTTTGATTTCCTATAATATGGACATTGACTAATTTTTATTTACAAGTAATTATCTTGGTAAAACAAAAACAACAAGAGAAAAGACAAAGGTCTAACATAAGTACAAGGTTCTCTAAATGAAGGTAATGTGTGTCTACACACTCAAGTGAATTTTATTTTAATAACATAATTTTTAATTCCATACTTAAAGGGGGGAAAATGTAGACACTCATTTAGGTAATTCATGTCTTGCAACAATACAGAGTGTACAACACTCTTGTATTATCCCACACTTGCTCAATTTAGTTAACAATGTTATCCCTTAATATATCTCACTCATCCTTACACAGGTAGCCTATTTGTTTGCATAGCATTCATATTACTCCATCAAATAAGGCTATATACCCTTGCACATTGCAATTAAAATTCCTAGATCACTCACACACACATCTACCTAACCAAAGTGCCTAGAAAGTTCTATACTGACCATACATTATGGACCCACCTATTCACTTTGGTCCTTTTCTATCTAACACTAATTTTCTTTATTTAAATCTATTTGGTAAAATTCTTATTGACCTTTTTTTATTTTTTCTAGACCCGAAACACATATATAAGTAATTTATTTATCTTCCAGTAAGGAGAGAATTCTATCTACTTGACTCTTAGCATTCAAGTGAGAACACAATAAGAGAAATCACAAGAAAAGATAATCTAAGCTTCACTTGAGCTCCACATGCTCTATATACTCATTCTAGGTAAGTCATCCACTCATATATGCAAATACTAAAGGCACATTATCAAATTCAATTCAAGCTAGGGAAAATGTCAAGTACAATAACATTGTTGCAAGATCATGATTATAAATATAGTTGCATAATATATATCACATGCTAGGTGATAATGACGTGTGGTTTGAGCCCTCTTTAGAGTATTGGTGATGTCAGTGGTTCACATGAGTACCCACATTTCACCTAATATTTTTGTAGGAGTATAAAAATATAGGGTTTTAAGGATTCAATCAGTTACATGGTGAGCATCACACAATTTTAGAGGTCCATATTTTAGACAAGATTAGAACAAAAAGTAATGCCCATGCATAGAAATTTACAGAAGTTGAAAGTATAGAGGAACAAGGGCATACAGAAAGGGCCATAATGTGGGTACACTTTAGACTGTACCATACACTTTAGTCTAGGAAGATTTTTCGGGAAGATTTTCAGATAAGAAACTCAGCTAGATCATTTCCATCCATTTCCATTCATCAGGCCAACACACATCAAAATATGAACCAGGATATCAACTAAAACCTCTTTTCCTTTCCATTGCTAGTACTTAATTTCATTTATCTGCCATTTCCTATCTTGTTTCATGCATTATCCTGATATCGTTGTAATTAACTTTGGAAAATAGTCAATGAAGTCATAATCAATGATCTACATGGTCGAGAAAATCAGCACTAACGGTTGTAATATGGACGCTAATGTGCGGATCCTCAAGTACAATATGATGACATCACATAAGATATGGTTGATTGATGTGATATGTGCAAGATGGACTGTCATCATTTCTAGGTATAGGAGGAAAGCCGTGGAGCGGGATAATAATTACAAGTATGGTATAATAATTAAACCTGCTTTCACGGAAAGGAAAGATTCAAAAACCAACATCAAAGTTCTGCCTGTCTCTCATAGTGATAGCATGTTTACCATTGAGAACAGGAAAAGGAATAGTGGAAACATGGGGGGTCCACCTTGCAAAACTGAACCGACCCACAATCTGGCATGGAAAGAGGATACGGTGCTTTGGAACTACCTTCAAATCGGGGGTTTGTCTAATTTTATTGAAAGGATTCAAGGATTTGACCAAGACATTTCTATCAGATTCACCCAGGGATGGAAGAATCGGATTGCCAAATATAGTAACATGGATATTGAGATCACGGAAGAGCTCATCGCCCAGATCACCGGCCTCAGCCTGGAGGGCACCAAATTCTTCAGTAAGAAGGTGGACAGGGAGGTGGAGACCAAGAAGTTCCTGGATGATAGGGAGAATATTTAATTCGTGACTGCTGGCATCAAGGTGGCATTGATTCCTAAGCCTTTTGTTGAGCTTGCCAGGATGGTTGTTAGGTATGTAACTCTTGAAGGAAGATTTGTGACTATACCTCAAAAACATTTGATATTTCTTAATCACTTTCGTAGAAATATCATCATCAGCTTTCCTCACTATTTGATAAACTCGCTAGAGAAATCAATTAGGGAAGTTTAGAGTCACTCTAGGGCTGTCCCTTTGCACCAAGGGCTTATCCTCCTGATCCATCACCACTGTTCTAGCTGCCCCCTCATGAATCCTACCCCACCTTCTTCCTCCATACCTCCACCTGTTGACATCGCTTCCACTCCCCCTGCTGAAAAGGAAGATTGAAGTTGTTGCTTCCAGCAAGAAAAGTAAGAGCATAAAAGTTAAAATCCCTTCTTCTCAATGGGTCCTAAGGAGCCACAAATACCTAGAACTTGCTGAGAACCTCCTGCATATCAGTAAACCGATGGAGGATCCCAAGGAGGAGGAATTTATGGACAGAGTGGACAAGTTAGAAAAGGAGATACAAGAGCTCAAAGGGACTATAAAAAATATGGAAAGAGCTAAGGGAAAAGGAATTCTTCAAAGTGATGATGAAGAGGGGGTTATTGCTGAAGTCTTCAAGAAGTTATAGTCTTTGGATGGCAGAATGGGGAATGCAAAAAGTTGCAATGACTGCATATTATTTGCCCTTAAAAGCATTTATAATTTCATTGAACAACATGTTCATAGTGTCTGCAGTTTAAGTGGGATTAATGAAGACATTTGGGGCCCTAAAGAGAAAAGGGATATTGCAATTGCTCAGGAGGATATGAAATACTCCTCTCAGGCCACTTCCATTGCCTTCTTCATGTCGCTGCAAGCTATCAAGACCAAGATTGACAGGGCTATCAAGTAACGGGTTGCTGTGATGTTGTTTTTTAGCTGCGAAGTTGTTGTTTTCTGGTGGTTATGGAGCTACTTTTTGGCGGAGTTTTATATGTTGTATCTCTTTTGGTTTCTTTTTTATCTTTTCTACTTATTTTTGGATCATTTTTCATTTGGATCCTTTCTTCACATGTATTGTCATATTTGGCTGCTGAGCCCTCTTAGGTTGGCCGTTTTGCCCTTCTCTGGGCTGTTTCTCTCACCTTTGCTATCTGGCTTTTGAGCCCTTTTGTATACAGGGTATAGTCCCTTCAAAACTATTTGCCCTTAATAAAAAAAAACTTTGGAAAATAGTTGATTAGGATAACATTCAATTAGTTACTACCCCCTTTAAGGATTAACCATTTAGGTTAAATCAGGCCTAAATTGATGCGGGAACATAACTTGTGGAGACCATAACTTTTGATCCGACTGTTGGATTGTCTTGAAATTTTACAAGGAGGTAGATATAAATTATAACCATGCTGGGGTCAGCATTTTTTGAAAGGTTATGGAAATTTTGGCACATTTTTGGGCCCATATTATTTCATCTAGTGGCCTAAAATTTTCTCTGAACATTTTTTTTACTTTTGACTAGGTATTAGAACTTTAATAACTTTTGTTGTGCTTGTTAGAATAAGTCAAAAAATTGTGTGAGCCTTAATTTATGAAGGCATATTTAGCACACAAATTTTGGGGCCCATTTGAGTTGTTTTGCTAGTAGGTAATTTTTGGCATTTTAGAGTTTTTTTGGCATTTTAGGGTTTTTAGAGTAGACGTGAAATAAAAAGTGGATTGTAATAATGAAAAATATTAGTGTTGATTTCAAAATGAGAATAAATTTATTTTGAAAATCCTTTTTTTTATTTACAAATTTGTTTATGTGTGTTTTGGAGGTATTTCAACCTCTTGCAGCTGGATTCACATCAATTGGTACTGGAGCCGGATTTAGATTTTATAGAAATAGTTAAGGTAACATATTACATTTTTTGTGTAATTTTTTCATCTATTTTATATAATAATGGATATACATGGGAGGGGAGATTATGCCTAGATGAATAGGCATATGCAGGAGCTACAAAGACAAGTTATTGAGATGACATGAGAAGTTACCCACCTTAGAACGAGACATGCAAAAAAGGATGCAGACCTAGATAGTGATACTGAATAAGTTCCTCCATTAATGAATGAAGGAAGAGATGAAGAAGAAAATTAGACAGATGAAGAAATTGTGAATGAGATACCATCTTAGGAGAGATTGATCTAGGCTTTAGAGGGAAAGAATGATGACATTAAGATTAATGTTCTTGATTATAGTGGAGGGTTACGACCAGAGGAGTTGATTGACTGGTTGAATCACACGGAAAAATTATTTGAGTGGAAAACCCTTTAAGAGGAGAAGAAGGTTAATTTTGAATGCAATAGGTTGGTTGTACATGCATTGATATGGTGGGATCACCTAAAAAATGAAAGACAAAGGAATGGAAAGGGAAAGATCCGAAACTGGAATAAAATGGTAAAGAAGATGAAAGAAAAGTTTCTTCCTATAGATTATGCTCAGACGCTCTTTCAAAGGTTCCAAAACCTAATACAGAAGGATATCAACATTGAGGAGTATACCAATGAATTTTACAAGTTGTCAATCAGAGTGGAATAGGGAGAGTCTGAAGAACAGAAGGCTACATAGTATATAAATGGGTTGAGTTACATCAAACAAGATGAGCTGAGTATGCCTTAGATCCATATCTTGGATGATGTTTATCAACTTGCATTAAAGGAAGAAGAAAAGAACAAGACAAATAATTTTAGAAGATGTGTGAAGAGAGGGCCATCATCATCTCCATTGAGAGGCAGATGTAAATTTGAATTTACAAAAGGTGAATCCTCTAATATAGAAGGGCATGAAGATTCTGGTCAAAGCTGTGGTAGCTACCAAAGAGGTATGAGGTTTCCGAGGGGAAGAGGTTATAATGGAGGATGAGGATGGAATAGCCCCCAAATTCAATATACATGTTACAGATGTGGTGAAGATGGGCACAAAGATTTTGAGTGTCTGCACTATCCTACACAAGATAGATGGCAAGGAGAACAACCATGAGGAAATATGATTGAGCTTGAAGAGGAAGAAGAAATGGAGGTTGTTGTAGAGTTGGGTGAAACCCTCATGATAAGGAGGAAAATTATTTCCTCAAGGAAGGATAAATAACAAGATGTTGTTGGTACTAATTCATGGCTACGAACAAGTATATTTCGAACAAGATGCACATCTAGAGGAAAGGTATGTAAAATTATTATTGATGGTGGTAATTGTGAAAGTATAGTTTCAACTATGATGGTTGATAAACTCAATCTAAAATGTGAGAAGCACCCATATCCCTATCATATATCATGTTTCAAGAAAGAGAATGAGGTAACTATAGATAAAATATGCCTTATAAATTTTTCGATTGGGAATACCTACAAGGATGAAGTTTGGTGTGATGTTATCCTAATGGATGCATGCCATATATTACTGGGGAGGCCTTAGCAATACGATAGAAAGGTTACACATGATGGAGGAAAAAATACCTATACTTTTTGGAAGGATGGTGTAAAGGTGGTCGTGTTACCCTTCAAGGAAGAAGAGAAGAGTGAGGGTTTATTGGCTACAAAAGAGTTTGTTACAGAAATGGAAGAAGTTGACTGGTGTTATGCACTGATGTCAAAGAAGGTGGAAATAGAGGATTTTAATATACTTGTTGTTGTGATAAAGGTACTAAATGAATGCAAATATTTCATACCAAATGAGCTACCAAATGGGTTACCTCGGAAGTGAGATATCCAACGACATATTGATTTGATCCCACGATCGACCCTTCTAAACCAAGAAGCCTATCAAATGAGTTCGAAATAGAGATAAGAGTTGAACAAAAAAGTGACAGATCTAATATAGAAAGGGTTAGTGAGAGAAATCATGATTCCCTGTGTTACTCCAACACTATTGACTCCCAAAAAAGATGGATAATGGAGAATGTGTGTAGACAAAAGGGCCATAATTAAGATCATAATTAAGTATCAGTTCCCAATTCCAAGATTGGATGATATGATGGATGTGCTAGTGGGAGCCCAATATTTTAGCGAGATTGACCTGCGGAGTGGGTACTACCAGATCCGGATCCATGAAGGAGATGAATGGAAAATGGATTTCAATACAAAATAAGGATTGTATGAGTGGATGGTGATTCCATTTGGGATATCTAATACACCAAGTACATTCATGAGGCTGATGAATAGAGTACTCCGAGAATACAATGGTAAGTTTTTTGTTGTCTATTTGATGATATTATGATATTCAGTAAGAGAGTGGAAGAACACTTGTTACACATTAAATTAGTGTTAGACTTGTTACGTAAAGAGAGTCTATATGCAAACTTAAAGAACTTTAGATTTCTTCAAAAGAGTTATATTTTTTTGGGGTTTGTCATATCATAGGATGGGGTGAGGATGGATGAGGAAAACGTAAAGGCAATTTCAGAATGACCTATTCCAAGGAATGTGATAGAGGTTCGTAGTTTTCATGGATTGAATTTTTTTTATAGGAAATTCATTAGGAATTTTAGTAGCATTGCTGCACCCATAATAGAGTGTACAAAATGGAGGGATTTTGTATGGACCAAGGCAACAAAAGATAGTTTTGAATTGTTGAAGAAGAAATTGTCATAAGCACCTATTTTGGTATTGCCATATTTTAACAAGGTCTTCGAGGTTAACTGTGATTCCACACATGTAGGGATTGGAGTTGTATTGAGTCAAGAAGGATGACTTGTGGCATTATTCATTGAAAAGCTGAATGAAGTCAAGAGGAACTATTCTACTTATGATGTGGAATTTTATGCTATTGTTTAGGCATTAAGGCATTGAAGACATTACTTGGTAGCAAAAGAATTTGTACTCTTCACTAACCATGAAGCCTTGAGGTATGTAAACACACAAAAGAAATAAAATAGTAGGCATGCAAAATGGGTTTCATTTTTGCAAGAATATACTTTTGTCTTAAAGTATAAGTCAGCTAAGAAGAATCAATTTGTTTATGCCTTGAGTAGGCATGTAACACTTTTGACAACAATGGAAAATGAAGTAATAGGGTTTGAGGCAGTTAAGGAGTTAGATGAAGGTGATCCAAATTTTGGTGATGTTGTGAGACAACTTAAGGACTCTACATTAGTTAGTGGTTTTTCTAATTATTTGATGCAAGATGGTTATTTGTTTAGGGGGAAACAATTGTGCATCCCTACTCGTTCAATGAAAAAAAATATTACAAGAGAATTACATAATGGGGGATTGGATGGAAACTTTGGTATAAGTAAGACAATTTCTCTTGTTGTAGAAAAATATTATTGGCCAAAGGTAAAGAGGGACATAAGTAGGATTTTATAAGGATGTAGAGTGTACCAAATGGCTAAGGGACATGTACTAAATACTGGGTTGGATATGCCACTACCTGTCCCTATAGGGCCATGGGTTGATTTGAGTATGGATTTTGTGTTAGGAATTCCTAACACACAATGATGGAATGATTATATCTTGTTGTGGATGATGGATTCCCTAAGATGGCACATTTCATTTCTTGTAAGACAACTAATGATGCTTCTAGAGTTACATATTTTTTTTTTTCAAAAGTGGTTAGATTGCATGAAGTTCCAAGAACACTCACTTCAGATCACAACATAAAGTTTATGAGTCACTTTTAGAAGACTCGATGGAGGAAAATGGGGACACATTCATAGTTCAGTAGTGTGTATCACCCCCAGACTGATGGGTAGATGGAAGTAGTAAACAGAAGCTTAGGGAATCTCCTACGTTGCATAGTTGGAGAAAAGCTAAAACAATGGGACTTAGCTTTACCAAAAGATGAGTTTGCCTATAATAGCTCTATAAAAAGGTCAAAAGAGAGGTCTCCTTTATATATTTTATATGGTAGGAATCCCAAGGGGTTATAGATCTGATTGTGCTACCCAATGAAGATAAAACTAGTGATGATGCATAAGAATTTACAGAACAAATTCTATAGTTGTAGGATGAAGTGAGGGAAAAGATGAAGTGAGTAATGCACAATATAAAATAGCTACATATTCCAATAGGAGAATAATTTTATTTGAAGAAGTAGATATGGTAATATTTAATATTAGAAAGGAAAAGTTTCTAAAAGGGATATATAATAAAATCAAGTATAAGAAGATTGAGGTCGTGTAGGATTCTGAAGAAAATGAGTGATAATGCCTACAAGGCAGAGCTACCTGACAACTTTGCTATCCCACTAGTTTTTAATGTTTCTGACTTATATAATTTTTCCTTGTTATGATAAAAATTTTGCAGATGAGGAAGAAATAAACTAGGAGCAGCAAATGCTGAAGAAGAAAAAGGAAAGGGTAATGCGTGTCTTGGACCAAAAGACAGTCACTACTAGACATAGGAGCTACAACAAATATTTGGTACAATGGGAAGGTTTATAGGAAGAAGAAAATAATTAGATTCTTTAGTGGGAGTTAAAGAAGATTGATAGTGAAAAATTAGATGAATTCCGTCAACTGAATTCATAGGAGTTGAATTCTTTTCAACCAGGGGAGAATGATGCGGGAGCATAACTTGTGGAGACCATAACTTTTTATCCGACCATGTTGGATCATCTTGAAATTTTACTGGGTGGTAGATATACATTAGTATGATGCTAGGGTTGACATTTATTACAATTTTTTGTCCATTTTGGCACATTTTTGGGCCTATATTCCTTCATCTAGTGGCCTAAACTTGGCTCTGAACCTTTTTTCACTTTTGACTAGGTCTTAGAACTTTAATAAATTTTGTTGTGCTTGTTAAAATAATTCAAAATTTCATGTGAGACTTAATTCATGAAGACATATTTGGCACAAAAATTTTGGTGCCCATATGAGTTGTTTTTCTAGTAGGTAATTTTTGGTATTTTAAGGATTTTTGGCAATTTAGGGTTTTTTGGCATTTTAGGGTTTTTAGAGTAGACATGAAATAAAAGGTGGATTGTAATGATGAAAAATATTAGTGTGGATTCCATAATGAGAATAAATCTATTTTTAAACTCCTGGTTTTTATTTACAAATTTGTTTATGTGTGTTTTGGAGGTATTTTAACCTCTTATAACTGGATTCACATCATAAATTTCCTATCTATGATGGATACAGGGATCCTGATGAGCATCTTCACTCATTTCATGTTGGTTATTTTAACTATACTGCTAATGATGTATTGATTACCAATATTTTTCCTCAAATTCTCAAAGACTTCACATTACAATGGTTTTATACTTTTCCAACTCATTCTATGTGCACATAAATTGCTTTGGAAAGCATTTTTGTCCCAATTCTCTATCAACACTGAGTACAAATTTTCTTAAGCATAATTAGCTCAAATATGACGAGTGTCTACTGAACCTCTTAGTACTTATGTGTTGTGTTTTTTATTAAGGGAAAATAGTTTTGAAGGGACTATACCCTGTATACAAAAGGGCTCAAGAGCCAGATAGCATAGGTGAGAGAAACAACCCAGAGAAGGGAAAAACAACCAACCTAAGAGGGCTCATCAACCAGATATGACAATACATGAGAAGAAAGGATCCAAACGAACAATGATCCAAAAAGTAGCAGAAAAGATCAAAAAGTAAACAAAAGATATGCAACATATAAAAACTCCGCCAAAAACTAGCTTCAGAACTGCCAGATAACAGTAACTTCACAGCCAAAAAACAACATCACAGCAACCCGTTACTTGATAGCCCTGTCAATCTTGGTTTTGATAGCCTACAGCGACATGAAGAAGGCAATGACAGTGGCCTGAAAGGAGTCTTTCATATCCACCTGAGCAATTGCAATATCCCTTTTCTCTTTGGGCCCCCAAATGTCATCATTAATCCCACTTAAACTGCAAACACTATGAACATGTTGTTCAATGAAATTATAAATGCTTTTAAGGGCATATAGTATGTAGTCATTGCGACTTTTTGCATTCCCCATTCTGCCATCCAAAGACTGTAACTTCTTGAAAACTTCAGCAATAACCCCCTCTTCATCATCACTTTGAAGTATTTATTTTCCCTTAGCTTTTTCCATATTTTTTATCCCTTTGAGTCTTGTATTTCATCCACTCTGCCCATCAAGTCCTCCTCCTTGGGTTCCTCCAACGGTTTGTTGATATACAGGAGGTTCTTAGCAAGTTCTAGGTCTTTGTGACTCCTGAGGACCCGTTGAGAAGAAGGGATTTTAGTTTTTATGCTCTTGCTTTTCTTGCTGGAAGCAACAGCTTCAATCTTCCTTTTCAGCAGGGGGTGGAAGCGGTGTGAGCAGGTGGAGGTATGGAGGAAGAGGGTGGGGTAGGATTCATGGGGGGGGGAAAATTAGAACAGTGGCGATGTATTAGGAGGATAAGCCCTTGGTGCAAAGGGACAACCCTAGAGTGGCTCTGAACTTCCCTAATTGATTTCTCCAATGAGTTTATCAAGTAGTGAGGGAAGCTGATGATGATATTTCTATGAAAGTGATTAAGAAATATTAAATGTTTTTGAGGTATAGTCACAAATCTTCCTTCAAGAGTTACATACCTAACAACCATCCTGGCAAGCTCAGCAAAATTCTCAAGAATCGACGCCACCTTGATGCCAGCAGTCACAAATTCAAGATTCTCTCCATCATCCAGGAACTTCTTGGTCTCCACCTCCCTGTCAACCTTCTTATTGAAGAATTTGGTGCCCTCCAGGCTGAGGCCCATGATCTGGGTGATGAGCTCTTCCATGATCTCAATCTCCATGTTATTGTATTTGACAACCCAATTCTTCCAACCCTGGGTGAATCTAATAGAAATGTCTTGATCAAACCCTTGAATCCTTTCAATTAAATGAGACAGATCCCTGATTTGAAGGTAGTTCCAAAGCACTGTATCCTCTTTCCACACCGGATTGTGGGTCGGTTCATTTTTACAAGGTGGACCCCCCATGTTTCCACTATTTCTGTTCCTGTTCTCAACGGTAAAAATTCTATCACTTATGTGTTGTGTTATAATACCCTTCTCACCAAGATTAATAATCTATTAGTTGATAATGAATTGTAATATCTATTTACTCAAATATTATTATCTCCTTAGCAAGATTTGGTCATGTTTGATAATTTTCACTCCATAAACCATCTTTATCATAGCTTGAAAGAGTGCGAAGCTAAGTTGTTACATTTGAAAAAGATCAATTATGTTGCTAGCTCTCATCTTGCATCTATTGTTAAGTTTTCAAACAAACCCCCATTCAATATCAATTCCAATAATGTCAAAACTACTTCCAAAGACATTGTTAATTTCATCTCGAAACCTGTTAAACTACAATCATAACTTGTGCGTTGTCAATTTACTCACTTTCCAAGTCCTCCTCATGTTGATAGAAACAATTGCTTGAGTACAATCTCATATCTCTCCCTCCACCATTTGAGGTTAATATGAGTAGACCTAAGAGTAAGAACTTTGATTCTAATACTCATTGTGATTATCATTGATGTGTCAGGCACTTTACATACAACTGCCTCAAGATTCTCCATGTTATCCAAGATCTTATTGATTATTAAGATGTTGAATGGGATGATCCCATGGAAGCTTCTAATATAACTAATAATAATGTTAAGTTATGAATATTCCATGATCCACTTCCTAAACATGACACTTCAAAGTATTATGCAGATGTCCCTTATGCTTATCACATGGTACCTCAATCGCATTCCTATCATCACCCCTTGGATGTGATGATTGGCATGGTTAATCATGGACTATCTACTACCCCAATCATCACCTTTAGAATTTTTGATAATGATGCTAAATTTATTGGGTCTGATATATTATTTATTCATGTTTCTATTAAAGGAAAAATTGGCATTGGGTATTTTTTTATCTATCCACATAATCGGGACAATGTTTTTTCTCTCAAGTTACTTCACTTGTTGGGAATTCCTACACACAATATTACATTTGATGCTAATCCTCGCTACTGCTACATTAATCTACCCATCACTATTGGGCCCATGACTACAACAATTTCATTTTTGGTTGCATCTACTCTCAGTTCTGGTGTCTTGAAATTAGGTTTGATCCTTGGTTATGTACTTTTAAGGTAATTACCTTGATCATAAATCAGTGTCTTGAGTTCATCCACAATCAATAGGTTATCACCATTATAATGATTCTCAATTTGAGGTTTCCCCTCCTAGTGTGGTTATTTCTCCTTCTACATCAAGGACCTCTTAGTTAATCCCACTAACTAATCTTTGGTTGTGCACACATGCATGGATCAAATCCACACTACTATGTTACTCCCAAGACACGATAATCATTACTCTAGTTGAAAATGAGTCTCTAAACCATATTTTTAAACACACTTTCTCTAGGTGATAATCCTTATAGATCTACTAATAGGCCCTTGATTGTACCCTCTAAATTTGATGACTCCAAGCCTAGTCACAAATGATTTCTCTTTTTTCAGACATAGCTTTCCCACCATTCTCAATCTCATAGAGATCTTAAAAGGATCCTCTAGTACATTTTACCATTTGGATAGCTTCACTGATACCCTTAATGATGTGATGTCAAGCACTTGCCTTCATACCAATACTCCAAAGGGGAATCGAGCCACATTTAGTTCTCTCAAAATCCTATGATGAGATGTAACCTAACAATAGTAACATGTCACTTAGAATGAAACCCACTAACATTTTACTCTTGGCACTTGACAACATGAATCTTTTGACTTGTGTATCCTTCAGCCATCTCCTTATAGTTCTCATTGGTTAAATGATTTTCTACTGACATCTCTTGTACATAGATTATCATTTTGATAGTACAAAAATATCCAAGGCACGAAAATGTCAAAATAAAGACCTATGAATTTTCACTTGAGTTGTTAGCACTTTACATTATACATAGTTGTTTGTCACTTTGGTTTGATAGATTCATGTTTATTTATGTACACACATAGTGTTCACTTGTAAATTGAGTTGACTGCATGACACACATTTGAAATATACTCTTAGACATGGGAACTCATGTATCCTTACATTCCCATCATTCGAGGGCAATGAAACTCCATATTCTATAGGTGTTATTGTTGTGTATTATAGTTCATTTACACTTCCTCATTTATGTTCAATTATCTACATTGTGTACTTGCTACTTTTAAAACTGTACAAGACTAAATACACATGAATTGCTACCTATTATATACTACATAACATATTATCAGGGTGTGTTCAAAATGGTATAAATGTTTTTGTGTGAATGAGGATGTCATATACATAAATTTTTAACCAAATTTCTGAAAAATGTGCCTAAATTGTATTATTGGCATCTTGCCTCAGACCAATGTTTAGGGAAATAATGTAATATTTTGTTTGATAATTTATTACACTTATAAGAATAATAATATTGGGCCTTAATTATCTTGTAACACTAAGATCTATGATGCCATGTTTACAGGACCTAAATCAATCTGATTTATGTAAAATCTTGATTATCACGTTAGTTTTGCATACTTGAATACTTGATGGATAATCATTAGTGCATGTGAACATGAACAATCTTTTTCAAGTTTATTGTATTATTACTATCATTACTTATTGCTAACAGTTCTCATATGCTGGACATCATGGTTTCCACCACATGAAAACAATCATTATGGTGCTTAGGAAAAATTAAGGACTCCAAAATAATGACCTCTATAAAGACCTTTACAGTAGCTCCTATAAAAGTATCATATCTAAATGCATCTATGAAGACACCTATGTTCATGTTTGAGCCACTTGATCAAACACAATGTTATGGACACATGCCATAGACAGTAGAAAATGTCATCTATTCTACATTTATATCTACATATTAATAAAAACACAAATTATGGGGGTAGGTACTAAGTAATACAATAGGTTACAAACACTCAATACAATGTAATTACACACACAAGATTTCATAAAAGCAACTAAAAAATTCATAAATCCCCATAAACTTTGTAGATAAAAGACACCTCATCACCCAGTTTAATTGATCTTGACCCACCAACATTAAATTAAGTTGACGCCCCTCTATGGGACATTTTAGCAAACATATTTAAAAAATCCTATCTTATCCTAACCACCAACATTAAATCAAGTTAAACCTCTAATGCAAGTATACACCCTTAACCACTTCTGATCTCCAATGCAATGAGGCATCCAAATCCACTTCATTCCTTCTGCACTCCAGTACTAAATCTTAGTATATGTTTCATGGATTCTTGGGGGCATGGGTCTCCTTATTTCATTCTAGCAATTGTTATTTCATCTAGCACCATACATTTAGTGTTTGTTTGAGTACACACTTGGCTATTTCCAAAGACAAAAGGTGAGAGTTTCGAAATACCTATTCTATTTAGTACTCATATGTCCTTACTTCTAAAATTCAGTTGTATCATCATTGATACTTCTCACCAATCTTCATCTGTGACCACTTTTGGAAGGCAATGAAAGCTCTTGAAGTACTCTTTTTGGCCTTAATATTTCCTCTCCTAATACTGCTTCTTATGGGAGGATGATAAGACCTTCTGCAAACTATTCACCTTTATATAAGGTCATATTTACCATTTTCAGGGGTACATCATTTTATGTATTTTATCATGTATTTTTATTCATCTTGAACATTTCCAGATGTGGATTGCACTGCAGGTAGGTCCTCTAGGTTTCTCCTTGGAACTACTTGGGGAGTTGATCACCCCCATTGTTTGATTATATATTTATGGATTTGAAATATTATCTTAGCACAAGCAAAGCATGAATAACAAACATGTGTATTCTTTCCTTGTTTACATATTTTCACTTTACATATATGCAAATGCAATACCTTTACGTTACAAGTTATATTTGATTTTCGGTTAATTATCTATTATATACATTGAATACAGTCTATGTTACAAGTTTCAGCATCGAGCATCCTAACACCAAGCACAACAATGCAATTGTAAAATGAACATTCAAGCAAGGGTAAGTGTGTTTACACAATCCGGTATAATTTCCGTTAAGCATGTAACTTCCAATTTCATACTTAAAGGTGGGAAAATGTAGACACTCGAATTTGGTATTTACACTTTGAAAACCATTTATTTTACTATGCACTCTTGTTATGCTAGACACAAATTCTTCGTTCCCACTTAACATTTTCTAAGGTATATTATTTACCTTTTTTATATTTACACACTAACATGGGCGAGGCATCTTGAGAATTCAATCAATAAAATCTATAGAAATATATCATTTTACTACTCCAAACTTCATTCAGAATTTTTCCTATTCCTGTCCAAGATTGTACAGTCTAGTTAGGGACATACCATACAGTCCCGATCTTTTTGTATGGTCTTCAATTGACATGTCTTCAAATTACACTTTCAATTTCAAATATTTCGTTGGGTCTTATACTTCCTCTAGGTCATCCTTTCTTAGATAAATCATCTACAGAATCTGTATATAAGAAAGTAAACACTACCTCATTTGTTGACCTGGAACTTCTAAGGTAATTCACTAGAGAACTCACTTTATACACTTACAAAAGGTGTCCAAAGTTCTCTAAATATCTAAATTACACATTTATAGTCATTAGGGAAGTACCCACATCAGGTTATAAAGCTACAAAATCAGTTAAAAGCATCCAAACATTCTCTCTCCAAGTTCTTTTAGCAAGAGCTGTGTGAAAAAAAGTATGGTCAAAGAAATTTCCAAATCTAATTAATCTATCTAGATATCACATGCTAGGTGGAGAATGATGTGTGGTTTGAGGCACTCTTCAGAGTAATGCCAACATCAACAGTGCACGGGGGTGCCCACATCCCTTCTAATGTTTCTTTTGTCATGACTCTTCATCTATTGTTAGGGTTTGAGAGGATGACCAGTTCTCACAGAGAGATTTTGTTGCATGTGTAAAAAACTAGGGTTTGATAGTGCCAAAATAAATCTAGGAAGGAAAGTAACCCAGAAATTTAAAAAAATCTATCTCATAGCAGGTATAAGATAGTAAATAAGGTCTTGGACCATATATTACGGTTTTGAGTGTGTTGTAACCACGAACTCAACACAGTTGCAGTTATAGCCCAATCTAAGATCCCAAATTTAGTTCCCCCAGTTTTTATGGTGCATAGTCCCAAATATTTCTAGAAATATTTTGGCAAGCTAAGTGCCTCTATCCCTCCATTTTTTACTTTCAATTGGATGTTAGGTTAAGTGGTGTATGACAATATTCCTTATCTGATATAAGTTACAAATATGGTTTAGTGTTTATATTGTATCATCCTTGTCAAATCAATAATCAACTCTAATATATCCTACACCTAATTAAATTGACCAAAACAATTAATTTAGGGTTAAATAATGACTTGGTGGAGTAGAATAAGGAAGGAAGAACCATTGTGTTAAATATTGGCATCTTGTTACCTTTTGTGAAAGATCATTTTATTGTATTCCTACTTGTGGAAATCTACCTTGTTATTGTGGTAAGTTTGTAAAATGTGTAAGTTATTAATTTGATCAAGCATGCTCTCTTTCTTGGTATAATGAAAGTGGAACAATGGTTTCTACATTTTTGCACGAAAAAAACCATACTGTTAAGTTGACTTCATCATTGGAAGTGAAATGATAATTTTAATAGTTGTATGAATGTGAAATAAAGTCACTCTCTCCTTTATTCTTACTCTACTTCACTTCTTTTGAAATAAATGAAAAATATTCTCGTAATGCTTGTTGATAGCCATTAGAGATTGGTGATATTATTTCATATACTGGAAAAAGGTTAGGGAAGTGAAGTCATATGATTAGAAATGTGCAAAGTTTCTTGTGAAATGGTTCAAGTTTGTATTCTTTTCTTGTTGCAAGTTAATGCACACAAATATCTCCTTTCTCTATTAATCCTTAAACTTTTACATTGCAACTTTGTCCTTGAAATGAAATGCAGTTAAGAAATGTGTGACTATTAACATCATTCTTAGTATAAATCCATTTGGATAAATTTCAACAAGCATTGTTTTCGATTATTGGGATCCATTTGATCTTATGGTAATCTTGTGTGAAGGGTATGGGTATCGTAAAGTGAAAATGAAATATAAATTTAATTGTGACATACACTTATGAAGTTCTTCCTTCTCCAAGTTCTTGAAAGGTTTAAATGGATGGATAATTCATTTCTCATTTACATTTTTCCATGTCCGAGGATCTTTTTTATATTAATTCTAAGTTAGCTAAATACACCTCCTTACATAATATTTAAGCACTTATTAAGCTATAAACCGAGTTTAATTTATAAATCTCCTTCTTGTCATATAGAAAAATAAGGAATTTCTTTCCTTTCATTAAGATATATTTATATCTTTAAATATAAATGTATTTATTTCATTAAGAAGATATTGAATTTATATATAATTATGAATCTTTGGGTTTCAACTGTTTAAATCGATCAAAAAATATATATATGGTTTTTATATGTGTGTGTATACATATACATTTTTTTTATATTATTGTATTTATGTATTTAAAAAAGGGATAAAAATAAATAAGAAAAAATAATGGGGCCACGGCATGTATTTTTCGTATCCACACGATTGGCTTTTAAAAGTAAACAAACGCTAAAGGAGAGATCGACAGCTAGGACAAACTTACCCCTCCCCTCATTAAACTAGGGATCAACCCTATCCTTAAGATTGAAACCCTCTCCTTAGCATAGCCTCCCATGATTCCTCCAAACCACTTTCATTCCAAGTGGCTGCTCATATCTCTCTTCTTAGGCCATTCAGCCTCTAGTCCAGTCATTTGGTGGAAAAACTTTGTCGTAGAGGCGTAGTTGTGTGTGTGTGTGTGTGTGTGTGTGTGTGTGTGTGTGTGTGTGTGTGTTTCTGTGTGTGTGTTTGAACATATATTATATGAGTTAGCATTTGAAAATATATAATTAATAATAATAAAAATGTATATATACACACGCACACACACATATACATATGTGGAAAATAATGGGATTCTTATCCAGAAGAAAATATAAATATGTACAACTCTCCATGGAAGCCCCTTTCAACAACCTAAAAGAAAAACCAAGAAGGAAAAAAAGGGGGAATGAGAAATGAAAACCCAAACTAATAAATAAGGATTCTTAGGGCTTGCAAGTTTACTTGTATTTCAAAATAAATGTTAAAACATTTGAAAAAAAAATAATATAAGTTATATTAAGCCTAAAATGAGTTAAAAAATTAGAGGGGTGAAGTGAATAAGTATTATAAATTAAAATCCAAAAGGGGCCACTTACAAGAAATTATAATAGTCACATTCGGTATAATTAAGGATTATATCATGGTAAATTAATGAAATGGTGCTGCCCTCATCTACTTTATACTTATTGCGTAAACTAGAAAACCTTTATGCAAATGTCACACAATAATTCATGTGTAACGATAGTCCTTATCACATGTTGAAATATTTAATTACCAACAAGGTTATTGGCTTCACCAATTTAACTAATGAATGTACCACTCAACCACATAATGTAAGTGGAACATGGGAATGCAAGCCTAGGGGTGCCACATGATGACATGGTGGAACAATTTTTATTAACATAAATTCAAAATTAGTTCACATCAATTATTTCAAAAAAAATATTATTCAGTAATTTTTACTTTTTACTTCTATTTATTTTGGTGTTTTAATTTGGGGCATTACAATTCACCTCCATGCTCTATGACATCAAACTCTCTTGCAACTTGAAAATCAACCTCATATCAAGATTTACCTTCATGAATTCAATCATTTACATGTCTATATTTTTCAAGAGATTTCCCAATCTCTTTCTCCTCCTCTTGATGACACATTAAGACTACATCATCTTCTTTTTTTACTTCATTTTCATCCTCATGCTTTATGAGATCAATTTATACAGCATGATGAACACCCTCAAATACACCATCTCCATACATTAAATCCATTGACAATGAACTTATTTAAAGTTGTTTCTTAACACCACAATTCTCTTCTAGAAGATATTCTTTCATCTCCTCCAAGGTCTTATTTTTCTGATAAACCTTTTTCATTTTCATTCCAACAATGTGTGGTGCAATCCATGCCATATTTCTCCTCTTTTTCTCTTCTTTATGATATTGAGAAATCTATATTGTCACAACTATCACCTTCAAGTCTATGATAACCTACATAATATTTTCACTTTTCTTATGCATCCTTTGTTGCTCCGTCTCTCTTTCCTCTTTCTCTGTTTCCCTAAGCATCAAGGATGAAATTTTATTTCTTTGAAGATGCTTTTCCATCCTTCTATAAATTTCTTCAATCATTCTCAACTATTTTCCAAATTCCTTCTATGAACCCACATGCATAGCAACAAATATACTTAATACCAAGTGAGGTTGTACCACAAGTTCTCTACTCCTAACATCTTTGGATGCTCTAATACTAACAGACACAGACAAACCTAAATGGATGTAATTTGTTTTTTGATGAATAAATAATAGTTTATAACATGTATGCAATTTTAATGAACAAAATAATTTACTGTTTCCTTCCCAACTATTGTTTCACTTTAACTATTTGTATTTGGCATCAACTATGTTTACAAAATTGCAATACCAAAGGTTTGTATGTATTAATTTAGGTGAGAAATGATGTCATGGAATGTAAAATTGGGAGATGAAAATTTTGAATACCAAATCTAGTGGATGAAGAGGCACTCCTACTGAGTATAGAAAATTGTTTGAGCATAATAAAAGGTGTCTAGTTAATGATATGAGAGAACAATTATTCAATTTTCTCATTAGATCAACATGAATGTTTCTAAGAATATTGTGTTGAAACAAAGAAAAATATTTCCTTCAAACATTATAACCCAAATTTTTAATATGAGAAGACCTTTGCAAAAATTACAATGAAAGGGGAAATTTATTTAACATCTCATTTATTTAGTGTTGAAGTTAAAGCAATGAAGAAATTATTTCACTCATGGGAAAAACAAGGTAAGAAACCATTGCGTGCACCAGAAAAATTAACTATCTTATAAGAATAAGGACCATAAGAAAAATTGGTGAAGAGGGCCATAATTAAGCACACCATTTTGGAAATAAATGGAAAATCAAGGAGGATAAGAAACATATAAAAATACTATTTTTCCAAAACATTTTATCAATTCGTAAGTTAGTAATGATGTTTATTATTTCAAGTAACATTTTAAGGTGTTAATTTATTATTATTTATTTTGATTGTACATTTTTTAGCCATAATTTTATCATCTTCTGTAAAATGACATGGGGGATATTGGTCAAACAAAAAATCAATATGGATTCAAAGTTGTTATTTATACCACTGAAATGAAAATTGGGAATACATTTGAGGTAAATAGTATCCTGACATTGAGGATTGGAATTAAATAAGTACATGTTTTAAAGAGAAATGTAAGAAAACAATATCAAATAAATGATATTCTCCCTACTAAAAAATAAAAAAATAGAAAGGAAAGATTCATATAAGGCTTGATATGACTCAATGTATGCTAAATGATGATAGAATTTCTCAAATTCTAGTTGATTATAAAATGTCATCTTTAACATGCAAGATTGATCTATTTACTAAAATTGATTACTATTTATGATTGTTTTTGTACAAGACATATATTTGGAATTAAAAATGCACAATTCATGTTAAAAATGAATTTGGATGCAAATTAAATGAATAGTTCATGTTAATGAATACATATGTACACACACATTATATATATATATATATATATATATATATATATATATATATATATATTCTGTAGGATGAATCAAGACTCAAGATGCATATGAATAAATACACAAGGAACTTATACATCACTCAATAGCATACGTAACAAAAATCACATGAGTATATAATGTAATAACTAGTTTCAATATCACATGCATAAGGACATAATAAGAACAACTACTAATGCATCAAGTACAAAATTGGAAATAAAATTAACACAAAATTTTTGTCAATCCTATAAGGGCATAAAATTTTGAGTCATCTTTTTTAACTTTATTAAGGCAATGTATAACATAAGAATTAAAATTTTATTCTATTTATGACTAAAATAAAACCACATAACATGAAAGTAATATATCTTATAAGCATGCATATTATAACCATGTTTTCCAAAAAAATTAAAAATCATAATCGTGCATGCATACTAACTTTAATGTGTATTAATTTTATCATATTCATCATAATAACCATGATTTACATAAAATAACATTATAAATTATTCAAGAATAAAGTTATACTTCTTTACAAGGCCAAAAGTAAAGGTGATTCAATAGCATAATTTAAATAGAAATGAATTTACAAGTCAATGTATATCAATGCATCAGAGACTATCATTAGATATTTCAAGGACCTATATTCTAAAGGGGACAAGGCTAGTGGGAGGAATATGGAGGAAATCCTGTCGCTCTTCGAAAGAACCATTAATGAGGAAGATAATCAAATTCTTATGGCAACCCCGAAGGAAGAAGAAATTAGAGCTATATTGTTTCTTATGGAGGGATATAAATCCCCTGGACCAGATGGGTTCTTAGCCTTATTCTTTCAAATGTTTTGGGATATTATTAAAAAGGAGGTGGTTTAGGCAATTTAGGACTTCTTCACATGGGGAATGATGCTAAAATAGGCTAATCATACTTTTCTTATCTTGATTCCCAAGGTTAATGGTGCTAAGGATCTTAAGGAATTTAGACCAATTAGGTTATATAATACTATATACAAATTATTTTCAAAGATTATAGCCTTTACGTTAAGATAAGTACTATATAAGTTTATATCTCCTAATCAAGGTGCCTTTGTATCGAAAAGACAAATTTTAGATAGTATCATTGCAATCCATGAGACAATACACTCAGTGGAAAAATCTAAGAGGGATGTTATGTTAGTCAAATTGGACATGCATAAGTCCTATGAAATGGTTTCATGGTAATTCCTAAGTCTCATATTGAAAAAACTGGGATTTGACCCTAAAGTTATCCACCTGATTAAATAATGTACTTCTACACCAAACTTCTATGTTTTGATCAACGGAAAGCCTTATGGATTCTTCAAAGTTGAGAGGGGGTTACATCAAGGGGATCCCCTATCTCCTTTCTTATATATATCATCATGAAAAATACTATTAGTCAAATGTTCCAGAAATCCTTGTTGGAAAGAAGGACTGTAGGTATTTGTGTGACCAATGGTGTGGATCATATTAGCCCATAGTAGTTCATGGATGAAACTTTCCTCATGGGGAAATAAAATGTGAATGAAACAAGAGAATTCAATGATGTTACAAAGAATTAAAAGGAAGTGTCAAGACAACTCATCAATTTCCATAAGAGCTTGTGTATCTTCATAAATGTTTAGCCCGAGCAACAAAAAATACTTTCTGACATCTTGGGATGTAGAATTAAAACCTTGTCAGATAACTATTTAGGCATGCCATTGTATGGAAATTATCTTACTATGGAAAAATGGAACTTTTTCATTGAAAGGTTCCAAAGGAAACTTACATCTTGGAAAGGAGCACGAATCACAAATGCGGGAAAAGATCAATTATTACAGAGCTCTCTATAGGGGGTGACTACCTACATAATTTTAATTTTTAGGATACCTTGCCAGGTGAGAATTTCCATAGAAAAAATCCAAATAAAATTTATATGTTAAGGGACTGAGGAAAAATCTAGAATTCCTTTGGTCTCTTGGGAGAAGGTAACAAAACCTAATAAGCTTGGGGGCTTATGTCTTCAAAATTTAAAAATTATGAACGAAGCCCTGATTGCTAAGATAAGATGGAGGATATTTAAGGAACAATGACTATGGGTTGATATTCTATAGGTGAAATATTTTTGTACCATTGGTAGAAGTAAAGCTCTTTTCTTAGTTAAAGAGTTGCCTAAAGGGTCTATATTCTAGGAAAGATTTAGTCATAGAAAACACCTTCTTCACAAAGGGATAATGTGGAACCTTGGAGATGGGAATGAAATTAGATTTTGGGAGGACTCTTGGTTGGATAGGAAATCCCTGAGTTTGAATGAACCATGGGCTAGTCTCAAAGGATTATATAGTCAAGCTGTCAAGGAGAAAGTTAGAAACTATTGGATCCACAATCCTTAGGAAATGAGGTGGGTTACTATCCTTCCCCAACTTACTACCTTGGGCTGACTAGGCATTTTGAGGACTTAAATAATAAATTAAGGAGCCTACATATTCCCAATAGGTCCATGGCGGAT
Organism: Taxus chinensis; assembly: GCA_019776745.2. Taxonomy (NCBI): domain Eukaryota; kingdom Viridiplantae; phylum Streptophyta; class Pinopsida; order Cupressales; family Taxaceae; genus Taxus; species Taxus chinensis. The sequence goes on along the minus strand of CM034151.1, from coordinate 544,483,964 downwards.
GAGATAATTTGGATCAAGAATACCTCAAGATATTATGAGGTCAAATATGGATGTGAAATTGCTTTTGAAAATGAGGAGGATAATAAGTAATGCACTTAGATATGGAACAAACATCTAACTCCCAAGGTTAAATTTTTCTTTTGGGAAAAATCATGAATAAAATACTTACTGTTGACAATTTAAGGAAAAGGGGTATGGTTCTTATTAATAGGTATTATCTCTGTGGGGAGAATGTTGAGTCTATGTTTCATGTTTTCATTAAATATAAGTATACTTTCTAGGTTATGATGGAGATGATGAGTATCTTTAACATTCAACTTCCCCTACCGGGTAGCCTCAACAATTTGGTGGATCAATGGTGAATACCTTACAAAGCACAACTTATTAAGGAATCATGGAAATGAACTCTACCACACATACTATGGACCATATGGAATGAGTGAAATGATAGAATTTTCTGAAATAAAGCTGTGAACTTTCCAAAAGTTGTCAAAAAAATCAAAAAAATCCTAAAGGATAAAATTGGAGTTCATAAACATAAGTGGGAGGATTCCTACTCTACGGAGGAGGCTAGGATTCTACATGCCTTTAAGATTAGTTCGGAAAAGAATGGTACTAAAATTGGGATAGGGAAGGACATAACCAATTCAAAATCGAAACCACCTCTAAGGGACTGGTATAAACTTAATTTTTATGGATCTACGAAAGAAAAAGAAGTAACATATGGAGGAGGGGGATTGATAAGGTACCATTTAGATGCATTCCTATTAGGCAACAATTCCAACAATTATGCTGAGGTGGTCGTAGTTGTGAAGGGTATAAGGTTAGCTAAAAGACTCAATTTACAAAAAATCATCATTGAGGGAGACTCATTATTAGTTAATAAAGCCATTGAAGGCAAGTGTAAGGTAGGATGGACTATGAAAAACATGATAAAGGAAGCTCGAAATATAATTGGTTTTTTTGATGATGTGGAGCTTTTCCACATGTTTAGAGAGTCCAACTACAGTGCAGATGGGTTGGAAAATCAAGCGAATTATTTGAATGTGTGGGAGGAATGGAACGACAAAGTACCGTGGAGACACATTGACATAACTATTAATAATGAAAGGATCTGGTAAAGTATGTCACATGAGACTTTATACATTGGGGCATGATTTATAATGAAGGTTGAAGATTAATGATGGATTGGGAGTGACGATGGAGAAAAAGTATAATTTGAAGCTCGAGGGGAATAATTTCTCACTAAAGAAGTGGAGCCAAAACTTATAATAGAGAAACACATTATGGGGGAAATAGGGCTAGGACTGAGCCAAATTCATACCAGGATATTGAGCAGGATGCCACGATATGGAGGTTGATGAGGAAGGAGGTTTTACTGAGTTCATTAAGTGCATCAAAGGAAATGAGCCCAATTTGGCCATGGACTTTTCCAAAGATTAGGATGATGAGCGGGTTAAGATCAGAGGAATGGAAATCCATGTCACTGAAGAATTTGTTGCTGAGGCTACAACCATGACTACAGAAGGTTTGAAATTGTTTAAGGAGAAAAAGAGGAGAAATCATGAAATCTCTATCTTCTTCAGTCCTAATGAGAAAAATATTTTTTTTAAGGATGGCATTGCTAGGACTTGTCTCCCTGAAATATGGACCAACATGTGCAAATTGGTTATTAAATATCTCACACTTCAGGGAAAGTTATGGAATATTTACACCCATCATTTTTCTATTTTGACCCACTTTCAATGCAATCACACAATGAGTCTTCTCTTTTTCCTTTTGAGGTCTCTATTTGTGTCAATTTATGATTTTGAGGAAAAGGTGGATTCACCACTTCATCACAAGTTGATTCTTTTGCTCTTTCAAAAGGGAAAACCTGATTTGGCTCTCATTCCTCAACCCACTACTTTAGATGATGATACCTTATCTAGTAGGCTACAAAAGAAAAGGAAAACCTATGAAGTGAAGAATAGTGAATAAGTGGCCGTTGAAGTTCTCTTGGGTTTGAAAAAGGGAGAATACTCTAAGGGGAAATAAGAGGTGGAGGAGAATCTTGGAGACCCTAATAAAGAAGGCAAGTTAGCTAACATGGAGAAGGAAATTGGTACATTACTCAACGTGACCAAACATATGGTCAAGGACATGAGGGAGTGGCACATCAAGGTTTCTCTTTAGAAAAATAGAATCAATGGTCTCAAGGTTGAATTCATTATGTAAGAAAATAGGATTTCAATCTTACAAGATCAAATTTCCAAAAAGGATATGCAAAGGAGTGTCCCTAAGATGGTCCTTAGTAGCATTGATGAAGATGAGGTGATGGATGGCAACAAGGAAGACATGAAAGAGTGTCCTCAGGATCCCCCATAGAGTACAACTGATGGAAACCAAGGCCCAAGCTCCAGAACTAGGAGAAATTTGTAAAGGAAACATTAGGTAATTGTTTGCTAACTAGGCCTTACACATGTTTCTTGAGGTTCTTTAGGATTGTCTCATTTGTTCTGTAATAAGGTTTTTTGGATGCTTCAAAAAAAATATGTTGTAATTGAGGGATTGTATGCCTTGCCCCTTGTTGGGTTCTTGTGTTGGTCTAGTCATTTTCTCCTTTTGAAACCCTTGCTGGTTTTAAGTTTTTCTCTCACCTTGACTATTTTTTTGGTTTATCTATGTACAATGGGTTTTTTGGTCCCCCCAAAACCAAATAATTACCTAATCTAAAAATTAAAAAATGTATATCAATACATTGGTAAGTAAATATAACACAGACTCTAAGATATTGATTTTTAAATAGAAATTTCCAGTGCCCGCTAATTTCACTCCCTTTGATGACATGATATCCATGTTTCATTCTTGTTTGAGACAATGAAATTGATTTTTTCATATTTATTTGATTTTAATAATCTTTATTTTATCACCATGTTAACACTTAGTTGCTAACGTGTCCTTGGCAAGGTGATGTGTAAGGCATGTAATGCCAATTTACTACTTTTATCATTTTTTAGTTTAGTTACAATGTTATGGATATTGCTGATTTTAGAATTACATGAATGTTATTTTAGGTATATTATGTTGTCGTAATGGTTATTGATCTCATTGATAGATGTTTATGGTGTAATTCATTTAGATCGTTTAGCATATGGACTTCAATGATTTTGTAGAGTAGCATGCATTTTGTAATAGATTATGAAATGTGCCATAATTGATTATAGTGATTTGTAACATCTTATATAATTAATGAATAAATTTGTAACTATTTGGATAGATTGTATGCGTATGGATTAATTTCTTGATATGTGTGTGATCATTCCATTTAGCATATTTTATCGATAAGGCATGATGTTTACAATTGAGTATATAGGTGATAGGTTCAGGTCACAAGAGAATGTGGGACTTGGGGGTTGCACCTCTAAGATTGTACAATACGTCATTTGGGCCAAATCCTCACCTCTTGATTGATTTTCCTTACCTTACTTGTCTTTTTCTTAGATGGAAATAAGAAATCCATCATTCTTTTATGTGTTTTTTCATTTGGCATGGTTTTATTGGTTTGTTGTCTCTTTTTGTTTCATTTTGGTATTAATTACTCCATGTGTTAACTAATTTTATGGGTTTAATGGTCCCAACTTGGATTAGGGATGATTTAATTAGTGTTAGTTTTTTGTCTCTTTTTGTTTCATTTTGGTATTAATTACTCTAATAATATGTTTTAACCAATTTTATGGGTTTAATGGTCTGAAATTAGATTAGAGATGATTTAATTAGTGTTATCTTATATAGGAAGATTTGGGCCACATAATCATGAAATAGGTGGGCCCCACCATCTCTTAAAGTGTGTCACTTTTCTCAATCCTAAATTTGGGCTACAAGTGGAATTTTAAAGAGGTATTTTACATGTTGAGAGTTGCACTTACACCAAATAGGATCCATGGACCATACCTATGGGTAGGTGTACTATTTCCAAGGTTCAAAAGGATTTTTCCCTCCTATTTGGCCCTCTCTTGTCCCCATTTTCATTTATGAGTTTGTTTTTGTGAGCTACTTGGGAATTTATAAAGGATTTTATTTTGTTGAAATTTTCTTCCATCAAGACTCTTATCTTATTCATGAAACAAACTTGGTGTGGCATGGATTTGAAAAGGGGATGGGTGACACATGTCACCCTCTCATTGGTTTGAATATCTTAGCTCATCGTTACTTAATCCTCCATTTTGGAGGGGGTTGGGGCATTTATGGACTCATTTTTACACTTGGAGATTTTCTGAGAGCTTTAAGGAAAAAGGATCTTGGAAGGATTGGGTTGCATTTGGATTTGGGTTTTGTTAGCATTGTGAGGTAAGGCCTCATACCTCTTAGCCTTGTTTAATGTTGTATATGATTTTTTTTATTCGGGTTGATTTTGTTTGGATGTAGAATTTCATGTGGTGTTGGTATGAGTGTTATGCATGATTTTTTTTCTTGTTTTCTCCATCCATATCCCTTGGGGGTGAATTTTGGAGAGTTGGGTATGAGGGAATAACCCCTCTTAGTCCCACATGGCTTGATGGGCAATCTATGTTGGGATTTCTATTATCCTCCCTTCATTTGGTGTATGTGGGAGATGATATCCATATGGTATGGACCCATCTTCGTTCCTTGCAAAGAGGTATGGAGTGATATAATTTATGGGAGAAATAAGGAGTTTGTGAGGCTTGTGATATTTTTTCAAATTTTAAAATTTATTTGGTATATGAAAATAATGAGATTTAAAATTGGTATATTTCCCCTCTTCCACCCCTTAAGAAGCATGAATCTTCTTATATGTGAATTGGTCTTTGATTTATTGGTGTTTGGTTATGTGGTTATGATATTTTCCCTCTTTAGAAGCATGGAGCTTCTTGTGCATGGAATTGACTTAATACTTTTTTTCTTAAGTGAATGGTTTTTGGTCTTCCTTCTCTTTTCCCTTGTGCATCTTGGAGGTATGCTTCCTCTCTTTTGAACATGGGCTTAGAAGGAGGCTAACATGTCCTCCATACTTGTAGATGGCATGTAATGATGTCATTTGGTTGGGTACAAAACCATCCCACTTCTCTTGAATTTTAGATTCCTACTACTTGGAGATGGAGCATGTTTCTTGGATCCTTACTTGAAGTCCTCATTGCTTTGAGAGATGGATATTTAAATCAAAAAAATTCCATGTTGCTCTTGTTTTCACTCAAAATTACACCTTAATATGATCGTAGAAGATCCAAATTTTGGGCCAACATGAGACTTTTGTCAATTGTGGGACCTTACAAATCAAGACAGAACTCTAAAGAAGGTTGGATCCTCTACCTATCCTAATGCTAAAACTACTCCTAAAGAAGGAAATGTAGCTAACTAATCCTAATCTAACAATCTAAGGGACCAGGGTTACAAAGAGAGGGTTATAAGGATATGTGGAAAGGGAAATCCTTAGCTATGAAAGAGGTGATAACACCAAGAATATGGGGATCAATTCCTGTGATGGAGAAATGGTAAATAAATGAAGGTACGAGAGGGCATGCAAGTGTGACACATATTCAAAACAAGAAAATCCACTCATTCCACACATTTCAAAACACAAAGAAAAGGAAAACATGCTAGTATAACTCATACACAACATAAAATGAGAGAATAGAGAGGTAATAGACAAAATCAAATCTAAAAAATGGTAGAGAAGAGCCACAATATCTAGATTTAATTGCTCCAGAATAAACACAATCCGTTACATCCATTTGGGAGGCATTGAGAGCATTGCAAGCTCCAAAACATATGTTTGCAACTCAAAGTTGTTTGGGGCACCATTTTGGCATAGTTCCTTTCAAAAAATGGAGAAGGATACATTACAATTAAAATGAGTTGCATATAAAGAAAAAGAAGAAGAGGGGAGAGGGGAGAGGGGAAATTCAAAATTAAGGATTCTAGTTACTTCTTCAACTACCCAACACCAATTAACATTAAATTTTACAGGTCCAACATGGGTGCCATCATATTTTTATAGAGTCCATACCTAAAATTGACCACATGATCAATTTTTACAATTATGGCTTAGTAAAGTAAATTTTTGTGACCCAAAAATCCTTCCATCATGTATTACTCTCTAATACCTTTCTAACAATATAAATTTTGTCTTATTTGGTGCCCTGGATCAAATATAAAGAGAATTTAAAGATCACCATATTTTCTACATAGTCGACGGCCACGGGACCATCAAATTTATCCTTTAAGTCACTCTTGTTGACATGTCAGATCCCCATTAGATCCTGGAGCCTCCATTTTTTATCTAAGCAATTTGAAGAACCCATAGATTTTTAGGATTCATGGAAAAATAAGGAACCCGTAGAAAACATGGATATGCAAAAAAGAAGGAGCTCACGGCAAATAGGGTTCCACAAAAAAGAAGAAACCCGTGGAAAATCGAGATCCACGGAAAATAAGGAACCCATGGAAAACAGGGATCTACGGAAAAGAAGGAACCCATGGAAAATAAGGATCTGTGGAAAATAAGGAACCCACAGATTTTAAGGATATGTGGAAAAAGAGACACCTACGGATTTTAAGGATCTGTAAAAAAATATGAACTCACAGATTTTAATGATCTACGGAAAAAGAGGGACCCATAGATTTTAAGGATCTACAGAAAAAGAGGAGCTTGTGAAAAAAGGGGAACCTACATATTTTAAGGATCAACGGAAAAATTGGAAGATGAGAAAAAGAGGAAGATGGGAAAAAGAGGGAGATGAATAAAAGAGGAAAAAGGGGAAAAATAAGAGAAAGATGAGAAAATCCCTCATTTTTAATCAAGTTATCCAAATAAACATGAGTTATTACATGAAAACATTTTGGCGACCTCTCGGGGGACATCTTCTTGCTAGATGATGAAGACCAATAGCCTTGAAGCATTCATTGGGCACAAAGTCAAGCATAACTTTGAAGAAAACCAATCTCAAATATTTTATTATGTCCCTAAACTTGCAAACTCATCACCAATTTGAAGCTAATCACTTGAAAATTTGAATGAATATTGGAACAAGCCCCAAAACCTTCTATTTTTGACCATCAAATTTGATCTGAACAAGACTGTGCAATAAAAAAAAATCCCACAAAAACTATGTACAAACATGAAAATTCATACATGTTCCAGGAGGAAACATGCAAAGTGTTCACAAGCACTTGTTTTGCAATAATAAAACCTATACTAACCTACTCTAACCAAACACAAAGGAAGATAAACAAAACTAACAATTGGTTGAGAGAAATAACTTCCCTTCCTTACAAAATTGGACCATGTAATTAGTTTGACAACAAACACGGTCTTTAATGAGATTGGAAAACTATCTTGCAATCATTTGCCCTTCCCATTCTTCAAAATATCAGCCGAGAAAAGAATGTATACCTCCTCAAGTTGATTTGCATTTGGTCATAGGTGTTTCAGCCAACCCTTATCACTTTGATGATATTCCTCACGCTCTGAAGTGAGCATGACCGTGACTCTAGATAAGCCAAATATTTAATTGGGAAAGGCCTGATTGTTTGAGTTTTCCCATTTTCTTTACTTTCCTTTTTATGAATAAAGTTGCTTACAAGCTTATTTGAGATTTTTTCTACTTCCACAAACAACTTGTGTTCTCCACGATGATCTCTGATTTTGTAATTGATTCATTGTGGTTATCTTCATCCTCAAACACAAGGTTTGAGAGATCAAATTCATCCACAAAATAAGATTATTGTAAGGATGAAGGGGAAAAAGGATCTAAAATTTTACCATTGAAAGAAAGAAAGAATATTTTTATGAAATACTCTCCACTCAAAACCCTTGAATCTGATTTGTCCTCCTCCATGGCATGAAACTCCTTATGATTGGTTGCAACATCAAAAGATATTCTTATTGGATCACTATAATCCTCCAAAAGTACAAGTTCTAAACATGCAAGATAATGGGGGTCACTACATTCAAATGAAACATCTTGCTCACTTAGAAGCTTCTCTTCCTTTGATTTCTTACCTTTAGCTTCAACCTCGATGAATTTATATTTTTCAATTAAAATAAAAGGAATTTATTTAATGGGTTTGAACACTTCTTCATCCACTATGCTCTCAGAGTCATTCCATTCTTCAATAATTATTTTATGATTTTCTAGAATAGGACCCACCTCATCTGATTTTGATGAACTTGGAGAAGGATAATTGTTAGGTTCTTGGTGATGAACCTCATTTTCTTCAAATTCATGACTCTAATCCTTAAATATATGAATTTGACATGTTTTTTTTAGTTCCTTCTCATTCAACCCCTCTAGGCATGTATGCTCCTCTTATTTTTCAAAAGAATGAAGATCAGCTCCTCCAGCCATGAAATCTTCAAGATATTGTTTCATGAGGAATGGGTCCTCGCGAAAATAAGTAGTTAGGTACTCAGTTGGTTGGTTAATATCCAACACTCCATGGTTTAAAAATTCATGAGGGTCAGGCACATGTAAATCTAGTTTTGTGAAATGGGGAAAGGATCTAGCCTTTTGATGAGTTAAGGCTTAAATGATGGAGGAGGTGAAATATTTTTTTATGGAGGAGATGTAGATTTGGGAGGAAAGATGGCTGAAAAATGAAGATGAGAGGGAAGGGAAAGAAGAGAGTGGAATCCTTAAGAGGCACAGACATAACACTAAGAACTTAGAAAACATGTTGAGATAGTGTAGGTTTGGGAGGAGAAATGGGAGGGTTGTAAGATGGTAATGTAGTATTTCCCCATTGATAGGGTTTCATACCACTAGATTGGTGAGCCTTCATTAACTTAGCCCAATCTATAATTTGACACCTCATCTCAACCATGAAGTCCAACTTCTATGGAGGGTTGAACCAGTTTGGCATAGGGCCAACCCATAGATAAGGGAGCCTAATACCAATTTTACATGCCTTTATGTGGCATGTAGCCCTTATCTACATGATGTTTGCTTCCATCTCTTGAATATTCTTCTGAAAATCAACATCATCTAAGAAGTTTCCACTATCAGTTGCATACCATTGTTCTTAAATTTTTTTTATTAAATTAATAACCATATGGATTAGTTAGGGTTAGGTTATATGCATATTCATGATGATGCGGCTCAAAAATTGATTTGGAAGAGGATTTTGACAATATGGGGATGGAGGGAAATGTTATTTCTCCTAGAAATGCAGATTCTGATGAGGGAGTGAATTCATGATTACACAACTTCATGAGAGAGGAAAATGAAATGACGGAAATAAAGGGATTGAAAGAGAAAATGGATATAAGAATGAAGGGAAAGGTATGAAAATGAGATCATGGGTTTTTTAGAATAGTAGAGTCACCATATGTTTTAGAAATTTACCTAAAAAGGATGAAATCAATAAATTATACACCAAAACCTAGCAATAAGAAGTTGTAGAGCACTTTAAGCTTGTCCCACCGGGCATGCTAGAATTGTTGTCCCTCAAAATTGCACCCTAGATATGATCATGGAAGATCATAATTTTGTTCAAACATGGGACTGTCTCTAAGTTGTGGCAATTTATCTTGAGACAAAATTCCAGAGAAGGATAGTTCCTCTACCTATCCTAATGCTAAAAATATTCCTACAGCTGAAAGTAAAACTATCTAAGCTTAATCTAAGCATTCACAGGGACCATAGAGAGATATGCATGGAAATGAAATCCTAAGCTATGAAAGAAGTGATAACACCAAGAAAAGGGGGATAAATCACCATGAGGTATAAAATGAGAAAGAAATGAAGGTAGGAGATGGTAGGAAAGTGTGCCACAAATCCAAAACAAGCAAATCAACTCATTCCACACATTGTAAACACAAGGAAAAGAAAACCCTGCAAGTATAATTCATACACAACATAAAATGAGAGAACAGAGAGGTAAGAGACAAAAAAATAAGAAAAGGGAAAATGAGAGCCAAAATGTCCAAATTTAATTGCTCCATAGTATCCATTGTTTGTTACATCTATTTGGGAGGCATTAAGTGCATTGTAAGCTCTAAAACATAGGTCTACAACTCAAATTTGTTTGGGGCGCCATTTTGGCATGGTGCCTTTACAAAAATGGATAAGGATACATTAAAATTAAAATGAATTGCATATATAGAAGAAGAAGAGGGGAGAGGGTAAATTCAAAATTAAGGATTCCAACTACTTCTTCAACTACCCAGGACCAATCAACATTAAAGTTTGCAGGTCCAACATGGACGCCATCAGTTATTTGCATAGCCCATATGAAAAAATGACCACATGATAGATTTTTAAAATTACGGCTCAATAATATACATTTTTGAGACCCAAAACCACTTCCATAATGTACTATTATCTAATACCTTTCGAACAATACAATTTTTTTCTTATTTGGTTCCTTGGATCAAAAGTTATGATCATTTAAAGATCACAATGTCATCTGCACAGTCGACAACCATGGAGCCGTCAAATTTTAACTCCGAGTCACACCTTATGATGTGTTGGCTCCCCATTGGATCGTGAAGCCTCCATTTTTATTTAAGAAATTTGAATAACCAACAGATTTTTAGGATCCGCAGAAAAAGAAGGAACCTGCGGAAAACATGGATCCGTGGAAAAGAAGTAGCCCATAGAAAATAGGGAACCACAGAAAATAAGGAATCTATAGAAAATAGGGATCCATGGAAGATATGTGACCCACAGAAAAGAAAGAACCCGTAGAAAATAAGGATCCACGGAAAATACAGAACACTCGGATTTCAAGGATATGCGGAAAAAGAGGAACCCTCAAATTTTAAGGATCCATGGAAAAAGAGGAACCCACTGATTTTAAAGATCCACGGAAAAAGAGGAACCCACATATTTTAGTGATCCACGGAAAAAGAGGAACTAACGAATTTTAAGGATCCATAGAAAAAGCAGAAACTACAAATTTTAAGGATATGTAGAAAAAGTGGAAGATGAGAGAAAAAGGAAGATGGGAAAAGGAGGGAGATGAAGAAAGAGGAAGAAGGGGGAAAAGAAGAGGAAGATGAGAAAATCCCTCATTTTTAATAAATCTGTCTAAATAAACATGAGTGTTTATTTGACAACTACCGCTTTAGGGAGGTTTTTCCTATTAGATTTTAAATTTTGTATAATTTTCATGTAAGATAAGGGAAAATGTAAAATTAGTTTACATTGAGTGAAAAATTATATTTTTATTTATGTTCCAAAAAAAGGAATTGAAAATTATATGTTATAAATATGATCACTTGTTGTCTTGAGTAATTTCAATGGTCTATTGATATGAGGACCTTACTGTCAATCTACTTGTGATTTTTTATGGGAAATAAACAAGCTTGTAATATTTTAGGAAGTGAGGTTCTGAGTCTATCTTGGTTCACCACAGATAAAATTTGGGCAATAAACTCCTATGAAAATCATTATTTTCTTTTACTCATTTTGTAAAATAGGTGTACCATGACCATATGTCATTTTTAGATTGTATAAACATGCTTCACTTAGATTTCATCCTAGTCTCTTTTCTATGTATATAACTGATTCTAAAATAGTATATTGGGTAGTCATTGATAGATTGATTTAGTTTACAAATACTTTCATTTAGAGGATGATTAAAATTGCAAGAGGATTGTTGCATTTTGGAATAGATCGTCTCAAGAAGTAACTTTGTGAATTTAAATTCCTTGGCCTAATTTGTAACATTATTGACCTCTAATATATTTTAGATATTAAATTGTCTCATCTCTTTAACTCGCTCAATCAAGCCAAGTTCTTTCATGTTAACATAAAACTATCCCTATTCTTGGGTAGGAAATGTGAATCTGTAATTATATATACACTTATTACCTTCACTATGGTTGCTCTTAGGATATAAAGAGAAGTTTGAATGTTTTCTCTTGTATTAGATTATAAAAAATTTACATTTACACATAAAATTTGGTTTGAGATTAAAGAAATAATTGTGCCAATTGGATTTTTTATGTTGTAAGATTGCATTGATAAATATATATCTAATTGCACCCTTCCTCATTGTATTAGTTGTTGACAGATTTTTTTTTGGTAATGAAGAAAAGTTGTTTACTCTTTAGGGTTATACGCCATTATAAATGAAAATAAACTGGTGTGTGTGTGTGTGTGTGTGTGTGTGTGCTGTTAGAATAATACAATTATGAAATAATAAAGAAAGGTTTATTATTATTATTTTGGAATATATATATTTATAAAAGTTTAAATCCTAGCCGACTTAGGAGTTTCTCTTCCTTTGCTTTTCCAACCTAGAGGAATATGGGGCTACAACCCCCATTTCAATATATATATGTGATATACGTTCAATTTTTTTTACCAATATGTATATATATACATATATATATATATACATATGTATATATACATATACATATGTATATATACATATACATATGTATATATACATATACATATGTATATATACATATACATATGTATATGTGTATATGTATATATACATATACATATGTATATATACATATGTATATGTATATATACATATGTATATATACATATGTATATATATATATATATATATATCTATATATATATCTATATATATACATATATCTATACACACACACACACACACACACACACACACACACACATATATATAGATATATGTATGTATATATATATATATATATATATATATATATATATCTATGTATGTATATGTATATATATATATATATATATATATACTATATATATATCTATATATATACATATACATACATAGATATATATATATATATATATATATATATATATATACATATATCTATATACATATATATATGTGTGTGTGTGTGTGTGTGTGTGTGTGTGTGTGTGTATGTCAAATCGGCTTCCCTACACACACACATACATCCAGCCGATTTGGCATAAACTAATATACATATCCAAATGTATATTTATTTAGTTGTATATATTCGTATACATTCACCCTTCTTTCTTATTGAACCCTAATGAGGGTGCTTTTGAAAAGAAACAAAATACAACTAAATATAAGAAATATCAAATAAACTTGGACTCATATGGATGCCTCCTCCATAACAAACCTACAAAATAAACAAACAAAAGAGAAATGAGAAGTAGAAAAGAGGAAAATAAAGTGAGGATTATGGTTTTCATTCCATACCTAGGATTAATGGTGGAGGGTCATTTGATCCTAGGGATCTCTTTCACCCTATAATTTTCCCCTTTTCCAAGTGAACATGTGGGGTTGACTTAGTAGTTAAGTGGCCCCTTTCAACCTTAGATGGAATAAGTTAAAGTTTAAAGAACTTGAAATTTGTTTTATGGGTTCAAGGGCATGGGTCCATTTGGATGGGCCAAATAGTACCCATGCCCAATTTAATTTTGTAAGGCAATTGTTAAATAAATATCATTCTCAGATAATCAAATGCCACAGTGGGGAAGAATGGATTTAACTTAGTCCCATTAAGTGTAAAAATAGCTCTGCAATCAGTTCTCATACCGCAATATGTCAATTTTATTGGAATATCATAAACGTAATGCAACCTATCCTTTAATCTACTTTTTCCTACCTTATTTTGGAATCCCTTCCTTGGTAGAGATAATGTGGTTAAAATTAAGTGTTGTTAAGAGCGCTTTATGTAATGGTGATTTTCTTTGTTCTCCCTAAATTAGTTCATTAACTTGGTACTAACTAATATAATTGTTTAATGCCTTGGTCAATTCATTGTAAACCTAAGGCACCTATTGATGAAATAGTATGACGTCAACTTTATAAGTGACATTAATTAGCGAAACTAACATTTGTTTGCACTTTTTTTATGTTAATGGCTTAAACAGTGGCATGGTTTAGATCCATGATTCCCTTGTTTTATTTTTGTAGTAATTTGGCATGATAACAACTTTAAAATTATGTAAAAAAACACGTGGGGTATGTCTAGACATCCCAAGTAAGAAATAAATTAGTTGAGTATTATAATCTGGTGATGTTTGTTGTGCCCTCGGGGTTCTAGTAGACTATAAATTTTTGAATAAATTATCTTATGCTTCTTATAGAACCATGGTTACTATTATCATGATAAATGTCTAGCATGTAAAATTAAAAATTTTGGTCATGACAACCAAACCCCCCACTTGAAAACCTCCTCCCTCAACCATTACAAACCCTTCCTCTAGCCATCCTATCCATTGTGTCATCCTCATTCTGGCTAAGATGAATGCAATAACATGATTTTCAAGTGTGTTTCATGTGCATAAAATTATACCTTAGTGGATTGAGGAATTTTTTGAGATCTAAGGTAGACTAATTGTCCCCAAAGGCATAAAAAGGGCTTTTTATCCCTTTTGCAACTAAGGAATATCATCTGGAATGTAACTGCGACGGAAAAACCCATATTAAGGTTCTACATAGGATAAATGCATGTATACAACATAGTTTGAAGGAATTTTGTGGATCTATATGATGTCTAGAATCAATCAAACAAAACAAGGTCATTGCAGGTACAGGGAATGTCATGCCTCAACAGATAAAGTGGAATTTTTGTGAAGGTTATAGGAGTTCTGGGAAAATTTGGAAGGTAAAAAAATAGGAAATGGAAACCTCTTGGAATTCTCCACATGGTAGACACATCAATTTTGGTCCAAGACATTAAAATATTTAGTGATAACCTTCGTCACTGCAGTTGCCCCTTTGATCCAAAAGAGTGGTTGGGTTAAAATTAAAGGAAGAATTAGATATTTTAAATGGTTTTAATGCCCTCATTAGGTTTTTTGGATTCAATACCATATAAGGTTTCCCCCCTAAACTCCATCTGATGCTCCTGAGGTAAAAAAAAACTTCTAGTGTTCCAATTTCAAGTTAGCAAGATGTCATCAACAAAGAAAACAATCTTGAGCACACCTTTCACACTCAGATGTCAATTTTCCCTTATCCCTTGGTAAAAGGGGACAAGTGGTACAATTAATTGTTCCCCTATAAAAACCAACATGTTTTTTCACTTAAAGCTTGTGACTTGGGTTGTTAGGGAAGTAAAACTTGAAATAAGCCACTGTCCTCATGATGTGGACCCCCTTGGAATTTTTTGGGAGGTTGTGTGTCCCTTTTCCCTTGTCCCTTGGTGTAAGGGGGGAAGAGGTAAAACAAACTACACTCCCCCATGTTTGGCTCTTTTTCGTGACTTAAACACTTCCAAACATGAGTCCTAGACAACCTGCAGACTTGTTATAGCTCGGCCTTGTACCCCTCCTCATGATGCATGCACTCATGGAACATTTTTGAGTTGTTTATGTACATTTATTTTTTCCCAATTTCCAAGGGAAAATATGGATGATAAATTGTGTTCCCCCTATCTTAGTCATGCCTTGGTCACATACAAGATCATGTTACAACTCTCAGGAGCTTGTTTTTAACTCCTCTCATCTCATCCTAATACCACCATATGATACCAAATGTCAAGATCTAGTAAAAAGTGAAATTTAGTGCCCCTATTTTCCCCTTAATTCATTTTCCCCTATTTCTAGGGTGTAACTCCAATTCAACCCTTATCTGACCTCGTTTAATCTTGTTGAGTTAAAAATGAGTTAGAAATTTCAAATAGAATGAAAGAGATTAAAAACTAAAACACTTAGAATAATTTAGTGTTTTTGAAGGCTCTAATTTTTATCACCAATTTCATTTTACACAAACATGCTACTGATTTTTTCTTGAAACTCCAAGCTTGAAAACAAAAATTTCTCATATCTCGAAAACCTTGTGCCCAATCTCCGTAAAAATTCATTAATGCATTTCTTCTGAAAGCACCTTTACATTGAATGTAAGCTCAAAACGATTGATGTTATATATTTTTTTAGGAATCAGATGAAATTTTCAGCCAATGCATCTTCCTTTTTAGATCTACGGAGTACTGGAGATAAAAAAAAAAAAACTCTAAAAAGTGGAGCAGAATATCCTAAGGAAAAACCTAAAATGTTGAGACTGGTTTCATTCCATTCCAACACCCAGAGGTCCACCTTCTAAAAATAGTAAGTTGTGACAAGTCCTTTTATTCTAAAATAGTAAGTTTCTTAAACAAAAAAATGTTAAGTATCCCTGACACTCCTTGCAAGTCATAAACACTTAAAAAGTGACAATTTCATAAAATTACTAAAAATAGCCATCCATAATAGGACTTTCTAAAAATAGAAATAATTGGGATTGGGTTTGAACCTTCCATATATATTAATTTCCCATCTTCCTCACTACTTCCCGCATCATGAAGGTAAAATACTCAATTCTGGAACCAATTTCAACCTTGATCACTAAGTATCCCAGTGTGGGGACAATGATGTAACCCACATGGACCTAGAAGATTTAAAGGAAAGAATGTTGAATGAGCCATGTGAACTAATGGAGGAGAAGATATTATTGAGTGGACTATTCAGATCAGGTCGTAACCATCTGTCTGTTTAAAGCACCGAGCCTGTCCAAGCCTATGCACAACACTATGATCTTAATTCTAGAATAATTCGGGAAGATGATAACTCATTCCTCGTAGCCCTCACATTGAAATTCATTTCTCAATTCCTATAAATTCCCACTAGTAATAACATAGTCATCATCGTCAAGGAATTTTCTTCACAAGAATGGGTGAGGACAAACTCATAGTTGTAGGGCATAGAAGTTGGTTTTTGGCTTAAATAGGGAAGGAAACCCTCTCGGATCCCTAAGAATTGGTCTCAGAGTGAGTTTCATGAAGCATACTATGATGTTATTGTCCTACTAAATAGAGTGATGGGAGAAGAAACAACAAAGGAATTCCAAGATTATATGGCTCAATTCATTCTAGTTGTTATGAAAGGAGACCAAATGGTGGAATGGGGGGAAAATCACAAGTAACAAATGTAGGCACCTAAATCTGACTACGTAGTTTTAACCCTAAAATTGCACTATTTATCCTCTTTCCCATTATTTTTTTATAATTAGTATTTTCCCACTAATTAGCTAACATTTCCCTTCATATCAGTCAATTAACGTTGCGTCGTTAGTTATAATACTCTTTTAATTAATTAGAAACCATTATTAGTTAATTAAGTCTTTCATTCTCGTATTTAATCAATAAACCCTCTTATTGGTTAAATTCCCCTCTCAAATCCTTCAAATTCTACCGTTTCCCCTCCAAATGGCTTCAAAAAGGTTAATTTTTCATATTAATTAATCCTAGTTGATTAAGTAAATCACCCCCAACTCCCGTGAGTTTCTAATCTTTAATTAATCTATTCTAATCATACTTTTTCATTTTTAATTCTACATTCCCTTTATCCCACATTCACGGGGTTACAAGATTCTCCCAAATTAGAAAGCTATATAAAGAACCTAGTACACCATGTTTCAACTTACATTATGTCCTCACAAGACATTTGCACTTGAGAAGAGTATTTCATGTTGGAAGGATTATTGAATCAATTAAATCTCCCCTTTTCTACTACATAAAGATTAGTAAGAGAAGAAGTAAAAAATTTAGTCACGCAATACTAGTGAGATCTCTTCCTCTTCTTTGGAGAAATCCTTTGATCATACATAGTTGTTTTCATATCATAAAGGAATTTGATTTAATATAAATTGAATTAAATCTAATTTAAGATTAACTATTATAATAAATGATATAAAAATGCTGATATACAATAAGATGAAAGAAAAAAACATTTATAATGTGAAAACCTAAGCAAAAGGAGGAGATAAAGTGACTTTTGGAAGCAATCTAGAAGTTATATGGGCAGGTGAATAGCTGAAATAGACCATGGACAGTGTCATTATTACTCGTTGGAGGTTTTTGAACTCAAAATAGTACCGAATAGGAGCACCCATGGGAGGACAGGAGTGCTTGGGTGCTAGCATCTATGTAAATAATCAAGATCTAATCTCTTATGTGCAGGAGCTTCGTTGTTAGTATTTGTTTATTACTCTGGATTCACTCCTAAATCACCGAATGTACCTGTAACCTAAAAAAAATGTCTACCTGCACATGTCCAAAAACCACATCAAATATAATAAAAAAATGTAGAATATGGAGTCGAAATGACCCCGCCAGTCACACGAAGAGTAAACTTAGTACTGAGTGTTACACTACATTTAAGACTGCATGTATTCATGTGTGAATGTGTGTGTAATGATACCCTAGAATGCCCTTGTGCAAGTTGTGCTAAGATAACAAGACAAATCTAGAATGCTCCTATGATGCAAATGTGTGCAATGGAATAAAATAGACTTCCCATCCTATGTTGTGTATGAAAAAATGATATAACCCTTGTAACTTGTATGGATGTGCTAGATGGATGCTTTATATTTCTCTTGTGCCTTTAGATGCAAGCTTAAGTGATAGTAGTAATGTTTAGTGCTTGGCCCCTTTATTTGAGAGCTATAATTATGTATATATATATATGATTCCCTTGTTTGAATTTTGTAATTGAAAACTAGAAGGTTGACCCATAAGTGAAAAATATGCCCAAAAGAGTGAGAAAAGGTGAGAGAGGGTCAGGAGTGCCCAGAAGGGACAAGAGTTCCTAAACACTTGTATCCTAAATGGGTGCTAGTGTCCAAGGCCATAAAATATAAATAATTCAAGTATTGACTGGAATATAGGGTGTGTAAGACCGAAGAGGAAACTAGAAAGATAGAAAAGAGGCCAAAGACAGATGTCAATTACTATTTTCTTCTCTCTTAGGAATCATATGATATACTAGTATGCTGATTAGGACCCTAGAAATGTACCCAAGTGCATATATTGAGTATCTACACATTTTCCCTAACTTTATGTTATTGAGTGAATATCCTGATATCAAAAAATAGATAAGAATATGTATACCTTGATAACCATGTTGATCAATGGAAAAAATGTCCTGATGAGACAAGAAAAAGCGTGGACTAAATGGAAAAGTGAAGCATGGAGACTAAGGAAGAGGTAGGTAGACCCTATGCAGTGAAGCGTATGTGTGGCTTGCACCACATTGTACCTATTATAGTTGTCACTATGCACTTTATTTATTCATTGATGTGAGCTACTTCTTATTGTGTATTCAGGAAAGACCTAAAAAATAAAAACGAGAAAAGAGTAAAAGTTCCGTATATGAAAAATTAGAGAAATACATATATAAGTAAGTAAAGAGTGTAAAAGTGTCTAAAAAGAAAGTGCGCACATGATATGTAAGAGAGTATGAGATAGAAAAGTGTCTTGTTTTCTTATATTTGTTGATTTTGAATGCCAATGGTGAGGTTTTTGGGAAATCTCATGCCAAGATCGAGTTTTTAGGGAAATCTCACTAGGTGATCTCATGCCAAGAGAAGATTTTTGGGGAGAGAGGTCTAGATTTTCTCTCCTTCCATGATGCTTACCGAATAAGAACCATTACAGATGGTATATCCCAATTTGTTTCGATTGTTCCAATTGTTCAAAATCATTATGAATTGTTCTGATTGTAACCGATAGAGTGTATTCTATAACTAGAGGAAAGTTCCTGCTACTAGAGAACTAATCTGAAGACTATTGTAAACTGTGTTGTAATGAGAAATTAACTATTTTTTTCCCCTAGGACACAAGTGCCCAAGTGGACACAAGTGGTCACTTCTACTGTCAAGGTTTGGGTGCTAATGTTTGCTCTATATTTTGGACCCAAGTTAGATTCTAGGTCATTTTGAAACTATGTTCCTGTGTAGTTTATTTACAATGTTGTGTTATACTATAGTTTTGAGCTGATGTTGGGGTGATTTTTTCACATAATAGATGCCCCCTTGTTTGGGTTGCATGTGAATATTGTAAGAGAATTTGTCCAAAGGAGAGGACCTGATACTGATATGAAGAAGATACCTACAGGGGATAGGGTATGTGCATGGTAGAAACCAAGGCACATGGAAACAATTTAGGGTAGTAAAAGTGTTAGTAATAAAATTAGCTAACATGCAATGAAATACAATATAACAAGCAAATAGGAAAATGAGATAGATCATGAAAAGAGGGTTTCAAACATGGGATATCTCTCATAATTTCACAATATAATCAGGGCCGAAGTGGCCAAAATCATACAATGATCAAGAAAGACATAGGGCATAGCCCGCAAGTAATAGCAAATAGTAGAAAACAATAGTAAGCAAAAGGTGATAGATAGCCATGGTTGTATGAAATCTTACAAGGCAAATTCTACACATGAAGTACCCATTAGCATTTTACAAAGATAAATAGTATGTCAAAGTGTGTATAAATCAAAGATAATTATAGTTATAGTGATCCAGAGGATAGTGCGGATGAAAAATCTTACCTAAATCTCCTAGGATCGGCACAGTACGGATAATCACTCTGAGAGCTTTCTTTCGACTATTTGAATGTCAAAAATGGAATCCGTACGTGTAAATGGTGGTTGGTCAAAGTTAAAGTCAACCCTAGGAAAGACCAGGTGGATTGACAAGTGACGACATGGCAAAAATAAGATCAGTGATCGGGTCGATGTTTCAATACTCCGATCTTCGAAGCTTGCGTAATATCGTCTTAAAGTGTGTTTGAGAAGAAAAAAATAATCCACGTGGGTCCTTAGGACCTAATGTGGCCTACCACCACTTATCAAGTGGTCCACCGAATTGACCCCTTTGTCTATCCACTATTCACCGAGTTCAATTTATTCACGGTCGAGTTATTACATTGCTACGTTGGGTGAGTGAATAA
The DNA here is from genome assembly GCA_019776745.2 of Taxus chinensis. Classification (NCBI taxonomy): domain Eukaryota; kingdom Viridiplantae; phylum Streptophyta; class Pinopsida; order Cupressales; family Taxaceae; genus Taxus; species Taxus chinensis. Next base: position 544,463,296 of record CM034151.1, on the reverse strand, counting down.
CTGAGCTACCCATAATTTCACCGACCAAAAAACCTAATCCACTTGGCCTTAGCCACAGTTAGTAAGGTTGGAAAAGGCTATTTAAATCCTTATATTACCCTCTCCCCATGCAATATGGGATATAATCCCCACACAAAAACAAACAAAGGGATTAGTGAGGATAGGGTTGAGCACATGGCAGTTGGAGTAGCGACCGTGGATGGGAGCAACGAAGTTCGAGGGTGACGTGGTGATAGTTGGGCATGGAAGTGATAGGTGGCGAGTGGATGATAGGACATGTGGGCTCGAGGGAGTAGTTAAAGTGGTTGGTGGGTCTGTTTTTAAACCTACAGACCAAAAAAGGAAGTGGGGGCATCAAACTCAGAACCTTCCCCGCCCAACTCGCAAGCAGGTGAGTTGGAAATGGATTTGGCTAATAAAATATAAGGGCATGGTCCCATGGAGTGGGGGCTGCATAAAAATCTCAGCGGGTGCTGCTGAGCAAATTTAGGAGCATATTAGCTGTTTTTGGGTCCCATGGTATAATTTTTTTATTAACATTTTCCGTTGAGAAATTTTCATTTTTTTCAGTATCCACCTCCAAAGCGCTGCTTTCAAATAATGAGCAGATGCAAGGTATAAAAGCTGAAAATCTCCCTCCAAATCGACCAAAAAAAAAACGGGAATGCATTTGGGTTGCCAAATGGACAAAAAAATGCCTAAACTGTAGCAGGAAATTGTCAGCCCACCTCTTGAGCCACCCCTTAAGTTGAATGGGTAGAAATTGTGGAGCTCCTACTTTCTTGGGCAAGATTCGAATTTATCCTGTAGCTGGTTGAAAATTTCAGCATGGGACCACCTACTGCATAATTATAAAACCTGTAGCGGCTCCATGGGACCATGCCCTAAGAGCCCAATATGTGGGCTGAGTAGGGCTAGATAAATCCCCTCAAAAAAATTCCCTCAACACAATACAATAGCTTATTCTTGGAGTTCAAGGAGGATAATTAAAAGGCTTCCAAGCATTTTTAAAGTCCTATATATTTTAGGTAATTTTGTAAGTCCTATTTGATATTTTTAGGCTTATATTGTGGGAGATAAGACCTAATATAATTAGGAAAATTGTTATTAGGAGTTATTAATACTACCCAATAGGCCCATAGCGCCACACTATCTACTTGCGAAGTCTGGAGTATCAACCATAATACCATAGGGCATCTTAATAACATCTGGAAGGCTAATTGAATTCTATAGGATTTTGTATGCCAGGAAGGTGGAGGACAGTTCCAACTGATCATCTATGTTCTTCAAAGCTTTGGAGTTTTATTTAGGAAACTTTAAAGTTCCATAAGGTTTTATTGTAAGAGACTATATTGTACTTACAAATTTTGACTAGTGGAACGGTTCTATAAGAACCCAGAGACGTAGGCTATTTCCGAACTCCGTAATCAACTTGTGTGCAATCTATTTTCATTCTTACATTTTTTTGAGTTGATTTACTTTAAAGGAGTAATTTTTTCAGAAAATACTAACAATCTATAGGGGTCCAAATTTGATTTAAAATTTAACCTTGAATTTTTGGATCAGATAGTGACTAGAAACTGAAATGATAGAACTTGTTATGTGGAAAGCATGATAGTAGTAAAAATAGATGTCCCCAAGAGCCTCGGTGGGACTAGTAGAGATTGGTGTCAAGCATCATGCATCGTGTGTGAATCTATAATAGGTCTTGCATTCACCTTAAGATACCAAGTGAACGCACATGTGTATATAGAAAAATGTTATGACATACTATGAATTTGGCTAGCATAGTAAGAAAAGTGTAACATGTAAGTATAATAAGCTAACAAGAGTAAATGAAACCAAGATATAAAAATGTTGTGGAAGTTTGATAGTGAGATATGAAAGGTGTGAAGATGGTAGGATAAACATTTCCCTTAGTGTATTTGCATGAGATGGGTTCATTTATAAATGCCCCCTCAACAATCAATAATAAACCATAGAACAAGAGTGTGTCATCAGTAAATGCATGTGTTGTGTGAGAATAGATGCTAGAAAATATGTATCATGAAGAACATATAATAAAGTGTATATTATGTGAGGTTCATTTTAGAATTAGGCCCTTAACAGTCGAGTATGAACTGTGGAACTAGAGTGTGTCATCAAGAAATGAATAAATTGTATGTGCATGAGAGTAGGTGCCATAAACGATGTATCGTGAAGCACATAGTGTGAAGTGTTTATGATTTGAGGTTCATTTAAGAAGTATACCCTCAATAGTCAAGAGTGAACCGTAGCACTAGAGTGTGTTGTTGGGTGATGATGGTACAATGTGTGTACCAAAGGTGTAAGAGTGCTTAGAAAGATAGACATTGAGCTCCGAGCATGATATGGAGTAGAAAAATGATACTTAGATACTAGAGACAATTGATAGTGATGGGTGAAAGGTAATGTTATTCCCCCCAAGTGTGTATATCAAGAGTTTCTAGAAAATGGATTTTATCATTATGAACAAGCGTAGCCAAATTTTGTATAGTGCATGAAAAGATGTATACACTGTATCGAAAGTAGTATGTGTATCATGAGTAGAAGTATCCATAAGTAAGGATGAGTATCAAGATGTATATGGAGTAACATAGAAGAATAGATAGATATAGTGAGGTGTGCCCATAGTTTATATACGAGAGAAAGTGATGTTAGAAAGGTTGATGTGAGTTGTAAAACAAGAGTATAGATGTGTATGCGAGTAGTGTGGATATAAAATTTTGGATTAGAACCTATGAATATTATGGGGGTTTTGATTCCCCCAAAGAATATGAGTGATGGAGATATATATGAGTATGGAAGGGATACCATGCCATGGTGGTGGATGTGGCAATGTGTTAGGAGTATCGGTATTAGTGTTAGGAGGATTAGATTTACCAAAGTAAGATGTTGTATTGAGAACATATGGAAATTTATTTTTGTGACCGTGAGTATGTGAAATAGTGTAAACCTTAGGAGGATATGTGGTGGGAATGAAAGGAGAAAAAGGAGGGAGATATCTGATGCCAATCCAGGTGAATTGTGTAGGAATGGAAAGAGGATATTTGAATCCTTTTTCATATTTTCCTAATCCAGTGCTAGTGAAACCTTAACAAAGCATATATTGATACTCAGGACTATACTTCTTGAAATTAGGAGGGATGGCCAAAATAGGGGCTTCAGGTGAATGGTAAATATTGTTACAAAAGGAAAATGGGGAGGGATATTCCAAGGTTTTCCGAAGAGAATATTATAATTAATATTGTGAGGCATTACATGGAATAGTGGTGCAAAGGATCTTATAACTTCAAATTATGTCTTAATGGATTTAATTAGCAAAAATGTCTATTTTAGTCAAGCAATAGCTTGTTCTATTGTATCCTAGCTTTGTTCTTTTCCTTAAGGCTTATACCTATGAAATATCAATCTTCTTAAGTCATGCAGCACTATGAGGAATCCATTATCTTGACACTCCATTCATCATCATACTCATTCAAACTGCCCATAGGCACCTCATGCACCCTCTCCAATGTCACTATTTTATATTCTCCTTATGAGGTTGTCAATGATCAATACCTACACTAATAATCCTCTATTAATGATATTGTCACTATACTTACTCCTTAAACCTCCTTTTATCTCCTGTCAATCCTTCCAAGCATCCTCAGACTTCCCTCTATGCACAGAATCCATTCATAACAACTCCATGCACACTCTTGACCCTTACAATAGCCTATCATACGAAGTAGAACCCATGCCTTGGCTCAGATTCATGCTCCACTGCTCATAGCTTCTCATCATCATTTCTCCAACACCTTTCTTGTACTCTCCTTGATCATCCATACATTGAATCCCCTATACATTCTCTATACATGCACTTTCCTTAAAGCACCACTAAGATACTCAAGTAGGCTTCTAAGGTCCAGGGCTCCAAATAGAACTTCGGTTCAAGAATGTTTCTCAATGTATTTCAAACATCTCATCCAACCTTCTACAAGGTGTTTAGGCCCTCTGTACCACCATACTCCATTTCATGTTAATACCTTCATTAGGTCTCTTAACCTATTAGCCTTCCTAAGGGATAAATGCCAATGAATATCTAATTCACCTGGAACACCCTTACCTTCTCTTGACTGATTTAACAACCCATTAAGGAGTTCTCAGGCATGCCCCAATATCATACCATGTTCCCTTGTATGGATTCATACTTCCTTTGTAATTTTACCTATGAAAATTAGATCAATTAAGACTATATCTATGACAGTAAGCACTTATGCATTAGGTCTCACCTAAATTTTTTTTTGTCTCACCTTTGAAATGCCTTGACCATGCCCCTTGAGGAGTTTGAAACTTTGATTCATTTAATAACACTTGTATGTACTTGAATTTACCCTAATTCTGGGCATTGTTACAGATGAAAAACATAGTCACCCAAATCACCTTCACACGTGAGAACTAGACTCTGAAAATTTTCACACTTCTAGGAATTAGAAATATAGACATATCCTCAAATTTTCATGAGATTTGTCTTGGTGGATTCCAAATGGTGTGATTCCCTAGTTAAGGTCCAAGAGGAGTAATATGTAGCTACAAGCATTTAGGAGAAAATTCAAGATCTAAAAAAAATACATGTGACTCCACTTATGTCTACCCTTCTATTCCAATCCTCAAAGATGTATAAAACCCTATCAATCACTCACTGTCAAACTCTTGTGCTCGGCCTGGAATATGGTTCAATCACATAGTCATGTCTATTTTCTAAATTAAGACCAATTATTACTGGAATTCAATCATTCTTCTTCCACTATTGGTATTACAACATTGTTACATCATTTTTTACCCTCACACATATGTCCACACATTAATATTTCTCCTTTTTTTAGTGTTTTACATATTAGCACCAAGTAACCACCATTCCTAGTATGGTGCAACTACTGCCTTTTTTTTTTCTCAACAAGAGTCTATACTTAGAACATGACTAAAACTCACCTAAACCAACCTAGGAGTATGGATAAGAACAAACCTTCCATATTTTTATGGCCTACAGGGCCTTATTTGACGTGTATACATCTTACCTAAGTAAATTCACCTAATTGCAAGCATATTTAAATTTGAATGCATCTAACATGGAGGGAAAACACTTTTAACATCATATCTAGATTGACTAACTCACTTAGACACCTAAGCTTTGACGATGCTATACATCAAATAGGATGGAAAATTTTCTTGGCCAAACATTAATGGGAATTTTTATTGTACCTAATAACTTCTTAGGAATATTTTCAAAGTCACGAATACAAATAGATGAGGGTGTTAAGGATGCTTCAGAAAGGCCAACTTACTAAAGGAATGGTAGATTACAAATGTTGAGTCTGGAACCATTATCAACTAAAGTTCATTTATCCCCTATGTTATTAATTTTAACTTAGATATAAAGGGGTGGATCATTATCTAACCCAGCTTCAGAAGTAATTTCAACAAATACAAAAGTAATATGTTCTTCGTTAAAAGAGAGTGCTATAGTAAGTCTATGGTAAACATATTCAAGAGAGGTGTTAGGATGCAACTAATTATTAGAAGAAGAAAAATTGAATTTTATATGCACATTTAGGATTGGCTTGCAAGAAGAAAGGGAGGGAGACACTCATGTTAGTAAAAATGACAAGAAAGAAGGAACGAATAGTGTTTGAATGTAGGTTCACCAAATTATTTCATATAAATTAAATTAAATATAATTTAGTAACTACTGTAATAAATTATATACAAATTCTAATATACGGTAAAATGTAAGAAAACTAGCACATATAATGTGAACCCCTAAGAAAGAGGAGGAAAGAGAGTGAATTATCATATTTATGATCAATCTGGAAGTGATATGGGTAGGTGAATGGTTGAAACAGACTATAGACAAAGTCATGATTATTCGCTAGACATTCTAGAACTCTGAATAGTGTTGGAAAGGAGCACCCACAGAAGGACATGAGCACCTGAGCGCTAACATTCATTTTTGGTTCTAATATCTATGTGAATAATCAGGATCTCATCTCTTCTATGTAAGAGGAGATTCATTATTGGTATCTATTTTTCACTCTTGATTCACTCCTAGATCGCCGAATGTACATGTAACCTACAAAACAAATTATCTACCTGTAAATGTCAACAAACCACATCAAATCTAATAAAAAATATGCAAAATGTGGAGTCAGACTGACCTTGGTGGTCACCAGAAGAGTGAACTTAGTACCGAGCACTACACTACATTTCAAGCTCCATGCAGTTTTGTGTAAATGTGTCTGTAATTATTCTCTCGGATGCCCTTGTGAAAGTTGCACTAAGATATCAGGCTAGATATAGAATGCTCCAATGATGCAAATGTGTGTAATGGAATAGACTTCCCCTCCTATGTTATGTATGCAAAAGTGATGCAACCCTTGTCACTTGTATGGATGTTCTATATGGATCTTTATATTTCTCTTGTTCCTTTGGTTGAAATCTTAGGTGATAACAGTAATGCTTAGGGATTGAACCCTTTATTTGAGTACTATAACTATATATATATATATATATATATATATATATATATATGATTCCCTTATTTTAATTTTTTAATTGACAACTGGAAGGCCGACCCATAAGTGAAAAATATTCCCAAAACATAAAAGTGACATAAAAGAGTGAGAACATGTAAGAGATGTTTAGGAGCACACAAAAGGGACATGAGATCTTGGGCACTTCTATCCTAAATGGGTGCTATTGTCTGAGGCCATAAAAGATAAATAAGTCAAGTACCGACTTGGATGTAGGGTGTGTAAGGTCAATAAAATTATAAGAGACATAACAAAAGATTAAAAAGACATTGTCAATTACCAATTTTATTACTTAGGAATCATATATATAATAGTATGCTCTAAGACCTATAAATGTAGCCAAACGCATAAATTTTATGTCTACAGAAGTATCTACAATCTAAGGCCCATGCAAACAATAAAAGGAGATGTTTTTATTTTAATGTAGATTAATTTTATTATGCTATTAGTTTATCTTTTTCTTTAATTGCTTTATATTGATCTATTTGTTTAATTAACTAAGTTATGAATCTACTTAGTGTTAGGTTCTTTCAACTAGCATAGTGTTAATTTAAACATGCATACATATGGCACAACGATAAATGTTGGCATTGTGTTTTCATTGATGTCAAAATAGTATGTTTTCATTGATTTATTTAGTATCATTGATGTCAAAAGGAAAGAGAATCATGAAGGTTGATTAGTAGTATCAAGTTAAGGTGAGTAACTTGTTGAGATTACATAGTGTTTCATGGGTTCTTGAGCAGTGTAGTGGCATATAGGAGTGTGGTAGTGTTTTAAAAGGTATGGATTATGTTTTTTAGGTTTCATGAGGTGTGGTGAATGTTGTTTTAGGTTTTCAAGGGTTCTCAAGTGATGAAGAGGTCAGTTTTGGTGGAACAAGCATGTTCAAGAGGCCTAATTTGGAGGCCTAGTCAGTAGGTATGGTATGGTAACATGAATTACAAGTTTTTATGAGTTGTTTAAGCATGGTGAGAGCATGGTAATCATGTATATGAGTTATATAGTCATTCACAAGTGTATTATAGTGTTGTTTTAGGTGTTAGACATTATTTTTAGGTTTGTTCTTAGACTTAGTACTTAAGAAAGCATACCCTAATGAAGTGGAGTTATAATTTTTTAGTACATTTGAGAAAATGTGAGTATTAAAAAATGTGTAGGAGGTTAATACAAAGGTGTGGTCCAAATTTTAGGTCATAGTGTTGAACATTTTACAAGATATGTCCTTTTTACTCCTACCGAGTTTTTACAAGTGAGAATCCCAGTTTGAATTTGGATTTTTGATGCTCATTGGCACGTGAAATATCTGAATGGTTTTCCAATAGCTTCATGGTAGTTTGATAAGTTTTCTAGATTGGATTTTATGGCATTAGTTCAGACATTGATGCCCAGACATTTATTAACAATCGTTAAGAAACTAAATTGGTTTTAAACCCTCTTAAGACCCTAGTTCTTAAATGATGGAGAAGATATTCCTCATATTATCTCAGAATGTATATTTTGTGTAAGTTTTATGATTATAGGTTATAGAGGACTCCTCCATATTTCTCTAGGTGCTAGTTAGAAATTTTGATTATATGTAGACCCAACTAAAATAGGAAAGTTTCTAAAGAATTTCAGTTTGTGCTCAAGTTTTGCATTGAAAATTACGAATAAATTTATCATGGAGGAATTATGGGAGATATAATTCATTTCTATAGTTGTTTAAGATCAGGTTTTATCCCTTATAAGGTCTTTTTAAGCCCATTTTGCAAGACTGGTTTTGGGGCAGTTTTGGGCAATTTCAAGTGACCTGGTTGCAAAAGATTTTTGGAGGTGCTTCAGTCTTATTTATGGAATCCTATGAAAATTTTTATGACCCTGATGTCATGAAACTTGCATTCATATATTACACTTTAATTTATGAGGTTATTTGATGGGGGTTTGTGCTTCATTTTTTAACACTAGTTTTGGGGCATAGTAGTATTGCTTGTTCTCAAGTGGCTTCGTGATATGATATGATGGTTATGAGTATTTCTCACTTACTGGAGGTTTTTAGTGTGATTTTAAAACATGTCTAAATTTTTTCCAAGACTTTGTGAAGGTTTTTTTTTCTCTAGAGCATTCTATTTTGGCAAATAGTTTTTTTGGGTACAATTAGGCTTCTGGAGGATTAGATGGTTCTAGATGATGTTGCAAACCTATATGGTATTATGAATGATTTTTTTATGATTTTATGATGTATTTTTCCATATTATGGACAACCTACATGTTTTAGGATCATAATACATGTATAAAATCAAATTAAAAAGCTCATTTGAGTTAGATGAGCTAGTATGGAAAAGTGCGAGCTAGAGGGAAGATTGAGAAGGTGTTGGAGTTCTATGTAACCATCACAAGAGGTAAAATATGATTTTATTATGTTCTAGAAAGAGATAAGATATTTGAAATCTATTTCATTGGATCAAATCATCTTGGAGAATAATACTATGAGCAAGGAAGGCTAAAAAGTAATTTTGAGGAAGATAGAGAGAAGATGAGCTAAATTGGTGTCGTAATCAATTGGTACAAAAATTTAGAGATGACAAAAAAACCAGGGGTCTTTAGTTGGTTTTGAGTCATATAGAGGTTTGGTTCCTCCTTTTAGGGTTGTTTTGTGCCTCACTAAACCTAGGGGTTGGTGCTCCTTGTTGGGTTGGTGCTCAGCTAAATTTGAAACATGACTATAATAAAGTTTTGTTTCACTTGGTTTTCTTCCCCTTGAGGGTTTCCTACTTATATCTTGTGTCCATATGTTGATGTGGTTTTCTTTTCTCATGTTTTCTAATATTTCTTAAATGCATAGTTAATGGTTAATGGTTAAGTTTATGAATGGTTAATGAATGGCTAAAGTGGATGTGAAATAATGTTTTAATGCACATTGATTCACCCCCCACTCTCATTAGTTTTGATTCCAATAATTGGTGTCGAATCAGGTTCTCTCAAGAAATATGAACTAGCTTGAGGTGATCCTATGAATCATAAGATGGCTAAACAGTTGAGGAGATAATTTCAAGAGTTAAGATATTTTTTCAAGAAGGATGAAGAAGCCATCAAGGATCTCAAAAATCAGTTAGGGGTCGCAAGTACAAGTCTCGTACCAAAATAATATGATTGTGATCAGTTGAGTACTAAGCTATGCTCTTTAGAGGAAAATCATGAGAATTCATTAGAGGATATCTATAGTAGTTCTTATGATGATCTTGGCAATGAAGAGGCTGAATTATATTTATATGTAGAATTGGTGATTCAAAGAAATAAGAACCTCATATTAGAGTCAAATATCTAGGGCTATGAAAAATAGGTCAGTTGTATGAGTGTTGAGCATGATCAAATCCTTAAAGAAATGTAATCTCAAGTTGAGTTACTGAAAAAAACCTTAAATCCAAAGAATAATATTGTATCAGTTATAAAGCTAAGTTTAAATCATGGAAAGTTAAGTTTGATAAGATTTATATAAAATTGGAGTCCTATGAGAGGTTTGAAAATAGTTCAAAGGATATATAGGATATTTTGAGAAGTCAAAAATTTTCAGGTGATAGAACATGCCTAGGTTTCAAGGTAGACCTAAAGTATGATGGTATAAGACAAGAATGTGTTGTTTAAGGAAAGGATGATGATAGAAAGGTCAACATTAAGAAGGATAGTTAGATAACCAAATTCTATGAGGTATGAAAATATTTATCATGGTTATTGTTATGCTTGTAATGAATTTGGTCATAGAGAAAGGGAATGGGTAAAAATACTCTCCAAGAGCATGAATCCATATTAGTAAAGGGATATAAGTAATGTGGTATGATACAAATGTCAAAATCCTGATCATATTGCAAGAGCTTTTCATTTTGAGTCTTCAAGGAAAGTCAAGATGTCTTATGCTCCCAAAGTAAAGAAAATATGGTTACCAAAATTTGATCATGCAAATAAAGTTGAGGATGAACCTAATTCATTCAAGCATTACACTGTTTTTTAATTTGTGAAGAAGGAGCCTAAAATAGTCGTGCCTAATCCTAATTAGTCTGCAAAGAAAAAAGGTATGTTTCCTATGATTGAGAATAATCTAGTGGTTGAAGATATTCATGCGCATTTGACTGTTATAAATTCATAGGAGGAGAAGAATGATAAGGTGGTCACCAATTAAAATGTGCCAAATAATATCACAAGGATGTTAAATCTATATTATCAGTATAATGAGTACAAGTCATATGAGAAGGTGATGGAGATCTGGGAATCTCCTGAGTTCTGGGTATCCTAGTGTCCTAAGTGATGTGTGGTGTATTCTCTAAGCTTCTTGAAGGCATTCAATTCACAAGAGAAAAACGTAGGTTCGTTTCTCATGTTGATGAATAATACTACAGGTATGAATGATTATGATATATTCCAAGGTACAGTCATATGTTGTCACAAAGAAGTACAAGGTATGTTACAAAGCATTCAATTATTTTGTCATAGGGTTATTTTTCCTTGAAGGATGCATCAAAGGTGTGTTAGATGATTGGAGGAATGTGGCATGTATAATGTGTTTCAAGAACTTATTTAGGCCAGTATGAGTCTGGTATAGTTGAACAGGTGTGTAACTCATGATATATTACAAAGCAGGGGCATTAAGGTGTGTTCTTGATCAAGAAGAAGTATAGAGAAATTGCAAGTAGATGGACTCATAGAAATTGAGCTAAAAAAATATGTATGATGGATTGAAGGCATGGTATAGATAATAAGGAAATCAAGAATTATACAAAGCTTTTTATGAGGTTAACAATTATGGGAAGATCATTGTCAGATCTATGTGTGTCATAAATCATGTAGTTCTAACAGTTAATGAGTATCATAAAGAGGTTTGATAAGGTATAGTGGCATGAATTATTTTTTCAATGCACCATGGTGTGTGTTGTAGTTATGATGAAAATCTTATAAAATGACCACAAAGTATGTTTGTGTTGACTTGATCATTTTTTACATTTGTATCTAAATATAAGGATGTATGGAGACCTAGATGCTATTATGATAGTTGTGCAAGAAGGTCAATATGGTACAGGTGATTCAAGTAAGAGAGAGTTTAGATATGCTCTGTTGTGATGGTATTTATTGCCAATAAGGGTTTTCCTAAAGTTATTGTTTGCATAACTAAGCAAAGTAGTCTGTGTAAATATAAAATAAGGTAACTTTGTTTGATACCATAAGCTTAGTATTTTGATACCTATTATAATTTTAGGACCTTGAGAAAAAATGATTGGTCTACAAGGCCAATATGTATCAGCCCTATAATTGACATGGTTTATGAATCAAAATGGATCTATTGGTTGGTTGTTTGATGATATAAATAGTGAAATCATGTCATAAATCTAGAAAATTGGTATTACTTCAAGGAATTGTTTAAGATAAGATTGGTCATTGATGCATGAAATGAAGTCTTTATGAACATTATTTTGGAGGAAAAGTAGGTTGAGTATGGAGTCCTAAAGAAGTGTGAAGAACCAGCTGAGTATTATAAGTTTTGTATGTTTGATTTGGGTGTCTAAGAATATGATAAAAGGAAGGTAAATCATTTGAGTAGGTCATAGCATTCATGAAAGTTTCTATGTTCTGTGTTAGCTGATTCAAGGTATGCAAATGATTTGTATTACATGCTTTGAAGTCTTTTTAAGCATCCTAGTCCTATTTTAAAGAAATTTTGGTATCAATTGCATCAAGAATGAAGAAAAGAGAGGTATGAAGAATGTTTTTAAGGATGATTGTGAGTATGAAGTTAGGGGGAGAAAACAATGTTCCTAAAACAAGTGCTTTCTATGTATCATGGTAAAGAGTGTATTGTTCTTATTATCAGGGGGAGCCAAGGAGATATCCATTAGCCTATTAGGATTGAGTTTTGAATTTTGTGTTTGAGGCTTGAAATTTTTGGCATGAGTTCATGAGGATGTGTAGCAAGGTTACAAGGTTTACAATGATCTGAGATAGTTGTAGATATCATGACAAGGATGGCTAATATGGGAAAAAAAGGTAGAGTACGGTAAAAAAATTTGGTTTTATAACATGTGGATAGTTTGGAGTGTTTGTATTCTTTTAAAATATCAAGAGGAAGTATATGAACTTTTTTTACTAAGGATATAAGGTATTTCATGGCTTGATCATGTTGATTCTTTCTTACATATGTCCGAAGTTTGTTGAGCTCAGTTGATACAATCAAGAAGAAAGTGTTTCCTAGTCCAGTTAAGAAGAGTATGAGGTCTTGCAAGTTGTGACAACTAGATTTTGGTAGTGTATTGACCTGGTATAGTTGTAAGATGGATTCTAAAGAAAGTATGGGTTACAAGGTCTATATGATAACTTCATATGTTAAGCCTTTGAAGTCATGATGCATGATTTTTTGTATCAAGAAATCAGTTTGTAGACTCAACAAATATGTTGAAAATAACATTACTTAATTAAATCTAAATATACACAGTGATATCAAGTGTGACAATTCTATGACATAATGAAGAATGGATTTTTAGTCCTTGTTGAATTTGTTTGATGACTTGAAGAACATGAAGTGGGTCCTAAAGGAGATGATTAAAGCTTGTTGTCTCTTTTTGTGATGGTTCAAGGATTTTTTGTGTCAAGAAGAGTTGTTGAATGTCATGATAGAGATTAAATGTATGGTCTGAGGGGGAGCTCTGAGTTTTGATTTTCAAAAAGAAGATGATGGTACATGTTTTCATGAGTAAGTTAGGCTCTAAATTGATGAGTTCAAGGTGTCATTGAAAGATTCCTATAAGTCAGAAGAAGCTACACAATTGTATTTTGTAGAGAATAATGTTAAGTTAAGAATCCATGTGATTAGTAGTGATAGTGTTGTTGGTATACTATTTTGGAACACCAGTCATGAAGAAGTGTAACATCCATTGTTGATAGGTTGAAAGATATGCTAAGAAAAGTGTCAAGATAGGTTGAAGTCAAAATTGTTTTTACATGTAAGGTAAGTTGTTTGTTACTATTTGGTGGCATCTTGTAGTTGTCAAGATGGTCTTTTTGTATCAAACATAAGCTGAGTAGGGTTCATTTTAAGATAACTCTTGGAAATAGGAGGTAGAAAATACCTAGCGAATATCCCCAAAACCGGTTTCACTGAAAGGTGAATTTTCCATTTTTTTCAGAATTGAATTTTCGTCTGCTATATTTTTGAGGGAGAGAGACTTTAGACACTAACGCATAGTTGACGCATGACAGGAAGGTTTACTTTCACACATCAAAAAAATTTCTTGACACACGACAAGAAGGTTTCCTGTTACGCGTAAAAAAAATTCTTGACACGCGATAGGAAGGTTTCCTATCATGCGTTAAGAAAAAATTTTGACGCGCAATAGGAAGGTTTCCTGTCATTCGTCAACAAAGTTTCTTGACGTGCGACAGGAAACCTTCTTGTCACGGGTCAAGAAATTTTTTTGACATGTGACATGAAACCTTCAAGTCACGCTTTAACAAATCTTTTGACCCACAACATGAAACCTTCTTGTCACGCATCAAATTTTTTTTTGTCATGCATCTTAGGCTTCTAAACAATAATTTTGTCCTATAAATACCCTGCCACTGATCATTTTCACGTTTACACTTTCCGGATCCCGAATTTTCTTGTTTACAGGAATCTAGGTCAGGTACAATCAAGCTCAAGGACAACTACAATTGCGACTACAAGTGCAGCCCAAGCCCAAGACAAAAATCAAGAGGAAAATTTAGTCAACCCACAAGCCCTATCCAAGGGTAAGATACTCTTTAGTAACCTTTTATGCCCCCAGATCTAGACAATCTTACAAATGAATTCAGAATAAAAGGATTTGCTCGATGCATGTGACTTTGGTGGGCTTGTTAGGATGCCCCATTTCAAAATAGACCATGACATTATGAACTACCTTTTATCCTCATACAATAGAGTACGATATGTTTACTATTACTGTGGATGATGGTCAAATGTTTCAATTCAGTATCGACCCAGCTGATATTCATCAGTTAATAGAAATCCCATTCAAAAATTTACCCACTATTACAATGAAGGAAACACTCATCAAAGATGATAATAAGTACCTGGAATCGAATTTCGGGTTCCATGTTGATTGTAAGTGTAAATTTTTTTAAATTTTCATTTGGTATTCAGTTTCTGATTTTGATACAATTCAAATCGATATTAATTCCAATGGTTTTTTGGAATTTGCAACTCATTTCAATAAATCCAGACATGGTGTGGATACGCAAGGAATTACACACCACTTTCTTGCCACTACGATTTCCTTCTTTCAGGCCAGAATAGTTTTGTAGGATCACCAAATGGATATACCAAACTAGGATATTGCATACATTCTTGCAACTATCAGAAAGAAAAAATTTGATTGGTGCACGCTTTTATCCAAAAAAATAAAAATTGACATTACTAATGTAACCCTTTCGGAAAAAATAGTCATTCACTCCACAAACTATCTCCTTGGCCTTGATTATGAGGATCTTCTAAATTTAAAAGACAAACCAATTCCTACTTACATGGATGAGGCGTTGACAAATTTGTCAATTCCATTTCAAGAACAACAGGTATAAGCTATAAAGTTTGTATTTCGACATTAGACTAACAGGATGTTCATCTCGAATCTGAATAAATATTTATTGTTTGTAGAGAATATTTTTGGAGCCCTTCCTCAAAAAAAGGTGGCATCAAGAGGGAGAGGACAACAACACGTTGAGGTGTCGGAAAATTTACAATCTGAAATGAAATTTCACTCATCTCCGAACGGCCAACCGTTTGAATTCGTTAAACACGAGATAAGTAATATCTTAACATTTATTATTTACAAATTCCAGTTTTGTATTTTCAATTTACCATTTAAATTTTACCATATTGAATTGACATATAATTGACTGTTGTTGACATTGCAGGGACTTTAGACTATACACATACTTCTCAAAGTCAACCGTCTTCACCAACTCACTCAGTTCAGTCGCATGTAATTGTCTCTTCTCAACAACCACCTCAACAATCCCAGCAATAGATAGCTCAAAAACCACCAATTGCTACTCCAACACGGCCACCTCAAGCATTGCGACAAGCTACCGCTTAACAAAACGGTATTATTGTATTGCTTTAGTACAAGTTTTGAATAGTACTTCATATAATTTCATAGTTTTTGCATAGTTTAACAATTTTTCATATGATTTTTCTTGAAATTTTCAGCACATTGCAGTCCTTCACCTTTTGTACAGACAACGACACCACCCCCTCATCCTTTAATAATATTCAAAATTCCAACCAAAGGATGAGGAAAAAATAACATTGGTAAACGCATGTCAATTCCTTTGGTCCCTAGTGGGACACTAAACATTGCCTCCTCGTTTAGAATTCCAACCCTCTCTCTCAGTGGCTTGCCCAATGCAATGGGCATATCAGTTTTAAATAATACAATTTTAGATGAAGATTACTTTATCATTAATAGCAATGACCCAACAGAATTTTTCAATACACGTGAGATGATTCAAGGCTAGTAGGTATACTTCTATTTCAACATAATTTATTCAACTTTCATTACATTTCACTTTAGATTAATTGGTTATGATTGTCAATCCCATGTCGATGAGTTTATTGTACCTCATATTAGTCAGCTCATAGAATGGGAGAAAAGGGCAAAAGTACTAATCAATGATATAATAAGTCATTTTGAAAATTATTGGCAAATGGATAGTTATACGCTGCAGTCCAGAATCAACCTACGAAGATAGATTCCTTACTCACCCACGTAATAAGTGGGAGTGTCACGTATGAAAACAACTATAAGGATGAAATTTTGGATAAAGCATTAAAAAAATTGGAAAATATTAGTGCTGAAGCCCAGACATATTTTAACAAATGGTCTAAGGATAAGGATCTAGTAGTAATTACAAATGCCGAAAGAGATAGAGCAGTTGTAAGTATTATCACTTCAAAACAATATTTTTGTTAATTTGACCTTTTCTTATTTTAGTAATATGTTTAATTGAAATCAATTTTTTTTGTAGTTGAAATATAAAAATTTGAAGAGTCAAGCAAAGGTTTTCCAAGTTCACTTGGAAACTGCGAAGAAAATTTTATCCGCAGCGAAGAATTTGAAGGAATATATTATTTTGGTTAACAAACAAAACAATACACTAAAGTGGATAATTAAAGAGCATGGCTTCAACCCTGAAATTTTATTCAAAACCAAGGCAACTGCAAATTCAAGTTTGTTATCCCATGGAGATGCAACAAAGGAAGAACAAAGAATTGTAAAGAATCTAGACAGTGCTATGGAAGATCTCATTAGTTATGGGATTATTCAATCCCTTGGAGAAAGAGGTACAAACAAAGAATCCATTGGGGAAAGGAGTATAAGATTGGAATCCATTGGGGAATGGGGTACAAAAAATTGAGGGTTGAAAAATTTCATGATTGAGGGTGGAAACTTGATTGAGGGTTTGAAATACTTTATAATCTATATTTGAAAATTTGAAATATTGAATGTGATGGTCATGAAATTTGAAATTTATTATTTGGATTTGAAATTTGAAACTTGAATGTGATGGCATTTGAAAATTTGAAATACTTTATAATCTTTAATTTTATATATTCCTATATATTATGTATAGAATTTCTAGATTTTATATGGTGTTTATATTTCATTTGAATGTGATGGTGTTATGATAATGGTTAATTATTTGTTTTAAGAAAATATGTAAATGGTATGACACATGCATCTTAATACTAAGAGTTAAATCTTCTTCTCTCTCCTTGTAAAATTCAAACTCTCTATCAGGTTTATTAAAATTTAAACCTTCTCAGAATATTCTCTACTTGTAATGATGATTGCATTAGATGTGTATGATGACATTAGAATAGAGTCATAGATATGGATTATCATGAATTGTATGTGGACATAGATTTAGCTTCAAGCACGATCATGGAATCTAGATGATGATAATGGATAATTGTTTTAAGAAAATTTTGAATGTAGTATGATAGAGACATTTAAAAGTTCTCAAAATCTTATTCTCTCTACTTGTAATGATATGATGACATTAGAATGGATATATATGATGATGAATGATGATAATGGATAATTGTTTTTAAAAAAATTGAATGTGTTAGGACAGATGTTTCTGCACATTTAAAATAGATAAATAATTATTTTAAAAATAATTGGAGTGTGATGATTATGATAATGATATGATGACATTAAAATATATATGGATGATGATGAATTTTATGTGGACATAGATTTATCTTCAAGCACAATCGTGGATGATGAATTGTATAGAATTTGGAATGTGTTATGAAATAAACATCTTAATATGGAAAAATCTTCCTCTCTTTGTAAAATTTGATAGTGTGACTTTATCCCACAAAGTTTAAACAATATATCAAAGCATTTCACAAATATAAAAATGAATTAAACATAATTGTTAAAAATCAAGAAATGTCATATGATATGGTTTAAGTTACCTCGTGTTTTAGATGGCTGTGAAAAAGCATATGGAAGGAAAATGAGAAATCATCCTTCATAGTGTGCTAGATCTTTGATTTAAGAAAACTCAACATGAGAAATGGAATAGTAGATAGATGGGTGAGTTTCCTGACATTGTCAGTCCCGAGAAGTGTGAACTTCCTTTGATGGATGTCAACCCACGTTTTCAAAAAAAAGATGAAATAATTGTATTTAAATAAATGTAAATATATATACCTATAACATCTTTAATGATAACAAGAGCTGAATTTTTTTTTGATAAAAAGCCTCCTCAATAAATATTTGCATCTATAGAGTTAATATGAAATTGAATAAATAACCACAGTTAAAATTTAAGGTGACAAACAATAAAAGTAAGGTCAAGGAGATACTTATTTAAAGTTGAAACAATCCATTATCAATAGCTTCTTCAAACTTGATGTTCTCTTCTGTAGAGGGTGACAATGTGCCAATTACACTCTCATCGTTGGGAACAATTGTACTTGTAGTTGTATTATTCACACCTCTTCTTTCGAAAAGGGAACTCCAATGTGTAATTGCTCTGTCGAAAGGAAAGGTTTCTATGGAGTAGCAAGATACATAACACCTCACGCAAATTTCCAGATTTTTATTCAACCTGTTTCTCAGTTTTGATTTTATAAATGATAAATCACTGAAAAACCCTTTCGTCCTCCACAAACCCCAAAATCATTGTTTGGCATAACTCATATAATCAGAAATATTGACTGATGTCTTCTTGTAAGATAGAAATTTGATAGATTCCTCGCCACAACCTTGTAATAGCACCACTTTCAGAAGGTTCATCTAAATTTTTATATCTGTTCCTCATTTTTGTTGCAAAATTTTTTGATTGAAACTTTAATAAATCAGCATTCAGTATACCTTTGATTTCCATACCCTTGAACTCTAAAGTCTTTGTGAAATGTTCCATTATTGTACCCATGGATTTATGGAAATGCTTTCTTACAAAGTTTGCATGACCACCTTCAGTATTCCAAAAATTAGGATTCATCACACCCATTGCTTCAAGAATTTTATATTTGGAGAAACGTTCTCTAATTTCTGATGATAATGATTTTGAAAAAAATTTAAGCTTTATTCTTGTTTTAACTATAATAGACTCAAAGAGATTACGTGTCATAGGAACATATTCTCGTTCTGATCCTGTAATAGCTTGAAATTTTTGAAAAATGTGCAGTGATATGTCCCTCCCATTAACATTGATGCAGAGGTGATCATGGATATTAAATCTCAAATAGTTACTAGGATTTTTAATATCTAATAAAGATTTCCAATTCTCTAAAATAGGTGTATCAAAACTATCTTGGGAAAAGTACAAGACATCAAGACTTTGACAAACCATTTTCTCATCTTTATAAAATCCACAATATAGATTAATCTCCCCTATGCATGCTTCATCAATGTATTGATCTCCTGCAACATTGGAAGAATACCAAACAATGTAAGCAATGTCTCTAAATCAATTAAATGGAACAACAAGTCCCTCATCCTGTCAACTTCATCACGATATTTTTTCATGAAACAAACCAATGAAGGATAATCCTCACGAACTCTGCATGCAAGTTCATACAAAGAGATCCATCTCATCTCAAAATCCTTCAGAAGTTTTTTTCCATCTATAATTCCAATTGAAAATTTCTGGAACTCAAGAAATTGCTTTGGGTTGCTTGCCATATAGGCATGCAGTTCTCTTATAAGGTCTTCTACTTTAGCAACATTTTCATAGTTGCTTACCATTTTATATGCTAAATTCATTATGTGAGCCATATAGTGAATTGGTAGCATAAATGGGGCCACTGTTGTTTGTAATCTAACACACAACCCTATTCGGTGACCCTGCATGACTAATGCACCATATGCTCCGACGCATACCAACTTCATAGAAATTTCATAATCAGTCATTCCAGCAATATCTTTCAAATGAGAAACAACTATTTTATGTAGGTTTTTGGCATTACATTTTTCAACCATTTTCATAACACCCAGTAAATGAGGTGTCCTTATATGATTTTCTAAAGTATAGATATGGATACATACCCATGTAGTGTTGTCGACTATTGTAACTTCATCAATTGAAAGAGAGATAAACTTTGATTTTTTCACATTCTCTTTCAAATCTTCCTTCTTTATCATCAAAAGGCATTTTTCCATTTCCCATGCACTACTTTCATACCAATGAGACTGAGGTACATTGGGCATTCCATTATATTGATACAAATTTTAAATCGTGGGAATCCAAAATCATTCCTCCTTTCTTTAGTATGTGAAATAAAGTAGAGAACTGTATGAGTTTTGCATGTAGATTTGTTTGATTCATCTTACCAATTTGCGATGTGATTGTTCCTCCCCTTTCCGTGAGATGTATACATTTTTTCTACTCTGCTTCATAATCCGCTATGTATTTAATATGCATGCATTCTTTTTCAGTTTTCCACCTATGTGTTTTGGTTTTCTTGCCATCCACCCCCGTTATAGTCAAATATTGTTTTCCACAATGTTTTTCTATATTGTCCAACTTCATTTGCATTTTTTGTTGCTTTCCCAATTTCCACGTACATATTGTACATGTACATTCAGATGGGATATCTTTCTGAATTAGATGGTTGTACAGGTTCGATAAACGGAAATTTTGCATCCCAATAAAAATTGTATGTCCTCCCAATGGTCCACATATTCTTGTTCGTTTTCAATGTTTAATTTTTTTGAGTAGACTTTTGAGCAATATCACAATCACCTGGTTTCCTCTTTCATGAACTAGAATTTGAATTTGATTTCTCTGTTCCACTTTTCTGAGTATTTGTATGTGTGATATATTGATGCACTCCTCGTTGCACCCCAATAGGAATAATATCTTCAGGATCTGGCATCTCAACAGGTATATCTTCAAGATCTGGCATGGTATCATCATAGGTGTCATTTGGTTGATATTGTGTAGAATGCATGTCCACCTCGATATTACCTTCCACACAGTCAGTATTCTGATTCTTTCTGGTGGTAGTTATATGGTTATTGGTAGTTGTGTTATCTGTATCAACAGAGTTTCCAAAACACTTGAACAGGGACTTATGATATTTCTTAATTACTTTTTGGGTCTTTGTATTCTGAGGACTAGCTCCTTCCATTATTCTGAACATATTCATGCGTCAACAAAAAACCAAGTTGTGTGTTGGAGAAAATTGTGTCACGCATCAGGCATAACACTAAGTCACACATCAGAGGAAACCAAGTTACGTGTCAGAGGAAAATGAGTCTCCATTAGAGAAAAACAAGTCACTTGTTATAGGAAACCGAGTCACGTATCAAAAAATTCACTAAGTCGCATGTCTGTAATACCTCCTCATCGTGTGTCAACAGCTAACCCCTTTGTAGCGCATCAGAAAATTCAATGAGTTATGCGTCTTCAAAAAACATTTGTCGTGCATCAACAAATATCATCTGTTGCCCGACTCTAAACTACTAACAACAATCAAATCTATATTGTCTGGTGCTTAGAGTATGTAAGTTCATGATGTTAGTAAGTACTGGTGGTCGTATGGTGGTAGTATACTACCTAGCGAATCACCTAGTTTTTTATAGGAGATGTTTTCAAATGTAGGCGAAGCTGACCCCAAAATATATATTTATACTATAAATTTTAGGTGAACATGACACTGACCTGCTCTGAAAAAATTGCCTTTTCAAATTTTCCTCAAATGAAATTTTCTCCATATTACAAATATTTGCCACTAAAATTATCCCTGATGATGAGATTTTAGTTGAAGTGTTTTCTATCACATCTTGGAGAGGTTATGGTTTGTTTAAGACAAGGTAAGTTGTTTGAAGGAGTATATGATTCAGGGGGAGTTTAAATTCTCTAATTCTTGTTGCATCAAGTCATACAAGGAATAATGGACTTAGAGTGAGTAATTCATATGGTAGATGTATGATCATGTTTTTAATCAATTAAAGATGATTTGGAATTGGTATCCATCTATTAGTTATGTGTCTAATGGATTTGGGTAGATCTCTATGAGAATTTTGTATTGTCAATACAACATGTGAGCAAATTTTTAGTTCTAAGAAGGTAAAAATGGTTTTGAAGACAAGGTTAGATGTTGCATACAATGTTGTGTGTTGACTATTTCTAGTAGTTGGTAGTAATATTGTGTCGGTTTTGTATTAAAGGATTCTTAATCAAGTAGTGAAGTTATTTGTGATATGTTATCTACTCAAGAAGAAGGTAAGCATGTTCTTTACATGTTTTGCATTTGCTAAGGGGGGGAGAGTTGCTCACGAGTGTCAAATTAGAGAAAAAGAAGGTCAAATGGACCTTGATTTTTTGGTTGATGTTTCTAACCAAAAGGTGAAGCTATTGTGTTGTAAGAAGAAGATGTTGAAGATATGCATATTTTTCATTAATGTCAAAAGGGGGAGAATAAGTTGATGGCATGAATGTACCTAAGGGGGAGATGTTACTTTGTGTGTTTTTTCATCAATATGTTTGCCATCAATGAAAAAGGGGGAGATTGTTTTCATTGATTTCTTCAATATCATTGATGTCAAAAGGAGAGAAAAATATGAAGTTTTATTTGTAGTGCCAAGTCAAAGTGAGCATCTTGTTGAGATTTCATGGTGTTTCATGGGTATTTGAGCAATGTAGTGGATTGTAGGAGTGTAGTAGTGTCTTGTAGAGGTATGGATCATGTTTTTAAGGTTTCATGATGTGTGGTGAAGGTTCTTGTAGGTTTTCAAGGGTGACCAAGTGATGAAGAGGTCAGTTTTGGTTGAACGATCATGTTCAAGATGCCTAATTTAGAGGCCTAGTCAGCAGATATGGTATGGTATGGTATGATGAAGTATAGGTGTGCATGGGAATCATGGAAATCATTTATATGATTTGTGTATTAATTACTTTTCGTTCAAGTGTTATACATGGTTTTTAGGTTTGTTACTAGATCTAGTCCTTGACAAAGCATGCCCTAATCAAGTGGATTTATCATTTATGAGTACATTTGAGAAATGGTTAGTATTTTATAATGTGTAAAAGGTTGATATATAGGTGTGGTCCAAATTTTAGGTCCTAGTGTTGAACATTTTGCAAGATATTCTCTTTTTACTCCTACTGATTTTTTGTAAGTGAGAATCCTAGCTCGAATTTGAATTTCTCATGCTCATTGGCACGTGAATTATCTGCATGGTGGTCCAAGATATTAATGATAGTTGGGGAAGGGTCCTAGATTGACTTTTGTGGCATTATTTTAGACATTGAGTTCCAGACATTTATGAACAATCGTTAAGAAACTAAACTTGTTTTAAACCCTCTTAAAATCTTAGTTCTAAAGAGATGGAGAAGATATTCATTATAGTGGAATAGAAAGGATTTTTTGTGCAATTTTTATGATTGGAGGATGTATAGGACTCCTCAAGATTTCACTAGGTGTAAGTTAGAGGTTTTTACTATATGTGGACCCCCCTCAAATAGGTAAGTTATGAATAAATTCGTTTTTGCTTAAATTTTGCATTGGACATGATGACTAAATTCATTTTGGAGGAATTATGGGAGACATAAATAAATTATAGAGTGGTTTCAAACCGATTTTTATCCCTTAGAAGGTTTTTTGAAGTCCATTTTGTAAGACTGGTTTTGGGACAGTTTTGGGCAGTTTTAGGCAACCTGTTTGCAGAAGCTTTTTGGTGGTGATTCATTATAATTTATGGAGTCATATGCACCTTTTTATGACCCTTAGGTCATTATATTTCCATTGATATATTACAATTTCATGGATGAGGTAATTTTATGTGGATTTGTGCTTCATTTCTAAAGACTTGTTTTGGGTCATGGTATGAGATGATTGTTTTGAGTTTTATAGATTTATAGAGGTTTTTCAGTGTTCTTAGAAAAAATTTATAATCATATTCCAATTATTGGTGAAGGTGGTATTTATCTATAACATTCTATTTTTACGGGTACGCTTTTTGGGTGTAATTAAGCTTTTTGAGTTCTAATGGAGAAGTAGATGGTTCTAGATGATGTTGTCAACCTATATGGTCTTATGAATGATGTTTTTGTAAATTTATTATGATTTTATGATGTATTTTACCATATTATGGCCTACCTACATGTTTTAGGATCATAAGATAGGTATAAAAGCAAATTAGAAATCTCGTTTGAGCAGTTGAGATAGTATGGAAAAGTGTGAGCTAGAGAGCATATTGAGAAGGTGTTAGAGGTATATGTGAACATCATGAGAGGGAAAATATTATTCTATGATGTTATATAGTGAGATCAGATATGGTTGAGATAGGTCATTGGATCAAATCAGCTTGGAGAAGAAGACTATGAGAAATGAAGGCTAGAAGGCAGCTTTGAGGAAGATAGAGAGAAGATGAGTGAAATTGTTGTCATCATCAATTTTTGGTGAAACATTTTAGATATGACAAAAAAATAGGTGTATCTATTTGTTTTTGATTAATCCAAGGGGTTAGTTCCTCACTAAACCTAGGGATTGGTGCTCCTTGTTGGGTCAGTGCTCAACTAAATTTAAAACATGGATATAGTAAAGTTTTGTTTCAGTGGGTTTTCTTCCCCTTGATGGTTTCCCACTTATATCTTGTGTCCATGTGTTGATGTGTTCTCATTTTCTTATCTTTTTTATGGTTCTTGAATGCATGGTTAATGGTTAATGGTTAAGTTGATGAATGGTTAATGAATGGCTAAAGTGAATGTGAAATAATTTTTCAATGCCCACTAATTCGTCCCCCTCTCGGTGGTTGTGATTCCAACAATAACTATGTCATTCTCTTATGTTCATGGAGTATTTGAGGCCAAGAAATTTAATGGTTTCTCCATATCCCTAAAGGTTTTGTTTTCACATTCACTTAGATTAGAATTTTGTTCACCACTTTTCATTCAACATGGAGAGTGATATCACTATGATATACCTTTGTAACACAAAAAATGCAACAATAAAAAAAATCGTTGGTTTCTTACAATGATGGTGAGGGTTGGCTAGCTACTTCCCTTGCTCCATTATGGAGAAATATCCTGTTAGTATATTTTTACCAAATTTTCACCTTGAAATATCCTTCCACTTGTAAATCCATTGCATGGGCACATTCAAATAATTCAAAAAGAAGGGTAGCTAGCTTGAAAAGGCCTTACTTTCTAAAGGGGTTTTAAAACCCT
Organism: Taxus chinensis; assembly: GCA_019776745.2. Lineage (NCBI taxonomy): Eukaryota > Viridiplantae > Streptophyta > Pinopsida > Cupressales > Taxaceae > Taxus > Taxus chinensis. The sequence continues at coordinate 544,438,013 of CM034151.1, read as the reverse complement.
TTCAAAGATACAACCATGAATCAAAACATATCAAAAAATCCAAGTTATTTAACAAAATAAAATAATTTAATAGGTGATGGAATCAAAGATTCCAAACATGTGCAAGTGGTTCAAAACACTCCTCAATTAAAATTCTCATGAGGACCGCTCAAATCTGAAGTAAAACGTAGAGAGTACACTCCACTCATGGAGTCTTTATCATCGATCCTAAAATAGCTAGATTTATCCAACATGTTCAATTTTCCTGCCACTACACCCTTTTACGGAAGATTCACGTAAAGCATCGTGGTACAAAGATCATGAATATTGTGAATATCATCACATAAAAGGCCATGCTACAGACCAATGCATGAAATTGAAAAAATTCATTTAGGATATCATAGACCGAGGATACCTCGAGCTTGATGCAAAAGATCCTAAAAAATATCTATCAATCAATTGGGAATTTATAAGGAACCATTCCCTAAGCATAAACAAGAGGAAAATAAGTTGGATTGAGGTCAACCCTCATAAGGAAAAAGTGTCAATCATGTTTTTTGTAAAAACAAGAAATAGATTTGATTCTCTCATTATCTATGTCCATCCAACTATAGAGCATATTTAAACACCATCAAAATAAAATCACAAGATTGTGTTGTCACAACTCGGTGCACTCAACTTATCATCCCAGGAACTCCTTTTTCTAATCCTTCAGATGGTCATTACAATCTCCTAGAACAGCTTGAGAAGACAACTAACAACATATCTATATTGGATCTTCTTAAGATATCTATTGTTCATAAGGATATCCTCTATAAGACCATTTAGGATTCAAGAGTTTCCATGGACATTGATGTTTCACACTTCTAAGCCTTGGTTTCACAACTCACCCCATCTAAAAAAATCATTTTTATCCAAAATAATATTCCAATGGATGATAAAACACACAACCTACCCTTGTACATTGAAGTGATGATTACTCACAAAAATATCAAAAGGGTACTAGTAGACAACGTATTTGGCCTTAATATGCGCACTTTGAATATTGTGAAACAATTAGGACACTTTGATGTTGAACTAGAGCCTAATGTGATCACTATTAAGGTCTATGATAATGTCAAGTGACAATCAAAAGGCACAATTACCTTACCAATGAAAGTTGGGCCTATCACACATGAAACCCAATTCCATGTTATTGACTTGGAAATTCCTTATAATATTCTCCTCAGTTGCCCATCGATCCATGCCATGCAGGCGTCCCATCAACCTTCACCAATGTGTCAATATCTATCATCAAGGACAAGAACTTACCATTCTTGGGGATCTGTAACCCTTTGCACATTCTAGAGAGTTATCTAGACACTATCCCAAAACATATAAATTTCCTTCTATAGAAATAGTTGTTCAAATTCAATCAGAGGACCTCGCATCTCGTGTTAATCCCAATACACTGCACCCACACTCAAGTGGTGCCTCTACCTCCATATACCCATTTTCTACATGGGAATATAAACGAAAAATCCTTCATACCAGTTGTGGAGAATATGACCTCCAACAATACCTCTTGGTATAAAATCTTCCCATATCACCCAAAACATGTGGTAGGCCTAATGTTCAACTACAAAAACCTCAGGAACCTTGCAGTATTGAAATATGCATCACTAATGGTCTCTTGGAAGATGAGAAAATGCATAACACTTATACATCCCAATCCCCTGTCGAAAGGATGGCTTCTTGTTATCAATCCCCAGAATATGTAATCCTTAATAAAATGATGTATGCTATGGGATATAAAAGATATGGATACAACATAAATGAACAAGGTGTGTGGGAACCTCTTCTAATACATGAAAAAATAGACAGATATGGCGTTGGTATTTAGCCCTATGGATCACCACCTATGAAATTTGAATCCAATCCTCTGAGTGTGAGGATAGCTCTTTAAATTACGACAGTGATCTAGAGTCCCTTTGTAGCCTCTACAAAGACCTTTCTTCCACAATATTATTCTCTGACACAAATATTTTAACCATTTCCCCTTCCATTCCTAAATTAAACCTCATACACCCTTCCCTCATTAACTGGCACTAACAACAATACATACCAATTAATTTCTTTCAGAATGACAAAGTAAATGGAGAATTTATGGGGTTACGTGATGACATTCCTATCAGTGACCATAAGAAAGGTTTTTCTATTGACATTGATGCATAATTATATTTTAGGGAGGAGGCTAATTTATGTGGTCAGCAAAAGTAAAAAGATAAAAAGGGAAAAATATCTTCTAAAAATCCTCTCAAAAATAAAATATATAAGTCCTATAGTGAAAACCTCTTTGAGGAACTCATAGAAAAACAAATAGATTTTTTTTAAAAAAAGGATAATAAAAGTGATCAGAATTTTGGTGAAAATCTCATTGAGACACAAATAGAGAAATAACTCAACCTACCTCCCAATCCTACATGTATGGAGGATGGATCAAAATTAATTTTTGAGGAGACTATTTATATCAACATCGGTACAAAATATTAGCCTAAAATTGTCAAACTCATGGATTATGTTTTAGCACATGAACAAAAGAATTTTACTATGCTCCTTATAGATTTTTTAGATGTGTTTATTTGGTCCTATGCAAACATGTCAAGATTTGATCCTTATTTAGTAGCTCATAACCTCTTTGTGCATGAATCACCAAAGCCTATTAAACAAAAAATATGCAAAAGGAATCCACATGTGTCACTTCTAGATCTAAGAAGAGAGAAAAGAGTGTTAGAAGTCGGATCCTATCAGGCCTAAGTGTGAGTTTTTTTAAACGAATCTCATGCCATTGGCCAAAGAATTATAGGGAGGAAAGTCTGATTGGTATCCTCCAGACCTTGTAACAGACTTCAGGTATATCAACTATAGAGATCTTTGTACTAAGTCTGAGTTTTTTGGGTGATCTGAACATCAACATGATAGAAGAAGTGTAGAGAGGAAGGCCATGGTGTTATTATAAGAACCTCAAAATTACATGTGATACATTGGGCTATAATAAATGGTTACAAAATTCCCCAATAATGATTCAAGTCCTTTCAAGAAGGTGTTCACTAGCTCCAAAGGGCACCATTTGCTATTAGTGTCATATTTGTTGTCCTTAAGACATCCTTACTTGAGCCATATCCCGCACTTAGTTTCAGCTTTTTGACCGTAATATTCTGCATGATGTTTTGGAGGATTAGTGCTAGGACCTGAAATCCTTGTGCAAAGTGACAAGACTACAGTTAACCAATTTTTCTAAGATTCCATCATCGCATGTTTTAACAGATGTGATGATTACACTGTAACTTCACTTCTTAACATGCATGTCGTTAGGACAAATTGTCTAGAAAATTATTGGGTTTTGATTGCTTGGTTCTCACTGTCCCTCTTCTATTTTTACCAAAGTCACTACTACCTCTGAGTTGGAACTACCTCTTGAGAACCTTAAACAACTACATGGCATGTAAGGTAACATTCCAACCCCAATTCTTATATATTCCATGCTATGTAGCTCGTAGAAAAAGGTGTGATGAATTCACCCTTGGTGTATCTCAAGCATTGTATTGATTGCCACAAGGATTGCTAGGAATTACATAACCAAGCTCAGATATCTTGTGCTATATCTCTTCTAATTTCATTAGCAAATCCATATTGCCTTTAAGCTTACCACCTGCTCAAGGTGCCACTCCTCATGCTGATGTATCTCTGCATTCCCAATCCCTTGGACTCATATGGCGCACTCTTGGCAGAAAGAAAGGAATAACACTGAGGGAATAGCCATATAGATACCTAATCAGCACCTTGATCGCATACAAGCTCTTGCTTATCTAAAAATTGGAATTGTCATGTTTAGTTGGTGTCTTCTAATTTGTTAAACTTGTCACCATTTTATCACTAGTTTCAATTGCATATCACAATAGAGCTCAGATCTAAAGTTGACTCATTTCAAGTACCTGATTGGGTAATTAAACATGTACTTACAGGCATAATGGCCAACTAGGATTAGTTTTACTCTACTGACATTGACTAGGGAAGTTGTGGGGAATCAATAGCTCTTTTAAAGGTCATGATGCTTGTTCTCCAACTGGCTGAGGTAGGGTTACTAGGAAGGGAAACTTGAAGTCTAGATTAGGTTATTTGCTTTTAGATTAGATTCATATATTTGCACAAGTAACCAGCTACATCCAGCTTGGTTAACATATGTCTTTAGTTTATTTATTCAGATTAGAATGCATTGCTTAAAAAATAGAAAAGATAAAAAATATTACTCCTTTCATAGATTAGTTTGATTCCATATTATTTCAGACTCTGATATCACATGTATGAACAACATTTCCAAAAACATGAGATCTCTCATTTCAGGTCTTAATAGTTAATTTTATTAGATAGAACATCATTTCAAGTTCATTCTGTATGCAACCATCAACTGGTCATCACAACAAGAAAATGATGAATACAAATTAAAAGATGATCCCTTGGTATCTCACATACCCAACGGACCAAAATTGATAGACTATAAGATTGATTATTTTTCAAATTTACGTTTGATTAGGTCTTACACACATGCTATAACTTTTGCTACAGATGCTATGGATACAAATGAGTATGCTAAACATTGCTGTGCTTATCAATGAACTACGATTATTTTTGGACTACTCCTTATTAATAGGATCTAATGATTACATGCATGACCATACAAGGGCCATAACCTCCATGAGTATTTGGTATGTGATCCTCAAGTCCCACAAACCAATGGAATGTACTGACCAGTTAGACATTGACTTACTAGTTTTTGTACATTAGTCACCTAAGATCTTTACCACTTCCACCAAAAATTATTGCACAACTTTCCTTACTGCATATTCCATAACAACCAATCAGGGTAAGCACTTTCTGGATCATAGACCAGAAAATCATCCATAGTCCTCTATGGCATTGCACTTAATGTCTCTCATTTTCACTATCCATGACCTTATCTAGAAAGGTCCATATGAGGAAACTGTAGGTCTCAGTTTCCAGTGTGCATTCAACTTTCCAATAAACATGTAAGGATATGTACTTGTATAAATCAGAACATATACAACAAAATAACATGAGAGAACACCAAAATTTTATAGTATGTGAAGGTATGATGACAATATGCTCATATAACGTAGCTAATTTCCACTTCGAGGGGGCAACCTCCAATAACAATTAGAGGGGGTAACCTATCAAACCATACAATAAAAATCCAATTTCTCAATATGATGAGCTTAACTACAACCTTCTAGGACCCCTATATATACCACCTCTAACCTATGGCCAATACTGAGGCCGACCTCCTAAGCATAATAAATCATAAATGAATGATATAATAAGATAAGGTGGATGTTGTGCCTACCACCTGTCTCAGCAAGTGCTCATATTTCCAAATACATCATAGATCATACATCATTGTTTCCCTTAGGTTCATAGCAAATACCATTATATCTCATAAGTGGAAAATCATTGATATTGAACAAGTAGGTGAAGTCTTTAAGCCAACGCTATTATAATTCAGACCATAAGTTATCTACACCGCTTTTTAGGCTCAAGGTAATGAGCAAGTTCTTACCACCTTAGACTCATAAATACTTTATATTACATGTATGAAGACATAATGGTTGACTAATTATCTTGTCATCACCATCACCACACTCACATTCCCTCTTCCATTCTACACCGGATCCTATCAGTACTGACTTTGAGAGGTCAGGTGCAAGAGTAAGCTCATAGTGTTCCTTGGTATTCTGTACACTAAATCCATTGGTGAACGCCGATGTGATCGAGCTAGCCTCTAAACATTTGATGTATATCTTTTTTCATCATTTATCTAGATAATGAAGAGTATTACAAATTAGCTACCCCTAGAAATATTTTGGGATTCTTGATGAGTATAATTCAACTTTGATCCCGGGTTTTGACCACCTGTAAAATGTACCAAAATCAGGTATACCACAATAGCCACCTTCACTCTCAACATCAGGCAGAAAACCACTCAACTGACCTTCAAAACCCTCTTCTTTAGGGAATGAATATTAGTTCCTCTATACGTATTAAGGAGCTTGACCAAATCACATAGAATGTTTTCCTCACAAATAATCAAGACTTACAAAATGGGAATATGAATTTCACTAGATTGAAGCAAGGTTCATTTACTCCTCTAATCAGATGTATGCATGAAATTTCGATAGCCCAGGTTAAAATGAAAATTCAGACTCTAACTCTGTCAAGCAGACTAGGATAGAAAGAATACTTAGCATGATACTAAACTGATGAGGTGAAAAACACTTCCAAGGAGTGGTGAACCATCTATTTCAATAGGTTATAAGGACAAGGTGATGTTCTACTCCAAAACAATGCAGCACTACCCCTCCACCAACTGCTAAATATATCTAATGAGGGGTCAGGCATACATAGTGAACAATTCATAGTAGGATACCACGCTCAAAAAACATCCAAGGAGCTTCAAGAAAAAGTACCATTTTTTAGAATACAGTGTACCACACCATAGCAATGAGGTGAAAAACATCTTAGTCTTGGTCCTACAAAGTCAAGGTAGCTAGAGCTTGCCCAATTTGCTCACAAATTCACTTGCGCATGGTGCAAGCAGAGAACTTCTCCCTATCCACAAAATTATGGAAATCCATACCCTACTTACAAATGAATCCAAATCTAGCTTTTATACAGGTACTCCAAAACCTGGAGATCTGATGACTGGAGAAACGCGGGAACCTTGGGATGAATGACCCAACTCACCGACCACATATGGATATTTAAAATGGTAGGAGTACCAGTCGAAAGTGCATTCTCCAAGACTCGATGACCATGCTGGAGAAGAATGTAATGTTCCCTACTGCATTCAAAATGCCTTCGATTCCATATCGAAGTAATCAGCTCTTTTCCCCTACGTACACAGGTGTATTTCTAAATTTTCTCTGCAGGGGGACTCCATGTACAAAACTTACCTGAGGATTCCATCGTGTAAAGGACATCCACATAGGGATTCCATATGCCACCAACATCAATGTATACGCTATCTCTGGTTCAGAAACCGATGTAACCTGCCACCTCCCTAACAAGGATCTTCAATGGTGGAAATGTACACAATGGGGACCTATTCTAAATATCGGGTTAAGGATGGGTCTAGACTTCTCCATCTGAATAGTCATGCTCCCAAGACCCTTTCCCAATCTTGGGAAAAATTCCCCAAGGGAAGGCTCCATCCCTTGCTGCTCACGACTGCCACATGGTGCTTCATCCTTCACTGGTTGGTCCAAATGGCCATTTTACGCCTTTTTGAATTTTGGAAAAAATTCTAAAATTTCCTTGCTCCGCGCTGGGCTTTCGGGCCAAGATTTTTCTTTGCGCCATTTACTATTTTGGTATGCGCACCAAAATTTACTCTACCCCTCTGCACTCTCACTATCACTCATGGACAAATTGGCACACTCTCCCCGTCAACACAGGTTTTTGGGCAAAAATTTTCCTTTGCACCATTTTTGACCATCTTTTTCAACTTACCCCCGTCCAGCCTGACCTCTGCTGCCACGTGGCACCTCCTCGTTCAGGCGCGGGCCTCAAGCCATTTCTTTTCCTCTGTGGGCCCATCAGATAAAAAAATTTCCTTTGCACTCCGCCCACCTTCCTTGGTGAGTTTTCCAACTTACCTCCATTGACCCGCCATTCCACCGCCACGTGGCACATTCCTATTGGTTGCGGACCTTCCTAGGGAAAATTTACCTCAAAAACTCCACTGAGCCATAACTTACAAAATACAAGGAGTTAGAAGGAAAATTTGACCTTTCTGGAAAGGTGAGAAAATCCTCTATCTGATGAAACCAATTCCATAGATATTTTTGAGTGCCTAAAAAGTAAAAAAAATTTGATTGAGGCATGAGGAAGGAAGGAATGAAAGAAAGTTAGTCAAAAATAAGTAAGGGGCTTATTTTGGATAACAATTTTGGTGACTCAGAGGGGTCATTTACCTGCTGGATGAGTGATTAGTGGACTTTGAAGCATCCATTAGGAAAGGAGTCATCAACTTAACTACTTGATACTCTGAACTCATTAGAAAATTTCTAGAAAGAAGATTGTGAGAGTAGAACATCACTTGATCTGGAACATGGCTTACAAAGATGCATCCTTGGGGACAACAAAGCTTGTGCCAAAGCACTTAGGGAAATGTAAAACTAAGCTACAACAAAAAAATGTGCACAAGAACTTGGAGGAATGAAAATCTAAGCTAATATGTACAAGGTGAGGAGTCTCCCTTCTAGTAGCAATGATTTAGATGGATTCCATTAATTGGAATCTGCAGTTCTTCACCATCCAATGCAGACAATTAGAAGGAATTATTGTTCTTACATTTTGTGGCCATGTAGGGGGCACTCCAAATTGCATCAAACTTTGAATGCCTTCCTATCTTTTCTCAGTTTGCATCCCATTTCAACACTAAATCTCTAGCTTGGAAGGTTCTAACCGTAGCTTTCCTATCAAAGGTTCTCTTGATCAAGGCTTGGTCCTTCTCCATTGTTTGGGCTGCATGATCTCTATGATTTCTTATAGTTCCATCAATTCTAAAAAATCTAACCTCCAAGGGTTCAAACTCCAACAATTCCAATTGCTTCATCAATTCCAACATTGGAAACTCAAGTGACATAGGACAAGATTGTCTCTCTTCTATAAACAAGTCTGAATGGAGAGTTACCAGTGGATCTCTTGGGAGTTATCCTATCAACCCATAAGGCTGATTTAAGTTTAGTGTGCCAAGTCCTCTGATTTTCATCAAGAGTCCTCTTGATGATCTTTAATAGGTTCTTGTTGGTAGACTCAACTTGGCCATTACCTTGAGGGTAATAATTTGATGAAGTGCTCAGATAGATCCCATTCTTAATAGCCCATTCAGTTACCTTTGATCCTATGAATGCCAATGCATTATCTGATATTATAGTGGCAGGTATACCAAATCTGGTTACTATCCCCTCATAGAAGTCTAGAATGCTAGATTCATTTGCCTCTTTGAGTGCCACCACCTCAGTCCATTTGGTGAAGTAGTCTATTGCTGTTAGAATCCACTTGTGTCCTTGGCTTGAGTTTGGGTTAATGACTCCAATGAAGTCCAAACCCCATTGCATGAATGGTTGGTCAACTAAAATTGGGTGCAATGGAAGGGCTGCTAATCTTTCCTTGCCTGTGAAGAATGCACAATTTTTGCACCTCTTGATCCACGCATAACAATCACTAAACACCTTGGGCCAATAATAGCCAGCTGTTCATAATCTTGAGGGCTATCACTCTTGGAGAAAAATGACCCCCCAGCTGATCCACCATGGAACTCTTCTAACATTCTCTTAATTTGATTTGTCCTAATGCATCTCAGCAACACTCCATTTATATCCTTTTTGAACAAGACACCATCAACAAGTGCATATGGAATAGCCTGCAATCTGAAGTGTCTTCTCTTGGTTTTGTTCATCTCTGGAGGGCATAGGCCTATTTGTAAGAATTGTATTATGTCTTGGTTCCAGCAAGGAGTGAGCATACCACCATTCTCTTCTTGAACACCTCTTTGTTCTTGGTTGTCTTGCAATGCCAAAACAACATCCTTCCCATTGCTTGCTTCCATTGATTTTCTCAAGACCAGCTGCTCACACAATCCCTTTCCTCGGACCAGCTTGGTGACTTTGATCTCAATGTCATACTCCATGACATGAGTAATCCACCCTACATGTTTTTCATTTAGGTCTTTGTTGAGGAGGAAGTCCTTAACTCCCACATGAGAAACCAATAGTTGAACCTTGTTGTTTGAAACTAGATGCTTAAATTTCTTCAAGCTCCTAATCACTGCAAGAACATGCTTCTCAATGAAGGAATACCTCACGTAATAGTCCTCCAATATTTTCCTAAAGAAGGTAAGTTGGCTCCTATGCATTTTCTTTGTTCTGCTGTACTAAAATTGTACAGAAATTATGTCGTCACCACCAAATGCATGAAGGATAAAATCCTTAGAGAAATCTAGGTTAATGGGAGTTAGAGCTTGTGAGATAACCTCTTTTATTGCCTCAAACCTTTCCTTACCTTTATTTTTACATTTGAAAGCCATAATTTTCTTCAACCTCATAGTTATTGGCTTGACAAGGGGTAAAAAGTTCTAGAAAACACCTTCGAACAAAATTGATTCTTCCCAAGAAACTTTGAAGGGCCTTCTTGTGACTCGGTAAAGGTAGTTCTTTCATTTCTTCAACCCTCTCTGGATCAATTGCTAATCCCTCTTTATAAATAATGTGGCCTAGGAGCTTTCCTTCATGAGCTAGGAAAATACATTTTGTAGGATTCAAGGATACCTCAAATCTTCTACATCTTTAGAACACTTGTCTCAAGTTAAAGAGATGATCTACTACACTTTTATAAAATACAATAATATCATCTAGGTATATCAGCACTATTTTGTTGATCAATCCCTTGAATGTCATATCCATTTCCCTTTGGAAAGTAACTCTGGCATTAGACAGTCCAAATGGCATTTTCCTATATACAAAGGTCCCCCATTTGGTGGTGAAGGCTGTTTTGAACTGATCATCCTCCTTTACCGTAATCTGATTATACCCTGAATAACCATATAGCAATGAAAACCTCTCAGAGCTAGGATAATAACTTGTAAAATATACTCCATAAAAGGAAGCAGGTAATGGTACCTGAGGGATGCTCTATTCAAATCTCTAAAGTCTACACACAATCTTATTTATCCACTCTTATTTTTAATTGGAACCAAGTTTTCAACCCACCTTGAATGCTTGATAGGAAATGTGATACTTGCCTCTATTAACTTATTCAATTCCTTCTTCATGAGAGGCTCCATGTGTGGATTGATTGGTCTTTGGTTTTGTCTTGATGGGTTTAGCACTTGGATCTAATTCAACTATGTGTTGAGCTAGCTTCGGATTGAAACCCCTTAAGTATTCATAGCTCCAAGAAAATATATTTGGGAACTCTTGGTAAAGTTTCATGAACTCGTACCTTTCTTGCTTGGTTTCCACTTTACCAATTTGAAGTGCATTTGACCTTCTCCCACTGAGATAGGCACTGAATATTCTCCCTTGACTTGGATGTTTAATTTCTCCTTCCTAAATTGATCTTTAGGATTAAAGATGGACTCAAAAGTCATAAGTTATTTTGGAAGTTTGTTAGTTCTTTTTTATACCACTTGATCACCATATTGATGTTCTATATTTTTCCTGATTTTTGGCTGAGAACTCAACTTCTTCCTACAAGAAATTGATGATTTGTTGGTCACTTTCAAACACTTACCAACTTACATTATTGTTTGGCACTGATGGCCTTACAATCACATGAATTTTTGGCTGCACTTTATCTTCCTTGATGCTTTTCACAACATCAAAGGTTTCTCCAACTGTTGTAAGTCTATCGGTATCTTGGTTTTCTTTCCTAGGGATGGAGTTGATGCCAAAGCCTTCAAAATCCTCAATGAGGACCCACACCCTATTCTTATAACTCTTGAGGAGATAATTCTTGGCAGCATGTGCTGCCCTTTAACTTGATTAACAATCAACTCACTGTCACCAAAGACTTGTAATTTTTTGATACCTCTCTTTCTTGACCAATGTAATCAATGTATCAACGCTTTATATTTAGCAGTGTTATTAGAACATGCAAACTAAAATCTAAAAGTTGAATAATACTTAATGCCTTGAGGTGAAATAAGCATAGCTCCCCCCCTTGCACCTTGTCTACTTCTTGATCCATCAAAGAACAACTACCATACCTCATTATCATCTTTATGGTCTGGCTTGGTGATGCTAGGAATAGGCTGATTTTCTTCATGCATGTAATAAACTCCTAGTTCAAATTCCTCTATTTCCTTGAAGCGGATAAAAATCATGTACCTTGCTTGCCCATTTTCATCAAGAGTCAAATCTGGGATGCTTCTAACTTTGGTGTCAGCTTCATTTGTGCCTAGATAATCCTCTTGATCAAATGTTGAACAGTTGGCATTGATTGGGCTTGGAGTATGAGGCTCAATGTGAAAGTTTGTAATAGGTTCAGACCTTTATTGTGGCCTTAGTTCCATATTTGGTCCTCAAAACAACATGTGTGACCAATCAATAGATAAATATCCTCCAATTCTAGCTGTGAAATCCCTTGATAAACATAGGGCAAAGAAGTGGTGGTAAATCTATCACTGACACATCTTGCAAAATAGTGACATTGGGGCATGCATGCAAAGTGAGGCTCAAATATTTAATTACCCCACTATTGTTGTTACTATTTTCCCATCCAATTTGCACCACCCCTTTGGATATGGACTTCATATTGGAGGCCCAGCTGATAGTTATTTGCTTGGGCATCACAGAACTACTTGCCCCAGAATCAATCATACAATTGTGTACTAGTTTATCCCCAATGATCAATGAAACATAGAATGGAGGGGGCTTCAAAACTTTACCTTGCTATCCTCCATGCTTCCCCTCAAGCTGAGCAGCATTTGTGAGTACCTTCTCTTGCATATGAGCTTGCTGATTTGAAGTTGACCAATTCTTCATGGCAGCTTGTAGTAGATCCCTTTGGCCTAGGATGGATAGTGATTCCCACATAGATATATTCAAATTTGTCTTCTTCATTTGTTCAATGATGTTAAATGGGGATGAAACATCTCTTTGCTGCCCCTTAGCCTGCACATTCTTTTCTTGTACATGGGCTGTAACAGTTGGCATTTGAGCTGGTCTAGAAGGTGGCTTGGGCTGTCCTTGCACATTTGGAACTGCATTTTGTCTTGCCAACACTTTGTGGAGTGATGGAAGGTTGTGGATCACCTGGAGCTAATGAATATCCCTTCACCAATATTCCTCTTCTTTGACCGTGTGTTAGCTGCTACATTTTGGAGAAATTAGTTTGATTCATACCACAAAAATCTTCAGCCTTCCAATTCACAAGTGTAGTCTCATTTGGAGTTGTATTTTGCTGAGATGTTCCTTGTTGTTGGTTTGTTTCTTGACTCACCTCACTCTCTATGCCATTTTTTGTCACCATCAAAGCTTGGTTTAAAGCACCATTAAAGCACATAGACTTGTTGTGAGGTTCATTGCATGGGAAACACCAATCATACTCTTGAGCTATATTATTTTGCACTGGCTTCTACTATCAGGCTTTGAGAGGTAGATGCAACATTGGGTTATAGGGCAGAAAGGTCTGTTGGTTGAGGAGGCCTTACCGTGATTTTTTGACTGCGATTGAACTGGCCTTTTTGGATTGGAAGGACTGGCCTATTAGGCTGAGTTTGAGGCTTAGATAAGAAGGTCTAACACTTTAGGCCCAGGAAATGCTACCTCTTGAGTTGCTAACGAAGGTCATTCCCTAAATTTTGTAATTGTTTCATGACTTCTTGCCAGTTCATTTGAGGCATCTAGAGGCATGAAGTAGAAGTTTCATTAATGAACTCTGATTTCTAGGAGTGGGAATAGGAGCTAAAGTAGGTTTGCTTGACTAGTGCTGTGGGCTTTCCAAGTTTGGGGTATAAGGGCATGGGAGGTCCTAGGCGACCAGTTTACCAACTTAGTATCAAACAATTCTCAGCCGGTAGGGTCTAATGGTGCAATGTTATAAGCATTGCACAGGTATATTTACACCTCCCATGGATTGGATTAAATGATGGGAATATCACTAGAATTTAAAGCTTTGAGATAGTATAAGAAAGGTTAACCTTCAGCTGTTGGCCTTACGAGTCACTAGGATTCTATTTCCAATGTCCTTTGAAAATCTGAAATTGAAGTCTACTTAGCTACTCATTGGGAGCTCTCTTGATAGTTATCAATTGTTCCAAGCGAGAGATGCAAATTATCTCCTTTTTCTCCAAACTGATCATGGAGAGCTATGCATGTATAACTGGTTCCAATTTTCTTGATAGAGTCCTGCCCCAAGGCTCCTGAACCATTGCAAGGATTTCCCTTTGAATGAAGATGCCAATCGAATTTGACAGTAATTTTCATCTCAACAATCTCATGGATTGCGCAAACATTAGCAATGTCTTTAGGAACATGATCACCAAGGTGAAAGCAGGTCTTTGTCTTTCCCGATGGTAAAACTAATGCTAGAGCTCCTTTTCTTCTGAAGGTTGGCTTGCGGGCTTGGTCCTTACAGTCATTATGGAAGTTTGTTTAAGGTGCATGATGGAGGTTATGGATCAGCCTAGGTTGAAAGACTGCCCTTCACCAAGCTTCCTAGGATCTTTAATTAGGTTAGCGTTACAAAGACTAATGGTCATAATGTTCATACCAGGAAAATCTGGCCTTCCAGGTCAGTGTAGTATTTGCATCTACATGGATTGGTATTAACTGCTGAAATGGTTCCTTGTAAGGTTTAGTTTCTTTGAGGTCAGGTCTCTATGCGAAAGCGACCATGCTTGGTCAAAGCACAGTTTAAGCATAACTTGTCACCTTGAGGTTCATTCTATGTCAATCATACTCTTGACCTATATTATTTTGCACTGGTACTAAACTTTAGAGGTCTGATGCAGAGCTCATTGGGAGTCTATAGGGCTGAAAGTTGTCTAATGGTAGAGAAGATGCCTTACTTGATTTTGATTTCCAGCTGATCATTGGGTGGCCTATTAGGCTAATTATTGTTGCTAATTAGGCTGATTGAGACTGATAAGAAGGTCCTGAAAACTTTGGGATTGCTACCTCTTGAGTGTAACCAACTCATTGCCTAAATTTTGTAATTATTTCATGACTTCTTGAAGTTCATTTGAAGCACTACAGGATGAAGTAGAAGTTTCATTTGAACTCTGATTTCTAGGAGTGGGAATAGGAAAGCTAAAGTAGGTGCTTGACTAGTGCTTGGGCTTTCCAAGTTTGGATATAAGGGCATGGGAGGCCTAGGAGCCAGTTTACCAACTTAGGATCAAACAATTCTCAGCCCTAATGGTAATGCTTAAGCTGCAAGTATATTTTCACCTCCCATGGATTGGATTAACATAGAAATATCAGAATTTAAAGACTTTGAGATAGTATAAGAAAGCACCTTCAGCTGTTGGCCTTACTGTCACTGGAATTCTATCCCAGGTCCTTTGAAATCATGAAATTGAAGTCTGTTAGCTGCTCATTGGGAGCTCTCTTAGATAGTTATCAGTTGTTCCAATAGAGACAAATTATCTCCCTTTTCTCCAAACTGATCATGGAGAGCTATAGCACAGTATGGTTCCAATTTTGGATAGAGCCTGCCCCAAGGCTCCTGAACCATTACAAGGATTTCCCTTTGAATGAAGATGCCAACAATTTGACAGTAATTTACATCTCAACAATCTCATGGATTGCACAAACATTAGCAATGTCTTTGACATGATCACCAGGAGTGGTTTGATTTTCCCCAGTAAAGTATGGGATGTTCTTCAATGTCTGCAACTGAACTGGGTTTTGTGCATTGAGAGACAAGTGGGCTGCTGCCAGTGAAGTTGACATAAGGGTTGTGTTGTGCCATTCTGATTGGCTTGAGAACCCTTGTCTGATTTAAGGTGAAAGGTCTACCAGGTGGAGGAGTTGATAGATTTCTATTTGGTGGAGATAGGAGACCTTTGAATTATTCTTCTATCTCTCTCTTCTTCCTGGGATAACTATAGATACTCAGACTATCCCTCTTCTCTAGCTCCTTGACCTTGTTTGGATCCTTCTTCATGAATCTTCAGACTTGGACTGCTGAAACCAGTTGATTTTATCTCTTTGGAGTCGCCAGATGTGTAAATCAGGGATCTTTTTAAGCAAGAAACTTACAAAAAATGACATGGCATCAACTTTTTTGTAATGAAGATGAAGACCTCTAAGGTCCCACCGGGCATGCCAAAATTGTTAGTGCAAATCAACAACACCCCCTAAATGACCTTCTCAGATCTGCAAGTGAGAATGGGTCATTTAATGTGATTACACAACATGGAATCTTTTCCCCAAGTGTGGGACTTGTAAAAAATGGGAAAAAAATCTCCATATTAAAGGCTGGTTCCTCTACTCCTCTGATCAGATGTATGCATGAAATTTTCAGAGGTTTAACTCAAAATTCTACTCTAATTCTACCAAGGAGACAAGGATAGAAAGAAAAGAAGATAAAACTAAACTAACAAGGTGATACACCAAAGGAGTGGTGAACATCTATTTCTACAAATTGACATAGATTATAAAAATGCAACACAAATCATGCACAAATTGCTAAAATTGTAATGAAGGATCAGGATAGAGCAAACAACACAAGAAAGATTGAAAATTCATTCACAGAGCTTGCATTGTCATTTCCATTTTTAAATATTGTGCATTACAATAGAAAGGAGGTAGAAAACATGTTGCAGTCCTAAAAAAGGTCTGATATTCCACAAATTCACTTGCTAGGGTGAAGGAGGGAGCCTGTAGATCATAAAAAATGTCCAACCCTTTACAAATGAGCCAAATCTGGCTTTTAACAATGAAAACCTGAGTTCAGGAAGGAGAAACGTGGGAAAATTGAAATGAATGATTCAACCACTGACTAGATCCATCAAAATAGCATGGGTACCCTTAAAAGTTCATTCCCCAAGATTTTCAACCATGCTGGAGAAGAATGGAAGCCATACTGCATTAAAAATGGTGGTTGAATGTCGGTTCTACTCTTTTCCCCATGCCAAAGGTGTTTTTCTCATTTTTCTCTCACTAAACTCCACCAAAAAAAAAATTAATGATTCCATCATGTAGAGGACTTCAATATATTTCTTATGACACCAAAATCAAGAAAAACTGAGCTCTGGATCGAAAGATATGCCCCTCTAAAGATTTAGGGAAAAATTGGGGCAAAAATTGGGTCAGCGGGCCGAAACCTAAAATTTTTCCCATATTTTTGAATTAGGGAAAAATTCCCCAAGAAGCTTTACACCCTACTACTCCACTGCCACATGGCACTTCCTCATTCATCCATGCAGGTTCAAATGGCCATTTTACACTTTTTGAATTTTGGAAAAAAATCCAAAATTTCTCTGCCACCCCACTCCTCCTAGGACATGTGTCACCCTCATATTCGCTGCGGGCATGCGCTCCAAATTATTCCCTTTGCGCTTCTGACACCTTTGGAAAAAAATTCAAATTCTTCCCATGCCCCCGACCTCTACGCATGAAATAGGACACGTGGCACACTTCTTATTAGTCTAGCAGGGTTTAAAACAAAACTTCCATTTCCTCCTTGGCAAGCCTGCGGGCCAATTCTTTCCTCTGTGCCTTCTACTATTTTGGCAAAAAGCCAAAAATTTCAATGCCCCTCTGACTCCTACCAAACTTCATGGACACATGGCACACTCTCATTTCCTGTAGGGTCCTGGGCCAAAATTTTCATTGCGCTATTTTTGGAAATTTTCAACTTACCCCCTGCCAGACCAACCTCCGCCGCCACATGGCACGCCTCATTCGTGGCAGGCCTCAAGTCATTTCTTTCCTTTGCGGGCCCACAAGAAAAAAAATTCTTTACACCCCACCCACCTTTTTAGCAAAAATTCCAACTTACCTCCGCTGACCCACCATTCCACCACCACGTGGCACATTCCTATTGGTCTGCGGGGCTTCCCAGGGAAAATTTCCCTCAAAAACTCCACTGAGCCATAACTTGCAAAATACAAGGAGTTAGAAGGAAAATTTTACCTTTCTGGAAAGGTGAGAAAATTCTCTATCTGATGAAGCCATTTCCAGATAATTTTGAGTGCCTAAAAAGTGAAAAATTTTGACTGAGGCACAAGGAAGGAAGGAATGAAAGAAGCTTAGTCAAAAATAAGCAAGGGGCTTATTTTGGATAACAATTTTGGTGACTCAGAGGGGTCATCTGCCTGCTGGATGAATGATCAATGGCCTTTGAAGCATCCATTTGGCATGGAGTCATCAACCTAACTGCTTGCTACTCTCTACTCATTACAAAATTTCTAGAATGAATATTGTGAGAGTAGAACATCACTTGATCTGGAACATGGCCTACAAAGATGCATCCTTGGGACAACAAAGATTGTGCCAAAGCACTTAGGGAAATGTGAAACTAAGCTACAACAAAACAATGTGCACAAGCACTTGGAGGAATGAAAATCTAAGCTAATATGTACAAGGTGAGGAGTTTCCCTTCTAGTAGTAATGTTTTAGATGGATTCCATTAACTGGAATCTGCAGTTCTTCACCATCCAATGTAGACAATTGGAAGGCATTGTTGTTCTTACATTTTGTGACCATGTATGGGCCACTCCAAATGGCATCAAACTTTGAATGCCTTCCTGGCTTTGCTCGGTCTGCATCCTATTTCAACACTAAATCTCCAACTTGGAAGGTTCTAGCCTTAGCTTTCTTATCAAAGGTTCTCTTGATCAAGGCTTGGTCCTTCTCCATTGTTTGGGCTACATGCTCTCTGGCTTCTTGGAGTTCCATCAATTCTACATATCTAACCTCCATGGGTTCAAACTGTAACAATTCCAATTTCTTCATGAGTTCCAATGTTGGCAACTCAAGTGACATAGGCAAGATTGCCTCTCTTCCATAAACAAGTCTGAATGGAGAGTTACCTATGGATCTCTTGGGAGTTATCCTATCATCCCATAAGGCTGATTTAAGTTTAGTGTGCCAAGTCCTCTAATTTTCATCAAGAGTCCTCTTGATGATCCTTAATAGGTTCTTGTTGGTAGACTCAGCTTTGGCCATTACCTTGAGGGTAATAATTTGATGAAGTGCTTCAAATAGATCCCATTCTTAATAGCCCATTCAGTTACCTTTGATCCTATGAATGCCAATGAATTATCTGATATTATAGTGGCAGGTATACCAAATCTGGTTACTATCCCCTCATAGAAGTCTAGAATGCTAGATTCATTTGCCTCTTTGAGTGCCACCACCTCAGTCCATTTGGTGAAGTAGTCTATTGCTGTTAGAATCCACTTGTGTCCTTGGCTTGAGTTTGGGTTAATGACTCCAATGAAGTCCAAACCCCATTGCATGAATGGATGGTCAACTGAAATTGGGTGCAAAGGAAGGGCTGCTAATCTTTCCTTTCCTATGAAGAATGCACAATTTTTAGACCTCTTGATCCATGCATAACAATCACTAAACACCTTGGGCCAATAATAGCCAGCCTTCATAATCTTGAGGGCTGTCACTCTTGGAGAAAAATGACCCCCACCTGATCCACCATGGAACTCTTCTAACATTCTATTAATTTTATTTGTCCCAATGCATCTCAGCAGCACTCCATTGATATCCTTTTTGAACAAGACACCATCAACAAGTGCATATGGAATAGCCTACAATTTGAAGTGTCTTCTCTTGGTTTTGTTCATCTCTAGAGGGCATAGGCCTATTTGTAAGAAGTGCATTATGTCTTGGGTCCAGCAAGGAGTGAGCATACCACCATTCTCTTCTTGAACACCTCTTTGTTCTTGGTTGTCTTGCAATGCCAAAACAACATCCTTCCCATTGCTTTGCTTCCATTGATTTTCTCAAGACCAGCTGCTCACACAATCCCTTTCCTCAGACCAACTTGGTGACTTTGATCTCAATTTCATACTCCATGACATGAGTAATCCACCCTGCACCTTTTTCATTTAGGTCTTTGTTGAGGAGGAAGTCTTAACTCCCACATGAGAAACCAGCAATTGAACCTTGTTGTTTGAAACTAGATGCTTAAATTTCTTCAAGCTCCTAATCACTGCAAGAACATGCTTCTCAATGAAGGAATACCTCACCTCATAGTCCTCCAAGCTTTGGCTAAAGAAGGCAATTGGTTGCTCTGCATTTTCTTTGTTCTGCTGTACTAAAATTGCAGAAATTGTATCATCACCACCAAATGCATAAAGGATAAAATCTTTAGAGAAATCTGGGTTAATGAGAGTTGGAGCTTGTGAGATAGACTCTTTAATTTCCTCGAAACTTTCCTTACCTTCAGCTATCCATTTGAAAGCCATACTTTTCTTCAACATCATAGTTATTGGCTTGACAAGGGCTACAAAGTTCTGGAACAAACCTTCGAACAAAATTGATTCTTCCCAAGAAACTTTGAAGGGCCTTCTTATGACTTGGTAATGGCAGTGCTTTTATTGCTTCAACCCTCTCTAGATCAATTTCTAATCCCTCTTTGGAAACAATGTGGCCTAGGAGCTTTCCTTCATGAGCTAGGAAAATACATTTTTTTGGGATTCAATGATACCCCAAATCTTCTACATCTTTGGAACACTTGTCTCAAATGAAAGAGATGATCTGCTGCACTTTTAGAAAATACAGTAATATCATCTAGGTATATCATCACTATTTTGTTGATCAATCCCTTGAACACCATATCCATTTCCCTTTGGAAGGTAGCTCCGGCGTTAGACAACCCAAATGGCATTTTCCTATATGCATAGGTTCCCCATTTGGTGGTGAAGGATGTTTTGAACTAATCATCCTCCTTTACCATGATCTGATTATACCCTGAATAACCATCTAGCAATGAAAACCTCTCAGAGCCAGTAACAACTTGCAAAATCTGTTCCATAGAAGGAAGTGGGTAATGATCCTTGAGGGATGCTCTATTCAAATCTCTAAAGTCTACACACAATCTGATTTCTCCACTCTTCTTTCTAACTGGAACCAAGTTTGCAACCCAACTTGAATGCTTGATGGGAAATATGATACTTGCCTCTATTAACTTATTCAATTCCTTCTTCATGAGAGGTTCCATGTGTGGATTGACCGGTCTTTGTTTTTGCCTGATGGGTTTAGCACTTGGATCTAATTCAATTGTGTGTTGAGCTAGCTTGGGATTGAAACCTCTCAAGTCTTCATAGCTCCAAGAAAATACATCTGGGAACTCTTGGAAAAGTTGCATGAACTCATACCTTTCTTGCTTGGTTTCCACTTTACCAATTTGAAGTGATTTGCCTTCTCCCACCGAGATGTGCATTGAATCTTCTCCCTTGACTTGGATGTTTTCTTTCTCCTTCCTAAATTGATCATTAGGATTAAAGATGGACTCCAAAGTGACAAGTTACCTTTTGGTAGTTTGTTGGTTCTCAGCTGTACCACTTGATCACCATATTGTTGTTCTAACTTTCCTGATTTTTGGCTGAGAACTCAGCTTCTTCTTGCAAGAAATTGATGATTTGTTGGTCACTTTCAAACACTTCCCAACTTAAATTATTATCTGGTACTGATGGCCTTACAATCACATGAATGTTTGGCTACACTTTATCTCTTTGATACTCTCCACAACATCAAATTTTGCTCCAACTGTTGCAAGCCTATCAACAGCTTGGTTTTCTTTCCTAGGAATGGAGTTGATGCCAAAGCCTTCAAAATCCTCAATGAGGTCCCACACCCTATTCTTATAACTCTTGAGTAGGTCATTTTTGGTAGCATGCTGTCCTTTAACTTGATTAACAATCAGCTCACTATCACCAAAGACTTGTAAGTTTTTGATACCTCTCTTTCTTGACCAATGCAATCCTTGTATCAAAGCTTCATATTCAGCAGTGTTGTTAGAACAATGCAAACTGAAATCTAAAAGTTGAATAATACTTAATGCCTTGAGGTGAAACAAGCATAGCCCCCCCCTACACCTTGTCTACTTCTTGATCCATCAAAGAACAGTTGCCATACCTCATTGTCATCTTTATGTTCTGGCTTGGTGATGCTAGGAATAGGCTGATTTTCTTCATGCATGTAATAAACTCCTAGTTCAGATTCCTCTATTTCCTTGTAGGATCAAAAGCATGTACCTTGCTTTCCCATTCATCAAGAGTCAAATATGGGATGCCTCCAACTTTGGTGTCAGCTTCATCTGTGCCTGGATAATCCTCTTGATCAAATGCTGAACAATTGGCATTGATTGGGCTTGGAGTATGAGGCTCAATGTGAAAGTTTGCAATAGGTTCAACCTGATTGTGGCCTTAATTCCATATCTGGTCTGAAACAACATGTGTGACCAATCAGCAGATAAATAGCCTCCAATTCTAGCTATGAAATCCCTTGACAAACATAGGGCAAAAGTGGTGGTAAATCTATCACTGACACATCTTGCAAAACAGTGACATTGGGGCATGCATGCAAAGTGAGGCTCAAAATATTTAATTACCCCAACTATTGTTACTACTGTCCCATCTAATTGCACCACCCCTTTGGATATGACTTCATATTGGAGGCCCAGCTAATCTGCTATTTTCTTAGGCATCACAGAACTACTTGCCCCAGAATCAATCATACAATTATGTACTAGTTTATCCCCAATGATTAATGAAACATAGAATGGAGGGGGCTTCAAATTTTTACCTTGTTGTCCTCCAAGATTTCCTTCAGGCTGAGTAGCATTTGTGAGTACCTTCTCTTGCATATGAGCTTGCTGATTTGAGGTTGACCAATTCTTCATGGCAACTTGTAGTAGATCCCTTTGTCCTGGGATGGATAGTGATTCCCACATAGATATGTTCACATTGGTCTTCTTCATTTGTTCAATGATGTTAAATATGGATGAACCATATCTATTGCTGCCACCGTTAAGTCTTTCACATTCTTCTCTTGTACATGGGCTACAATGGCATATGGCATTTGAGCTGGCCTAGAAGGTGGCTTGGGTTGTCCTTACACATTTGGAACTGCATTTTGCTTGTCCAACACCTTATGGAGTGATGGAAGGTTGTGAATCACTTGGATCTAATGACTTCCCTTCACCAATATTCCTCTTCTTTGACCATTTGTTAGTTGCTACACTCTGAGAAGGTGTTTGATTCATACCACAAAAATCTTCAGCCTGCCAATTAACAAGTGTAGTCTCATTTGGAGCTATATTTTGTTGAGATGTTCCTTGTTGTTGGTTTGTTTATTGACTCACCTCACTCTCTATGCACTAGTTTTTGTCACCATAAAAGCTTGGTTTAAAGCACCATTGAAGCACATAAATTAGATTGTGAGGTTCATTGCATGGGAAACACCAATCATACTCTTGAGCTATATTATTTTGCACTGGCACTAAGGCTTTAGAGGTAGATGCAACCTTGGGGTTATAGGATTGAAATGGTCTATTGGCAGGAGGCCTTACTTGATTTTGATTTGTAGCTGGGGTTGGGTGCCCTATTAGGATGATATGGTTTTCTATTAGGCTGAGTTTGAGACTGATAAGAAATCCTAAAAATTTGAGCTCGTTGCCTCTTGAGCATAACAATCTCATTTCCCAAATTTTGTAATTGTTTCATAATTTCTTGAAGCTCATTCAAGGCACTAGATGATGAAGTAGAAGTTTCATTTGAACTCTGATTTCTAGGAGTGGGAATAGGAGCTAAAGTAGGTGCTTGACTAGTACTTGGGATTTCCAACTCTTGATATAAGGGTATAGAAGGCCTAGGTGCAAGTTTACCAGCTTAGATCAAATAGTTCTCATCCCTAATGGTGATGTTGTAAGCTGCAGGTACAGTTGCATCTCCCATGGATTGGATCAATATAGAAATGCAAGAATTTAAAGCTTTGAGAAAGTTTAAGAAAGCATCTTGAGCTGTTGGTCTCACTGCCAATGGCATTCTATCCCACATTATTTGAAATCTAAAATTGAAGTCTTGGTTCTCAGCTATACCTCTTGATCACCATACTGTTGTTCTAAACTTTTTCTAATTTTTGGCTGAGAACTCAACTTCCTCTTCCAAGAAATTGATGATTTTTTGGTCACTCTCAAACACCTCCCAACTTACATTATTATCTGGTACTCATGGCCTCACAATCACATAGATGTTTGGTTGCATTTTATCTCTTTTGATACTCTCCACAACATCAAAGGTTCCTCTAAATGCTGCAAGCCTATCAGCAGCTTGGTTCTCTTTCCTAGGAATGGAGTTGATGCCAAAGCCATCAAAATCCTTAATGAGATCCCACACCCTATTCTTATAAATTTTGAGTAGGTCATTGCTTGGAAGCATGTTGTCATTTAACTTGATTAACAATAAGTTCTCTATCACCAAAGACTTGTAAGTTTTTGATGCCTCTCTTCCTTGACCAATGCAATCCATTTATCAAAGCTTGATATTCAGCAGTGTTGTTAGAACATGTAAACTGAAACCTAAAAGCTGAATAATATTTAATGCCTTCAGGTGAAACAAGCATAGCTCCTCCTCCTGCACCTTGTCTACTTCTTGACCCATCAAAGAACAACTGTCATACCTCATTGTCATCTTTATGGTCTGGCTTGGTGGTGCTAGGAAGAGGCTGATTCCAATTCTTGGATAGAGCATGTACCATAGACTCCTAGTTAACCATTCCAAGGATTTCGCTTGTAAATGAAGATCAAAATCATGTATCTTGACTTACCCATTTGCATCAAGAGTCAATCTCATGGAATGCTCCCAACATTAGCAATGTCTTTGACATGATCACCATGAGTGGTCTGATTTTCCCCAGTAAAGTACGGGATGTTCTTTAATGCTGAAACTTTGAATTGGGTTTTGTGCATTGATAGAAAGTGGTTTCTAAACAGTGAAGTTGACATAATGGTTGTGTTGTGCCATTATGATTATCTTGAGAACCCTTGTCTATTTGGTGAAAGGTCTACCAGGTGGAGGAGTTGATAGATTTCTATTTGGCAGAGAAGGAAGACCTTTGAATTCTTCTTCTTCTCTCTCTTCTTCCTAGGGATAACTACAGATACTCAGATTGAATCCCTCTTCTCTAGCCCTTGACCTTGTTTGGATCCTTCTCATGAATCTTCAGACTTGGACTGCTGAAACCAGTTGATTTTATCCCTTTGGAGTCATCAGATGTGTAAATCAGGGATCTTTTTAAGTAAGAAACTTACAAAAAAGTACACATCAACTTTGTTGTAATGAAGATGAAGACCTTTAAGGTCCCATTGACTCGGGCATGCCAAAACTATTAGTGTCAAATCAACAACACCCCCTAAATGACCTTTAGATCTGCAAGTGAGAATCAGGTTCATTTAATGTGAATGCACAACATGGAATCTTTTCCCCTAAGTGTGGGACTTGTCAAAATGGGAAAAAAATGGTCCAGATTGAAGGCTGGTTCCTTTACTCCTATGATAAGATATATGCATGAAATTTGCAGAGGTTTAACTCAAAATTCTACTCTAATTCTGCCAAGGAGACAAGGATAGAAAGAAAAGAAGATGAAACTAAACTGACAAGGTGTTACACCAAAGGAGTGGTGAACATCTATTTTTGCAAATTAACACAGATTATAAAAATGCAACACAAATCATGCACAAATTGCTAAAATTGTAATGAAGGATCAGGATAGAGAAAACAACACAAGAGAAGATTTAAAATTCATTCACAGAGCTTGCATTGTCATTTCCATTTTTTAAATATTGTGTATTACAACAGAAAGGAGGGAAAAAAATGTTACAGTCCTAAAAAAGGTCTGATATTCCACAAATTCTCTTGCCGTGGTTAAGGAGGGTATAGCCTGCAGATCATAAAAAATTTGATCAACCCTTTACAAATGAGCCAAATCTGAAGCTTTTAACAATGAAAACCTGAGTTCAGGGAGGAGAAATGTGGGAAAATTGAGATGAATGATTGAACCATTGACCAGATCCATCAAAATGGTAGGCGTACCCTTAAAATTTCATTCCCTAAGATTTTTAACCATGATGGAGAAGAATGAAAGCCATATTGTATTAAAAATGGTGGTTGATTGTCGGTTCTGCTCTTTTCCCCATGCCAAAGGTGTTTTACTCATTTTTATCTCACTAAACTCCACCAAAAGAATTAATGATTCCATCATGTAGAGTACTTCAATATATTTCTTATAACACCAAAATCAAGAAAAACTAAGCTCTGGATCGAAAGATATGCCCCTCTAAAGATTTAGGGCAAAACTGGGGCAAAAATTGGGTCGGCGGGCGAAAACCTAAATTTTTTCCCCTATTTTTGAATTTGGGAAAAATTCACCAAAAAGCTTTGCACCCTACTGCTCCACTGCCACATGGCACTTCCTCATTTGCCTGCAGGTTCAAATGGCCATTTTACACCTTTTTGAATTTTGGAAAAAAATCCAAAATTTCTCTGCACCTCCACCCCTCCGGGACACGTGTCACCCTCCTATTCGCTGCGGGCATGCACTCCAAATTATTCCTTTGCGCTTCTATCAACACTATTTTTTTATCAATCCCTTGAATAGCCATATCCATTTCCCTTTGGAAGGTAGCTTCAGCGTTAGACAACCCAAATGGCATTTTCCTATATGCATAGGTTCCCCATTTGGTGGTGAAGGATGTTTTGAACTAATCATCCTCCTTTAACATGATTTGATTATACCCTAAATAACCATCTAGTAATGAAAACCTCTTAGAGCCAGAAACAACTTGTAAAATCTGCTCCATAGAAGGAAGTGGGTAATGATCCTTAAGGGATGCTCTATTCAAATCTTTGAAGTCTACACATAATCTGATTTCTCCACTCTTCTTTCTAACTGGAACCAAGTTTGCAACCCAACTTGAATGCTTGATGGGAAATATGATACTTTCCTCTATTAACTTATTCAATTCCTTCGTTCATGAGAGGTTCCATGCGTGGATTGACTGGTCTTTGTTTTTACTTGATGGGTTTAGAACTTAGATCTAATTCAATTGTGTGTTGAGATAGCTTGGGATTGAAACCTCTCAATTCTTCATAGCTCCAAGAAAATATAGCTAGGAACTCTTGAAAAAGTTGCAAGAACTCATACCTTTCTTGACTTGGTTGCCACTTTACCGATTTGAAGTGATTTGCCTTCTCCCACCGAGAATGAGCACTGAATCTTCTCCCTTGACTTGGATGTTTACTTTCTCCTTCCTAAATTGATCATTAGGATTAAATATGGACTCCAAAGTGACAAGTCATTTTGGCAGTTTGTTGGTTCTCAGCTGTACCACTTGATCACCATACTGTTGTTCTAACTTCTCCTAATTTTTGGTTGAGAACTCAACTTCTTCTTGCAAGAAATTGATGATTTGTTGGTCACTTTCAAACACTTTCCAACTTACATTATTATCTGGCACTGATGGCCTTACAATCACATGAATGTTTGGCTACACTCTACTTCCTTGATGCTCTCCACAACATCAAATACTGCTCCAACTGCTGCAAGCCTATCAAAAGCTTGGTTTTCTTTCCTAAGAATGGATTCAATGCCAAAGCCTTCAAAATCCTCAATGAGATCCCACACCCTATTATTATAACTCTTGAGCAGGTCATTTTTGGCAGCATGTTGTCCTTTAACGTGATTAACAATCAGCTCACTGTCACCAAAGACTTGTAAATTTTTGATACTTCTCTTTCTTGACCAATGCAATCCTTGTATCAAAGCTTCATATTCAGTAGTGTTGTTAGAACATGCAAACTGAAATCTAAAAGTTGAATAATACTTAATTCCTTAAGGTGAAACAAGCATAGCTCCCCCTGCACCTTGTCTACTTCTTGATCCATCAAATAACAACTGCCATACCTCGTTGTCATCTTTATGGTCTGGCTTGGTGATGCTAGGAATAGGCTGATTTTCTTCATGCATGTAATAAAACTCCTAGTTCAGATTCCTCTATTTCCTTATAAGGATCAAAAGAATGTACCTTTCTTGCCCATTCATCAAGAGTCAAATCTAGGATGCCTCCAACTTTGGTGTCAACTTCATCTGTGCCTGGATAATCCTCTTGATCAAATGTTGAACAATTGGCATTGGTTGGGCTTGGAGTATGAGGCTCAATGTGAATGTTTGCAATGGGTATGGACCTGATTGTGGCCTTACTTCCATATCTTGTCTAAAACAACATGTGTGACCAATCAGCAGATAAATAGCCTCCAATTCTAGCTGTGAAATCCCTTGACAAACATAGGGCACAAAGTGGTGGTAAATATATCACTGACACGTCTTACAAAATAGTGACATTGGGGCATGCATGAAAAGTGAGGATCAAATCTTTAATTACCCCAAATTTTGTTACTGTTGTCCCATCTAATTACACCACCCCTTTGGATTTGACTTCATATTAGAGGCCCAGCTGATCAGCTATTTGCTTGGGCATCATAGAACTAATTGTCCCAGAATCAATCATAAAATTATGTACTAGTTTATCCCCAATGATCAATGAAACATAGAATGGAGGGGGCTTCAAAAATTTACCTTGCTGTCCTCAATGCTTCCCCTCAGGCTGAGAAGCATTTGTGAGTACCTTCTCTTGCATATGAGCTTTCTGATTTGAATTTGACCAATTATTCATGGTAGCTTGTAGTAGATCCCTTTGGCTTGGGATGGATAGTGATTCCCACATAGATATATTCACATTTGCCTTCTTCATTTGTTTAATGATGTTAAATAGAGATGAAACATCTCTTTGTTACCCTTTAGCCTGCACACTCTTTTCTTGTACATGGGCTGCAATAGCTGGCATTTGGTCTGGTCTAGAAGGTGGCTTGGGTTGTCCTTACACATTTGGAACTGCATTTTGCTTGCCAACACTTTGTGGAATGGTGGAAGGTTGTGGACCACCTGGAGCTAATGATTTCCCTTCACCAATATTCCTCTTCTTTGACCGTGTGTTAGCTACTACATTCTAAGAAATTGTTTGATTCATACCACAAAAATCTTCAGCCTGTCAGTTCACAAGTGTAGTCTCATTTGGAGTTGTATTTTGCTGAGATGTTCCTTGTTGTTGGTTTGTTTCTTGACTCACCTCACTCTCTACGCCAGTTGTTGTCACCATCAAAGCTTGGTTCAAAGCACCATTGAAGCACATAGACTGGTTGTGAGGTTCATTGCATGAGAAACACCAATCATACTCTTGAGCTATATTATTTTACACTGGCACTAAGGCTTTAGAGGTAGATGCAACATTGGGGTTATAGGGCTGAAATGGTCTATTGACAGGAGGCCTTACTTGATTTTGATTTATAGCTGGATTGGGTGGCCTATTAGGCTGAGTTTGAGACTGATAAGAAGGTCTAAAACTTTGGGCTTGCTACCTCTTGAGTTTAACCAACTCATTGCCTAAATTTTGTAATTGTTTCATGACTTCTTGAAGTTCATTTGAGGTACTAGAGAATGAAGTAGAAGCTTCATTTGAACTCTGATTTCTAGGAGTGGGAATAGGAGCTAAAGTAGGTGTTTGACTAGTGCTTGGGCTTTCCAAGTTTGGATATAAGGGCATAGGAGGCCTAGGTGCCAGTTTACCAGCTTGGATCAAACAATTCTTAACCCTAATGGCAATGCTATAAGCTGCAGGTATATTTACACCTCCCATGGATTAGAATAACATAGAAATATCATAATTTAAAGCTTTGAGATAGTATAAGAAAGAACCTTTAGTTGTTGGCATTACTATCACTGAAATTCTATCCCAAGTCCTTTGAAATCTGAAATTGAAGTCTGTTAGCTGCACATTGGGAGCTCTCTTGACAGTTTTCAGTTGTTCCAATAGAGACAAATTACCTCCCTTTTCTCCAAATTGATCATGGAGAGCTATGCACAGCTGGTTCCAATTTTGGATAGAGTCTACCCCAAGGCTCTTGAACCATTGCAAGGCTTTCCCTTTGAATGAAGATGCCAACAATTTGACAACAATTTGCATCTCAACAATCTCATGGATTACACAAACATTAGCAATGTATTTGACATGATCACCAAGAGTGGTCTGATTTTCCCCAATAAAGTATGGGATGTTCTTCAATGCTAAAACTAGAATTGAGTTTTGTGCATTGATAGAAAGTGGGATGCTTCTAGTGAAGTTGACATAAGGGTTGTGTTGTGCCATTCTGATCGTCTTGAGAACCCTTGTTGATTTGGTGAAAGGTCTACCAGGTGGAGGAGTTTATAAAGTTTGTTTTGGTGGAGAAGGAGACCTTTGAATTCTTCTTCCCCTCTCTCTTATTCCTGGGGATAACTGCAGATACTCAGATAATCCCTCTTCTCTAGCCCTTTACCTTGTTTGGATCCTTCTCATGAATCTTCAGACTTGGACTATTGAAACTGGTTTATTTTATCCCTTTGGAGTCGCCAGATGTGCAAATCAGGGCTCTTTTTAAGCAAGAAACTTATAAAAAATGTGCATCAACTTTGTTGTAATGAATATAAAGACCTCTAAGGTCCCACCAGGTGTGCCAAAACTGTTAGTGTAAATCAATAGCACCCCCTAAATGACCTCCAGATCTGCAAGTGAGAATTGGGTCATTTAGTGTGATTACACAACATGGAATCTTTTCCCCAAGTGTGGGACTTTCAAAATGGGAAAAAAAATCTCCCAGATTGAAGGTTGGTTTCTTTACTCCTCTAATCAGATGTATGCATGAAATTTGTAGAGGTTTAACTCAAAATTCTACTCTAATTCTGCCAAGGAGACAAGGATAGAAAGAAAAGAAGATGAAACTAAACTGACAAGGTGATACACCAAACGAGTGGTGAACATCTATTTCTGTAGATTGACACAGATTATAAAAATGCAACAAAAATCATGCAAAAATTGCTAAAATTGTAATGAAGGATCAGGATAGAGCAAATAACACAAGAGAGGATTGAAAATTCATTCACAAAGCTTGCATTTTCATTTCCATTTTTCAAATACAGTGTATTACAACAGCAAGGAGGGAAATATGTGTTGTAGTCCTAAAAAAGGTCTGATATTCCACAAATTCACTTGCCAGGGTGAATGAGGGAACCTGCAGATCATAAAAAAATGTCCAACCCTTTACAAATGAGACAAATCTAGCTTTTAACAATGAAAACCCGATTTCAAGGAGGAGAAACATGGGAAAATTGAGATGAATGATTCATTCACTGACCAGATCCATCAAAATGTTAGGGGTACCCTTAAAATTTCATTCCCCAAGATTTTTGACCACGCTGGAGAAGAATGGAAGCCATACTGCACTAAAAATGGTGGTTGAATGTCGGTTCTGCTCTTTTCCCCATGCCAAAGGAATTTTTCTAGTTTTTCTTTCACTAAACTCCACCAAAAAATAAAATTGAAGATTCCATTGTGTAGATGACTTCAATATCTTTCCAATGAAACCAAAATTGATAAAAACTGAGCTTTGGACCAAAATATATGCCCCTCTGAAGATTTAGGGCAAAACTGGGGCAAAAATCGGGTCGGCAGGCCGAAACCTAAAATTTTTCCCCTTTTTTTAGGTTTCGGCCCGTTGCTCTACTGCCATGTGGTTCTTCCTCATTCACCCATGGGTTCAAATGGCCATTTTATGCCTTTTTGAATTTTGGAAAAAAATCCAAAATTTCTCCGTGCCCCGCCACTCCGGGACACGTGTCACCCTCCTATTCGCTGCGGGCATGTACTCCAAATTATACCTTTGCGCTTCTGACCACTTTGGAAAAATTGCCAAATTCTCCCTACACCCCTAACCTCTACCATGAATAGGACACGTGGCATCTTTTTATTAGTCTGTGGGGTTCAAAACAAAACTTCCATTTCCTCCTTGGCAGGCCTGCGGGCCAATTCTTTCCTAAATGCGCCTTCTACTATTTTGGCAAAAAGCTAAAATTTTATCCGCCCCTCTAACTCTAGTCGACCTCATGGAAACGTGGTACACTCTCATTTATGAGGGGTCCTGGGCCAAAATTTTCATTGCACCATTTTTGGAAATTTTCTTAACTTACCCCCCGCCGGCCCGACCTCCGCCGCCACGTGGCAGCTCCTCATTCGCATCGGCCTCAATCCATTTCTTTCCTTTGTAGGCCCATGGGTAAAAAAAATTCTTTGTGCCCCACCCACCTTTTTGGTAAATCTTCCAACTTACCTCCGCTGACCCGCCATTCTGCCGCCACGTGGCACCTTCCTATTAGTTGCAGGGCTTCTAAGGGAAAATTTCCCTCAAAAACTCCGCTGAGCCATAACTTGCAAAATACAAGGAGTTAGAAGGAAAATTTTACCTTTATGGAAAGGTGAGGAAATTCTCTATCTGATGAAGCCATTTCTAGATAATTTTGAGTGCCTAAAAAGTGGAAAAATTTGACTGAGGCACAAGGAAGGAAGGAATGAAAGAAGGTTAGTCAAAAATAAGAAAGGGGCTTATTTTGGATAACAATTTTGGTGACTCAGAGGGGTCATCCACCTACTAGATGAATGATCAATGTCCTTTGAAGCATCCATTGGGCATGGAGTCATCAACCTAGTTGTTTGGTACTCTTAACTCATTAGAAAATTTCTAGAAAGAAGATTGTGAGAGTAGATTATCACTTGATCTGGAGCATGGCCTACAAAGATGCATCCTTGGAACAAAAAAGCTTGTGCCAAAACACTTAGGGAAATGTGAAACTAAACTACAACAAAACAATGTGCACAAGCACTTAGAGGAATGAAAATCTAAGCTAATATGTACAAGGTAAGGAGTTTCCCTTCTAGTAGCAATTCTTTAGATGGATTCCATTAACTAGAATCTGTAATTCTTCACCATCCAAAGTAGATAATTGGAAGGCATTATTGTTCTTACATTTTGTGACCATGTAGGGGCCACTCCGAATGGCATCAAACTTTGAATACCTTCCTGTCTTTTCTCGGTCTTCATCCCATTTCAACACTAAATCTCCAACTTAGAAGGTTCTAGCCTTAGCTTCCTTATCAAAGGTTCTCTTGATCAAGGCTTGGTCATTCTCCATTGTTTGGGCTGCATGCTCTCTGATTTCTTAGAGTTCCATAAATTATGCATATCTAACCTCCATGGGTTAAAACTCCAACAATTTCAATTGCTTCATGAGTTCCAATGTTGGTAACTCAAGTGACATAGGCAAGATTGCCTCCTTTCCATAAACAAGTCCGAAAGGAGAGTTACTTGTGGATCTCTTGGGAAATAATTTGCTTAAGGAAAATTATTTCAACACTACAAAGGGATGATTACTATTTACATCTCCTCCATACAATCATATTTGGTATACCTTCAATTTTCTCTCCACCACAATGAGCTTGTCTGGTGTTATGGTATTTTATCTTCTTATTTTCAAGTTTCAATCGACCTCTTCAATCACCCTATCGAAACTTGACGGGGCATCATCATCCATCCTACTAATATTTCTTCTTGATTAATTAAAATTGAATATACTAAAAAGGATAATTAATCTAATTTGGGAGGACATATAACGCAAGAAGTAAATGATCTAAAACAATATGTAAATGAGATAAGTAAATAACCTAATGAAATTAAAAACCTAAATGTGCAAGGAGAGAAATTAAAGAACTCACTTGAATAGTAGAATCTTGTTGGACTATGTCGTAGTGATGCATAGAAAATTAGAAAGCAGGAGCTACTGTGTCGGGGTCCTGTAGAGGATAGATCTAGATGATGTGGCTAGACTTGAGCACCTAGAGGAGGTCTATGGCACCTGTGAGCACCCTGGTCTATAATCTGGATGCCTTGGTCTGTGCAAAAATATTTGTAACTGGTACTCGTAGGATCGGAAGGTGATCTGGAATATTCACTACCTATTGCATCAATTTCAATATACTACAACGAATGTTCCAAATATTCCAAGAGGAAGTAATAACTTGCAAAAGACCAAAAGGAAGTATCAAAACCCTAAAAAAGATGCAAAATGAATGGGTCAGACTAATCTCAACTTCCACAACATTGGGCTTACTAAACTGAGTGTTGCACTACATTTTGGACCTAGATGTAGTTCTGGTATGTGTGTGCATGTCATGCCCTAGTTTCTCTTGTGTCAATCACACTTTGTGAAATAGTGAGCAATAGCTAAATGTAGAAAATGTAGTAGAATGTGTGCATGGAATAGAATAAAATCCCTACCCCAATGAAGTGTGATGCAGATGTCCTAGTTTATGCCTTGATGATGAAGATATGTGGATTCCAATGTAATAGATGGATGCAAATCTAGATGGAGTGATATTAGTGTATGATGTTAGGTCCCTCATTATGGTCTCATAAATTTATATTTATATGGTTCTCTTTCTCCAATTTCGTAATTAACCCCGAAAAGGACAAACCCAAAAAATATAAATATAAAAAATGGATAGAAGAGGCGTAAAAAGTGGCGGGAAAGTGCTAAAAGGATCAGAGCTCCCCAACTAAGGCTAAAATCATGTGGGATGTGTGGAAATGCCTAAGCATATGGGTGTAATAGGTCAAAAATTAGGAAATAAAATAAACAAGATGGACAAAGGGACAAGGGTTAATTTATATTTTCTTCAGTATAGAACCTTTTAAATAGTAGTATGAGACCGGGATAAATTTCTAAAGTGCATGATTTTGTGACTACATTTTTCCCCCACTTTATGTTGGTGAGCGAAAAGCTCAGTAACATAAAGTAGATAGAGATGCATACCTAATTTCTATGAAGAGTGTAGTAGAAACACGGACATAGTCAATAGCATGGAATGATAAAAATATGGAGGAGTAGATGAAAAATGTAAAAATAAAAAATTAATGAGAGTGAACCTATGTGTGTAGTTGCCGCATAGTGTAGTGTACCTGCATAAAAGTGTGATGTGTATGTTATACTGTGCTACCGCATAGTGTTGTTGTCTTTGTTGTTTTTGTTGCCACCATTTGATTGCTTGTTTCTCATATGGCTGGACCTATAAGGAGAAAATGATCAAGTAGTCAAATATTTACGAATGTAAGAGTAAAAACTCTATGTAAAAGACACATATGTATGTAAATGTAAAGTACACAAATGTAAATGGAAAACATAAATGTAAATGTAAATGGAAAATGGAACATGTGTACCTAATCCGTGTCAAGAAAGAGTGTAGAAGGATATCTTGTGCTGCGAGTTTTTTGGGCAATCTCATGACACCCTGGCTGAAGAAGTGTAGGCAGGAAATGCTTTATGTCCTCCAAGATCTAACCACTTCTGCTGAAATGTGTGTAGCGTTCTCTGTATTGTCTGGGTTTTTTGGGTGATCCAGTGCCATTGGAAAAATTAGTGTAGGGAGGCACACCCACGGTAACCTTCAAGCTTGTATCTACTTCCCAGAAATGCTAAGGACACCATGTCCTGTAAAAGCCGCTATGTATGGGGTTCATAGACTAGTCTAAACCCAATCACTGAATGTAACTGAACCAAACCGGTGTAGAATATTTTTGTTAGTATGTAGAAATCCCCAAATGACGTCGTCCCTCTTTGGGGATGCATATGATGTCACTGATAGGAGATATGCTGACCCAAAAGAGGGCCAACCCCATGTACACTAAAATTTTTTGGTAGAAACCAAGACATGCACAAACAAGAAGGATAGCCAAAGATAAATGTAAACACACATGCATGTAGAAAATAATGTATAAGCTATGAAAACATTGTATAAGCTACCAAGTAATGTAATGAAAACAAACAAGAAGACAAGTAATCTGCACAAAATGGGTTGCAAACATGTGACATCACTCACAATGTCGAAAGACACGCAAGGCCATCATGGCCACAAATAGTAGAAAAGTGTGCACACCAAACATGGGGCAAGGCCCACAAACAATAGCAAATAATAGCAGACAATGATAGACAATGCAATCAAATAAGTATGGAAGCCAACATCCCTGCATAATAAATGTTACACATGAAGCACCCATTAGCATATTAGAAAGATATCTAGAATGTCAAAAGTTTGCATAAGAAAGCAATGTAAATTTCTAAGTAAAAAATAAAACAATAGCACCTGGAAGATAAAATTGTGTGGATACCCCCAACGGCTAGTGTAGGAAGGGTAGAAGGAAAGCATCCATGTCACATTTAAGAGACCTATATCTACAATCACAATTAGGAAAAAGGTGTGAACGTGCATGTGTGGATGATAAAGATAAATTACATACAAGTAACCTAACTAGCATGTGTAGTAAAGTGATCATGAAAGAGAAACATTAAGCAAGAATAAAAGCAACCATATATGCAATATGTTATGGATGGATGTAATGGAATGCAATATGGAATGATAGGTTCTGCATGCCCCCTGAGTGGATGGAAATGTATGTAGTGAGGTTTATTTTTTTCCCCCTTAATAGTCAAGAATGAACTGTAAACGAGAGTGTGTCATCAGGAAATGGTCGAGTAATGTGTATCATGTCTAGCATGTTGTGATAAATGTGTATATACATAGTGGTGGTGATGTGCGACATGTAGAAGAAATGTGCGTGGACATTATAGCCTAAGCATATACCACTATGAGATCAAATGTGGAGTGATGATTTATCACTAAGCGTATATCACTATAAAATGTAAGGAAGGTGTGGTGATTTATCCTAAAGCGTATGTCATAATGATAAGGAGTAGTGATATAACCTAAGGTGTAGACAACTAGAAAATAATAGAAGAGGTGATGATTTAGCCTAAAATGTATGTCACAACAAGATGAGTAATAAGGGAGTGGTGATGTAACCTAAGGTGTATACCACTACAAGATGATAGAATAGGTGATGATTTCACCTAAAGTGTATGTTACTAAGCTAGTAATGTCACATGATGAAAGGTGGAATAGTAAAGGCACAATGAGTGTAGGGGGTTCATTTGATGTGTAAACCCTCAACAATTGAGTATGGACCAAGGAACTAAAGTGCATCATCAGGTAGTGAGTGCAATGCGTAGAAAATGATGTAGTCTTGTAGCAATCGACCGTGTGAGGAGTGGAATGTGTATAATACAATGCAATATGTGTGGAATGTGTAAAGTGTAATGTCTAGAATGTATATGTAGGATAATGTAGGAAGGAAGATGGTGTAATGATAGACTCCACGATGATGAAGATTAGGATAATATGTGGAATATGTGTGAAAAAATGTAATGTAAGATGCATGGTATGTAGGTTATGTAGATAACACAACATGTAGTATAAATAGTATAGGATGTAAGGTGTGTAGACAATGGTGCCTGCGTAAAGGTGACTATAATAATGTAGAATGTGCAAAGGCGTGAGTGCCAACTTGTTGTAGTAGAATATAGGGTAAATGATGCATAATGTATGATGAAGTGTAATGTATGATGCCTATGGTGTAGTGTGTGGGGTTTAATGTAGTAGTAATCCTTTAACCCTCAAGTGTGAACCAAAGCACAAGAGTATGTCATCGGGTAATGACGCTATAATATATGATGAATATGAATGTATGAGAATGTAAAAGTGAGATGTGCATAGATGCTAAGACTAGGGGGATGTGGGATGTTATGCACCCCAATTTTATGATAATGTGTGTACTATGTGATAAATGATGTACGAGGGTGATGAAGCATTCTATATTTCATTTAATTGGTGATGTGTAAGGGGTGTTAAAGTATTATAGATATGTGTATGTATAGGTGGTGATGTAATGGAGGAATATGATAATGTAAGATGAAACGAGGTTCGTTGCAGTAAAATACCCTTCAATAGTCATATAAGAACCATAAGAATATTAATGTGTCATCAGGAGGGTAAAGTGACAAGAGTCACCTACCAAATACCAAGTTTGCATGAAATGGGACCTTGTTGGACAAATTTTATAGTAGAACTATGTGGTTGGGGTGAAAGTGAGGATATATTATAAACATTAGTTAGTGGGATAAAATTAATTACTTGGAACTTAGATTTGAGAGGAGGCCAAGTTATATGGAGTCTCAAGCGAGAATGCTTAGGTTTATTTTGAAATGTGGCAGATGACTTAGTAGGAGTGGTTTGTGAACTAATTTTGATAGTTGGTTGACTTTGTTGACTTTGACATACTATAGAGAATTTTTAAGGTAGTGCTTGTATTTTCAAAGAAGGTGCATGAGAAACAACAGTGTCATGCTCATTAAGTGGATATGAGTAAGTATCAGAGATAGGATAATCATGTGATGGTACTATTTTAGTTGTTTGATTAGGAGAAGGATTAGTAGGCACATGTGAGTGATCATCAATAACAAGCATGTAATCAATAATAGGATCATCTAGAACTTTCTCAGAAATATTAGAAGCAAGAGCACTAGTATCATCATGGCATGGTGTAGTTGTTGTGGATGGGCATGCATTGAATGAGATAAAACCATGGTTCTTAAGATGTTTGATCCTACATTATAAAGCATAACAATCATTTTCATTATGTCAATTGATTATGTGATAGTTGCAATATGGAATGCCTTGATATTTTGTAAGCCGATACGGAGGATAATAGTGAGTAGGTGGCAAAGTGATCAACTGATGATTAAGAAGCTTAGTAATAATTTCATGGTGTAGTATTATGCTCAAATAAGAGAGGCTCAGGAAATGACATGATGTGAGGTTTAACTATATGACATGCAGTGGACATAGATTGCAAGAGGAGATGTAGAGGGAGTAGAAATAGGTGATTGAGGAGCATCCTTAAGTTGTTCAATTTCAGATCTAAGAGATGTTATTGTGGATTTCATAGCCTTAAAAATTGTTATGTAATGCTTGAATCGATTCTAATAGTTGTTGATTAGATGGTGGATCATCAAGACTAGGGTCGACTAAATAGATAATGGAGTATAGAACTTAATTCATGTGGAGGAATATTGTCATCATAATACTTGGCGTCTAAGGATTTTTGCAAATCAACCTGACAGTTAGGGTATATCCTAGGTAAATTAAATAAAGAGACTTGACGATCCATAGTAGAAGAAAGAGGGGGATTCCAAGCATGAAAACAGTTGGGTTCACTAAAAATGACTAACTAAAATTGACTATACTAAAAAATATAGTTAACATAATTTAGGAGGACATATAACGCAATAAGTAAATGCTCTAAAATAATATGTAAATGAGATAAGTAAATAAATTAATGAAATTAAAAACCTCAATGTGCAAGGAGAGAAAGTAAATAACTCAAATGAATAATAGAATCCTATCGGATTGTGTTGTAGTGACGCACATAAAATCAGAAAGCATGAGTTACTGTGTCAGGGTCCTGCAAAGGACATATCTAGATGATGTGGCAGATTTGGAGTGCTTAGAGGAGGTCTACGGGCACTTTGGGTGCCCTAGTCTACAATCTAGGCACCCTAGACTACGTAAAAAGCTCTGTAACTGGTACTCATAGGGTCGGAAGGTGATCTGGAATATTCATTGCATGTCGTGTCACTTTCACTATACTGCGCAAAATGCTCCAAATATTCCTAGCGGAAGTAATAACTTGCAAAAAACTAAAAGGAAGTATCAAAACCCTAAATAATAAAGATACATAATGAATGGGTCAGGCTGACCTCAACCGCCACAACAATGGGCTTACTAAAATGAGTGATGCACTACATTTCAAACCCGGATGTAGTTCTGGTGTATGTGTGTATGTCATTCCCTAGGTTCTCTTGTGTCAGTCGCACTTTGTGAAATAACTAGCAATAGCTAAATGTATAAAATGTAGTAGAATGTGTGCATAGAATAGAATAGAATCGCTCTCCCTATGAAGTGTGATGCAAATTTCCTAGCTTGTGCCTTGATGACAAAGGTATGTGGATGTCAATGCAATAGATGGATGCAACATTAGATGGAGTGATAGTAGTGTATGATGCTAGGTCCCTCATTATGGTCTCATAACTTTATATTTATAGGGTTCTCTTGCTCCAATTTCGTAATTAACCTCGAAAAGGCTGACCCCAAGAAAGATAAATATGAAAAATGGCTAGAAGAGGCCCAAAAAGTGGTGGGAAAGTGCTAGAAGGATCGGGGCACCCAATAATAAATTTGGACACCCCAGTCGAGGCTAAAATTATGTGGGATGTGCGGAAATGGCTAGGCATATGGGTGCAATAGGTCACAAATTACAAAAAAAAAAAAGCAAGATAGCCAAAGGGACGGGGGTTAATTAGTAATTTCTTCACTCAATAACCTTTTAAATAGTAGTATGAGACCAGGATAAATGTCTAAAGTGCATGATTGTGTGACTACACTTTTATCCTTTCAACATAAAATTATCCAAAATTGTCTACTATCTTTGAAATGGTTTCACTTGTGCTACACCACATCAAAGAGAGGAAAATGTAGATACCTAAATCTGACTACGTAATTTTAATACCAAAATTTCACTATTTATCCTCTTTCCTATCATTTGGTTATAATTAGCATTTTCTCACTAATTAGTTAACATTCCCCTTTTTCTTGGTCAATTAACAACACTTCGTTAATTAACTAGATCTTCCCCCATCCTAGATGCTAATTGATATCGCTTCATTTGTTATAATCCTCTTTTGATTAATTAATTAACCATTATTAATTAATTAAACCTTTCAATTTCATATTTAATCAATAAACCCTCTTATTTGTTAATTCCCTCTCTCAAATCCTTCAAATTGTACTATTTTCCCTCAAAATGGCTTCTACAAGCTTAATTTGGCCTATTAATTAATCCTAGTTGATTAATTAAATCACCCCTAATTCCCATGAGTTTATAATCTTTAATTAATCTCTTCTAATAATGTTTATCCCTTTCTAATTATACATTCCATATATCCCACATTCACTAGGTTGCAATATTCTCCCAAATTATAAAGTTATATAAAGAACCTAGTACACCATGTTTCAACTTACACCATATCATTGTAAGAAAGTTACAATTGAGAAGAGCATTTCATGTTAGAAGGCTTATTGAATCAAGTTAATCTCCCCTTTTCTACTTGGCAAAGAGTAGTAAGAGAAGAACTAAAATGGAAATTAAGCCATATTAGTGAGATCTCTTCCTCTTCCTTAGATAAATCCTTTGATCGTGCATAGTTACGTTCAGCTCATAAAGGAAGTATCGATCTAAACCCCATCCAAACAATCAAAGGGGAGGTTTGTATTTTATTGTTGATTCATTTTCTTATGCATATTAGTTTAGATTTTCCTTTCATGGATTTATCTTGATGTATTAGTTTAATTAACTAAGTTATGAATCTACTTGGTGTTAGGTTATTTCAATTAGATTAGTCTTTATTCAAATATGCATACAACAAAATTCACCGGTAACTATTACAATTTCCCACCTCTAATAAGTTCACAGTGGCTTCTTATCTGGTGTATTCCCTCGCTTTCACAAGACATTTCTGAGGTCTATCCAATGCTCCTAATGTGCCACATAAATCGCCATCCTATGAGAAATACCCACATCTCACATATCAGGAGAGTAACTCTCACTATTCTAGGCTGAATGATGCATTCACCATGTATGTCATAAGGTTACTCGAAGGAAAGATTAAGTAGAGAATTTCATCCCAAGCAGTTGTGTTGATCAACAAGTATGGAAGTCACTTCATCCAATTTCCCACCTTCACATACATAAGGTTTAGAATATTTGATATTATTCCTCACAGGTTACCCAGGTACCCAAGTGATAATATCATCACATTTGAATTGTGTAAACAATTTTCCCATGTCCATACCAGGTGTAAGAGTACAAAGAAGAAAAGTTTGTCTTTTCCTATCTCCTTAGGAATCTACTTGTGCAATAGTATCACGTATGCAATGAACATCGAAACATATTTCATTGATCTTAGTTTGTATTCCTACATATCTTGATCTAACTTTTATATTAATAAGAATCTAGATACTTTCCTCTTGCCAGGAATACATCATGTTCCACAAATTGAGGCTTATTGGGTTAACTACACAGATGACTTCAAATTCAAGAAATGGGATTATATGTGAATGATATTGGATCATATGAGAGAATTCAAGTTTGAATAGTTTTAGGATGGAATAAAAGATGATAGGCAGACCTATTTGGTCCTAAATATCAAGTAGTGTAATATTCCCATCTTTCTCCCACTTCATGGAACATTCGAGAGTAATGTGACATCAAATAAAGAACCATAGCAATAATTCAAATGTTAAAGGATTTTTTCAAATGGAAGAGGGCTTCTATCATTAAGTTTGGTGGCCTTCTATATCTATCTAGGAAAATGTCTCACACTTATTCTCTCAAGTAATCTACGGAATCCACGAGATATTCTCATTTAAAAGAATATTCCAATAGGAAACTTGTAGAAGTAGAATAAACTTAAGTTTATCCCCTAGGATCATTCAAAGGAGGAAAATTATCATTTAAAATACCATTTATTCCCTTGAATTAGGAAAGATTGATCCATCACAATCTACTATCCATCCCCACAATCCAAGTGTGTCCCCTTTAGAAGTTGAATCACCTTATCTTATGTAGGTTGTGATTCCTTATCAAGCACATGAAAATTATCATATGCCTAGCTTTGTGTCCACGTTGGCTGAAACCTTCTTATGGGTAAATGATTTTCTTAGAAGGGAATCAAGAATGATGCAACAAGCCACAACACCTAATTTTGAGGCCATCTCAATATACATCAAGACCAAGTGAACTAAGAAAGTACAAACAACTTCTCATTTCTTCACTGAGGATTTTGGATCTCAGTATGTGGAAGTTTCATGAAAAATAAATTTAAACCCCATGGGAGAAATGACACAAGATGACTATGAGAAGACTATAATTTCCTTCAGACAAACTACACATGAGGAAGATGTGCACCTATTCAAATAATGTGTAGCCTGTTTTCTTGCCAGAAATGAAGAGAACAAACAGACTGTGGAGAAACTGGAAGAGTAGGTGAGAACCCTCACTACCTATGTATAATCCTTCCTAGAACCCAATGTGGTACTACTTCCTCTGATAGATGTTATCTCTCCCATCAATATTTTTTATCCTCGAGTGATCAAGATACCTCAAGGGTACACCCTACAAGGGAGAGCCAATGACAAATGGGTGGAGAAGATTCTAGAGAATGGAAAGGTACTATTACCCGAGGTTACCTCTTTATCCTAATTTTCCCTTGCCACTATTTCTAAGGTGGAAATGACTGAGGAGATTGAGAAATAAAAGGCCCACTAGGAGAATGTGTTCCCATTTGTTTTTGAGATGAGTTTTCTTGATTCTCGCTCCTTAGTAAGAAAGAATGTATTCACTTATATCTTAGATAATTTGTCACCCATGTGGTCTTGCATAATGAGTGCTAGATATGATATGATAAATGATGTTATATCGGAACTTGATTCTTGTGGATAACATGAATCTGAGATCTTTAAAAATGTCAGCAATAGTGGGTAGAATCTCAGATCACCTCCACTTAGTGAATGATCATCCTTAGAAGAGCTTCTCAAGTGTTTCCAAGACTTGTTCCAAATAGAGGCATCTGATCATTTATCTTTCAATGAAGATACGTTGGAATCCCTCACATAAATTAGAGGCTCAATCTCTAATACTACAAAATATCATAAATTTTGGTTTAATAAATGCATGACCCTTGGTGGTGTTCCCGAGACTTGGATCAGTGCTTTGGGTTGTTTTTATATTCCATGGATAGAAAAGGTGACACTCAAAATAGTTTGTTTCGTTAAGGAATTGAAAGGTGATGAGTTCATTCCAAGATCATTTCCTCAAAGGTCTCCAAGATCTAGATCTTTTTCATTATAAGCTTCATGATCCTCAATGTTTTCAAAAATAAATGCACCCTTTGTAGAGTGGTTTGATGACTCCCCTTACAATTGACAAAACTTAAACACTCTTAGGCTATGGGTGACCTAAATTTGTATTAAGTCTCCATAGAGGGTTAGTTCCTCTAATGTAACACCTAAAAGCTA
Source organism: Taxus chinensis (assembly GCA_019776745.2). NCBI lineage: Eukaryota > Viridiplantae > Streptophyta > Pinopsida > Cupressales > Taxaceae > Taxus > Taxus chinensis. Next base: position 544,394,501 of record CM034151.1, on the reverse strand, counting down.
GATTCTACTCTAGTTTATGAATAGGGGAAAATGGGAAGGGAATACTGAAAATAATAAAAAGGGGTGATACACCATGAATTTTGACGATCTTAGACTTGTTTGAACCACACAAATAGATCAAAATAACTAGTACACCTTGTACAACTCATAAATTGACAAATTAATGCATAAGTGTTTCAGAGAAAGGTTTGTAAATTATAATAACATAGAGATGGGGTATAAAATAGCTATGAAAGGAAAATTTGGTAGACTCCACAATTGAATCCTACAAAACTTTAGTCAAACACAAGCTATTACCTACAACTTAGCATGTTACTATAATATGGCATGGAATTTAGACTGTAAAATTAGGTATAAAGAATATTATAAGATAAAAATCAGCTTAAAACACAAACTTACAAAAATTACACGTAATGAGAAGGAAAAAATAACTCATTTATTGACGGAAGAGGTGAAACAAGTAAAATAACTAGAGGTTTCAAAATAGGTGGCTGGTATACCACCATGATGAAATTGATTTTTATTCTTCACAGGGATCAACCACAACCAGATAGATATATCCTTTACAATGAATAATCTACATTATATATAGGAGAAATGAAATATATAAAGGAAAGAGCATGCAAGATTTCACAAATTCAAACACTATGACATCATGTAGGTCACAAACAAAAACTGACTATGGAGTCAATGTTTTTCAATAGGCCCTGTTGCATGTTCTCTTGACACAAGATTCAACTCTCCTTCATATTTACCTTGCATAGTTGAATTCCTCTTTGCTTTAACTTGATTTGTATTCTGGATTAGGCCAAAATGATACAACTGGGGTTTTAATCCAAGTCTAGACCTAGAATGGTAAGTTTTGTAGCTACTCATCATGATATTCTTAGCCTTTTTCCATTTGGAACCTCACCACTTACTTAAAGAAAAGAATTAGGGAACTAGAGGAACTCAGGAACAATTCCCCGTGTTCCTTCAAAGGAAAAATTAATTGATTTTTCCCTCTATTACCTCTAGAGCTGACCTAACCACTTATTCCTCTTGTTCGGGCTCTAGATTCAACTTAACTATTTATTCCTTTATTCCTCCAATCATCTAAATAATTATGTTGATAATCATTTGTCTCAACTTAGGAAAGTATTTGAAAGGTGTAGACAATATAGAGTCTCATTCAACCCCAAGAAATGTATTTTTTAAATTCATGAAGGAAAAATTTAGGCCATATTATCTCTAAAAGGGACTTTTTATTTATTCTAAAAGAGTAAGTGTTATTCTCACACCGTCCTTTCCCAATCACAAAATAGCATTACAAAATTTCTTTAGAAGAATCAATTTTTTTAGTAGATTTATTCTTGACTTTTCCAATTTTGTGAAGCTACTGACCTCTATATTGAATAATAGTATGGTTTTAAAATGGAATAAAGAGGGAAAGAATAAATTTTAAGCAATTAATAAATATATATAAAAAGCTCCTACCCTCATAAACCCTGATTTTACAAAATACTTCACCCTATATGCCTTTAGAGGCATTGATACTATTTCAAAATTGTTAGTGCAATATAATAAAGAAGGTATGGAGAAAACAATAGCATTCTTTAGTTAAATCTTAGAGGGTTATGAGGTAAGATATTCCTTTATAGAGAAATAAGTCCTCTCTATTATAAGGAGTCTCAAGAAGTTCAACCACTTGATTTCTAACAATAAAGTTCATTTTATGGTTTCACATCCGAGTGTAAGAGAATACCTCTGGAACAAGGACTTAAACAAGAACAGGGTGGGTTGGATCACAAAATTAATGGAGTATGATGTGGACATTAAGGTCACAAATTTGATTAGAGGTAGAGGGTTATGTGAGCAGCTAACTTCATATTTGCATGATGAGAATGATATTGTCTTAGTGCTTCAAGATGAGCAACAATCAATTGTAAATTTGTTTCCTATCAGATGGAATCATGAAATGGTCCATTTCCTTCAAACAAGTGAGTGCCCCCAAGGTTTAGACACAACTAAAATGAGGTATTTTAGATTGCAACCTATTCATTATGTTCTAGTGGATGATATACTTTAAACAAAAGATATCAATGGTTATCTATTGAGATGTATCGATACAACTCATATTGATAGTATTTTATAAGAGTTCCATAAGGGGATATCAAGTGGACATTTTTCTCCAAGAATTACTACTTTTAAGATAGTGAAAGCAAGCTACCATTGGTCTAACTTGTTTAAGGATGCCTATATAGGGTTAAGAAGTGTAATATGTATGATTTATTTACATGTAAGAAAAAATTAGCAGCCCTCCCTCTCAAATCCATATAGATTGAACATCCTTTCATATAATGTGGCTTAGATTTCATAGGGATGATTAACAAAAATTCAATTGCAATTCATAAGTGGATTCTTAGAGCTAATAATTAATTTACAAGGTGGACAGAAGAAATGGCCCTTAAGGAAGAAAATGAAACTTCAGTTTTCAACTTATATGAAGACATCTTAAATAGGTTTGGAGTTCCTTCTTCAATCCTTTTTGATAATTCAATTTCCTTTCTTGTAACTAGGACAAGTTAATTAGAACTCAAATTTGGTATCCATTTGAGCACAACCTCTAAGTACTATCCTCGAGGGAATGGATTGGAAAAATCCACAAATAAGAATCTTATTAAAATTGCAAAAGAACCATGGAGGAGAACCATAGGTCCTGGCAAATAAATATTAAGAAAACCTTATGGGATGATATAATCACTCCTAAAAGGGCTATTGGTAACTCACCTTATATATTTGTCTATGGTAGATAAGCAAGGTTACCTATATCACTTGAATTACTATCCCTAGAGCTCATTAACCATGATTGAAGAAGATGCAATGGAAATAAGGTTTGTATGATTAATGGAGTTGGAATAAATTATAAATTGAGTAATGCATAGGATGGAGCTTCACGAAGCCCACGTACAAAAATCATTTGATAAGAAGGAAGTTTCAAGAACATTCAAAGAAGGATACCTTGTTCTGAAATGGGATGAGGAAAGGAATAAGATGGGAAAGCATACCAAGTTTGACTCTATATGGAGTGGACCATATATGATTTCTAGTTGTAAGAAACACAATGCCTTTAAACTCTCCAAGATGAGTGGTGAAGAGTTGCATATCCTAGTTAATGGCATATACCTCAAGCATTATTACTGAAGGTCATGATTCACCCTTGTACATAGTAAGAAGTTGTCTTATTTTCTTCTAATTGCTTCATGTACATTATTTCTTTGGTTTCATTTCTTTGTGTACCTTGGCCACATTTTTAGGATTTTTGTATTTCCCATAATTTCTTTCACACATTTTGTTTTCTTAAGAAGGAATTTTGGTGTTCAAAGGTGTTTCAAGAGGTTGCAAGAGAGTGTGTTCTTTCAGAGTAGATTAGTATGACTCCATGCCCAATGGATTCTTCAAAGCTACTGATCTCCTTTCTTAGTGGGTTAAAAAAAGTAGATTCCTCCTAGGATGTTTCCTTTTCATTCACCATGGTCTCTTTCACCAAGTGCAATCATGGTACTCACAAGAGGAGGAGGATCTTGGAAATATTTTACAAATTATTTTTCACTGAGCTTGCATAATCTTGAAATGTCAAAGGTCATGGGAAAAATTTATATGTTCTAGTCATTCCTCCCAATTTTTTAAATATTCTATGAAAAATAAGTTAGTCAAGTTTGCAAATTTGGTTCAAAACTAGGAAAAATCGATAAAATCAGACTTTTGAGGAATAAGAGGTTATGTTCTTGAGTTACCTTTGTTCCCCAATTTACCGATTTGGATGAATTTATTAATTTTTTGGGAAAATCAAATTTTTGAGGAACAATATTAATTTTTCATATATTCTATTTGTTCCCCGCATCTTTGTCATGATCACATTGCACATGAAAATCAGTTAAGTAGGCATTTTGAAGAACAAATGAAACCGTTTCTTTGTTCTGTTTATTATCTGCATAACTAATTTGGTTTATTGAAGGAACATAGAAACAAGTGGTTAAATTGGATTTTTGATGAACAAGAGGAATTGTTCCTCTATTTCATCTATTCCCTACATCCCCACCATCGTTGGATTACACTTGAAAATTAGTTGAGTTGGCATTTCAAATAATAAATAGAACTATTCCTTTGTTTCGCTAGTTCTGCGCATAACCAATTTGGCCAATTGGAGTAACAGAGGAACAAGCAGTTAACTCATCTCCAAAGGGAACAAATTGAACAATCAATTAATTCATTCTTTGGATGAACATGAGAAATTGTTCCTAAGTTTCTCTAGTTCCCAAATTCTCTTTCGTTAAGTAATGGTGAGGTTAAAAATGGAAAAAGGCCAAGAGACCATGCAATAAGTCCTATTAGATAAAATTTACTCCATAGTTAGTTTCAATTTTTGAACTACCTAATGTCATAGTGTTGGCATTTATGAACACTTGCATTCTCTTTCCTCTCTACAGTTCATTTATCCTATATACTAGATATTATTCATTGTAAAGGAGATATCTAGCTGGGTGTGGCTGAGCTCTATTATTTTTGGTGCTTGTTTCACCTCTTGGATCGATAAAGGAGTTATTTTTACCTTCTCATTACCTATAATTTGTCCAATTTTATGTTTTAAGATGATTTTTATCTTGTGATAGTGTTTATCCCTTATTTTGCAAGCTAAATTTCATACCCTATTGCAATAACATGCTAATTTGTAGCCATACCTTGTGTTTGACTAAATTTTATCATGATTCAGTTGGGGAGTCTACAAAATTTCCCTTCCAAATTTATTTTCTTCCCCTTCTCTATGTTGTTATAACTTCCAAACCTTTCTCTAAAACACTTATGCATTAGTTTGTCAATTTTTGAGTTCTGCAAGGTGTCCTAGTTCCTTTGATCCATCTATGTGGTTCAAACAAGTATAAGATCTTCAAACTTTCTGGCGTATCACCCCCTTTTTGTTGTTTTCAGACATCTCTTCCCCCTTTTCCCAGTTCATGTAGTAGAGTAGAAGTTATTTGTTAAGTGTTACACTAGGGGAACCATCCCTCTCTTGAGACTCACCCAAACTTTATGTCACCCACAACCTAGGAGTGTTTTGATTTTTTTCATTTAGAAGGGGAGTCATAACACCACTCCCCAAAGAGTGCATTCCTTCATGACAACACTCAGATTGATCATGTCTTCTTCTCTCTCTCCTTCCCTCTCTCTATGTTCTAATTCTTCATTGGGAATGTGCTTTTTGAATTTTTTGTCTTATTCACTTGAGTGACCTTTTAATTTGACATTGTAAAAGTTCTATTTCATTAATAACAAAGGGGCTTATTTTTATTCATATAGGAATATGAAAGGTCGCAAGTGATACGGATGTGAAAATTCATGTGGGGAGGATATGAAGAGACATATTATAAAGTTATATATTGGTATTATTTCTCCATTCTAAAGGGTTGATAGATATTGTTCTCTCACTACAAAAAGAAGTTATTTATTCTATTTTTTGTTTACTTTCATTTACTTCCTCCTTTCAACTTCACATGCATTATAATATTTAATAACTAAGAAATAGATTTATATATTTGAGGAATAAATCAATCAAACTTTGTGTCTATGATTTGTTAATCTTTCTATTTCTTGCATGGTTGTTTTATTATTATTAAATTTGAACCTAATCTGGTTAATTTCAATGAAATTGGTAAGCTCATATTCATTACATTAGCCCTCCATATCTACATACTTATCTCCCCTTCAACTCTCTCTAAGAAAATTCCTCCTTTGTATTCTATTTAGGAAAATTTCCATAGGTTTAGTGGAGTATTTCTATGTGATCCCCAACCTAACGACCACAAAATATTTTACTTTTTCTACATTCAATAAATCGGATCCTTCTCATTCCCAAGAGGAGGGACCTATTCGTAGAGAATTGGTGAAAAATCACTAATTTTCCCTTGCAAAAAAATATTTCGCCAACAATTTTTAGCACCCATCATGGGGAAGATTTTGATTTTTTTGCATCCTATAAATATCCAAAAAATCATAAAATCATATATATGAAAATTATAAACCTTTAGAAAATATAAATTTAGAAATTCAAAAAATCATTTCTTAAAAATTCATTGCTTATTTCTGTATAAACCTTTCTTTTTCCAAGCTACAAATTCCATATTTCTCTTTGAAAAAATTGTTACAAGCTAGCAGAAAAAATGTATACAAGAGATAATCGAGTAATTAGCCTAACTGACACTACATTTAGGGGAAAAACAAGCTAATTTCAGACTTCCTATTTTCCAAACAGCAAGACAAGCTGGGTGAGAATAATTTCTTGACTTTAACCCTGATTTTCCTCTTAAATAACTAGTTGCAACATTGTTGGATCTCATTCCTCCAGAACAAGAAGAACAAGAACAAGAACAAGAACAAGAACAAGAAGAAGAAATGGTTGCACCTGTGCCATGTGGACATAATATAGTCCCATTGGCCCTACATCCTCCATTTCATGAGTTACTTATTGGTTCAAGGAAGAACTCCCCAAGTTTAGAGGGCATGGAAAAAAAGCATCTGGATGAGCACATTGTTGCATTCATCACAGTCTGTGGTGTATCAAGAGTTGAACATGAAGATGTATTAATCCATTTGTTTGTGGAATCATTGTAAGAAGATGTTATAGATTTTTTATACCACTTTCCAAGAAGATCCATGACAAATTGGGTGCAGATGAAGGCCAAATTTGAGGCTAGATTCAAGTATTCCAAATACGCTCACGCACTACTTGCACAATGGTATTAGTTAAAGAACGAACCAAACAAGGTTATGAGGTAATTTATTTCCAAATTCAATAGATTTGTCTACAATATTCATGAAGTTACAAGCCCTATTGAAGACAACAAATTGAGGTTCTTAAAAAATTCTCAATTTACAGAGGTGGAATTCATCTCGAGAAGATCTCAACCTAATAGCCTAGATGAGGCTTAAGAACTTGTAGTTAATGTGGGATATGACCTCATTATGTTTAGAAAATTTAGAAAACGGTCAGACAAGGATAAGGATCAGACTTCTAGTTCCAGATATGTGGATCCCTTAATACAAAAAACTTGTTAATAATGTGATTTCTCTTTAAAACAACTTTCCCAAAGCACTCCATATAGAGATATCCCAAAGAATAACTTCTAGAGAAAAATAATAATTGGTGTTATGCCTCAAAGGCTTGCACTTGAAGCTCCACATTTAATTCCATGTGGGACATGTTCGAATGAGGAGAATGAAGAAGAAGTTGTTGATAACACCAAAATTTGTGCCCTCTAAATGTTCACAGATGAACATCCAGAACTTTGGGTAACATAGGATGATCTCGAAAGTGTGGGACTTTACAAAGCAAAATCAACCTCCACAGAAGGTTAGTTCCTCTATGTCTTATCCCTCCAAAACTAAACTATGACCTTAGAAGGTAATTAGTTTAAAGCTAAACTACATCTCACATGATCCAGAGTTAAGAGAGAGGGGAAAAGAGGATTTCAAACTTAAAAGAAGGTGAAGCGCCAAACTAAAATAGGGTTCAGACTTGGCTTATAAGGACACGATTGAAACTATCACGTATGGAAGTTTAAAATTAACTCATATTTGTATAAATAAGAATAAGCATATTTAAATAAAGAAAGAGAGTCAAATATTCACATTCAATGCGCAATTCATGAAGGAAAACCACAATCACAATTCTTTAAATGATATCACTTACATTTATAGAAGTAGAGGTCTAACAAATTCTAATAAAAATAGTTGTAGAGGTCTAAAAGCATATAATATTAAAGAAAATATTATAACTCTGCATGAGATAACCCTTTTCATGTGCAAGGGCACATATATTTATCTCATTCATGGAATGGGGAAAGAGGAGGAAGAGAGATAAGAAAGGACCACCAAGATGGAACTGATCACCTCTTAAATTGACATTAAATGAGTGTGAGTGTTATGATTTATCTTTAATTTTACTTTTAGTATAGGTATAAACACCTCCAACTTCATCCACCAACCCCATTATGACCATTGAGTCTATCGTATGCCATCAAATTACACAGAATGACACCCTTCTTCATTAAATTTTTTTGGTTGAGGTGGTTGGCTTTCTAGTTCAAATTTCATCGTGGATTTACTTTGTCACATGATTTTCATCATAGTATTTCAAATTTTATTTGTTTTGTAGACCTTCACAATATTCCTTCTACCTACCTTGATGAGCGAAAGTACTTCATTCCACCCATGAGGATATAAATATTTAATCCACGGTTCTTGAACTTACGACTATCTTCCCTCATTCCACGTGTTTAAGAAAACCCACGGGACATTTACAATTTTGTAAGCCCACGAAGCACCAAGTTAGTGTTCTATGGATTTTGAACTTAGCCGTTTTCTTCTATTTTATCTATGGATAAACAAATTTGTGGTACTCTGTCTAACCTCACCTATTAGGGATCTACTTCCTTAGTGTTGTAAAAGTGTTGTAAGACATCACATAAAACTAAAATTTACTGATTCCCACATAAGTCTCGAAGCTTCTTATTCCTTTTTTCCACAGGTTGGAAAATCCATGCATTAGTAAGTTACTACATTCCACGGTAAAATAAATTAGTCTCCTGTGGATTTTCTAGTGAATGAAAATGGTTAAATCCTCTTGATGAGTTGTCCAAAATTACATGGGGTGAAATTTTGGAAAACAAATTGGAAACCTCCAGGGGACATCTTCCTGCTAGATTATGAAGACTAGCTTCCTTGAAGCAAACATTGGGCATTAGGTCAAGCTCAATATTGAAGAAATTGATCTCATATTCGAAAACCAATCTCCTAAATATGTATGAACTTAACACTAAATTGGATTTTATGTGTGAAATTTTGAAATATGTTTATTGAAATTCACTCTAGATATCTAATTTCTATCATGAACCTACTTTGAGATGATATGCATCTGACTTCGAGTTACTCCAAAACTTATGTACAAAATGGGAAATCATACATACCTCAAATGAAACATGCAGAGAGTGTAAAGCACTTATTACAAAGTAAACTATACTACTAAGAAAACATGTGCTTGATAGCTCTTAGAGGAATTAAAACTAAACTATTGTGTACAAGGTGGAGGTCTTTTTTAAAATCAAAGCTTTAAATAGACCTCGTTGACAAGGATCGCAAGTTCTTCTCTATCTAATTTTAACAATTGGAAAGAAATGTCTAGCTTACAACTAGAGATTACATAAGGGCCACTCCACATGGTGTCAAAATTCAAATGTTTACCTCATTTGACTCTATCCAAACATCATTTAAGAACAACTTCACCTTCTTAAAAGCTTCTGGAAATCGATTTTATATCAAAACATTTATTGATCTAATCATGATTTAACTCCATATCTTTCATGACTTAGTTTCTCAATTCTTCAAGCTCCATGAGTTCTATATATGTGATCTCCATTGCTCTAAACTCAAACATTTCCAGTTGTTTTATGAGCTCTAATGTAGGTAATTCAATAGATATGGGTAACCTTGCTTCCTTACCATAAACCAATGTGTATGGTTAACCACCTATTGACCTTTTAGGAATGATCCTATCCACCATATGGATGATTTCAACTTATTGTGCCATGTCCTTTTATTTTCATCCAAATTTATTCTGATGATTTTCAACAAGGTCTTGTTGGTTGAATCGATATGCCCATTTCCTTGGGGGTAATAATTTGATAAGATGCTTAAATGGATGACCTGGAGGTAAAAATTTGGCATAAAAATTTCCCAAGATCTCCCAGAACCTATTCCTTATGGAAGAATAGGTCAAGATCTTTCCATTGGTATCTTGAACATTGAAAACAAACATTGTATGCTCTAGATACAATATATGCAAGAAAAATATTTGCAAGTTGAAGCCAAGGCACAAGTGACACAGTGATTAGGAATGTTGTAAAACAGAAAACAGATTTTTGTGATGTCAAAAAGTTTTACGGAGAAAAAATCCATGTTGTTTTGTCACCACAAGTCTTCGATGGTTGATAAAATATTTTTTAACAGCAGGGTCCACTCTTGTTTCGGAAGGGGATCCAGCCGTCAGAGTTATCTAGTAACTCAATGTTTTCTCCCTCAACTCATTGAGCTAGTATCCGAGTTGATAGTGAGTTGAGCTGATGGGCGAGTTGATCAAGATCATGATGAGTGAGATATTGGCAAGTTGAGAACCAAGCTACATAGGTCGAGTTCAAATCGATCTACCCAACATGCTTTGCAACATAACCACCAAGTCCATATTGGGTGAGAATAACAGATCAGCATGGCCAAAGACACGTAAACCATGGATGACTCTAGATATATTAATCCCTCACCAATCCAAAACCCATCGCATGTGGGATTAAATCCCAACAAACCCCATGGTAAAAGCAAGACATCTCTGCGATCGAGTCAGGGTCGAGTCAGCGGATGCAAGGTGGTAGCGATGAATGGATGTCGTGACGATCTTTGGAAGACATGGGCGTAGGTGCATCAATAGACTCTATGAGTTAGAAAAAACCGCAACAGTGGTGAACTCATCCAGTTGGTGGACGGTGCGGTCAAAACCAAATAAGAGATGTAACATGTAAGGAGGAAGAATTGAACCGCCAACCTCCTACCTGTGATGGATGTGCTAAACTTGTTTATATAAATTAGTTAACAGTGCAAAGGAAATCAAAGCTAACACCTAATAGCTTTAATACAATGCTAACTAGATCAATATACCATCATGTTTGCATTAGAACATGAAATGAAGATTCAAACTAATATGCTAAACAAATTAACCTCTATCTCTAATTGAATGCTAATGATATGAACCTATTTATATACTTAGCAATCAAAAGGGTTGATTGTATACTTGAATCCCAAGGTTTTAAAGAATGGAGTCTTACCAATCCATGGCTACAAGACTATTTGAAATATCTCCATATGATTTCAAAACTTGGATGGATGAATGCAAGCAATGAAGATAGCTAGCTCCTCTAATGGAAGAATTATCTAAGATGATAAAATGACTATAGTATAGGCTTTATGCTTATTTAGGTGTAAGTAGAAAGGTTAGAGGAGGGTTCCTTTTATAACCCAATGGTTTGAATAAGCTTTAAATCCTATTGTATGTGGGATAATAGCAAATCTAGGTTAGTTATGGATAAACATGGTTTAGAAGTGGTTGATTTTACTTTAGGAGAGTTTAGTTTTTCCTCTAGTGACTCATGGGGATTGAGGTGGTTTATTAATTAACCAAAGTGATTAATTAATCGGTGTGCAAGCTTATAGAAGCTTTTTAGAGGAATAGTTAGTATGATTTATGTTATGAGAGGATTTTAATCAAATAAATGATGATTTATTGATTAAATAGAAGAGAGAATTAATTAATTTAGAATAATTAATTAATCTAGATAGAAATGGGAGCTTAATTAATTAGAAATAATTAATTAATCTAGATAGAAAGGGGAGCTTAATTGATTATAAATAATTAGTTAATCTAGAAAGAAAGGGGAGTTTATTAAGAGAAGGTCGTTAATTGGCATCTTTTTTGGATATAAAAGTTAATTAACTAACGTAATGTAATTAATTATCGACGATAGCAGAGAAAATGTGTGATATTGATGATATGTCATCAATTAGTGGGAAAGGGTATAATTAGAGCAATTTAAGTATTTAAATTGGTCGACCTAAATTATAAGTGTCTACATTTTCCCCTTTTGGGGTGGCGTAAGTGACGCCACTTCAAAGACAGTAGATAGATAAAATTTTGAAGGGGTAGAATAAAAATTAGTAGAAGTGAGAGATTCCCCCTCGAGTGTCGATGGGGTGATCAAAGAAGGCGATCAATGATCGAAAAAGGTGAGAGAAATGGATAGAAGAATGGGTAGGGGTAGGATGCCCCAAATGAATCAGAAGAATAGTGTTGATAGGAGAATGATGTAGAAGCTGAATGAAGACTGAAAGAAAAGAGAAAGCTTTCATCCAGTGTACTGAAACAAATTTAGTGTCATCATATTGACAAAGATCTACGTCATCAGTCCTTATTGAAAATATAAGAATACGAAAAAAGTAGAGTGACATGAAAATCCATACTCTAAACAATTATCCATTGCTGAAAAACACTAATTCAATGCAACATACAAAAATTAATGCAATATGAGAAATAAACAAGCGCATTTAATAGGGAAACAAGTACAAACACACATATTCAAACCAATAATGGTTGAAAGATGGTTCTATAATTGTTTTATTATCAAGTTGAAGATCCCAGAATATTTGTGATTGGAAAAAAGGGTAAAAAATGATGCCCCTAGCAAGGATACATGCAAGGGAAAATGATTAAGGACATTGGGTCTAATGATAAAGCATTGTGCACAACGAAATAGTATCACACAACTGGATGTGCCCTAGAGTACCGACAAAGCAAGCATGCTAGCTTTGTAAATGGTTGTAAATTTTATGATCCGCAAATCATTTGATTTATGAACACGTGAAAATTCCAGCAAGATATGGAATGAATACCATGTGCAATACACGAGTTTTAGCTGCTATGGGTTGTTTACCTATTTTTATAAATTTTACAATTTTTAGGATTTTTAAGAAACTTTGAAATTTTATGTGTTTGTATTTTTCTATGTTTTTTGAAAAAAAAAATATTTTTGTAATGTTTAGGGATTTTTGATTTTTTAGAAGAAATGAGAAAATAGGAAATCTCCTGAAAGTAAGAAAAATTCCCTAAGGAGAAGAAACAAGTGCTAGGTAGCAAAAACACACCCTGACGTGACGAAAAAGGAGTTAAAATGGTTATTTAATAAATAAAATCATTACATTTGATAGAAGAAGTGTTAGATTGATCACGGTGATCAAAACATGCCCCTAGGGCAATCCGGCAGGTTAAAATAGCCAAATATACCCCTCCCAATGGGGGTAAATCATCATGATCAGTACATTTGCTACCAAACCCTACCAAATTTTTACCATGAGTTACCACGAGCAACGAGCGAGATGGTTAGGGTGCAGAATCGCCATAGATGCATTGATACCATTTGAGATTACGTCTATAATAATGACGATGGACCATTTGTGAGTACCCCAACCCTTCCTGGTCTTTTTACACATTTAATTTTGTATTTGATAACATTAATTAGCATTTAGATATGCCACATATTTATATGATTCATGATCATTACTATGGTTATGCATGATGATTAGATCATGATGTTGTCTGATTCTATTTCTTATGTATGTACCTTGATGGATATTGATGACATATCACATGTGTTTGATTTTTATGATAGATCCATAGATTGTATCAATTTCATTGTATATGTGATGTTCTAGATTAGTGGATGGGATGATATGATGATATTGGTGTGGGGGGATAGATTTTGATATTTGTGATCCCTCTTACCCCCATTTGATGATACGAAAATGTTCATTTTAAGAATACCCCTCTAAAAAATTACTTTTGAATCATTTGTGAATCTCAAAAATTGACTTTCGAATCATTGGTAAATATCTGAAAAAATGTTTCGTGGAAAAGGTGATTTCAAAGAGAAAATTTTTCCCTGGTTTCACAAAGATTGTCAGGTAGGTTGGTTGGGGGTTGGGCGAGAAGTTGGTCGAGTAGTTTTTTCAGGACTCAGAGGTTGGGTTGTTAAGGGGTTGGGTGACTATTGTGCAGGGTGGGGTTGGATGGGTGAGGGGTGGGGCAGCTGAGGGTTGGGCAGATGGGATGGACATGAGAGGGGGTGGATAGTTAAGTGTTGGGTAGGTGGGTTAAATGAGTGAGGGGTTGGACGGCTAAGGTTTGGATGGGTTTGTTGGACGGGTGAGGGGTTTGACAGCTAGGGGTTAGGCAAGTGCGTTGGATGGGTGAGGGGTTGGATGGCTACAGGTTGGACAGGTGAGGGGTTGGACGGGTGCATTGGACATAAGTTTAGGTTAGCTTTTGTTTCTATTTATGTTTGTGTTATGGACTGTAGTGAAGACTGAAAGAGCCACATCATGTTAGCCTTCCATAGGAACTTGATATTCTTTAAGATAGATTTATGGGATACAGGTTGAAAATTTGATGCAAATCCTTAAGCACCCAAATAAATTAGGGGAAATCCAAACGAATACTCAAAAATATATGTTTTTGAACCTAGAATGCAGAATAAAATTATGAAATTTTATCCTCTCCTAGGATCTTTTCAATCACTTTCATGCAAACCTCTAGAATAAAGAAGTTTTTACATACTCTACCTCCTTACCTATGAATTTGGAAGTTGGATTTACACTAACAAGTAGTAACACACTAAGACTAACAACATATATTTGTTATGAGTAACTCAAAGACAAGTCAATAAATCAGACCCAATTGCATAAATTAAGAGGGTACTTGGACGATCAAGTATAGAGAATATGATATTAAAAAAATTCCAAATATCCCCTTAACAAATTAAATAAATGCATTAACCCATAAATAATAGAAGGACCTAATATATGATTGAATGAACATTTAACATAGAAAATAATTACGGTTATAATTATGATAGCTTAACTTTCTCAAACGGCTGAACATGACATAACTCCTCCATAGGGTCTATTCACAGTTCTCCTGCTCCATTTCAGCTTGCTAACCCTGTATTCTATGGGCCTCAAATGGGGAATCTGTAAAGGCATCAACCAATCCAAAACATGATAGTTGAGTTTAAGATTTTAAAAAATCATAAATCAGCAACAATAAATCAAAACTTTAGGCTTATAAATCCCAGTTATAGTTTTGTAGATGAAACAAAAATAGTGTGACTACAATGCTACAAAAATCCCCCACAACACAAATATCAAACAAAATTATAAAATCTGTAAGAAAATTCATTTGATGGGATTTCAAAAGCTCTATGCAAAGTTTTGAATCTGTTCATATCCCTCGACAGAGTTGCATATAGCTTCTCTAATCACTAGTATGATATAAAAATTCAATCGATTTACGCCATTATGAGAATACCAACAAAAAAATAGAAAAAGAAAAAATAGTTCTTACTCCTTGGATTCTTTTTCCGGTAACGGAACATTTGGGTCTATTGTCCCTCTTTTTGGTAGTCTGATAAATTAACTTCCCACTTGTACACAAATATACCCAAAACAATTGACCCCAAAAATCATACAAAAAATGAGAGAAACCTAAAAACTCTAAAACCTAACCCAGAGTCAAATAAATACATAACAAAGATAAACTTCAAAACCCTAGATGAAGTGGACATGTTTTTTATGATGGGTTTGGATGATTTGGGTCTAGTTCAACTTGGTGTGATAGCTATGACACCTGAGGTATGTGAGACTCTGCACGCTGCTCCTGATTTCTCCTCTTTGAAAAATAAGGGTTTTTCCTTGTCCTGATGACAATAATGTATAGAGAGAGGCTTTCCCACTTTAGTGATTCTATGAATTTGTAGCTTTTTTGTGCCCTTCATTTTAAGGTGATTGTACTTATATGACATCAAGGGATGGAACAGTTGGACAACATAGATGTTGGATGGCAGGGTTGGATGGCTCAAGGTTGGATGGCTCAAGGGTTGGATGTCTCGAGGGGTTGGAAGGTAGAGTTGGATGGCCAGGGTTCGATGACTAAGTGGTTAGATGGCTCAGAGTTGGAAGGGCATGGCTAAGGGGTTAGATGGCAAAGGGGTTAAACGACCAAGGATTAGATGACTAAGGGGTTGGACGGCTAACTGGTTGGACAACTGAGGGGTTGGACGACTGAGGGTTAGATGACTGAGGGTTGAATGACTCTGGGTTGGATGGCTTAGGGTTGGATTGCTCAGGTCTTGACATCCCAGGGTTGGAACGATCAGTGTTGGACGGATCAGGGTTGGAATGCTTTGGGTTGGATGACTCAGGGGTTGTTTATGTTTACTTCGGTGAATATGCACACGAAATGATTCAAATTGGTGGAAAATTACATTTATAATCTCTTATATATGTGTAAAATATAGGGTAAATGAATAGCATAAGGGACATGTCAGAAGAATTTTTCGGTGAATAAGCTAGTTGTGAATCATAGAATATTCACCAATTCAAATTTCCATAATCCTCAATTTTCGTGAGTTTACAAAAAAAAATCACTAAAATTTTCCCTATAATATGATATGTGATGATTAGCTTACAATACATGTATGATGTACACGTATCATTTTATTTATATATGATGTATAGATTATGTTAGATGTTATGATATAGATGGAGATGTGATGATGTGATAACAAAACTATGTACATGCAAAAAGTAAACACAAGAAAATGTTAACAAACCAATCAAATATACATTGCTAAACAACATGAATTAACACAACCATGTACAATTATTTATAAGCATGCAAAAACACACTTCATATGTACAAGTAAGAATGAATCTAATATAAGAAAGAAAATATGAATCTCACAAAGTATTTTTAAGTGAAAAACTATACAAATGTACAAGCAAGCAGAAACTATACAAGAAATCAATGTACACAACCTAATAAACAAAGTAAGAAACAAGATAAAGAAAGTAAACTAAAGCTATGTTTTTGTAAGATTGCTTTGAGTGCATTTTGCGTTTGTGGGAATTTTGTGAAACAATTTTCTATTGTTTTTGTGTTTTTTGTTTTTCTATTGTTTGTGTGTTTTCTGTTTTTCTATTAATTACATTTTTTCAAGTCTTTTCTAACTATTTTTTAACATATTTGAATTTTTTTTTGTGATTTTAAAAGGTTTTCTGAAGCTATGTACAGGAAACTAAGAAACATCGATGCCCCCAACATTAGATGGAGAATACACAAGGGCATGTGCTACGTATTTATAAATAGGAAGGTGAAAGTGTGAAGGTGCCCCCAGCGTTAGATGGGGAATATACAAAGGAAATCCCTTCACCAATTTACAAGAGGAGAAATAGCCAGATCAAGGCTTGACAGGATAGGCTCAAAGGGAATCTTGGATACCATAGTGGTACTAATTCCAGGCTAAGTAAAAGTACCCCCTAAAAACCATATGCTTGTGAACAACGAGTCCTCCCAAGGTACCGGAAGACGGTTTTCACCAAGGGATCTATCCAAAGCACCACAATTGCATGGTTTTCACATATGGATGACCTGCTTTCTCTTTTTCTTTTTCTCTTTTTTGAATTTTTTGTATTTTGATCATTTTTTACTTTTTTGTTTGTTTTTTGATTTTCTACCATGTTTAAGCATAGAAATTCTTAAGGTGCATGACATTCATAGGTTCACGGAGCTTGTCTCCATTGGGATGAGAAAATTTGTATTCTCTTGTTCCATATTTTTCCACAATGACTTGAGGTCCTAACCAATATGGTTCAAACTTGCCTTTGTTCTCTCTTTTTTCCCTTGTGTTGAATTGATTCTATTTCAAGACCAAATCTCTGACCTCAAATTGACGAGGTATGATCCTTTTGTTATAGTTCTGGGAAATTTTAATTTGATATACCTTGAGATGGTTAAGGGTGCGGATGTAATTTTCATTTAGGAGTTTTAATTCTACCATCCTAGGCACTCTGTAATCCTCATCTTTGTCCATATAATCCCTAAGATATATCCTTAAGGAACGAATCTCTATTTCTAATGGGATGATAGATTATGTTACAAACACTAGGGAGTAGGGTGTCACACCAATAGGAGTACGAATGGAGGTACTATAATCCCATAGGGTTGGGTGAATTTCTAAATGCCATTTATGACTTGTCTTACTCACCATATTTTCCATGATCTGAACCAGCGTTTTGTTAGTGGCTTCAGCTTGCCCATTACATTGGGGGTAATATGGTGTGGACCACTTCAATTGTATCTGAAAGCCTTGACATATATTCTTCACCGTCTTGTTCTTGAAATATTTTTCGTTGTCAGCAATAATTGTGGATGGGGTGCCATAACGGCAGATGTTGTGATTCATGATGAACTTCGATATTTGAGCACCTGTAACATATTTCATTGGAATAGCCTCCACCCATTTTGTAAAGTATTATGTGGCCGTGATGATGTGGGTATGACCATCAGATGAGGTAGGGGTGAGATTCCCTATTAAATCCATTCCCCATTTGGAAAATGGACACGGTGTTGTAATTGGTTGCAATGGCTATGATAGCGCATGGATGAAATTTCCATACTTCTGACATAGAACACATTTCCTGACATGGTTACAACAATCTGTCTCCATAGTAGGCCAGCAGCAACCCACCTGTAACAAATTCTTTGTTGGGACCATTCCATACGTATATGTGCCGCACACCCCTTCATGTACTTCCTTGATCACTTAGACCGACTTTGTTACATATAGACAACACAACATATTCCCATCATAGCCACAATGATAGAGCATACCTACTAGAAGGGTGTAATGGGCTATTTGGCGGATAAGTATTTGTTTGTCAGATTAGGAAATGTCAGTAGGGAAGGTACCACATTTAAGTTAGTCGTATATAGGTGCATACCAAGGGGAGTAGGGACCAAAAACTTCACATGTCAAACAAGGTTATGGTATATCATATGTAGGTTGACGTAGATTTTCAACAAAACAATGGCATATTGTTGTTTTATGGTGAAATTTGAAGCATAGAACCCATTGTTACCATTGCATTTGCAGATTGGTTTTGTGCCCTTGGAATTTTCTCAAAGGTAATACACACAAAGTATTATTTCATAGTTTCCAACAAGTTCTTGTATGAGATGAGCTTGTCATCCTTGACCTTGTACTCATCGTTGACTTGTTTGATAATCACTTGTGAGTCATCAATGACCTTAACAAGGTGGATATTCCATTTGATCCATAACTTCAACCCACCGATGAGATCCTCATATTCTGTAATGTTATTTGTGCATGGAAAAATAAGACAGAAGTCTTACGATATGGGTTATCCTGAAAGAGTGATTAGTACTACTCCTGCCCCTGAACCATGGAAATTGAATGATCCATCAAAGTGGATCCGCCATATGACAGATTCTTTAATATAAATTAGTGATGAATCTAGCAGCTCCAAATGTATAGTCTCTGTTCCTGGTAAAGGTGCTTCTGTTAATTGGTTGGTAAGAAATTTTCCTTTAACTTATTTTTGGTGTTCGTATTCAATGTCAAATTCACTGAGTAGAATGATCCAATCAGCCATTCCACCTATAAAGGTGGGTTTTGACAATAGGTACTTAAGTGGGTCAACTTTAGGTATAAGATTGGTTTTATTGTTCAATAGTTAATGGCAGAGTTTTTGAAAAGAACAAACAATAGCCAGATAAGCTTTTTTAATTTGGGGATAGTTGAGATCATAGGAAATTAGGGTATGGCTAAGGTAGTACACAACTTTATCTTTCAGCTAAGGTAATATTGTGTAAGAAAAACACCAATAGAAAATTGTGTACCAGATATGTATAGTAAAAGTGGCTCACCTAGTGTTGGAGGCATGAGGACAGTTGGATTGGCTAGGTATTGTTTAAGCAAGGTAAAGGTATGTTGTTCCTCTGGTCCCCAAACAAAATCAACATCCTTTTTAAGAACATGAGTAAAGGAATGGAACTTATCAGCAAGCTGCAAAATAAAGCAACGAATGGCTTGTAGTTTTCCTTGCAGGTTGCATAGTTGTTTGATATTCTTGGGAGGAGGAATTTCAGTAATGGCAGTGACTTTGGTTGGGTCTACCTCAATCCCTCTCCTTGATTCAATGAAGCCTAGCAGCTTCCTTGATAATACTCCAAACACACATTTCTTTGGATTCAACCTAGCCTTATATCCCCGCAGACGGTCAAAGGTACGTCGCAAAACTTTAAGGTGGTCTTATCTTGTTTTGGACTTTCTGATGATATCATCTTCATAGTCCTCCATGATGTCATGCAACATATCATGGAATATTATTGTTATGGTCCATTGATAGGTTACACCGAAATTTTTGAGGTGAAGGGAATTACTTGATAACATAATGTTTCTCGGGGGTTGTAAAGGTTATCTTATACCGATCTTATTCTGTTATCTTGATTTGGTTGTATCCTGAAAAATACATCTATAAGAGATAACATTTCATAGCCTGCAGTTGAATTGACAATCATGTCGATATTGGGAAAAGTAAAATCATATTTTGAACATGCCTTGTTGATGTCCCAAAATTTTGTGCAAATTTTGATGTCAACCAAATTCTTTTATACTGGAACTACATTTGATATCAACTCAAAGTAGTCAATAGGTATGATGAACCCTATTGCTACTAGTCTCTCTAACTCCTCTTTAACCAGAAGGGCCACTCATAGATGCATTTTTATTAGCTTATGTTTAATAGGCTTTGTGTCTAGATGCACTACTAAGTTGGGCACCACCAAAGTTGGATCTAAGACCGTCATATCTTTATAAGACCATGAAAAAATGTCCACAAATTATTTTAGAAGCAAGGTGAATGTCTTATGTTCTTGTACTAAAATAAAAGCTCCTAGCTTGACTCTGTTTGGGTCTTCTTTTGTTCCAATATTTATGTGAATGGTTTCTTCTACCAACATTTTTTACATATCCTCCATATGCCTAGGATCAAGAGGAAGGTTGAGATCTTCTTCCAAGGGCATCTCTATGAGATTTTAACCCTTAGCATGGTTGCTTCTTTTGTCCATTAATTTTTTTACTTGTTTCTCATCCAACACCTCAAAGAGGTTTTCACTGTGTGACTTATACTTTTTCTTTTGCCAAGGCTTTCCGTTAGAATTTTTTCCCTTGATTTTTCTTAAGTTTTGTTGACCACGAAGCTCAACTTCCTCTCTAAAATAGGCATAGGTATCTAAGTAAATTTTGAAACCTTTCTTATGGTCCCCAATTGTAATTGTATCTTGTATGACCATAAACTCTCCAATGGCCTCATCATTCTCAAAAAGGTCCAATGACACATGACGTTATTCATCCCAATCGACAAGGGAAGGGTAGAAAAGGTTAATTTTAGACTCAGTGGGGGTTAAGGTAAGGAAAACTGTATCCATGAAAAGGGTCATGGAGGCAAGATCCTCATATTGGCTACAGTGGGAATCTATGTCACTATCTAAATAATCAGAGCTATCCTCGCACTCAAAATAGGAAGCATCTTGATCATTGGGGTGCGATCCATAGGGTTGAATATCGATACCATATCTTTCCATTTTGAAATGTGGAAGTAAAAGTGGTTCTATTGGTCCTTGTTCTTTCTTTCCACATCCTAGGACCTTATAGCCCATAGAATACATCATTTGGCTAGACTTTTCATACTCAGGGATTTGGTAGCATGTCGGATGAGTCTCTAAAACCCTATTTATAGGTGGGTCCAGAAATTTCTCTTTTGCAAGTAATCCCCCAAGTAAGAATTTCCCAATACTTCGTTCATATCTAAGCCGTTAAAAATGATAGTTGGGTTGGCCTCTTGATTTAGGTGAAAAAGATAGGTCTGAAACTAGGAGAGCTTATTGCACATTATATTCTCCACAACCATACTCCAGAACTTTCATTTCCCATGAATCAAAATTAGAAGTAGATGTAGAATCTTCTCAAGTGAAAATGTTGAGGGATTTTGAATCAACTCGTGATTCTATAGCTTCCAATTGAAGGGTAATAACTATATCAGCAAAATGACATGCATATGTACCCTTATAAGCAACGCTATTTAGAGCTCTGTAGTGAGTGAAAGGTTCTAGATATCCTCGTATTGTAGCAATGTGGCCCTCATGTTTTAACTTGATGCACTGATGTAATGTTGATGGTATGGCCTATATGGCATGAATCTGTGGGTGGAAAAGAAGCATATTATATGGAAGTTACAAGTTTAAGATGTGAAACTTGGTATTGTGACAAGTTGGTCCTACCTCCATCAGTAATGTGATTGTTCCAGCTGAATCTTGCTCCACGTTTTTATAATTGGTTATGGTAATAATATGGGACTCTAGATCTTCATATGTGTGTCTCAGCTATTTAATTAGTTTCAATGTGTATATATTCAATCCCGATCGGTTGTCCACAAGCATCCATTTTATCTTCTGGTGGGTAACAAATACCTCTATATACATGGGAATATTATGTGTTTGATCTTCATTGGGTATTTCCTTTTGGTTAAAGGAGATATGTTCAGTCGGTGCAATGTTTTCCACTACAGCTTATAAATGTGAATGGTCTACTTCCATTAGCACTCCTGACCCCTGGGGAGTTTTGTATAAGATTTCCTTATGTGTAGTTGATATCTTAAGAAGATCTAAGATTGAAATCTTGGCAGATGTCTTCTCAAGTTATTCTAAGAGGTTGTACTGACCATCCTGAGGGGTTGACGGAGAGGGTTCTAAGATCATGATACAGGTGCACCTTGTTACCGCAGTGAAATCCTTTCCCTTGATCCTAATGGTACTCACATGTTCATTAGAAGAGTGGACACATCTAATGAGTGAATCATAATGATTATTTTCATTTTTAGTGTATAGATATTTTACATCTTTGGAGTGACTCTACTTGATCCGGCCTTTTCTCATCTAATTTTCCATGTTTAGGAATGGTTCTTTGAATATCCCCATTTTTTCATTTGGCATTTGATTTCTCTCTGGGGTGTCAACTTCTGTCTCTCCATTGTCAATAAAATCTTGGATGTAGTGGTGAAGTCTTAGGCATGTGTCTGTCTTGTGTCCTTTTACACGATGAAAATCACAATATTCACGCTCTTTATACCATGATGGTTTAGAATCATTGTCATCAAAAGGTTGTGTTGTAGGATAAGTCACCATGAAAACTACATCTAATTACTTCAATATTGCAGACAAATACTCATTAAGAGGATTGAACTTCATACACTTAGGTGGTGGTTGAATAGGTCCTTTGGTCAGTTTAAAAGGTTGACCAACTTGAACTATTTGTACTCATTTGGAATCTGTGATTCCGTCTCCCACCACGTTCTTGTTTTTGTTAAAGATCTTTGGATTTTCCATTGGTTTGGAATTTTGATTATCTTTAGAAAGTGATTTGATTGTTCCTTTTGCAATGAGGGATTTTTATATTTGTATTCCCTTTTCAATGACCTCTTCAAAGGTACAGACACAATGCATTTATAAATGAAAAGTGATGTTTGGGTGTAGATTAGGCATGAAGATTCTCACAAGCTATTTTTCGATAAATGCATAAGGGAAGCGGTTGGCTATCCCTCGCCGTATTTGTAAGAATCTTTTGCATGTTTTATTAGGGTGGTGTTTAGTACTACACAAGTCCACCATAGTTATGTAACTTTCTATGTTGTATGAGAAATGTCGAAAAATCCTTTCTACTCGTTCAGGCCATGTGAAGATAAACCCACGAGGTAAGCAAGTGAATCATTCCAAGGCTTGTCCCCCTAGACTCTTTGGAAAGAGTAGTATGAGGTAATTGTTGCTATATGCCACTTCTTGGCATCCCATGTAAAAATATTCCACATGATCTCACGGGTCACCTTTCCCTTTGTATTTGTCAAATTTTTGCATTTCAAACTTCTTAGGAAAGGGTTGAAGCGTCATAACTTTATCAAATGGATGGGGGCATAAATCTTCATATTGGTACTTTTTACTATGCCCAACATTACTTTCTTAAAGGATTGTAAGAGTTACTTTCATAGATTTCATTTCTTGTGTAAGTAATTTCTCTTTAGTAGGAGAAGCAAGAATATATACGTGACTGTATTACATATTTTATCCTTCTTGGTTTTCCATGTGAAGTTCACTAGTTTTAACCTTAGGCTTCACCTTATGAACATTTTTTTTGTTTACTTTTATACATGAGACGTTAGTAAAGCTAATTTTTGACTAAGGTTTTAGATTTGTTGTTGAATAGTGACTTATTCCTCAAAAGTTTCTTCTTCTTCATTCCGAGGAGATTGTTCTATATTTTCATGTTCTAATCTAACTCTACGTGGCATCTTGACAAAGGGAATTTTATAACCCACCATATTATCATTTCCTATGTTGGACTTAGAATTGTGCCCATGTGTTAGGATATATTCCATGTTAATGAGAGGTTATTCCTCTTTATTAGCCTCATTTGTGGGTGGGATTGTCTCATGTTCTGAAGGCATTCTAGCTCCTAATTCCACCACTATTATTAGCACCCGATATTTGTTTCTAAAAAGGAATTCATCTAATAAGGTGGGTTCAAAATCAAATTCAACGTGTGGTGATCCTAACTCTTCACCACTATGATCTACCATCTCCTCCACTTCTTTCTCTATAGAAAATAAATGCCTCAGATCATGGCCAATAAAGGGATTGTACCCTTGTTTTTTTGAAGTTTCCCAAGTTTGTTCTTGTCTCGTTTCAAATGCCTTCTTTTTTACTCCCAATCTTGTTTTAGGGGCCATGATGTATAATATTTTCACTAATGTTTTTTGAATTTATTCAAAAGGTATTGATTAATCCTAAGTGAAACACAAAAATAATTTCAATAGATCAAGAGTTATAATGATTTTAAAAGGATAATGTGCCCAAGTGATTGTTCTAAATGAGTAATTCAAAAGGTGACAAATAAGATACAATCACACGATGCTTAGTTCTAGAACCAATCAACCAAATGATATACTTCCTAAGTCTATTTCCAAAATGGTGGATGGTGTTTTAAGATGATTAATAAAATGTCACTACTTATGTCGAGTTCAAAGAAATGAACAAGGCATAAGTAATAACAAGGAGTTAACATGATCCCCAAACAAAGTATACTAAAAAAAGACTAAATCCAATCAAGACCTATATTCCAAAAAGTGGCCATTATGATTGTGAGCAACACAATAATTCCACCAAGATATGTTAACAAAAATTTATGAGAAATTAAGGTATTAATATCAAGATGATATTGATATAACACGCATAAGTGGTAACACTTAACACTTTTCAAAATTGAGGTAGTAATTGAAATCAAACTAAAGCTAGAGTATACCTATGAATTGTTAAAGTGTATATAGCGTAACATCACAATATAAATATTTAGGTCAAGTTTACATGAAATGAGACCTAAATACAAAAATTATAATGACACGATATAAACAATATAACAGTTCAAAGGAGAGTCAAGGTGATGAATCCAGCCTAACTACGATGACAATCTTGAGTTGGGTATCAAGATCAAAAAGGGTACCAATGATATGAAAAAATCTCCACACACTTTAGAATTTTAAAAACTTAACCACAAACATGGATGAGTGTAAACAGACACAAAAGTGGCAAATACAATCAATTATCAACGCATGGGTAGTAACTCTTCTTCTAATCAACAAAGTGTCAAAATAAAGTGAAGGAAGTAGATCACTTGGGGGTGAAAATTGTTGGCCTCAATTTGGCAGAGTTTCACCTTGCCTTAGGGTGAGTGAAAAACTAAGCAAAAGTAACGCTTCACACATTTCGTGATGAATAATGGATCCCACCTCAAATTGGTTTTGAAATGGTCAAAGTTGGCTCCTGTTCAAAGATATTTTCCTAGGTGGTTCACTCAACCAGGTGTCAAAAGTTATCCAAGAGCGAACTCAGTTTTCCATGGTTTCTCAAGGATTATCCTTGCTTTACTTTAGCCCCTTCAAGCATAGTGGGCAATAAATGCATCCATCGTGTACTCTCACGGGGGTCACGATATAGATAAATTTGATGCTAAATATCATTTGTAAACTAGTCAAGTAGGTGTGTAAAGCACTTCCCATTTTGTCCACAATGTTCCCTCTTGTGTGGACTACTTTGGGGTTCCTAGGACCACCCCCATTGTTATAGCTTAAGGCTTATGCTAAAGGGATTATGTCCTAGTTTTAAGCAGATGGGGCATACCCTTATCTGAACCTGCAAATCAAGTGTTTTGAATGTGGTGTGTTTTTTATCTTTTATACTTAATGTGGTTTATTCGTTTGCCATTTGGTAACCTGAAATACACGTGTAGTTAGAAAATTTTGTTTCAAACTCCTTTCTTTGACAAACATTTTTAGGTCCTACACTCAAGTGTTAGTAGTTTTCAAAGAAAATCACATTATTTAAAAGAAAATTAAGAGTTAATTTTAATTCTCAAGATCATCTAAGTATGCAAGAGAAGACCATACATAATAAATAATCCAACTAAAAATTAATGGAAATCTTTGCAATTAATGAACCATACAACAATATTGATAAATGTTCATTCCCTTAAACCAAAAATGAAAGATGAAGTTTCCAATCAACCAAATGTTAGAAAAGGAAGACTAAAGTTGCTTTTAATTCTCAAGATCACCCTAAGGTGCAAGAGAAGAGAATACACAAAATTTATCCCAAATAGATAGAAATGGAAAACTTCAATTCAAAGGACCATAAAAATGCTTTATAAAAGGTTCATTCCCTTAAGCAAAATGAATAATAAAATTTCCAAGTTAATCCAAATGTTAAAAAGATAGAGATCAAAGTTATTTTTAATTCTAAAGATCACCAAAATATCAAAGATAATAGCATACACAAGCTTTGGTCTAAATCAAGTAAATCATGGAAATACAACATTCATCAAAACATTAGACATGTGAGAAAATGACTAGTTTTACAATAAAGGAAAAACCTATAATTTTTGTAAGTATAA
This sequence comes from Taxus chinensis, assembly GCA_019776745.2. Classification (NCBI taxonomy): domain Eukaryota; kingdom Viridiplantae; phylum Streptophyta; class Pinopsida; order Cupressales; family Taxaceae; genus Taxus; species Taxus chinensis. The sequence continues at coordinate 544,367,958 of CM034151.1, read as the reverse complement.
ATCCCAAATTTATGTTTTCATTCCATAGTTTACTTCAATACCTTTCCAATGCCAAAAAACAAATTCATTTTGATTTCAGGAGCAAACGTTATGGCATTCGGAAGATGGGTTACACATATGCTCTTATGCTCACGCATATGCACTTAACATGTACTCAAAAAATGTTTTAAAAATGTCCCTTAATCTGTAAAAAGATAATATTCTTCCAACCAATATTCAATTTTGACAACAACCCATCACATTAGTATATGAGTAGAAGATTAAACATTATCAAACATTAACATTCACGATAAAAAATTTAACATTTTTAAGAAATTGACAAAACTAGCATGTAGAATGATGAAAAAGTAAACTCTAAAAATGAAAACATGGAGAAATATTTAAATTTTCTCACCAATATTAAATTTTTACAGCAACCCACTGTTATCCATATTTTTCTCCCCAGAAAAATTGATCAGCCACAACCCTGCACAAGAAGAAGCCAGAGAATTCATGTTCAAATCCTACAATCAGGCAACAGTGGAACTCTACAATGGAGTGGCAAGGCCTGTGAAAGATCAAATGACCCTCTGTAAGAAGAAATTCAATCAAACGACTCTGTCGAGTGAACCCCTGCTTCAAATCCAGCAAACAGATTACAGGCGGCTTAGAAATGGAATAGCAGGGTCGAGGTAGGAGGCCGAGAAGTGTCAAAAGAACCAGAGGCTCAAAGGAAAAGAAAAGGTGAAGATTTGAAGTCTTCAAGCTTCACAAATGGTTCAGAATGGGCCCAAAAATGACTAAGTATGGAGGAGACAACAGAGGGATCCAAGTGTCCAAATGGTGCACCTCCAAAGATTAAATCCAAAGGGGCAGACCCAAACGAGCGCCAACCTTCCACACGTCCAGAGCCCCAAAAATTTACACTGGCCATTGAAAATTCTTTGACTTAGCGGAGGGTGCCAAGTGTCTTAACAACACACATTCAAAAGTGGGATCCAGGCTAGAGACTCAAACTTGCGCTAGCCCTCCACGTAGAAAATGGTCAATAGAGGTCAAAAAGGAGAGCAGGCCCAAAACTACTAAGTATAGAGTGCAGGCAGGAAGGTTCCAAGTGTCAACATGACACTCCTTCAAAGGTAAAATCCTGAGTAGGTTTTCAAATGAGCATGGTTCTTCCACATGTCTCAGAGTCCAAAAAGGGACAGAGTTGGGGGTTGAATAGTCAAGGCAGAGGCAGGCCAGCAGAAGGAGCCAAGTGTCAACACAGTGCTATTTCATAGGTAAAATTTGGGGTGGGTTTCCAAACAAGCGCCAGGCCGCCACGTGTCTAAGGTCAGATTTTTGGCCCCGCCAAGCAAAGAGACTCTAGAAAAATACAAAGAAGCACAAGGAGCATGCAAAGGCTGCCACGTGGACCCTGTATGGACAAACTCTTTAAAATATTGTGCGCCCGCAATCCAAATATTCAAATGGCCATATCTTTTGACTAGAGACTCAGATTTGGGCAAGAGAAGAATTTTTGGAAATGTCTTGACACCCTCTATGTTATGGAAACATAAAATATCATTCTTAACAGGATTTTGTGGGTGAAAAATGGGAAAAGGTCTTCTAGGACATTAATACAAATCCCAATTTCTCCAACTACCAGATCTAATTCGATTTGATCCGTCGGGGAACCAGACATGACATATTTGGGGTAGATTTGAGAAAGGCATTGATTGATAGTGGTTGAAAGATTTCATCTCTAAGTAGGATTCTAATTCTTCCCTCTTCTCTCTCTTTATTCTTCCTATATATTGTAATGAAGGGGCATATTCAAAGGGTTGGTCATTGTTTCTCCTCTTCCCCCCCTCTTCTCTTTCTTCCTTAGGGTAGAAGGAAGAGTCTAAGCCTCCTCCCATGGCTCTGTAATGGCATTTTCTTGCCTCTTTCCCACTGATGATGTATTGTGTAACATTTTGGAGCAATAAAATTTGTTTCATGATGCATTTGTCCATCCTTGGCTTATTTTGTTGTCTCTTCTTACCTCTCATCATTGCAGGGTATATTGTGCATATTCTGATGTTCGTTGTAGGTCTTGGGAGCTGTGTTTAATGGGTTTCAAAGTAGTGTCTGTGTGAAATCTATCTCTAGTCCATGGTGCATTTTGTCCACCCTCTCTTCTGCTCACCTCTCTCCACTTCAGGTGGTCATCTCTGTGATTCAACCACTTCCTTTTCTGGTGTATCACCACTTAGTGTAGGCTCTTTCACTCCTCTCTCTCTCTCTCTCTCTCTCCTTCTCTCTCTCTCTCTGTCCCCTTAGAATGGTTAGATTAGGATAGAATAGGTTTTTCCTGCACTGGAGTAGCTTGTGGCAGGTAGATTAGGAAGCAAGAATCAACTTTCTCCAGAGCTCCATCTCAAGTTTTACAAGTCCCACAGCTTGAGATATGGTCCCATGTTGTGCAATCACACCAAATGCCCCACTTCATACCCAGGCCATTCGGGGGTGTTGTGATTCTGCACTAACAGTTTTGGCATGCCCGGTGGGATAGGTCTAAGGTACCTTACCACTTAATTTCATCAAGTAGATGTGTTACCACTTGGTGGGATTCAACCTTTTGAGGCACATGCAAGCACATCTGGTGACTCCATCTGGTCAAAAACCCATTCTCTGAGTTGCAGACCTTTTCCATCCATTTCCACTCATTTTCATCCATTTTCTTCTTCCATATCTTTCATTTTCTCCCATTCCATGAGGTTGTGAAATCATGACTTCATTCCCTTCATGGAACTCACACTTACAGCAATGTAATCCACCTCCAATGCATTTCCCAACTCCTCCAAATCAGCATTATAATCAGATCCAAGACCATTATGCTTACCCATATGAGTACGGTCAAAGTTCAGTTTGGCCATGGAGCTTATCAAGAACAAGGGGATGCATACAATGGTGACAACTATGTGGAGAATGCTAGTTTATTGGAGAAAATTCAAAAAATGGAGGCTGGCATGGTTCAGTCAAGGGGCATATCAAAAATGAAGGCATTCAAGATTGGTTGCAGGGCACCTTTTCCATGGGAAGGCCCTTTTCCAAGACATTACAGCCCTCAGGAGAAGCTTGGCTTCATGGTTGAAGTGTTGCCTCAACTTACACAGTGGATTGAGGACATTGAGGCTTATGAGCAAAGTGTGAGACAACCTTGTCAATGGGTAAGTCCACCACCTCTTAGCTCTTCATTTTCTCTTCCTCAGTCTTTATCATTTCATCATGATCAAGAGTCAAGCCCCTCAGTTACTGCCCCAAGTGTTAGTTTCTCTTCTCCATCCCCTGATCTTCCACCTCATCTCAGTTCTTCTACCCTTTTCCCTTCCAAACAGTCATCCCCTCCAAACAAACAAGAAGTTCCACCTCCCTCCCCACCACAAACAATTACAAATCTGGTTGAACCCCAACCTATCACTCCTCTTGCTTTCCCAAGTCCATGTTGGGAAGAGACTCAAGAATCCAGTCAAGGAAAACAACAAGAAGAGGAGCCCAACAGAAAAGAAATAACAGACAATCTGATGAGTTGGGCTACTAAATTTGGGTTTACAAATATCCCCTTGATGGTCAAGCCAATAGAGGAGGTCAAGGTTGAAGAGCCAGTGGTGGTTGAGGTTGAATTTGCAGTAGAGGAGGAGGACCATAAAGTTTCAGAGGCCCCAAGTGTGGAGCAGGCTATAGAAGAACCTTCAGTTCTTCCTCCCACTTCATCCCCTTCAAGCTCTGATGTTGAAGAAGAGTTTTATCTTTCAAACTTCATGTTTGAGGAAGAGGGAAACCATGGTGAGAAATTTTCAGATCAGGAGGACACCATGGAGGAGGTTGAGCACATGTAACAGGACAACAACGAGGCAGATTATCTATCTGACTTGGAGGATTGCTTTGATGGAGAAAATCCCATGGAGATCACATCATTTTCTCTTCCATCATCCATCTTCCAAGCATATGATCCTGATGCCATGAAGGAGGGAATTCAAGAGTAGCATCCTATGTCTCACAATGTATCTCTGGAACCAAGGTTGGAAGATATGAGTCTTCCATGTTCTTCACAAGAGAAGGAAGAAGAACAGCCAACTCCAAGCCCAGTTAAAAAGGAGCATATGGAGGTGACCAAGACAAATTCAGAGGCACTGAATCATGAGCTGGTTGCACAAGAAAATACAGCCCCCTCTCCCATTCAACCTCTCCAAAATTTTGATCTTTTGGAGGATCCTGAACTCATTAGCTTCATGTTTGAAGATGAAGCTTCATATGGTGAAGATAACGAAGATTTTAAGATCACCATGAAAAAGGGAGAGACCTTGTTACAGTAGGATAGTAAAGAGTTTGATTTCCTACCAGACTCAAAAGAATGTTTTGATAAGAGGGAGCCAGTTGAAATTGCAATCTTTTCTCCCCCATCATTCATTCTTCAATCACAAGAGCCTGCTACCATGGAAGAGAGCATGCAAGCACAACTTGTAGTTTGCAACATGCCTCCTGAATCAAAGTTGGAAGATTTTGATCTTCCAAAAGTCACACCTGCTGCAGAGGAAGAGAAAGAGTATGAGGCTATCATTCCTCCCACACCATCCATCCATGAGGGTCAGCAAGAAGGCTCCATTCTTGGAGTTAGAGTTCAGAACCATGGGCAGATTCAAAGGACCATACCTTGCCCAATCAGATATTTGGCTTCATTGGAGCCAAGGGAGAAGCCAAAACCAGTCATGCCTACTTCAGGGCATGAGGATGAGTATCAAAGCACCAAGGGTCACCATCAACACCTCCAGGAGTCCAATGTAAATCAGCTTGAGGAGGTATTTTCCATTAATGTTGATACCTTGCTGATATGGGTGGAGGATCGGCTTAAAGTCAGTTTTTCACTCATACAGGCAGCCATATTTAGTGTCAAATCATTTGCATGGCTACCTCTCTTGAGAAAGGGAAGCTACTTCTCCCTGCCTATAGCAGGATTTGTTTAGCCCCTTTTCTCTCTGGTTAGTTTAGGAGTAGGAGTAGACTTTGTTTCCAGCAGAAGAAGTGCTTGTGCACACTCTGCATGTCTCATTTGAGGCATGTATGATTTTTTCTTTGTACATAAGTTTTGTTCATATTGCTCCAAAGCTACTAAGGCTAGGCCCTTCACTATTCATGGCAGAAGACTCATAGTTACCTGTAACAGTTACAAATTTCAAAATAAAACAAATGCAGAGCAACTAAAGAAATTTTCAAGATAACCCATTCAGGGACAGATGAAATCCCTGGGTCAAAACAATTTTCTACTCTCAGAAGCCTTGTTTCAAGATCTCTTATGAAAATTGAGAGTGCAGACGTGCGGGCAGGCTCAGGGTCAGGAAAAGTGAAAAGCAGGTAATCAAAGAGTCCATTTTGAAAGAAGGGTCAGTACCAGGCCATTAATTATGACTCCATGCCCAATGGATGCTTCAAGGCAACTGGTCCCTCTCATCTAGCAGGTAGATACCCCTGCGAGTCACCAAATTGTTATCCATATTTTTCCCCCGGAAAAATTGATCAGCCACAACCCCACACAAGAAGAAGCCAGAGAATTCACGTTCAAATCCTATAATCAGGAAATAGAGGAACTCTACAATGGAGTGGCAAGGCCTGCAAAATATCAAATGACCCCATGCAAGAAGAAATTCAAGAAACAGCTCTGTCGAGTGAACCTGTGCTTCAAATCTAGCAAATAGATTACAGGCAGGCTTGAGAAATGGAATAGTAGGGTCAGGGTAGGAGGCCGAGCAGTGTCAAAAGAACCAGAGGCTCAAAGGAAAAGAAACGACAAAGATTCAAGTCTTTGGGCTTCACAAATGGTTCAGAACAGGCCCAAAAATGACTAAGTATGGAGGAGATAGCAGAGGGAGCCAAGTGTCCAAACGGCACACCTCCAAAGATTAAATCTAAAGGGGTAGACCCAAACGAGCACCAAGCTTCCACACATCCAGAGCCCCAAAAATTTGCACTAGCCATTGAAAAGTCTTCGACTTAGTGGAGGGTACCAAGTGTCTTAACAACACACATTCAAAATTGGGATCCAGGCCAGAGACTCAAACTTGTGCCAGCCCTCCACGTAGCAAATGGTCAACAGAGGTCAAAAAGGAGAGCGGGCCCAAAATGACTAAGTATAGAGTGCAGGCGGAAGGTGCCAAGTGTCAACACACTCCTTCAAAGGTAAAATCCTAAGTGGGTTTTCAAATGAGCGTGGGCCTTCCACATGTCTCAGAGTCCAAAAAGGGACAGATTTGGGGGTTGAATAGTCAAGGCAGAGGCAGGCCAGTGGAGGGAGCCAAGTGTCAACATGCGCTATTTCATAGGTAAAATTTGGGGTGGGTTTCCAAACAAGTGCCAGGTGCCACGTGTCCAGGGTCAAACTTTTGGCCCACCAAGAAAAGAGACTCAGGAAAAATACAAAGAAGCCCAAGGAGCACATGGAGGCTGCCATATGGACCCTGTATGGACAAACTCTTTAAAATATTGCGCACCCGTGATCCAAATATTCAAATGGCCATATCTTTTGACTAAAGACTCATATTTGGGCGGGAGAAGACTTTTTGGAAATGTCTCAACACCCTCTATGCCATGGAAACATAAAATATCATTCTTAATAGGATTTGGTGGGTGAAAAATGGGAAAATGTCTTCCAGGCCATTAATACAAAGCCCTATTTCTCCAACTACCAGATCTGATTCGATTTGATCCACCATGGAACCAGACATGATAGATTTGGGGTGGATTTGAGAAAGGCATTGATTGATAGTGGTTGAGCTTTCAAAGTAGGATTCAATGCATATCTCTAGGTGGTTGAAGTAGGATTCTAATTCTTCCCTCTTCTCTCTCTTATTCTTCCTATATATTGTAATGAAGGGGCATATTCAAAGGGTTGGTCGTTGTTTCTCCTCTTCCCGCCCCCCTCTCTCTTTCTTCCTTAGGGTAGAATGCAGAGTCTAAGCCTCCTCCCATGGCTCTGTAATGGCATTTTCTTCCCTCTTGCCCACTAATGATGTACTGTGTAACATTTTGGAGAAATAAAATATATTTCGTGATGCATCTATGTCCATCCTTGGCTTATTTTGTTGTCTCTTCTTACCTCTCATCATTTTAGGGTATACTATGCATATTATGATGTTTGTTGTAGGTCCTGGGAGCTATGTTTAATGGGTTTTGAAGTGGTTTCTGTGTGAAATATATCTCTGGTCTGTGGTGCATTCTGTCCACCCTCTCCTCTACTCACCTCTCTCCACTTCAGGTGGTCGGGTCTGTGATTCAACCACTTCCTTTTCTGGTGTATCATCGCTTAGTGTAGGCTCTTTCACTCTCTCTCTCTATCCCCTTGGAATGGTTAGATTAGGATAGAATAGGTTCTTCCTGCACTAGAGTAGCTTGTGGCAGGTAGATTAGGAAGCAAGAACTGGCTTTCTCCAGAGGTCCATCTCAAGTTTTGCAAGTCCCACAGCTTGAGAGATGGTCCCATGTTGTGCAATCACACCGAATGCCCCACTTCACACCCAGCAAGAAATTGACAAAACTAGCATATAAAATGTTGAAAAATGAAGCTCTAAACAAGAAAATATGGAGAAATATTTATACCTATAAGGAAGAATTAACACATGAAAAATCAACAAAAAAATTTAATAAAAACAAGTTAGATCAACATGTGCAAAAGAGGGTTAGTAACCAAAATTGAAACATAACTACAAAAACTTGAAATTAAGTGCAGAGGACAATGGAGTAACTCCCACTTGTCATGCCAAATGTGTATATGAATTAGTTAAAAATGTAAATTAAATCAAAGTTAACACCTAATAGCTTCAATACAATGCTAACTAGATCAATATACCATCATGCTTAGAGCTTAAGCAAAGCTAATCTATTAACATATTTGCATTAGAACATGAAATTAAGATTCAAACTAACATGCTAAACAAATTAACCTCTATATCTAATTGAATGCTAATGAAATGAACCTATTTAGATCCTTAGCAATCAAAAGGGTTGATTGTATGCTTAAATCCTAAGGTTTTCAAGAATGGAGTCTTATCAATCCATTGCTACAAGACCATTTGACATACCTCCATATGACTTCAAAACTTTGATGGATGAATGCAAGAAATGAAGATAGCTAGCTCCTCTAATGGAAAAATTCTCTAAGATGATAAAATGGCTATAGTATAGGCTCTATCCTCATTTAGGTGTAAGTACAAAGGTTAGAGGAGGGTTCCTTTTATAACCCAATGGTTTAAAGAAGTTTTTCATCTTATTGTATGTGGGATAATAGCAAAGCTACGTTAGATATGGATAAGCATGGTTTAGAAGTGGTTGAGTTTACTTTAGGAGAGTTTAGTTTTTCCTCTAGTGACTCATGGGGATTGAGGGGGTTTATTAATTAACCAAAGTGATTAATTAATAGGTGTGCAAACTTATAGAAGCTTTTTAGAGGAATAATTAGTTTGATTTATGTTATGAGAGGATTTTAATCAAATAAATGATGATTTATTGATTAAATAAAAGAGAGAATTAATTAATCTAAACATAAATGGGTATTAATTAATTAGAAATAATTAATTAATCTAGATAGAAATGTGAGATTAATTAATTATAAATGATTAATTAATCTAGATGGAAACGGGAGCTAATTAACGAGAGGTATTTAATTGGCGTCGTTGTTGGATAGAAGAGTTTATTAACTAACGTAATGTAATTAATTAACGATGATAACAAAGAAAATGTGTGATATTGACGATGTGTCGTCAATTTGTGGGAAAGGGTATAATTAGCACAATTTAAGTATTTAAATTGTTTGAGCTAAATTATAAGTGTCTACAAAACCAACTCAGCTAACCGAGTTGGCATGTCACACGTTGGCCGATATGGCCTATAGCATATAGTTCAAGGCAGGGGGCTAGTATATAAATCTCCCCCCCCCCCCCCCCCCCCCCGTCTCTTCATTTTAAAAGCAAACACTTCTCAAGCTTATTCAACAAGCTTAATATGAGGTGTTTGTAGAGTTTATAGAGAGAGACTTAAGATTATTTTCTAAGGAATTTAAGACCTTATTAAAGGCATTATATGAGCTATTATTTTACTTCATTATTTTTGTAAATAATATTTATGCCTTAGTTTCTCATGCAGGACTGAGAGTCTGATTATGGATTTGAAGTGAAATCATCAAGCACTAGAGAAGCATATACGGGAGCTTGGATTCTTCATATGATGGGTGTTACTATGCCAAGTTCGTGTTTTTTGGAATCCTATGGAGGAGGATCTTTTTGTTGAGCTCTACTATTGGCACCATCCAACTTAGCTCTATATAGAGGCTATTGGAGGTCATGCAACATGGAAGTCTATAAGAGGTTTGAAGCAAGGAAGTTGTGCCAAAACACTGAGAAAGCTTTCCAAGACCATTTTGGGTTCTTATGAACCAATTCACAGTGAGTTTGTGGTGAACTATAAACTTCATTATAGTGTTGTAATTTTGTATTTACTTACATCCTGAACTTTATAATGAATCGGATTATCAATTAACAAACCTAGAGACGTAGGTAATTTCCAAACTCCATTAACAACTATGTTTATTGTCATTATTTCTTGCATTGCATTTTATTTGAGTTGATTTTATTTACATATTTTTAAAATTTGGAATTAAAAATTAAATTTCCCATAAGGATATGTTGGTTTAAAAATTGGAGTGAAATGTTTTGACCAATTTATGGATCAAATTTGGTATCAAAGCTAGTTGATTGACATTTGATTGCTCCATATTTTTCATTATGTTCCATTGTGATTTGATAGGTACAAGTGCAATATGGGAAAAATGTCAAAATGAGATAATTTTGAGGAGCTTGAGACGTTCAACCGCCACATCCAGGATGAGAACATTTTCTCGAGATCCAAGTTTCACTCCTTAGAAAAGGAGATATAACATTTGAAATTTGATTTGCATACCAAGGATGAGATCTTAGCACAATTTCAGTAGCAGTTGAAGAGTTGTGAACAAAAGAAGGAATCACCTACCACATATGCAGAGACCATGAAAAACATTTTCATTGTAAGTTCACACTGCAAAAATTCCACCCAGTCAGTTTCAGATGCGATTTTTGGTGATTTTGAGAAACACACCAGAATTATTGTCTCGAAACTGTTGTTTAAAATGGTTTTTGATGCAAGTGTCCTTGGAAATAATAGCCAGGGTAATTCTAACCCAATACAGAATTAGGATCATCATTGTTATGCATGTTTGGGTTATACTAGTGAGTGAATGGAAATTGAAGAGAGTCCCAAATCTACTGAAGGAAGACAAGCTTCCAACAACAAAGTGATTACACCACTAGTACACAAAAATTCCTCCATGCTGAGGAACAAGTCATCACATCTGGATGAAAAAAGGTGTACACAAAAAATAAGAAGAGGTAATGAAATTCCACCTCCTTGTTCTTACAATTAGCATACAACTAAGAGGAATTGTGTGAATTCCAAAACTTCTTATCCTCTCTTTTAGTATAAAAATTGTGGCTATGATATACAGAGAATGTGGCATGATTTTCCTTGCACTTTTTGTGGGACAAGAAACCATTATATTTTCAGTTGTTGGAAGAGAAGGATATTGCTGAAGAAGTTGATGCCTTTCATTAGAGACAAGGCAAGTGTTAAATACCAGTCTCATTGTTTAGATATGGGAAATGGAAAATTTGATTCCTCATCTAAAAAGGAGAACAAGAGGAATTATTGCACTCATTTTCGTATGAGTGGACACATAGATGAGAGATGTTGGAAAATCCATCCAACAATTCATCCAAGAAATTTTAAGGAGAATTTGGATGATCAAGTACATTCACCAGAAAATAATTAAATTCAACCTTGGATCTATCCACATATTACCCATAAATGAGTCAATTTTATTTTGATATGGACCATGAAAATAATTCATTTTTGATAGATTTGTATAACATTGTTTATGATTGATGATAACATGTTATAATTCAGAGCTTTTGGCTATGGGATTCCTGTGAAATGATGAAAGGAAAATTAACACATGTTTTAGCATTAAATTTTTGGAGTACTAGACGAGGCGAGTATTGCGACATGTTTATCATGTTTGGATTTTCTCACATTTTAAGTAACTTCATTGTGTAGTAATAGCAAGTGTACACAGTTAAAGTAACTATTGTTATGAAATTGTATCTGTTGATAGGATGTAGTTAATACCCATACATGGGAAACATTATTTTTTTAGATCAGGCAATTCACCATTTGGGAATGTAACACTGGTGCACAAAAATTCATTAGGAATATCACTAAATCAGTTAGACTAAACTCCTTGGCATGGAGATGTCTTTTTCAAACCAATCGTTTTCTGTGATGTTGTGCTTGTAGTGACATGAAAAAATTTCACATAGAAGGAAATGGAATATCTTGTCCATTTTAGAGTAGCAGTTTCACAAATCCACAGATTCCACTATAGATATCTCCATGAGGCAGTACAAAGTAACAATTCCAGTACCTAGAAAATGAATGTATCATATTTTGGTGGAATAAAATACTCCTTAGTGGGGAGGTTTGATCTAGAAGTCAACATTTGGCATCAAAAGTTATCAAGACATCCTAGAACCTACTCTTTATAAAAGAACATGTCGTTATCTTTTTGGTGCTATCTTGATAATTGAAAATAGACACCGTATACTCCAGATACAATCCGCGCAAGAATATGAGTCATAAGAAAAACCCAGGTCATAGGTGGTGCAGTGACTAAGCACATTGAAAAATAGAAAATGGTTCGTCCTGATGTCAAAAAGTGGGATGGAGCAAAAATATAGGTCATGTTTTCACCATTGGTTTTCGACATTCGATAAAAGGTTTTTAAACAGTAGGGTCCACTCTTGTTTCGGAAGAGGGTTCGGCCGCCAAAGTTATGTACTAACTCAATTTTTTCTCCATCAACTAGTTGAGATAGTGGCCAAGTTCATGGTGAGTTAAGATGATGGGAAAGTTGATTAAGCTCATGGTGAACGAGTTACCAGAAAGCTGAGAACTAACCTACATGAGGTGATTTCAAACCGAGCTATCCAACATGCTTCACAACATAACTGACAAGTCCATAGTGGAGAGAAAAATGGATCGGAATTTCCGAAGTCATGTAAACCATGTGTAGACACCAAATTTGGGTCACACTCCCATTGGTCCCCTTAAATTAATTAATGTAAAACATTTAACTAAGCATGACCCCTTCATCCCATATTAATAATCATCCTCAAATTATTAATTAATTTAATTATGTTAAGTTAATTTAATCCTCAGACTTCCACTTCATCCTGACACCTCACCCTGGACCCATTCTAGGGGCATTTAACTCACAGTGACTGGATCATCACTCTTAGCACTGAGTCATCACTCCCAGTTTTGAGTTACTACTTAACCTAACTAACTAATAATTCTTCCTAAACCTAATTGGACTTCTTCTAAGATCTTCCTGCCTTCTCTCATGAGAACTCTACTTCCCTAAGTGAACCCAACAAGGAAAAAAATGCCAAATCTGGGAAGATCTACCTATTTTTGGTAAATAAGACTATTTCACCCTAACTGACATTGGTTTATCCTCGGCTGATGTCAGTCACCTTAACCTCCATCGGTTCCTTTATATATAGTTTTACAACCCTTTACTCGAGTTGGTCATTCCAAGTTTTGAGAGTGCTATTGCAATCAAGCAAAGATCTCAAAGTCATTTCTTCATCTAAAATGACATCTACACACTACCAGATAGCAACACAACCCAAGGATTCCCTTATAGAGCATTGGATAATTCATGGGAATATGAACCAACTACCACCTCACCAATCAATCACCAATATTCATCCAACCACGAGATCTTCATAGTAGCAAGTAAGTAACGTGATTTTAATCATTTGGGCCTCCTTTATTGTAGATCTCTTTTCCTCTTTTAGTATTTTATTTCTTATGTTACCCGTACATCATCTTCTTCCCACCAACCCACTATTCAACCACCCCAAGCCTTTTCACCCTTTTAACCTCCTTCTTAGTGTTCATGAGTCCTCTTAAACATATTACAACCCAAACCACGATACCCTCACTCTTTGTGAAATCACAGAGATCCTAAAAACCCATTTTTAATAGTTCATTACCTATTTCCCCTACCAACACCAGTTCCCTAACCACCATTGGTTTATTCCCCATACCGGCATCGGTCATCAGATTGATATCAGTATCTGTGTCATTTAATATTCTCAAACTAGCAATCTTCCCACTCACCTAAAACTAACCCAAATCTCAACCAATCAGCCCCAGACCCTTACCAGACCTTTGACAGACCTGCCTAACCTAAAAAAAACCCAGTTCTAATTAGATTTAGTGTTATTTTTTATTTTTAGAATAAAATCTAGTGTATTGAGAAACCTAAATCATTACATTGCAATAGGACCTATTTATTTTAGTTTCTTATTCACATTAAATTGTTATTAAACACTGGATTGATAGCCTCTCTAGGAAGCACCACACTTCCTGGATCTAGCATACGCTAGGAAGTCCACTATCATATGCTATTTAATACACTATTTCAGTCTTGCTTTGCATCTACATGTAGTCCTTCCTAGACAAAAAGGAGTTCTCTAAAATCATCTTGGATAACGTCAACAATGCGTGCATTCTACCTTCCACCTTTTCCTCATAGGTATTCCTCCTTAACCATTTACCTTCTATCTGTTTTGTCCTAGAAAGCATAAAAATTATTTGTGAAACATTTTGGCATAACAGGTGGGACCCATCTGGGTTCTTTGCATTGTTAATTCCAAGGGAAAAATCTTGTGTGTCTATTTTCATTCGAAACAAGTTCACATTAAGCTTCTTCTCTAGAAATATTCTTTTCTTCTATTTTCTAAGTGACACTTGTTTTTCAAGATTAAAAATAACTCTTCTTTCTTTTCTTACATTGCACTTAGTGAAATTCATGTCCTTAACCTCTTCATAATTTGTTCTCATCAAATATAATTTGTGGATTTGGGTTTTAAAACTTGTGCACTTGCATTTTTGAATTTGTTGCATTATAGCTCATCTAAATTATGGGAAACCTATATGTTGGAAGTCATGCCCAAATGATGGTTGAAAAATTGAACTGTAGCTCACATTTTGCACACTCTCTATACCAAATCACTGAAAAAAAAACTACACAGTTCTTGAACAACATCTTTCCCAAAAGAAGATTTCAACAATCACACAATCAGAGGATTGACAATGGGCTCCAACTAGTTTCTCTGTCCAGTCATCATCTCAGAAGAAGGATCTACCACGCCAAAACTTACCCGAAACCAACCATAGTTGTCAACTTTTATAGGTCACCTTTGTTAACCAAAAATTTTATCCTACTTACAGTCAGTCCTAAATGGTATAAGCCACAACATAAAATCTACATATTAGGATTTCATGTTTGTTAGCTTTTTGTCTACTTGTGTTTTGAGGTGTGAGTTGTGCTTCTTCATTCTTTCTCATCCTTTTACACCCCACATCATGACTGATGTATTCTAGTTTTATTCTAGGTGTATTAGGATTCCTCATATCCATACTCAGTCTCTGGGTTGGCCCTTTTATTTGGTCTAAATCACCAAAACTTCATTTTTCCTTCTCTTCCCAGATTTCACAATACCCAATATCGGTCCAGCGATTATCATCGGTTACATCATCTCACCACATCAGTTAACTGACCGACATCGGTTTTATGTTTTTTGGTTATTTTTACCAAAATAGTATTCTCCACCTTTATGTTCTTTTTGTGTCTTGGTCTTGCCATTTTATCACACTTTTGGGTCTCTGATATCATCTTCAGAGTCCAAACTGACCCATTTTCACCTTTCATTGCAAAATCTTTGAATCTCTTATTTTTCATAGTAATCGACATCGGTCTGAGCCGATTAGTGGTGATTACCCTCATACCGGCATTGGTTACCCCAACTGACATTGGTCTCTGTATTTTGATTTTCCAATCAGAACACCAATCTAATCACTCATTTTAGACTGATTTTTCCCCATTACTTCTATTTCTGTATCATCAGCGAAGCTCAGAATACATGTTCTATCGTTAGTCACATGGTTTTGACTCGTAAACAATATAATGCTCTCATGTTTCACACTAGCTGCCATCCGCTCCCACCTAGCCCATCACCCCCTTCAATATCATCACCTATGGACCCCAATCAGGCTCTTTCCATACCCATTGGTGATGAGGAGTTTGCGAGACTCCTTGATCACAACCCCGTCACTCTGCAATACTATCTGGCTCATTCATCTACCCGTGATTCATCAGGGCATCTTGTATATGGCATGCCTGTGTCCATTCCTCCTACCCTCACACCCACTTCTGCATCAGTTACTACTAGCTTGGCCTTACCCTCTTCCACCTTACCACCTGTGGTTTCCCAGCTTGACCCTACATCATTGATATCTATTGCACCTAAGGTATCTATCACGCATTTGACATTTGTCACTCCTAAGATGTCAACCATGTTTTATCAACTACCTTGAGTGTAGGTCTATCTATACCTGACCACCTCTCATATACCCATTACATCTCACCCACCATTGGTTTCAAAAGCCCATACTCCCTTCCAAAACATCATCATCTCCATCTCACAGTCTCTTCCGCCAATTACTATGAGAGTCTTTACGTCCACTCCACCTACCTACACTTATCACCAATAGCCCCTATTTCATCTACTGCTTATTCAGGATACTTTCCATCTACATATATTCTGGCCTATATTCCTTCCTCACAATTTTCATACTCGGCACCACCACATACTAGGATTTTCCCATGTCATACCCACCTCATCTACCCCCTTATACTGTAGGGGGAGTGCCTAGTCATCACAACCTACCAATGATCTTATCAAAATGATGATGGACAAGATGGAGACATTAAAAGCATCTATCTCTAGCTCACGTAACTCTTGACATACAATGAGATTTGTAATGAGATTCACCCATCCATTCTACATCCATATCCTCCCCATTGGGAAATGCCTAAATTCAACCGATTCAATAGCAAAGAAGACTCACAATAGACACTTGCAATCTTTTAAACATGTGTGTTATCTGATTTCTCATGATGACGCTTTTCTCTTGTGGACATTCCCAATGTCCTTGACATGGACCTACTTTAGATTGGTATAGTGCTCTACCCAAGCATTCCATCTTTTCATTTAATCAGGTAGCTCAATATTTTCTAGACCACTTTTCTATCAACATTGTCAAGAAGGTCACCATGACTGACTTGTACGTGACATGCCAATATGAAGATGAATCTCTCGCAGATTTTGTCACTCGTTGGTAGAGCCTGATCAACCAACTCACATTCCAACTACCTCAAACCGTGTTAATAGAGTTGTTCACTAAATATTGTGCTAGACACATCTCACCAACTCTCCAAGTTCAAACCTTCTACACATTTGACGAGGCATTCACCATGGCCCAGAAACTTGAAATTCATGTCATTGAAGAGAAGAAGATACAATTACGTAACAAGAATGAAGTGTTCAAATCAAAATGATACCTCTTCTTCTTCCAACCAAAAAATAATTATTCTAAAGCAAAAGGATCTACCAATGTAGTAGTTTTGAAAGCCGGCCCATCTCATCCATCCAACCAATCAAATCCTTCTTCCAATATTTCTCCTATTCAGGATTTTTCAATTCAAGTAGGAGAAATGAAAATATACTCCCATAGGAGAACCCTACTCTTCAAATTTAGAAAAACTTCTAAAATCCGGAGCAAGTCACTCTTCCACCCATCAAACCACATACTGGTTTTGACCCCTCTCATCCTATGCCTGCATGGTACAAAGAAAATGATTACTACAACTATCATCACGTTAGAGGTCATAGCGATGATAATTGTATAAATTTCAAAAACATCGTCCAAGAAATGTTAGATAATGGAGATCTCATCTTGGATAACCCTAATGCACCGGCTAATCAGAACCTTCACATATTCAATAATTCATTCCCAAATCACACCCCGTCATCTAACCAAACTGAAAAAACCTCGACCAATAAAAATAGTAGCGTTCATGAGGTTCATGTTGTTTTTTGACATCATACTATCTCTTCCTTCTCAATTTCCTCCTACTCCATCTATCGAGGAGATTCTTGCACGAGCTCCTTCATCCATGGAGGGACTTGTTTCATCTGTTCCTTTACCCAAAGAGGAGTCTTCCTTATCTCCTCCTTCACCCACAGAGGATTCCACCATATCTACCGATGTAATTTCCCCACTCACCTCTCAACCTGACAAACAACCCACAGTACTTACACTTCTACCCATGGGAGAGTCATGCTTACCTTCTTCTTTGCCAAAAACATGAACTTACCTCATCCAACTTGTCATCTCCCCTACCCACAGGGGATCCATTAGCAGTGTCCCTTCCTATTGGTGACAATTCTCCATTGGCTTTCAAGGATCCTGTTGATCTACTCTCGTCTCTTCTACCCACAAATTCTGAAGCCAACCATTTCCCTATCTCACAGACATTCTTTACAGGGATTACTACCAAATCAACATCATCCCCCCTACATCGGTTTCATTCTCACGTCTTACCAACTGCTTGGATTATGTTGACAATTCCATGCTTTGGGGACGTCTTCGACTACCTGTCTCAACTCAAATGCAGATGTTTTCTACTGATACTTCCACGATCTATCCAAAGGTGTTTCAGACAACCAAAACCACTATGCCCATGCCAATTGTAGTGGCCCTTCTTCATCAACCTCGCCCACACCTAAAATTTTACCAACAACCAAACTTTTTCCTATGCCTAAAACCTTACCTGTACCTATACCTTCCTTCACATCCAGACCCATTACCACATTAGGAGTCATGCCAACATCAAGTCTAGTCCATCCTCCTATCAAAATAGATTTAGCCACATCCTCACAAGCCTTCGCAAAGAGTATTCCCCCACCTAAGAAGAATACCCAACCCCTTAGGCTACATACACCGGCTTCACCCACTACCCCTCTGTCACCTTCACCACTTCCATCTATCCTAGGTCCCCACCCATCAACCTTGGCCAAGCAGCCTCCTACCCAAGAGTAAACCAAAAACACAACAACCCACCTCATCACGATCCTCTGTTACACCTAAATTACCTACACAACTTACACCTTCAACATCACCTACATCCTTTCTACCTCCTATACCTACACCACTTCCAGTATCCTCATCATTACCCATGCCATTCCCTTCCCTCAACCAGTACCTTCCACATTGCCTCTTACCACAACCTTCACCGCACCTCCATTATCACCTTGGCTAACCCATCCCCTTCTGACCATCTTCCTTCCCTTCTACATCACACACTTCTTCTTCACTTTACCCAAGAAGGTGTAACCAAATGCCCAAGAACCCACTACCTTCCAAAGAGGTAGTTAAACCTATACCACCTTCAACAACTAGTTCACCTACTACATCTTTACCCAAGAAGGTGTAATCCAAACCTAAAACTGTACTATCTACCAAACAAGTGGTCAAATTTACTCAACCTCTGATTCCACCTCTAGTGACACCTCTCCCACCAAATTCACCCACACTTCCATCCAGACCCACACTTACTTCACATTGTGATCCATTGGCAGGGTCTTACGCCAACATCTTAGCTAACCTTTTGGAAACATCTGTCATCACATTGCCACCGCTTAGACCTTATGACCCACTCAAACCTAAACCAAAAGGGTTTGATGATACCAAAATTTTGCTTACCATCATGTGTCAAGGGCATGATGTGGAAAACTGTAAGGCTCTTAAGATTATTCTTCTCCAACTATGTCCTCTCAAAGAAAACTTTGACGATGATGATCTTTTAGATGAGGACCCTATTCCACCTACACCTATCACCATACATCCTTATCCCATACCTATTCAGTGACCTTCATCTCCCCCTCCACAACCCTTTTATCCTCCTCCAACATTTGAGATCAATATGGTCTGTATAAGAGAGCTAGCCAAACCTCCACCAAAATTCCAATGTGCTACATTGTTTTTACAAAATCAGTATATTCCCTCACCATATTTTTTCCCATCCTGTCGCTACACCTATCACAACCACTTTATCCTTTACCATAGATTAATATGGTTCAAATTTCCACTTGAGCCTAGAAGGAAAAAGGAAAGGAGAAAACAACCAGCTCATCCACTACTCTTTTACCCATATATTCCATCTACACCTGCACCCAAAATCACCATCTGTGGACCCACATACCCTATTTCTGATGGGGTTTCCCATCGTACAATTCTTAAACAATTACACCAGTCTCCTCTCAAAATGTCTTTGTACAACCTCGTCCAAACCTCTGAGTCTCATCGTCAGGCCCTCATTGAGGTCCTGTAATCTATTGAGGTTTTACCTAATGACCCTACGCCTATTGCATCCATTATCACTCCTCACCATGTCACCACTCTCACCACTTCATCCCCTTCCTCTGCTCCCACTACCACTCATCAAATAACCACTCTTAGTTTCTCTGACGATGAGATTATACCTCTCCAATCGGATGATCTCTACCCCACCCTATTTATTTCCATCTATGTTGATAATATACGTGTTCAATGTGTTATGATCGATGGAGGTGCTAGTATTAACATCATTTCCTCCCATGCATACAACCAAATGCACATCCCTACCAATTGTATGCATAATAACCCAGTTATGTTACATTCATTTAATGATGCTATGACTTCCACCCTCAGCACCATCATTCTCCACATTCGTGTAGGCCCCTGTACCATTCATGAATTATTCTATGTCTTAGAGGGGGAATTTCAGTACAACATGCTTGCTTGGCTGACCTTGGATCTGTGCCATGGGTTGTGTTCCTTCAACCTTACACTGTTGTTTAAAATTTGAACATGAAGGGCACAACTATACCATTCCAGCCAACCTTTCACCTTTCAAGACCTGTAACATGTTGTATCGACCCAATGATGTCCTTATACTAGTTAAGGCATCTACCACCGCTACCACTTCTTCTTCAGCCATTTCCTCATCCACCACTTCTGTCACTACATCTTCCGCAACTAACTCCTCTATTCCCACTGCCATCCATAGCTTCTGTAGTTGACCCATCATCCAACCCATCTACTCCTCAAACATCAATTATTCTTCTTCCCATTTGTCTAGTGATTCATCCATTCCCGCTACCCACATACCCACTATTGATCCCTTAGAAGGTGTTTTTCAACGTCTCACTCTAGGGGAGTACCACCTTTATAACATTGACACATTCCTTACTCCTCAAGAGTATGGTAACCTTCACCAACATCCCCGCTATGATCACCGCATAGGTGAGGTTTTCCCCTATGGTCCTCCCCACCTTCGCACCAACTTAACGTATGGGGGACTTGATGCTTCTACCTACTCACCCAAGCCACCCTCCCAAACTTGACCATTTTCCTCTGACCTTCAATCTCTCACCAACCACCACTTCACCCACACCTTCCTCCATCATTGTGCTTGGAAGGGGCTTTGGCTTTGGTTTCTATGAACAAGGTCATCATACTGTCATTCCTTACACCACTCGTAAGCATAAAGACCATAGTGGTATTGGATTTTCCGAACCACCTTCCAAGAAGGCTCGAGTCAAACTCATTGAGGATGATAAACATTCCCCACCCCATTCACCTCATTCACCACCTTCACCTACAAAGTCTATGGATCCAGAATCCATTCCTCCTAACTTTTTTTTTCGTGAACACCATTTCCCTGGGACCTCTGACTTATCAGTGTGATGGCGAGGCTCCCTCTTCTCTTCCCTTCATGTATCCTGACATGATCATGATGATACACCTTCTATTAATGTCATTCCAATGTCAGATGATGAGTCTATTCTCACCTACCTTGGTGTGGAAGATTCTTATATTCATCAGTCATTACCTTCTGAGATGCAAACCATGTTGAATGAATCGACCATCAAAATCAATATTCACACTCAGGATGACCTGCACATTCTAAAAATAGGCCAATATTTAGATGTTACTGAACAAGAAGATTTCACTTCTTTCCTCTGGGATCATAGCAACGCTTTTTCTTGGTCCTACACTGATATGCCTGGTATTGACCCAAACATTGTGGTCCACAATATCATAACCATTCCTGATGCCAAACCCATGAAACAGAAGCTGTGAAAAATGCATCCTCGCATTTCCCTTCTTGTCAAAGAAGAACTCCAGTGCCTTCTTTTTAGTTTCCTTCATCCTACCCATTGATTATCCCTAATGGATCTCTAACATCATTCCTATCACAAAAGTGACAGGGGGACTCTTCACATTTCACATGGATTTCCGTGACCTTAACTTAGCTTGCCCCAAAGATAACTTTCCTCTACCTAGTATTGACCAACTAGTTGATCTCACCATTGGCCATGAGATGTTATCACTCATGGATGGTTTCTCAGGTTATAACCAAATATTACTCACCCCAGAAGATCAACACAAAACCACCTTCATCACTCCTTGGGGACCTTCTGCTATCATGTCATGCCCTTTGGCCTTAAAAATGTTGGTGCTACATATCAATGGGCTATGAATTATATCTTTCATGACATCATGCATAGCATATTGGAAGATTACATTGACGATCTTCTTTCCAAATCTAAACATTGAGCTAAACACCTTTTTCCTTAAGGTTTTCTTTGACTGTCTCATCAAATACTATGTTCTCCTTCAACCTAAGAAGTGTGTCTTCATTGTTCTCTCCAGAAAGCTCCTTGGTTTTATCATTTCTTTGCGTGGCATTGAAGTTGATCCCACTAAAATCAAGGCTATTCTTGAGATGCCTCCACCTACTAACCTTCGTCAACTTCATAGTTTGCAAGGAAAGTTGTAATCTATTCATCACTTTATTTCTCAGCTTTCCAACCACTGCCATCCATTTCATCATCTTCTCAAAAAGGATGTCTCCTTCAAATGGGATGATGAATTCCACAAAGCCTTCGACGCTTAAAACAATACCTCCTCCAACCACCTGTGCTCATTCCACCTAAGGATGACCAACCATTTTACCTTTACATTTCTACTACTGATCATTCCATTGGGTGTCCATGCTCACTCATCGTGATGAGAAACATAAGGAGAAAGTCGGTTTATTATATAAGTCGTACGCTTTTAGACTACAAAACTAGATATACTCACGTCTGAAAAACTCTTTCTTAGCCTTAGTTTTTGTCACCACTAAACTTCGCCATTACCTACTCAACCACAAAACCTTTGTTGTCACCAATACTGACCCCTTACATTACATGTACGCTAAGCCCTACCAACATCAATGTGTTGCACATTGGCTCATGCTTCTTGCAGACCTAGATCTCAAATTCATCCATCAAAAATATGTCAAAGGAAAAACCATTGTTGACCAACTCGCAGATGCACCTCTCTCTAGAAACCAATCTTCTAACTTTGACTTCCCTGATGAATCCATCACTACCCTCTCCCTGGATGATACCATTTACCAGATGACCTTATTCTTCGATGGTTCCAAATGTCAGCGTGGGGGTGGTGCCAGAGTTATCCTCATTCCTCTTGATGGTGAGCCTATGCCATTATCTTTCAAACTAGATTTTGATTATACTAACAATATCACCAAATATGAAGCACTTGTGTTAGGTCTTCAAACCGTCATAGCCTTAGATGTTAAATCAATTAATATCTTTGGTGACTCTCAACTAGTTGTGAACCAAGTTAATGGTATATACCAGTGTCATAATGAGATAATTCAAAAGTATAAACATCATGTTGACATGCTTTTGACTACCTTTGACCATTATGAACTTCAAACCACCCCGTGTTCCACTAATAAATTTGCAGACACCATGGCCTATGTCTTGCTTCTCAAATCCCCTACTTCTCCCTCTAACTCAAAAATATTTGTCACAGTACAAAGGTTGCAATCACCTTCTTATCTATTCTGAGATGTTAACCTTGTAGGAAACATTGAAACTGACCCACGTGACCTTTGGTATAAGCAGTTTGTTGACTACCTTTCCCTTTCAATTCTACCTCTAGATCTTACTCGCAATGGACAATGAGCCTTTCTCAAAAGTGTCTCTCATTATGTCATCATGGGTGGTCTTCTCTATAAACACAGCTTTGACAGTATCCTCTTACGATGCCTTATAAGTTTTGAAATTCCATACACCATCAAGGAAGTTCACAATGGATTTTTGGGGGTCACTTCAGTGGCTTAGCTATTGCTAAGTGCATCCTTCACCTTGGCTATTACTGGCCAACCCTAAACCATGATTTTTTGTGACTATGTCAAGTGTTGTGTGAAGTTTCAATAACATGCTAATATTCATCACACCCCTAGTCACACCTTACAGGTCACACGAGACCTTTGGCCTTTCTCTCAATGGGTTTTGGATCTTGTCAGAGAGATCAACCCTCATTCTTCCCAACATCATCAATGGATTATTACCGCTACCAAATATTACACTAAATGGGTGGAATTCATACCTCTTATTTCTACAAAAGCTTGAGAAAATATCTGAATTCATCAACCATCACATCATTTGTCACTTTGGTGTTCCTCACCGCCTCATCACTGATAACGGAAAATAATTCAAAAACAAAACCCTATGAGAAACTCTGTGATTCCTTCGGCATTCAACTTAGTTTTTCTTCACCTTATTATCCTCAAACAAATGGCCAAGCTGAATCGAATAACAAAACCCTAAATAAAATTCTTATGAAAGTGGTTGACAATACTGGTAAGGATTGACACATGCACATTCCTTTTGCCTTATGGGCTTATCACACTAGTATTCACACCTCAACTACTACCACACCTTTCTCTTTGGTCTATGGTACAGAAGGTTGTCTTACCTCTCGAAGTCCAAATTCCATCTCTTCATATCTCACTCAAAGATATGCTCAATGATGATGATTTTTGTCCAGGGTCGTTTGGCACAGCTTGAGTTATTAGATGAACATCATCTAAATGTTCTCGATCACCTCCAAATCTACCAAAAATGTATCAAATGTGCCTACGATAAACATGTCCAAGAACGAACCTTCAAGGTCAGTGACCTCGTCCTAAAGGAAAATCAACATGTAACAAAAGTGGAGAAAAGTAAACAGGGGCAAGTTCGCCCCTAATTAGCTTGGACCCTATATCGTTACTCATGCCTATGGATCTAGTGCTTATCGTTTATCTTCACTTGAAGGTAAACCCAAACCTAATCCCCTCAATGCCTTGCATCTTCGACCATTATATTGTTAAATCAAGTCCTATATCACCTTTTTTCTATTAAACACTCATCCCTTGAGCAACATTCACCTTCCACTTACCTATTTTAAGGATCAACAGACTAAACAAGAATCATGTGATTACCCATCACCTTTCAGCCTTATCTTTAATATGAGTACCATGGCTCTACTCATGGAATGATTCTCATAGATACTTTTCATCCTTTTTTAGGATGGAATCCCATGGTTGTTCATCACTTAAAACCTCTCTTTCATAGCTAACCTCTGTGTGCTATGGTTTTGTCTTCATAAAAGAAGCCTATACTTCTCTATAGTCTTTTCCATGACCTAAAAGTCCAAAACAAAAACAATTCAAAAGTAATATATGGGATTTTCAAATTCAAACTCCTTGAGTCAAAATTCTTATAAATAGATGACTCCCTAAAAAAAGGACATCTATCTTTCTATCTTGCTGCTCTAAATAGACTGCTCCCTTGAAGGATAACTATACAAAGCTAGCCATAATGTACATAGTCTATCACAAAAAGAAGACTATTTCTGTAAAAATAAAATAAAAATATTCTGAAGCTTCCCGCATCGATCAACTTCATGAAGACCTCAAGGAGATATTATATTCATCCCACATAGAATTCCCACATCGATCAATCTATAAAATAAAAGTAAAAAGAAAAAGATAACTTTTTCATCATGGACTTGCCTATTTTGGTCTTGGTTATCTTGCAAAAGAGGCATGTTGTCTCACACAAAGGTTACACTAAAACAACCCATTTCACCTCATCATCTTTCTTTCTAATCTTCTACCTACTCAAGGGATGTGTCAAAAATGTGAAATTTCATGGTCATGTGACTTTCTTCACCCTTAGAATAGTCAATCATGTAACACATTTAGGGTCTTATGTTCATAAGCCAATTTTTGATATGATAGACTCATAATGGTTCTTACCAATTAGGTGGCTTTTTGTCTCCTCTTACCATTCACCTCTTTTCTTACTTATTGATCCTCCTTTACAGGACCAGACCTTTGACACCTACATTCTGGGAATTCCTCTTCCACCAAAATCACCCACACCTATTCAACCTATGACCTAGACTCAACCATGCATAAATGACCTAGACTCAACCATGCCTATGCCTAAACCTATACTCAACCGTGCCTAAATGACCTAGACTCAATCATGCCTAAAACCTACTAACCCATTCATCTCCCTTATCATATTCTTCCCTAGCTTATGGGAGAACTACATTGGCCTGAGGCCCCTTTTCGCAAGGGCTATGTAGGAAGCACTCCGAAGGGCATGGGGCCCTTGGAGGTTAGCTCGACCACTTTTACCCCTAACCAATTTTCCCCCTTTATGTTCACATTCTACCCTAGTTAGTTTCCATTTACACAAAAAACTTGGAAATTAATATATCATAAAAACATACATACCTACCATTTTATCACCACAACCATATTCTACTTAAATCATTTCATATTTTCATGATATTAATTACTTGGAAATTTAACCACAACATACATACAATACATTATTTCCATAAGATCAGTAACTTGGAAATTACCTAGATTCCACCATGCCTATACCTATACCATGCCTATACTTGACTCCACCATGCCTATACCTAACCAAACTACCATGCCTATACCTGACTCCATCATGCCTAAATGACATAGACTCAATCATGCCTAACTCACCTAGTTCTCATGGTACACAATAACAATGGAAATTAAAAAGAGTACATCATCCATCCAATAATAATCATCAACTATATAAATGGGAATGTTTGTGTATCAATACATATATACACAGGGATAAATAATCAAAGTGTCTCAAAAACTCTCATATAAAATCTCACAAAATCTTCGGTACACGCAGGCTAATATATATAAATAAAAAATCATCATACAAGTATCATGTCATAATCAATCAAACCCACATGAGTCCCTCCTCTCCACTCTCACCCATCTCCTCCTCCTGACCCTCAGATGGGCTCAGTTCTGTGAGAACCAATGGTAACCTCACCCTGACCCTGTCTCTGAGGCTGACAACCCCCCTATGCTACCTGAGTTGTGAGTCCTGGACCTGGTCCTCTCACTAGCTTCCTTATTGGGCCCTATTCTTGGCATATGAGGGAAAATCAATACCCGCAGTGGCTAGATGGTCCTTGTAATAGTGGGCCTTGTTAAGGGAATCCCTAAAACCTTGCCATAGATACGGTCTGGGGTGGTGCCATCATCCTAACTGCCACCTGTGAACTCTGTCCCTACCAATAGAGGACCTTGTCCTGGTGTCAATGCCTATACTTACAAGACCCTATCCCGGTGCCTTGTGTAGGTACCTATGTAGCTACCTGGGCCTGTAAGGCCACAACCTGTGCCTGCACGGCTATCAACTATCCCTATAAACCAATAACCTACACCTATAGCACTACTACCTGTGTACCATCCCCTGTAATGTACTTGTACCTATGCCTATGCCTGGCAGCAGTCAGTTGACCCTATAATGTAGTCACCTACCCTGTCAAAGTAACTACATGTGCCTATGTTCACTGTCAACTAAACTCCCAATGCGGTCACCTATCCCTATAGGGCATCCCTCTGAAACCATCACTATGGCTAAGTCCAACTAACCTAGTCATGGTGGTGCTACTTGTAACTTTGCTACCCACCACTATCTATGTATGCCAAAATGGTCCTTGCATCGTCTAATCTCATATCCACTGGTACCTCCTCCTTTTATGGGGTCTGTGGGTTGGGGTGGAGACAAAGGTCTCTCCACATCATCCCTGTGGTACTATGGGAAGGGTGGCGATACATCCTATTGTAATCTGAACTAGTGTCAGACTCTATCGATCAGAATCATCTCGTGCTCACTGCACGTCTGCCCTGTATCCACCACACTAACTGTAACTCATATAGCTCCTCAGCCATCCCTCTAAAATATGGAAAACCAACATAAGGCCATCAGACTATGTCCATTGCATACAGGCCCTCCAGCTCCCACTTGTAGTATACTACGTCACAAGCTGCCTCCTCTACTCGAGGATGACCACCTATAGCCACCCACCTCCTGTAACTTTCCCTTTTTCCCCCATGGTGCCAATATGGTACCGGTAGTCCTCATGGCTGCACTACCACAATATGCTCATATGCCCAATAGTGCGGTAGGAATGTACAACAGATGCCATAACATCGCATCCTCTAGTAGGCCCACAACTCCCTGTATAGCTTCACTAAATATGTAGGTTCCCATGCAAAGAAGACCCAATCCTCAATCATATCTCATAATAATCCCATCATCCTCTGGGAAACCGACCACCCTTTGAATCAGGAAGTGCATAGCACCCCACCACCACCATCATCAGCACTGCTAACTGCATCTCCTATGGGTGTGTAACATATAAAGGCCCATAAATAAGACTAGTGTTGTACTCTTTTATGTCACTCACCATCTCCCCAAATACCTCAATCATCATCTCAAAGGCTCCATCTAATGATACCAAATATATTGGCTCACCAACAATAGGTAGTAATAGAATCCTGTATACGTCCTCCAGCATGATGGTCATCTCAGCCTGGTGGGTAGATGAAAGGTGTTTGATCACTGCATCCCATCTATCGATGAGCATGACCATGAGACTGTGATCCAATCGGATCCTCCTGTAGCGCCTAATTCCCACCAATCCAACATCTCACATATGTTTCCACTCGTCCTTCGTAACATTGGGACCACATCTTCCCTAATAATGGTGGGACACAGTCATGCATCATCAACTAATGTTGTTCCTGCATCCATACCACTCAACAATGTCAAAAAATGAACTACTTTTCCCATTTATTTACAACCTCATTACCCCACCTATCTATTTCCTATACTACTTCCCTAGCCTATCATTTCTTCTAATTTCATCTTATCAATTTCCCATAACCCATTCCATCACTATGACCTAATCTTCCTCTATTACCCACCTATGTTTACCTATATTTACCCTCACCCACCTGCTTCTCTCCCTCATCCCTCTCTATTTCCCTTATTCACTACCTATCTACCCTCCAATTTCATTTTTTTACCCCATTTTGGCCTTCTCAACTTAACCTATTCACGACTAAGTCACTTTTCATAGTGACTGACATCGGTCACATTAACCGATACCAGTCACCTTGAACTCGACATCGATTGACTATTTTCCCACTGATACTGGCATGACAGACTGACATACGTCATGACATGACCGAATTTAGGTCTCTGGTTTCACTCCAAAGCCGAACCCACATGGCCCCAATTTTCTATAAATAATTAACAAACATGCCTAAAACCTACCAAAAAAACCACTCAACCCCACCCATTTCCATTTTACACCCTAATTAATCTACATTGCACCCGCCCCATACCCAAATTCTTCCATTTTTAGCTACATTTTGAATTTTTCATTCCTTCCTATTTTATTTCATTTTTTCTTACAAATTCAATAAAAAACAACCAGAGAAAGGATTGAATCCTACCTCTACACACTGACGTCGCCTCACTGGGATCTCCAGTCCTCTAAGCCGATGGTCCTCCTGCACCTCCTCCTACTGTCATGCATGTCTAAATCAAACCCTTGGCTCTCCACTAATTGAATCACACCAAAATATCTCATAGGCCCACCTCTACACCACTCCAACCACTCACCTCTCTCCAAATAAACCTAGAATCTAGCCCAATCATGGTCACTCTTATCAATAGTATGAAAAATAACTCTCTTCTTTTCATTTTCACAAATGGAAAAGCACAAATGAATCTCATAATTCATGGATTTTACATTTTTAGTCCAAATCTGAACTGACCGATGTCGGTTTTCCCTAAACGACATCGGTCATGTGCCCTAGTGCACTGCGCTCAGTTTCTCTTAACCAACATCAGATTTTCCATGACCACGGATGGTTATCCTTTTTTACCTCATTGCACCATATAGCACCAACTCCGCCTGCCTGAAATCCTTTTTCTACCTAACCCAAATTTGACCCTAACCTTACACCTCACCCTCATGACCTTATTACCTATCACCCAACCTCATAATTATTTGGGGAATGTTTTTCCCATACCTGTGTCCTTAACCTATGGCCTTACCTAAATCACCTAACCCAACCTCGCTCATTATGACACTTGAATTCATGTACTCGCTATACCTTGCAATGTGATACTCATGTTGTTCCTAGCCTAATGACCTTACCTTACCAAAAGTCATGTTTTTTATCTCGACCATACCTTTGGTGCCCAAGAAAAAAAACCTATTTCCCATTCCTACACCTTAGCCTAGTGGTGTTTCAAGACCATATCCTATACCTTGGATACCTAAACCACTTCAACCTTGTTTGGATAAACCTATCGACCTTTGACAACGTAGATTTTTCAAGCTCTTCAACCTGGTACCTTATTATCATTCTATATGTGTGCATGCATTAGAATGCCACTACCTATTACCCAACCAAAATCACCCTTACCTATGACCCAACCTACCCTCATTTTCATCACTTACCCATTTATCAAACCACTCACTGACTCTATTTAACACCTCATCAGTTCCTAGTTTGAGGGGGATCACCTCCACCTATACTTGGGGTAACCTAACCTCACCCATACTTGGGGTAACCTAATCTTCACTCATACCTTGGGGGCATGGACTTTTTTTTTATCAGTGACTGCTTATCAATATAAGCTACACGATAAAAAGGGGGAAAATGTAGACACCAAAATTGGGTCACACTCCTTTGGGTCCCCTTCAATTAATTAACGTAACACATTTAACTAACCATGACCCCTTTACCCCATATTAATATTCATCCTCACGTTATTAATTAACTTAATTATTTTAATTAAGTTAATTTAATCCTCACACCTCCACCTCATCCTGACACCTCACCCTGACCCATTCCAGGAACATTTAACTCATAGTGACCAAGTCATCACTCTCAACATTGAGTCATCACTCCCAGTGTTGAGTCACTATTTGACCTAACTAACTAAGACTTCTTCCTAAACCTAACTAGACTTATTCTAAGATCTTCAATGCCTTCTCTCACATGAAATCTACTTCCCTAAGCAGGACCCAACAAGGAAATCATGCCAAATATGGTAAGATCTACCTATTTTTGGTAAATAGGACTATTTCACCCTAACCAACCCTGGTTTATCCTCGGCTGACGTTGGTTACCTAAACCACCATCGATTCCCTTATATAGAATTTTACAACACTTTACCTAAGTTGGTCATTTCAATTTTTGAGATCCTTATTGTATTCAAGCACAAGATCTTCAGAGCCATTGCTACATCAAGAACGACAAACACATACCATCAGCCACAATGTAAGTACAAGAAGTCGGATTCCCTTCTACATCATTGAAGTACTCCATGGGAGCATACACAAAAGTCATACTTCCATGACATTAAGACTAGCTACCACTCTCTTCTAATCAACCACCAACCTTAATCTAGCTCACAAGATATGCATACATACCAAGTAAGTAACATTATTTTAATCATTTGTGCTTATTCAAGTATAGATCTCTTTATCTTCCTTCTATATTTTCATTTTCTTTCCATTATCTGGATATCTTCACCTTCTTCCCACCAATCCACCAACCCAACCAGTTGAATCCATTTCACCCTTTATGACCTATGACTTAGTATTCCTAAGTCTTCTCAGTTATATTGCAAACCTAACCATACCCTCCTCACTTTTTGTGTAATCAACAGGGAAGCCCAAAAACCTTTTTTATTAATTTATTTCCAATTTCACCTACCGACATCAATTTACCCTAATTCCATTGGTTTAGTCCCCATATTGGCATCATTCATCAGACTGATACCGATCTCTGTTTCATTTCATATTCTCAGACCAAAAATCTTCCCACTCACCCAAAACCAACCCAAACCTCAACCAATCAGCCCCAAACCCTTACCAGACCTTTGAAAGACCTGTCTGACTTGAAAAACCCTCGATTCTAATTATATTTAGTGTTATTTTCATATCTAGCATAAAATCTAGTGTATTGTGTTTATGAGAAACCTAAATCATTAGATTCCAATAGGACCTATTTATTTTAGTTTCTTATTCACATTGAATTGTTATCAAATAGTGGATTGACAGCCTCTCTAGGTAGCACCACACTTCCTAGATCTAGCATACACTAGGCAGTTCCTTGTCATATGCTA
Source organism: Taxus chinensis (assembly GCA_019776745.2). Classification (NCBI taxonomy): domain Eukaryota; kingdom Viridiplantae; phylum Streptophyta; class Pinopsida; order Cupressales; family Taxaceae; genus Taxus; species Taxus chinensis. The sequence continues at coordinate 544,336,504 of CM034151.1, read as the reverse complement.
TTTAATACTCTTTTATGGTCTTTCTTTGCATCTACAGTTATTCCTTGACAGACAAAAATGAGTTCTCTACGATCAACTTGGATAACGTCAACAACGCGCACATTCTACCTTCCACCTTTGCCTCATATGTATTCCTTGTTAATCATTTACCTTCTATTTGTTTTGTCCTAGAAAGTTTAAAGCTTATTGGTGAAACACCATGAGCGGCTTAGGCTATATTAATCCCTCATAAATCCAAAACCCACCGTATGTGGGATTAAATCCCAACAAACCTCATGGTAAAATGGAGAGATCTTGGTGACTAAGTCAAGGTCGAGTTAGCGGATGCGATGTGGCAGAAAAAAATGAATGACATGGTGAGCTCTGGAAAACTTGGACATGGGCATAGCGACAGACTCAATGAGTTAGAAGATACCATTATAGCAGTGGACTCAGTGAGCTGGTGGATAGTGCAATCAAAACCAAACAACGAGCGTTACATGTAAGGAGGGTGACTTAAACCACCAACCTTCCACCCATGATGGATGTGCCAAAGCAACTCACCCAACCAAGTTTGCATGTCACAAGTTGGTTGATATGGCCTATAGCATATAGTTTGAGGCAAAGGCTAATATATAAATCCCCCCCTTTCATTTAAAAAAATCAATTCTCAAGCTTCTTCAACAAGCTTAATACGAGGTATTTTAAGAGTTTAGAGAGAGAAAGCCTTTTCTAAAGGATTTAAGACCTTATTAAAGGCATTATATGAGTTATTACTTTGCTTCAGTATTTTTGTAAAGGATATTTACACCTTATTTTCTCGTGTAGGACTCAGAGCTTGATTATGGAGCTGAAGTGATATTTTCAAGCACTAGAAAATCATATACGAGAGCTCTGATTCTTCATATGTTGGGTGTTATTAATCCAAGTTCATGATTCTTAGAATCCACTTAGGAGGATCTTGTTGTTGAGCTTTACTATCTACACTATTTGACTTAGCTTTGTGTATAGGTTGGATTTTGTGCAAGAGAGGGAATTCTATAGGAGGTATGAAGCAAGGAAGATCTTTTGGAACATTGAGTAAGATTTCCAAGACTAGTTTGGGTTCTACTAAACTAATTGGTAGGGAGTTTTGGTCAACTGTAAACTTCATTATAGTCATGTAAGTTTGTTTGTACTTACATCTGGAACTTTATAATGAATTAGTTTGTCAATTAAAAACCCAGAGACATAGGTAATTTCCAAAATTCATTAACAGTTTTGTGTAGTGTCATTATTTTTCACATTGCATTTTCTTTGAGTTGATTTTATTTACGGGTTTTTAAAATTCAACATTAAAAATTAAATTTCCCATAAGGATTTGTTAGTTTAAAAATTAGAGTGAAATAATTTGATTAGTTTATGGATTAATGGATTTCATTCTTGATAACCCAATCAAAGATTTTTGTGCCAAGATATGCCAAAGAATTATCAGAGATGATTGTAGAGAGGACACCAAACCTGTTCACAATACCTTCATATAAGTCTAAATTATTGGTTTAGTTTTCTTCCTTCAATGTAACCACCTTTGTCCACTTGGTGAAATAATTTTTGGCTTTCAAAATATATTTATGCCCCAAATTAGAGTGTGGATTTATTATTCTTATTAACTCCATCCCCCATTGCATGAATGACTGATCTACTGAAATAGGGTGAAGTGGGAGGGGCGCAAGTTTTTTTTTTTCCTATGAAAATGGCACAATTCTTGTATTTTCTAATCCATGCACGACAATCCTTAAAAAATATTTGGCCAATAATATATGCCCTTCCTTATTCTGAGTGTTGTGGTCTTTGGGGCAAAATGACAACCTACTTCCCTATTGTGAAACTCATGCGAAACCTTCTCAATTTGATTTGAATCAATGCACCTTAGAAGTACACCAGTTACATATTTTCTAAAAAAATTCAATTAACAAGAACATAAGGGATGGACTAGAGTCTGAAATACCTTCTCTTTTCTCTACCCAAGCCTTGAGGACATTGACCTATTTGGAGAAAGTTCACTATATCGCACGTCTAACAATGTGTAAGCAAGGCATCATTTGGTCATTCTTTATCATGTTCAAGCATGAAGACAACCTCTTGGTCAATCTATTGTTTTGAAGTTATCTACTCACATAGCCAACTTCCCTTAACCAATTTAGTCACCTTGCTATCAATATCATACTCCATCACCTTGGTTATTCAGCCAACTCTTTTTTCATTCAAATCCTTATTTAAAATAAAATCTTTAACCCCGTGATGAGATACCATGAAGTGAATCTTATTATTAGATATCAAATGTCTAAATTTCTTTAGACTCCTTACAACATCTAGGGCATGTTTTTCAATAAAATAATATCTCACCTAATATTATTCAAGATTCTAGCTGAAGAATGCAATCATTTGTTCCAAATATTCTTCATTTGTATGTAC